>CM069540.1:61662500-64062500 GCA_035773235.1 Eospalax fontanierii | reverse complement strand
TCTGACTAGTTTTATGGGAGCCTTATTTTGCTACCTTAGGTACAAAGATCACTGTAAATGGGTATCTGTTGTTTTTGCCTTGTCAGCATTCTCTCCTCCCTTCTGGCCACATGTCCCTCTCCCTCTTCCTTTGGATGCTCTCCTTTCTACTCCATGAGATTTGAGTGTGATTACCAGTCAACTGATACTCTTCCTACTTCATCGCAGGACTAAGTCACCTAAACCACCTTGCCTACTCAGAAATCCTCATTTTTAGACACTGTTAATGGCCCAGGATCAGCCCATTATCCAGAGGGCCAGAGAGAACATATAACCTATTATCAGTTAAGGACAGCCTCACTCCTTTATCTGTGTTCACTAACCCTCAGAGCTGTTTCTTGGCCAAGACCCCTCAAATGCATCATTCAGTAAGTTCCTTTTGTATTTATTTTTATGGATTCTGTAGTTTATGTGGGAGAGATTCACAAAAACCAAAAAAAATATTTCATAGAATGAAATTTTACAAATCCACCAAATCCAAATGAGTTTTAAATCTGACCTCAAGTTTCCCCATTTTGAAAGGGATGCATTAATTACTGGCTAAAATTTAATAATATCAAGATTGTGGGGTTTGTGCATTAAGAAGCCAACCTTAGAAGATGGATAATCGAGTTTTTAAGAAAGATTTTAGCTACTGACTAAGACACAACAATAATATGACCATTTCCCAGAGATCTTTAAATAACTCTCCTACTTCAAATACACCAGGAAAATAAATGGCAATAAAAGCCAGCTCTACCGTACACCAAAATATTCAGGAACCTGTAGGTAGATGACTAGACTTTTTTTTTTGAGAATTTCAAAGGTGACTACTGTGCTTACGTCATTTTACCCCCAGGTCCTCCCATCCCCCATTCCTTCGCAATTTTTGTCCTCTTCTTTTATTGTTGTTACATGCATATACATACATCTATATTCGTATATTTATACGTATATGTATAACACAATGGGTCTATTTAGTAGTTTTTGTGTGTACAAGTGTTTGTGGATGACCACTTGGGACTAGATAACCTATGAGGGAACTGGTCCCTGGAAAAAACTGATGGGCAGACTTTTAAAACAGAATTTTAGATGATTATATCCTGTATTATCATATCATTATTCTCTAACATTCTACACATTACTTTTTTTTCAAATTTATGACAACCACCATGAAAGCCAGGGCAATATCTCAACTCCAAATTGTCTGAGACATCTTGAACAAGCCATTTAACTTCTCAAGACTTTAGCTTCATTGCACAACAGGAAGGTGCAGTTTCTGAAAAGTGCTTTGAAAAACATAAAGGTTAGGAGTACTAATTCTGAAGCAAGATTTCTCAAGTCAGAACTCAATTTTATTCTATTTTCTTTGCCATTTGGGAAATAGGGAAAGTTCATTATAAACCCTGAATAGAAACCTGCCATGGGTCAATGGAAGAGAAAAACAAAGTTATATAAGACAGCTAAGACCTTGATTCTTCTGAGAACACCTCCACCTGCTTCTTGATCACACAGCAGCCCTTTGTCCCCTAAAGACAATCCATTCAAAGAAGTCAATTCTTCATGCCCGAAACATGAGCCAGCTTCCGCTAAAATTCACCCACCTTCTTCACCTTAGACCACCCCTCCCGGCTCTCTGTTCTTCAGTGTTTTACCAAAGACTCAGGAACACTCTGAATATGCCCTTGGTCTTGGACCCAAGGCCTCTGTCATGGGCTCACGTGGTGATGAGTTCTGTGAAGCACCATTTACTGGTCATGTGATTCTCTCAAGCTGTCTTGTACATTTCTTTTAGAGAAGCTGCATTCTACTTCTCAGGAACCCTAGCCTGTCTGTTCAGTTTGCTAGAGCCGATTCATGTTTCTTGCATGGAATAGACACTCAGCAAATATGATGGTTAGTTAAAAAGGAAGAAGTCTAAATGGGGAAAATCGTTGAGGAAAGAATTTATAATGAAATGAAGTGAAGAAGATGGAGTATAGACAGGAGTCTATGACGTAAGTCTACGGAAACAGGCCAGGAAGCTGGTGTTCTCAGAAGAAACCCAGACACCTGAGATTAAATTTTCAGAGTGGAAAAAACCTTTCAAATCCTCTAATTCACACCCATCTCTCATTATAAATAGTCACCTATAAATCTCTCAGACTTGTGAATTGTTGCTTTTTACATACTAAATTTTTGTGTTGTTAAACATGGCTATTGGAAAGTTCCTAAAAATACAGGCCAAAAGAATGGAACCATGAAAGCATGAGGAGTCCCTTATGGATAGAAATATTTTTCTTCCTATTAGTGTTGAAGCAAGCATCTTGAACTAGACTTGTAATACCTTTTTATTTTATACTTTAACATAGAAGACGATAGATATTAAGCAGGAAGACAAGGGTATCCAATTAGAAGCATGGAAAGTTCAGAATAGTTGAGTCTAGGCCCCTCCATGGGACTCATCTAAAGTGTTAGAGAGTCCTGGGACTCAAATTCTTAAGCCTACATGCCATAACAGAGAAAACACTGACTTGACACTCTGAAAACCTTGATTTTAAAATTTGGAGTCATCAATATCAGTTGTAGAAACATTGACAGGTTCTCAATTTCTGAACACCAGATATTGTTTGCCTCAAAAGCAGTCCTAGATTAGAAGAGATTAAATGTGGTAATATATGTAAAGACATTTAGTTTATAGAAAAGCATAGTTTTCATTATTTATTACCTAGCTAGTTCATAGCCTAAGAACCATTATAGGATCAGCAAGATTGGTTCAGAGGGTATAGGAGCTTGCTGACAAGCCTGATGTCCTGAGTTTGTTCATTCCACAGGACCTGACTCCTGCAAGTTGTCCTCTGATCTCCACAGGAAACATGCACAAGAACAGTGTAATAAGAAATATAAAATTATTTTAATCTATTTATACCAAAGATCTGAGCTTTCAGAATCTGAGGATCCAAATGGCATTCTCCCGCCTTTGCAGCCCTGCAGCCATGATTCTCCCGCCTTTGCAGCCCTGCAGCCATGATTCTACCGCCTTTGCAGCCCTGCAGCCATGCACCTCTATTCTAGAGGGACAAAGTAAGTACTCTCCAAGGCCAGTGTGGCAGTGCACTCAAGAGGTGGGGTGGAACAATGAGAGTTCCATGTCAGCTGGGTTATGCAGAAAGACCCTATCTCAAAACTACAAATATAAATAAATAATGGACAAAAAATGCATTCCTGGCTGTAGCATATTCCAACCTTTGCAGCTCTCTTGAACTCATGTGACCTCACAAATGACACACAGCCTACTCTGCAATTCGTCATATGCAGCAGCGTGAGAAACAGAGACGTGCCTTTTTTTTGTTCCCTGAGATTCCTACAGCGATGGACAGGTGAGCTTCTCATGCATGGGAGGGCCTGACTCCTCTCTAAGACCATTATTCCTCCCACATTCAAGTTGCTCTATCTTTCATAAACACTGGTCACTCCCCACCACTAACGCTTCATTGAAATAAATATGTTTTACCCGGCATCATTAACATTTACACTGAATATGACTGGGGCTGTCTCCTTATCCAAATGCAAGGGACAGAGCCAAGTTATCTCTCCAGTCACTTTGCAGCCCAAAGACTTCATAGCACAAACTCAAAGCTACACTCAGTCAACATAGTATGGACCTCCCCCAAAATGACCGTTCATTAGCTCTGGCTCTTGCTATTATACCATACTATTCTCCCCAGTGAGCAGATGCTTAATAAATACTGAGAGCTGATTGGCTGATTAATACACTCATATAATAATGATTATAGCCTTCCTCCTAAACTTACAGCCAAAGTGGCTCCACTAAATCGTTTCTTCTCTTATCCTTTCTCTCTCACTTATAAATTTTGAGACTCTTGATGAAACATGTCAAGCAAGCAATTACTTTGGGATTCACCCTTTATAAAAAGCAAAAGGCACAGAAGTTCATAGGAAAATTTCCTTGAACAAAACATGAACCAGAAAAGGTGCAGTGACTCCAATTACATGTGGTGCTCCAGAGGGGCTCTAATCTAATGGTCCATCATGGTGTCAAGAGCTATTTCCCTGGCTTCCCAGAAGAAACACCAAGAAGGCCACCATAATAGCATCAGGAGCCTGAGCACTTATGCATAGCAGGGGTGGAGTACCAAATGCTTCTCCTCAGGCACTTGTAGTAAAACAGACATAGAGCTAAGTATCAAGAATCACTTAGTACAGCAGCCAGGAGAGAGATAGGACTGACTCTCCTTGCAAAGCTATTTTTCAAGCAAACTTTTCTTCTCTCTATTAACATACTGCAGGATTAGTAGTAATGACATTAGACAACATGCATGCATGCCCATGAGTCTGTGCGCTTCTATTTTTTGTGCATATTCTGAGACCCTGGGGTTCTTTGAAGCTTCCTACTACTTTTCACAGATGCTGCATGTCAGTGCTAGGCACCATCTAAGTATTCAGAACCTTGAGCATGTACTGATTATACCAAAGGTAGACAATGAAACATGAAGTACCATCACACAATAGCATCAGTGAGGATGGAAGTCAGGGAAAGGGTCACTTCTATAGAAATTGTGTTCACTCTTTCTAGTCCCCTTTTCCCAGTGAAACCAGAAGTCACAGAGGCCTACACAATTTCAGGCAATTCAAGTGACTGTGTAGCAAATGCTGCTTTTTGGCTAACAGAGCACAAGCATACAAGTCCCTCTTGATTTGATGCGACTCTGGACAGGGGAGGCAAGCTCCTACTGGCCACTCCTCTAAGTCGCCTTAATAAACTCATCAGCCCTCACCAAGCTGCACTTTCCCATCTCAGTCAGAGAACACAGATCAATGCCCAGAGCAGAAGCACTTAGGCTCAGCTCACAAACTCTCCTGTGTAAATATTAGGCATATCCCCCATGCCAAGCGGACGCAGGCTAATTCCAGAGGCAACATTGCCAGGCCTGTGAGCTGCTGGGCGGGGAGAGGGAGTGCAGGGCAACAAAAGTAAACTGAACCCAGGGTCAAGCTGAAAACCCATCAGGTGTTTGCTGCAAAGCACTGAGAGCAACAGCATTCTTAACATCATAGAAATCAGAGGGGTCTAAAGTAGGGCAGCACATAAATTCCTGGACAAGGCCTGTCTGTCAACTGTGAATGGAGAGGCGTGTCCTCCCACTCAGTAGCCCAACTGTCACTAAGGCCACCATGAACCTCTCTTGGTTTTCTTGGGAAACCTGAAAAGAGATCCTAATCAGTCCTGTCTGGAGGGGGCGGGGGGCGGGGGATAAATCCCACAGCTGGTATGGAAGGAAATAAAACAAACAAACAAACAAGTATGATTCTCTGAATAGATCAAGACCAAGGGCAAAGGATGCTGAGCAGGAAGGGTGAGCATCCTAGAGATCTATTTGTAGGCACACTTAGCACCTGTTTCAAGCACATCTCCTAAAGCAGCATTCAGCAACAGGTTTCTAAAATGGTAAATCTGCTTCTTTTTCCTGTGAGTGCTTAGTCATGCTAATCCTCTGACCTAAGAAATCCTTTCACCAGCCCCCGCAGGATGAAGCAGAGCTGTGTTTAACATGTCTGCAGATAGTGCTGCAGCAGAGGCAGCAGTAAGCCACAGCCCTAGGGGCAGGAGCAGACCAGGGTGGGCACTGCGGGGCCCACCTCCTCCAGCTCAACACCTCCCGGCACAGCACTCACCATCAGCAGGCTGAGAGCAGAGTCCGGCACCAGCTGCACCGCCATGGTCTCCGATGCTCGTGATTCCCATGCACAGACGCTCCTGCTGAATCAGTTCGCCAGGGCCCAGGGCAGATGCAGAGCGTCCTCCAGGACCTAGGCAAATCAGCCGACAAATCCAGACTTAGGGAGCCAAGGACTCAAGGTGAAGCTAGGCCACACTTCCCACAGGGTGGGGAGGAGGGCAAGGGGATGTTGGGAAAATGGGGTGGGAACTGTGCTTAGGAAGAACAAAAAATACATATAGAAAAGGAATATAGCAATCTGCAGGTTATTTAAAGGTGAGTTCTCCCTGGATTCTCTCACTGCACACAGAAACCACATCACACACAAATACACAAGCTTAGAACACATCCATTCTAACTGCTACCTTAGCTTAGGCAGTGATGCTGCTTTGAACTGACAATTAAAATAAAACGTTCCCCATTGCAGATAAATCAGCCAGCCCTACCAACACCCCGCCCCCTGCATCTCTCAGCAATTCCGCTGCATAAACATGCTGAATGTCACAACCTACCGGCTTTGCAATCTGGTCAGTTGTTCCTTGCTGCAGATAGGTGTGTCTCTTCTGCCAAACCTACTACTATCTGGGAGGGAGGAGCCCGCAGAGTATGACCAGGAGGCACCAGGCAGTCACTGGAGAGCAGATGCCCTCATCATAAGAGAGGGACAGGTCACGTAGGAACTGACCCCTTCCACCTTCCCCAAATCTACTTTAATTCTGCAAGTAGGACAGCAAGCTCGGCTCCCCACAGGGCTGATACTTGGGAGGAACATGGAATTATGCTGCCTGTTTTCTCAGCATTCCGATCTCCTTCCCTGTACCACATGTACGCAGCTAGACACTCTCTACCTCTCTCTTCCTTCCTCATTCCCTCCCTCCCCTCCTCTCTCTCTCCCTCCCACCCTCCCTTTCCTTCCCTCCCATCTCTCCACAGGGCTGCCAATTAGGAATTTTGAAGGATCCTCCCTTAGCACAGAAGAGGGAGGGTATAGAAGGTAATTTTTAAGCAAGGGACACTGCTAAAGACAAAAAAGGCAAATTAGCCTAGAAAATCATATTGTGTGTCACTGTCCCTGGAAGATGTCAATAGAAAAAAACAGAAAAAAAAAAAAAAACCAGAAAGAGATAGCCTGTCAGTTTGGTTACATATCACATATACCATATGTTAGGTAGCTCTAAAGTTTTGCCCCAGATTTAAGAAATCAAGGCTTTTTATTTGAGCATTGGAAAATTTATATCCTTTTATGGAGTCCACATATTCAATTAAAAATGGTAATCGTTGATTCTTCTGCCAACAGTTTTCATGTCTGTTTCTGATTTTTTTCTATCACTCACTTACTGTAATGATCCCCTAAATGCCTTGAAATTAACTGGATGATGAATGGCATTATCCAGGAGACACCAGGGGGAAGGAATGGATCACCTTTACATGTTCCTATGCAGAAGTACAGCTGTTGCCCCTATAGACTTTATAGTTGTGTGTGTGTGTGTGTGTGTGTGTGTGTGTTTGTGAAGGGTGGGTGTCTGCCTCTGTGTGCAGTGCACATGGCAGTCATAGGACCTCAGGTGTCATTCCTCAATAGCTGTCCACCTAGGTTTTGGTTTGGGGTTTGGGTTTTGGCTTTGTTTTCTGAGACAGGATCACTCACTGGTCTAAAACTCTCCAAGGTTAGACAGACTAACTAGTGATACCCAATGACTCCTCAGATCCACCTCCCCAGCACTGGTATTAAAAATATGTGCCACCACACTCAGTTTCTATACGTGGGATCTAGGGATTGAACTCAGGTCCTCATGCTTGTAAGGCAAGAACTTTACCAACTGAGCCACCTCCTCAGCCCTGTACTTTATATTCTTAAAGATATTTATTTGAACATTATAGAACTTGGCACAGAGTCAGTACAAAAACAAAAGTTTCATTGAATGAACGAAAAGATCCACTTTCCATTTCTTCCATGATAGTCTAATGATCTTGTGTTTATTCTGTGTTACATGATGGGATTCTAGTGTCATTAACCTCAAAAGTTCCTGATAGAATCAATTCTTGCCACCAAGGACCTGAAGATTCAAAGCAAAGCCTCATGGGTGTGGCCATGCATAAAGCTGTGAGAAAGAACATTCTGGACATGCTGGCAAGTTTCAGCTTGGTTAGTAGAGTACTTGAAGAAACAATGACTGAAGAAACATCTTATAGCACATAATTGCAGCCCCTAACCCTGCCTACCTGTGGATCTGTCAATGTGTTGAGCTGACACCTGGGCCATTCCTAATCTTAGACGGAATGAGATATGTACAAGAATTGCTTATGACATAAGACATGGCAAATGCTATCAATTACTTAAAAACAAATTGCTTAGGGAACAGCATAGAGACAAGAAGTCTTGTGTTTGGCTAGTTACTACAATTTGAAGAAGGCAACTTTTAAATTTTATGTTGTGCTTGGTTCTAGGTAGACTATGTATTTGTAAAATGTCAGAAACATAACTGAAGAACTTGGTGACATTGAAGCTACTCTAAGTGATGCACGTGAACAGAGGGACAGGTTGTTCTACAGAGATAGGCAGGAGTGGCTTTGGGTGTGGGGAAACTCAGGACTCCTGAAGATTGGAGAGGTAGCCTGAGAGAATGAGTATCCATCATAGATGTGTCCCTTGGTATGCCTGCCTCAGCTCATGGTTTCCTTGTGCCTGGGAATTCTCATCCCAGGTGTGCTTGGGTCTTAGCCCAGATTCCCTCAAAGAATGAAGGTGCACATGTCTCTTGTGTAGGGTCTCATTGGAAGGGACAGCCTCATGGCTGCAAAGGGGAGTAACGAGGGCGAGCCGGGGTGAAGTGTAAGCGCCTCACGCTGGAGCCCACTGAGCTGGCCAGAGCACTCTGAGTTTGGTCACAAGGAAGGACTTCCAGATAGCTATGGAAGCTACATGCTTAGGATGGTGCATCTGGTGCGTTGAGCAGAGAAAGGAGGAAATCAGAGCTGCCCATTCGGTGACTCTTGTTGGTCAGCTCAGCCCTGAACATTACTAACTCTCTGCAGTTCTGGGCTGTCACTTCTCCAGGTAGCCACAAACACACTGATTTGATGCCAGAGTAGAGGGGAATGGTATAGGCTTTGCGACTCAGACAGGAAGGACTAGAATTAAAGAGCAGAGGTCTCCCAGAATACATGTGACCAAACATGTCCCAGAGCCTGGCCATACCCTGGGGGGGACTGAGAGAACTGGAAGTTGAAAGGACGATGACAACAGCTAGACCCCAGGTCAGCACGTGGCTGGTTTTCAGGGAGCACAAGGGCCAGAGAAGTCATCAAATCTGCTAAGACTGTGTGTTGATAGAGCTTCCAATGTCAAAGTATGTAACTTTTTACATACTTGGTAATAGAACATTTTCTGACTTTTCTATTTGGGCAGTAGTAGATGTTTTAAGTTATTATTTCTTCTTTTTTACCCTGAAAAATTCAATTTTTGACAATTTCATACATGTATATAATATCTTGGCATATTCTCTGCTGACTGTCGACTAGCTAGAGAGAAACAGTCCCATGTTAGAACTAAGTATGGTTTGCCTTCATTTACATTTGCAACACTCAACATCAAGCATAAGTAGGGTTAGCTAGCCAATGGTATTACACTGAGAACAATGAAGATGTCAAAATATTAAGTGCAAAGAAGTGGAAGTAACAACTGCACCCTAAGTGAGGGCAGAACATGGGGAGTGGGTGAAGAAAAGAAATGAGCTGGCAAGAGAATTCCCAAATTCAAATGAAAATGTGGGCATAGCAATCTAAGGAATCACAGAGTAGCTGTAGGAACAAAGAACTAACTTATACAAAACAGGCCTTTATCAAAAAACCAGATGAGAGATAAAGAACCTGTGGTATCTGTACACAATGGAGAATTTTTTTAGCCATAAAGAAAAAAGAAAGTTTGTCATTTGTAGGATCATTATGTTAGTGAAATAAGCCACATCCAGAAAGACAAATATGATTTTTCTCAGAATCTAAACTTTTCTAAGACATGAAAAAGAGGGTGACTATTTGGGAAGAGAAGGAGGACCAGTGGAAGAGAACAAGTGGGGGATGAGGGTGAATATGACCAAAGTACATTACATGCATGTATGAAGAAGTCATAATTAGGGCAAGGGAGATGGAACAGCAGGTAAAAGCACTAGCCACACAGCTCTGACAATCTGATACCCAGAACTTACATCATAAGTTGATGCAGTGGTCGGGCATCTGCAATCCCAGCACTCCTACAGTAAATAGGAGGCAGAGGCAGGTGGCCTGACCCAAAGCTCGAGGGCCAGGGAGTCTGCAATAACAGCAGAAATAAGAGAGACCCATGCACACCTCCACAAGGTGGAAGGTAGAATCTGACTCCCAAAGTTGTGCTCTGATCTGCACACACACACACACACACACACACACACACAATTAACTGTCCCACAAATGAAGGGTAGGTCAATGTCACATTCATCAAAGCCACTACATAAAGCAGCACTTTTTGCTGCTGAGCCTGACAACCTGAGTTCCATAACTAGGACTTACGTGGTGGAAAGAGAGAACCGACTCTTCAGGCTGTCCTCTGACCACCATGTATGCGCCATGCCATGCACACCTCCCTACACACAAAACTAAACAAACATAAAAAAATAATTCAGAGCCCCTCGCCCCAGGAAGATCAGCTCTTCCTCAGTAATAAATTGCCAATATTTCTTCATCTAATATTGAGGCTTGCTGTCCATTTTCTCCATTCTATGTTGAGTTTGGATCAAGTTCATGCTGTAACCACTGTGGCAGGTTTATATGAGCAGGGCCCCAGGAGCTTGTAGGATTCTATTTCCATATGGTCATGCACCTCCTCCCTGGCCCTTACAATCTTCCTGCCCCCTCTTCCTCCATGGTTCCTGAGCCTTGGGTGTGTGAAGTTTAATATGCTGCCTAGACCTCAGTGGAGGAACTTGCACTGGGGAATGTCTGGAGACACTAACTTAACACAGAGGTCTTTGGCATGGATGACAGAGTGTGTGGATTCCAGTGGGGGCTGTGGGAGGGTGCCGGTGGGAAGGGGTACAGAGATGATTACATTGAGCTGTTCTGTATAAAATACACAAAAATTCAATAGAAAAGTTAAAATAATATTAATAATTAAAGAAAGTAGTCCTTATAAACATCCCCTGCATATAGCATAAAGCTGTTGCTCAGACAGTGGTCACAGGACTCATTTCTGCCTACATTAATTGTTCCATGTGAGAGATTATTCTTGAAAATGTATTACAAAGAAAACATCTATTCTCCGAAGGTAGCTCACACAATGAGGGATTTGGCCTCTGAACTCCTGCTCTATTGTTTCTTAGAAAATCAGAATCCTTGTACTGTCAGCTGCCTGTGATCCAGAGCAAATACCACAAAGCAAATACCACAATGTTTATTATCTTTCTTTTTGAAATTTACTTATTATCATTATTTGTGTATGTGCGTGCATGTGTGTGTGTGTGTTGTGTGTGGGGAATGGTATGCTGCACAGTGTGCATGTGGAGACCAGAGGACAACTTTGTAGAGTCAGTTCTCTCCTTCCTCCTTTACATGGGTTCAGGATTTGAACCGTCTTGCAAGCCCTTATTGTATTTTTCTTTAAGATATACAGTAGGCATTCAATAGCTTTTTCATTCTGGTAATGAAAATAGAGAAGCTACTCAGCCTGGGCAGGCTGAGCAGCAGAATGTTCGAAGCCTAATTTTCTTTTATTGACAGAAAATAGGAGCATAGTTAGCATTGTTACTTCCCAGTTTCCCCTTCTAATCCATACTGAATTACTCTTATTTAGTAGATCTTGATGTCAGGAAGTGATCCAAAATTCTTTTTGGAAAGATACAGGTCATAACAAACCATTCTTTAATGTACAATCTGCTCTCTAATATATTTGTGGCATACTGTATAGTTATTTTCAGCTATTAAAACAGCAATTATAATATTATTTAGAGATACAGTAAATATCTGGAATAATGTTTATTTCACTTTTAAATGATGCACATACTATCATCTCAGCCTTAGACATATTTATATTTTAAGATGATACTTAGAAACTTCTGTTTCTGGCTGAGACAGAGTAATAGGGACCAGATTTATCCTGTCAAATGAAACAAACAAAACATGTATAGAGTACGGGCAGTCATGCTTTTTAATACAAGGGTAGAAGACAACAAAGGGCAACAAGACAACAAGAACTAAATGAGATATGCTTTAGCATTGTCATAGATTTGAATTAGCACTGTCCCGCAGACCACAGTGCAGAGAAAGGAACCAAGTGGAGTAAGTGGTCTTACCTCCACAGGCAGACAGAGCTGAGGGCTTTGTGGGATGTCTAAATTGGACAGTATTCACAAGGCAGAGCATCAAAGAGGAGAAAGGTACAATGAGGTCACTTCGGAGACTTTCAGAGCATCCCTCAGACATGTGGCTGAGAACCTGGTGCTCATTTGCATATGAGGAAACAGTTACTCATGCCTACTGCTGCATCTGCTTGGTAAGTGTCCCCAAGGATCAATAAGTACCAAAGCGGTATAATTAGTATTGACTGCGTGCCTTTAAAAGGTTGGACATAGGGCCAGAGAGATGGCTCAGCAGGTAAGACATCTGTGGCCAGACCTCAGGACCAGAGTCCAATTCCCAGTAATCACATGGTAGAAGGAGAGAACCGACTCTCCCAAGTTGTCCTCTGTTATCCACATGTATGCCATAGCATATGCATGGTGACATATATACACATAATATAAAATAATTTTTTATGTTGTATTTTTAAAGGTGAGGCCTATTGAGACCTCCTAAGGCATTCAGAGATGTGCTCTTGAAGGATGTTGTGGGCCTCTAATCTTTCTCTGTTCTCGTTCTGGATGAGATTGTCTATACATTTCCTTCTACCATGATGAGCCTCACCTTCACTAGAGGCCATACCTAAACTTGAATGTGAGACATCCAAAATTCTGGGCTAAGTATACCTCCCTTTACTTCATAAGTACCCTGTGTCAGATATTTTATTGCAATGATGGGAAGCTGAGCAACACAGCCACAGAAGAACTATATGAAAGTCTTAGAAAGAATGGTAACATGGGACCAGAGCAGTGGGTAGCCATAGAAGGCAGCCTGGAAAGCCTCATAAATCATGAGACATTAGCAGAATACAATGAAGGCTCTTACTTCAACAGGAGTTGAGTGAGGAGTAATTAGCTATAGGTTGATCACTAACCTAAATCTGCCTAACACTTCTGAGAAGTAAGATCTCAAAAGAGTAAACTGTCTCCATACAACCAAGCTGCCAAACAATAGTCCTAAATAATTTATGAAAAACACAAAAACATACAGCACCTATTGGCGAAGTTAATCATACTCAATACAAAGACATGAAAGACACCAAAAACTAAGGAACAAACAGTTAGGATCAGCAAAAATAAAATATTATTTAAATACCTTTAGAGACATAGAAAATATAATTGAAGAAACACTGCCTGAAATTTCTCCATTATACACACACACACACACACACACACACACACACACATATATATATATATATATATATATATATATATATATATATGTTGAACAAAATTTAAGCACAGAAAGTGAAGAGAACTACACTAAGATACATTGCAATGAAGTAATGAAATCTATCAGCATCTATCAGCATCAATAATTGCAACCACAGACGTACAAACACATACCATTCAGAGGATCAGAGATAAGCATTACAGTAGATTTCTTATTTAAAACAATGCATGTAAGAATACAGTGAGGAATATCCTTTACAAAAATAAATAAAAGCTATAAATATAGTAGTCTATGCCCTATAAAATGTATTTCAAGAATGAAAACCAAATAAAGACTTTTCAAACATACAGAGTTCACAAAAGGCAAAGAGATTTTAAAAGGAAATAAAGTGTCCCACAAAGCAAACTCCAGACCCAGATGGATTCAGTAGTGAATTCCAGCAAGTACTTGGGAAGAAGTTAAACTAATGTTACATTAATTATTTCAGAACATTGAAGGAAGAGGAATCCTGAATTTCTATCAAGCATTTCACCAATGAAAATAAAGGTTTGAATGAATACCTTATTAAAGACTAAATGGGTCTATGGATTTAACAGAATCATATTCTGTATACTGTCCAGCTATTTGGAAAAACTGACTAAGTGATTCTAAGTCCATATAGAAGTAAAAAGGACAGAATAGCCAAAATAACTGAGAAAGAAAAGTTAGACATTACTATTTAATGCCAAGCATTATTACAAAGCTACATAACCAACAAGGTAGTAGTGCTGTGAAGACAGACAAATAACTCAGCAAAGGTGACCTGAGTTCAGGAGCCATATATCCATAGCAGGTCATTTTGACAAAGATATAGAAGCAATGCAGTAGAGAGAGGCTAATCTCTAACAAATGGGGCTGGAACAATGGCTATCCAAACACAAAGGAAGGAATTTTAAACCACACCTTGCAACATCCATAAAATTTAGTTCAAAGTGTTTAATAGTCCTAATCACTAAGCATAAATCCAGAAAACTTGTAGATGCAAATGCAAGGCAGGAACTGGGGAGATGCTCAGTGGATAAAGTTCTTGCCACACAAGCCTGAGGACCTGAGCTAGGAATCCTCAAGCACCCATATAAAACCAGGGCACAGTGGAATGTGTTTGTAACCCAAGCACCAGGCAGGTGGGGCAGAGACAGGCAGATCCTGAGGACTTGCTTGCTAGCCAGTCTAGCCTAAATGGCAAACTCCAGGTTCGGTGATAACTCAAAAATGAAGATGAAGAACAATAGAGGAAGATTTTGAATGACGACTTCTGGCTTCTCTCAATGCATGCATGTGGCTGCATGCACATGCACATACATGTGGCTGCATGCACGTGCACATACATGTGGCTGCATGCACATGCACATACATGTGCACACCTATGCATACATGTATATACACATATTGATACACAATAGAAACACAAGGGGAAAAACCCTTATGACTTTGATTAAAGCTAAAAATTTTTAGACAGGGAATCAAATTGCAATTTATGAAGGAATAATTGATAAACTGAACATTAAAATTAAATTTCTGGTCCTTGAAAATATACTGTTAAGCAAACGAAGACACAATCCACAAAATAGTATCAAAGACTTTCAAAGGTCACATTTAATATCGATTGTATACTCAAAATATATGGACTCAATATTCAATAAAAATAATCTAATGAAAATATTGCAACAGATTTAAAAAAACACCTCACAAAAATATGTGCATATGTCATATGAGCATATAAAAATATTCTCAGAACCATTAGCTATTAAGAAAAGTTCAAATTAAAATCATACTAATATACAAGAATGTCTGTAAAAGAAAGACCATTCACACAAAGTGTTAGGCAGTATGCAGAGATCTGATGGGAATGTAAAGTAGTATACTGTATCTACCTTGCCCATCTTGAAAGACAACTTGACAGTGTCTTAAACAGCTAAAGTCAGAGCTATTCCAAGAAGAAATGAAGAGGCTGGAAAGATAACTCAGCACTTAAGAACACTGGCTGCTCTTGCAGAGAACCCAGGTTCTATTCCCAGCACCCACATGGTTGCCAACAACTGTCCATAACACCAGTTCCAGGAGAATCCAGTGTACTCTTATGACTTCTGCAGGCCTTGCAAGAGTGTACCTACACACATTCAGGCAATACACTCATACACACAAAATAAAAATACTAAATTCAATAAAACAAAACGGAAGAAATGAAAATGTGTGCCCTCACAAGGACCAGTACATGAAGGGCTATGGCGGCTATATATAATCAAAAACTTGGAAACAGCCCAAATGTCCATTAACAGATAAATCTATAAACAAAGTACATCCATATAATGAAGTTATATTCAAACCAAAGAACGGAGAAAGTTCTGACATATGCTACAACATGAAGGGACTCAAGACCATTATGCTAAATGAAGAAGCCAGATGCAAAAGGCTAGGTCTCACTCATCCTGTCTATATGAAATGTCAAATGGGGGCAGAACTGTAGAGAAAAGAAATGGCTGTCTACATTGAGAAGGGAAAAACAGGAAATGATTTTTTGGAAGACAAACATGTTCTGAAATTGTATTATGGTGAAAGTTGTAGAATTCTGAAAATTTTCTATAAATCAAAGACTTATGCACTTAAATTGGGTGAAGCTTATGATATGTAAATTATACCTTTAAAAAGCAGTTTATGGAAATTAGTTATTGATACAGTGAAGAATATGGATGCGTCTCAACATAACTGACTGAGTAAAAGAAGCCAAAGGAACACGTACTATAATTCCATTTATACTGACAAGCAGAGGATCCATGGTTTTATGGGGGTGTGGGAACATGATGGGAAGGAAACACACGTAGCCCAGGTGCACAGGAATTCAAAGCAGAAGCTTTGGAGTAATGGAAGTTTGGGTGCACACACTATCTCAACATCTCTCCAATTACAGTCTCTATATTCTCACTATATATGAAGACTGCCAAATGTTAATTATATTTAGGTAAGGCAGTGTTTAAAGGAATATCTATTAAATAATCATTACAAAAATTTAAATTCTTGTAGAATAGTAAAATTAAGATTACTCCGGCGGCAGGAAAAACACCTTCTGCTAGTTAGTGTATTCCAGACATGACAAGGAAGCCACACTCTAAAGAGACTTGCATAATGACAACACCAGTTGGCATGGCAAAGTATATGGGAGAAATATCAAAGGGTCCCATTTCAAGATGAAGCAATCAATGGATGCTGAGAAGGAAAATCAGTTTTCTCCAGGGACTGGTTTCCCAAGAGGTTATCTAATCCCAGTGGGCAGCCCCAAGAACAGGTACACATGAGCACTACTAAATAGACTCAGTGTACTATATACACACATACATATATTTATATTTATAAACGTATGTATGCATATGTAACAATAACAACCAAGAAGAGGGCAAGAAATTGAGAGGAATTTGGGGACATGAGGAGAGCTGATAGGAGACTGGGAGGGATGGAAATAATGAAAAGAAAATACTCATGTATGAAATCCACAAAAATTAAAATGAAAAAGATTAATCTGGCAGGGATAGGGCTAGGGAGATAGCTCAGTGGATAATGCACTTGCCAAACAAGCATGAGGACTGGAGTTCAGATCCTGGCAACCACATAAATTTTGGATAGATTTGGCAGTCTCAATAATCCCGATGCTTGGGAGGTATAAACAGGGGATGCGTGGGGTCAGGTGGTTAACTAGATAGGAGAACTGACAAGTTCTGTGCTCAACTGAGAGATCCAGCCTCAGTAAATAGAGAGTGACCCAAGAAGACACCTGATGCAACCTCTAGCTTCCACAAGGACACCCCATGCGTACTCCACACCTACCCACACACCAACATTTATAAACTACACAGATACACATACAAAAAAGGATGATGTCTTCATTTCATTCTATAAATTTGGAAACATTTTATCAGCAACAAAAGTGGCAATGTTTGGGGGTCCTTGTTTTAATTTCTAGAAATAGTTCATAATAGTAAAAAAGAAAGAAGTGTCAGCTTGGGAAACTACAGACACAAAAAGACATGACACCCTCGCCCTAGCTGTTGGAAGCAGAGGAGCCCCAGGCATGTTTTAAAGCATCACAAGAGGCCAGTAAAAGGAAAAACAAGGTCCTGAAGAGGCCAGGGAGAGTGAGATCCTAAGGGGGTGGGGTTTTTTTCCTAGTGAAGAGGGCTGCCTATTCCCATGAGATGGAACAAAACCATGGAAATGTGAAGAAATGTAAGAAGATGTGGGGCAGTGCAAGGTGAGTCTTCACCTGGTAAGAGGTTCCTGGGAGGGCCTGCATCCAAAGAGTTTTTCTCAGTAGAGTTATTTACATGTTTGAAGACTCAGTACCCAGCCTGTGGTGATGATTTGAAGGCTGTGGAGCCTTTAGAAGGTGGGGCTTGACTGGCGGAATTTGGTCAATAGTTCTCTATACCACTGGCACCTGCCTCTCCTTCTGGGCACTGTCCCTGCTTCCTACTTGTGCCATTTCAACTGCCAAGAGCTCTACCACACCTTCCTTGCTATGATAAATTGCAGCATCTTTAAAAATTTAGTTACTTTTAGGCTGGGCACAGTGGTGCATGCCTTTAATCCCAGCACTCAGGAAGCAAAGGCCGGCAGACTCTGTAAATTCAAGGCCAGCCTGGTCTACATAGTGAGTTCCAGGCTAGCTGAGGCTATAGGGAGACCATGTCTCAAGAAAACCAAGAAAAAATTACTTTTTGTATGATAAGTGTGTGGGCATATCTGTGTGTGAGGGCACACTGTCCCATAGCATATGGAAATCAGATAGCAGCCTCAGGTGTCAGTCTTCCCCTCCACTTTGTTTTGAGGCAGGGCCTGTCTTGTTCACTGCAGCACAGTGCCCTCAGCTGGAGTAGCTTGCCCATGAGCTTCAAGGGAAATCTTCTGTCTGCACCTCCCATCTTACAATAGGAGTCTAGGGACTACAGACCCATGCCACGAAGTTCAGCTTTTTTTGCATGGACTCCCAGGATCTGAACTCATTTCCTCCAGCTTGCATGGCAAGCACTTTTACCTCCTGAATTATCTGCCCAGTCCTAGACTGAAACATCTCAAACTGCGAGCCAAAATACATTTTTCTTCCCAGACAATGTTTTTCTCAGGTATTTTTGTCACGGTGATGAGAAAAGTAACTAAATACATGCCTTCACTGTGATAAGCACATGCCCAGAATGATGGTCCACACCCTCCTGCCACTTTACCATATCAGACACTGTAGGATGATTCAGGCAGGCTCCCTGCTGGCCTAGAATGAGCTAGAACTGATATTGAGCATGTGTGTGCAGTGAACACTTCCTGGGATCGAACCTGGGCAGCTCCCAGGCTAGCAGCCATCCAGGACCAATGGGAGCGATGAACTTCAGGTCATCAGAGGTGTTCAAGATCGACCAGAATGAAGCATGTCAAATGACTAGATAAAGACCTCCCCTAAGCCTGACAAAAGTATAAATCCTGTTCCTTTCTAAAATTAAATGAAATCGTGGCTCCATTGTCTCCCGGGGTCTGTGACGTTGACTCTGCACCTCCTTACCACCTCCCCCAAGGGATCTGGCCATGCCAGCCAACACCTGGTGCCCGTGGCAGCCAACAAGACACCTGAGTTACAGTTGTTTCAAAGAAGGAACGCACAAGGGTTCTAGTGCAAATGCAGAAGCAGACACCAAACTGTAACCCAGAGCCTTCCCTAGAAACCCAGAATTTGAAGGCCAAAAAGAAGAAGGCTAGGGTAGACCAGCTGTCCTATACAAGGCCAGCATTGAGCCAACTCTCCCTGGGCACACTACTACTGTTTCAGAGCCCCTGGTTCAGAGCTTGGCCCTGTCCTGCTGCAGCCAAGCCTGAGCTTGCACACCAAGCCTCCTTCAGAGTCACAGATAAAGAACTGCTCATGGTAGTCCAAACCTGGCCTCTCGAGCTTTGCAGTAGAGATACAGGTGCCCCAATCAACAGACTCAGCCCTGGTGATCTCTGATCAGTCAGTTTAAACCAGAGTGAAGGGATCATTGCTTTCCTGCATCATCCTAGGAGATGTGTTCCCGCCACCTTTGTTGGAGTAGCTGAATCTATACAGTTGGCTTCAGCCTGTATCCACTTCTAAATATTCTAGTACCACCAGACACCCACCTTATGCCCAAATGCTAAGTCATGTGGTTGTGATCAAAGAATTCTAGGTAATTCATCTATTCTGGAAAGTTGTAGTCTCTCCCATTCTAGGTTTTTCAATAATATTTTATTAATTCTTTGAAAATTTCATATAATGCATTTTGATGATATTCACCCTCACCTCACTACCCACTCAAACTCATGTCCTCTTTTATATTTTTATAAGACCATAAAGTCCAATTTGTATTGCTCTAAAATGCTTTGGTAGTAGTGAAGCTTCATCCCTACTGGCTAGCTTTCGCAGTGTTGGAAGGTGGTATACGTGCTACTAGAAGAGAATGGTAATCTGCAGTCTTACTCAGCTGGGAACCTTGCAAGCTACATTCTAGTTCTTGCCCATTTGTCACTGACAAGTGTCTTGCTTGCCAGTGACCTGTTTACAGATGGCAACAACTTATGGGGTCCAGTTCCCCCAAGACCATATCTTGTAATTCAGGTGCCTCCTATCTAGCAAAACTTTCCCTGCCTCGTGAAATTTATTTTCCACGCCTTAGTGGGCAGGGTCTGGTTAATCTGGCTGTGTAAAACAGAAACTGATCTTCCATTTAGAGACACTGATTTATTTGGGGCAATTTACAAAGTTACTGTTACCTGCGGCCCGCCCACAAGTTCCGGGACAGCCGGGCACAGGGCTCTTACTCCATTCCCGGCCAGAATTTCGCTTCCACTCACACGATTCTTAGGACTGTGGGGACTTGTAAGCTGCCTCCTGAGTCTTGGCCTTCCATGTGGTCCTGGGGCCAGGGTATTTTTCTTCCCTCATGGCTTCAATCACTGCCCCTCCCCAGGACTCGCTGCCATGTTGTCTCTCCTTTCTCCCCACTTCCCTGCCCCCTTATTGGTCAGAGGGCAGGACTTGCCACAGAATGAACCAATAGGAAAAAACCTCAGAGAGAACTCCGTATTTACCATACACTCAGAGAAATCCCCTGCCCCAAGTGCCCACAGAACACAGGTCTCCAAAGGTGGCATTTAAGGGACTGGAGAGAGTTCATCAGTTAAAAGCACTGGCTGCTGTTGCAGAGGACCCGAATTCAGTTTCCAGCACTCACATGGTGGCTAAAAACTGTGTGTAACTCCAGTTCCAGGGGACCTCCCCAAGCGTTGCACAACATGGGTACACTTACATACATACAGGCAATACACTCATATACATAAAATAAAAAATAAAATTAATAAATAAAATTTTTAAAAGGGTAGCACTTAATATCAAGCTCAGTGACTTGCAATTAAAATAAGCACTATTTTTAAGGAAGTCAAAGCATAGGAAATGGCAGTTCTGTGCATTTCTTGTAGCACTCAAATATCTCCAACTAATCCATTAATATAGTTTTTAAATTTTTATTTATTATTTTTATGTTTATGAGTATCTTGCCTGCATGTATGTAAGAGCACCTGTGTTGCACAATGCCCATGGAGGTCAGAAGATGGCATCAGATCCCTTAGAACTGGAGTTACAAATCATTGTTAGCCTTCATGTGGGTGTTGGGAACTGAACCTGGGTCCTCTGCAGGAGCAGCTAGTGCTCTTAACTTCTGATCTATCTCTCCAGCCCCAATACAGGTAGATTTACCGTAGTTTATGTAGGTGTGTACATGTGTGCATGCATCCGTGTGTGTATGAAGGCCAGAGGGCGATATTGGCTGTCCTTTAGTGGCTCTCTAACTTACTTTTTGAGATGGGATCTCTAATGAATCTGGAGCTCACTGACAGCTAGACTGGCTGACCAGCAAGTTCCAGGGACCTGCCTGTCTCCACCTTCTCAGCACTGGGATTACAAGTCTGGCTCTTTATGTGAGTACTGGAGATCTCTGGTCCTTATGCTTGTGTAGCAAGCAGTTTAGTGACTGAGCCATCTCCCAAGCTCTTACACTAATTTTTTTTATGTTACTTTTGAAATTTTACACCAAGTAGATTCTAGTTTCTTCACCTAGACACAATTGCTCTTCTTTTTAAAATTACATTTTTATTAACCCTTTGTGACTTCATGCATGCACACAATGCGTTTGGTCATGTTTACTCCCACCTCTCCCCCTGACTCCTCCCAGGTCCACCTACTCCTTCCTAACTTCATGTCCTCTATGTTTTGCTTTGTTTCGACCAACAAAGTTCATTTTGTGCTTCCCGTATTTGGGGTCACCCACTGAGACACGGTTACCTGCCAGGGCCCAGACTCTTAAAGAAAGCTGGCTCTTATGGAGTGATATGGGAGGGGCTGTAGGCAGCGCCACCCCTAGGCAGGTGGTCCTGAAGTATACAAGAAAACATACTGAGCACAGTCCAAAGGGAGAATCCATCCAATCCCATACAATCTGTCAGCTGATAACAGCTCTTCAAATACGGATGGTTCTCAAGACACGCTGCCCCATTCTAGAATGTTAACTGACTTATCTCATGAAGGTTTTGCGCATGCCTTTTGTAGGCAACCAGGGCTGCTGTGAGTTCATGAGTATTGTAGTCTTGTCCTATCCACAAGGCCCTTACAATCTTTCTGCTTCTTCTCTCACTATGGTCCCAGAGCCACGGAGGAAGAGGGGATGACACAGATATCCCTGAGCACTGCACAGATACTTATTTTCTGTACTATCACACGTTTGTGACTATCTGCATTAACTGCAATCTACTGCACAAAGAAATTCCTATGATGATGTCTGAAAGCTGCACTAATCCATGGGTATAGAGAAATGAATTTAGAGAGTTGCGAGATACTTTGTCCATTTGGTAAAACAATAGTAGTATGCTCACCGCTGGGGCCTGCAAGCTCTCTGGCCTAGTTTGCTTTCTATTGCTGTGATAAAATACATTGACAAAAAACAACTTGGAGAGAAACTATTTAGCTTACATGTCCTAATCACAGTCCATCATCAAGGGAAGCCAAAGCAGGGAGTCGAGGCAGGACTCTGTTTTTGACTCCAGCACCATTCCTCCAGAATTCCACTCTTTATGGTGACTCCAGAATCTCTCCATTACAAGATGCAACTTTGCTGTCAGCCACCACCCACTCACACAGATCACTGTGACGGGCCCTAATTATAATCCAAAAAGTCACTAGGGTGCCTTTTGGGAATTTATATCAGATGTCATACTCAGACTTGAAACCCTCCAAAGTCCTTACAGTCCTTTATAGACTCCTGTATAGTGTGACGGTCCTTTACAGACTCCTGCATGGTGTGCCTGAAACAACCTATATAATTTCCTGTTCCTGTTCTGTTCTGATGCACTTCTGTCTACTCACAGAAGACCCCTCACTCTTCCCTGGCCATAGAAGATATACTCATACCTCAGGGACTTTGTACTTGTTCTCTTTGTCAGGAAGATCTTTTCCTACTCCTGGCATCGCTCTCTCTTTCACTTCCTGCAGGTGTGTCAGTTCCCTGATGCCCCTATTTAATCTTGCATCCTCCTTCTCTAGGCTCCCTAATCCTTCTCTCTCTGATTTTCATTGTACAATGTACCATCTGTCATTCCATATATGTATTTATTTCTCATCTGTGTCTTCTTTATACATAAGCACACACACATCCCTACACCAAACTAAAATATAACTTCGGAGAACAAGGACTTTTTCTTTTTTCATATGACTATATATTCAGTATCAAAAAATGAAGGCTCAATAATTATATTAAATGAAAGTCTACCCGTGTTTTGTGTCACACTGAAGGTAAATCATTCTGAAACATCTAAATTGAGTATGAGTTTTTCTATAACGTTAAGTGGACCTTTTACCATATTGAGGAGAAATATTTTTAATTCCTAATTTTCACAGATTTGACTAAGTGCTCAATTTTATCAAATATTTCCTTAGGCAGATGTAATATGAGGTATTATTCTACAGTGACTTAAGTCTTTGTTTTCCACTGGCAAAAGTGTGATGATTAACAGAATTCTTAATTTCTAATACTGGGGATGGAAAGATGGCTCACCAGTTAAGAGTACTGACTACTCTACAGAAGACCTGGGTTTGGTTCCTAGGACCCACATGGAGGCTACCATCTATAACTCTAGACCCAGGAGATTCAGTTCCCTCTTCTGACCTAAATAGGCATTACACGCATGGGTGCACTTACATACCTTCAGGCAAAAAACTCAAACACAAAACTAAATTA
The DNA here is from genome assembly GCA_035773235.1 of Eospalax fontanierii. NCBI lineage: Eukaryota > Metazoa > Chordata > Mammalia > Rodentia > Spalacidae > Eospalax > Eospalax fontanierii. Next base: position 64,038,898 of record CM069540.1, on the reverse strand, counting down.
GTGAATCTCTGAACTCTCACCAGAAGAGCATCCTCATGCAACAGATGGTGACTAACTCAGAAAACAACAATTGGCCAAAGTGTGGAGAATAAGAGGCTGCATAGAACTTATTCCTGATTAGAACACCAGTATCAAAGCTCTGTCAGCCAAGGCTCATGGAGCATTGTGGAAGAGGGGACAGAAAGAGTGTAAGAGCCAGAGGTGGTTGATGACCACGAGACAACAGTTTTCCAGACAGCTGGGAAGCTACTCATGTGAACTTACAGTAATGGTAACAGCACGCACAAGTGCCCTGCAAACTCAAATCAGACGAAATCCCAGCATAGAAGCAAGGAAGTCGGTAAGAAGCTCCGACCTTAGCTGAGGAACTATTGGCAACTGATAGCTACTGGGAGAGGAAGAGCTGGTTTCTTTAAGCATTAACCAGGCTCAACGGATGGATGCACACCAAAGGACATTTGGGGACACAATTTGGCTTGATAAGCTTTAATATATTTGACAGAGTACATGAAATTATACATCGAGGTGCTATAAGAGGGTGTTAAGATAGGGGAGGGGGCCTAAATATGATAAAAATATATTGTATAAAATTCACAAAAATTTAAATAAAAAATTTTAATTAAAATAAATAAGTCAATCAAAAAAAGTTCAAATACTCCTACTATTGAGAAACAACTTCTGTGCAGTTTTCAATACTTCAGTTCTAAAAACATAATTTTTAACTTAGAAATTCAAATATTCTGTCAATTTTAGCTATTTCTGAATCATTTTATGTCAATGTGATCTCTTGTTTCCCCAAATTAATATTATAGTCATAGCTCTATGTTAATGATGGTTCCACACAGTTGAATTTATCATCTCTTAAGTATATAATGGAAATTTTTTATATTACAAAATACTATGCTTGATGAACACAACCTCAAGCAGCTCGCTGATCAAGGTCAAAATCAGTGACAATGAGGCTGGTCAGTAGTTTGTACCCTGGTGTGCTGGGATGAACACAGCACTTCACTTCTATGGTCTTCTTCTCTAAAACCACAACTCTAGTTGAAGCAGGAAGAAAGCAACAGACAAGTTGCAACTGAGGTACATTCTAAAATGTATCTAAACAGTAGTCCTAAAAATATCAAGGTCATTAAGTCCTAGGAAAGTTTGAGAAGCTGCCAGAACCAAGAGGATCCTGGGGAGACATAATAATCAAATGTAATGCAACAGCATGGATAGACCTTGTAATAAGTAAAGGAAACAAAGTGAGAAATCTAAAGTGTGGACTTTTGATAACAATCTTAGTGCATTCATATTGGTTCATTGGCTGTAACAATTCTTCCATAAGATACGAGACATAAGTAGACTTCATGCAGAGTATTCAGGAGCTCTCTGTACAATCTGCTGAATTTTTCTCTAAATTTAACACTGTTCTAAAATACAAGATTAATTAAAATTGAGCCCTTGCAGCATGTGGCACATGCCTTTAATCCCAGCACTCAAGTGACAGAGGCAGGTGATCTCTGTGAGTTCAAGGCCATCCTGATCTACATAGTGAGTTCCAGGCCAGCCAGGGATACATAGTGAGACCCTGTCTCAACAAAACAAAAAATAGAATTGTTGGGACTAGAGAGATTGCTCAGTGGTTAAGTGCTTGCTGCTCTTGCAGAGGACCAGAGTTTGGTTCCCAGCACCTTTGTTAGGTGTCTCACAACTGCCTGTAACTCCAGCTAGGACCCAAGTTCAAATCTCAGCACCCCCATGGCAACTAACAGTCATCTATAACTCCAGTTCCGGGGTATTCCAACGCCCTCTTCTGACTTCTGAGAGCATTGCAAAAAACAGGTGCACTTATATACATGCAGGCAATACACTCAGACATATAAAATAAAAAATAAATGAAATTTAAAAATTAAAAATACAATTGTTACCATGGAGAGAACAGGGCCAATATTTTAGTTATCATATTCTTTTAGAGTCAATGATGACAGAGATCCAAATTTCTATGTTACCATTTGAGTTAGGTATTTCCTGGGTAAGTAACAATGTGGGTCCAGGTAGATGCTGCCTTCAATTTTGTGAAGATTTTAAAGTGAATTTTAGCTTGAGTTATCTATATGACTGTCATAATATTCAACCTGCTTAATAGTGTAAGAGTCCTCTAGTTATATAAAATCTCAACAAATAAGACAACCCAAACAAGCAAGAGAGCAGCAGTGGTTCGAACTGTTAAGGGGGACAGTAAATAAAGCACTAAATAGATCCTACTCAAAATAGAAGAATGTTATGATAAGTACTTCTTGAAAATTGATCTTCTCTTAGTAAAGTTTATGGCTTAGACTTTTCTCCTATACATTTTTATTTTAATGTACTTTGTTTACTTGATACAATGCATAGCTCTATAGAAAGAAGATTATACAGCAAATACAGGTATCAAATCAAAGATATCCTAGCACACAAGTAACAGGTAGTATTCAAACCACAGAACAGAGCATTCTGGGCCTATTTGCACAATGAGAATGTGAGCATTGGTCAGAAGGAGAACTTCCAGCACTGACAACTGATGAGAATTCCACCACCATTGGGCAGAAACTAATGGAGTTTGGGCTGTCTCATTAGACCAACAGGTTAACACATAAGACTCCAACATTTTATGCATTTCCCTGAGCTAGCTTCAAGATAGAAAAGTCAAAAAAGCCGGGGTGAAAGAACATTTGGAATTATGGCTCAATTTTGCCATGCAGTTGGGAGGACCAGCTCTTGCATTTAGGAGAACAGAGAGACAGATAAAAGTTCAGTGAATCACTGTGGAAGAGGAGACAGAAAGATTGTAAGAGCCATTGGTAGTAGATTAATACAAGGAAGCCGTTGTCTGGATACCACAGGGTAACAGCCTACAGTGTTTGTATGAACCCATATTGCTTATGACAGCATGCACAAGACCTATGCAAACCCAAGCCAGACAAGGGCCCAGCACGGATGGAGGAGGAGGCAGGACACTCCAACTCTAATTGAGGATCTATTGGCAATTAATAGATGCTGACAGGGATAGCCAGTTTTCCTTAGCGGTGTGATGTCTGGTAGGATAACACCAGACAGGCCCATACTCACTAACCTGGGAAATACAAATTAGAACCAATAGGCCTTAAAAAAAAAAAAGACAAATACTAAGAGAGGTCATGAAGTTGGGAGAGTGATAAGGTGGAGGTCGAGAGGGAGAGGGGGTCTGAAATAATCAAAATGCATTGTATGAAGTCCTACAACCAATAAAAATATATTTAAAAAGAAAATGTTATAGATGTTCAATGGAATTTTTAGCATAAATAATGCAGTTATATCATTTGCACAAAATGTGAATATTATATTAAGCATAGTATCAGTCTCAGAAAAGCAAATATTGCATTTTTTTCTCTTATTTGTGCAACTTGAATTTTACATAAATGTATAAGAATCATATCTGTATAAATGATATAAAAGTAGTGGGAAAACTGTTTAGGGGAACAAAGAGAACAGCAGGGAGAAGAGCGGAGGAAGGGCAGGATCGGGGAACTGGACTAGACTCAAAGTACCTGCATACTTGCATGAAAATAGCCTTTTGTGACCCAATTTAATACTTTTGAGAAAGAGGTATTACAGTTTGAATCTGAACATTCTCCCACAGGTTCATGTGCTGAATGTTCAGATGTCAGCTTATGGAGTCTTTAGGAAGTGAGTGGAGAAAGTAGATCACTTTGAAGGTTTTACTTGCTTCTATTTCCTGCCTGCTATCTGCTTCCTCGCCACACCATGTGAAGAAATCGCTGCCATATATTCCAACTGCCAGGGACGAAGCTACCATTCTTTGCCTTCTTTGCCATAATGAACCATGACCATCTATTTGCAACTGTGAGCCAAAAGAATCGGTCTTCCCTTCAGTTGCGTCTGCCAGGTATTTTGTCACAGCAATGAGAAAAATAACTAAAAAAGAGTGCATAGGGTGTTAGTAATGAATCTCAGGAGTTATATCCAAAAGTTCTATGACTTTCTATGACCACAAGTAGATTCACCATTTAAGAAAATATTCTGGGAATCTGGAGTTGTGGCTCAGTGGTAGAGCATCATTTACTTCTTAACACCAAAAAAAGTGTATTTAATATAATATTTACATATTAAAAGATAACATTATTTCTTAGAAATTACTAAATACTGGGCAGCAAGATGGCTAAGTGGGTAAAGGTGCTTGTCACCAAGCTCGATGCCCGAATTCAATCCTTGGAACCCACATGTTGGAAGGAGAGAAGTGACTCCCACAAATTGCTCTCTGCACTACAGCATGTGCACACCTATACATATATCATACACACATACCAGAAATTATTTTAGTAAATTAATTAATTAATTACCTTTAAAATTTTTCTTAAAGAAATTGCTAAATATGGAGTTTCTATCAAAGGTTCTGGGAAGGAATTTATTTATGAAAGCCAAAAATATGAAAAGGGAAACTAGTTAATAAATTAACTATATGCAATATAAGAAAAATTTTCATTCAAGAATATTTTAAACTCAATACTATTCAAAACATATATTATAGAAATCAAAGGAGAAATTAACAGTAAAGAGAATTAATCTAAGAGAAAAAATGTAATGAACTTTTTTCATTCTCTCCTAAATATTTTTATCCCATCTCTGTTAATTCCTTCTTTTTTATTGGTTAATACTGTTCTCAGTAATGATTTATCCCAGGACTTACTATGGGCAGATTTGGGGTTAATATGAACTTTAAATAGTGTTTCTACTTGAGAAATGGTCAAATCAGCCACTGACAGTAGCCACCTCACTCCTCCTCTTGGTAGATAACAAGAGGGCTCTGTGAGACCCCGAGTCTGTCCTAAGAATACCAGATACCCGAGGAGAAGGCAAGAAAATGACAGAACTATATTCACTCCCAACTTTTGCTACAAAAAGCTTTTTAAATTATTCATAGAATATCAATGCATGATCAATTTTAGATATTCACTTGGTTGAACTAAGGAACACCCAGGACTTTGGGGAAAGTACTATTTTGAGTGTATATCTTGAAGTATTTCCAAGGAAAGATAGTCTGTGTGAGTGAGTGGACCGTGTGGGAGAGATGAATCTTTACTGTGAGCAGACTCTATCGAATCAGAAGGCCAAAGAGTACAAATCGAGAAGGTGACATGGTCCCTGCCCAGCACCTCTGACTCTACCCCCAATCACTTAGGCATACTCGGGATTCTCAGGCCATCTGCATTGAGCTGAAATTTACACCATCAGCCTTCCTAGCACTGAGGCCTTTCAGTGGACTAAGCCATGCCACTGACATCCCAGAGTCTCCAGCCTGCAGATATCTATCCTGGGGTTTCTTACCCATCACAAGTATATGAGACTATTCCCCAAAAAATCCCTCTAACAGGTCTGTATACCCATCTATTGTTTCTACCTCTCTGGAGATATCCCCAGCTAAAGAGAACTTAGTGAGACTCTAAAATAAAATCGTTTTTAAGACATAAAACATAAGATAATTAATTCCAAATACCCAAATATCAATGAAAAGACAAATCTGCTTACTTATTGTTAGTCTTAGCCATGTTTTCATGTTAAATATGAAATTAATGTCCCTATGCACACTTTGTTTACATTGAGTGAGATGAAATACATACAGATTGGGAATTCTATTTTAATCACCAGGCTTTTTTTTGCTTCATTTATAGCTGCTGTTGAGGGTAGGTATTGAGTATGTATATGGAATGTGATTAAGACAAAAGCTAATTTTATACAATTTTTCTTTACCTCTCTGCTTTTTCCATCAAAGTGAACAAATGGATCTAATTTTGTCCAGATTTGCTCATGAAAACCTTATTAAGCCCTTCCCAGACTTACAGACTTTCTACAGAGTTTTTAAGCACAGCATTCTCTCTTCTTTGGAACCTCTAAAGGCTTAGCATCACCAAGTCTCAAAAGTTCATTCCAAGAACTTTATTCACACACTGGGTCAGGCAAGTGGATCTTCCCAGGAACACCATGGAAGAAAGAACTGAGAGCTGCAGGCAAGGGTACCTGCCAAGCAGAAGGAAGTACTGGCTTACTGCCCAGGACTACCGCCCCATACAGCCTTGAAAAGAGAGCAGGGTCAGCATGGCTGGTAGAAAGCTGAGTCCATATGGCTTCCTGCATTTTTATCTTGAAGGAACAGAGGACCAGCTGCACCAGTGAGAGGGAAACTACTGAATCATAGTCCCAGCCAGTTGTAGGAAACTCATGCAGTATCTTTTTCACTTGTACAGCATCATGCTAAGCTTCTGTTCTCTTCCTATTCCCACAATCCAAATCCAACTATTTAAAAAAGAACCATTGTACTGAAGGATGAAAATTTCAAAACCTCTGATGATATCCTTGCAGACATGCAATAGATTTATTAGCAATGTAACAGAATTGATCATTCTTTGGGATTTGCTCCTTGTATTAGTTACTTTTCTCATTGCCATGACTAAAGCTCTGAAAAGAAACAGCTTAAGGGAGGAAAAGTCTGTTCTGACTGATAGTTTGGGGTATAATCCATCATGACAGTGTGATGGCCTGAGTTCTTCCATTTTGTATAAAGCTGCTATCTGAATGAGCTGTGACTGTGTCAAGCAGTTCCAGAGTGAGTTAATCACAGGGCTGTTCAAGCAAGTTAAAATTAACCATAGGAAAATACCCCCCACAAAATCCAGAAGGTCTCAGCTAATGACTTTTAGCTTTTGTAACCACTTGCTTAATGCTTATCTGACTTTTGTAATGCTTAACTGGTCTCTGTAACCACTTGCTTGCCTGCTACAGGAACAAGCATGTCATGCCTGTGCAATCATGTCTAACCACCTGGTTCATTGGGATGTGGTTTTTGCCTCTATAAGCTCTGCTTTCCTGAGTCAGTACTGTGCTCTCTAAATCCCAACCCAGGAAGTGTAGTCACTGGCCAGCTAATAAACTTCAACTGATTTGACACCTGGAGTCTGAACAGGCATCCCAGGAGTCTTTGCACTGTAACAAGGGGTGTAAGATTTGGTAGGAGAGAGAAAAAGCAAAGTTTAGATAAAAGACCAGAGTCAGTGTAGGGTCTGGGCCCCCTGCATACCCTTCTCTCTTAGTGCTAGGCTCTTAGCCAAGAGCTAGCCGGATCTTGTCAGTTACAGTTCTGAAGTAAACAACTTGACCTTTACTGATTTGACTGCAGACTTCCTCAGTTTACATCAGATGTGTGTCATGTGGCTGGATGTCTCCTGAGAACCTCAACTTTTAACCTCCTGCAAAGCCCCGCTTCAGGGTATATAAGGCTTGCTGCCTCTCAATAAAGTCAGTCAGTCATTCTCCTTTGCTTCTACCTTGTGTGTATGTCTATGTCTCTGTCTTATGTGTTTCATTCGATCTGCAGCCCTCCGCCGGTCAATGAACATAGCCAGGGTGCTACAAGTCAGACCTTCAGCAGACTGAACAGAGAATTTGTTCAGTGACAGTGACACAGCTTCTCTATGGACCAGCAAGCTGTGCAAAGGTAGGAAGGGCTATGGTGAATTTAACATTAATGGGAAAAAAATGGCACACACAGCTGTGAAGTCTGAGTTCAGTTGTCCTTGAGTCCTTTTCCTAGAGTTGTAGAAGCTGTTTTCAGCCCAGATGGCCAGCTAAATGGCTAGTGTGCAAGGACAGCAGAGAGGCACCCTGGCAAGAGGAGTGGGTTGTCCAGTTTATTGCAGCTGTGGCATTCCACCAGGCCTAAGACAGGGATGTGGCTAACTATTAACAGTGAGGCTAGGAAAAACATTTGTCTCAAGGAACTTCTGGTTTCTACCAATGAGAAAGGCATGGGGGCGGGGTGAGAGGTGGCTAGTCACAGGGTTCTCAGAGTCAGAAAATGGAGAAAAGCGAATGCTGACTCTCAGCTCACTCTTGCTTTTGTATTCAGTCTAGGACTCCTGCCCAGGAATGGTGAGTCTTCTTGCCTCATTAAACCAGTCTAGAAACTCTCTTACAGACATGCCCACAGATTTGTTCCCTAGATGATTCTAGATCTTGTCAAGTTGACAATCAATATTAATTATTACACTCTGCTTCCTCCCATTTTCAGTATGGATTCCTGTAGGGAAATTATAAAACATGCATGGGTCAGAGGGTAAAATGAGTAGAAAAAGCTGAGATTAAGACTAATGGATTGAACTGAAAGCATCTGTAAAGCAGCTTAACCTCTGTAGTTGGATAGCTGGCTGGTCAATGACATTCTAGAATGGAGGGAATAATCTGAAGAGATAGAAATGGCAACTTTAAGTCGAATTCTAAAAGGTTTCTAGGGATGGAGGTGCAACTTAATTGCAGACTTGACTAACATGCATGAAGGCTCTGTACTTCATTACCAGAATTGCAGAAAGCGCGCGCGCACGCACACACACACACACACACACACACACACACGTGTTCTTAAGGAGAAGTTCCAGAGCAAACTGTCAGCAAGTCGGATTACCTGCTAACACCTAACACCCTAACTTCTGGACCTTCAGGCTCAAAAGCATTAGGAGGTAGCACAATAACCCATTTGAGAAGGCCAGTCTTAAAATATCAAGAGCATGTTGTCACAAAGTATTCCCTCTGTGGTTTTCTAAAGAGAAGAACAGTTCATTTTATGTCAAAACTTGACTGAGCTAAGAGATGCTCAGATGGCCTATAAAATTTCGTTTCTGAGTATGTTTAGGGATGTGTTTCCAGAAGAGATTACCACTGAGTCAGAGGGTGAATAAGGAAGATTCCCTCACCAGTGTGAGTGGAAAATACAGCCTTCCATTTAAAGCTGGGACATCTATCTTCTCTTTGGAAATCTGAGCTCCTAGTACTCAGGCCTTAGGGCTTGGAATGAGTTATGCCACCAGTTTTTCTGGTTCTCCAGCTGGCCAACAGCCAATGTGGGATCTCTTGACCTCTGTAATCGATTGAGGCAATTCCCATAATAAATCTCTACTATATCTGTTTCTTACTTCCTCCCCACCACATGCAGAGTCATGTGCCACTAACAATTCTTCAGTCAGTGCTGGACTGCATGTCCACTGATGGTCCTCTGAGGTTAAAGTGGATAAAATAGAGCAGAAAATTTCCTGCCGCCTGGTGACTTCAGCCATCGTAACGTCACAGCACAATGCCTACTCTGTGTGTTTGTGGTGATACTGGTGTAGCTGGGGCTTCTCTAATTTCTTCCATTCGTGATCTCTTGTTGTTTGAGAAACTGTCACACAATGCTTGGAATTTAGCTAAAATAGGAATACAAATAAAATATTTGCTGATAATAAATCTTAAAGAACATTATTTTAAAACAAATTTTTGGTTTACATACAATTTTACCACTTATTAAGCACAAAAGCAAATGTGCATACTGGGATGGATTTGCTATTTATTTTCATATGAATGAAATATTTCATTTACTGAGCACTCAATGAATAATTACTGAATTGAATATTTGATATTATAGGACATAGAGCATCTTCAAAGTTGATCAATATTTTGATTTTATAATTGTCAGTCCTAAGAACACCACTCCACATGAATACATAGTGCAAAATGGCAGAATTAAGTTTAGGACCATTTTAGAAATTATTGGAAATTCTGTCTTAATCATCAAAGTCAAAATTAACTGTTTAATGAAACGTAAGTCGGCAAATAAAAAAGCAATTTTTAAAATCAAACACCTTAACACAATATAACCCAAATATATACTAATCTGATACATGTTAAAGAATTATAGATGGAAAACATTTATCTTTACTTTCTATAATTAAATCATTATCTTTCTAGAAGAGCAGTAAAAACATCACAGTTCATAGCATGCAATAGCCTCTAATCTGAGCTGAGGCGTTTCAGCCTGCATTTGTTGGCACTGTGTAATGCAAACACATGAGCCCTGCAAACTCAGAGCCAAAACTTCAGGGAAGTCACAAGCTCCAACATGGCAAGTGCTGACAGAAATACCTCAGGCCTGTTACACATTCTATTTTGGATTAAGTTTGGGCTAGTGTACATTCAGAAACATTTTACCTTGAGTTATACAACCCCGTATGGAGTCATGACCTACAGTTTAAGAAGCTAAGATATAAATAAATCTACTAGATTGCTAGCCATCTAATAGTAGGGCACACACATTGGTGTCTTTATTTAATATGTGTAGGTCTTATTAGGATGGACTCTATAATTGTTTTTACTATAGTAAAGCCTTTACTGAGGCATGCCATGGTTATATCATCCTCTCCAGTATTTGATTTAATCTCACACTATTTGGTTCTTCGTGACCGGGAGCAATAGATTATATCACATATACACAGGTTTATGCAGATATACTCTATAATATACCCACTTCCATGAATTTGCCCAACAATACATATTGGAGACATTTTCCTCATCCTTCAGTAATCAGTTCATGAATAACCTTTGGAGGGCAGTGGGTTACAGACAGAACACCTCTACCCTAAAAACTCTACCTGTAGGGACTAAAGAGATTGCTCAGTAAATAACATGCTGTCCAAGAAAACATGATGACTTGATTTTGAGCCCCACCACTTACAAGAAGCCAGTAAACACAGTGCTGCAGAAGTCAAGACAAAAGGAGCCCTGAAGTTCGCTAGTCATCCAGTCTAGCCAATCTAAGAACTCTAAATTCAATGAGAAAATATGTCTTAAAAATAATGTAGAAAGCAACCTGACATCGACCTCCTGGACTCCATATGGACATCCACAAACACATATGGACAAATATACAAGCATACATTCAACACACGATTTACACATAACTTTTGACTCACCCTAAAACTTAACTACTAATAACCTATTGTCAGCTGAAAACCTTCCAATAACATTAATAGCCAAGTAACACAGAATAATTACATTGGGTATTGCTGTATATTATATATGGTGAAAATATACTGGACTCAAGGTCTGGGAAAAGTGAGATAATTGTTACTATACTAGGGAGATGATCGCTTACACAGAGATGATTAAAGGCATATGGAATTTAAGTGGTGACTGGCAACACTGGAGTTCATCTAAATAGTAACATGAGGTTGCTGTAAAGTCATTACCGTACCACAGCATGCACCATGGTTACGATTTAATACTGTGTCTTTACATTTATCTACATCTCTCTCAACTATAATTGGCCCCATATATATTGTTTGTGTATACAGTTTAATACATTTTAATTATTTTTAATAGAGTTATGTATATTTTGTTAGTAACTGAGGTTATTTTGTGTATACAGTTTAATACATTTTAACTATTTTTAATAGAGTTATGTATATTTTGTTAGTAACTGAGATTACTTTCTACATATCTATTATACATTAATAATAGATTTTCCTTCTTTATTTTACCAATATGTCTAGGCTGTATCATTCATCTGACAGTGTTTCAAGTTATCACAAAATTTATAAAACAAATTCATATGTAAGTGAAACTGGGCTGTCCTCTTCAAGGGTCCATTTGTCTGTCCATCCTCCTCTCTGTCCATCCCCCTGTCTATCCATTCATCCAGCTATCCAATTCATTCTATTTCTCTGGATTACCCTGACTAATGCATAAAACTAATTAATCCTGAAGTTATGCCCAGAACCAGGTGCTCAGAATCTCAGTAAGTCCACTGCCCTTGGACTAGGTCCCCATATCAGTGCTCTCTAGGTCCTCACCCCAGACAATGTAAAGAAACATGTTAGAAGGTGTGTTGTGTGGGAGACTTTGAGAAATGATTTGCCTCCATGAGAAGAACATCTACTGAGGTCTGGGGTGTTCCCAATAAATAAATTAGAGAATATTATTTCTTTATAAATGTGAACTGGCATATGAAAAGCAAAAAAGAGTAGGCTCTTCTGCTTATGTATACATGGCTTCTTATTCATAATTAGGTCTTAGAACATGAACAAATTCTCTGCTTCTGTAAGTACAGAGATGGAAAATGATGATATACAGAAAGGCAAGTAGCTAGGTAGGGAGGGAGATAGATGTGTGCATATGTGCACACACACACAGGGAAGTGTAAACACTGGTGCATGAGTGGAAGAATGAGTGTGTATTGAGGTTTCTAGTGAATATTTATATTGTATAAAGGCGAAATTCCAGCCAATCTTGAAAATGCCTTGCTAGCAGTGAGGTATCACAGACACAAAAGAATTGTAGAGTGAAAGGCTGAGGTTACCCAGGCAAAGAGAATTCACATTAAGAGCAGAAGAGGGAAAGAGATGAGCCAGGTGAGTGAGTGAGGACAGATGGGCCCAATGTTGGGAGGTAGAATATAACAGGCTTAATTATTTTTACTCAATTATGTTGGTTAACACTATTAAAGATTAATGTCAAGGAGTTAGTGGGGGATTCATTTATTGCAGACATGATTTCATTCATTTGATCGGTATTTCCAAAAGAAACACTGTTATACATGACATATGTTCAATTACGGACAAATAAAGTTTCAGTGCACACATGGAAATCCTTTATAACCTAGTAAATTATATTCATGATATAGATGTAGATACACAGATATCACAAATAAAATACAAATAGAGGAGAGAAGGAGGGAAGAAGGAAGACAGGAAAGATACTATATAAGCAAATGTGTAGGTTCTTCAGTCAAAAGGCAGGAAGTCATGTTACAGATAGCTTAGGAAATTAATTATATTTTGGTTTGGGCTTTTGTAATTAAAATTTCTTACAACTGAATGGTGGATTTTCTCAGCACTATACCATTCAAGAAGACAATCCAAGGCTTTTAAACTCTAGACATCAGGACTCCCTTGCCCAGATGAAATGACAGGATTTTATTTTCAAAAATACAAGCTACAAAGGGATGAGAAGTGATTTGTCTAGAAAGAGGAGAGCTCAAAGACTAGAAGTGAAAGAACTGTCCAGAAGACAAAGAGACCAGAGCAGGGAGATGGCTCAGTGGGTAAAGTACTTGCCATAGGAACATAATGACCTGAACCCAGAACCCCAGAACTCACATAAAATCCAGGTGTTCCTGCATGTGTCTGTAATCCCAGCGCTGTTGCAATGAGAATGAGAGGCAGAGACCAGAGACGCTCTGGTAATGACAGGCCACCTAGCCTCAAGCATGCAGCAGTGAACAAAAGACTTTATCTCAAATAAGAGGGAAAACCAGGACTGACACCTGAGGTTGTCTGCTCACTTTCACGCACATGTAATGGCACATGCATGTCCACCTCACAAAGACCTACACACAGAAATATATACAGAAAAAGATTAAAAATAGGTAGATATTGTGTTCCACAGTTAGTAGGGACTCGTGGTTTGGCCTCAGGTGGCTCCACAGTAACAGAATAACAGGGAAGATGGCTACCACAGCATTGTGAGTTGTTAGAAACATCCTCTATGGAAAAACCTGTGATCAGGGTCTTTGTAAGGATCTGCCTGCGACCGCTGAATCCACCAGTGAGTCTAGGCGGAAGTGACACCCTGGAGCAGACATGGCCGGAACAGAGGAACGCTGCTTACTGGCTGCTCAGCTACCTTTCTTTTTACATTCCAGGCCCACCTGCCCCAGGATAGTAATGCCCACTGTGGTCTGGGCTTCCTACATCAATTAGAAAATAACTTGAAATTCCCTATAGACATGCCCGCCAGCCAGTCTGATGAGGAAATTCCTCATCTGAGAGTCCTTCTTCCCAAGCCTATCTAGGTTTGTGTCAAGTTGACAAAAACTATGACATATTTTCTCCTTCATATATAGAACCTAGATTTAAACATATATTTAAATATATTCATACATGTTCACGTCATGAAATTAGAAGGCAAACTATTTATGGGGAGAATAAAGGAACCAGTGGAAAGGTGGAGAGAGGATAGGAAAGTGGGGCAGAGGCAATTATGAGCAAAGTGCAATTACATACAAGTATGAACACCTCATAAAGAAAACCATTTCTGAGTATACTCACTAAAAGGAAATTTTATAGAAGACCCTATAGCTAAGACAAGGACTCAGTCAACATGTTCATTGATAGAGGGATGAGTTTCCTAAAAAGCACACTCCTAGGCTTATTGCTTTGTCTTAACAATTTTCTATCCAGTGACCCCACCCTGTTCCTTGATGCTCAGTCTCAGGTATCTTTGTTTTTGGGAGTTGATTCAGTTGCCCCCTCACCTCCTCCAAAACCACATTGTAGTATACATACGCACACACCACTTTGACGGTAGTGTCTTAAGATGGTCTTCCAAACCATCTTTATTTTAGTTAAAATATTTTATTCTTAAAAATAAAGTCCTTTTAGTTAACTCTCTACAATTATTGTTTCATTATTCTATCTGTTTCCTGCCAGGCTGCTGATGGATATACACAGTAAAAACAAATTCAGGTTGAGCACTCAGGAAATGAAACCAGGGTGATTCAGCTCATCACACCCTGCTGTCTAAAGCTTGAGCTTGTTGTACCTTTGCCCAAGATTAAATGGGATCTGAGCCACTGGAGCAGTGAATCTGAGCATGAGGAGGCCAGGAAGGCCTGAGAACAGCTGTCAGTGTGGTTTGCTTTTTACCAGAGCCTGAAGCCAACAGTCTCAGGGGCCCGTGAAACCCCCAGCTGCTTACCTCACACTAGAGTCCCATAAATGCTAGTCAGCTCAGCTCACCTGCTATTATCACACCTAATAGAAGGCACAAGATGGTTGCCAGATTTGGGTGCCACCACAGCCTCATATTTTCCTGCCTGATCACATGGGGCCCTTGTCAGAGTACATCTTTATCCTACTGGCTGAAAGAGGCTGTGCCAGAGCTGTCTTGCAAGGTTTGAGTCACAGTGAAAGAGGGTGGCTAGACCACACACATTACATTTGTGTGATTGTTTGCTAGTACCAATTAGCAGCATGTGTCGTTGATTTTATTTCAAAAGTACCCGAATATCAGCTGCACCAGGGTTGGGGTAGGAGGTGGGGGGTGGAGAGCCTATCGAAGGTCATTTAGAGACAGAGTGTCACGTGGTGCTATTGTTAGGGCTTCAGCCTGTCCCAGGAATTGAAATGTAAGAACAAAAGTCATAGCAAAGGGAGATGCTGTTTACAGGTTTAGAGAATTGTCTTTGCCTGGAAGTCTGGTGGCTCCTCCTGTGGCTCAGGAAATGGAGCTTTCAAAACCCCTAGTGCTAACAGAACCATCACTGAGAAATGGATGTCAAAGGGTTAATTCTCAAAACCCAGAACTGCTAGACAACAGGGAGAGAGGAAGGAAAGTCAGAAGAAAAGAAGGAGGAGAAGTTTTACAAAACAAGATAGTTTTCTAAATCTACCTCCTGACAAGAAATGTCCTCCCTCCTCTGGTGGAAGCCTCAGTCTGGAACACTCAACATCCATTCCCAGCCTCTTTATATGCCATCCTGCACTACAGAGGCTCAAAAGTCAAAAACAACACCATATCTCAGACTTCCTTACATCTGGAGTCTTTGGCATAAGGTAGTTGGAGCACTTCATAAGACATAAATACAGAACAGTTATGAGGAAGATAGGAGGGTGGACGGCATCCATCTTGCTGGTGAAGACCATGCTCCAACAAGATGGCTCTATAGACAGGGTTTGGTGCCTCAGATACATTCAGAGCAGAAGCAGCCACCTACCCTCACTCTTCTGAGGCAGTGTGATTCCCAGAACTTCCTAGAGACGCTCAAGTCCTGCCAGGTATTTTCTGTGGAGACATTTACAATCTTATATCAAATCTCTTTCTGCTTCATTGAGTTGGGATTTTTCAACTGAGCCCTAACATACTACTCAAATCACCCTCATTTCACCCCATTTTCTGAGGGAGAGAGAGAAAGGAAGAGAGAGAAGGAAGGAGGCAAAGGATATGAGGGGAATAAGGTAAGAGAAGGAGAGAGGGAATATTCATAAGATGTGTGAAGAGCCTGCATTGAGCAAGAGAGAAATCCTTATATTCTCCCACCATGTGGGATTGTGTTGGCAGTGAAAGGTAAAGGAGTGGCCAGATGATGAATGAGCCAGAAAGATTTTTGTGCTTCTTTTATATTTATCACATTTTCTCAATAAAAAAGTGTGTTCACATATTCAGGAAGTTTAAAAACCTTGAAGAAGAACATTTACATAATTTAAAACTATCTTAGCAAATTGGAAACAAAGTACTTGACACTTTTCCTCATTTGAGACATTTTCCTGAACCATGGGGTCAAGCATTCCGACTGGATGACATGGGAATCAGCACAGATGAGAAGAATAAGAGATGAGGTCGAGTCCAAAAGTCGCACAACACACAGATAGTCCATGGATCTTCTGTCTTTTCCTCGTGATTGTCATAGCTTAATACTACATCCAGTAAGAATTATTTCTCTTGCAGCTCAAGAGGCTGGTTGTTCTACTTGGCTCTTTCTGAAAGCTCTGAAATAGAAACCATTCCATGCATCTCTCCTAGTCCTTGGTGACCAGCAAACCTTGTGCTCTTTGACCTGTGACAACACAATGTCAATCTCTGCCTCCACTGTCCCCTAGCTTTCTTTCTGTGAGCAGGTTGATGTCTCTTTTCTTCTTATGAGAGAACGAGTTGTCATGTAGGAGAGCCCTCCCTGATCTCGTGTCGTATCTCTCTCTCATCTGCAATGTTCATGTCCAGAGGTAAAGGACATTCAGATTCTAGATTCACACTTCACTTTATGTTCTTGAAGAATGTAATTCAACACACAGCAGTCCTTTTCTCTTGGGGGGAAAGGATTGATGTTCCCTCTAGAATCTCCCTGTGGTTGTTGCTGTAACCAATAGTTTGGAGATTACTGAGTTAATAAAAAACAGTTCAACTTAACTCACAGGAATGTGTCCTCCTCTCAATTGATCTTTCTGTTGCCTTTGAAACTTCTGAACTCTAGTTGTCTTTTTCTGCACAGGATGATCTACAGAAAATAAAAACACATCACTGAGAGAAAAGAAAATGAACCAAGTGGATATTGAACATTCATTGACAGTGGGATACATGATAGATACATCCATTTTACCCATAATAAGTCTATAGAGTTACTGTAAATTTAGGGAAATCTCAGTTCATTTTTCCCTTAGAAACTGATAAGCAAATTCTACAATATAATAGAAGTCCCAAGTCTAAAAAGAGCAAAACTAATTTCATGTCAGGCTTTTGTTCCTGTGACATAAATAACTTAAAGGAGGAAGGGTTTGCTTTGGCTCCTGGTTTCCATCCATTGTGGCTGCCTGGCTCCATTGTTTCTAGGTCCATGGTAAGGAAGAACATCACAGTAGAAAGGGTATGCAGGGGCAAATCTGCACATGTTGAGACAGCCAGACAGAAGAATAAGATACTGGATTAGATTAGGCTAGGCTGGCTGCCCAGTGAGCTGCTCCAAAGATTCAACTACCTTAACTTCTCCAATGTTGAGATTACAAGCACACATTACAATGTCCAGCTTTCTACATGGGTTCAAGCATTTTATCAGCTAACCTATTTTCCTAGCCCCTAACTTTGGATTAGGTAAGTAGTCCTTGAACAGTGCAAACACATAACAAAAAATACTGAATTTAGGGGCTGGAGTGGCTCAGTGCTGAAGAGTGCATATTGTTCTTATAGAAGACCTGGGTTCAGTTCCCAACACCCATGTTGGATGGCTTACAAGTAAAGCTTCAGCTCCAGGGTACCCAGTGCCCTCTTCTGGCCTCCCTCAGAAATTGAAGTCATGTATACATTCACCCACAAAGACTTGTACATGTGTATAAGTAATTTAAAATCAAAAATACATATTTAAAACAAAATACTGAACTTAGAGAAAATTTTGATAAATAATAAATTCTGTTCATCAAAAGTCATCATTTAGATAGCTGGAAAACAATTTACAGAATTGAACAAGGAAGATATTTTCAGATATACCTAATAAATGAGTCCTTCCTTTGTAGAATCTATGAAGAATTCCTCCTAATCAATAAGAAAAAGATAAATAACCTAATAGAAAAACTGTTCCACAAAACCTATCGTAGAACCCACACTTCACAAAACAGGATTCTCAAATGACCATAAGCATATAGAAAATGTCCCTCATCCTAGTAATCAGCAAATTAAAGCTACAGTGTGATATCACTATACCCACTGGAGCAGAAAACAAAAAGCAGAGGCAACTGTCAAAATTGGTAAGCATTTGATGCAAACCAATTGCTCGCTTGCTGCTGGAGAGAATGCAAATTTGCATACACACTTTGGAAAATCCTTTCACGCCGTCTCCTGAAGCTAGCATCTGCAAACACTTCTGGCATGGTAGTAATGGTCTGTACTTTGACCTAAGTGTCCACTAAATTACCATTTGGGGGGTTTATACTGCTCTGTGTGCATTATTTTATTCCAACAATTGGGGAGAGGGTTATAATAATCCTTTTGGATATTGTTAAGGAAAACCACACCCAAATAGAGAAAGATACACCTAGATGGTCAAAAGGACTTGGAGCCTAGAGTTAATTGGGGTGTCTTGGTTTGGGAGGGAAACAGGAGGACACCTGGAGATTTAGAAAGTGAACAGGACATGCTGATATGAATCTAGAGAACTGAGATACAGAGGAGAAAGAAGCCAGTAATGAGTGGTACATAGCAATTTCCTCCAGATTGAAACTTCCTTCTAGAGAGAAGATGGAAGCTAATAAGACTTAGGAGGTAAGCACACTTACAAGTCTCAGAAAGCCCCTCCTGGGTTAAACAAGAGCAATAGTTAGGGAAGAAGAGACTCTAACCCAATGAAGTGATGTGACTCATGCACTGGCTCTAGGGATGCAACTTTTGAGAATTACCGCTCTGCTGGGGGAGTGGTTTGGGTGACTCAGCTGTCTGAGTCACTGTGTTCCTGTATGTAACCCCAATCCCAGTCTAAGAGAATGAAAAATGGTGCGAGCTCACAAACAGCTTTTCTTCCTCCACCAGGACAAATGCACTCCAGGGAGCTCCCTTGCTATCCGCATTTCTTTTGTGTGAGGCTATAAGAACACCGATATCTATGCCCAGAAAAGTGCCCTCAACAAAATCTAGCCATGCTTACACTATGATCTCAGGCTTCCAGTCTCCAGAACTATGAAACAAACCCTCGGTTGTTTATAGGTCCTCCAGTCTATTGTACTTTGTAACAGCAACCTGAACAGATCCACTGAACAAAGCAGATCCTCCTTGTTTTAATAAAGCTAAAATCTAGAGGAAGCACAATGTAAGTTCTTGGATTTTTGCAAGGACTCACCAGGAAATTCATGAAAAATGATTTTTAGATAAGTCCTTATCATATCCATTTAATACATGAAGCAATGATTTTAAACTATCTACAGAGGGTCACAATGATAGAAGGTGAGAGACTGAATCCAGGTTTGGTTTGTTGTCTTTGTTTATTTGTTTGTGACAATATCTTATTATACAGCCCAGAAGAGCTTCAAACATGGCTTCTGGCCTCTTGTCTTCTGAGGGCTAGGAGTACACCACCACATCAGACTTGAAGTCAAATCTTACTTATAAAACACACTATAGATGCTCAGTCCCTTCTCCTTTCCTCTGTTATTCATGGTAAATGTAATATATAAGAAAAATATAGCTAGGTCAGGATGCTTTCTAGAGATCATTATGTAGAAGAGGAAATTGCTAGCACCTTCCTGAGTAGAACTAGGACAAGATGGTAAATGCATTAATGCTACCTTCAAGATCACATCCTCTCTGAATATCCACTTACACCTTAAGATGTTCAAAGTGTAAAAGTCTTAGCTGTGTTCACACTACACTCAAATGTACCAGATGAGCCAGGCAGGCTCATAGAAACCCCTAGAGATGGCAGATTGACTTTCATACAGCTTCCAAATGAGATAGAAAAAGAAATGTTATGTACAGTCTGTACATATTTGCTTTTCCTTCAGCATCTAAGGGACTACCAATTGCCCAGCTGGACCCACAGAGGCCATGTAGAGCCCAACACACTGAGATGACCACAGGTTGGAAGCCTTCTCCCCTGTGGCCACAGAAATCAACCTGTTAAACATTCTTCCTTCCTGGATCCTCTTGGGCTACCTCCTGCCCTCTCCCCTCCCACTAGCCTTTCTTACCAGTTCCTTTCCATGGACACACTCAGTCTTCACATTATATATATGACAACCCCAAGTCTCTAACGGAAGCTTCAATCTTTCCACAAGGTTCAGATATGAGTAGCCAATGCCTGCCTCATGTCTCCTCATGGGTGCCCCCAAAGGGCACCTGGTTGTGGCCAAGGCTTCTCATACCTGCTTTCTTTATCAAGGCTTAACAAATGTCACCTCTTTAATGGCTTTCAAAATTGTCTAGAGGGACTGGAGAGATGGTTCAGTGGGTTGAAGCTCAAATTTGAAGACCTGCACTTGAATTTTCAGCACACACACAGGAATTGGACATGTAGAGCAATGGTCTGCCAGAGCCTCTTGGCCTGTCAGATCCATTCCTGCTGCATGCTGCATGGCCTCAGAGGCTCTCTGATATCACAGAGGAAGAATTGATGCCCCCTTCACTTTTCATCTTCCATGCCTCTAAAGTCAACACCACCTGAAGGACACTGTCAAGTTCAGCTGCTAGTCTGGGATACACCCCAGCCTGCTTCATTCACATTAGCAACTTTTCTATGCCACAGTTTTCTAGGAGTAGAAAACCCCTCTGCCTTTTCCTTTCACAAGTTGGAGATGTAGCTGGGTGTGTACCTTGCCGTAGAGGCACTCTTTCTATTGTTTAATTGCACATCTCTAGGCTTCTTCCTTAATCACTCTAATCTCATTATCAAACAGAGTTTCTCCTTCAGCACATGCTTGGGCTCCAACATTAATAACTTTACAGTGTTTTCTTTCACTTTAAACTGTGCACTCTGCATTTCTTTTAGTCCATTTGCTCTCTTTCACTGTAGAGCTGCATGATAGTCACCATTATTATCCATGCCACCATTTCTATGTTAGACTGTCTTGAAATTTCCTCTGCCAAAGAAATCAGTCCATTGCTTTTCAACTTGCCTCGGGCAAGCTCTTAGTCCGTGGACAGATAACAGCCAGACTCTTTGCCAAAATATCCCAGTTGGTGCTTAAGTCTTTATTTCCCACTGGAACTACTCTGCTCTCAGCACTACTTTCTTCCAGGCACTTGCTAGAATGACCTGTTAAGCTCTGCTTGCAGCATTCAACCACTTTTTTAGTCCAAACTTCTAAAATCTTCCACAGTCCTCCAAAAACCCACATGGTCAGGTCCTTCACAGCCAGCAGTTCCCTCTCTAATGCCAACTTCAGTATTAGTTACTTTTCTGTTGCTGTGATAAAACACCGTAACCACAAGAACTTAAAGAAGGAAGAGTTTATTTATAGGCATAAGATAGTAAGCACAGGAGTCTCTCAAAAGTTTATTTATAAGACAGTTTACCTTATTTCATGTGCACCCAAAACCAGTCTAGACCAGACTGACTCATTGCCTTAGTCCTCAGACATGTTCTAGAATATGTTTAAATAGAAACAGAATGCTACCAAGGAGTTGCTAAGTAACATATTTCCATTGTTTAAAGTAGGTGTCTATATGCAGGTTTTTATGCTAAGTTGCTAACAGGTTGCCATGTGCATTTTTGAGAGTGGGATGTGGGCATAGTATGGGTAGGTAAGGCTCTCAGGCTGCCTCTCAGGCTGCCATTCACACTATATGAAAAGGGGTGTGCGTGTACCCCAACCCAAGTGGAGTCCCAGGTTGTTAAACTTCTCCTTCTGCTTGCCTGCCTTACTTACGGCCAGAACTAAGCCCCGCTTGGTACATCAGCCACGGTGGTTCAGTGGATTTTCTGCAGATTATCCAGTTCAAATAACTGAAGGCTGGCCTATTCTAGAGATTCTAGAGCCAGGCTAGGAAAGGGGGCACTCAAATGGAAAGAAGTGCAGTGAAGCTACCCTGTGGCCTACCTCCAGTCTCTGGATCCTGCAGGAAATGATACCCACACAGCAGTCTGTAGCTGCTAAACAAGCAAAACACATCACAAATCCTAAAGAGGAATAAAAGTCATCACCTGGCACTGAGCATCCTGTATCCCATCCAATTTAAATAATGCTGTCTCCAGGCTTGTCTGTCATCTGCTTTAATGACTCAGCCTACTATTTTCGGTACAGATGGAGATAGTTGCTGGCTTCAAATTAGCCTTTGGTGCTCATCAGTAAGTCATCAATTCGTTCCCTGCCAAAACTCATATCCCTTAATGTTGAAATATTTCCCATTTATTATCTACAGTCAACAGCCGATTTTTCCCAAATGAATCTGCATTTAGCTAATATTGCCCCCCACAGTATGGTCAATCAGTCATGCCAGGTGCCTCATCACCTACTGAAGTCACATTCCCGGCCAGGTTTGATGTGTCAATCCCTGCTTCTGTGGGGGCATGGAGGCCCCCAACTTCTTTCATAGTCAGTTTTCTCTCACCTGTCTCCCCATGGCATTTCAGAGGAGCAATGCCCAGCACCATGCAGATCTGAGTTCAAAGCCCCACCCTACTGTTTCACATCTGTGTGACATCAGACCAGTCTCTTAACCTTTCTGAACTCATTTTCTCTTGTGCAGAAACTGAACTAATCACATCCATCTTGCACATTGGAGTATGAAGAATAAGAGTAAATGGTATGTAGGATGAGACCTTATCAGTCCTAGACAAATTCCAGGTTCCCCTCTGTTCCTTCCACTCAACTAGAGTCGTATTAATTAATTTTTGTGAATTCTTAAGAAGAGGTAGAAGGGAAATTACTTAAGGTCTCTGCTTGTCAAGTAAAAAATATGGAAGATAGGATACCAACCTCTTCTGAAATATAGTATTGCTATCTATACAAACTCTCCAAAACCCTTTCCTCTTACCTAAATAGTCCCCAGACTCCCGAAAGGAAAACTCTTTACATCCACCAGAAAGACTCAGCTTAAGACCTTATCACTGGCATTTGTGCACTGAGTAAATAAAGAACACATATATACAAACAACTAAGAAAATAGCAGCCTGCTATTTTGAAACCTGAATCCTGGACATACTAATGGTGAGAAGAATATGCTCAGTCAGTGGGGCTAGCCGGGGCACAGATGTCACACCAGTGTGGGCTGCCAAGGATGGGTCTAGAGTTCAGTGGAGAACTGAAAAGACTCTGCCTCACAGAATGAGACAGAGCCCCAGTGACTTCTCACACCTCTGAATAGTACTCACTGGGTGAAGGAGCAGGACCCCTGGGCTGAGGTTTGCTGGGCTCTGAATGGAGTGGTGTGGCCCTCTAAGGTTTATATGCTGAGATCTTGGTGTTCTGTGGACAGTGTTGGGGTGACAGAGCCTTTAAATGTGAGAACTAGTGAAAATATCATAGAGTCATAGGCGCTCTACCCTGAGATACATTAATAGCATTAATTAATTAATTAATTAATTGCTTTCTAAGTCAGTGCTCTTGAGAGAATGTCTACGAATTAAGGCTACCCCGAGTGGCTGGCTCCTTCCTTGCGCCTCCATTTCCCTTCTCACTCCTCCCTTTACCAGTGTGTTCGCACTGAACTCCAGAACTGTGAACTAACTAAGCCTCTTTTCTTGATAGAGTATGCAACTTCAGATACTTCCTATGCAGCCTAGACTAAGACAAGGTGCTATGGTAGATGCAATAGCTGTGGTCTCTGATTTGCTTATGCCTGTCTGCGCCTGTGTGCCTTCAGATGTCACCGCTCTCACAGCTTCTGGGCTTGGCCACATGACTTTCTAGGAATAACAAAGGAAGTTTAAAAATGAGACAGGGTTAGGGACTTACTGAATTCTGGCACACACAAAATCACCCTACCTTGGCATTACTGGAGTCTGTACCCAGCATGTCAGCTGGCATAGGCCAGCCTGATGGAGGAAGAGAGTCTGTAGAAAGAGGTCCTGGTCATCCAACTGTCAAAGGTGGGGTTATGACAAATCAGCCCTCACCAGACAAACCCAGTCCAAAATGATAAGCTGAATAAACAAGCACTCAATTCACAAAGTGTTAGGATGCTCTGTTACACAGCAAAGCTAACTAACTGACAGAGGCATCATCCCAGGTTTTGCATGGGAATCCTGGTTGGGTAAGAAAATCTTGTGCATATAAAGCCACAAAGGATGAAAGGTAAGAGTCAAATAAGGCCTAAGTCCTCAGGGAAGCCCTCTGAGGGGGAAACTTTAATTGTCCTTAAACACACAGCTTATTCCACCCAGCAAGCAGGTATTACATGTGCAGTAGGAATCCGCACCATGTGGGGACATGCCTCATTCTCTATCCCATGGCTACATCTCTTAAGTGTGATTAAGACTGTCATCCCCACAGGTCGACACAGGTCAGTATCTCACCTAGGTTCAACCAGAAAGGAAGTGGCAGGGCAAGAACTAGAATTCAGGCTCATGCCACGAGTCAGTCTTAATCACACAGTTTCTCCATATTTAGAGTAATCAATGTAAAATTCAACATGCATCTGGTGGACCTATTCTTAAGCTCTGCATGTCACTAGAAGACAGTGTCACAAGAGTAGTCACACCAAATACTTCATTCTCAACTCAATCTTCCTGTCACCAAGAACAGATGCCCATAGGGGCCCTGCCCCCATTTATATGTCAGTCACTTATAACCCAGTCATTTATATACCAGTCTTGGAGATGGGAGAAAGAAGCCTCATGTCTGATGATGATGGTAATCAGTGAGACAGGAGTCTTTGCCTCATCTTCTAGTGATGCTTTTGTCATCTAGTAACTAGGATGGGAAACAAGAATGTAAGAGGGAAGGACAGCCCTACCACCCCTGCCTGCTAGGGAGTCACGGGAAACAAGGAGGAGGGTATCGCACCTTTAGAAATCCTTTCTAAATCTCTCAACAGCCAGCACAATCTCACCGTGTGCTTTATCCTGCTCTCCTATGATCAGGCTTCATAGGAAACAGTTCTACTTCTCAGAACCTATAAATAGAGAGGATATATGTAATTGACTGTGACGACGTCTAAAGGGAAATTTCATGTATATTGATGAGACTATATTTGAAATGCACTTAAGACTCTCAAAACTGGGAGACACAGGTAGATTATGAACTGACTAGCAGTGAATATTTATAGTGTAGTTATGAAGCACCCTGATAACTGCCCTCCACAAATCATTATCAGTTGAGCCTCTAGACAAAGCTGGGAAAGGACTATTCATTTCTTAAGATGGAGAGCTGAGTCTGATGGCTCACGCCTGAAGTCCCAGCACTTAGGATGGTAAGAAAGAATTATGAGTCCAGGTTCAGCTGGGACTAGAGAGACCCTATCAAGAGGGAGAGGAAGGGAGATAGGAGGAAAGAGAGAAACAATGACAGAGACAGAGACAGAGTAAGGAAGAGAAAGGGAAATTGAGAATGTATAATTTTACCTGAGGGCCCAGAGCCGGTGACAGGCAAGACTAAGTCCTAGCAACTTAGCACTGAGGCCCACATTTTTAGGCCCTCAATGCTACCATCTCCATGTAAACAGATGAAGTCAAGTTTAAAGGAGGCGAGTTTTCAGTGTTCAAAAATGTCATATAACAAACAGGAAGAATAATGAAACACTCATTCAAAGCTATAGTGAAAACGGAAAGTCCAGGCTAAACTAAAAGTTGCCAGCTTGACAGAGTATTAAATGGGAGTGACTGTACAATCATGTATAACTTAATGACAGGAACATCACTAGGAAATGAGTTAACAAATGGTTTCATTTAATGAACATAGACTACATTCACACAGATCTAGCTGACATAACTTACCTAAAATATAGTACAATCTGCAACTTCAAGATGGCAAACCTATATATCCCATTAACATGGAGAACACCACTGTTCAGAATAACAGAGGTATTTGTATACTTAAATTTAACTAAGCACAGAAAAGATAAGTTTAAAAAAGATATATAGATTTTTTTTTAAATAGCTCGCCTGTTTAAGGCCTTTATGCTCACAGAACTAGAAGTCATTCTGTACACCTCTGACAGATGGTATGTGAGTGTGAAAGCCCAGGACATGGCTCTGACTACTGTACACTTACAATCTGCACTTAGGCTGTACTAAAGGGTATTTTTTCCTTTTGTAATAATACCTTAAGCTTAACATAACATTTTAGTTTATAAACTTTTTTCAGAAAATGGAACCTTGAAGTAATACTTTTGAAATCTATGATATAGTTGTGAAAATATTTTTCTGCTCACCTAGCATGTGTCTGCTCATGTGTTTGATCCCTGGTAACACACACACACACACACACACACACACACACACCCCACTTATTCTATGAGGTTGTTTTTATTCTGCAATTTTTTTAATTGTTAACATATTTGTTAAAAACTAAGGCACTTCTCTCTGTTTTTACACAACCAGAAGGAATATATTAGTTCAAAATCCTACTGAAAAAATATAGATCTAATTGGATTTAAGCCTATTCAATGGGAGGGAACTCATATGTGATACTGTAAACACAGCCAAATACACATGGCTGGAGAGGTCATAAATCCTAGAGGAAAACCTACTTTTATCACATCCCTAGACCAATAAAATTTCTAAATATGCTTCTTCTTATTTACAGATAAGTGTACCTCTAACCACTCATCAAAGAATCTTCTTGTTGGCAACAAATGGAGACTAACCCAGAGTTCCACAACTTTCAAGGATAATTGTCTGTGAGATTCCCATCCCAATGTGACACATTTACAGTGCAACCTCTGCACCTAAGGCTCAGGGAACACAGTGGAATGAGAGGGAGAAAGAATATTAATGCATCTCTCAACTCTCACCAGTGAAATGCCTTCATGCAACAGATGGTGATTAACACAGAAAGTCACAATTGACCAAAATAAGATAATAAGAAACTGCAATGTGTATGTCCTTAGACAGGACTCCTATGTTAAACATTGCCACCCAGGACCTGGGACCATTGTAACGGGTGGCAGAAAGACTGTAAGAATCAGAGATGACCCAAGGAAACCAAGTTTTACAGAGGCTGGGAACTTGCTTATATGAACTTACAGTAACAGTACCAGCATGCCTGTCAAAGAAAAGTACACTTCAAAGTACCTTATGCCCAGTACATAATGATAGTACAACTATGCCACTGGCCTATCCATTCCTGCAGATAAATTTTGTTACTGCTTTAGAATGTACTCTGTTTACTTATTTAAAAGTGAACTGGGGCTGGAGAGATGGCAGGAATTTTTCAGCTCCATCATGACTTTATAGGATCACATGATACATATATAGTCTTTCGTTGGTCAAAACATGTTGTGCAATACACAACAGTACTATAAATTCAGCCCAAGCCACCAATAGTTAACATAGAGAGGGCATTTAGATCCCAGATTAGCCAGGCACGGTGGCACACACCGTTAATTCCAGCACTCAGAAGGCAGAGGCAGACAAATCTCTGGGAGAGCAAGGTCAGCTTGGTCTACACAAGGAGTTCCAGATCAGTTGGAGACACATATCAAAAGAACCAAACCAAAACAAACAAACAAATCCAGATAAAAAGCATTGTATTGAACTTTGAGGAACTACACTGAAAACCTTTTGGTGACTTTAATTTATCATGAAATTATTTCTCTGTCACATCAGTGTAGGCGCTTACAGCTCAGACGTCTGCCCACCTTTTCAGGGGTCTCCATCAGGTTCAAAATGGCCACTACAACCATCATTTTTTTCTGGTCATAAGAAGAGAAAGAGGAAGAAAAAGGCACATCCCACCTTTAAAGAACACTTCCGGAAGTTGCACACATCACTGACATTACATACTATTGGCCAGGATTTAGTCTTATGGCCATGCTCATTTGTGAGGGCAGGTGGGATTTACAGCACCTAATCAAGAGGTGGTAGGGTGAGTGACACAGAAGCCAGATGCAGGGAGAGCAGGTATTGCTAATGCAATGTGCAGCCTACCACAGACCAGCACACAAGGACCTCCATGACCTGTCACTTCTGCCTTCCACAGCCCCCGGTCCCACATCAGTCTCACCCACTCCATATCACCCATGCCAGCAGCCCACATGGAAGTCTCCCACATTCTGGGCTTCCTTCCCCCTGAGCCTCTGCACACCCTTTCTCCTCCTCAATTGCTTTACTCTGTTCCCTTTTCAAGATTCATTCTCCCATACTTGTTCCGACCTCTCCTTTGCTCCCCACAGCACTATGTGCTTCCCTTTCATGTTGACACAACGCATCGGCACCATTCTCCTCCGCTCGGCTGTGTACATGACCACGTGTGTATCTGCATGTGTGTTCATGTGTGTGGAGACTAGAAACCAGCCTCAGATATAGTTCCTTGGGAGCCATTCATTAATTTCTATTTTCTTCTTTCATATATGTATGTGGTTTGTGTGTGTGTGTGCGCACACGCATGCACACATGTGTGCATGTGGAAGTCAGAGGTTGATTTTAAGTGTCTTCCTTGATCACTCTCCATCTTGAGGCAGCATCTCTCATTTGAACCCAGAGCTTGCCAATATGGCTATACTCAGGCTAACCAACTTGCTTCAGGGATATCCTATCTCTATCTCCCTTGCTCTGGGATCACAGGTAGGCCACCACACCCACCCAGCATTTATGTGGGATCTGAAGATCTTAACTATGGTCATGCTTACAGAGCAAATACTTTACACACTGAGCCATCTCCTCAGGCCCACTTTGTTTTTGAAACAGAGTCTTTCAATGGAACCTCAGGTTTACTATTAAACTAGGTTGGTTGTTCAGTGAGAGCCAGGATTCTGCTTATTTCCACCTTTTCAATGTTGGGATTACAAGTATGTACCACCACACTGGGACCTTAACATGGGTGCTAGAGATGAAACCTGAATCCGTACTCTTGTCTGCATGACAAGCACTTTGCCAACTGAGACACGACCCCCAGCCCTCAAAGGAATTGTTTTCAATTTCTTTTCCAGCTCCAGAATTTATTCATATGCCAGCAGACAAGAATATGTGCTCATTTCCCTCGGTGTCTTATGCTAAATCTCGTATTGTTCTGATCCTCCGTGGGGTTACACATCCTTACTGACCTGACCATGTAGAAAAGAGGGCAGCCTCTTCCATGACAGTGCAGCACTTGTTGTGGGGGTATGCCATTGTTTCTTTTAGTAGGTCCCCTCATTGCCTCTCCAAACAATGCTGAAGAGACCATTTCATAAACAGAGAAGTGAATCTAAAATAAGCTCTAAATGAGATTTCTGCCTAAAAGGATACATACATTTGTCATGTGGGTAGCTTGATCTAGAGAGCTAGCTGGCCACCAAGTCTAGCCCAATCAATAAGCTCCAGGTTCATTGGGAGATCCTGTTTTGTCAAGTAGGATAGAAGGGCTAAAAAGATGTCTTACTGGGTAATGCACATGTACGAAGACCTACCTGAGTTTGGATCACCAGTATCCACATTAAAGGCAGGCATGGCCACACCTGCGTGTAACCCCAGTTCTTGGGGGAGGGATGAGGGAGGGAGAGAGAGAGA
This sequence comes from Eospalax fontanierii, assembly GCA_035773235.1. Taxonomy (NCBI): domain Eukaryota; kingdom Metazoa; phylum Chordata; class Mammalia; order Rodentia; family Spalacidae; genus Eospalax; species Eospalax fontanierii. Next base: position 64,009,449 of record CM069540.1, on the reverse strand, counting down.
CAGAAGAATCACTGGAGCTTGCTATCAAGCCAACTAGCTGAAAACCAGTGAGTTCCAGGTTCAGTGAGAGAACCTGTCTTAAGGGACAAGGAGGATATTGACAAGGTAGGATACATAACATTCTCCTCTAGCCCCTGTGCATACATCACTCATGCACATATGTACATACAAGCACCCTCCACATACACATGCATATATCACATACACATATGCACACAAAGGAAAAAGTAACTGAGAAGGACACCTGCTTTTGTCATCTGGTTTCCATACACACATGCACACCATCATACACTCATACATTCACAGGGACACACAACACACATGCATATACCACATGCATGTGCACACACACGCATGTGAAGGGAGATCAGTATAGAATGGAAAGAAACATGGAAACAGAACTTCAGCAGCATCTCTGATGGAAGGTAATTTCTCATAGGTCCTAACTGCTGCTTTAAAATTTTTAATGTAATATTTGTATTAATTATTTGAGAATTTCATACACGGATACTATGTATTTTTAATATAGTCACCCTTCACCCCAAACTTCTCCAGCTCCTTGTCTAATGTTCTTTATCTCTAGAAGTTCAGTTTGGTATTCTACATTTTCTGTAGGGCACAGGTGAAGGCACGCTGGGGTTGTAGAAGAGTAATAGAGAAATGAAGGAAAACTACCCGGTGCCTAGGAGTGGAAAAGGTCCAGTGTCAGGGCCTGGGTGCCCAGGACCATGTGTGGAATCAAGACCTTAGCTGGCCATCAAGGGAGGTGGGGAGTCCATTCCTGAGAATAAATATTCCTAAGATGCAGTGACTCAGAGAAGGCTGAAACTGCTACTTCTGTTATAGAGCAAATACCTATTTAGCTGGGATAGACTATAAATTCTCTAGTTTGTTGAAAGACCCACATTTCCAGTTTCACTGGTCAATCACCTTTTCACAGGACCACCCTTAGGAAGGTGGGTTCTACTTAAGCTATACTAAATAGGTGGGCGGAATACAGGGTGTGCTAATGAGGCAGTGAACTTTTCCTGCTGGGAATCCCACCTCCCCGTGCAGTTTTTCTGGACCCAGCCACAGACATGTAGCTCTCCGTAAGTCTGCCCGCTTTTCTGAAGAATTCAGAAAAGCGTAATCTTTCCTTCTCTTCTTCACATCCTTTTTCTAAACATGCTTTCTTTAAGGCTTTGGGCTGCCCTAACGTCTTGCATTTCTCTACTTTTTCTCTAAAGCTCCTTCTCCCAGCCATGTGGCTGCCAGTCTGCCACGTGTCTGACCCCATGCAGGCTCTAAACCTGCATGACTTTTTGGATTCTCTTCTTCTCCCTGTATTCTCTTCCTCCAGGCAGCTGCTGAGATCCCCAGCTTGCCTGTCTTGAGGATTTTTCTTCAAATTCCAATAAAGTTGTCTTAAAGCTTCCGATTGGGTCCATTCTTAAATTCTTTTATGAATGAGACTAAGAACCCTCTAGGGGACGCTCTCATTTCACCCCGTTTCACTTCTACCCTCCAATCTGCTTCACCATCAATCCACTACTAGGAATATGGAACCCTGGCTTACAGTTGGGGACCACAGCTCAAGGCTCATGAAGAGGAACAACAACTCCAGCTTCATAACAGAGGACCACAGCTCCAGCTTATGGGAGATGATCACAGTCCAGGTTTTCTTTTTCTCTTGGGCACCACAGCCAGAACACTGGTCCGCTTCTATCACAGATCTTTCCATTGCAGAGAATGACAAGTCCGTTCTTCTGTTGCTTAGGTCCCCAAATTGAGTCAACCTCAATCCTCTCGTCAACCTCAATCCTCTCTCTCCTGCCTCTTCTCTAAAATATATCTTATTGGTTCTTGCTTCAAAATATGGAACCGCCTTCACCATTATATCACAACACAATCAAGCTTGCCACTTCTCTTGGTTACTGCTATTGAATCCTAACCTTGTTTAGCTATTTACATCATCAATCAGGAAGTTCTGTCCTGTATCTAAACACATCTATACATCTCTCCTCTGTTCAAACTCCTACAGTGTCTCTGTTATAGTATAAATCTATAATACAAAACCTCATATGTTAAAGAACATCCATCTGGTCCCCAGTACAGCACAGTGTGGAGGTTGGTGGCAGGTCTCTGGGAAGCAATTGAATCATGAAGGCTCTGATATCATTAAGTGGTTAATCCATTAATGAGTCCTCTTTTTAAAAAGAGTTAGTTTTTGAATTATGCATATGTATATGTGTGTATGCCTGCATGAGTTTATATGTACCACATGCCTGCAGGGGCCTGTAGGGGTTGGAAGACAGCTTTGGATACCCGGGAGCTGGAAGTGCACGTCATTGTGAGCTGCTATATGAGTGCTGGGAACCAAACTCTGATTTTCTGCAAGAACAGCAAGTGCTCTTAACTCTGGAGCTATCTCTCCAGTCCCCATTGATGAATTCTTAATAGGCTGTTGGGATGAGGTAGGCTGTTGGGATTAGTTAGAAGGGCACTGGAAGCATGCCCTTGATTAGTATATATTATTCCTGGTCCCCCAGTATATAACCTGGCTCTTAGCCACATTGAAGTGAATGGCTTTGTTCCACCACATTGCCTTCCATGCTTTGTCTCACCACAGTCCTAGAGGGCCCAGCTAACCATGGACTGAAACCTCCAAATCCATCAGCCCAAATAAACTACTGTCCTTTTTGGTTGATCATCTCAGGTATGTTAATCACAGCAACAGAAAGTAGACTGACTGCCACAGGCTCCCATCTCCCCCAGATCTTTAAAACAACAAAGTCTTATATAAGCTAGCTCTGGTTACCTGTCTAAACTCATCTCAAGCCCTCTCTTCTTTCCTATGACCCCCACAAGAGCATCTAGCCTCTTGGCTATTCCTTGAAATAACAGGGGTTATCTCACCACAGGATCATTGTCCTTACAAGCCCTCTGCCCTGAGCCTCAGATTGCAACATGACCCCTTCCCTCACTTCCTTCAAGTATATATGCTTTGTGTTGCTTTGTGTAGACTGCTTTTCAGTCACTCCCCACACACTAACACTCACCTGTTCCCATGGCTTCTGTGATGTTTAACAATGATCATCAACTTGACAGGACCTGGGAATCATCTAGGAAACAAGCCTCCAGGCACATCAGTGAGGAATTATTTAGATTAGGTTAACCTTTGGGCATGTCTGTGAGATGTTATCTTGATTAGCTTAATTAAGATGCAAGGGCTAGTTTACAGGAAGGCACCACATTCCCTAGGCTTGGGTACTGGACTGCATAAGAAAGAAGTGGCTGAGCTTGAGCCTTTATTGCTCTCTTTTTGCTGACTACAGAAAAATTGTTATGAGCTGCTTCAAGCTTCTGCTGCCTTCATTTCCCCACCATAGTATACTGTACCTATGCTCCAAACTAAATTAAGCCCCCTCTTTCTTAAGTTCCTATTGTCAAAACTTGGGCTGGAGAAATGGCTCCGTTGGCAGAGTGCCTGCCTTGCAAGGCAAGCATGACCACATGAGTTGAAGTCCCAAAACTTATATGAAAAAGGAATGAAGGCAAGTGTTTGTAATCTCAGTGTCAGGGAGCTGGGGAGAAGCAGATTCCTGGGGCTCACTGGGCAGCTGCCCTATTTTACAAGGTGAGCTCCACGCCAGCAAGAGATCCTGTCTCAAAAAAAAAAGTGAATGGCTTGAGACATCAGAGCTGAGGTTATCTTCTACACTCCACACATATACACATATATGTATAATGACCCACCCAACACATACACACACACACATACACACACACATACACAAACACACGAAACTGACAAAACTTTGTTAAGTTGAATACGGCATGTGACTTTAATGTATCAGGCTCTGAGACAGGCCTGTAAGAGATGAGAGGGCCAGTCTTCTAGGAGACAGGAAGTCCTATGCCTCCCCCTCACTAAGCTCTTACTGCAATCCAGCTGTTCCTGTCAGGCTGGCATGAAATCTATTAGCAATGTCACCAGCTTCCCAAGGAACAAATGTCTCTGCCATACTCACAGCAACCAATATCATCACTTGCGCTAATTGGCCTGCCCCTGTCAGGCCCTTTACGAGTCACAGACACTAAATGGGCCCTAGTGATTGAATTACATTTTACCTGCTCACAGCTGTCTTTATCCTACCTCCACACCAATACAACTACAGTATATGGGAAACTTGGATATGCAACTCTACAAGAACAACACAGAAATGTAGGTCCAGGTTGGCTTCTGCTGGAAGAAAAGCAGAACTCTGGTCTTTTGCTTTAATTGCACCAAATTTTTTGTGCTTTGTGAATTAGGATTCTTGTGATTAATGTCATCAGCACCTGCCCACTGTGCTTCAAGACTTAAAATCTCTTGGCACTGGAGAAAAATTACACAATCACTGAGAAAGAGGAATCACTCCTTCTGAAAATGCAAACTGGTTCATGTTACTCCCTTGCCTGAGCTTCATGCTTCCTGGACACTATATTTAGAATAAAATCTCAACCACCCTCAACAACAAAAAGCAAAATATATTTAATGAGGGTTGAGGAGATGACTAAGTGAGTAAAGCACTTGCCACATAATCATGAGGACCTGAGTTTGTCCTAGAACCCATCCGTATAAAGCTGGGTAGAGTAGCACAGTCTATGATCCCAGTGCACCTACATCTAAACGGCAAGCAGAGACAGGAGGATTCCAGAAAGCGAGCAGGTCAGCTAGCCTGGCAGCTTGTGTACACAGCTCGAAACAAGAGATCCTGTCTCAAATAAGGTGGAAGATGAGGACCAACATACAGCTATCCACAGTGTTCTCTGGCCTCCACATGTGCACTGTGGCATGTACTCATCTTCACTCACACATAGGAATCCAGACATCATACACACATACACAAAGAATTTAATGAGAAAAGGTCTTGAATAGACATTTCTCCACGAAGACGTGCAAATGGGCCACTATGCACATGAAAAGGTGTTCAATTGTGGCAACACAAATGCCTCCCATCCATTTGGATAACTGTTATCCAGAACAGAGCAGCAGAGAAACACAAGACAAAACCCAGAAACAGAAACAAAATGCTGCAATGACAGGAAAAGCGGGACTTCTAGAAACTGCTGGTGGAACTTTGAAATAGGGTAACCATTATGGAAAGCAGTGTGGTATTACCTCAGAAGAATTTAAACAGTTAACTTATGATCCAACCATAACCAAAAAATGAAAAGAAATTCCTCAACCAGGTACTTGTGAGTCACTGTTCCTATTAGCATGGCCACCATAGACACGTGGTGCAACAACTCAAATATCCACTGGGAGATGAATGTGTAAACAAAACGTGGGCTCTGCATACAATGGGAGGACAGTCTGGTACAACTGCAAAGTCATCTCCTATCTGGGCACAATATTTCTCGGGATGTATCTGATCATCCTGGAAGAGACTTTATTTCCTAGCATCCTTTGCAGTTAGATGTGGTGAATGATGATAACCAAAAAATCATAGGCATCATTGACAAGTTTGCTAATCTCTCTGAAAAGTAAAGTTAGATGCTCAAAAGCATGGTGAGCATAGAAATTGCATGCTGAAAACTGTGAAAATGCAAGATAGAAGGGACCTGGAATCACCGCTTGGAAAAGAGCCATTGCTGATGAGGTAATAAGCATTTGGGATTTTATGTTCAGAAAAACAGCCTGGCTTTGAGCTGTAATTCATATGGGTTGTTCCTGCTATGATTAAAACAGCTAGAGTGATGGTAATTAATAGGCACTCGGATAGGTTTCTGTTCACCCAGGTCAAAAAGTTTTCTCAATGGGGATTGTGGAACAAACCTGTTGCAGGAGGCTGACATAGAAGAATTGTGAGTTTGAAGCCAACCTTAGTGAATCCTTCTCTAAACTGAAACAAAGCAATGCTCTCCCATTCCCATCTTCATCACTTTCTGCTTCTCTGTACTGTTTCTCTTTCTGTAGTCTGTCATTTATTTCTTTAATGTGGTGATTTTGCTGTGTTTTCCCTGCTAGGGCATCCGTTCCCTCACATGCAAACAACTGCATGCCCAGCTCGTCACTGTGCCTAAAGCAAGTTCAATAACCATTCATATTAGACAGATGAATGAAGGCTTGACTGTCAAGTGCTCAGCAATCTCTGCCATTCCGGAAGACTCTCCTCTGCATTGCTTCAAAGAATAAAACAATTATTTGGCCCGCTTCTTTATAGTCTCAGAACTGCTCGAACCCCAAATTCACTTCTGCAGAATCTTTTTAACACACTATTTCTCATGCTGCAGAGTGCTACAATGCCTGTCTGTCTCCCCATAGGTTGTTTTTCCGGGGTATATTTGCAAGCCTCCTAGCTAGTAGGTAGCATGTTGCCAAATCAGTGAATGGTTGGATGCATGAATCAAAGAACAAATGAGTGAGTTCATTTTTCAGAGGAAGAATTTGAGACTGATCTTATCTTCAAATAGAGGCAAAGCTCAGAATGTAGCCTGGTCAAGACTGCCCTGATCCTTGTCTAGACAAAGTAGCTTGTGAGTCAACACACCCCAGGGATGCAGCCTGGTCTGGTCAGAGTGCAGGGGAAGTAAATGCAAAAGCAAGCTGTGGGTTCTGGCAAATCACCTTCTCTCTTCCTGACTTGGTTGTCATGTGTGTAAAGCATGAAATTCTAAGCAAAACGGAAAGACCATGTTAGCTTTATAATGACATTATTTAAGCCCAGTAGTCAAAGGGGAAATGGAGAATAATGAGAGATTGATGTTGTCTAACTCAGAAGCCACTTGCCACATGTTGCTCTTGGACAGTTGAAATGTGGCCAATTTAAATAAAGATGTGCTATAAGAACAAAGGATGTTGGACCTAAAAGACCTAGTACAGCAAATGTCCATTCTTATTAGTGTTTTTATATTGATGATGTCTTGAAAGAACATTTGGGATATACCGTGTTAACAACAATGTTTTACTCATTGTTTTTTTTACTTTTTTTCTACTGCTTTGTCTTTTTTAAGTGAACATTTTGAATTTTATGCAATATATTTGATCATATTTAGATTCCCTTTTTGCATCTCCTTTTATTATCCCCTTGCCCAATTTCAACTACTATATATATGCCTATAGAATCAAATTTGTGTCCCCAAATACCATTTGATACGGATCTATCCACTGGAGCCTGGTTAACCTATCAAGATTCTCACTCTTCAGACTGATTCCCTCTCTCCCAGCAGCCATTGGTTGCTAATAGTTCTTCAGGTAGGATTAGGGTTTCTTAAAATGTGGCCACCAGAAAAATTTAAATTGCAAATGTAACTTGCACTGTGGGCCATCCTGGGACATTATTGGTACTGCTCGTCTGCCTCATAAACAATGCACAAATCATTGCTCCTAAATCCTTTTATGAGTTTCACAATTTCAATATCAAATAATATCAAAAACATTTCACTAAAGTTATAATAGAACTTTACTATGAACAAACAACCATGTAAGCATTCTACAATTCTGTTTTATAACCAGGTGATTTAAGCTGAAACTATTTGTGAAAATAAGAATAATTATAACTGTTAGGGTCCAAGAATCGGAACAAACTCCATGATTCCACTATGATGCAAGAAGGAAATTTGTTTTACATAATTTGGAAAACAAAGTGAATTAGCAGCTGGCTGGGCTGCAGTCCCTAAAGCCAGATCAGGGGACTGCTGCGCACTCTCCAGGGTGCAGCCAGCTTTTAAGTTCCGTGGCTGCGCAGCTCCACGGGCTAGTTCAACCTTGGAATTGGTTGGTCCAGAACCTATCTATCCCACGGGGATTATTTGTATTGGATAACTCAGACCTCGCTGTCGGTGGGGTCTGAGCTTGGCACCAGATTGCGCACTGAAGTGTTAGCGCCTGGAATGCAGCAGGGCAGGCGATTAAAACTGAAGAGGTCTGAGTTTGCTTTGTCCCTTCAATAACAATGAAAAAACACATAGGACTCAAGTAATCACAATGGAATCCATAAGGCACAGGGAGAAAGGGCATCCTTTCTAGATAATGTGGAGCCCTACTTACTCAAGGAAAACCTGTGATAGACTGTCCATACTATGAGCAAAGCAAAGAGAGTATGTTGTCCTTGTTTCATTCAATTAAGAAATGATCAGATTATGAGCTGAGGTAGGGACCGGAGTCAGGTACCATTAGAGAAAAGAGAAACAGCAAGGAGAAGTTTGGGTAAAACCCAGTACCTACGAGAGAAATCTGAGTGTAGTAGGAGAGACCAAGGCAGGGAAACCAGGAAACAGGTTTTAGAGGTTGCTTGCAGGACCAGCAGCATGAACATCTTCTGGGAACTTGATGGAAACCAGATTCTTGGGCCCATTCCAAACTCAGTTCCTATGTAAGACTTTTCACTGAGTCTTGGGAAAACATTCCTTTAGGCTGGACAGTTCCAAAGACTAGATTTCACAGGTTTTCTTGGCAGATTCCCGAAACCAGGTACCATGACAATACAATTCTTGTCTCAACTCCTCATTCCCATTGGTCATCTTGAATTACCCAAAAGCATGTAAGAGAAAGGTCCCTCCTCTGTCAGCTTGGGGCTTGGCAAAGTCTTCCTCCTGCCCTCTGTCTGACCTAGATATCTCCTGAAAATACCATCGCCTTGGGAGAATGGGCTGATTAGGACAGCTCTGAATGAAGCTCCTTGCAATTTAGTTTCTCAGATAGTGAAAACATGACATAACAAAGCAACTGTCTCTGAGTGGATTTTACTTTCTTGGTTTAAATGGTAAATGAGAAGCCGAATGTGGTGATTGCAAGCCTTTAAGCCTGATTCCTCAGAAGGCTGAAGCATGAGGATCTGAGCTAACCTGAACAACTTAGCTAGCTCAGACCTGAGAGAAAGAAGGAGAGAGAGACAGAGGAAGAGGAAGAGGAAGAAAGAGAAATGAAAGAAAAAGAAAGAGAAAGCTCAGTGTTAGAACACTGACCCAGCATGTAGCCCTAGGTTAAATCTGTAGCATTCATAAATAAGCAGATGAACCAATGAAATAATACCAGTAATAAAGGACTGCACGCTACACTCAGGTGAATTAGTTTTGAAAAGTAGCAAAAGCTATTGTTGTTAACTCTCCATTGTGTCCCTAAATGAAAGTAAAGCCTAAAAGTAATGGAGAAATAATGCCTTTGACAGTGAACGTCATCTCCCCTGAAGCCCCATCCCAACCAGGGACTCTAGTTTTAACTTCCACAGTACTTTCTGCTACAATACTAATCACACCTGGAAATTATGTACAAGCATAAATTTATTTGTGTTCTTCTATCTGACCATCAACTCCTTATTTACAAAAGCTTTAGCTCTCTTTTCATCTCCATCTCCTGCTAGTATATCAGGAACTATCTGGTGGAAGATCATCCGAAAAGGGCTTTATGGTTTTGAAATATCTACAAGGCTTTTCTTTTCTGAAAAGAAAATCAGATGTGTAGGAGTATGGTGCAACAGCAGACAAGTGAGAGAAGTGGTCTGATCTGGGGCTGCTATATATTTAAACAACCTATGAGTTGGGTGGAATTGGGGCCAAATTCCATCTACCATGACAGAGGAGGAAAATGATTCCCAGGGGAAAACTTTCTAAGTGCTTTCCAACCCATAGCTAAGAGAGAAAAAAATACAGAAGCTAATTTTTTAAATGTAGAATTCATGGTGAGATTGTTTTTCCAAATACACATTAAGGAAATAGTCTTGTCCTGAACAACATAAATTTAGTCAATCAATGAACAAGTAAATTCTTTAAATATCTTATATTCTTGTCACAATTGAGTGCTATCCCATGCCCATCATGGTCAATCAATGTAGTATCATTGTAGTTTCTTTTGAGTCTGTTTCTACCCGTCTTGCTTTGGAGGTTATGATGCTCCCAATAACCTGAGTCCAACTTCTTTCTCCAAGGTAAGAGCCCACATATCCAAATAAGAAGTGTGTGTTAGGGGTACACTAGTGGGTTTATATGGCTTCTTTATTCTCTTCTTTTTCCAGTGGAATGACAGGTTCTGGAGAAGTGGTGAATAGACTATAGTTAAGTGGAGGCAACTTGGTAGAAAGAAAATTGTAAGAGTGCTTGCTTGGGGCTGGAAAGATGGTTCAGTGGTTAAGAGCACTGGCTGTGCTTTCAGAGAACCTGAATTTGATTTCTAGCATCCACATGGCAGCTAGCAACCATTCATAACTTCAGTTCCAGGGGATCCAACATCTTCTTCTGGACTCCTCAGGTACTGCACAAAGTGGGGCACTTAAGTACATGCAGGCAAAGTGCTCAGACACATAAAATAAAAAAAAAATCTTTAAAAAATAAAAACACAAAAAGAATGCTTACTCTCAGAGACTTAAAGCATGTGGCCTTCTAGTTTGAATGAAATGGAAGACCCAAGTTAACACTGGGATAGCAAAATGGCTCTGTAGCAGAGCTACAGTCACAATTAGTGTGGTAGGAGTCATTTAGAAGCAAACAGAAAGCACTTACAGGCACTTAAAACTAGACAGAAGAGAAGATCTGACCTAATGGGCTGAGAAGGATTTGTGACCTGGGTTCCCAAAAGGAGCTGTTAATGAGAAGCTATTTTTAGTGGGACCCAAATTTACCTGCTTTTCCCTCGCTCAGTCTGATAGTGGAAATCTGAATATATCTTCAGCAGCCCAAGGCAAGTAAGGTGCATCTTGCTATGTTTGACTTGCTAAATTTGATCCTTTGAGAAAATTAAGAAGTAATTAATAGCAATGATCACTTGCATATCTTAATAACCTGGGTAAGTATTATTTGAAATTCGGAATGTGCACTGCAGAGATGACGCTGAGTCCTAAAGACCACAAAAACCCTGGAAGGAGTCTATTCCTTCCACCACTTCTCCCAAAACACACAGTGACACTACTTACTAGGCTATATGTGTGCCAATAGCATAAAACTTGAAAACTTGAACATATTAGATAATGATAGTACCCTAAATTCATTACCTAACCTTGCTTCCTACATTTTCTTAAGTAAAACAAGTCAGAGTCCTAGGTAGATGTGGAGGAACGAATAACTTGTCCAAAAATACCCATTTCATTCAGTTCAGTGAAGTCAAGACCAGGTATCAGGATCAGGGAGTCAGCTCAGGCAGCAAAGGGCCTGCCTTGCAAGCACAAAAACCTAAGTTTTCTTCTTGTTTGAATTTATTTTGATTTATTTTTATTTTATGTGTGCAAGTGTTAGGCCTGCATGTATGTAAATGCACCCATGTCATGCAATACCCATAGAAAACAGCATTGGATCTCCTGGACTGGAGTCACAGATGGTTTTAGCTGCTATGTGGGTGCTGGGATTCAAACTCAGGTCCTCTGCAAGAGCAGTCAGTGCTCTTAACCACTGTGCCATCTCGCCAACTCCTGGCGTTCCTTTTATTTTAATTAGATATATTACATATTTTTGTCTGTTTTTTTATTCAATTTTTGCGAGTTTCATACATTTTGATCATATTTAGATCCCCTACTCATCAGTACCCTGTCCACTGCCTCCCCATCAGATTTCACGCATTCTGTCATATATGCTAAGGCTTAATGAACTACAGCTATCCCCAATGTCTCCAATGTCCTTGGGTGTAGGTCCATCCACTGAAGCTTAGTCAGCCTATTTAGCATCACTCCCTTCAAGAACACCAGCTCTCCTTCTAGTTTCTCATTGTCAATAATTCCTCTGCTAACACTGGTGTTTTTTACTCATTTCTCTGCTTTGATTATGCTGGGTTTTAAAGTATGTTTTGAACTTGCACGGATCTTGTGCATGCTGTCACCATTGCTGTAAGTTCATATGAGCAACTTCTGAGCCACCTGAAAACCTCTGTTTCTCTGTGGTCGTCCATCACCCCAGCCTCTTACAGTCTGTCTGCCCCATCTTTCACAACGGTCCCTGAGCCTTAGGGGCAGAGGTTTGATATAGGAGTCCCACAGGGACAGGCATTCTCAGCCTCCTAGTCTCTGCACTTTGGTCAGTCAGGGCTCCCTGGGTCAATCACCATCTGTTGCATGAGGAGCCTCACTGGCGAGCGTTGAGAGATGAATTCGTATTTTTCTACCACTGTTCTGCTATGTCCCCCGAGCCTTGGAGGAGAGGTTGCCCTGTAGATGTGTCACTTTGGGGTGGGCATCTCACCGACACTTATTCTCTGCATTTGACCAACTGGGTACTCTGTAATAATCTCTATCTGTTGTAAAAGATTTTGATGAGTGATCAGATGTACACTTGTCTGTATATATGATACATATTTAGAGTACGGTAAGAAATTATGTAGGTCTAGAAATGTGACAAAAGTGGGATTTTCTCTCTAGGAGTTTTGACCTCTCTGGCCATGTGTATTTGGCTATGTTTACAGTAGCACACATGAATTCACTCTGTTGATCACCTCAAAGACAAGGGTGCCACTACTGCATCAAAGAAACATTTTGCTGGATCCATTGGCTGTATTAGATGGGTAGGACACAGACTGGATCCACTGGCTGTGTTAGCTGGGTGGGACACAGATTAGATCCACTGGCTGTGGTTAGCTGGGTGGGACACAGATTGGATCCACTGGTTGTGTTAGCTGGGTGGGACACAGATCGGCTTCCTCCCTTTGGCAGCTTGCATAGTATCCTCTCATTCTATGAGAGCTAGTCTTCAGGGAGGAGGCTTCCAGGTCAGTTTCAGCTCCATTGAACCAAATCCTGTGTCTAAGGTATGTCCTATCTTCAGCAATAGGGTCTTACCTTCACATTCTGGGATGCCTTCAAGTGCTGTGGCAATGGCCTGTGTTATTTTGGGAGTCTCTCAAATTACCCTGACCAATAACTTGAAGGGAAGTTTCTCCTGCCTGGCACTGTGGTTTTTGTTATATAGCCTTCAGATCTATACAAGTACACATATATATTGTATGTGTATTTTTCATTATGCTTTTTGAACCAATTCATTTCCCTCTGATTTTTATACCATCTAAGCATTATTTATCTTTCCTCTCTCTCCCCATGAATAACCCTCCCACCTCCCTCTCCAGTTAAAGTAAATCCGTTTTCCCCATGTCACCCTTGATAACACCTGTCTCCTACTATTCTCCTCTCCTCTCCCCATTTTTATTGTCATGGTTCCTTTCCATTTTCCTGGCTTCTGTAGCTACATCAGGATATATGTTCAAGTCTGAGGATTTGGAGCCAGATCCATAAATGAGAGAGAACATACATCACTCATTTTTCTGAGTCTGTGTTACCTCACTTAGTATAACAGCTTCTATTTCCATCCATTTACCTGAAAATTTCTTGATTTCTTCTTTCTTTACTGCTGAGTGGAACTCCACTCATTAGTTGAGGGACTGATTTAGGTTGTTTCCATCTCTTAGCTGTTGTGAAAAGAGGAGCAGGAAACACGGCTGTGCCAGGACCTCTGCAGGAAGACGTGTATGACACGGAGTGGCACAACCAGGTCGTGCAGTAGCTTTATTTTCCGTTTTTAAGAGTTCCCCACACACTTTGCATGGTGGTTGCACCAATTTTCAATCCCACCATCAGTGAACGGGGGCTCCCCTTTCCCCACATCCTCTCCAGCATTTGGTGTCATTTGTTCTCTTGAGCTGAGCTATTCATACTGGAGTAAGATGAAATCTTGCAGTTTTGATTTGAATTTCCCTAACTACCAAGGATATTCAACACATTTTAAGGCATCTCTTAGCCATATTTATTTCTTCTGAGAGCTCTCTCTTCAGACCCATAGCCCATTTTCAATTGGCTAATTTGCTTTCTTGATTAATATTTAGTTATTATGGATAATAATTTAGTATATTAGGCATACTAATTCTCTGTCAGATGATGTAAAAGATTTCCTCCTACTCCGTGGTCTTCCTCTTCACTCAACTGGTGATTTCCTTTGCCTTTTACAGGAGTTCTGGTTTAATGAGGTCTTCTTTGTTCATTGTTGACCTTAAGTCCTTTCCTATTTAGAAAGTCCTTTTCTGCACCAATATCATATAGGGTATGCCTGCATTTTCTTCTAACATTTTAAGAGTTTCAAGTTTCACCTTGAGGCCGAGGACCTAAATTTCATCCCCAGACCTCACATTAAGAAAGTTGGGTGCATTGAGCACTTGTAATTACAGCACTAGGAAAGGAGAAATGGGCAGCACTGTGTAGCTTCCTGACCAGATATTCTAGCCTATTTGGTAAGATATAGGCCATGAAGAGATCCTGTCTCAAAATAAAATGTGTATGTGGAGGCTGAGAGGTGACACCTGACGTTGTACTCTGGCTTCAAGAATACACACACACACATGCACAGACCAGGTATCGAAGTCTGGGTATTTGAGGCTTATGAATAAGATGTAACATATCTCAGTCTAGATCACATAAGCTCTCTAGTTGTCATAATTAATTTTATATGTCAATGTGATTGGGCTAAGGAATATCCAAATAGCTGGTAAAACATTGTTTCCAGAAGCAACTGTGAGAGTGTTTCCAGAAGAGATCTGTATTTGAATCTATAAGCTGAATGAAGGTTTCCCACATCAATGTGGCTTAACGTTCTCCAAACGGAACTGAAAGATAGGGGAAGTGTGAATCTCTCCCTTGAGATATACAACTAGGACCACTTGCCCACAGGTAGCATCGCCTGCAATGGGCTGGGCCCTCCAACATCAATTAGCAACTAAGAACATACCTCACAGACATGCCTACAAGCCAACTCAATGGGAGAAATGCCTCAATTGAGGTTCTGTCTTCCCAAGTGTGTCATGTTGACAATGAAGCTATCCAGCACAACCAACCAATTTCCCTAATTCATTCTCATTCTCCCTCTTTCTATCTCCCTCTCCCTCTTTCTCTCTTTCTCTCTGTGTATGTGTACCCTCTATCTTCTCAAAATGTCTTTCCTTTGGTCAAGGCCCATTTGTACATTGTAAATTATTTATCACCAAATAGAATCACTCTTTAACTTATCCTCTTTTACTTGATTGACATACAGAATTCTTTGCATGCCTAAACCAGTCTTACCAATAAAGTTTATTCATTTAAAGGATTGACCCCATTGAATTACAATAATCTTATTTTTCCAATTTTAACCAAGACTACTATAATATAATTCCAAGCTCATCGTGCTTTTATTTTCACAGGAGTTCAACTGGCTTTAATTTTGGAAGATACAGTAATATTCAGGGGTTATAGAATATTCCACTGTGGTTATCTTTAAGAGGCATGATGTTGTAATTATATTAATCCTCTTTGCATGGCTTTGTGGGAAGTCTTGTTCTTTCATATGCCGTTTCATATACATGTGCAAGTTTGCACACCTATACATGCAGGAAGGCCAGAGGAGACGTGTTTCCTGCTCTATCGCTCTCCAACTTGGAAATATAGTCCCTAACTGAACCTGGAGCTGGGCTGACAACCAACAAGTTCTAGCAATCACTGGATTTCTGCTTCCCACAGTGACCATGACAAGCTTTTTACATGGGTGCTGGGGATTGGAGCCCACCATGTCCTCATGCTTACCTAGCCAGCACTCTTACTCAGTGAACCATCTCGCCAGTCTCACTTTTAAGATATGCTACATTTAAATTAAATTCCTTTCATGAATTCTGTAGCATAATATGAAACACCTAAAAGTTCAAGTTCCTTTTATTATCTTATAAACTCTCACTATGAGCATGGGTGAATACTCTGGTTCAGAGCTAGGAAACGCCTATTTCATCACCCAAAATATAAAGAGGTAAGTCATTTTTTTTTTATGAAAATGTGTAGCTAAAGCTTCTTTTCTGTACTCCAGGTCTGTAAGAAGAGACTGTTGTTTGCAGTTGTGAGCACTTAAAGATCAGCAATGAAACAAATTAAGTATATCTCATTGGGGGGCAGTCTTGAGACAAAATCTTCATATGTAACCCTCCATGACCTGGAACTCACCATGCACACCAGGCTGGCCTCACTTACAGAGATAAACCCACCTCTGCCCCACAAGTGCTGGGACTAAAGACGTGCCACCACACCTGCCCAACTATATATAATTTTTAACATTTTAAAACAAAGCACCTTTTTGCATGTGTTTCCCAGGCCAATAATGTACCATCCACCACACCTTTAATGCACATAAGAATTATACATTCTTTTTAAAAAACATTTTATGTATTTATTTTATTTCATGGGTATGAGTGAATTGCTTGCATGTATGTAAGTACATCCATGTTGTGCAATACCCACGGAGGTCAGAAGAGGATGTCAGATCCCCTGGAACCAGAGTTACAGATGATTGTTAATCCCCATGTCCAGTGCTGGGAATTGAATCTGGCCCTCTGCAAGAGCAACCAGTGCGCTTAACCGCTGAGCCATCTCTTCAGCCCCTGAGAACTGTAAATTTTTATCCTTACCTCAAGATGTTCATCACTTTGCATGTATCACAGTTGAATTTCTGAATGAGGTTTCTGTTACTGAGCACCAAGCAAGTGGAAGTGATTTACTAGTGAGGTGTGCCTCATGTGATCTCAGCACATTTGAATCAAGGGTTTTTAAGAGCTGAAAGCACATCCTACACTGTGAACTGAGAACCACAGATCTCCCGTGACGTCCTCAGAATAACTGGTATGGCTGATAACTAGGTTTATATATTCTCTGTTTAGAACTTCCCAACGCAGAGCTGGTTTCCCCTAGAAATTGTAAATCTAGTAAGGAGAACAAATGCACGCAGCTGGAGTGTGCCTCATCAACAGGACAGCTGGTACCGCGAAATGTCAGGGAAGAGCACGGCGAGCAAGAAGTCACAGAGGACAGAGGCGTGAGCGCAGCTTGAAGAGATGTGAAGCCAGGGCAGAGAGAGAGAACTAGGCAAGTCTAACACATGTGAGTACAGTAAGCATGGTCTCCAGGTAGAAAGAACTGGTTCTGGCCTGCCTAGCCACAAAAGACAACTTGTAGGAGAACTAGGAGAACGGTGTGAGACTGACAGCATGAAATCAGAGAGCAGAGGGGAGGGATGGAAAGTTTTCTTTGTAGAAATTGGAAAAATCACAAAGAGCTTTGACTTGGGAGAAATGTATAACACATAGGAACATTTAACTCATTGAAAGCCTCACCCTTCTCTGAAAATGCAATTATTCTATGGCCTGTGAAACAAAATCAGGCACAGAAGTGTGGGTGCCACTTAAATATTTCCTTAAGTCCTGTACAGAGTACTGAGGTTATCGGCTAAAGTGGAGGCAGCAGAAAATGAAGGGAGAGGTGGGTGACATGGTGAGCTGAGAAAGGAAAGTCACCAGGGTTTGGTTTGGTAATGGATTCCCACCATATATGTCTGTTGTGGTTTGAATGAGTATCCTACATAGTCTCTAAGTACTTGGACAGCTGGTCAGCAGTTCATGGTGCTGTTTGGGGAGAGTCACGGAACCTTTACGAGGTGTAGCCATGCTTGGAGACACGCAGTACTAGGAGTGAGTTTTGAGACTCTCTAGCCATGCCCACTCTCAGCCTGTCTCACTCTACGTGCTCTGCTGCCTGTGTTTGCAGAAAGATGTGATCGCCCAGCTCTGGCCACCTCCTGCCACCACACCTCCCTCATCATTATGGACTCTCACCCTCTGGAAGCATAAGCCAAATAAACTCTTCCTTCTACAAGCTGCTTTCATCATGTTGTTTTATCACAGTAAAGGAAGGTAACTAATACAATGTATCGGCATGGTTGATGTCAACCTGGATGTATTCTAGTCTCTGCTCTGCCACACAGTATCTTGTTGACTTTGGAGAAATCAGTTCTGCTCCAAAGATTTGGGATCCATTTACTTTCCTTATTTCCCTTAATTTCATTTTAAAATCTCTTGACCCACAATGCTTTCACTTAGATTAGAAGTTGTCTTGGTTGAAAGAAGATTAAAGTAATCCTTATAGCTAACTACTTACATTGTGTGGTGGTTTCAATGAAAAGTGGCCCCATAGGCTCAAATATTTAAGTTGATCATTTGGTGGTACTGTCTGGGGAGGGTCATGGACACTTCAGGAGGCGTGGCCTTGGTGGAGGAAGCACCCACGGGGTCGGGCTTTGAGGGCTGGTAGCCTCTTCCCACTTGTAGTTTGTTCCCTTTGCTTCCTGCAACTGCTTGAAGATGCGAGTGCTCACCTTTCTCTTGCAGCTGCCACCTGCCATGATGGACTTTTATCCCTCTGGAACCACAAGCCAGAGGTAAACTCCTATAAGTTATCTTAGTCGTTACCTCTTATCACAGCAACAAAAAAGTACTACACATGACATACATGGAGGCAATCCATACTACATTTTACAATATAATCTCCCTCCTTCTCTCTCTCCCTCCCTCAAGGCCTCTCGGGTTCTCTTCTCTAATGAACCTGAATGTCGTGACTGATCATCTTAGCTCTTCTTCTGCACTCAGCTCTTACATCTTGTCCCCATTGCTCATTTCCATGCCAGTTCCCCATCCTGGCCTTGGAATGAAGTTAGACTTACTTTGCCTCTGAACACAAAGAGAAAAGGCCCTGCACAATAAAATGTACAAAGCACAGCTGTGGCGTCAGTCTGCCCCTGAGAGTACCTTCAGCCTTGCCTTTTACTTCTTGCTCAGCCGCCATCTTGCCCTGAATGACAATTCCAAATGGCAGCTCCTCCATTTCCACATGTGACAGCTTCCACTCCCATGCATTTTTATTTCTGACACCTGACTTTTCTGACTCCTATTTATAGGCTCCTTTGTACCACCTCTCGATGCTGTACTGCCTGTGATTGCATGAGCCCACTGACTCTCCTCTATTACCATATCGGGTAAATAAGTTCAGGTTTTAGCTCCTCTTGACTGAGTTTTTTCAAAACTTTCCTTACGTGGTCCCATGCCCCTTTTTCAGGTCTCTTCTAGTAACCATGAGTATGTCTGATACAAGGAAAACAGGTCTCTTTATAAAGGCTTAGAATAATTGTGCACATCAAGGATTTTCTCTAGGAGAGAAACTTTAGCACAGCATATGGCTTTGTTGGGGGTCCCAGAACTCAGGTCAGCCCTAGGGGGATGGAAGGATCTCCACCATGGGGGAGGAGGTGAGTAGGCACAGAGTCAACACACAGACTCTGGGAGCTGAGCTGAAAGCCAGCAGTGGTGGTCTGCAGCAAACTCATTTATTCAAGAAAGAGCAGAGTATCTTATATGTCTTATTAGCCAATAGCCTTATGGGGTGGGGTCCTGACTACAGCCAATTTCAGTTTGTTCTCAGGTGGCTTAGGTTCTCTCCAGGTGCTGGGCAGAAACTGGCTTCACAACCAACTGGTGTGGAGCACCACACCCATGAGAGCCGTTTCTCCTTTGCTCCTGGCAACTGGCCTAGCTAGGCCCACCCTGCATTATGCCCAGCATGGCTTCCCTATCATCAACCCTTCCCTTCTCTGTGGGCTCATCAAGTGACCCCTCCTCCTTCTCCTTGCTCCAAGAACCATGGCCCCCATGACTCCAAATCTCCGTTATCTGACCCCCGTGTCTTTCCTATGGTCAATCCCCTAATCCTGATAATCCTGTTTGCCTCTCCTCCATTGAACTTCCTGGTTCATGACTTGAACCTGTTTCCCAGATTTGACTCAGTGTCATTTCCTGTCCCTCAGGAGGCCTGATCTGACATAGGCTTGATCTTAACCCTTCTTTCCCTGTAGTTTATCTCGGACTACACACCCCTTCTCTGTTCATGTCCTATGTTGATACTAAATCAAGCTTTGTATTCAAGATATTACAAGAACCCCAGAACCCACATGGCCTCTAACAACATTCTGTAACTCCAGTTCCAGGCAATCCAACGACCTCTTCTGGCCTCCTCAGGAACTGTATGACACAGGTCCACTTACATACATGCAGGCCTAACACTTATACACAGAAAATAGAAGTAAAGTTTAAAAAAGATATTATATGTTTTTATTTGCATGTCTATGTTTCCTTAGACTATTAGTTCTAATGACATAGGAAGCATATCATTGTCACCTCTGAATCTCTGCAGTACACAGAAGTGCAGGGATATAGTGGGCTCCAGCTTAGTGTTTGATGAAAACACGAAGAGAGCCCTCTGCATTTCCCAGCTACAGTTCATGTTTCTTTCTGATGAGTTGAATGATAAGTCTTTGCAGTCACATTTTTTTCTTTTCCTGCCATTTCTGCCCTCTATGTCTGAAAACTATGGTGGGTCATCACAAAGTTCAACCAAAGCCAAACTAGGCTCAATTCCTTCTAATTCAGTTCCATTTCCAGTACCCAGCTCTCACCTCAGCAAAGCCCAGCTGGATTGAATGATGGCCTCCAAAGGCAAGTCTATTCCACAGCAGTGACAGTATTTAGAAAAATGAGGCTTTGCAGCTCTAATTAAGAGTCTCACAATAAGATCAAAAGTGAGATGAGATGAAATTTAGAATCTCCAGGTGGGATCTAAACCAGTGGCAAATGTCCTTAAAAGAGACAAGGCGAGTCCAGACACACAGAACAGAGATGACCACATGAAGATGGAGGTAGAAACTGGAAGATGTGGCAACATGAAGAATCACTGGGAGTCACAGGAAGCTGAACAGAGACAGAAGGGTGGCCTCTGAAGTCCTCAGAGGGAGCAGGGGCCACTTGATGCCTTGACTTTGGAATTCTGACCTCCCAAACTGTGAAAGAATAGATTTCTATTGTATAAACTCACCAGTTTGTTTCGGCAACCTGAGGAGACAAAACACACCTTGGAACTGTTCAGCTGCCGGCAGTGACCCCAGAGGGGCCTCATTCCTGGAAAACTATTCTGAATGACTCTTATTATGACAAGAATAGTCCAGACTCACTGATATCTCCACAGATGCCAGCCAGAGTCCCCATCATTTCACATCTTGTAACTCGTTAAATCTTCCTCCACCTATAGGTAACTACCGTTATCATCTCCATTTCACAAACTGGGTTCAGAGCAGCTCATTCATTTGCCTGGTTCTCATAGAAATGAACAGCAAACTGTCACTCAGTGGTATCTTTACACAAAGCACAGGAACTACAAAATAGCACTCACTCAGTGTCCAAGGACCCAGTGAAAGTCCCAATTGTGTCTGAGCTGAACAAAGCTCTGGCCCATCTCTCTGACTCTGACATTCTGCGGTCTCTCAAATCTGCATCGCCCCTGACGCATTCTAATTTGCAAGCCAGGTTTTTCCTATTAACAGTGATTTTCTTTTACATTTTCGCAGTGCCTGCCTGCCAGAAGCCAGACACCTGGTCTGCTTTGCTGCCACGTGAGGGAAAGACACCAGAATGGAACAGAATCTGCACTCTCTGAGCCATACTGAGGGGCGGAGAGAAAGGCACCTCATATTTTCAAATGTCCCGTTCCCTGCCTCAGCCAGGCTTTCCTGACAAAGCAGGCCCCAGGGCTGCCAGGAAACCAAGCTGCCTCTCCTTATATTTAAATTTAATTTAACCGTAGCGTTACCCTGCATGTCAACAGCTCAGGACAAATTGATGGATTCTAGTTTAACTATTTAGCTGTGCCAGTGGTATATATTCAATCATGCATTAAATTAAAAATGACACTTGGAAATATGTATATCCTAGACCTCAGACCTGTGCACCAAAGAGAAAAAATGATTTAAAATGCTGTCTAGTGGACGGTTACTACTGAAGAAGCGTCTCATTACTGCCAGCTGCACTGAACGCATTTGCAAGGCTCCATTTAAAAGCTTTTCGACAGCCACAACCCAGTTCTCTGGCTGGATAAACATGCATTTGCCTTCCAGAAGACAAAACTTAGCCACTGCCAAACCAAGAGTACTCTCCGGGTCTCCAGTTTCCTCTTTGCACCTTGAATCCTGGGCATCTATCCATAGTCCTCCTTATCTGCCCCAGTCTTCAACTCTCCTGTGATCAAAGTCACTTTTCACAAAGACATTAACAAGTGCATCCACAAACAGACGCGCTTAGACAGTATCAATGGCCGTCCTTGTTAAGCATCAACTATGCACTAGACACTGACAGTATTTCATTCAACAACTCTACAAAGATATTCTTTTCTTGCTAGGGTATATTAGAAAAGGTAGGTACTTTTTCCTTTTGGTTGTTTTGAGTCAGGCTCTCCCGACAGCCCCAGCTGCCTTGGAATTTTCTATGTAGACTAGGATGACATGGATCTCACAGAGATCCACCTGCCTCTATATCCTGAGTGCTAGGATTAAAGATGTGAGTCAGCAAACCTAGCTGTGTTTAAGACACACAGAGAGACGTGGTAGAGCCATGATTCCAAACCAGGCCTAATTCTTTTTTTGTTTAATTTTTATTTTACGTATATGAGTGTTTCGCTTGCATGTATGCTAGTGCACCATGTGCTTATAATACCCACAGAGGACAAGAGTTGGCATTGAATGCCCTGAAATTGGAATATAGAACAGTTGTTAGCCACCATGCGGGTGCTGGGAACTGAAACCAGGTCCTCTGCAAAAGCAGATAGTGCTCCTAACTGCTGAGCCATCTCTTCAGCCCCAGGGCCAATTCTAATTCTAAAGCTCAGTCTCTTATCCATGAGTGGCTCTTCCATTTAAAACAGCACTCATGGACAGGCATGGGACATATGCCTTTAATCCCAGCACTGGGAAGACAGAAGCAGGTGGATCTCTGTGAGTTCAAGGCAAAAATATCCTACATAGCTGCACAGAGAGACCCTGTTTCAGAAACAATCACTCTTGAACTTGTCCATTTAACTGAGTTGTCCATTTTTCATGTCTATCCATATATACCCACATGAATTTAGAATTTAGGCAATAATTGAGATTCTTTTATGTCCTTTGCTGTGCCCTGTGGAGCAGGCAAGTCCTCAGTACGGCTAGACTCTAAGCCCCTTATGGCCAAGGATCAGACTTAGTTATCTTGTACATTCATCACTTAACCCCACATGCAGCACTGAGTAGGTGCACAGGAATATTATTGGGCCTAACTGCAGTGAGCACTGGCCAAGAGAGAAGTAGGAGCCCACCAAGGACAAGGGAGAGTATGGCAGAAGACCCGGCTGCCAGGAGAACAGTTCCTTGAGAAACTGAATAGTAGTAGAGGCACAGCACACCACCTTCCCTCTCGTGCTAATAGAAAGGCATTTTCCCTCGAGGACTGAATCAGGGTTGCAATAAAGTCATCAGCCTTCCAATTCTTTCATCTTTCCCAAATGTGAATTAGATCATTTTGACTCTGAGTCACAAAGGAAAGCCTAACAATGCACACTTCCCATCAGTAAGTGCAAATGTGGGTAAATAAGTATGCAAAGCAAGATATGGAGGGGAATAAAAGCAAATGGTCCAAAACTCACGCATTGGCTCCTGGGCGAGCATCCCTGCTTCCACACAAACACAGAGTGACTGCTGAAATGACAAAAAGGCACACACCTTACTGTTTCATCTGAAGTCCAGTCACATAACCAATGAAATCCACTGTTTCTGAAACAATTACATGTCTAGGAAATGAACACAGATCAAGTCTAAGAAGTGTTCCTATTCACCCATCCCAACTGCAGCACATTTGCCTGCTTATTTTCTATCTCTGTCCCACTTCTCTCTCTTAATCATAGGCTGACAATTCCTTTTCTAAACAGAACTGCCCATTCACCCAGATTTACATCTGTTTAGCTGAGAAATGTCCATTAGCAGGACTCTTACGATGACCTAATCTTGCAGATTTCTGGGCAGAGCTGGCCTGGGCTATAAGAGGCCAACAGCAGAACCAGGCTAAAATTAACCCAATTTCAGAAGTTGGCTTAGAGTGTGTCTGCATCTGTTGTCTTAATGGACCGTAAGAGCTGCCAGATTGTCTGCCAGAACCTGCCGACAAGGTCGAGGGATGCAGGCAGACAGCCCTAGGCACCCTACAGCCTGAACGCTCGGCAGCCACACTGAGTCAGTTAACCTGCACTGACAGGGAGGTCTGCCTGGAAGCCTTTGGCTTCTCCAGTCTCCCTTCATATTTAAAAAAAATAAAAGGACTACTTAGTATGAGCTAGATTTGTTCAATCAGAAAAAAATAAAAATAAAAACAGTTTCATTTTAGAGTCTTCATGATGGAAAAGTACACTCTTCCATATCTAGATTCCTCATTATAGAGCTTAGGCAATGCAAACTCATCAAGAACACACACACATGTCCATAGACATGTGTTCTATCCAATTGAACAATAAGCATACTGTTGGCTTCCTAATGAAAAGCTGCAGCTACTTGTATTTAATATAGTCAATCATGGACTTGGGAGGAGCGTATGGAGCCCTACCACTCCTTATTGAACTACTGGCTACCGATAGATTTTGGGACAGGTGTAATCATTGTTTTCAGTTGGGCATCAACTGAGGTGCCCACCAGGCTCCAGGGGATAATTGCAAACTTATGGTTATACAGATAAGCCTGGTTAAACTCAGTGGGTCTCAAAACAATAACAACAACAAATCATGAATATAGGAAAAAGATGTAGTGGGAGCAATAGAGGTAAGAGGGAGATCAGAGGCAGTTGTGATGAGCAGAATGCATGTTGTCCATGTACGAAACTGTCAAAGAACAAACTCAATAAAAGTTAAAATAAAAGAAGGGTTGGGGATATTAAATACGCTCATGTCTTTTCATTACGATAAAATCCATGACCATTGCTGCATACAGAATTCTTGGGTTCCTTGAGCTAATCTTGAAGCCCAGCCAGCATTAGTTGCCATCCTCACTGCTTTTCTCTTGGGGTCCAACATATGTTATAAAGCTGGATAAGAATTTGGGCTTACTAAACCTCACCCAGGGATCAGGGACCACTGCAGAAGAGTGTACAGAAAGACTGCAAGAGTTAGGGGTGGGTGGTGGATGACCACAAAGAAACAATTTTTCAGTTGGCTGGGACATTGCCTATGAACTTACAGCAATGGTGACAGCATGTACAAGACCCATGCAAACTCAATCAGACAAAAACCCAGCATAGAACTGAGGAAATGGACAAGAAACCCCAACTTTAGCCAAGGAACTCTTGACAAGGTGATCACTGCTAGGCAAGGGAGAGTTGGTCTTTTTTACGGGTGATAGGCTGACCAGGCTCCAGTGGATCAATCACACAGAAGAGCATCTTGACAAACTTGACATGATAAGCATGAAATCTGATGGGTGAGCTATAGAAGATGTGGTTTAAATATGATTAAGATCGTATGAAATGCACAAAAATTCAATAAAAATATATATTGAGGTGAAAAGAATGCAAGCTTATAAACAATAATATAATAGCAGCAAAGGGAACAACTACAATGTCAACATGTGAATAACGGAGTTTGAGGACACACTATTTACCACTCTTACCGCTCGCTTCTTCGGTAGGGTCAGGCACAGTCAGCTCGCGAAAGCAAAGGTTCTTATCCAGCTCCTCCAACCACCATCCCTTCCCAATATCAGAATCCCTTCATGCTTTCTAAAATAAAATCATCACCATCACTCTACCTTTAGCCACAAAGGGATCTTCTTTGAAAGAGTGCTTGTCTGCTATTTTTCTCTTTGCTGTGACCAAATACGAGAAAGAACTTACAGAAGAATTTATTTTGGCTCATAGTTTGAATGGGTATAGTCCATCATGGTGGAGAAGCATGGTGTTCATGGTGGCCAGATCATGGGGCTGAGACTCTGCACATCTCTGTAGACAAGGAACTGGAAAGAATCAGGCAGGAACTGGGGCCAGTCAGTTCCACCCATCAATAATTCACTTCCTCCAACTAGGACACACCTCCTCAAGGTTGTACAATCTCCTCAAACACCAAAAATAGCTGGGGACCAAGCATTTAAACACATGATCCTGTAAGGGACATAACAGTGCTTCCAGAAATGTCAAGAAAGGATTGTAGGATTGAAATAAACTTTTCCTGTACCAGAACAAAATGTCTAGGACTGTCTTCTGACTCCTGGGGTCTCGCCTGGATCCTGTTGTGTTGTTATGTTGCTTTGTGCTAGAATGCTAGAAACTTATCCAGCATCTCAGTGGGTTGGCCTCACTATAGCACCACACCCAGAAAACAGACACTCGTTAGTTTGCCCCTTCCGTTAGATCCCATCTGTCACGATCTAGTCTAAGAGGAGGCAAACAGCATCTCTCATTGTTTTTATTTATTCTCCTCCTAGTCAGACATTGCTTCTGTACTTCTCTGTCTAAGATGGCACAGGGGAGCTACCAGTCTACATTCACAAGGCCTCCTGATCAGAGGCACAACAGAATCTGGTGTCCTTCCCACTGTCAAATACTTTGACTTCTCATGTTCTTATGATGAGTTTTGAGTAACTCCTAGCATCAAAGGAAAAACTATCCACCAAGCAGTCCTGGAATTTCAGAGAAACTTGCAAAGGAAGAAATGCCTCTCTGCCAGATATGCATTTATTCTGAAATCAATATGGGTAAGAGAGTTCATTCTGAACTCATTTGATTAAAAACCTACAGTCTAAATCCATATTATTGCCACTGCCTTTTATCCTAGACAGAGGAAGCTAACAGAGAACCACGTTTGTGGAGTACCAATGCATGTGTCTGTCTTTGCACTGGCTTATTCTACAGGGTCTGGTGCATCTGGTGCTCCATACCATACGGTGCTGGCTCAAAGGCCTATGCTTGCTAAACGGAGCTTGAGGAGGGCATTTCTGTTCTCATCAGTCTCACCTCCAGTTTCCATGGACCTGTTTCTTGGGCAGGGCAGAGTTCTAAGTCTGAGTGGTGCCTCTGCTCTGAGGCCTCAATCTACTCCTGATTTTCCAAGGTCTTCATGTTTAAGATGGCCTCAGGATGACCCTGGTTAGGACACTGATTCTTGTTGAAGTGCTTTTACCTGAAAAAGTATGGCAACAGCCTTGTGGCGCTAGTCTTCACAAACTCTCTATTGGATGAGCAATATTTGAATTCTTGTTTTCCTTCAAGGGGCTTTGAGACTTTCTGTGAATTGAACACAAGTCAGAGAACATGTGATCAGCATGGCATCTTTGCTCATTAGTATTGGTAGGAAACAAGATACACTTTTCCCTGGGCCCTCAAGTAGAAAGTAAGTACAAGGAAATTAAGAACTGAATGAAAAGTTTCTTTAAAAAGGAGGAAAGAAGCCAGAACATGGGGTCGGCCTGGCTTTGAATATTGGATCTGAGAAGAGTTGGTCACCTTTGCCTCCTCTCTAAGCCTCGGTATCCCCATGTCTGTAAATGATATTAACTAGCATCTATATTATACAATTGTCACAAGGAGTGAAGATCATCATGTAGGAAAACTCAGAACCAATAGACTTCTAAATTTAGCTTGGGGAAGAACTTGGATCTGGCACCTTGCTTTAACTGTTCTTATACTGCCCCAACCACTGCCATATAGTTCGAGAACAGGCAAGGAGTAGAAGAAAGGCCCAACAGGAATTTCAATCATCATCTCTTACTCAAGTGCATAAAGCAATTCAGACACTGAATCTATGAAACTCATATTAAGATCTTTGCTCCAGGGCAAGACAGATGGCTCAGTCATTAAGAACACTTACTTCTCTTCCAAACAACCAGAGTTTGATTCCAAGTACCCACACTGGGCAGTTCACACCCACCTGTAACTCTAGCAGGGAATCAGACACTCTCTTCTGGCCCCTTGTAGGTACTATACTCACATGCATAAACTCACATGCACAGACACATACATATATACATAAGAAATATATAGCATACTTTTACAAAATTATATTTATGTGTCGCAGATCTTTTTAGTCCTCAAAAAATAAAAAAGCAAGGTTGGAAATGTCTCTGGTTCAAAGAAGACCAGGGAGCTATGAACTCCCACATATTAATAAATTTTGTTCCTTCTCATACAAGATTATTTATCTTCTCAAGCACCATCTTATTTTATATATATATAAAATATAAAACTATATATATAGTTTTTAAATTTCCCAGGAGTTCAAATAAAACATTTTATATGGTCCATAAATTGTGAAATTGGCCTTGGACGGCAGGAAGTACTGCAGCTCTTCCCTGGCCACCAAAATCAAAACTTGTATCACTGCCAAGTGTGTCATTTTATAATCCTCTCTGGATTTTTTTTTCATTTCAATCCTTATTTATATTTTAACAGTCATTTGACCTACGGCTCTTTTTTAAATTTAGCTGAAAACACATTTTTCATTCTTGACATGCTGTGGTAAATTGTAAACTGTTGGCCTATTTCTACAGATTATCATAAAATCAGAATATTTGCTATTGAATGTATTTATACCTTTGGGAACACACTTGAAGACTGTAAAAAAATAATAGAAAATTTAAATTTGATGATTATCAAGAATAATCGATAAGGGAGATGATGGTGTTAGCTTTTAGTGGACAAACTGAGCAAAAGAAAGATTGCAGTACAAATAAAAAGAAATTTCATTACATCAAAAATCAATATTGCACTGAATATTAAAGCACATATTATGTTATACAATCTATTATTTTTGCTTATTTGTTTTAAGACAGTTTCACCATGTAGCCCAAGTTGGCATATCTCTGTGAATTCAAAGCTAGCCTGTTCTACGCAGGACCTCCAGGCCAGTCAAGGTTAGACAGTGAGACTCTGTCTCAAAAAAGAAAAACAAAACAAAAAAGACCCAAAACACACACAAAAAAAACATTATTGTGATTAAAACAGATCAATGTTAATTTGAAACAAATATACTAAAGAGTTGTCCCAGGCTTTATTAGACAATGTGCATTTTGACTCAAGCTATTGAAGCAAATGCAATTTGAGAGGGATAATCAACCTTAAAAACTGCCATTCTCACTCCCATCAGAATCCAGTGTCCAGACTTACTGGGTGCATCAGTATTCATAATACTCAACATGTAGAAATAAATGTCCCTAAAAGTCCCCATAGATAAAGAAAGTGTAGAACATGAATATCTAATGGAATATTGTTCCTCCATAAGAAGAAGGGACTCCTGCAATGTGGTAATATGAGCAACTACGGAGGATGCCGACCGCGGAAAAGCCACTCAGGACAAACACTGTCTCATCTCTCTTGTGTGCAGAACCAGAACAAGTCAAGGTAATTGAAGCAGAGAGAAAATTAGTTGAATCCCACTATGCAGCGAGTGAGAGTAAAAAAGCATGACAGAAACAAGGAGATGAGGGGTAAAGGGTACTGACGTTCAGTTATGAGTAAGATCAAATCCCTACAACCTACTCTCTACTTGAAATTCATCATCAGAGTAGTTCAAAACTGTTAACACACATATACACATACGCACGCACACACACGCATGCACAATAACCATGTGAGATGGTGGATAGGTTAGATAGCTGGGTTTGGGGGATTATTTGGGAAGAAAAGGGGGTCTGAAAGTGGGGGGAAGATGAGTGAGGATGACAGGTATGAGCCAAATACATGGATGAAAATGTCAGAATGAAACCTATCATTTTGCATAATGAATATTCACATATATTCTAAATGAAAGTGTGCTGTATGCAGTGAGGTTGATTTATTGCAACCTGAATCATCTGCCTTTAGTGTATTCCTTCATCCTAAAGTTTGTTTAGGGCAATCTGATTCACACCTCATCATTTGATATTCCATGCCCAGCTCATCTATTAAATTGGGATAATAACTGACACTAAAGTTGTTTTGAGTATCTGAGTTTAGGTGTTTGAAGATGAGAGCACAATACTTCACACAGCACAGCTGCATCATAAATGCTCAATAGCAGTTTTCCTTTCATTATATCATACCAGATTTGGTGGGAATTCTGTTTTTCTGTCTTTCTGTTTTTTATCTTGCCATTAAAAAAAATGAAAAAAATCTTCACTATGGTTCGCTAAATGTCCCCAAAGGCCAATGCATTGAAGGCTGGACTGCTAGTCTGTAGTGACATAGGAAAATGGTAAAACCTTTAAGCAGTGTGGCCTCTTCAGGTAGTTTATATAGCACTTTCCAGCAGCGTGAAAGCCAGATAGTAGAGGTGAGGCTTTGAAGTCAGCACCAGTTTGATTTCTCCTTGTTTGTTCTATAGTTCATGTGTGTTGTATTTTCAGCAATAGAGTGTTACTGCAAAGTTCTAGTGAGTAACCAAGAGCAGAAGCCATGGCCAGCATTGTTTGAGGGTCTCTGGAACCGCTGGTCAATGGCTTCAAAGGAGGAAGTCCATTCCTGGCATTAGGTTTCTATTTGACAAGCCTATGATTTCTAGTATGGGCAATGCCCTCTTGCTATAAGGTAACTCCTTTTAATCTGTTTCTATAATGTATATTTATATGCTTTAAGTAGCTTCCATAGTGGTAGGCTTCCATAAGGATTTTTCCAAAGGCCTTTAGTGTTAATTATCGCTCCCCATTTCCTCTTACCTGCCCCATCCTCCCATTCCCATCTGCTTCAATCCTCTCTATGCTATTATTCTCCCTACCCCTTTATATCTTTGTATCCTATGCTATGAACCCTGTGAGCTATAACAACAACTAGCCTGGAAGACATGCCCGCTGATGCAATAGTAGCACAAATATTAGAGGAATAAACAACTATTTTCTAATTAAATTTAAAGTCTGCATCATAAGATGGAGCCCATACCTGGCACTGATATCCAGCTTAGGAGCCTGAGACTAGAAAGCCCAAAGGCCATAAGAGAAAGCCTAATAAAACTGTTCTGCTAAATAGCTAATGATATTAAATTGATTTCTAATGACTTATTGCTATGCCCGTAGATTAATGCTGCTCTAAACTCTCAACAGAAAAGGTTCTTTATGCAACAGATGGTGATGACACAGAGAAACACAACTAGCCAACATGCAGAGAAGAAGAGGTTACAGACTACTTATCCCTGAATAGGACACCTATATCAAACTTAAGTCTCTCAAGACTCAGGAACCATTGCGGAAGAGGTGGCAGAAAGATTTAAGAGCCAGAGGAAGTGGATTAGCACAAGGAAACAGTTTTCCAGACAGCTAGCTGTTACTCATAGGCACTCTCAGCAATGATGACAGCATGGACAAGACCCACATAAGCTCAAGCCAGGCAAAATCCTAGTATAGTCGGGGGGGAAGTGGATAAAAAATCCCAACCCTAAGAGAGCTACTGCCAACTGAGGGATGCTGGAAAGGGAGATTTAATCTCATTTAAGGGTGATACTCCTAGTAGACTGACCAAGCTCCGGTGCATGAATCCGTACCAATAGTCATTTGGGGACACAAAGCTGACTCTATATGACTTAGGCCTTAACATATTACATATTACTATATGGGTCTTAATATATTAGGCCTTCATATATGTATGTGTGGTTTTATATATATATATATATATATATATATATATATATATATATATCACAGTATAAACATTTGGTGGGGCATTAGGGTGGGAGGGTGCAGATATGGAAGGAGATCTAAATATGATCAAAATTTACTGTACAAAATTTTCAAAAACTAAAAATAAGACATGCAGCCTACCAAAAAAATGTCATGTAACTAGGGGAGTGACCATGAAGGGGAAGTCAGTGCTCAGATCCTCTGGTCTTTTTGCTTCCTCATTGTCCCCTCTACTGTGTTCCCACCATGGTGTTCTGCCTCACCATGGGCCCACAGCCAAACGACCATGGACTGAACCCTCAAAACCACAATCCAAAATAAGCCTTTCCTCCATCTACTTTGATTATCTCAGGTATTTTGTTAACTCACACTCTTTTTCAGAATCATCCAGTTCTTCCCTAGGGGACAAAGATAGTGAGAATATCTAATGTTCTGTGGGAATATGGTGATTTCTGTTTCCTTGAGAAAGTCCTGGCAGATCCAGAAGCATCTTGTGACAAACCCTTGGGGAATGAGCAGCTTGCTAAACATGACAGCCTCATGTTGTTCTAGTGAAAGAACCTCACAAATACTCAGCCGTAGGCATTGATATGTTTATTGCAATATGCCCCCCAACATCCATTGTTGCTGCAACAAAACCCGTAAAAGTCTGGGGACCAGAAAAATAAATTGCATTAGTCAGAGTACCCTGGGGAAGTTAATCTATATGCAATGGTACGGCTATCTTGTATAGGTTTCATTTGACTTAATTATTTGATTTATGATTGGTTAATGTTATTGACCACCCAACCATCCATCAAACTTCCACTTAATAAAACAGTGGACTATTAAGCCATGAGTTCAATAAACCAGCAGTGAAGAGGTACACTGTCTGTGGGGGCAGCCAGCGCTAGACAGCCAGACTCCCCCTGGCTCCATCAGCAATGTCCCAACAAGGGTAAAGATTTCATTTTGGATCAATTATTTGGATCAATTATGCCTTGTTTAGTTTTGCATGAAGAAATTATTATGTGGCTGACCTATAACTTAGTTATAATGATTGATCTATAATTTAGTTCTTCTCACTACTAAGAATTTTATCAAGAAAATATACACACATTCTAGCCATATACCAATTACTTCAAACACATTAACTCCTTAACCTTGTACTGGATCTGCTGATCCGCTAAATCTGTCAAAACAATTAGATTAGAATGGAATCTTTTGTAATATAATAATATTCAATCCACGCCAACAAGATAGTATTTTATCAAAGCTAAGAAAATCAGGGATCCTTCAAGATGATGACAAAGCACGAACGGAGGTCTATGTACATCGGCTCCCCTTTAGATTTCCTGAGATGTAAAAAGACACAACTTTGGTCCATGATCGGAATGATATATATGTTCTCCTCACTGCTGAGTTCTGCATTTCTATCTCTTCTACTACAGTCACCCATAAGCCCTCATTTTTAGCACATTATGCCCACCTCAGACTTTAATTTAATTTGTTTCATGCTGCCTCTCATCAGATTCTGCACTGATTCCTGCATAGACAAGCACTAAAAAGCAGTTAAATGTCTGTCCATTTATGAAAGACATGGTAACCCCTCTGTGACAACCCTGCCAAAAAATGCTTGAGCCTTTCTGACAAAGCCCCATTAACAGCAACAAGAAACCAGTTCTACTTTACTCTGTGCATGGTCCTGCAGAAAGCCCTTGTGGCTAAGGGTGCACAGTGAGAGTTTTCTGGTGAAGCATACTCTATCCACACTGAGAAAGGTTTGTTCTGCCCTTGAGTGAGGCCTCTCACTGAAGCCCGAGACTCCATGAGTACCAATGAAGGGTGCAGAGAGGCTAGAAAGGGGCCAGCTATTAGTCAACAGACCCTGGAGTAGGCCAAGGTTGCTCCAAAATGAGCCTGGCCCCATTCAAGGATAGAACTGACCTGATGTTTCCTGATGACCTGGAGAAAAGTAGGAACTATTGAAACTATTTGTTTCCATTTAGCTGAATATTGACAAAATAATCATTTATGAGACGTTATTTATGAATTAACCCAATACTCCCAGTTAATCATAGCACAATTTAGCATGAATCACCATTTAAACACATAAGTAATTTACACTGTAATTTGGTTTACATGGTATCATACAGTTGTTAATCACAAAAAAATGTTTAATGCATGTTTACTGAAATATTAAAACCATGCAATAGGCTTGAAAGTCTATTTTCACATTCAGATACTCAGCACGTCAACATTTTAGAACATGAACATTATCTCAAGTCACTAGAAGGCTCCTGTTTTCCACTTCTGAAAAAAAAAAGGGAAATGAAAACAAAGCAATCTCATTATGAGGGGCAGGTATTAAAACATTCAGAAGTTCATACAGATAGTACACATCCCAAAATTTACAGAACTGTCAAATTGATGTTCTCCACATACTAAATGATGACTTAAATAGACCCTGTCAGCTTTCCAAGAGATATATCAGTTTTATGACTTTCCAGAGTTTTAACTAATTGGGTATTGTTAGCAATGAGGATGCACATACCCTGGTTATGATCATCACAAATGGATCTAGAAAGGAAAAATCCTACATGATTTTTTCTATAAATTCTGTGTGCCTAAAATCACTTTGGAAGAAGATAAGTTATTTTTTTTTAACTTATGGCCAATAAAATTCATTCTACTGAAGATTAGCAATTCACCAAACAACATTAAAATAAGTAGGTGGAAGTCTGAGAAGAAACAGAGTATTGATATACCTCATTGAAGCTCCACAACAAATTACTATCAAACACAAAAGGATAACTTTACATTGGAGACAACTGGCAGGACCCATCTTAACCCAGTAAGGAACATTAGTGCCACCAGGTCAGGGACAATAAGGCACCTGTCACAGGATGTGATATACTTAGAAGGATTATGGAATTCTGTCTGTGCAGAATTCCATACAGAAGCTGAGTTAAGTTTATGGGAACTAGTCACAAGCCAACCAGAGAGTTAGTCTATAAAATAAGTGGCCACTGCTTTTCAGATCAAGGAAGAGAAGCAAAAACAGGCTGAGAACTTGTTTGGCATCAAAGACCAACAAGCTAAGCCAAGTAAAGGCAGTGTGTGTTCTTGGATACCATCATAGACTGTGAAGAAAGCAGCCAGAAGAGGCATTATTGTCACCACTGAAGAAAACTGAATGCAGTAGGATTGTGGTTTAATAACAGCATATTCTGTTAGGATAAAATCTCCTGACTTTTATCATAATGTCTCTTTATGGCATAAAATATTTATTTGCAAGAAAATGTATGCTAAAATATCAAGGAGTAAAGGGAGATGATGTCTTCAAAATCTCACATAATTCAGAAAAAAAAGTAAATACACAGCCTAGTCTAAAATACATATAATATATTGAGGATGAGGTATTCAGAAGATGCTTGTCAAATCCTTGAAAATTATTTTTTGGATAATTTTAGCATGTTAGCAAAATAATAAGAAAAAAACACAACTGAAAAAATCCAGTCTATAAAAAATGTGAATCAGTGTGTCCTCTGGATAAAATTTTAAACTCTCTCTAGCCTGCTCCATCTCCTTCAAGGGAAACCATACTTGATCTTGGAACAGTTCACTGTACAAGGACAAAGTCCTTTGAGTAGCCATGTGACTATGGACTATGGCCCTAAAAGGTGCCTCTCTTGGAAGTCCCTGTACAGACACCCAAAGGAATGCTTTGAACTAAAGGCAGCAGGAGAGAAGGAATTGTTACAGAAAAGCCACTGGACAGCAAACATTTCTTGTTTGAATGGCAGGTCCTGTTTCAATCCATCCCCCAGAACAACCATACAGCATGCATTTTTAAAAAAAAAATTTTACTGAATCGTGTATTTCATACTGAACATCTCAATCAATATTAATCATCTTTGTACCCTCTTCCCTACTGACACCCCCCACAGCCCCCCAACTGGAGTCCATACATTCTTTCATCTATGTTAAGGTCTGTTGTGTCAAGTCAGTGTCCCCAAATGACCTCAGTGCAGTTCCATCTACTGAGGTTTAGTCTGCCTATCCAGATAAGCTAATCTTCCTAAATCAGGAGACTCTGAATAGGCGGACTGGACCTCAGCATGTGTTTTTATACTGAGCATATCATAATTTATAAAAATAAATTTTAAAATTGTTCTAAAGTCTCTCTATGAAACCATTTCTGTTTCTTCAGTGGCATGTACTTTTTCAGATATGAAAGGTAACTACACTTTCTCAACATCAAGAAGATCAGAGACAAAGTTCTCATCTTCAAGTTCACATATTCAGTAAGGACCATAATTTCCTGCTGGGGGTTTAGCAAAGGTCCTTCTGTTCCTCGTTACCAGGAACTGGCTATTTACTTGCTGATTCTCAGAAGTATGTCAGATTCACATATTGAGTTCATCCCTGTCTTATTCTTGCTTGATTTTGCTTGGTTTGGGCAGGGGTGCAGTGAGGTCTATCACTGTTGCTATTGTTATAAGGTCTCATTTTAAAGTCTTGACTGGCTTGGAACTTTCTATCTAGCCCAGGCTGGCCTTGAAATCCCCATCTCCCTGCCTCTACCTTTCAAAAGTAGCTTATACTTCCTACCGACTCCACCCCTCAACCCCATGCCTTGCTTCGTCTTTTCCATCTCACTATGTGACAACGTAATGTGCTACTTGCTCAGATCCCAAACCTTGGAGTCAGGCTTCATTGTTTTCTGTCTTACAGCCAGTCTCTACTGATTTCAAGAGTAGCTACTGCTTGTTCTACCCTCAGAATATATCCCAAACATGACCATTTTGTATGACCTCTTCTCCCTTACAGAACTAAGAACCAACAATTTCCCTTGGCTTATTGAACAGCCTCTACCCGGGCCTTCAGCTCTGGTCCACAGTATGTATATCCATGGAGGCCAGACTGCTGTCTTTAGGCTGTTATAACAAAGTACTATATCTGAGTTGTTAGAACAACAGAGATTTGATTCCTCATGTTCTAAGAGCTAGAAAACCAAGATCAAAGAAGTGACAAAGTGGATTACACCATGTGTAGACAGATTTCTTCTCTCTCTGGCCCCATGTGGCCTTTCCTCTGTGTATATCATGTCCATGTCCTAACTTACTCTTAAGGATGTCAGTTTCATAGGATTAGAGTATACCTATAGGACCTCAGTTTTATGTTAATTAATTCTTTAAATTTACAGTCTCCACACATAGTCATGTTCCAAGGTATTGGAGTAGGTACTTAATGTATGAATTTGGGGGTCCTGACTGTCAACCTTACTGGATTTAGAATCACCATGGAAACACATCTCTGGGTATGTCCACAAGGGAGTTTCCAGATGGCTTTAACTAGAATGGAAGGGCTCACTTTGGTATGGGCGGCTCCATTGACGGGTTTCAGACTGAATAGAAAGGAGAAAGCGGGATGAGCACCCACATTCATCTCTCTGCTTCCTAATTGCAGATGTAACATGACCCACTGTCTCACACTCCTGCCATCATTTCTTCACCACCAAGATGGGCTGAGTCCCCTCAAACTGACCAAAACAAACCTTCTTTAAATTGCTTCTTATCAGATATTTGATCTAAGCCACAACAGAAGTAACTAAAATGGGACACATAGTTAAGTCCATAACACTCAGACCACATGCTCCTCTTGAAAGCATCCAGAGGTCACTCCGAACAGAGTGAAAGTCCTATGAGAAATGACCACGATGATTCTAGCTTTGTATCATTTCAATCTTTGCTCACCCCCCTCAGACTAGTCTTTTTGCTGTCCTTGAAATATGCTAACACACCCCACCTCAAGTGACACGGCCTGCTCTTCCTGCCTGAATATATTTCCCCCAAGTTATCTACAAGGTGTCCACTTCATTTCCTTTACAGAGATACCACCTTATCAAGGTAAGAGCTTCCTGACCACAAAGTGTAATAGTAAACCATCTCTGTAAATTTTTCCCACTTCCCTGGTTTATATTTTTGTATTTCATGTAATGCCATCTAACATTCTATACATGTTCTCATTAATTTGTTTATAGCCTCTTTCCTTAATCAAATGCAAGTTTCTTGAGAGAGGAAAACCATTTTGATAACCACTATATCTAAAGTGCTTAAACCCTGCTTAGCTCAGAATAAGTCATTAATGATATCTGTTATGAGTCTGAATGAACTGACTTATATCGGCTGATACTTGGCTTTGGGAGATGTGCCAAAAGAACTAGCCTATTTCTCCTACAAGCACAAGAATCTTTTGATGACTTTTAAGAAAATCACTAATTACCATGTTTTAAAAATAAAAGTCAAGGAGAAAAGCAAACTTTAATTCTTCAAGGTGATCAAAGGATATTTTCTAGACATTAGTTTCTTGAAGCATTCAAGTTCTGTGATGGCAGGTACTCCTTTATTATGAAATGTGTAATCCCAGTAGAAGACTTTTTAAAAATAATTATGCCTGGATAATTGTCTAATTGTCATTCTCTCTACAGAACTAAATCTGCCACAAGATGTGTCACTGCTCTAAGAGTATTTTAGGGTTTCCTTTTTTAAGACTATAAATATATACAACTCAAGTGGCATCCGCCCACTCTTGTTAATTCTGCCTGGATAATTCCTAGTTACACCAGAGTTTCCAAAGTTTAATCTCTCTAAGGAGACTTCTGTGGACCCAGAGGCAGGAGGCTGAGAGACTTTAGCAGGTTGTATCAGTTCATGTAATGGTATTTAGTAACAGCAAAGGCTGAATGCCCAAAGTGGAAAGAAAACCCTCCATCCCACCTCTGATTATCAAGATTAAGGGAAAGCTCTGACATTTGATTTGCTTCTTTCATTTGAACTCTTGCTGTCTCCCACCATCCACAGCAAATTGTGGATCTCTATGAATTTGAGACCAGCCTGATCTACATAGTGAGTTTCAGACCAGCTGGGGTCACAGGGAAACCCTGTCTCAGAAAATAAGACAAAGTTAAACAAAAAAAGAAGTACTGTAGGTATTTGGACCAACAGTGAATTTCACGTGCAGTTACAAAGCCAGCTTAATGAATGAATTCACTACCACACGAAGGGATGTACTCTGAACATGATGAAGGGTAAACAGTGTTCTACTTACAATCTTAATTTGTTTCTACAAATATTGCCTTTTGAGTATTTGACACATATTTGGTATTCAGTGGTCATTGCTGAAGGAAAGATTCTCACTCCTGGACTGCAGAGATGGTTCAGGAAGTACAGTGCTTGCTGTTCAGGCATGAGGACCTGAGTCCTTCTCAGATGTTTCTTCAGGATACCCATTCTCCAGACAGACTCATAGAACAAAGGTGGAAATGGTCCTTATAGACAAACCATCTGAAAGTCATAACAAGGAAGAGGAAGAACACCGGCCCTCGAGTCACACTACTACTTCCATCCACAGAAAGAGTCACTGTGGTCCTGCAAGGAAGAGTCTGTACAGAGGAGAAAAATTCAAGATATGAGTGAGAATTCCATGTATGTGTGTTGTGTGTGTGTGTTCACATGTGAGCCCATGCACATGTAGAAGCCAGAGGTCAATGTCAAGTTCCTTCCTCAATCGCGCTCCCGGAGCCTGCCATTTCTACTAGATGAGCTGGCCAGCAAGCTCCAGGACTCCTGTCTCCACTTTCCCAGAACTGGGATTACAGGAGCCCACCACCATGCCTGACTTTTTATGTGGGTTCTTGGAGATTGAACTCAGGTCCTCATGCCTGAACAGCAAGCACTTTACTTCCTGAACCATCTCTGCAGTCCAGGAGTGAGAATCTTTCCTTCAGCAATGACCACTGAATACCAAATGTGTGTCAAATACTCAAAAGGCAATATTTGTAGAAACAAATTAAGATTGTAAGTAGAACACTGTTCACCCTTCATCATGTTCAGAGTACATCCCTTCGTGTGGTAGTGAAT
This sequence comes from Eospalax fontanierii, assembly GCA_035773235.1. Lineage (NCBI taxonomy): Eukaryota > Metazoa > Chordata > Mammalia > Rodentia > Spalacidae > Eospalax > Eospalax fontanierii. The sequence continues at coordinate 63,970,303 of CM069540.1, read as the reverse complement.
TCATTCATTAAGCTGGCTTTGTAACTGCACGTGAAATTCATTGTTAGTCCAAATACCTACAGTACTTCTTTTTTGTTTAGCTTTGTCTTATTTTCTGAGACAGGGTTTCCCTGTGGCCCCAGCTGGTCTGGAACTCACCATGTAGATCAGGCTGGTCTCAAATTCATAGAGATCCACCTGCCTCTGCCTCCTGAATGCTGGAATTAAAGACATGGGTCACCATGCCCAGCCTCCTGCGGTACCTTGATATACATTTTTAGAAACAATATAACAAAGATTCTGTGAAATGCTTCTTTGCTAACATCCCAAAGTCATTTCTTGGGAGATTACGTTGTCCTTCTGAATTTTATAGAAGTTTTCATTGGTTGGCTTAACCTTTCAGAGACAGACTCACATTAGTGACAAGATGCAAAGGTTGACCACACTGTTAATTGAGTGCAAATACTGCTATTCCCCATCACTCAGTGCAAAATGGTCAGGGTGTTTCATGTCACTCTTTAATCTTTTCAGTTGCTCACGCATCATCCTCGATGTCCTTCCCTGGGCTCCAATCGTATTTTACTATATTAGTCAGGTTAAGCTAGCCAGCCTGTCTAGCAGAAATGGCAATGTATATGAACCAAGCCCCAAATTGTTCCTGTATATTTTTGGCTTCCATTTTATTTCTTTGTAAGGCATCAGTAAAGACATGTGAGGGCTTTCACACAGCTTCTGTGTATCCACAGTGCAGAAGCTGGCATTGAACCGTGCCCTCCATTTCCTTTCCGTGGATTTAACAGCACAAGGCTAGCATTCTGCTCTTAACCCTTCAGACCAGGAAGTTCCCACTATGGTTAATGAAGACAATTATGTCTACAAGCTAGAGGGAAAACAAACCCCTTCATTTGAAAATTAGCCAATTCCGGTAGATTTCCTATGTCAAAACAGGAAAGAATAACAAAAACCATGTCAATCATGAGTCTCTCTAGTTGGTTTTCTGAAATAAGTGCTTCTGTGGGAAACATTACAGATCCTCTAGGAAGAAAAGACAATACCAGCTATGAGCAACTACACAGCACATCAGTCATGAACTCCATTATTTCTTTTCCAAATCTTTATAGTAAATGCAAATATCCCAGTGTAGTAATTGCCACTGGTACCTCTATGAATGCATATGAACCAAGTCCCATTTCCCACAGGGCATGTCCCATGGGGACGCCAGTTCTCAATGATGTCTACTGTTAACTACAACAAATGAGAGCAGGTATCGCTCTCTCATTTTAAGATTGTAAAACACTGGGAATAGTTTCCCCTTTCTAAGAACAACTACATGCGTCTGTTGGCTATTTCTATTCCATGCTCTGAGAACTGCCTCTCTCATTTCCTTTATTGTTTGCTTTCTTGTTGCCTCATTTTTAAGTTCCTTGTAGATTCTGGATACTAATCTGTGGGTGTGGAGCTAGCAAAGATTCTCTTGCAATCTTTAGGCTCTATCCTCACTTGATTATCTGTTTACTTTGCTGTGCAAAAGCTTTTTAGTTTCATGAGGTCCCATTTATCATTTGTTAGCATTCTTTCCTGGGAGACCTATCAGAAAGTATGGAAGATTTTTCAGTCATTAAAAATAATTAAGTTGCTTCATTTGTAGGAAAACAATACAATTAGAGATTGTTATTACCCATGTAGAATGTTCTCCTGTGAGGACATCTTCGTCTTCCCATGAACCACTGTGGTTGCATTCCTCCTGCACCACGGTGACAGGAAGCACATTGCCTTTACCTGGGATTGGTTGCTCCGGTTAATAACAGTATCGCCGCTGTGGCCCAGCTGTGTATATTAAGTGAATTAGGCAGGTATCAAAAAGACAAATAGCATGTTTTGTCACATTTGTGGTTCCTAAATTTTATGTAGATACATAACATCATATATGTCTGTATATGAGATACAAGTAACATTACCTAGGGAGATAGGGGACATGAGGGAATATGCTAAATATATAATATAAACTTGTATGAAAACTTAAACATGAAAAATAAAGTTAAAAATCAAGCAGCAACAATGAAAATATTGGCATCCGTATTTCCACTTAGGAAAGCCCTAAATTCATTCCTATCATGGAGCTGACACATTCATAATGGAAGGAATGCACAGGACCAGAATAGACCCTGTAATTCTGTGTTGCTTTTGGAGTCCTTTCTCTTCTGGGAAGATACAACTCAGTAGCCGCCCAGTCACATTTAGACACGGGGACTGCAAATAGACTTCACTTGGTCACTTTTCTCCAGCACAAAATGAACACATTTCAAATGAACAATGATGGGGGAGCTTTGCTTCTGCCTCTAGCAGTTATTACCCATGTAGAATGTTCTCCTGTGAGGACATCTTCGTCTTCCCATGAACCACTGTGGTTGCATTCCTCCTGCACCATGGTGACAGGAAGCACATTGCCTTTACCTGGGACTGGTTGCTCCAGTTAATAACAGTATCGCAGCTGTGGCACTGGGTCCTGACACTCAGAGTTCCTAATTGGTTAGCTGGCCCAGTTACATACTGTTATTTTCATTACTTCTTTCTGTGTTCAAAATCAGGCCCATTTGACTTTTTAAAAAGTCTTTTACAATTCAAACCCAGTATTGAGGCTACAAAAGGTAATATAAATTAGCAAATATTTTATTTGTAAAGGATACAAAGATTGATTACTACACAGTTTTAAAGTCTTCGAACCAAAACAATGACCTGCTCTGCAAACTATCTCTCTTGGTGCAGTAGTGGCATTTTTATTTTAGAGAGGAAGCTGGAGTTGTAGATCTAGCTGGACCTCAGGCCAACTCAATGGGAGGGAAACTGTGTGTGGTACTGTAAACATAGCTGAGAACATGACTTAAGAAGTCACGGATCCTAAAGAAAACCTACTTCTGTCACTTCCCCAAACCAATGTAATTTCTTACTGTATTCTAAATACATATTCTTATATTTACAGACAAGTGTACCTCTCACCACTCATCAGAGAAGCTTCTTTCTGCAACAGATAGAAACTATTGCAAAGTTCCCCAACTGGCGAATACAGAGAGTAAGTGACTGTGAGGCGCCAGCCCTGAGCAACATGTCTACAATGGAACCTCTACTCCAAAGGCTCAGGGAACATGGAGGAAGAGAGCTGAAAGAACGTAAGAGCCGGAGGGACACGGGCTGCTAGTTTATGTATTCCAGACACAACAGGGAACCTGCACCAATGAAATCTCCACAGCATGGGAGTCTAATGAGATCTGCATAATGACGACAAGCCAAAGTGGACAGGGGAACAGCACAGGGTCTCACCTCAAGATGAAGAGCTACAGGCAATCAGTGGATGCTGAGGGAGGAAGAATCAGCTTTCCTTAGGGACTAGATCCTTATTTCCCAAATGAACAGGTACAAATGAGCAGCACTGAATGGATTCAGCATTATATGTATTATATATGTTTGCATATGTAACAATAATAATCAAAGAAGAGAATAAGAAACTGAGAGGGAGTCTGGGGCGTGGGAGGAGTTGGTGAAGGACTGGGACAGATGGAAGGAATGTAAAGAAAATACTCATATATATGAAATTCTCAAAAATAAAAATTATTAATTATAAGTAAGAATAGTCATAAACCAAAAGTGGTATGCATAACTAAAGTCAGCTCTCAGTCAGCTGTGGCAGAAGGATTCTGAGGTTTAGCCTGGGCTACACAGTAAGACCTTGTCTAAAAAAAATGATTGTAACATTATTTATTATAATGAAAATGGTTTTTGTTGTGTTTATTACTGACTCTAGGACAGCTGGTGATAAAATGCTCAACAAATATTGGGTAATTAGTGGCAAATAAATTGGACTTTTCCGTTTTAAAATTTAATTGCTTTTTGATGAGAAGTGTAATTCCCTAATGATGTTAGCAGTCAGAGCAGTAGTGATCTCAGATGAAATGGGGGCTAGTTGAAAGGAAACCCTCATGAGATCCTGGACATATTGATATGAGTCATGGTTACATAGAGATCAACAAACATATGTCTGTGTATGTGTGTTTCAAAATTAAAATTTCAAGTGGAATGATTATTTAATTCCTTTTCTGGGCTTTCCTGCTTCAATATATGTCATCCATTTTTAAAAATAAAAATGTAGGTAAGTATAGGGAAATGGCTGTGGTCTACGTGAAAATCTGCTTTGTTTGCCAATCAAAAAATTCTTTCTTCACTTTTGGTTTTTTAGGGATCTCTTATTTCTGATCTTATTTTCTGATTAGTGTTTACATTTGATTCTATTTTCCCCTGGCTCTTCCTTAAACAATTAATAATTCTCAGATAATTGGGGGCTTTTTCTGGAAAGTAAATAACTAGAAACAACAAAATAAAAAACTAAAAGAACATAGTAAACATACATGAAATTCAAACACACTTAGACACCCTGTAATAACACAATGTAAAGTTGCTCATTATCCAGAGTTCTGGAATCCTTGACATTTAATTAAGGAAGAGGCAGAACTAATGTGGAGTTGGTCTCTTTAGCCTGTAATATTGATGGGCTCTTCACTGAACAACTTTCTTCTCTACCTAGAATATAGGAACATAGAACAGTCTCAGTCCATGGTCAGCAGTGAATGCAATCCTTTATCAAATGGCTTTGAATTCATCAGGAGCCCCACCCACATTTCCACTTGCCTTTAAAAACTAGATGTAAGCTTGCAGTTGGCTTTACCTGTCCAAGTTTCAACGAAAGATGAACCATAAATGGGTCATCAGCACTTCTGCAGTCTTCAGATTGATTAAAATAAACCCTAGCTAGAAGGAAATCATTGTTTTTCTTTAGCTTTTCAAATACATGAAGTGGTTTGTCTTTCATTTCCCAACTTGCCAATGGCAATGGTAGTTTCAGGTGAAGGGGTTTCCACAAGTATTCATTAGAAGCAAAGAATATGAATCTTTGTCACACTGCACCTCACTGGCTCTCAATGTGTATCAATTAACAGGTTTGAAATTATTAAAATTAATTACTATCCCCAGAGTTAATGCAGCACCACTAACCAGCAGCTCAGTCTCATTTTAAGTGCCTATATTTTCACTAAAATTTTCCGAGTGTCTATGATCAGGCTACCCTTGATGCTAAATTAAATATTAACACTTTTGAAAAAAACAGGACAAAAATCAAGAAAAGTCAAAATAAAGTCTAAAATTCAGCTTTGATCTTGCTCCACAATCAGAAGGGGCCAGGAGTATGGGAGGCACACCATGCTAGGATCTTCTACATAGGCTCTAATTAGCTAGAAGGGTTAGTGAGGTTGCTCTAGGGAAATAATACACTCAAGATATTGTTTCATCCTCAAGCTAAAACTTCCTAATATTGATGACTGTCACCACGAACTAAATGAGCTCCCTATGGGCAGCTCCTTAGAGAATCTGGCCACTCACAGATCACAGTTTACCTGCCACAACTACTAGGACTGGGGACGGCAAGAGAGTGTCTGTTACAGGACTTTGGAACTGAGAAATAATCACATGGTACTGGAATAGGAGGGTCCAGTTAGACCTGACTGACATGTAAAAACCAAACAGCAGGCAAGGCTGTGGAAATCAAAAACAAAAGAGACTGGATGCAAAAGTAGGCTGGGTAGGTAAAATGGAAGGTTGGAGAGAGAAGATTTTACCTCGAAGACATATGCAAGAGAAGCTGCATGGTTTTCTCATGGCACATTGCTATACACCTGGTCATTTGGTTTTAAAGGAGCACCCAAAGTCTTAACCAATCCCCAATCATCTTTATCAGTATAAAAGCAAAGAATATTACTGTTTATATCATTATTCCTTCTCTCTCTCTCTTTATCTCTCTCTCACACACACATACACACACACACACACATTCATACAACTTGTGCAGAATATTAAAAAAAAACAGAAAAATTCAACTTGGTTTATATTAAATAGAGAACTAGGGGCTAGAAAGATGAGTCAGTGGTTAAGAGCACTGGTTGCTCTTGCAGAGGACCTGGGTCCAATTCCCAGCACACTCATATCAGCTAATAACCATCCATAACTTCAGTTCCAGGGGAATTCAACACCCTCTTCTGACCCCCATGGGCATTGCATAATACAGGTGTACTTAAACACACACAGGGAATACACCCATACATATAAATTAAAAATAACAAATAATTTTTTTAAGAAAAGAGTTGGACTGGAGAGATGGCTCAACAGTTAAGAACACTGGCTGCTCTTGCAGAAGACCTGGGTTCAAATTCCAGCACCTACATAGTGGCTAACAACCATCTTTAATTCCAGGTCCAGGGAATCCAACATCCTTTTATGACCTCCTCCGGCACTGTACAACACAGGTACACTTACATATATGCAGACAGTACACTCATACACAAAAATAAAAATAATAAAGAAATGCTTTACAAAGAACAAAGAGGAGTTGGTTAAGGGTCTAGAGTAGGAGATACAGGCAGGGCTGGCTGGAAGGCAGGTCCAGATACTAGAGTAGGAGATACAGGCAGGGCTGGCTGGAAGGCAGGTCCAGATACTAGCAGAGAATGAGACAAAATTGATGGTAGTTGGGATGCTGGAGGAGACATTAGGAAAGATTTTACATTTTGTCGCTTTAAAAAACAATTTCTCAAGTTGTTTCTATAAACATTTTACTTCCCAGGGCTTGCTTAGGAAATAGACTCATATTTTTCATAATGAAATCCCATGCAGAGACTGACAGAAAGAAGTCAGGTTTTACCCGGACGAACTCCACTTTTATTTCATAAACCGATGTTTCTCAGCAAGGCCGTAAGAGCATTTCCAACTGGACTGCTATCACCATGCAAAGCCACCACTTAGACTGCAGGCTGGATAACAGGCTCTAAATGACAGAGTACCTCTCAGTCTTTGTAAGGACTGAGACTGCCTGGCATTTCCAAAAGTCCCATGAGTAGGGAGACTACTTCCCATGGTTAAACACTACTGATCTAGTTACTATTCATTGTTTCCACTGAGCACGATGAATTAATTCCAGATGAAGACAGTGTCTCATACATAAGACTATCCAATCACTTGAATTCTTCCCTAAAGCACTCGTTAGTGAAATGCATTATCCCAAAAAGTAAGCAAGACACTGTTTCCACATGCACGATGACTGAAAAGGAAACACAGGATGCCCTCCTTTCAGCAGAAATCCCCGAAACTCCAAGTGGGTAATGACAACTAAAATCAATAGGCAAATAGGAAAGTCAACCTTCTGTGAAGGAAGATGGACAGAGAAGATAAAGCGAGAGAGCATGGTCTCAAAGACGGAAATAAGGTGAACACATCTGCTCCCAATGAGGCTGAAAAGATGGAATGCCAACATTTTAAGCAGTCACCACAACAAGCATTAGATAGAAGATGTCATTGATCTGGGACATTGATATGGATATAGATATACTACCACATATCACTTCTGGTTTAGAGTCTTTAAAAACATATTTTCCAAGTGATTTACGTACTTGTTCTCTCTATCACCCCAGGTATTCTAATCCCAGGTAACCTCATGGCACTGGTTCAGCCCCTTTGTGACTGTGTAAATTTGCACCCTTCTCCCACTGTTCTCATCCCTGGCTCTTCTCACCATGCAATATACCATGAGTTCACTCATTTATGTCTCTAGGTATCTAGAAAGAAGGTAGCATATTCTTACTGAAATGTACACTCCATGAAGCAGGAACTTTCTGGTTGATTTTTTCTCACTGCTAAGAATAATACTTGGAACTATTAAATACTTAATAAATATTTATCAGATGAATGTATGGAATGATGGATGGTTTGAAATAATAGATAAAAATATAATGAATGTATAACAAATAATTAAAGAATATGTAGAGTAACCCTTTAGTTTTTGGAGGTTGGAAACATGGAAATCAGATACAGTCTCAGCATCTTTGTCCATAACTGTACACCCAGTCTGGCTGGATTTCAGGGAGAGAACAGGCAGAGGCTTCCAGCTCCATAACTGTAATTCCTAAAGGGCCACATGACTGAAGGTGGGAAGAGAAAACATTTGTCAACAACAGAAAAATTCTCAATGCACTACAATAGAAACTTAATTAAAAATCAGACAAACAATGGATCCGCGGCATTTCTGGAAGCACTCACCTGTGTTGCCTTGTGTGACGTCGCCACAGTCTTAGTTCTGAACAGATAACATGTGCGTGTCTGTACTGAGCATGCAGTCACATAACGTAACGCCCAAAAAAGGCTCCCTGAAACACCTTGTCCCGGACCTGATTACTGTGTGTCATAAAGTGCAATGTTTTACTGTACATAACAGAGTTCCCTGCTCTTACAGAAACACAGCAGCACAATCAGAGAAAACAAAGACAGTAATTCCCTACTGTCATTTCTCAGATCCTATCAAACTAGTGTCAAATTTGGAGTGTATTGTGTCAAAATGTTTGTTTTTTTAACATCACTGTTTGAGTTTGCTGACTTCAATTTCATTTTAAAAAATTGTTAAATGGATTTTGGCTTGGGATTAGAACAGAATTTCCAAAAATTTCCCCTATGACCCTAAGCATGTTTCTGCTATTTTGTACTACACATTTCTATGAAGCAGTGATACAGTACTAACATTATAAAATCAAAATACTGATCAACAATGAAAAGTGTTGAAGGTGACCTGTGTCCCAAGTATCAAATATTCAGCCAAGACTTAATTCTTTGTGTAAGAATAAATAACTGCATACATCTAATTACCAAGAAAATTTGTTTTCATCTTTAATAATTGGTAAAATTAAGTGTATACTAAAGAACTGATTGGGAAGTAAATTTATTCATGAATTATCGTCAGTAAATGTTTGGTTTGTATACCTACTTTATATACCTACATATCATCTTGCAAAATTCCCATGGCTAAAAAGGGACAAGTAGAAAAAGCAGTTTGGTGTGGTTTCCTGTGGTCACAAGTGGACTAGGCAGACTGAGTCCAACCCCCTACTATTTTCAAGACAGTTACAAAGCTAAGGACTTGCTTTAGAGAGGAAGCTTACAGAAAAGCACATTCCAGCAAGGGAGAGCGAGAAGATAAAATAAGGGCCAGAGGGATGGCTCAGCTGACAAACCGCTTATCTTGCAAGCACGAAGATCTAGGTATGATCTTTAAAATCCATGTAAAAATGTCAGGCATGATGGCATACACTTATAATCCCAGCACTGGAAAAGTAGTCTAGACTAATTAGTGAGCTCCAGAACAGTAAGAGACCATATCTCAAAGAAGATGGATCACATTCCTGTAGGTGACACCCAAGGGTTGGCCTCTGACATTCACAAGCACACATGTGAGCCCCTACACACACCAAATACAGATATACACACACATGCACAGCACACACACACACATTCACACAAACACACACACATAAATAAGGATGGCAAGATGGTTCAGTGGGTAAAGCATTTGCCACACAAGTGTGAAGGTATGAGTTGGGATACCTAGAACCCAGGTAAACCTAGATATATTAAGTGCATCCGTAATCCCAGGGCTTCTATGACATTGGAGGCAGAGACAGGAGACTGCCTGGAAATTTGTGGGTCAGAGTCCTGGTGGAAGATGAGGTCTTAGAGCTGAGGTTTCCCTCTGACTTACACATGTGCACAGTGACACACATAGTCCCACCTTCATACACATGAGCACATTAGATGGATGGATGGATGATAGATAGAAAGAGAGACAGATAGATGATAGATAGATAGATGATGATAGATAGATAGATAGATAGATAGATAGATAGATAGATAGATGATAGACAGACAGACAGATAGATCTATGGTCCTTGTTTCCTTCCCCTTTTTCTTATGTACATAAGAGAAAATCTACAGCTCAGTGGCGTGAAGCGTATTTCTGTATTCGTGTAGAACCATCACCGACATCCATTTCTAAATATTTTTCCTCTTCTCAAACTCTGTACCCACAAAATAAGAACTTCTCACTTCTCTCCAGACCCGGACAACCACCATTCCACTTTCTGTCCGTGTGAATCTGACCATGCTAGGCCCCTCCACACATGGAATCAGACAGTCAGTACCCTCTGTGCTGGCTTACTGAGCTCCGCCTATGTCTTCAAGGCTCCCTCGTGTTTTCATTTCAAACACGTTCAGTGTCATACTTGAAGCAGATTTTGTTTACCCCTTGATGAAGGGCCCTGGCACTGTTTCCATCCTTTGGCTTTGGTGAATAATGCTGCCATGAGTGGAGTCGTAAGAACATCACCTGATTCCCTGCCTTCACTCACCTTCGAGTCCCCTGTCCCCTGGTGTTAAGACAGACAACCTGCATTCCCAGTCAAAGCTTACAATGAGCCTGACTGGCAGGCAATGATCAGTCACTGAACTTACACCCAATCCTTCTTCACATGATTGCGATATTTTACTCATGGTATATTAATGTTAATTTAATTGATGTATAAATCCCAAAGCTGCAATGACTTAACACAGTAAAGTCTTAATGCTGGCTAATAGTGACTCTTTACTCTATGGTGATTCAGGGATTAAGGATTCCTGCACCCTAGGATGCTGCCATCTCAATGAGGCGACAAGGTCACAGCATTGGGAAGAAGAGGTGGCCATTGGCTGAACTTGTCATGTGGATCTCCCTAACTGCAAGACAGTCTGAGAAATGCAAAAGAGCCAATGTGACATTTAGTGATCTACAAGCAGTTGGATTTGACTCATCATGAGCTATAATAGAAAGATCCATTCTGAGAGGAAAAAAGGCAAGAGGTGCCTTTTCCAAGAATATTTATGCATCAAACAGCTTTCAGGGACTCTAGACCAAAATAAGGACATTTGTAGGATTATTCTACTCTCCTCTACCACCACTAGGATTGACCTAATTGTACAAAAAAATATCACTTACACAAGGTGCCATTTGAAGTAGCATTTCATAAAGCCAAATTCAGATAACCAATTTCAGACACTTGGTGGAGAGCTACATCACTGAAGCCCCTGAAGCCAGAGCTGGCTGCTTGGCAGTGTGTGCCAAGAAGGGAAAGCAGGGTCCTGCACCCTAGCAGTTAGGAACCCCTGCCCTGTATCTCGGGCCACCATTGTCCACTCTCTCCTCAGTCCAACCTCAATTTTCAAGGTTAAGGTCACATTTGGAGTCAGAAGATAAATTCAACGTAAGATTTACCTTAAGATTTACAAAGCCAGTAAGAACAGAGGGAGAAGGTTGGAGTGAACACTTGCCATTTCTCTGATCCTGTTCTGAAATGTCAAGCATCCTAGTTGGAAATATCAATGGAGCTCAAGCCAAAAGACTGTAAGAGAAAGTTTCCCTCGGCTGCGGCATCACAATGAGTGCTTGTCCTCCGCAGCCACCTGCCTGTGTGACGCATGAAGCGGAGGGGCTCCGAGAGCACTGAAAACACATGAGAAAAAAGGAAACTTCGTTTTTCCCTTTGGAGTGTGTGTCTGTGTCTGTGTGCATCTATGTATGTTTCTGTGTATCTGTGTGTGTCTGTCTGTCTGTGTCTGTGTGTCTGCGTGTGTGTGTGTTCGTGTGGGAAGGTGCCTGTGCATGTACTTACACGTGTAAATTAGAGGTTGATCGCCAGTGTTCCTCAGGAGTATTCGTGGCTTTTGTTTTGTTCACACGTTTCTTGTATTTTGACCGTATCTACCCACCACCACCGCTCTCAAAGTCCCCCTTGGTATCATCTGCCTCATTTTTTAAGACAGGACCTCTCACTGGGACCTGGAGCTTGCCAAATAGGCTAGGCTAGCTGACCAGAAAGCCCCGGGGATTCTTCTGTCTCTTCCTCCAAAGCACTAGGATCATAGGTGTGTGGGGTGTTAGAGACTGAACCCATGTCCTCATGCTTACACAGCAAGTACTTTGCTGACTGAACCTAGCATACTCCCATTTGAATTCTATTGAAAAATAAAGCTTTTTTCCGAAGTTTCAGTGCCCTCTTTATTGTACATGCCTACAAATGATTATGAAATAAATTGTATTTCATTATTAACTGTAATATTTTGCAAAGTTACTGTATTCTGGATCTAGAGATCACCTTTGACCTACTTTTGGTAGTCTGTAGCAGAATTTTTTGTTTTGTTTGAGGATTCCCTTTTATAATTGTACAGAGAGTCAAAGCCAGTTAAAGTAGTAGTGAATCACAGCCTCCATCCTTGAGAGGTGCCACAGCTTCTAGAAATGAGGAACCATCTGTTCCTCATTTGTCTTCCAACAAATTGTGATGAAGTGTCTCTATATGACAGGTACTGTACTAGACTCTTGCATAGGTGTTCCTGTTCTCCTGGAGATTCCACCCTGGAAAAACAGATCCAAAGTAGGATTTTCGATTTTATTTATATGACCTATTTCTGTTTACCAGAAAACTTTGTGACAGTGTAGAAGAGAATGTCCTTTTTCTTTTCTTTTCTTTCAATTGTCACTGAAAAGTTCCATCTTTGCTTCTACTCATGTTTTAAAAGCATTTTACTTGGGTTATAAATCATCTTGAGAGATTTTCCTAAGGTAAGGTATCATGCTAAGAGGTGTGAAGAGGTATAAATAAACCTAAGATGACAGGAAACTGATTGCTACCCACACCAGTGTTGGTGGGTCTCCAGCTCCAGCACGGATGTTGTGCTCCAGCTGTCCCAGAGAATGGAGGGCAATCGAACAGGGCCTCAGGCGGCCCAGAGTGTGACGGGAAGAAGTCCCCAGAGACTGCATCAGTTGGAAGTTCGTTTATTGAAACCAAGGCAGGAGTTTATATTGGGAGGCCTTTCTGGCCGTTACAGAAGGTGGGAAAGTTAAAGGTGGGGTCTTTAGGAAGGTTGTAGGGCTGATGTGGAAATTAGGAATGAGGAAACGAAACCCAAAAACCTGGTTTGGTCTGGGGTGATCTTTGTGGGGGGAAAAGAAGATAAAGCAACTGCTGAGGAACGGGGATGTCGTATCTGCAGTGGCTTCCTGGGACCTACGTTATCGCTTCAGTCAGAGCAGGCCAGGACACTCTTTGGGGTCACACTGCCCGCTCAATCCTTTACTCAATAGGCCCAGGTCCCACACACCAGGTTTCAAAGGAAAATACTGTGATCATCATGTCACAGTGGCTGGGTAACATCACATTCTGCAAATGTCTCCAGTGAACAGGTTGCAGATTCTCCACTGCTGAAGAAAAGCCCGTTGAGTTTCATATGCATGCTCCATCTTCCAACCAAAACGGAAGCAAAGAGCAAGCGACAGCACTCTGGCATGAAGCACCATTTAAGGTGCATCCTAAGAATCCGTGTCCTACAGTGATAAACACGCACAGAAGGTCAAGACTCCAGAGACGGATGGAACATGCAACACCGGGCGTTTATGCTCAGAGGCCACACATGGCTCTTTGGAGTTTTCATTGAGGTTCTGTGGCTAGAAGCAGTCTGGAAGAAGGTGTTTCATGACCGAATGCAATCCTGAAGAGGATAGCTGGTTTATCTTGACTGGTATCTTCTTAATTCCCTGCCTTCACTTATTTTTACACACTTACATTTTGAATATAAATACACACATCGCCTTAGCATTTGGTTTCAAATATTCTGTACATGCCCACTTTTCTATATTTATAAGAAATATATTTTTCTGTCAATAAAAATTTAAACAATAATATATAAATATAGAGAATTCAGGGGCCAGCAAGATGATTCAGCAGGAAAAGTGCTTGTTGCCAAGGCTAAGGACCAGAGTTTGATTCCTGGAACATACCTGGTGGAAAGAACAGACTCTTGAAAATTGTCCTCTGACCTCCACATAATGCCCTGTGGTCTGTGTATTTCCATGTACACACATGCAGACACAAACACGCAATGTAAATAAATAAATTCAGAGAATTCAAGAGCAAAGTCCTCTGATGATCTAATCTCTGTATGAGAAGCCCATTATCTTTCCTATTTTTTCTTATATGCTTTATCACACTGTGCTATGAAAAGAACCTTGTCATCCAGAATTTATCACAGTTATCACTAGTCTTTTGTTAGTTTGTCAGTGGGATCTATTAAGACTTGTTGTTTTGGAAAGGACACAAGATAGAGTCTGTTTTACATACTTGACAGGCAGACCTCATTTCAAAGAGCTGTTTCTCACCTTTTGATCTGTCCAGATGAGATGTTATCTAGCTTTCATTTGCAGTAGGTATTCTATCTTGTTTGTGACAATGGATGAGTCTAATTTTATGCATACATCAAAACATTTAACAAAGAAGGCAGGTGTGATGGCGTACTCCTTTAATCCCAGTTCCCAGGAGGTAGAGGCATTTAGATCTCTGTGAGATCAAGGCCAGTCTGGTCTACAAAGTGAGTTCTGAGCCAGCTACTGGTACACCTTGCCTCAAAAAGACCTAAATAAATAAATAAATAGCAAACAGTGCTTCAAATATTAGTAATTAGATGCAATTCAATCAACAAGCTAGAAATATTTGCTGTACTATATTTGCTTTAGAAAAACGTTCATTTCTTTCGGTTGAACAAACACTTACTAAGCACCTATGAGATGTCTCTAATGAGCTAGGTCTTACAGATCTAAACAAGAACTGAACTCATCCTTGACCTTGTGTACCTCCATGACATGTGAGCTCTTGTAGGCAGTAAAATCCCCAAGCTAAATGAAGGGCTAGAATGAAAGAAGTCTGTTCTGGCAGTGTGGGCCAGATGACTTAGTAAATCTTTCATTTCAAATCTATGCGATTTCATAAACAGCCACGCAGTATATAACAATACAGAGGCTTTATTCCCTCCATAGACTCTGCTAGGGGACATTTTCTAGCAGTCTAGAAAGCATTTCAAACAGCATAATCTACACTTGTCAGACTGAGTGAGCAAGGGCATCCAAGGATACATTTATTTCCCTTGCTTTTCTCCTCTGGAGAGCTTTCAATTCCTTTCAAATTTTCAAGATGAGGTAGCTGATGACAGATCTCAGAGTAACACCAATAATCGCATCTTACTTGAAGGAACCACAGGGACACTGCATTTAAAAAGAAACCATTCTTTAGCAAGCCACCTGGGGGAAATGAGATATAGATGAATTCCTACAGAGAAAAAATAAATAAATTACAAATCAAAGTTTTTACTGGAGCTAATTCTGGTTTATATTTTAATACGCTTTGGTTGTTTTTCTTTGGGTTGCAAGAAAAGAGATGCTTCTTCACCACTGAACCAACTGCATTTGAAACCATTTACAAATTTGAAGACGTGTTGATATCTGTAAGTATGTGTACATATGTCTGTCCTTGGGGAAAGAAAGATAAAAAGTTATGGTAGGAGAGGACAGGAGCACACAGGCTTGCAGACACAGGCTAAAGAGATCTAAATGTCCAGCCAAAGTTGGACCACAAACTGCTTCCACTCTCGGTTCTGCTCATCCATGCTTAGGATCCCTGATGCATGCTGTATTTAGCCTTGCTTATTTGTATGCTCAGCAGGGTAACCAGAGACAGACCCCCAAGGTCTAGGGTAGACTTAGTAGAGGTGGCTGATTTTTCCAACTGTGTTCTCCCATTGTCCCCAAGCTATAGAGTTTTGTTGCTGTCCAGATTTCAATGGAAATATATCGCCTTTTACAAAATAGCAGTCTTTCCCTAACTGTCTTTGAGACATTTTCAGATACTAGAAGGAGAAATCAGTTTGAGTTAACAATCAAAAAATGGCACAAAAAACTTTTTACAAAACTACAAGGATATCTCATGTGACAAGAATTCAATCATTCATTCACTCAAAAAATAGGTACCAGCAACAAATATGGGTCAAATATAGTGACAGAGGTGCTGAGTCTTCATCAGTGAAATAGACATGCACTCCTTGTGAGGACGCAGATGACAAACACAAGAGCGTGAGTAAATTGTGTTGAGTGCTCAGAGGAAAAGGCATGGAGTTTATAAAATAAACTGGTCTAGACATAGACTGAAGATCTGAGGAAGTCTTTGTTGGGGGATAGGTGGCTTCACTGATGAGTTCTGTGAAATGTCTAAGGAAGAACAGCTTAACACCTACTTTAAAAAGTAGGTGCAGATACTTTCAATTGGTTTAATGCTTCAGCATTTCCCTGGTAACAAAACATAAGAAATGACAGCTAGAGACCCTCATGAACAGATATGGTTGTAGAATTTGATGCCATTCTTCAAATATGTTCATATTATAATCTTCAGAACCTGGAAACCTTACTTTATAATACAAAAGGGACTTTATAGATGTGATTAAGGATTTTGAGAGTAGAAAATTAGACCAAATTACCAATTGTTAGTGATGAAATCATAGTAGTTTGGAAAGAGGGGCGCGGGAGAAGGCGATGCAAGGACAGAAGCAGAGACTAGAGAGATAAGCTTGATGTTGGGGAAGGGACCACAGAAGCTGGATACAGATTCTCTCTTCAGAGTGCTCACAGTGAACCATCCTGACCACCTCCTGGACTTTAATTCACCAACACCACCTTTGAATGTCTAACTCCCAGAACTGGAAGATTAATCTGTGCTGTTTTCAGTCAATAAATTTAGAACCACGTTCCCCAGAAGCAATGGGAAAAGAATGTAATATAGTTGTATAAATCCTCAACAAGAGATGGTAAAGAGGCTTATGCCTAGCCTGAAGACCTGGGTTCAATCCCTAGAACCTGAATGGTGGAAGGAAAGGACAGATTTCCACAAGTTGTCCTTTGACCTGCACAAGTACTCAGTGGCACGTGCAATCCCACACAATAAATATAAATAAATAAATAAATAAATAAAAACACATCTTCAGCAAGATCTTAGCAAGCCTAATTTAGCAAATTAGAAAAGGGATATGTCATGAGCAAATAGGGTTCACACATAAAACTTCAAAGAAAATTAATCATTGTCATTAGTCATATCAATAAGCAAAAAAAGAAAAGCAATTGCTCATTTCAAATGGATGCAAAATAAGCATTTCATAAAGTTCAATACTATATAGAATAAAAATTTTCCTCCAAGGACAACCTTTGCCAGGAGGAAATTTTCTCAACTTGACAAAAATGAATTGAGGAAAAATTTGCCCTCACAACTACATACAGCTCTCTACAGAAGGAGCACACTCACTTGAAGAGTGATGCCAAAATCCTGGCTCCCATCAGCTCTACTCACATGTTATATATCTAGTGTGACAAGCAAAGGGGAGGGAAAAAATGAAACTGGGGGGAAAGAAAAATGCATTTTAAAAATCTATTAGAACTCATAAAGGAGTTTTCAGCAAGGCAACAAGGTACAAGATCAATGTAAAAAAATCAATTGCACTTTTATATATTAGTGATAAACAACTGAGAACTAGGACGTTAATTAGACTGAAACATGAGAAACATTGCTAAGAAAAAAGAAAATATAAACAAGGTAAAAGTACTGCAGAACAGGAAGACTTGTAATATTGTTAAAATCCCAGAGGGCTTTCTTTGTAACAAATTTCAAGATGGCTTAAAAATATATGTAGAAAGATAGAGTAGTTGAAACAATTTAGAAGATGAAGAAGACAGAAGACTACCCTGATTTGTAGACTTACTGTAAAAGTACAGTAATCAAAGAGTCTGTTCCTTCAAACAGAATAGACAAATAGATTGATAAAACAGAATGGAGTATCCAAAAATAGATTCCTATATAAGCAGTCAATTAATTTTCAAAAAGGAAACTAAGACAAGTGGAGGAGAGGATGGTCTCTCCAACAAACGGCACTGAAATAAATGCTTAATCCTGAAGGCGAGAGATGAATCTGAAACTTAAATTCAAAATACATGTTTTAAAAAATTAAGACAGATCAAAGATGAAGTATAAATACTCAGGAAATGAAAATTTTCTGAAAACCACAAGAAACATCTTTATGAGCCTGAGTTAAAACAAAAGGATTTCTCAGATAGGGTACAGAAACAAACCAGTGTAAAGAAACCTGGTAATTTGATTTAATGAATCAAAGTATTTTTTAAAATATTAATGAATAAAACATCAAGTTATATGCTAGCAGAAAATGTTTACTGGATATTTCTAGTAAATGACCTTAGTTAAAAAACTATGAACACTTATAATTCTATAAGAATAAAGAAAAGCAATCAGGAAGAGACAAAAGAAAAAGAAATGAAAAATAGATTCCAGAATTAAGGATGGCCAAAGCCCACATTAAACATACTCAGAACTGGATTAGGGTAGAAGCTCAGTGGTAAAGCACTTGCCTGCTTCAGGTAGCAATTTGACATTTAACTAGTAATATTGAACATGTGCATGCCAAGTGACTCTACAATGCCACTCTTAGAAATATACCCTAAAGAAAAATCTAACAGAGGAGCACTAGGAAGCATGCTCCAGAATGTTCCTATCAGCATTATTTATAATGCAAACTACAACTAAATCAATGTTGTGCATACACATGTGTGTGCAGGTATATGCATGTGTGGACACATGTCTGTGAGTGTGCATGTAGAGACCAGAAGACAGTCTCAGGCATCACTTCTCAGGAGCCATTCACCTTCTTTTTTGAGACAAGGTCTCTTGATCTAGAACTCAACAGCAAGTTAGGTTAGCTAGTCAGCAAGCCCCAGGGACACCATTTCTCTGTTCCCGCCCCATCCTCAATGCAGGTATTACAACTGAGTATCACCGTAGCCTGCTTAATTTTGTATGGGTTCTAGGGATCTAACTCGGGTCCTCATACTTGCATGGCAAGCATTTTACAGACTAAGACATCTCTCCAGACTCTTCAGCGTTCAATAAGATAGTGGATGAATAAATAGTGGCCCTTTAATCCTGTAGACAACCATCATAGAACAGATAAAACTAAATGATTACAATTATGCAACACTCAATTCTTTCTAGGAATGTATTTATGAAACACAGAGTAAAATAAAAGATCACAGATGGGAAAAGAATAAATATACATATATATATACACAAATATATACATATATACATAAATATATGCATATATATACATGAAAACTAAACCCTTCAAATATGTTTGCATATGTAATAAAAGTATTAGAAAAATCAAAGAAATAATGATCACAAAGGTTATAGTGCTATTTACCTCTGAGGAAAAGGAAGGTCACGTGTTCACAAATCAGCAGCAATATTCCTTTGCTTCACTTTTACTTGCAATACTCCTTCTTTCCTTTTGCGGCACTATGGAGTGACCCAAGGCCTCCTGCATGGTAGACAAGTGTGCTGCCCCAGAGCAAGATTCCCAACTCTCTTTCATTTTTAAATGTATATTTTTATTGAATTTTTATGCATCTCATACAAAACATTTTAATCATCTTCATAGCCTCTCCTTCATCTAGACCACACAGCCCATAGCCAGCCTCACTAGATTTCATGCATTCTAGCATATATGTTAAGGTCTCTGAAGTCCAAGTTAGTTTCCCCATCCATCCCTCAGTGCAAGTTCATTCACTGGGCTCTAGTCCATCTATCTAGAGTCTTTCCCTTAAAGAAGATTAGCTCTCCCTCATCCAGCAGTAATCATCTGCCAATAGTTCTTTGGCTAAGGTTGGGGTCTGCTACCCATTTCTCCAGTTCTATGTTGGGTTTTTGTCTGCTTGAGTCTGCATGGGTCTTGTGCATGCTGATACCATTACTTTAGGTCATCTAAGCAAGGGGCCTGTAAGATTCTGTTTACTTATGATCATTCACCTCCTCCAGTGGCTCTTACAGTCTTTTCTCCCCCTCTTCCACAATGATCCCTGGGTGGTTTAAGTCTGGTATATGAGTCCTGTCTAGGGACCCACACTTTGCAGACTCTACTTTTCTACACATCTGCCATTTGTGGACCTTTCTGTTCATTGCTTCTCTATTACACGAGGGAGCTTCATTGATAAGAGTTGAGAGATGCATTAGTGTTCTCTTGATCCTTTGTTCCACTATGTTTCATGAGTCTTATGTGTAAAGTTTCCTTTGTAGATGTGTCACTTAGGATTGGACTTCACATAGACACTTATTCTCTGTATGAGACCAGTTGTGGAACTATGTAATAGTCTCCATCTGTTGCAAAAGAAGCTTCACTGAAGAGTGGTGACTGACATACTTGTCTGTAAATATAAGAATCCATATTTAGCATATAGTAAGAAATTACATTTGTCTAGGGATGTGACAGTCTTAGGGTTTTCTCTAAGCTCACCTTTCCAGAAATAACTATTTGCTATGTTTACAGTACCAAATATGAGTTCCCTCCCATTGAGTAGGCTTTAAGTACAATTACCCACAAGATAAAAGTGGCACTACTGCACTAATATTGTTGGTCAATTGTGGTTATTAGGCCTTAAAACTGGAGTTGGACTATAGAAGTCATGTTCTCCCTTGGCAGCTTGTATAGTGCTCCAAAACTGTGAGAGTTAGCTTTTAGGGATGTGGCTTCTGGATCAGTTCCAGCTCCATTGCTCCAAATCCTGTGTCTGAAGTATGTCCTGTCCTCACCAATAGGTCTTACCTTCAAGTTCTGGGAGATGAACAAGGGCTATGGCAATAACTTGTGTGATTTGGGGAGTCTCTTGGACTCCCTGGGCTAACAACTCTAAGGGAGGTTTCTCCTGTCTGGCACTGTTTCTTGTTACATAGTCTTCAGTTATACACATGGATTCATATAGAGATATTGTATGTCTAATTTTTCAGTAGACTTTTGAACTCATACATTTCCCTCTGGTTTTTTACACCAGGTAAGTATTATTTATCTCTCCTCTCTCCCTCAAACTTTTTCCCTCTCCCCAGGTAAAGTACCCCATTTTGTCCATTTTACCATTGATAATACCTGTCTCCTATGATCCCCCCTCTCTTGAGTCCCGTTTTACCAATTTCCTCCTTTGTAGCACCTGTCTCCTACTTTTCCTCTCTTTCTCTCTCTCACTCCTTCTTTCCCTTTATCTCCATGGTTCCTTTCCATTTCCTGGCCCCTGCAGTAATATCAGGATATATACTCACATATAATGATTTGGTGCTAAGATACATAAATGAGTGGGGACATATGTCATTAGTTTTTCTAAGTCTGTGTTACTTAATATAACAGTTTCTAGCCCATCCATTTACCTGCAAATTTCATTATTTCATCTTTCTTTACTGCTGAGTAGTAGAACTTCACTGTGTAAATGTACCACATTTTCATTATCCCCTTGTCAGTTTCATGACACAGGTGTTCCATTTCTTAGCTTTTGTGAAAAGAGCATCAACAAACATGAATGCACAAGTATCTCTATAGAAGGTTGAGTCCTCTGGGTATATGCCAAGGAGTTGTATAGCTCAAGTATATTTATTTTTAGTTTTATTTAGATTTATTTTTAGTTTTTTAAGGGTTCTCCACACTGCTTTCCATAGCGGGTGCATCAGTTTGCAATCCCACCAGCACCGGATGACTGCTCCCCTTTCAGTATCCTCTACAGCATTTGGTATCATTTATTCTCTAGATCTGAGTCTGACAGGTCTAAGATGAAATCTTAGTTTTGATTTGCATTTCCCTAGTTACTGAGGATGTTGAACACTTTTTAAAGTGTTTCTTGGGCATCTTTACTTCTTCTCTGAGAACTCTCTGTTCATATCTATAGCCAATCCATAGCCCCATTAATTAGGTCTTTTGTTTTCTTGATTCTTTGTTTTTTGAGTTCTTTATATAATCCGGGTGTCAAACCTCTGTCAGATGTGTCACTGGTGAAGAAAACTGTGAGTTTTCTCTTCACTTTCTTGGTTGATTTTTTTGCTGTACAGAAGCTTTTTATTTTAATGAGGTTCCACATGTTTATTGTTGGCCATAATTCCCGAGCAACTGATGTCCAATTTAGAAAGTCCTATCTTGTACTTATATCTTGTAGAGTACTGCCTATGTTTTCTTCTAACAGATTCATAGCTTCAGGTTTCACATTGAAGTCTTTGATCCATTTGGAGTTGACTTTTGTGCAAGGTGAAAGGTAAGGGTCTAGTTTCATTCTTCTACAGGTGGAGATCCAGTTTTGCCAGCACCATTTGCTGAAGATGCTGTCTTTCCTCCAGTGTGTGTTCATGGCCCCTTTGTCAAATATCAGGTGGCTGAAATTGCATGCACTCATGTTTGAACCTTCAATTTTGTTCCGTTGGTCTGTGTGTCTGTTTTGTGGCAGTATCACGCTGTTTGTATGGCTATAGCTCTATAGTTTACATTGTTTGAGATCTGATATCGTAATCCCTCCTGCATTGCTCTTTATGCTCCAGATTGCTTTGGCTATCCAGGGTCCTTTGTGCTTCCATATGAAATTTAGGATTTTTTTTCTACTTCTGTGAAGAATGTTATGGGGATTTTGATTAAGATTGCATTGAATCTATACATTGATTTTGCTATCATTTTTCAAAATATTATTTCAAAATATTTTCAAAATATTAATTCTTCTAGTTCATAAGCATAGGAGGTCTTTCTATCTTCTGATGTCTTCCTCAATCTCTTTCTTTAAAGATTAAAATTTTTCATTACAGAGATCTTTAATGCCTTGGACAAGTTTATTCCTAGATATATTTTGAGGTTTGAATGGGAGGGTTTCTATGTCCTCTTTCTCCAATTGCTTGTTATTGGTAAATAGAAAGGCTATGGGTTTGTACAGACTGATTTTGTAACCTGCCACTTTGTTGAGCATTAAGCATTAACTAGGAGTTTTCTGGTGGAATTTTTGGGATCTCTTATATATATTACATCACCTGGAAATAGGGATAACATGACCTCTTCTTCTCCAATGAGTTCTTTCATTTCCTTCTTCTGTCTTATTGCTCTAGCAAGAGTTTCAAGCACTGTATTAAAAAGGAGTGGAGATAGTGGACAGCCTTGTCTGATTCCTGATTTTAATGGGAATTCTTCCAGTTTTTCTCATTTAGAATGATGATGGTTTTGTTATATATAGCTTTAATTATATTGAGGTGTGTTCCCTCCAGGCCAATTCCCTCTAGGACTTTTAACATATTGGATTTTGTCCAAGGCCTTTTCTGCATCTCTTAAGATGACCATGTGTTTTTTGTCTTTATGTCCATTCATGCAATTTATTATATTTATTGACTTATGTATATTGAACCATCTCTGCTTCTCTGGAGTAAAGCCAACCTGATCTTGATGGATGATCTTTTGGATGTGTGTCTGAATGTGGTTTACAAGTATTTTGTTGTTAATTTTTGCTTCTATGCTTATTAAGGATATCGGTCTATAATTTTCTTTTTTGGTTGTCTCTTCACCTGGTTTTTGGTATTAGAGTGATACTGGCTTCACAGAGGAACTTTGGGAGTTCTCCCTCTGTTTCTATCTTTTTTAATAATTAAAGTATCATTGGTTGTAGATCTTCTTTAAATGTATGGTAGAATTCTGCTATGCATCCATCAGGGCTTGGACTTTTTTAATCAGGAGGGTTTGTGCTATTCTTTCAATTTCTTTATTTGTTATGGGTCTATTTAAGCTGTTGATCTCATCTTGGTTTAGCTTTGACGATTTCCTTGAATTTAGATATTCATCCATCTCTTTTAGGTTTTCAAATTTAATAGCATATAGGTTTTTAAAGTATTCCCTTATAATGTTCTGGATCTTCTTTGGTGTCTGTTGTGAGGTTTCCTCTTTCATCTCTGATTTTGTCTTGGATGTGGATTTATTCTTTCTTTCTCTTGATTTACTGGCTAAGGGTCTATCTTGTTTAGCTTTCAAAGAACAAGCAATTAGATTCATTAATTCTTTGTATTGTTTTCTTTATTTCTATTTCATTAATTTTTGCTCTCATTTCTGTTATATCTTCCTTTCTGCTGGGTTTAGGTTTCATTTGTCCTTGCCTTTCTAGAGTCTTGAGTTGCACTGTTAAGTCATTTATTTGTGCTCTTTCTAATTGTTTAATGTAGGCACTTAGAACTATAAACTTCTCTCTTAGGACTGCTTTTAAAGTGTCCAGAAGTTTTGTTGTATTGTATTATCATTTTCATTTAGTAGCAAGAGTATTTTTATTTCTTTCTTAATTTCTTCTTTGACACATTCATTTTGTCGATGAGTTTGTGCTCTATTGCATTGTGGTCTGATAGAATGCATGGAATTATTTCAATTTTTGTGTTTGTTGAGGTTTATTTTGTATCCCAGTGGTCAATTTTAGAGAAAGTTCATGGACTGCTGACTAGAAAGTGTATTCTTTGGTGCTTGGGTAGAATATTCAGTAAATGTCTGTTATGTCCATTTGATGTATGATAGCATTTAATTTAGATGTCTCTATTTATTCTTCTTCCAGCTGACCTGTCTATTGGAGATTAAAGTTGGGATTAATCTGTACCTTAAAGTTCTATAGTACTGTTTTTATGAAATTGGTGCAACCAGAGTTTGGTGCATATATGTTCATGATTGCAATATCTTCTTGGTCAATTGCTCCTTTGATCATAATGAAGTGATCCTCTTTATCTCTTCCAATTAGTTTTAGTTTGAAGTCTATTTTTGTCAGATATTCGGACTCCAACTCCTGCTTGTTTCTTAGTGCCATTTTTTTGGAATATTTTTTTTATCTTTTCACCCTAAGGTATTGCCTATCCTTCAAGGTGAGATGATATTTAGTTATTATTGAAAGATGTGTATTAGTTACCATCATTTTAATTTTGATGTATCCTTGATCTAATTTTGTGTTTCCACAGTTATACTCTCATTTAGTTTCTGTTACCTCTTGGTCATTCCTTCCTTAAGTCCCTTGCATTGCTTTGAGTATTCTCTATAGGGCTGGTTTGGTAGATGTGAATTCTTTCAACCTATTCATGTCATGGAAGAGTTTTCTTTCCCCTTCAACTGTAATAGACAGTTTTTCTCGGTAAATTATTCTCAGTTGGCATCTATGATCATTAAAATTTGGTATACTGTAGTTCAGGCTCTGGACTTAATAGTTTGCATGGAAAAGTGAGGTTTTTTTCATGGGTTTTCCCTTTCTATGTGACTTGTCTTCCACTTGTAGTTTTCAGTGTTCTCTCTTTGTTCTGTACATTTAGTGTTTCTGCTATGATATGCTGTGGTAGGTTCTTTTCTGGTCCTGTTTATTTAGTGTTCTGTGTATTTCTTGTACCTGTGTGGGTATGTATTTCATTAATTTGGAGAGATTTTCTTCTATAATCCTGTTGAAGATCTTGTCAGTACCATTTGCCTGGGATTCATCTCCTTTCTCTGTGCCTGTGATGGGTAAATTTGGTCTTTTATGGTGCACATATTCCTTGCATATTCCATTTTGTTTTGTTTTGTTTTTAATTCTTCAAATTCTTTGCTGGAGCAGTTCAGTTCTTCAGCTTTATCATCCAATCTTGATAGTCCATTTTCCATTTCATTCATTCTAGTGGTGAGGCTTCCTCCCATCATTTCTAATTGACTTTTTGAGTTTTTCGCTTCCTTCTTCATTTCAATCTGTTTTCTTCAATATTTCTACCTCCTTTGTTAATTCTATCAGAAGTTTATGCCTATCTTCTTTTAGTTCTTTGAGTTGTTTGTGTGTTCTTTAAATTTGTTGGATTCTTTGATCATGTTTATGATTGTTCTTTTAAATTCTGTGCCCTGGGTTACCTCTAGGAATTTCTCAATGTAAAACTATTCTATAGGACTGGTGGTGTTTGGTAGGGATATATTATTTAGGGTTTTCATATTATTTTTTTTTCATTGTAATTTTGGCATGTAGATTTCTTTTGTTGCTGTGATTCTGGTATGGAATGCAAGCCTTCCATTACTGAGTTGAAGTATAATTCTGTTTGTATTATTGATGCACCTTCATTGTTTTCTGACTGGATATGAAAGGCTGATCGGTCTAGGCTTCAAGTTCTCTTTTTTGGTTTTATATTGGAGGGGTCAGATGGATCCAGGCAGGCTACTGAGGAACTCTCCAGGAGGACAAGGTGGCCTTGGCTAGTTAGGAACACTTCAGTAGCCTCAGATGGGTTATGCCAAGGTCCAAGGGGAAGAGATGGGAAATGGATGTGCTGGTCCCCTCTAATGACCAGGGAAGCCTAAGACCTGGAGCAGTGGGACAGACTGCAAATAGTCCCAAGGCAAGGCAATGGGTGTGGCAGGATTTGGCATGCTCACCCTGGAAGTCTCAGGCAGTCTCAAAAGGTGTCTGAGTGCAAGGAGATGCGTTACAGGATGAGGAAGTCCAGCCTTCCTTCATTTTTTAGCTTTTGAGACATGGTTTCACTATGTTGCCCCAGCTGGCTTTGAACTTATGATCCTCCTGTCTTGTTCTCTTGAGTATCTGGAATCAGAAGCCCATATAACCAGGTCTAGCTGATATTCCCAAACTAGATGATGAGTATGGGCTGCTGATTACTTTTAATATCTTAAATATAAACATATACCATAAATCTTTTTCATAGAATAACTCTCATCATTTTAAATCTGAGACAAAAATACAAAGAAAGAGGAAATGAACCACCGTGGGATTTAGACACATGAAACAGATAAGTATTGCTTCTGTCTAAAACACACCAAGAGAAAATTCTGTTACAAAGTGATGAGAGGTTTAGGGACTTTTTCTGCACATGACTTTTAATTTCTCAACCTGTAGCCAGGAGGAAAGCCCAATGTTTCCCCCTGTTGACATTTCCTTTTAATCAGAGCATATTATTTTAGGTCTTCTTACAAGAACAGGCACTGCTGGGGGCCCCCTTGAGTTGGAAAGGCAGCTCAGTGGTAGACATTCATCGGGCATTCTGGTAGCATGAAATGTCAAAGTGCCCATATGGAAAGGAAGAAAGGAAAGGGGGATGAATGCTGCAATGCTTAGTCAATGATGCCGTTCAGTTATTGATAGGTTAGTGACCCATACATACATGGTTTTTTTAAATAATGCAGCTATGCTATAGGAATAAATATGCCTTGTAGCCTACTCTGTCATTACACAGAAAACTATCCATTTCAGAAGTGTTTTAAGCTCTTACTTTTTCCAAAAACTGAATACTATATTGTCCACTGTTGCTATCATTGCAAGAAAGAGGAAATATGTATTTAATAACAGATTGTATATAATATTTTGTGAATATATACAATAGCCATATAAGATACTGCCAATTATTATTATCCCTATCCATCAAATAAAGTATATGAGATAGTAATAAATGAAGCAATTTGCCACAAGCTAAACTTTGGCTCAAAATTAGAAAATCACATTCAAATTCACTTCCAGTTTTGAGTCTGATTCTGGTAGATCACAAGTTTTCAATCTTTTGTTTTAACCATAAAACTCTGTATGATGAGGTCTTAGAAATTGTGAGCCAATAAGATTCAGAAGTTAAGAATCTCTGGCATAAGCATGGGAGACCTGGGTCAGTCAGCTCAGTCCTTCTCTTGGAAGAGAGGACAGTCACTTTGAAAGCCCAGCAGTTCAAATTCTCCTTTTGACCTTGAAGGTTCCTGCATATGGCAGAGCAAATGGGGATCAGGGACATTCTAAGCAATTGGTCTGGACACCACATAATATAGAGTTTCACCATTCCAAACATGAAGTCATTTTCTCCAAGGCTAGTTAACAATGCCCAGGTGACTGAGTAACATCTAGGGTCCCAGCGCCCAACACAGTGCTTGGCACCTAGCAGGCACTCAGTAATTCTCAAGGACTTTAACAAATAAGCAAATGAATGGCAACGTATACCAAAGGAGTACTATCATCCTGCTCTACTACTCAATGGCCTTGAACTCCAGACCCTCACCCCACCCTCTGTCCCATGCAGAATGAACATGGAATGTGATGTCCTATGTGTCTGTTTCGCACTGATACTGAAGGAGTGGCCTCTCATTGGCCCTTTTCCCACGTAGGTGGAGTTAGCACTGTCAGGTGCATAGGAAGTCACCATGGACACAGGGCCTGTCACACGTTTCCCTCTGTCCACAGCTGTCCCTGAAGCCCCACAGGGTCCTGTGCTCGGGTTGGTGATGGTCAGCTGCAGTGGCTCCTTCAGAGTCCTCTCTGGCTGTAGCTCTCCTTCCCTTGCTGGCTTCCTTTGAAGACCAGGATGTGCTCACTTCCTATGTCACCCTTTCACTGCCTACTCTCTCTTATGTGTTTGGCTTTTTGTGGCAGATTTATGAACCAAACGAGAGAAGGGGAATAGGAATGCCTGGACTCCTCTTGGCCATGACACCACTGAGTTCCCCTTTCCCTAAAGAGGAAACAGGATCTGACGAGGGTACTAGCTATGCACTGTAATATGAGCTAGCACTGAATTCACAATACTTACCACGGTTATCCACAAAAATACCCATCATATCCTGGGTAAGTGAAGGACAGGGCACAGAAGAAAGCAATGCCAGATTTTCCAAGGAAGAGAAGGAGAAGGAAGAAAAAATGGAAAAGACTGTAAAAAAGAAGATGGACACTAAGAAGTGAAGATTTGACATCAGCTTTAAATTAGTCCTGATCCTGGCTTCTAAACCTGCCTCACTGAAGGCATCTGTGTCTTTCTTCTGCCTTTAAAGTCTGTTTGTTGCTTGCCTCCTGCCTCCTGCCACAATACCTCACCTCCGCCACACACACATATGCATGAATACACATGCAAAAACACCAGCACATGCACATGTATATGTGCATACATGAATACACATGCAAAAACACATAATCCATGTATGCACACATGCAAGCAAATGAAAAAACACTCAATGCATGCTTGCACTTGTGCATATATAAACACATGTATACACATGCAAAAACATTTAAATACATGCACTTATACACATGTTCATGCATGAACACACTTAACAAAAATGCTGAACGCATGCTTGCACACATGCATATACATTCAAAACACTTCACACAGCACCCATTCACATGCATGTGCACATGTACTCAATGTACTCACATATAAACACTTAACAGGTGCTTGTATTCCTATACATACATACATGCATACACACACATGCAAACACTTAACAGATGCTGGTATCCCTACACATACACACATGCATACACACACATACATGCCCTGCAGCATTTAAGGGTCACACAGCACATAGTACTGAGCCTGACAGATTGTAGGGTTCAGCAGCTGTTTGAAGAAGGCAGGAGTAAAGAAAAAATGAAGAAAGAAGGGAGTGAGGAAGGGAGACTAGATCCTAACACCTGGTAAAAGGCTATGTCAGACTACGAAACCAACATCAGAAACGGAGGCAGACAGGGGTGATGTTGTCAATAGATCTGTCCTCCAGAACAAATTACACTTAACGGCACTATGAATCAGCTAGCGACTAATGGAGAATAAAACAGAAAACAGCACCATGCAAAAGTACTACAGTCCTGAGGTGCTGGGCCTGGACAGGAGGAAGAGGAACTGAGCTCTACTCTGTGCAGTAAGCACCTCACTGAAACCCACACTCCAGTCAGGCCCTCAGGACAGTAAGCATGCACCATGCTATCCTCACAGCCATCTTCCTAGGTAAAGCTGAGCCTCTTCACCTCCCTTCAAGCCCTCATCCTCTATATGGGACATTTGTAGGTTACCTATTGTGAAAGAAAAGCATGAGGCAAAAAGAAGTGATTGCTTTAGCTTTTATGTTCTTCCTTTTGCTTACATTGATATTTTCATCAGCTAGTCACTTTACCTCGCACAAACAGGATTAGAAGTAGGCTGTACCTACCCTGAATTCAAAGGCAGTTCTGTCCTCAAGGGCCCAAACATTTCTAACTTTCATGACAGTTGTGAAACCACAGCTAAGACATCATCACCAGTGCTGTTTTCTGGGAAATTTCCTGTGCTGTCCAGAGGAAGAAAGCAACTCAGGGACTCGAGCTCACATCCTCCTTTCTGAGAACTGCTTCTTTTCCATCTGTCTGACGGTCAGACATGGCTGTGGGCAGCGAAGCAGGGGAGTGGGGAGCACAATATAGTATGTTAAGTGTTTAGAAGTATCAAAAATAAGATCTCTTGGGGTTGTGGCTGCTTTGATGATGTGATAATGCAACCTGTGGTTTTAGCCTCACAATTTTGGCTATCCTGAAATGTTACCTGGTATTTGTTTCTAAATAGATATCAGGCTAGAAAGGACACAACCCCATCATAAACTTCTACTTAGAGTAGAGGGGACAAAAATGATCAAAACACTGCTATCAAGGAGCTTGAAAGATAGCTCAATTGGTAAAATGCTTGCCATACAAGCATGAAGACCGGAGTTCAATCCCCAGCACCCACACAAAATGCCTGACCTGGTGGCACATGTCTGTAATCCTAGTTCTGAGGGGCAGAGTCAGGAGGATCTTTGGGGTTTGCTGGCCAGCCAGCCTAGCCAAATGAACTCAAGATTCAGTAAAGACTCTGTCTCAGAATTAATGTAGACAACCAGCAAGATGGCTCAGGTAGTATCTCCAACCCTGAAGACCTGAGTTTCATCCCCAGGACCCACATGATGAAAGGAGAGAACTGATTCTCACAAGTTGTGCTGTGACCTCCACATATATGCTGTTAGCATGTACATACCATCCCACACTTATAATCAATTAATTTTTAAAATAAGGTGGACAGCAACTGAGAAAGACATCTGGTATTGACCTCTGACCTACACATGCACATACATTCTCTGTCAAGAAGGATATTTCACTAAGTCTGATTTTCAGGCAGAAAAAAAAAGCCTTGAAATCTAAGATATAAGTAGACAAGTTATTTGGAGTCAGGCAATAGGATGGATTATCTGCTTTGGTGCTTACCTGCTGTTTTAGTGCTTACCTGCTCGTCTGCGGTGTCTGACAATAGTGCATGGGGACTCCTGGGGATCATACATGCTTCGTGCACATGCATCCTGCATGCTACATTGGAGGGAGTCAGGGAGGTTATATGTCAGCACTCCCTGATTTATCTCATCCTGGGGAAGAAAGGACTTGATACTCCCAGTG
Organism: Eospalax fontanierii; assembly: GCA_035773235.1. Classification (NCBI taxonomy): domain Eukaryota; kingdom Metazoa; phylum Chordata; class Mammalia; order Rodentia; family Spalacidae; genus Eospalax; species Eospalax fontanierii. Next base: position 63,939,510 of record CM069540.1, on the reverse strand, counting down.
GATAGTCTGCCCACATAAGTCAAGGGATAGCTAAGAATGCCCGAGAGAAAAATGTAAGCTTACTTGAGCTCTTGTGATTTTTTTTTCTAAACTTGATGGTGCACGTCTTGAGCATGAATTGTGTAGATGACAGTGTTGGGTCACAATGACAAAAGGTTGGATGCACTTGTGACCTTGCATTCGTTGTTTTTTTGTTACAATGAAATACTGGAAGCAACTAACTTATAAAAAGAAAAGTGTCATTCAGACTTGCAAAAGTTAGAAGTCTAGAAAAACCTCACATAGTCTCAGGCAAGGGGGCGCCTTGGCTGCTGCACATCATTGCAGGAGCACATGTCTGTCTCTCATGTGACTTCTGTCCCTCTTCTAATGAAGTCAGCAGGACCGAAACATGGGCTCCACCTTAAGGAACTAATCTGAAGTAAATCAGTTTGAAAAGGCCCCACCTCTATGATACCATTGTTGGATTAAGTTTTCACCTGCATGAGTCTGGTGTTGAAGTAGAGGAGTATTCAAACCACAGCACTAGGGAATCTTTTAAGACAGCTCTGAGATCTTTGAAACAATGCAAAATTCTGGGTCTGAGTGTTTCTGGGAAAAGGATCCATAACTCTCATAGAATGATATGATTCTTTTCCCACCCTACCCATGAAAGGCTTTTTAAAAGCATTTAATTGGTAGCACATGAATACTGAAGACCCAAAGGAACAAAATTTTGAAGGCTAGGCATGACCAGAGAAGTGGGAAGTCAAGCCAGCAGTATTTTGTCCTTGCTAAAGCAAAAGATATTAAAGACTTAGAGAATGATGGTGAACATATAAAACACATCTAGAGGAAATGCTGCACAATCAGATAGCCAAGTGGACAGCAGTTTCAAGGAAGCAATATTGTTGGTGTTACCATGTCATCTCAATGAAACATTATCTGTGGTGGAAACAGATGGCAGAATGCCATGGAACCTGCAGAAATGAATGTCCAGGAAGTGAAATGAGGAAGCATAGGCTTCCTGCCTCGAAATAGAGTGAGAAAGTTCCCATTAGACCAGCACACTTGCCAAACTGGCTAGGAGAAAAGATAAAAGAATGTATGGATTCCAGTTGGGGGCAATGGGAGTGTAAGGTTTATTAAGACTATTGAGATATTCTGCATGAAATATATGATTCAAAAAATAGAAAAAATAAAAATGAATAAATTAAAATATTACCCTAAAAAGTACATTGGATTTCTACGGATGCAAAGAACATGAGGAAGATTGAATCCTTCCTAGGTAAACTGAAGCCATTGGCCACTCTTTTCCCTGGTCTTCTGCTAAGTCTTGAAATGGGTAGATTAGAATCTGACTTGTTTCAGGTAGAGACCTTGTTGGCATATGGGGAAAACACTGGAGTTTTGAGAAGTCACAGGATCCACCAGCATTATACAGTAGAACCTGCAGGATTCTCAGGAATGGAGCTAATCTTCTTTTCATTGTGTGTGTGTGTGTGTGTGTGTGTGTGTGTGTGCGCGTGTGCATGTGAGTGTGCGTGTGTGTGTGTGTTTGCCTGTGTGTCTGTGTGGGGTGTGTTGCATAGTAGCAACAGAAATGTATCGTGCTTGGGACTAGACTCAAACAGAGATCACCACAGCTTCCCAGTATCTTGTCTCAGAGTCCTGTTGGAGGAAGGGATTTATAACAGACCCTCAGGAGATTTGGAAACAAAGATGAACCATATCTAAAGCTATACCCCAGTGCGGGATGCAACTAAATTCCTGAGTAAGTTTAACAGAACACTAGGAATATGGGGGAAAAAGTACTAGTAGTAAACTTGAAGACCTGTCAACTGAAGTGATCAAACTAAAACACTGGAAATAAAAAATGGGGGAGACAGGAGTTTGAGAGACAGATGGGACAATAATCAGAAGGTCTGAAGGCAGGTATAGCTCATGTTTCAGAAAGAGATAATGGCTTAGGATTTTCCAAAATTGGGGTCAGGACGTACCTTAAGGGTACAATACTTGCCTAGCATGTGTGAGGCCCTGAGCTCCATCCTCAGCAACAGAAAATACTTAAATAAAGAACAAGAAATTTCTAAGATTGATGAAAGGCATAAGTCACCAGACTCAAGATGTTTAAATAATTTCAACCAAGATAGATATGAAGAGAATCGTACCAAGGCATTTTAAAATCACACTGATGAAAACCCACAGCAAAGTGGCAGGAAGCATAAGGTAATTGTGTTTGAAGTTTATCATTGCAAGGTATCAAAACAGGAGCTGTAGGAACTGGAGAGAGGCTTGCACTAACTGCTCTTCCAAAGGACCAAGATTTGGTTCCCAGCACCCAGATGACGGCTAACAAATGTCTTAACTCCAGTTGTCAGGGAACCAGTGCCCTCTTCTGGTTGCTATGGTATACTTACTTACATACATGCAAGCAAAACACTCATACACATAAAAATAAAGTTTTTTTAGAACAGGAGATGTAGAGTTTAGAAAAACAGAGATTCTTTTACTATTTTAAGTCAAGGGGGATATTAAGTGTGTTTACAAGTGGATGGGAAGAAGGACAGAGAAGTGCAGAAGTGTGCAGAAGTGGTTAGGGCTGATGCGGCTGGAGGGAGACATATGTGGGTATAAGTCTCTGCTCTGACAAACTACTAACTTTTATCCCATGACAGAAAGCACCAACTCTATCCATCTCTCCCTCCCACGCTGAGAATTGAACCTAGAACCTTATACATGATAGGCGAGCACTCTACCACTGAGCCATGTCTCCCACCCCTTCTATGCTTTTTGTTTAGAGACAGAGACTCACTAAGTTACCCAGGTTGGGCTTTGTAACCCAGACAGATCTTGAACCTGCCATCCTCCTGCCTCAGCCTTCTGAGTACCCGGGAACACAGACCCGCACCATCAGGTTCAGCTTCTTTGTTATCAGCCTAAATTAGGGATGAGGCTATGGCTCAGTGCATATTAAGCAAGCATCAGACCTAAGTTCAGGTCCCCTGAGTCCACGTAGAAAACAGGCACAGCAGTCCATGACTTTAACCCCAGAACTTTGGGGGTTGGGGCAGATACTAGAGGGTCCCAGAAGGTTCCTGGCCAGACAGTCTATCCAAAAGGCAAGCTCCAGGTTCAGTAAAGACACCATAACAAAAAATGTTAGGCGGAGAGTATTAGAAGAAGACACCAAACATCAGCCTCTGGTCTCCACATTAGCAGACACGAGCAAGTGCACCCAGACATACATGTGCACACATACCCATACATCACACACACACACACGAAGAAAAAGAAAGGAAGGAAAGAAGGAAGATGGTATTTTTCATTTTTCACTCTCTTATGTTTTATATTCCACCAAACTTTTTTGTGTTGCTTTAAATAGTCAAAAGTTATTCACATCTGCCCACATGTGTACACTTTTCAGTGTACTTCCTTTTCTCCCTAAAACTCTAAACCTTAGCTGGGATAACTTTTCTTCTGCCTGAACTACATCTTTCAATGTGAATCTGCTAGTGATGAATATTCTGCTTTTGTTTGCCTGAAAAATATCTTTCTGTCACCTTCATTTTTGATGGAGTCTTTCCATGGTTAGAGCTGAGAGTTCTATCATCTTGTTTTCAAGCTCTGGTAAAATTCATAATCTTACAAGATTTATCACCTCGAATATTTTTACTAAAACATGTATATTGAGTTAGAACACTATCTAGAACCCTCTAAGTCTCTATCTCTATTATTTCTGTACATCTTCATTCATGTTGTCCTAAGAAATTTATCTGAAACCAAACAAATATGAATGTACAAGTGTGCTCACTATAAGTGATGTGTATTATATTTTTAAATCATCAGAATCAAATCTTCAGGAATGGGAGAATCTCTATTGGTATTCTGAAATACTGTATGACCATTTAATATTTCATTGATAAAATAACAATGAACAAAACAAAAGAAATAAATGTTATTGGTGGAAGTTTTTTTGTTTATTTTTTTTCTGAGACAGCCCCTATAGCCCCAAATGACCTGGAACTCAGTATATGGACCAGGCTGGCCTTGATCTCACAAAGATCCACCTGCCTCTGCCTCTGCCTCCTGGGGGCTAGGCTTAAAGGTGTGTACCACCACCACGCCTGGCTCTAAGTGTGGTAAAGTACATATTAGTTAGTTTTAAATGTCAACTTGCAACAAGTTAGGATCACCTAAGAGAACTTCAGTTAAGGAATTGTCAAGATCAGGTTGCCTGCGGGCATATCTGTGGGGGATTTTCTTGACTGTTAGTTGACACAGGAAGACCTAGCCCAATATGGCAGCATCATTCCCTAGACAGGGGTTTCTGAACTGTATAAGACAGGAGAAAGACAGGAAACAAAGAAGTAGCAGCAAAAAGCAGGCAGCCCAGAACATTGGTTCATTTCTGCTCTTGGCTATGGATGGGATGTGACTAGCTGCTTAATTCCCTGCCTTGACTTCCTGGCAGTGGTGTGCTATAACTTGGAATTATAAACTGAGGGAGTCCCTTCCTTCTCTAAATTGCTTTTAGTCAGTGTGATTTATCTCAGCAATAGAAATGAAACTAAAACAGTACACACCCACAGAAAAAGACACCATAAAATGAATAAAATATAGCTATCATAGGCAGTGGTAAATTTCTTTTCCATTTTCTTGATTTTCTTTCATAGGCATTTATTACTTTACAATCAGAAAAGGTCCTTAGAAGACAATACACACATCACTTTTGTTGAAAAATAAAATGATTTTAAAGTACCTCTTTCTATTTCACAAAAGAAAATTGAGTCAGGGCACGTGAAAAAACAGATTTTTCTCCTATCAGTTTTTCCCCTTTGAATAAATTGGGGAGATAGACCATAAATTATTCTTTTCCCTAAGCACTTCTACTCCTATGTCTGTTTAGCTAGTTAATGCCATATATTTATAGACTCAAATTCTCAAGCCCCCTTCTTTCTCCTTTATTTTTCTTCTTATACTTTAAGAGAACACAGAAAGGTATTTATTAGAATACTGTGTGTCTGGAGGCTTTTTTACAGACAAAGTCCTGTTCCTGCTATTATAACATGGTTCTTGTGAGTTTTTCTTTTTTAACTCTTGACTTGGCCTAGATGATTGCATGGTAACAGTAACCTCTGGAAAGGTTAAGTGCAGTCTTCTCTATCCATCAGTCATCCTTGCAGAGGGAGATCTTAGAGCTTGGAAGCATTACTCACTGTAACCAACCATCTGTGACCTTGACTTGTGTCCTTCATGATTCATGGAAACCAGCCATATGACATGAAGTCATCCTGGAAGAAGACAGATAGTGTGTGTGCTAAAACCCTAGACTGACGCCCAAACTTTAGGAGGAAACAGACACCAAGTTCTTTTGATGATAATATCTTCTCCATCTTCAAACCTGTTTCTAGTTTATTTTCCAGGGATAGCTACTGAAGATTAAAAGAAGTATAACCAAGCATGACTTAGTGTGTTTCAAATTCCTCGATTTTTTTATGAGATTAGTTTGTAGCCATATCTATGGGACATTTTTCCTTTTTTCATATATACATATATTATATTTTAAATGACTATCCTCTTTAACTAGATATACAAAAAGCAATATAAATCAAATTATGCCAAATAAGTGTTCTCACATTTCCTCAGAACTTACTGTAGGCACATTACATCTGCGACAGTTCATAATGGCTCTTCCTAAGAAATAGATACTACTCCTAACAGAGCCAGGTGGGCACAAAGAGGTAGAATATGTCAGCCATTGTGCTGCTTTGAATGAGAATGTTTCCCATAGACTTTAAGTATCTGGACATTTTGTCTCCAGTTCATGGCACTGTTTTGGGAGGTCTTAGAAGGTGTGGCCATGCTGGAGGAAGCACATCACTGGAGGCAGGTTTAGAGGGTTTTTAAGCCTTGCTGGATTTCCAGTCACACTCTGTTTTATGTACCTGTTTGACGACGTGAGGGATTTCCAGTCACACTCTGTTTTATGTACCTGTTTGACGACGTGAGGGCTCAGCTTCTGCTCCTATTCCAGTCACCTATGCTGCCATGCCTCCCCTCCATGATGGACTGCCAGGTTGTCCCTTTGGAAACTAAATAAACTAATAAATAAAGCTAAATAAACTAACTCTTCCTTTTATAAGTTCCCTTGGTTACTGTTTCTATCACAGCAAAGAAAAGAAACTAATACAGCTGTCTACTGGACTTACCAAGCAATAATACAATGCCATGGTAAAGCATGCTCCTCTAAAGGCCAGCCCAGGAGAAGTGCCAGAGCAACCTGGTTTCTGCACAGCTCCCCTCCACCTTCCAAAAAGAGACTCATCAGCAACAGTAAATATTTCATTAGGAGGAAAATGCAGTGTATGTTCCACCTTGAGCTCATCTAGGATTTATTGAACTTGTCCAATGAATGGGTGGAACAGATGTGATTTGCACTAGAAGCAGACTGGTTTCCCAGGTGAGAACCATATTACGGAATAAGCAGCCTGTCTGGAAGGCAATGGTCATGGGACCAATCATGGGAAGGCATATGGGCTCCTACTTGAGTTGGAGACAGAAAGAAGATTGCAAATAAAACTAATAGGAGTGTTTATTCTGTTAAAGTGTTTGGGGAACTGCACAGTATGTGCATCACAGACCCACACACACACAAAGGAACACAAGCATCAGCACACTAACACACACGTACAATCTAGAGGACTAAAGTCAAGTGCTAGTTTTCCCATCTTGCCACAGCCCACCACACTACAACCAGTCACACTCGAGTGGATCAGGAGTGGTGCCCAGATCAAAGCTGTGACGGGGTCCATGGAAAATGATAAGGCCAAAGGCAGCAGGACATCAGATGTGGCCAGGGAAACACTCACATGCCTACAGTCAGTCATCACTACAAGGAAACTTACTCAAGGACAAATGAGGCATTCCCCAGGGAGATCCTAAGCGGCATGAGAAGAATGCTGCATTGAACTGGAGGTCACTGAGGGCAAGAGAGGGGCCAGGGAGCACTGGCGAAAGACAATAAAATTTGAGTTATGATTTACATTGTGACCCCATTAGACACACGGGCAGGTAAAGCCCAGGGAAACGTAGGCTACAAGAGTCTATCTGAGGCTGTCATTATCAAGCCATTTGTTTTCCACTGGTGACAGGGACAGCAACAGAGTAATTAGAGGAGAGCTGTGCAAAGACTCGGACAAATTGTGTTCCACTACATTCCATATTTTATAGAGAACGCACACAACCAGATGAACTCTGGAACATACTATGGCTCGTTACTTTTAACAGCTTATGCCAGAAAACATGTATTGCCAAGCAATTCATCACCATTTATACCCAGATCATAAATCTTTATTCTCATGCTTTGGATTTGGGGCAGATTCTAGTGTTTATTCTCTTTGGTTGACATTCAAAAGAACAGCCTCTTGTTGTCACTCCATATGAACTTTATTGTTTCTTGGGGAACTTTTTTATCCACTGGCTGTGACTTGTTTTCCGCCCAACTAAAAGAATACATTTACAGAAATTGTGGAAAAAAAATTCACAAGCCCATTTTCAGATACCTCTGGGTGATTGAGTTGGCTGAACCCCCTGCTAAGCTAGTTCATTGGTTCATTTATTATATAGAGTTATAAACTGGGCCTAAAACTAAAACATACATTCTGAAATTACTCGGGGAGGGAAATGACTATTTTTTAAAATGTTACTTGTTGTTTAAGCAGTTATTTTAAAAATCACAAGCAAAATCACAAAGGGAAAGAAAAGAACCTCAACTTGTCACATACCCAGTACCAGATCATTCACTAAATCCACCTGAAAACTCAGCCAAGGGGCATGGTTCCAGCACCAAGGCTCTTTCCTCCACAACTGGAGACCTCTGAGGACCTGAGGTAGTTTAGAGACTGAAGTTCATCAGACTCCAAGACTTCCCAGATAATTTTGTTGATGCAATGTCAGGTAGACATCATGGAAACCATCATACAGATTGCTACATCCATGTGACATTCTGACAAGTCTTCATGATCAAGCAAGCCCTATCCCGACTCATGTCACAATGCACTCCTGATCACACCCCTACTCCTGCCAAGGTTCACATCTTATATACAAGAGGGCTATGATCAGGGAGAGTCAAGATGTCTTCAGTCACGAACATTGGTTTCTGGAAGACACTTTTTACTTCCTATTTGGGGCTCCTGCCATCTAGTAATAATCAGATAGACACTTGGTTCTTGGGATCCTCTTTTACATTTCAAATCATTTGAAGATACAAAACCATAGAGATACTATATGGCATTTAGGGGAACATGAAGGCAAAATATTCAAAGACAGAGTGTGCTATAGGTTTACTATGAAGAGGCTCTGTTTTAAAAATATGAAAATGAAGATATTCACAGAATATTGAGGAAATTTTTGCCCCAGCTTCTGCTACTGAATTGATAAAGAATGAAATCTATTCTCTCAATTTAGGTAGTGACTTAGATAGCTCTCCAAATTCAGATGAGTTACCCCAGTTCACAACCCTCAAGAGTTCTATTAATCCTATTTCAAAGAGAAAAAATGGACCAGTAAAGTTATTATAAAGTAAAAATTGTTCTACATTAATGCCTGATGGAGAAGTTAGGATTTGAAACTAGGCTTCTCTGTAAAACCACATGGTGATCAAACCTTTAACCTCATACTCTGCCCATTGAGCCATGTCTGTGGGGGATGTAGCTGTCTATGGCTCCCTACTCAGTTGTGAGCTACTTGAGGTAAACTAAAGGCAACATCCTTCTTAGGTTCGAATCTGAAATGCTCCTGGCCGGCTCATGTGTTAGCTATCCCCTGGTATATTTTGAGGAAGTGACTGGATCATGAGGATTAACCAGTGGATTAATTCATTAATGGATTTATAATTTCAAGGCATCACAGAGAAACTAGGAAGGAGGGCCTCGTTGGAGGAGGTATGCCATGAATGAGTATCACTTCTCCTTGCTTTCTGGCTACCATCGGGCAAGCAGCTTTCCTTCACTCTCTCCTTTAATCATGATGCTCTGCCTCACCACAGATGTAAACTAATGGACTCAAACTGTAATTCAAAATAAATGATACCTTCTTTAGGTTTCTCACCTTTGGCTGCCTCATTGGAGAGATGATGAACTGACTGACTGGAGAGGTGTTGAATTTGTTTAATGTCTAAAATGTTAGCAGTGTAGCTGGTAATGTAATGGCTGCCAATAACTATTGCAGTGCAGAAGCCATGTGGACAGAAGGAAATGCACAGCCTACACTTTTAAATTTGTGCATTAAAAATTACTTCTAAAAACTCAGACTTGATGACTCACATGTGTAATGCCCAGTCCTCTAGGAGCCTGACAAGAGGACCAGTGATAGTTAATACAAGCCTGAACTCCACAGTGAGATCTTGTTCAAGAAAAAGTGACATAAAAATGTAATAGAAAATGGGGGAAAACCTAACTAAATAGAGCAGAGATCCCTGGCAGACACTGCCTGATCCAAGGTGTGAGTTCCACAGCATCAGTAAGCCATGAGAATGTCACACAGATGCCAGGGGCCCTGATACAACTGATGCTGAGGACAGCATTTCAGTTTTGTCTCTCTCTCCTCAAGATTCACCTGAGTCTAAGGATAAAAGTCCACACAGAGACTGATTCAAATTAAGGAACTCTCCACATAATGGCTGACCAGTGATCAGCAAGACTGCCAGGGCATGAGAAACAAGGAAAGACCAATAAGTCACAGAGGAGGAACAGACTTGTGGACTCTAATGACAGACCAAGATTTGGCAGCCTTAATTGGAACTTGGATCGGCAAAAGGATGGAGAGGAAATCCATATCAAACCCAGAATTTGGACAAGTATGGCAGGCCTGTCTTTAATCCAAGCATTTAGGAGACAGCGGCGGGCAGATCTCTATGAGATGGAGACCAGCCTGGTCTACATAGTGAATTCTAGGCCAGCTGTGAGCGACAGGGAGATCTTGTCTCAAATAAAACAAAACAACAGGATTTTGTTAGCAGGAATGTACCAATGCTGATATTTCTCAGTTTGGAAAAACAAAGCCACATAAAATCGGCTTGGAAGGAGCTAAAAGGAGCGGCACACACTGGAAGTCCCTGCATCAGCTTCATAACATTCCTAAATATCCAAATTATTCCAAAATAAAATGCACATACACACAATAAATACCCCCATCCTCCAAACCAAACAAACTTGGAATGAAGTTCCCTACTTAAAAAACAAAAGAGCTGGGCATAGTGGTGCAATGCACCTTTGATCCCAGCACTCAGGAGGCAGACACAGGCAGATCTCTAAGACCAAGACCAGCCTGATCTATATAGTGAGTTCCAGGTCACCATTTCTCAAATTTGTCCAGTTTCTACTTTGTTGTGGCCACTGGCCCAGGCCCAGATCTAGAGGTCCATCCTGGGACTATGGCAGGGCATCTCAATGCAGCCTGCTCTCTGTTCCCAGGCTCCTCTTTCAAACCAGCCCTCATTGCCAACACAAGCAAAAAAAGCAAAAAGAACCTTTCCATACCTTCTAGAACCCTTCCTGGGTGCCCCATCCTCAGCCCCTCTTTCTCTGACCCTGGATTCACTGCTGTTCACTATGGTTTCCTTATCTGTCAGCTGTCACTCCAAAACCATAACTGCTTATCACCTGTGAGACCCTCAACTTCTGGCACACTTCACTCTGCTAGACAAATTCTTCCCAGTGCTTTGCACTTGGCTAACTCCACATAGCTGTGAAGGTTTTCTCATGGTCCCCTCACTGGATTCACCTCCCATCCTTTTCAGCTATACATTAATTATCTCAAAAAGTCATTTGTTTATATGTCCATCTCCTTGATTTCTGGACCTTGCTACTTCCAAAAACTAGAGAAGCATCTGTACACACTCATATATGCAGCTTAGCACAGGGCCTATGATGAGTGTTGTAGAAATGCTGCCAAACTGACAGAAAGAAATACCGTGCCTCTGAGAGAGTTCCAGAGCCTTACACAAGTAAGGCTAGAAGCACACGACAAAAATATTCCAGATAAGCTGGATCCCCTGCAGCCTCCTCAGCCCCTTCCAGCCTAGAGCACAGGCCTGCTTGTCTCTTAGCCGTATCTCTGAGCTATTGTCAGTCCAGATCTGCCCACTGCGTCCAGATCCCCTCAGAGGAGCTCAACTCTCCAGTCTAGTTTGTTAGGCCCTTCACAGCCTGTCCCCACCCGACCTTGCCTTTGGACTCCTGAGACCATCCTTCCAACCTGCCTGCCTACTACCCTCAACCAGCCTACTACAGAGACCAGCCTACTACCCCTACAAGAATCTGAAGCACACAGCAACTAACTTGTCAAACCTGAGCAAGAAGCAAGCCTATGCGAGTCTCTCTAAAATCGACCACATACTGGGACATAAAACCTCAACAAACAAAAAAGGACAGAAAGAAAGAAAGAATTCCACGTATTCTATTAAGCTTATAGCCAATAACAGAGAAGCTCTAATAACTACATGAACTCATGGAGATTAAGAAGCATTCTCCTGAATGATGAATGGGTCAAAGAAGAAATTAAAGTATTCCTGGAACTAAGTGAAAATGATAACACAACACAGCAAAACCTCAGGAACACTTAAAAGCACTTCTACAAGGGAAGTTTATAGCTCTAGGTGCCTACATTAAAAAATCAGAAAGAGTACATATAAATGACTTACAAGTACAAATGAAGACTCTGGAAAGGCAAGAACAAACCAAACCCAAATCTATTCAATGATTAGAAAGAACAAAAATTAATGAAATAGAAACAAAGAAAACAATACAAAGAATCAATGAATTAAAAAGCTCATTCTTTGAAAAGCTAAATAAGATAGACTCTTAGCCCAGTTAACCAAAATAAAGAAAGAGCAAATCCAAATCAATAAGATCAGAGATCTAAGTGAAAACATCACAACAGACACCCAAAATATATGGACATTATAAGGGACTATTTAGAAACCTATACTCTATTAAATCTGAACTAAGAGAAATGATGAATTCTAAATTCATGGAAACCACCAAAGTTCACCCAAGAAGAGATCAACAGCTTAGACAGGCTCATAACAAATAAGGAGACAGTAATACAGATGCCAGGCCCAGGTAGATTCACAACAGAATTCTATCAGACATTCAGAGAAAATCTACAACCAATACTTCTTAAATTATTCAAAAAGATAGAAACAGAGCAAGAACTCCCAAACTCCTTCTCTAAAGCCAGTATCACTTACCAAAACCAGGTAAAGACACAATAATAAAAGAAAACTATACGACCATATTCTCAATGAACACAGATGCAAAAGATTCTCAACAAAATACTTGCAAACCACACACAGACACACATCCACCATGATCAAGTTGGCTTTATTCCAGAGATGCAAGAGTGGTTCAATATACATAAGTCAATAAATGTAATAAAACATATAAAAATGAACTTAAAAGACAAAAGTCACATGATCATCTCAAGAGATGCAGAAAAGGCCTTGGACAAAATCCAACATGGATTCATGTTAAAAGTCCTAGAGGGAATTGGACTGGAGGGAACACACCTCAACATAATTAAAGCTATATATAACAAACCCTCGGGCAACATCATTTTAAATGGAGAAAAACTAGAAGCATTAAAATCAAGAACCAGACAAGGCTGTCCATTATCTCCACTCTTTTTTAATATAGTGCTTGAAACTCTTGCTAGAGCAGTAAGACAAGAGAAGGAAATGAAAGGAGTAAGAATTGGAAAAGAAGAGGTCAAAGCGTCACTATTTGCAGATGATATAATTTTATACATAAGCGATACCAAAAATTCCACCAGAAAACTCCGACAAATAATTCATACTTCCAGTAAAGTAGCAGGTTACAAAATCAACTTTAAAACATCAGTAGCCTTTCTATATACTAATAACAAGCCATCACAAAAAAGCATTCAAGGAAACCCTCCCATTCACAATAACCTGAAAAAAAAGAGAACTATTTAGGAATAAATCTTACCAAAGACATTAAGTATTTCTACAATGAAAATTTTAAATATTTAAAGAAAGAGATAGAGGAAGACACCCGAAGATGGAAGGACCTACTATGCTCATGGACTAGAAGAATTAATATTGTGAAAATGACCATCTTACCCAAAGCAATCTATAGTTTCAATGCAATGCCAATCAAAATATCCACAAGATTCTTCAAATAGCTAGGAAAAACCTCCAAAAATTCATATGTAATCACAAAAGACCCCTGATATGCAAACCAATTAGGCAGAAAGAATAATAATGCTGGGGGAGCTCACCATATACCAGATCTCAAATTACATTACAGAGCTATAGTAATAAAACAGCACAGCACCGGCACAAAACTTAATATGTAGATCAGTGGAGTACGACAGAAGACCCAAACATGAGTACATGCAATTTCAGCCACCTGATATCTGACAAAGATTCCAAGAACGCACGATGGAAGAAAGACAGCATCTTCAATAAATGATGCTGGCAAAACTGGCTCTCCACCTGTAGAAGAATGAAGTTGAACTCTTATTTTATATCCTGAACAAAAGTCAACTCCAAATGGATCAAAACTGCAATATGAAACTTGAAACTCTGATACTGCTAGAATAAAACACAGGCAGTACACCACCACAAGATACAGGTGTAGGAAAGGACTTTCTAAACCAGATATTAGTTACCCAGGCATTAAGGTCAACAATCAACAAGTGGGACCTCATTAAGCTACAAAGCTTCTGAACATCAAAAGAAACAACCAAGGAAGTGAAGCGGAAACCCAGAGAGTAGGAGAAATCTTCATCTGCTACATATCTGACAGAAGAGTAAAATTCAGAGTATACAAAAACTCAAAAAACAAGAAAATAAATGACACAATAAAAACATGGGCTATGGATCTGAACAGAGAGTTCTCAAATAAAGAAATAAAATAACTAAGAAGCACCTTTAAAAGTGCCCAACATTCTTAGTAATTAGAGAAATGCAATTCAAAGCCACTATAAGATTTTGTCTTATACTAGTCAGACTACCAAGACCAAGAGAACAAAAGACACAAAATGATGGTGAGGATGTGGGGAAAAGGGAACGCTCACTCATGGAGGTGGATGCAAACTTGTGCAGCCACCATGGAAAGCAGTGTGGAGAACTCTTAAAAACCTAAAAATGAATCTACCATATGGGCAGGCAGTACCAGTCCTTGGTATATACCAAAAGGGCACAGCCTACTGTAGAGATACCTGTGCATCCATATTTGTTGCTACCCTTTTCACCACAACTAAGAAATGGAAACAACCTAAGTGTCCCTCAACTGTTGAGTGGATAATGAAAATGTGGTACATTTACACAATGGAGTTCTAATCAGCAGTGAGTAAAGATGAAATTTACAGGTAAATGGATGGAACTAGAGACTGTTATGCTAAGCGACACAAACTCCAAATAGCAAGTGATGTATGTTCTCCCTCATTTGCAGATCATAGCACCAATCCCTTATACACAAATATACCACACACCACTTATCAAAGAAGTTTCTTTTTGAAGATGGAGGCTACTGCAGAATTCCACAACTGGCCACACACAGAGAATACACACCTGAGAGATGCCCACCCCGCGGTGACACATCTGCCGTGGAACCTCCACACCTAAGGCTCATGGAACACAGCAGAACAGGGGTGGGGAGAGCAGTGATGCATCACTCAACTCTCACCAGCGAAGCTTTCTTGTATAACAGAGTGTGATTCACACAGAAGGCCTCAACTGGCTAAGTTTTAGAGAATGAGAGACAATAGAGTGTGTGTCCCTGGTTAGGACTCCTATATTAAACCTCACCCACCCACAGTTCAGGGACCATTGTAGAAGAGGGGCAGAAAGAATGTAAGAGTCAGCATTGGTCCGTGAACATAGAGAAGCAGAGGCTTTCAGACCCCCGGAAGCTTGCTCGTGTGAACTGGTGGCACCAAGCAGAGGACCCATGCCACTCAATCGGATAAAGGCCCAGAATGGAGCGAGGGGAATGGGCAGCAGGCCAACCCCAGCCTGGGAACACATGGGGACTGATTACCACTGGGTGAGGGAGAAGAGACTGCACTTACAATCTCCAGATAGACTGACTAGCCTCCTGTGGGTGAACTTGCACTGAAGGACATCTGAGTACAAATGCTTGACCAGATGGGACTTAACATGTATGGTGCAATGCATGAGTCTGGAAGGGGTGTTGGGAGGGACATGGGTGGAGGACAGAGTCTAAATTTGATTAAGAACTGTTGAAGAAATGTACAAAAGCTTTTTTAAAAATTAAAAATAAAAAAGAATATTCCAGATAGGATAACAAAGGCCAGAATCAAGCATGGAAGGCGGTGGTGGAACCTGGAGACGAAACCACTCAGTAACACACGCACACACACACACACACACATGCACACACACGCACTTCCTATACGTCACCTGTGCTGTTCTGGTTAGCTTTCTATTTCTGTGAATAAAAGCACTGACCAAAATCAACTTGGAGAGGAAAGGGTTTATTTTATCTTCCATCTCTCAGATCACAGTTCATCACTGGGGGAAGTCAGGGCAGAAACTCAGGGCTGGAACCTGGTGGCAGGAGCTGAAGCCGAGACTATGGAAGAACACTGCTCACTGGCTTGCTCCTCTGGCCTGTGCTCAATCTGCTTTCTTATACAACATGGGACCACATGCCCAGGAGTGGCACTGCCCACAGTGGGATGGGCACTCCCACATCACTCAATAATCAAGAAAAATGTCCCACAGACATGCCACAGGCCAATCCAATGGAGGAAATTCCTCAACTGAGGTTCCCTCTATCCAGGTATGTCAAATTGACAACTGAGGCTCTCCAGCATATGTGTTAAATAGGACTGGCCCTGTCTTTTCTAGCGGGGGTGAGGTGACAATGATGACTTTCATGGTTGGGTTCTCAAAGGCCCTGCAGCTTCAGATTAAGTTTCTTGGATCTATGGCCCATTATGTAAAAAATCTGGATGCCCTGAAGTAATCAATTCTATACACTGCCCATGAAGAAAGCCTAGAGACCCTACGGAAGGAAAGCAAGAAGCACTAGAGAGAGAGATCCCTGAGATATTGCAAGTCCCCACCCCACCTCCTGCTCTCATCCCCCCAACCAAACCCCAGGTATTGTACAACAAAACTGACATATCCCTCTGACTTCAGTCTTAATTGTAGATTCATAGCTGTCATGGGCTGTGTTTCCCTGAAAATTCATTTGTTAAACCCCAATCCCCATTTCCTCAAAATGTGATTGTATTTGGAGATAGAGTCTTTAAAAAGATAATTTAGTTAAAATGAGGTCAGTAGGGCAAGTCCTAATGCAAAATGACTGGTGTCCTTATGAAAAGAGTGGTTAAAAATCAAACACACATAGTGAAGATCATGTAACAGCACAATCATCTACAAGCCAAGAGGAGGGGCCACAGGGAAAACCACCCTCACTTGCCCCTTGATCTTGGACTTCCGGCATGTTGAAGATAGAAAAAAAAAAATTTCAGCAACTCAAGCCTCCCGGTTTGTGGTGCTTTGTTATGGCAACCTTAGCAACCAGATACATGATAGTAAATGAACATTGGTACTTTAAGCCACTAAAATTTGGGGGTAATTTGGTAATAGCAATTTTAACCAAAATACTTCCAAAACTATTTTCTAAAGTACTAGCATAATAGATGTTTTGCAGCTTCCAGAGAAATACATTTCCTGCAGAGAAATGATGGTAATGTGGTGAACCCTACAGTCTTCTTGAAGCATGATTGCTGTTTTATCAGATTCCCTTGGAGGAGAGAACTACCTGCAGAAGCTGGGAGGAAGCTATGGTGAAAACCCTACTTTCAACATTCCAGACACCCAGGCTGCAGTAAAATGAAGAAGTTAATTGCCAGCCTATAAAAATGCAATGACTATGAGCTCCCTCAACACACTGGTCATCTATTAGCACCCTGACAACTGTAAAATGGGGAAAACAAATGTGCTTTGAGGTTTCCTGGCTTGCATACTGTTAAAGGTTCATTGGATTCCATCTCAGAATCTGTGACTCTCAGAGGAGGCTGAATGTGTTCACAACAAAACAAGATTTGTGATGCTCGGAAAAATTCCATTTCCCCTGGGGTCCAAAGTTGCACTCTGCCTCTCCCTGAATTAACAAGAATGCCACTGCCAGGCTGTGGGCTTTGGTCGCTCAAAGTTTCAAGCCACCAGCAATGAACAGGTGTTCTTGCTCATTAGTTTGGAAATTGCAAAGGCCTCTGAGATGTGTCTCTTTGTAGGGAAAATAAAAGCAGTAGTGAGTCAGCTAAGGAATTTTCTGGGTTATTTCACTATCGCGGGTGGGTCCAGGGTTGCCAATAACGTTAACAAAGACACATGTTAACTTCTTTCTGATTTCAGCCAGCTGAAAGTCTGCCAAAACTATAGCAGAATTCCAGGGTGACAAAGTAATAACACCAATAAACTGATAGGCAACTTCTAACAGTTAGGTGACAGAAATTTCTCTGGAACTGTTCCCAAAATGTATAACAGTATCCCCAACCTCCTCTGTGCTTTGGGGTCTCTACTCTCCAAGCAAGAGGAAGTGGTCATGATTGGCAGTTGGTCTTATGGCTTTTAAATGCATTCAAGATCTGGGAGTGAGCTCAGTTGCCTAAGGACAGAGTTCAATCTCCAGAACCCACATAAAACAGCAGCCACAGTGGCTCACGCTTATAATCCCAGAGCCGAGGATGAAGAAACATCCTGAGGATGGATCTCTGAGGCTCACTGGCTGTCCTCAGTCTGTCTTACACTTTGTGAGCTCCAGAGCAGTTAGAGACCCTGTTTCACCAAACAAGGTGGACATCTAAGGTTGTCCTCTAGCCTCTACACGCACATGTGCCTGCACACACACACACACACACACACACACACACACACACACACACCTCTTAAAGATTCTCAACACAGGCTTCCAAGTGCATGTGGTCTCATCTTTTCACACAGTCCACTCTGGAATGAGTGACAGCATAAGTACTGACGAATACCAAACTGCACTGATAATTTTCATAATTTTCTCACTCCTAAACTGGGCCCAACCTTTCCATAAGAACATGACTTTCGGGACTGGAGAGATGGCTCAGAGACTGAGAGCTCTTGCTGTTCCTACAGACGACTAGAATTGAGTTCCCAGCACTCACAGCTGCTGGCAACTGTCCTTCACTCCAATTCCAGGGGATCCGACGCCCTCTTCTAGCCTCCTCTTTGGGCATTGCACACACATGGTGCACTCATATACAGGTGAAACACTCATACACACTGAAAACAATATGGCTCTAACTGAATAAACATTTTTAGGCTCAAGTTTCCTTTGCTAAACCCAATTTGTACCAAGTTCAAAGGCAGGGGATTTTGGCAGAAATCCTCAAGGGCACAGCCACTGGATGTGAGAAGAGTCACTTTGGTCAGGCTAGTCTCAGGAGATTCCTTGGTTTGGCAAGGCTGGAGCCTAAGGAGTACCAGATATGGGAATAGAAAACCAAGGATCTGGGAGTAGAGACCTTGGGAATGCTCTTAGATTGGGCTACCAGGACTATACCACGAACCATAAACTAGTTCTTCCTTAGTTGAGCTCATCATCGCGGAGAAAGGAGCCCCCAGAAACAGGATCACGGGCCCTGGCTCCAGAATCCATGTCCCTACTTCTAGATCCCACTTTCCTTATTAAATTGTCTGAACCCCCTTCAGAGCCACCATCGGCTTTGACCTCCCCCTTTACACCACCAGGTCACAAAGGGAACGAGAGGTTTGTCTGCACAAGGGACAGGAGACCCCTGGGGTACAGACACAGAAAATACAGGCTCTTTCCAGAATCAATAATGCTTCTAAAAGGTCGCCTAAGATCAAACTGTGAGAAACAAGGAGGCTACAGGAGCCCTACCCCTCGCCAGCCCCCGCCTCCACTGCTCTGTCACCACCAAGACAGAAGCAAAACTCCAATTCCCTATTTCATCTTTCTCTTCTTCATTTTCCTAGCATGAGTGAAATTTCTTTTTCCAATTTTAAAAACAAATTCTGCCCTTTTCACATGCTCCATTGCTAATTTCTTTGCCTGCCAGTTACTGACCTTTGGTAGAAAAGCAACAGGCCTTATTTAAGTCTCCTACTTGCTAGATTCATGTGAGTAATGACAGGCGCTTCCTGGCTCCAAGGAGCCCTGGGCACCATGCTGCCTGAGCCGAGCTGCCAGACCTGTGTTGCTGTCGACTTCCTTTCCGCATCTCTGGTGCCCTCGGAGAGGCAGCAGAGGCTCCATCATTTCCTTTTATTCCACAGAGAATGTATTTCAGGACCAACCCAGATTGCTTTCCAGATGGGAATGAGATAAAGGAATCTGAATACAGTCACATGGTTAATTTAAGAAGCAGATAGAAATAGAACAAAGTGAAACTGGGCTAAGATTTGGGAGAGAAAACAGTACTCTTTGTGGGTGAGCCAGAGCCAAGGCCAGGGCATGCGGCCCTGCTGGCTAAGAACTAATTTGCATTGCCACAAAGAATTCACTGGTTCAAATTTCCTTTGCTCCTCACTTTCTGTTCCTGGTCAGAAGCTGGCAAGGATCCCACCCAGGGCCACTGGATCACACAAGGAGAGGGACCTCTAGTGTTGAACTACTACTCTGCCTCCCAGCACCTCTCTTGACTTTCACAAGTACCTATGTGTCTGTGAATGCTACAGCACTTTCTCTGGAGAAATCTCCATTTAAATGTTTAAAGTAAGAACTGTATTTTTTTCTCCTCTGGGATAACCTTAAGAAATTTGACAATGGCAAAACAGAAGCTGAATATTCAAGATTAAAGAAGATTTCAGGAAGGTTTTACAGGACCAGAAAGTGCTATTAAGCATCCATTAGGGGCTGGAGAGATTATGGCTCAGTGGTTCAAAGGACCAAGGTTCAGTTCCTGCTGGCCCACATCAGGAGGCTCACAGCAATCTGTAGCATCCAGCTCTAGGAGATACAACACCCTCTCGGGATTTTACAGGTGCCAGGCACACAAGTGTTACATATACACTCACACATACACATGAAATAAAAATAAATTTTTGAAAGTACCTATTAAGTCTTTGTTCCTACCATTTGTACTAAAATCTTAAAAAGTCTCATATTTGAATCGATGCCAGAAAACCAGTTATAAATAGGTCCCAGATGGTAATGAAGATATGTCATATCTATCAGGAAACACTGATGGAACAAATCCCTTCTTACGGGCACTTGCCTACTCTCCAAACCACAGTGATGACAGATTTAAATATATCCACAGGTACCAAGAGGATTGAGGGAAGAAGTAGATGTATTACAGCCAGGACCCAAGGATGTTCAAAACTCCAGCACTGCTAGATGTGGCTTCAAAGACAGGTAAGAGTTAGGTGGGCAGGATAAACTGGGAAGAATGTTCTAGGCCAAGAGAGGTAAAAGAACTGGAAAAGCATTAGTCTTGTTCTGTCTGTCTGATTGTAACAGTTTGCTCTAGTACATAGATGATAGATAGATAGATAGTAGATAGATGATAGATAGATGATAGATGATAGATAGATAGATAGGTAGATAGATAGATAGATGATAGATAGATGATAGATAGCAAAGGTTAGCCCAGACAGATTCCATCATTCTTCCCCTCTGGCAGTGATTCTCAGCGGCTGATTTATTCAGATAATTTGCAGAGCACCTTCTGCTATTGGGTCCTTTATCCTGGCTCAGAGGTCAGTGTGTTACTCAGCTTTCTGTTGCTCTAACAACAGATGATCAGTTTTATAAAGAGAAAAGGGTTTGTTTTGGCTCATAGTTTTAGAGGGGTCAACCCTTGACTGATTAGTCCATTATTCTTCAGTCTGTTCCAGGACAACTCATCATGACAGGAACATATCACAGAGCAAAGAAAAAAGAAGTGATTGAGGTCTGACCCCATATCCCCTTCAAAGGCACTCCTTCAAGGACCAAAGAAGCCCCCATTCGAGTGGAGCTTGCTAGTGCACACCTGTAATCCCAACCATTAGGAGAAGGCAGAAGGACTACTGTGAGTTCAAGATCAGCCTGGGCTATTGTGTGACATAGCTTTGGTTGTCAACTTGACACACCTGGGAAGAGAGAACCTCAGCTGGAGAATTATTTCTATTGGGCTTGCCTGTAGGCATATCTGTGAGACTTTATTTTTTATTGTTTAGAGATGTGGGTGGTGCAACCCCTGGGTCTAGATTGTATAAGAAAACAGGCTGAGCACAGACCCAAGGAGTAAGCTAATAAGCGTTCCTCCATGGTCTGTGCTTCAGTTCCTATCTCCAGGTTCCTACACTGGATTCTTACCTTGCCTTCCAATAATGATAGACTATGAGCTGCAGTCAAATAAACCCTTTCCTCCCCAACTTGCTTTTGATCAGTGTTTTATCACAGCAATAGTAAGTAACTATCAAGTTTTAGGGTGGTCAGGGCTATACACCAACATTTTGTCTCAAAAACAAAATGAACAAACAAGCAAAAGATCGTTCATTAGGCACTTCCTCCCTAGATTCTACTTCTGCGCATAGTAGTAAGACACGGGAAGCCAAGGCTTCACTACATGAATCTTTTGGGGAGCTTTGGGGGACCTTTTTGCCACCAAGATGAGCAAGACATGATTCAATTCCCTAAGACACTCTTCGGGAAATGTAATACTTAATCTTCAACAACTTGACTGGATTTAGAATCACCTAAGAGACATACCTCTGATGATGTCTGTTAGAATGTTTCCAGAGAGGTCTGAGTGACTAGGAAGACTCGGGCTGAATGTGGATATCATCATATGGGTGGGGTCCTACTGAATAAAAAGGTGGGGGAGGGAAAAAAATCAAGTCAACCACCAGCATTCAGTTTTCTGCGCTACCTGACTGTGGACACAGAGTGACTAGGTGCCTCATGCTCCTACCGCCATAACTGGAACCATTTCTAAAGCATTTTAACTTTTTGTGTATGAGTGTATTGCCGGCATGTGTGTAAGTTCACCTGTGTCATGCAATGCAGAAAAAGCATCAGATGCCCTGAAAATGGAGCTACAAACAGTTTTTGGCCACTATATGGGTTCTGGGAATCAAACAGATTCTCTTCCGCAAGAGAAGTCAATGCTCTTAACTGCTGAGCCATCTCTCCAGACCCAAACTAGAGCCATGTCTACCTCCATGCCTTTCTCACCATGATGGATGTAATGGGTTGAGATAAAAAGCCAACACCACTTATAGCGAACCCTAATCATATTTAGAAAGAAGCTTTTATAGGGTCTGGGCAGCAAGGACTGGTTACAATTTGCAACATCCAATAAGAATTAAGCATTTCTCAAAGTTTTCCGTGTGTACATTCCTAACAGAAACAGACCAGGGGGTTATTTATTTGCACATGCCCTCCCAAATCAGAACATTACCATGGGGTGTGGTCCGGCCAGTTTGGGAATTCTCAAGGTCACTCCTTTCTGGGTGTGCCGCTAGGAGGGGTAGGGCAAAAGTCAAGCACCAGCAGACTTTGAAGTCTGGACAAATCACAAAATGAAAGTCTTTATCCCGTTTTCCTAGGCCATTACAATGGACTCTATATTTCCTCAAATCATAAGCCAAAATAAACCCTTAAGTGACTTTTGTCAAGTGTTTTATTACAGCAACGACAATAACAAAAAGTAATCCATAAATAGAAGAAGACTGGTAAACAAACACCCATAATACCACAAATTGTGGCCAACCAGAAAGCTATGCCCAGGGGTAACCACGTTAATCAGATGCATCTGATACAAAAATTTACAGAGTAGGCCATATTTGGGCTTAATCTTCAAAAACAAATGATAGTGGCTTGAATCGAGAAGAGGAGTGAGAGAGCAGGAAGAAGACTGCAGGATGAGTGCCGGGGAGTCAGGCCTCTCTGTCTACTACCTCAGGTCAGTCCATATGACTGGACTCAACCTAAAGAGTCTGGAGTCTCTCCTGAAGTGAGTCAGAATGATACACATACAGGAGATGGAGACAGGGTGTCCTGGGGTGGGCCTTTTGTCAGACTCTGGAGAAGGAAACAGGAAGAACCATAGTGAGTTCATTTCTAAAATTCTGACAGAGCTGGAGAGATGGTTCCTCCTGTTAAGAGCACTGGATGCTCTTATAGGAGACCCAGATTTGGTTCCCAACACCCACATAGTGGCTAACAACCGTCTGTAACTTCAGTTCCAGGGGAACTTGAAGCCCTCTCCTGACCTCTGAAGGTCCGGCACAATACAGATACACTTACATACATGCAGGCAGAACACTCACACACGTAAAATTTTAAAATACTAAATAAAATATATTTTTTAAAGGTCTGACAGATTAACTCACCCTCATCCTACAGTGATCAGTTGCCAATATTTCTTAAGCAAAGATTGGCATTCTGCTGCCTATTTCCCAGTGCCATGTTGGGCTTTTGTCTGCTTGAGTTTGCATGGATCTTGAGTGTGCTGAAAGCATCGCTGGAGGTTCATGTGAGCAGGGTCCCAGGTGCTTGTAGAATTATGTTTCCATATGGTCACGCCCCTCCTCACTAGCTATTACATGGGTGAGTGAAAATTATGAGTCCGGTCCAGGGACCCACACTCTGTACCAAGTTCTGCGTGGCTAGCTTCACAGATCACAAGCCCACAGCTATTTTTACAAAGAGAAAGTACTTGAGATTTACTCTGCAAAAACAAGGAAGCAATGTGAGCTCAAATGACCACAAGATTTAATTTCAAAATTCTATAATTGTGTCCTGGACTACGTTCATAGACTTCATAGAGAAAGGCACTTGAAAAGAGGCCAGAATTACCTGAGAAAATATTTGGGCTAAGTTAGTTACACATTCCAATATATTAAGAATGGATTCTGAGACTAGTCTGGTTTTCAGAATAGCTTTCAGTTTACAAGTTACCTCCACGCTGTACAGTATTTCCACCATTAAATATATCACGGTCTACAGGAGGCAGTCAACTGAAGTATCAATACTAAACCTCAAATGCAGACAATTTTATGGAAAACATTTTTTAAAGTAAAACCAGCAAAAAATACTTTTTGCAGAAAAATTTCATGTTAGACAGGCTGAGAAACTGACTAGCACACATAATGAAATGTATAATTATGTTTCAAGAATAACTATCTTGGTAAAACTTTGTAAATATTCCAAAAATGTTCATAAAGGACATTTTATATTTTCTTTAATATATACAAATGTTTTTTTTCTTCAGAAGAACTTTATCTTTGAAAATAGTTTCTGAGTAGGATGTTTTTATAAGGCCCCAGTGCAGAAGTCAATTTGCTGTTCAATAAAAAAGCTTTTTAGAAAAAAAAAATTCTGACAGATGAAGCAAGAGGCATCACAGTGCACTTGGCATTAGTTATAATCACACCCCCACTGAAGGGTTTTTGTATTGGATTTGGGGATTCCATCAGCTGGAAAAGTTCTGGATTAAATTTTGCTTGAGTTACAATTTCTTTCCATTAGTCACTACAACTAATATCCAAGAAACTGTCATTGTGGTGCATCGGAAGCTTTGTGAACACACCTGTAAGAATGTTTCTTGCTTTCATTCTCTTTTTTTTCTTTTTAGTTTTTTTCCATTTTCTATGATTTGACTGTTTCATACATAATGAACTTTAGTGTGTTTTACCACATCCCCCTCTCACATTTCCCTTTCTCTCCCACTCAAATCCTTCTTCTTCTCAACAAGTCTTTTCGTGTCTCCTTTTTATGAGGGTGTCTTTCATGAGCATGGGTGGAAGTCATTTACCAAAGCACTGGAAACGACTCAGTGCTATACAACACAAGCAAACAACACTCCCTCTCCAAACCACCAAGAACTATCAGCAGTCCCTCAGGGAGGGCTGGGACCCCATGGGCCTCTCACCATCCATGATCAAATGTTGACAGGGCCAATCTTGTGCAGATAATCACAGCTGCATTGAGTTCATGACTACACCAATCATATCATGTTCAGAAGACACATTTTTACCACACATCTCCCCCTCCGCTGGTTCTGGCATTCTTTCTGTTTTCCCGTCTGTGCTTGGAAGGGATGATATAGAGGACTGAGCACTATGAGCCCTTTATTTAGGACTGAGCACCCACCATCACTTATTCTTGGCACTTTAGCAAGTTATGGGTTTCTGTATTAACTGCCACCTACTGCAATGATAGGCTTCTCTGCTGAAAGCTAAACACAACACTGATCCATAGATATAAACATGAGTGTTTCAAAGGCATTTTGGCAACATGACCATTTAGCAAAATAATAATAGTACATTTCCCCCTAGGGCCTATGATTCTACCTGAGCCTCGGGCTTTTGACTAAGTGTACAGAATCAGGCATGAGTTCCCTCCCCTAGAAAAGGCCTCAGATCCAAACAGAAAGCAATTTTTTACCCTTAAAACATTCACATAACTATTGCAAGAGATGGCAATTCTTACCGAAAAATTATTGTTATAGCTGTCAGGATTCACAGGTAGGTAAGACTGTTGATGACTTTTCTCCCCCAGCAGACTACATAGGACCCTCTGGCACTATGAAAACTTGCCAGTTCGATTTCTCTATGTCCTGTGAGTGCCTTCAGCAATATGGCCTTGCCACCAAGTTCTAGTAGGCAACCAAGAGTGTCAGCAGCAACCTATAGTTTGGGGGGCCTCTAGGGTCTCCCTGACTTGTACAACTCATAGAGAAGTCGTCCACACCTGGCATTTTGATTTTCATTAACTAATCCATGCCTTATAGGAGGAGCATTATCCACCTCTGAAGGGTACCTCTGTTCAAATATTTTTTTAGATTATTTTTGTAAGAAACTTATAAAATGAGAGATTTCCATACAGCTTTTTCATAAATCTTTAATTTTAGTTACCTCTCCCAACTCACTCCTCCTCTTTCCCCTCCTTGATTCAACCCTTGTTCACCCCAATATTCCTCCCCTTCATACACACACACACTATATATATATATATATATATATATATATATATAGTGTGTATGTGTTCTATTATTTCCCTTTTCCTTAAAGTCTGTATCTCACACACACACACACACACACACACACACCAAAGTTAAACACACACTCTAAAAATTCATAGCTAGGATTTGCATAAGAGACTATGTTTCTGTTACTCATGAAAAAAGAAGAAATCTGGTACAGAAACCAGCATATTTATTATATCTGTGCACCTTGGTATCACCTTCATTTTATAGGTGGAAGTCTCCAGAAGGTTGGTTTCTATTTACATAAATAGCTACTCCTCAGGGTAGTTTTGCCAACATTACAGTACTTTGCAACTAACTAATTGCCACTGGCCTCTAATCATTGTCTCCAGAAGTCAATCATGAACTGAAAGAAGATTCTTGCTCTTCTTACCAAGTATTCCAGGGAGAAGACCTGGGATTCAGGTCAGTGAACATAATTTGGCTGCTGTGATAGTCATCACCTTCCCAACAAAATCCCCTTCCCTCCCTCCCTCCTCTCTGCTGCTTCAGTGCATTTCTTCACGCCTGGCTTTGCTTTTCTGTAGCTTATACCTCTCCCTGGGAGAACTTTCGGATCCAATAGCACCTGAAAGCCGGTCACCCAAAAGACGAATGAGATGGTTCATCCTTAGTGGTGCCCAACTCTGTTTTGGAAAGGTCGGCCTTTGGCATGCAGATCCTTCTCACAGCCTTCTTTTCTGCTTTAATATTTCTTGGTGGCTAAATTCTACAAGCAGCAGTTACTTTCCACACTGAGCAGTTCATTTCTACTTAAATAGGCAGCAGGAAGTAGTCAAAGCCAAGCTTAAATGACCATTTACTATTGTAAGGCTCCCTTCATCCATGAGCTTGCCATTAATCATACTGGAAAATAACAGAATGGCAAAGAAGAATTGCTGTTATTAATAAAACATGTCAGCCCAGGACTGAACTGACCAAACACAGCCACTGGGAGCTGCTATACTGCCTCATTATCTCTGAATGATTGTCCAGCTGGTAGATCAGAGCACTGTGCTCACAAACCAAAGGTGATCCACAGAGGGACACTCCAGACACCAAAAAGACTGGTGGCAGGGTCCAGACTACTGGCATGGTGATATCTCCAGGTTTTGGAATCCGAGATCATAGAGAGCTGATTTGTTAACAAGAAGGTCAATTCATTAGTATGCAACAAAGTGCAGGGTGTTTTCTACATAATAATGAAAAAAAATTACTAAAATGCATAAATATAAGGAAGTGGTTTTGTGAATCTGGTACTATAGGAAGTGGTATGGAATTAGTTAAGCCAACCCACTGGACTAGCCCTGCTTCTCATCAGAGATGAGAAACAAGTAAGCCAGAACTGCACACTCAGTAAATGTTGATAAAGTGCCGTGTGTGCCAGACCCTGCTGTAGTTGCTGAGGGGACTTAGTTTTGGACTTATTCCACTGAGAATAGGAATAGACAGGCAAAAAGCTAAAAAGTGCATAGGTCAATGTCAAAAAGGAATTAAATGCTAAGAAATGCAACTACATCCAAGAATGATTTGGATAGGGTACCAAGTGGACAGAGAGCACACAGGAATGATCCCTCTGTAGAAAAGAAAAGCCATAGGCTGTGTGAACATGGTAGGGAGAGTCAACTTGGCCTTGGAGAGGGTTGTACAAAGGCCTGGAGAAGTGTGCTTGGCATGCATAAAGAATATAAAGGCTTCATTTCTTGACAAATAACTCACAATAGACTTCATATCATATCCATAAGTGAGTGCTTTAACCTTCAAAGTCCTCATCCTGTTTGTCATTGTAGTATTATAATGACACTATTTTGGAATTCCTCTTTTAGAACACAGATTACCAAACGCATGCCCTTCCTCTCCAATGTCCACTGACATTACCAGAGAACATAAAAGTAAGTCAAGAGAGTGATAGTGATAAAGAGCAAAGTAAGAAACTAGGGAATGTCTGGATGGTAAGGAGGTAGGTTCAAGTTAGTGGAAGAAGGTTGGATCTTGGAGTGACCAGCAAGTCAGGATCGGCAAGGGAACCTCATTAGAAAGTAAAGCAATTGCCCCAGAAAAATCCCACAAATCTAAGCTGTCTGGAGACAAGATTGAGCCAAGGCAGAGCTAAGCAAGGGACGTACAGAGAAACATCTGTGACAGAATAGGTACACAATCTACCACTCAGCTCACATAGGTGGACTGTGTGCCAGGTAAAGTGTGGGAAGATTGTCTTAACAGTTCCTTACATGGATGTGGGCCAGAGATCCAAAAACTTATGGTATCAGACAGTTGTGTGTGTCACAGGAGGTGGAAGAGACCAATAATTCATAATGGCCACATCTTATCTGGAAAATCACACAACCTGATGAGCTGGATGATGATGAAGTGGATTCTGTCAATTTTGTGAGTGGCCAGGAAATTGCCCTAGAGGCTACCTGGGCTGGAGAGGGGTGAAGCCATCAAAGGACCCCTTTATCAGCACGTTCTTTACTCAAGAAGATTCACCTGCCAGTCTGTCCACAAGCCATAGAGCCCTGAGGCAAACTCTATCTGCCCTCTGCGAGTCTTTCACTGCACCCAGGACCAGCCTGCACCTCAATAGGAAGCCCACCTTTTCTTTGGAGCTTTCATGTAACCAGCTCTATTGGGTTTTCTATTTCTATTTTCTGTACTTTTCCTTTCCTAGAACATACTGGACTCATTAAATTTTCTTAGTTCTTTCCTATACTCTTTTTAAAGTTCTATATCCTATTTCTATTCTACTGAAATTTACTTACAATGTTAACTTTTTACTTTTTATTTTTATATGTATGAGTGTATTGTCTGCATGAATATAAGTGCATGCCCACAGAGGACAGAAGAGGGTGTTGGATCCCCTGGAATTGGAGTTATAGACGGTTTTTAGCCACCATGTGAGTACTGAGAACCAAACCGGCAAAAGCAGTCAGTGCTTTTAATCTCTGAGCCATCTCTCCAGCACTTAATTTTAACTACCTTAAATTAACTACTGTATTTTTTGCAACATCAATATTTGCATATACAGCTTCCCTCCTCTAAATCAGATAAAGTAAGTTGTTCATGAGTTTTCATACTTTTTCTTCTTAATGGTCCCTTGTTCTAAAGGTGTACTGAAACAATGTTGAATATGGTCCCAAGATTAGAGTTATTATTATGGGGACTTTGTTTTATATCATATAGACCTTTTTTTCTTAAATAGACTTTATATTTTAGAGTAATATAGGTTCACAACAAGACTGAACAAAGTTCAGAGATTTCCCTTATGCCTCAGGCCCCACACCTGCACAGCCTCCCCGCAACATTAACATCTCCACACTTATATAATCTGCCAGTTAGAATATCTGTTATCACCCAAAGTTCTATTCTTTTTCTTTTTTGAGGCAAGGTCTTGCTATGTCACTACTTTACATTACTTACTTTTCTCACTGCTGTCACAAAAAATCTTCACAAAAGCAAATTAAGGAAGAAAGGTTTTGTTTTGGCTCACCGCTTAAGGGTTCAACAAAGCTTTCGTGGTAGCCAAGGCATGGCAGTGGGTGCAAGGGATGGTTAGTCACATGGTGTCCACAGCCAGGAAGCAGAGAGAGGTGAAATCTCCTGCTCTATTTTCTTTCTTCTTTCTGTTTAATCCACGAACTCAATCCAAGGAATGGTGCTATCCACATTCAGGTAGGCCTTCCTCCCTTAGTTAAACCTCTCCGGAAATGCCCCATAGACACATTAAGATGTGTCTTCTAGGTAATCTCAAATCTAGTCAAGTTGGCAATGAACATTAACCATCTCAGTGGCTGGTCTGGTACTTTCTATATAGCTCAGACTAGCTCTGAACTCAGAGCAATCTTCCTGCCTTAGTTGGGATCACAGGCATGAGCCATCAAGCTTGACTTTTTCTTGAAACAAGTTCTCATGTAGCCCAGACTGACCTTGAACTTCTGAACCCCCCGACACCACCTCTCTAGTGTTGGAACTACAGCTATATATCTTCATGCCTGGTTGTTATTTCTTCTTAGTGGTCTACATTTTATATGGTGGTTTGAAAAGGAAATGCCCTCCACAAACTTGGGTATTTGTTGGTGGTGCTGTTTGAGAAGGTTATGGAACCTTTAAGAAGTGTGGCTTTGCTGGAGGAAGTTCATCACTGGAGGCAGGCTTTGAGAGTTTATAACCTTGCCCTGCTTCCAGTTTGCTCTCTGTTTTCTGCTCTCAGTTTGCTTCTCTGCCTCCCTGACCAGCAAGTCATAGGGAGGTCTCCCACAGAAGGCAATGGAACTTTCATTCAAATGTCACCCTCTCACTGAACCCTTCCAGGACCACAATGTAAAAAATTTTACCCCACTCCATGGCTGTCCCTTTTTTCCTCTTCTACAATCCTCTAACATTCAGTATATCATATTTCATGCTGTCTATCAGTTTTAGGATACACTATCGTACTGTATGTCACTGAAAGAAAAATGTTGCCAATTGAGTCATGGCCTTACTTAGATCACACCTCCTCACAAGTTTCTTTTATCAGTATGGGTTTTTTTAAAGAGAGGTTTTCTGCCTTCTGTCAGCATCCCTGGCATGTAGAGGTAACCCTTTTGCAAATGTGATTCAGTAACAAGACAACACAGCTTCTTCTACTTGGGGGGCATCTCCCTTCTCATGGTACCCAAACATAGCAATTATTTACAGGAAAATAGGAAAAGTGCTCACTCTTCCAATAGTGAGTATTTTGTTTCTTTGTTTGCATGCTTTTTGTTGTCCACAGTAATTTTATGTTCCAATGATGGATCATTCTAGAATCTTTTTGAAGATATTTTAAGTAACAAATTACATCCTAAAATATAGGGCCAACAACAAGCATAACTGAAGTCAAGCAGCCACAACATTCAGTGTGTGTCAGGTTTGCACCTTCATACGCAATGACAAGGACCTAAACAGGGTCACCTGGCCAACAGCAGCTCTATAATGCCAGTGACCATAGACAGCATTCCCACTTTGAAGTTGCTCATGGAAAACATTCTGCTCCCCAGAAACAACAAAGTAGAATAATTCACTCTCTTTGTCCATTTTCTCTCTCTCTACTCGCTCCCAAGTTCAGTGAAAACTGAATTTTATCTGTCTACTGATAAAGCACCAATGCCTATAACAGAACCTGGCCGATGATACACACTCAAACGTTTGTTAAATGAAGGCTTCCGTGAGGCAGTGCCTGACTCTAGATCTGCTTAGTTTGAAAAGCTGATCTCCCACTGCCTCTGCAATGTACATCCTTTCATTCAAACTTGGCGTGCAGTCACATGGTCAACTGGCTCTTATTTTCTCCTTGACCCTTTAGCTATATAGAAGCCCATTTCCCAGAAATGGGAACAGCTGTTTGACACGTCATCCAAAGATGACTGATGATTCTCTCAGCTACTCTTTTTTTTTGGGGGGGGGGGTATCAAATGCTAGTAGAATCAAGCATGTATGTCCCAGAACATTCAGCCACAACACTCTCAATAAATTAAGACAAGAGAGGAAGGAAAGGAAAAGAAATGAAAGGAAAGGGAGAGGGAGAGCTGTTAGGGGAAGAAAAGGAAGGAGGAGAGAGGAAGGGAGTTGGGAGGGAGGGAAGGAAGCTCATTTGTTATATACATGAGCAAGTCCATTCACTGATGTAGTTGGGTCTCGCTCTAGTGAATGATATAGGAGAGCAAAGATATTGATTCTAGATATTTGGACATCTCAGGAACTAAGGGAATTCTCCAGCAGCTCAGGAAGAGCTACAACTCTCAGCAGCAGAAGGATCCCAAGCCTTAATCTCCTGTGCCTTTTAACAGGTATCTTGTCTAGTGTGTGGGTACAGCAGCTGCACAATCATTCAGATTAATATTCAAGCTAAACAGAAAGGGAAAGCTTTGTGTTGCTAATTGTCTTAAATTCTTTTTGAATTTTAATTTTATGGGGCCCAGTCGTAGGCAGATACTGTGCTTGGCTTTCTTTCATAGTCAATACCCAGGAACTCGCTCTTAGGACCACAATGCAAGGTTCCTCTGGTACCCACTGTAGATCTAATATAAGCTCTCGAATCCTAGTGGTATAGGATGTCACTTTTAATTACCCATCTAAATTCATCTGTTATCCGCACATTTCATTAAAATGAAACCCGAAGGGGAAAAGATATATGCGAAGTACTCTTTGACATTAATTAGCAAGATTCAACTTTTCATTTCGGATTTCAGCAGCCTTTTCTGTCCTTAGGATCTTAATATCACACACTTATGTCTGATATTATTCATGACTTCAGTGCTTGGGAATTGCTTTTTCCCAATCAAAATTCACAGAATGGAGGTGTGACAGGGCACAGCAGGAATCAAGTCTGGACACTCGTCCGAACTAACATTTATCTCTTTTAACACAACCTGGTAAGCCTCTGATAGAGGCTGCTGCCGGGCAGAGTGAGGCATTTGGAACTGGGACTGCAAAATGTGCAAGGCATGAACAGTGTCTTGAGTAAACCTAAACAATAAAATTGGTTATCAGAATGGATTTAAGTTTTACTTAATATTATCTCTTTCAAATAGTGTTCTTCAAAAAAAAAAATCAGTTTTTTGCTGTTAAAAGCATCATTAAAATCACAGGTAGCTGATTGAATGAAGATCTCAGTTGCCCATGAATACACATTCCAGTGCTTTATGAGTCCTCAAAGGCAGAAGAATCTTGTAAACATGCAAATCAGACACGAAAAGATTGCTTAGGGCCCAAAGAAATGGTAGGGAACCGAGCAAAGGTGAAGAGGGACATGTGAACGACTGCAAAACATAAAGCAGAGTCCAGGCCTGGTCTGTCCTCTCTCTCACCCCTATTTGTGCTGGGTTAATAAAAATCTCATTTCTCAAGGAAATTCCAAATAAAATTCCCAATTAGGAGATGTTTAGATGCTCTCAGCCATATCTTCAGGACCACCAGAGGAAGATGAAGGTAAGGGGCCCTGAGATCAGGATGGTAAAAGGCAGTTACTTTCTGCACATTTACTACCATTATTGCCAATGTAATGACTTAAAACTGAGTAAGTAAAGGAGTGAATGTAATCGAAATCCGTCTGCTGCAGGATAAATGCACCTAACTGACCCCCTTGTCCCCTGGGTCAAGGGGGCATTTGCCTCACTGTGTGCGGGTGGCAGTCAGTGGGAAGAACTCTAGTGTGAACACTGGCTGATGGGCAGGGCCTTCCAGGAGAGCTGTGGAATGTGGGGATTCTTCTTTCTAGACTATTCCATTGAGAACACAGCTGGTTGATGTCCTTGAATCAGCCTCTAGCTTCCTTCTCGTTTCCATACATGTTAGCGTCCCTTCCTCTAGGACCAATACTTGGCTTATGATTCAGAACATCAGTCACTGAAAATTTGTCACTTAAAGATTGTACCGTAAAAGATTTCATACTTCTGACTAGTGCATCTTTTCATGTCATAAATAATAATAAAGCAAACACTTAGGTAACCATGACTGAAGGTTTAGAAACAGAACATTACAGTCACTTATATCCTTCTGCCATCCTCTCCCCCACTGACGCATCCTACATCGTAACTGGGGTAGTAATCAAATTAGCTGCATTCTAGTTCAAAACATACCATACTTTTGCAAAGCTATGGGGTCTTCTTTTTATAGATGCTTAAAATTTTGCTTTCATATTCTACCTGGAATTTCTTTGCTTGTAAAATGAGGTAGGACTTTATTCTTTTTCCTCATTTGGATAACCATTTAAATATCATTAAGATATTTCCCCACTTATTCAGCCACAATATCTGGGAGCTAGAAAGATGATTCAGCATTTAAGAACATTTTGTGCTCTTTCAGAGAACCCAAGTTCAGTTTCCAAAACCCATGTCAGGAAGTTCTCATCTGCCTGTAACTCCAGCTCCAAGGGATCT
Organism: Eospalax fontanierii; assembly: GCA_035773235.1. NCBI lineage: Eukaryota > Metazoa > Chordata > Mammalia > Rodentia > Spalacidae > Eospalax > Eospalax fontanierii. The sequence continues at coordinate 63,905,614 of CM069540.1, read as the reverse complement.
GACGCCCTCTGCTACCTTCTGTTGACACATGCACTCAGATGCACATACCACCCCTAAACACACACATATACAAATAATTTTTTAAATTTGTATCAGTTGCAATATCTGTGTAAATATGTTTTGCACTCCATTTTGCTCCATTGTTGTAGTTTTTAAATTTCTACATCAATACTGATCAAATCTTATTATATTTTATACCACATATTGATTGATAACTGGTAGGACTAGCCTTCCCTTAGCTATCCTTGGTCTATATGCTTCTATATAAATTCAGAGTCTGCCTGTTAAGCTGCATTCACTCATAAACCATACTGAAATTTCTTTGAATATGTATGTCAGTTTTGAGAAAATAACTTCAAATCCACAAGCATAATATTTTTTCCATATTTTTAAATAAAGTTCCTAAAGTTTAAAAATCTCTAAAATCTCTCTCTTACACTACTCTCTTTTAACTTTTCTTTATTCTTTATTCTGGAAATTTTTGTATATAAGATAAAATAGTTTATAATCACAGAAAGATAACAGAAGGCAGAAGTTCCAGAGAACTTGTGAAAACTCCTTTAAAGAAGTCAACTTTAAACATTTATCAGTGATGCTTATTTAATAATAGTTGTGACTTACTTATATTACAAACATATGTATGTATGTATAGTGAAATAATTACTAGTTAAGTAAATGAACATATGTCACCTTCTGTAGTTACATTTGTGTGTGTGTTGCAGCAAAAACACCTAAAAACACACTGTAAGTTTTCAGTACATAATGCAGCATTATCAATTATATTGCTCACAAATAATAGATCCCTATTACTAAATCTATCTAGCTACAAATTTGTACCCTTTGACCATTTTTCACCATTTCCTCTTCCTGTCACCTGTGGAAACCAGCATTTGACTCTCCCCATTTATTCAACATTGTAATGACTTTTAAACGATTTTACACTATTTTCATTGGCATCTTTAAAATTGTTTATAAAGCTCACTTTTAGGAAAATATTGAACTTCTAGCAAAAAAATACTTAAGTTTAATTTCTAAAATTTATTACTAGTAAAAAAGGTCATATATTTTTGTATATTGATATGACATACACATTTTTGATAAACTTTTATCAAATTTAATACATTTTGTGACGATTCTTTTGAATTGTTCACAAATACAATCAAGGAACTTGCAAATAATAGCAGCTTTGTTTCACCCTTTAGAACTTGCAATGCATAAACATGATTAACATTGCTATGTGATGACGCACATCTGTAATCCCAACACTTTGAAAGCTGAAGACAAATCATGAGTCCTAGTCTATACTCTGCCTCAGAAAAAAAAGAAAGAAAATAAATATTTGAAGAGATGGAAGTCCTTATCACCCTGATTTGATTGTTATAACCCATAAAAATATTTAAATGTCTTAACAAAAAATAAATCAGGGCTTGGAAGATGGCTCAGTGAGTAAAAGCATTTATTATGCTTTTACATGAGTAATTTCCCCAGAACCCACATAAAAGCCCGACAGGTAGCATGAACATCTATAACCCATTGCTCCTACGGAGAGACAGAAACAGATAAAAAAGAATTTCCAGTCACTCACGGGCCAGTTAGCCTACCATGAGCAGTAGAAAACCAGCAGAGGCCCAGACTCAAACAAGGTAGAAGGTAAAGATGAACCAGAGAATGTCCTCTGACCTCCACATGTGCACTATGCTACACACCTGCACAAATCACATGCATGAATGTTCACACACACATACACACACACATACACAAATTACTTAACCGATAAAACTATGTAATTTTTTAAATCCTTATTTTTTTCTGACTATAGTTAAATCTCCAGCTAAATGATGACCAAAGATTATAATAGTCCTTATACTATTTATCTCAAAAGGAATGCATTCACTTTTCCACCATTAAGAATATATGTAGCAAGCAGGGTGTGGTGGTACACACCTGTAATCCCAGCACTAAGAAGGCCAAAGCAGGAAAATCTCTGTGAGATCAAGGCCAGTCCTGTTTATATATTGAGGTCCATGCCAGCTGGGACTACAGAGAAACCCTGTCTCAAAAAACATACAGTATATGAAGCATGATTTTTTTTGTTTATATTTTTATAAATATTATATACATATGTGCATCTTTATATATATTATAGTAAGGACTTCTAGCTTTAGGATTTTAAAACTCATGAGTGACACTTAATTTTATTAAATATTTTCTATATTAGTGAATATTAATATTAATTTAATATTTATGCTAATTTGATGAAAATTAATCATATTGTTGCTTAATCTGGCAGCTTATAAAACTACATTAACATTAAAGTTTAACACTAATTAATGTTCAAAATGGCCTTTCATTCCTGAAACAAAAAACTTGGTTATGATGCATTGTGCCTCTGGCATGCTGCTGCCTAGGGCTGGCATGCTGCTTGCTTGGTCTTGCCAGTATACTGTATGGAGTTTTCACTTCATGCTTGTAAGTGCCATTATGTGGCCAGTGATGTTATGGTTTCCTACTGTCCCTGATAGGTTTTGCCATCAAGACATTGGAATCCTTCCTCATAAGTCAATTGTTTACCATTTTCTTTCTTGTAGTTCTCAGGAAGAGTTTGTGTAGAGTTAGAATTATTTTCTCTTAACTATCTGGTAGAATTTTCCATTCAAATTTTCTCTAGACTCTTAGGGTTTTTTTTAACAACTCTTCCATTTATTTGAAGTACATAATATTATTTAAGAAAAACTTGTTTTTTATTATTTCATTTATTCATAGATTATAATTTCTGTTCACTAACCCATCAAAAATCACTGGTCAGAGGTTGGAGAAATGACTCAGTCAGTAAAGTGCTTGTTGCAGGAAGCATGAGGAACTGGATTTGCTTGCTAGAACTCAATTAAAAAAAAAAAAAAACTAAACTAAATGCTATGGGCTTGCAAAGTAAAGGCCCAATGCCAGGAATGGCCCCCCTTTTTGAAGCTGCTAACCAGGGGTCCCATAAATCTTCAAACACTACTGGCCATTGCCCTGCTGTTGGTTACCCACCAGAACTTCATGGTAAGATCCGATCACTGAAAACACTACATACATGAGCTATATAGAACAAACAAGGAGAAATCAAACTGGTGATGACTGCAAAGCCTCATCTCTACTGCTAGCTTTCATAGTGCTGGAAGGTGCAATGCAAGTCACCTGAAGAGGAAAGTTAGCATGAACTTCCCCCCTGTGCAATAGTGGCCCAAATACTGTAAGATTAACCAACTACTTCCTAATTGGATTTAAGATCCAGTATGGATGGAGCCCATACTTGACACTGATAACAAACCTAGGATCCTGAGGCTAGACAGCCCACAGTCCATGAGGGCAGAATCTAATATAACTATTCTGCTAAATAGACACAGTATTAAACTGATTTCTAATTACTTATTGCTATATCCATATATTAATGCATCATTCAGCTCTCTAAGAAAAGCATCCTTATACAGCAGATGGTAATTAACACAGAGAACCACAACTGGCCATTGTACAATGAACAAGAGACTGCAGAGTGCTCATCCCTGAATAGGACACTGTCTCAAACTTCTGCCTCCCATGGTTCAGGGACCATTGCAAAAGAGGAGACAGAAAAATTTAAGAGCCAGAGAGGGTGGACTATATAAGGAAACAGTTTTCCAGACAGCTGGCAGTTACTCATAGGCACTCTCAGCAAATGCTGACAGTATGGACAAGTCCTATATAAGCTCAAGCTAGGCAAAATTCCAGCATAGTCAGGGGGAAGCAGATAAGAAACCCCAACCTTAATGGAAGAACTATTGGCAACTGAATGGCTGCTAGGACATTCAGTCTCACTTAAGTATTTAAGGCGTGAGACTCTTTAGTAGGTTGAACCCACACTAAGGGCATTTGGAGAAAAAGGTCTAATTCTATAGGTCTCAGTGTATGTGTGTGTGTGTGTGTGTGTGTGTGTGTGTGTGTGTGTGTATTAGAGTACAGAAATTTTTTGAGATGTTAGTAAATGGGGGGTGCAGATATTAGAAGGGATCTAAATATGATCAAGATAAGTTATATGAAATTTGCAAAAATTCAATTAGAAATTCTAAAAAAGTGTTTAAATCAGATGAACACTAAAGTCATATGAAACATAGTATTCATTGTAGAAGCTTTCTAAAACATATACGTTTCCATGTATAAAAAGGGTTTTTTGCAGAAATTGGAGATTAACTCAGAGACCCACAACTGGTCAGCATGCAGACAAGAGGCTGAGGAATGCTCAGCCCTAAATGGGACATGCATTTCACATTCTTCTCCCAGAGGCTCAGGGATCATTGCAGAAGAGGAGGCAGAAAGATTTCAAGAGCCAGAGGTGGCAGATGACCACAAGGAAACAGACAGCAGGACAGCTGCACATTATCAACTCACAGCAATTGTGACAGCACACACAAGACCTGCTCAAACCCAAGCCAGATAAAATCCTAGCCTAGAGGGAGGAGGTAGGCAGGAAGTCCCACCCCTCACCTAGCTGAAGGGACTATTAGCGATTGATAGCTACTGGGAAAGGGGAAGTTGATTCCTTTAAGGTGTGACCCTGGTAGGTTGATCCACACCCAAGAGAATTTAGGAACATGAATGATCTCTCAGTGGACTTTAAGAAAGATAGTCTTTAATCCCAGCACTTCGGAGGCAGAGGCAGGGGGATCTCTGTGGTCTGCATAGTGAGTTCTTGGCCAGCTGTGGCTACAGGGAGACCCTGACTCAAACTCCTCCTGCCCTGCCCTAAAACAGATGATGAGTGTAAAGGTAGAAGTGGATCTGGGAGGAGATGGGGAAGGGGTGGAATATGATCGAAATATACAATACATACTATAAAATTCTCGAAGAATGAAAACAGTATGTTGATGTGGTAGCACATGTTTGTTATCCAGTACTGGAACTGGTTGGGTTCCTGGAGCTTGATGGCCAGTCAGTCTAGCCTACTTGGTGAGTTGCCAGCCATTGAAAAAAAAAAATGGATGGCACATGAAGAATGACAAACAAGACCTGAACATGTATGTGTGTACACACACACACACACACAGAGAGAGAGACATACACGCACACACTTCAAGTTTAATTTACCTAATTTATTTCCTGAAAAGACAGAATTAGCCACCACCAGCTAGACAGCCATCTTATTAAAGTTGGCTCTTGGTGACTCCACCCTGCTTTGTGCTCTGTGCTCTCTGCATTAATTAGATTTTAAATACGCATGAGTGATCTACTTGAATTTTTCTGCATGGTACCCACAATGTCCCAATGTCAGAATTTATCGACATGGAAAGTGATTTCCAAAAATCAATTAAGCCACTCCAAGTAATGAGACTGCTAAGGCTTCAGAGCCAAGATCAGAACTAAGAACCCAAGGCTGGAGGGAGACTCAGAAATCACTCTGTGGCTCCTGCTCTCCATGGGGGTCATGAAGGTGCAACGGGAAAGAGCAGAACCCCAGTCAGAACCAACAGCTTTGCTCCCAGGCCAGATTGCCTCCAACTTAACTGATGCTTTAAAAAGAAAAGCCCATCAATGGGGGATAAACTTGCCTTTATGCAAAGACTTTATAGAGACTGTTTCAGACCTCTCAGCAACAAAAACATCTCCCCTATATAAAAGGCAGTGAACACCTTCCCCTCTCCCTCCAGTTAAAGGGCAGAACAGTCTTAATTGCTATGAAAAGTGACCTAAAATCAACAAGAACAAAATACCATGCACAAAGGAGTACTTGGTATTCTAAATCTGTTTACATGCCAAAGACTTTGAAAACGTCTGCTGGCTTCTGCTTCTCGGAGACCTTACAGTTGGAGCGCCTTTTCCTGCACCATTTCGTTTATTACCACTTAGCAAACTTTGAATTACTGCAAACTACTGTGGATGTTTCCAAGACCTGCACTGTGCACTGAGGGGCACACACATGCACATAACCTTTATTATGCTTGACACAGCACAGCACATGCTGGCGGGGCTTATGAGGTTGGGAGGAGAAGGGCAAGAGCATCGTGTGCATGTTAGGAGCAGTAGACTTGGCAGGAGAAAGAAAGGCCAGCACACCAGATGTGCAGAGAGAGAGAGCCATAGGTGCAGAGGCAGAAGCAACATGGCAGTGTGGCTGAGAGAGCGAGGACATGCATGGGCTCTGCAGCTGGGTGAACCTGGCTTAAATTCCCTAACTCATCTCTGCCTCAGTTTCCCCATTGCTGAAGTAGTACCAAGATTATTATAGCTTGCATATGAAATGTTCTTCCAAAAGCTTAGGTGTTGAATGATTGATGCCCAGGCAGTGGTACTATTTGGTGAGGTTGCAGAATTGGGAGATGGGTCCAAGCTAGAAGAAATGGGTCACTGGACACTGAACACATTGAAAGTTACATCTCTTCCCCAGTCCCTTCCCACTTCCCTCTGCTTCCTATCCACCAGGAGGCAGGCAGTCTCCATCAGACTCCTGCTCCTTTGAGGTTTAGCCTCACTACCCACCCAGAATCAACAGAGCCAAGGACTCTGAACTGAATCCTCTGAGACTGTGAGCCAAAATCTTTCCTCCTTTGAGTTGCTCCCTCAGGTATTTTTGTTATAGCTACATAAGAAAAACATACATAAGGACATGACTCATAAGGTAGCTATGAAAATTAACAGACGAAGTAGTCAGTATAATGTCTAGCCTGTGGTAACAGTTGCCGGCTATCATTTCGGAAGCGCAGACATAGCTTGATGGAGCTGGCCAGTTTGACTAGGAACAAAGTTTCTATGATAGGCAGATTGGTCTTCATTATAGTGAAAAGGAAGGTTTCTGAGCAAGAAATATGCTCAGATCAGTGTTTCCAGAAAAAACTACCACATGATGAAAGGAGAGAGAGGATGGAGACAAAGAGCTTTCTATTAGTCAGTGGTTTACATGTGTGTGTGCATGCGTGCTTCTATGTGTGTGTGTGTGTGTGTGTGTGTGTGTGAGTCTGTGTGCGTGCGCATGTACAATTTTTTCTTCTGCATACTTCCGGCTCGCTGATAGTAGAAGGCCTGACCTCTTGTCACCCTGGCACTCAGAGCCTGGCACGCATTCCCTGGATGAATAAATGGGTGAAACAGATTCTTAGAAAAGGATGGAAGCCCATTTCATAAACACAGAGAACTGAACGTCAGAGGGCTCAGACATTTGTCCCCTGCCTCATAGTAAACAGCAGCCTAGAACCAGTGCCAAGGCCTTTTATTCTGGGTGCAGGAAACTTTGTACCCACAAGTTTAAACAATATTTACTGCTCATAACTTAAATTAGCTCAGTCAGAAAGAGAAGATTAGCATCCTGAGGGGACATTCTAAGAACAACTAAGAAAAATAGTAATCATAAGATCAATAAGAAATTAACACATCGATTATCATTCTAGTCAAAAAAACAAAAGTTCCTATGGAGCCCAGTAGGTGGCAGCATCAGGCATCATTTAAGGACATTGCAAAAAGCTGAGCCACCTCCACTGAAGTCTAGGTGAGCCAGGTGCTAGGCTAGTACTGGATTTTAATGTTGTTTAAGCCTCGCAATCACTTAACACTGTGATTCTAAGCATCCTAGCAAAAGAGACCATAATCTCCACAACAGGCATGGAAAAAGGTTTGCTTCTCCTCATGGGGGCGGTGGGGTGGGGGGACAATGGCTCCCTTACCTTCTGGAAGAGGAAGCCCTTGGGGGAGACCCGGATTTCTACAAGCCTCTCAATTAAGGATTCTTCACGGGTAAGAAGGTACAGCAGATGCTGGCTCCTTCTGGGTCAAAATCATACGCTGTCTGCCTTGCCTCTTGTTCTTCCAACTTCAGCTGGGTTGGTCCAGCCCTGGGCACTCTGGTGAAAAGCTCCCTTTTTCTATTAAGTTGTTTAATAGAAACTATTCATTAAAGGACTGGGACTGTAACTTAGTGGTAGACTGCTTGCCTAGGATGTGTGAGGCACTAAGTTCGATCCTCAGTACTGCCCCCCAAAAGGGAAATATTGAGAACCTACTCCATGCCAGGAATGACACCCCAACTACCATACCCACAGGTTCCTCCAAACCCTCCTAGAGATTCCCAAATGGCTTCCCCAAGTCTGACTGATCTGACCTGGCATGGGCGCCTCCCTCTTCATGCCAACAGGATTGTCCTGACTTTTCCACTGCTTGAGAATGCACTAGGGTTACTCTGTCGTATACTAAGGCCTTCTCTCCTCCACTCACACGATTCTGTGGACTGCGGGGACTTGGAAGCTGCCTCCTGGGTCTCCGCCTTCCACATGTGCCCAGGACCCGGGCACCTTTCCTCCCGAGTGGCTTTGAGTGTTCTCAGTGCCCCTCGCGGGGGATCGCCACCATGTTTCCTCTACTTTCTCCCTGCCTTCCTGCTCCCTTGTTGGCCAGAGGGTGGGACTTGCCACTGAATGAACCAATAGTAAAAAAAAAAACTCAGAAAGAACTAGTGTATTTACCATACAAGTGGCCTCATGGGCCCTAAGGCAATGGGAGTGAGGGCATGTCCGTGCAAGTCGTTCAGTCTACACATCCACAGAGAGTAACTTCCTTCCTCTGGCAAAGTTCCAATGTCTCAAGCTGGTGTCCCCTTGCATACAGTAGGAGTTAGTTTGCAATGCAAAATGTGTATTTTCAGAGCTTACACACTTACTATGAAAGGTTATGGGGTGCCCTCAAACATCTGTCATGCCTGATTTGAATTGCTTTGGTTTGCTGAAATAATTTGAGGTCAGACTTTTTTTCCACTGTGGAAAGTCTCCCCCACAATCATTTCAAGAGGGCAATAGGAAGCAGAGACCCCAGGACTGACATTCACTTTCTTTGAGGAAAACACACAACTCCACAAAAGAAAAAAATAGTAAAAACTCAATAATGCAAATTCACTCACTCAATGCTTTAAGTCTATTTATTGATCACAGGCAATTCATGAACCAGTGAATTGGGCCAGCTGGGATCAGATCAGGTTGAAACAAACCGCATTTTCCTTGCATTTGTTCAAAGTAAAAATAACCCTTGGAGAGCATATGGAGGGTAAATATCAGGCTTAACGCACCCTTCCTCTCAACTTCCTTTTTCACCCTTAAGGCTCTGCAAAGTGTCCACTTTGAAACAAAACTTGCTCTTACAAGAATTGATCTTTTTGTTTTTTTTTTTAATTCTTTACAGATATAGATGCTATGCTGAGCGCAGTCTCCCACCACCGCCCACCCATTTTCCCTCCCTTCCTCCCTTTTCTCATCCCTCCCATTCATACCCTTTGTTCCCTTAGACAATAAAAATTGATTTTTTTTCCAAGCCACACACTCCAAAGAGAAACAACTTGGGATGTGGATCGTCAACCACAATAAATCCCTTAGTAAAGTTCGAGTTCATCTCCCAACATTTTTATGGGAAATAAATTTATTGAGCATGGCCCACATTTTTTTGAAGTCCTTTGGCAAGCAAGTGTCCCATAGGTAATTGCCTGAGAGAAGACAATGTGAGACACAGCTGTAAGTCCCAGACTCCATAATTACTCAGAAATGCTGCAAAATTAGACCAACTAACCAGCCACTCCTAGGATCCAGCTAAAAGAAGATGAAGAGAAGAGCAGGAAAGGGGATGGAGGACAACAACGAGAGAGGAGAGGAAGTGATTGCCAGGTCTTGACACCCAGGATGGAAAAGGAGAGTATGCAGTGCTCTTTTCAATATCTCCAAGAGATACTCAAGGATCCCCTGAACAAACCCAAGTCCCTTATACCAAATGTACAGTATTTATATATAACCGATGATCAGACAAAAATCTGTGCATGTTCAATATAGATGCAATTTTCCCCAAGTATTTTCAGTCTGTGACTGGTGGCTAAACACGCAGAGCTGCCGATATGGAGGGAAAATACATGGCAAGTTTTCAGCTTCCCTAAGTTACACATAGAACTTTCTGTGAATGGGTTTCTACAGTTTATGGAACTTACATCACTAATACTGCCTTAAAGATAATTTTGACATGCAATCAATTGCTCAACTTTGACTTACATTCTTTTTCACAGATCCATGTCATTCAGAAAATTCTTAAAGTCATGTGATTTTATAAAAAAAAAAAAACTAGATTTGCCCACTGGTGTGATACTGGCATGACCACTGAGACCACTGAGGAGGTAACCAAATGCTTTCTGATTGTATTTGAGGGCTGTGCAGAGGAGTGAGCACATGCTCAGTACTTTAAACCTGGTCAAAAGCCTATGGCTAGAGAGGTCACAGATCCTAGGAAAGAATGCATGTTTTGCTAAGTGGACATGTAACCATTTATGTTTATATCTATAGACTAGTGCTGCTCTCAGACTACAAAAAGAAGTTTCTTTTTGCAGAGGGAGATGGTTAAATGCAGAAACTTACAACTAGTTAAAGTGCTAGAGTAAGTGACAGTTGAATGCTGAACCCTCAATGATACATCTATATCACCCCCTCTAAAGCCCAAGATCCATCACAGAAGAAAGGGTAGAAAGATTATAGAAACCAGAGGATGGATAGGAGAAGTTCTGGAAATGACATGCCTGCTACAATCATGAATACTGGCTACCTACCAAGACCTTAACACACACATGACACAGACACAGACACACACACAGACACAGACACACACAGAGACACACACACAACAATGGGGGTAGGAGGAAGACTAGTTGGGAAGAAGGGAGTCGGCAGCAAGAGTGGGAAACGAGAAGAGAGAAGCAGAGGTATTGAATATGCTCATAATGCATTCTATCCATGTATGTATTTGTAAAATGTGTAAAACTGCAAAGAAAGCTACAGAATAGACCAGGACACTCTGATTCTTGAAGTTATTCCAATTTCACTGATATTAAGCAAATCAAAATATACCTATAGTGTACTGGTATCTGCACATCTGCAATTTGTTGTGGTTAGAATTACTGAGTTTATTCCTCCCATTCCGTGTGTGTACGTGTGTGTGTGTGTGTGAGAGAGAGAGAGAGAGAGAGAGAGAGAGAGAGACAGACAGACAGACAGACAGACAGAGACAGAGACACAGAGACAGGCAAAGATACTGACTTTGCTTCCTGTCCCTTTGTAGTAGACATAACCACACAGTTCGCTTTGATCAATAACACATACCACATCCAGTGATTTCCTAGCCCTCTCTCTAAACCTGCCACTCATGGCTATAGCAGAATGATGTGCTAGAATCTGAAGCCTTGAGTGTATGCAGAGGGCAGCTTCCCCAGACGTTTTATGAGTTCGCAGTGGGCTTTATAGAGCAAAATCTACATTTGGTCTGTTACACAACTTATTTGTTATTTGAACTTATGAGTCGTTGTAGGTGCAACAAGACTCATTCTCATTGTATACAGGTTTTTTAATCACATTACTTCTCATTTATTCAACATATCTTTACCAGGCCCATCCTTACTTGTACATAGATTTTCAAAATCACTTTCTGATTGATTTATTTGATGTATATTCTCTTTTTCTTTTCCTTTTTAATTTTCTTTTGCTTTTCGAGGCAGGTCTCCCTGTGGCCCCGCTGGGCTGGCTTTGATCTCACGGAGAACCCCCCACCTGTGCCAGCACTAGGACTGAAGGTATGCACTGCTATGCCTGGTTTTGTGACTTTTCTTTAAACTTTTTTCACCATGTCTTTTCTACACATCTAGCATATGACTGTCAGTGTTCTAGGATGGGAGAAATGGCCATGAGCAGACATGAAACTCCCTGACCTCATGAAGTCACATTGTGAGCTTTCTTCACTTCACCTTACTCACAGTTCCACAATCTTTTCTAGTCATTTCCATTTTACTCCAGTGTGTCTCATACTTGATGAATGACATGTTCTGGCTGTAACACTTGCTGAAACTGCTTCACAAATTGCTTTTTGTTCTCCCCGTGTCAAATAAAGGAAAACTCAGGCAACTACTATCAAATACAATACTCTACTCTTTAACCTATTTTTGGCTAAGAATAATTTTGCTGGCTCTCTTTATTTTATCATGAACATTTTTATGACCGCTTTCAGTAGCAACACATGTAAGAACAGGAGGGGAGCTTGACTCACATGGAGGCACAGACACTACCCTGCATCCTGTGGATGAACACGTAACACGCAGAGTCTTGAGTGCAGCACATCAACTCAGCTGCATGCTTAGGTTCTTGCTCTTAAGGAATTGTCATGGCAGAGGCATTAACTGCAGTAGTTCAATACAGAGATTAAACATGAGTCTTGATATCAGTTCAACTGGGCTCAAGTGCTGGTTTTGGAATATACTCACTATATGAATTCTGGTAAGTTCACTCACTGATTCAACAAACACTTGCTGAGGACCTACTTGTCATGTCATGAAGTATAAAAACTCCAGTAAGCAAGACAAACATTAGACCTAACTTTATAGCATATATACACACATATATGCATATATATATATGATTGAGATGTTACATAATTATATAGTGATTAATCTGCCTGCTGTTTGATATACATATCAGTGTTATCATGGTGATTTGACCTACGCTGCACAATTATGAAGCTTCTTGGAGGAAGTTGGGACTTAAGGGTCAAATACAAAAAACTGTGTAGGAAAGGTGGATTCAAAGATTCCACAGCAAGAAAGAAGCCAGAGGGTGGAGAGAACAAGGGCAGAGGTCTGAGGATACTGGAAATGATGGCTGACACCCAAGCACTGGGACCTCAGAGGCAACACTAAGGGTTTTGGTCTTTACTCTCAAGTCAATGGGGCGTCACTAAACGAGGGAGAGATGTGGTTAGCACTGCTCTTGCCAAAGGTCACTTTAGTGTCTTTGAGAACACAGAGTTGAGGGAATGACCTGGATGTCAAAGGCTGCCATGCTGAAATGCTAGGGGAACTGGGAAGGGTGTAGACATTCAGATGTTTAGGAAGTCAAATGGAGAGAACTGAGTGGCTGGCTGGATACAGTGAGAGGTGGGCCCAAGTGACTCCCAGACTCCCAGTACATAGATGATCGAGCACGGTACTATTAATGCAGACTGGAAGGGGCCAGGAGTGTGGCTGGGGAGGGAAGGTAGTGGTTCAGTGATTTAACTCTAGTGAACTGCACTTTGCTCTTCTCTGTCATGGCAATGAGAGTGACAGGAAAGGCTATGGGAATCACACTGGATCCAGATGGCAAACACATTCACAAGTACCTGGCACAGAGTGTGTAATGATAGTGACTGTGTCTGGTCACCAGACATACGAGGAACAGGCTAAGGCACCTGATCTCCTGGCCTCACCCTTCGCTCCTGCACCACCGTGCACAGCGGTCATTTGTACGATTCTTTAAACATTTGTCTCCTGGTTGGCCTTGATGCACCAAAAAGACAGGGACTGACTGTAATTTTGCTCAGCACCATATTCTCAGTAATAAATATTGTGACAAAATGAACAAAGAGCATGGGCAGAAGCTTCATGCTTCCCCGGGGCCTCATCCGTTCCTGTGACCGTGTACTCATGACAGTGGATAGAAACAGTCCACCCTAGCCATGGCAGGAGGACAGAGATAGCCCACCACTTGGTTGATATTGTCTCCAAAGTAAAGTGGTTCTTCTGATTTCACTGCTACTAAGCAAATTAACGTACACCCACAGTATACCCTCAGGAATTCATTTGGAAATAAATGATTGATGTTACCTAGAAACACCTGAAATGCAGTGCACATGGGACGCAATACTCATGCGCCATCTCTTCTGTCTGCTTCAGGTCTTCTAGTACTGTTACTCCTAAGAACCTGGGTTTTCAAACTGTCCCTCTTTAAATGAGTGTGTGTGTGTGTCTGTGTGTGTGAGAGAGAGAGAGAGAGACAGAGAGAGAAAGAAGAGAGAGGGGGTATGTGTACATGTGTTCATGTGTATGCGTATAGGCACGTACATACCATGGTGCACATGTGGAGATGAGAGGACAACCTTGGGTGTTCATCACTGCCTTCTACCTTGTCTCTGAGCAAAGTCTCTGGTTAGCCACTGTGTGCAACAGGCTAACTGCCCCTACGCTTTCAGAGATTCTCCTGTCTCTGCCTCCTGCCTCGGCCTCCCACTGTGCTATACGCACACTGGGCTTATTGATGTGCTCTATCACACAGGCTTTTAATTGGGTTCTGGGGATTTGCACTCAAGTCCTCACACTTGCATGGCAAGAGCTTTACCCACTGAGCAAAATCCCCATCCCCAAAACGATCCAATCTTACTTTTTTAAAAGTTGGGGAAAGAGAGAGGAGGTGAAGGAGAAATAAAAGTCATATTTAATTTAAATCATTTGACCTGTTGCTTCCCACTGTCCTGTCTCCCTGGGAGAATGCTTATGAGAGTCCATCTAGCATTTGATGTGATTTTGATGATTCTTTTTCATTTTACTTATTATTTTTATCTTATGTATATGAGTGTATTGCCTGCATACATGTAAGTGCAGCCATGTCATACAATGCCCATGAAAGTCAGAAGAGGGAATTGGATCCCCTGGAACTGGAGCTACAGGCAGTTATTAGCAACCATGTGGGTGCTGGGAATTGAACCCAACAGTCAGTACTCTTAACCACTGAGCCATCTCTCCAGCCCCCAGTGGTTCGGATAATTCTTATCTGACTCTCTTCCTGTAGTTACTGCCTTCTAGGTGTTCCTGTGGCATTGTGTTGAATAACCTTCTATTATTCATGACATTTTGCTCAGTGTCTTCTCTCTGATCAAGGTTATAAACACTTCAAGAGACCAGCACATAGCAAGATATCTTGGAAAGGAATTGGATAAGTACATATAGCTTATTGGCTGGCTGCTTATCTGTGAGAAAGACTAAATCATGGAGGAAGGAAAAGGAGAATGGGAAAAGTTCATATGGGGATAGCCGCTTTTAATCACAGCACAAATCAAGCTGTAAAACCCCCTTAGCTCACCTGAGGTTTCCAAGCTATGGTCCCAGGCTGGCTCTGCACCAGCTACCTATGAAACCTGATTCTGGTTCATGGGGTGAGGCAGTGCCCTCCTGGGTGGCTGCTCATGATTTTAATCACGCCACTTTCCATTCTTGCAGGCACCTGACTGGTTCAGGTGCAACCGTTTCCTGGAACCTTGGGAATAAATAAATAACCTTGGCAGGTGACCAAGGAGATCAGTAAGTGACTGCACCTGGGCTCCAGCTGTGTAGTCAGAATAGTGTTCGCACTTCTGCTGCTAACTCTAACCTATGCCAGCCTCCTGGCACAGCTTCTGGCAGAGGCACCACTTCAACTTCTTTCCCCCTCGAGTTCAAATCAAGTAATTGGAAAGAAGAAATAAACCGACCCTTAGTAATCTGATGAAGACTCCACCTGGAATCAAAAGCGAAGGTAAATAAACGTTTCACCGTCATCCAAGAGAGGGTGTTTGCCAGGAAGACCTTGACTGACCAATACTGGGGCTCTGCCAAGGCCTTGCACTCCAAGTACCCGTATCTCATTACAGGGCATTCATTTCTTCCTTATTCCCAGGCCTGATCCCAGCCTGATCCCAGCCAACAAAAACAAAGCAAGAAACAGAGTAAACACCTTGCCTTAAATTCCAGTAGCAGAGGAAATGTGTAAGGGTCAAAGCTGTTTCCATGGGGAGGCCTATAGCCCCTGGGATCCTTCCAGGGACCCCCCAGTTCAGGCTCCATTCATAGGCATGTATTAGGGTTCCCCAGAACAACAGAATGTACAATGTACGTGTAAATCTAAGAAGATTATGGCAGGTTGGCTCACCTGAGGAGAGGCTGGAGAGATCCATCACAATGGCCACCTGCACCCTGGAGAGTCAGGGAACTCGGAAACTGTCTGAGAAACTGGAAGCCCCCAACAAGGTGGAAGGTCTGGGGGCGGGGGCCGCCCTGGAAAGTTTCTGCTGAAGGATTTGGACTCTGGCGGCAGAGGGAAACAAGCAGCCGGAGGACTCCGCCTGTGCACGCGTGCTCCTGTGTGCCAGAGGACTCCGCCTGTGCACGCGCGCTTCCTGTGTGCCCATCCTTGCTTTCGTGCTTCCACCGCTTTCCCACCTTTCCAACCCGGTAGCCGCCATATTCAGAAAGGCCTGCGTCCCATTGTCTCTGGAAATAACTGTCACAGACACACCCGGAAATGCCCTTTACCATTTTTCTAGGCATTTCTCAATGCAATCAAGCGGAGAACCGAGACTAATCATGAGGGATGAAGAAAGCATAGAAACGTTCTTTATTCTGAGTTTACGCTTGCTTCTCTTCAATGCTTCATTTTGTTGCCTGGTCTTGCTATGTAGCCCAGGCTGGCCTCAAACTATTGCTCCTTCTGCCTCCATGTCCTGGGTGCTGGGATTAGGGACAAGCACCACCACGCCAGGCCTCTTTTTATTCAATAGGGACTGTTTTCTCTGGTTGACTGTATCATAGAGTGTGTCTACTGTCTTAGAACTGTGAAATCATTGTTATAATCTCTCAAACATGCAGTGTATATGTTATAGGTCGTGATAAAATATCCAACACCACATGGTTGATTAGCAAGGTAATTTTTTTCGGCCAGGCCACTTGACTCGAGAGCAAGGGTCCGGATCGAGCTGGGAAACACGCTTTTATAGCAACCGGTTACAATTTAACTATTTTTTAAAGAATCAGGTATTTCACAGTAGTTAAAAATTTTCCCATCACATTACTGTTACTATCATAGTTAGTTATTTACATCTTTTCCCCCAGATGAGGGTGTTTTGGGATTAGTGGTCAGGCCAGTTCCTGAAATTCATGAGTTATCTTCTTCCTGGGCATGTCCCTGGGAGGGGTTGAGCAAGAATGCACAGGCAATTTTAAGTCCAGTGGAGCAGCAAAAAATGTAAGCTTTTATCCTATCTACCTAGAGTATCACAGTACACGCAAATAATTTCAAGACACAGAGCATTGAAATGATAACGGAATTTTGCGCTCACATGTTTACAGTTTTCTTTCTATGTCCTTTTAAACTCTGTGATTCAAGAATATTTTCTTATTGTACAAAATAAGGTCAAGTGTGGTAGCTTACACCTATAATTCCATCCTTGGATAGTGGGAGAAAGACAGGAGGATCACCACAAGATCAAGGCCAACCTGACCTTTAGGCCTGCCAAGACTACGTAACAATACCCTGTATCCAAAACCCAAAATTTTAAATATAAATTTATATTTTATAAAATAAACAATTATAAAATATATTTTATAAAATAGTAAAAATCTGCATTTTAGCCAGATGTGGTGGCCGACACCTTTAATCTCAGTTCTTGGGAGGCAGAAGCAGGCTGATCTTTGTCAGTTTGAGGCCAGCCTGGTCTACAAAACAAGTTCCAGACCAGCCTGGGCTATATAAAGAAACCCTGTCTCCAAAAAAATATCTTCATTTTATGGAAGCTGGAGAGATTACGTCTGAAGAGCACTTGTAGCAGACCAGAGTTGAGTTTCTAGCACTGGTGTTCAATGGCTTGCAACTGCTTGTAACTCTAGCTCCAGGGGATCTGATGCTCTCTTCTGATCTCTGCAAGGCACCTGCACACATATGGGTGTGCCTGCACACATACATAAATAAATATTCAAAAGTTTTAGAAATATACATATTAAACATGAAGCCTTCCTTATCTGTGACCCCCAAATACCTTTTTTTCTATTTCTTCTAGAAGTAACGACCATTAATGTAACTTCTAGTCCTTTATGTAGGCATCTTTCCAGGTGCATGAATGTAATTTTGATGTAAATGGGCTTCGACTACACATATTCTACAGCTTGATTTTTATGTTATAGTATAACTTCAAGTCTTATTTCTAGATATGTGAAAGAATATGACAATATCACTCTAGTCAAAGATGTGCATTATAATTCATAAAGGGAAAAGGATATATTTTACTTAATCTAGTGAAATACTACAAAATAGGGAGTGTTTCCAAGACAAATTATGAGAAATGCTGCAAATATGTTCACACACACACACACACACAAACACACATTATTCCTAAACACAAATTCCTGGAAATATTTTGTGTTGTACCAAACAATATGCATATTTCTAAAAGATCTATTCAAGTATGCATACCATACAAATATCCATTTTATATGGATATTAATCTTTAGGATTATCATCTACTTAAAGAGTTGTAAGACCATCACTATAATTTGTTTAAGTCATTTCTGTCAGCCTTCAAAAGAAACCTCATGTCCATTTGCAGCCTCTCCACATTCCCATCCTGTCCAACTTTAGTGCTAGCCAACCACTAATCTGCTCTGCCCTTTCTGGCTACCACATATGAATATAACCATGCACACACACTATGTAGTGTTTTGTTTACCTTCTTTAACTTAACATATTTTGAAGGTTTATCTATACTGATACATGGGTACTCTTTTTCCATGGCTGGATAATATTCCACTATATGGATATACCATTCATCAACTGATGGACATCTGGCTGTTTCCATTTATTTCAGCTATTTGTATCTGAGTAGCTGCAAGTCTTGTGTGTTAAAGGCTTGGTAACTACCCTGTGGTATCATTGGGAAGTAGGGTAACAAAGAAGGTAAGGCTTAGTGAAGGCAGTCACATCATTAGGGACCAACAGTCTCTTGGCACCAGGAGGTAAGCAATTTTGTTCCACCACAGACTCTGCATCATGCTGTTCCACTTCACCACAAGCCCAAAGAACTAGTGCCCAACCACCGTGGACTGAGCCTGGGAGCCAAAAGAAATCTTCCTTCCTTGCAATTTGAATATTTCCGTTATTTTTAGAGCAATGTTAGAGAGCAAATAGCTATCTAACTGGGATAGGCAATAAATTCTCTAGTTTATCTGTTGAAAGACCCACATTTCCAGTTTCTCTGGTCAATCACCTGATCGTAGGACCACCCTTAGGAAGGTGGGCTCACCTTAAATTATACTAAATAGGTGGGCAGAATACAGAGTGTGTCAATGAGACAGTGAACTTTTCCTGCCTGGAATCCCGTCTCCCAGTGCAGTTCTTCTGGTCCTGGCCACAGACATGTAGCTCTCCGTGTCTGTGTGCTTTTCTGAATTCTTCAGCAAAGTGTAATCTTTCCTTCTCTTCTTCATGTCTCTTTTCTGAACATGCTTTCTCTAAGGCTTTGGGCTGCCCTAGCAGCTTCTATTTCTATACTTTTTCCTAAAGCTCCTTCACCCAGTCAGGCTCTAGACCTGCATGACTTTTTGGCTTCTTTTCTTCTCCCTCCAATCTCCTCCCCAGGCAGCTGGAGATCCCCAGCTTGCCTGCCTTGATTCCAATAAAATTGTCCTAAAGCTTCCCATTGGGTTCATTCTTAAATTCTTTTATCAACAAGACGAAGAACCCACTGGGGGACGCTCTCTCCCCATTTCAGCAATAGAAACTAACATGTAAGTAAGGTTACTGTGAATATTTGCAAGACTCAGGGTATATGGCATTTCCTTTATCTTGGTGATCTACTTAGGAGTCACTGAGTCAAACGATAAATCTATGCTTAGCACTTAAAAAGGATTCAGTTTCTCCACATCCTCAACAGTATGTGTTCTCTTTTTTATTCTACCCGTTCTAGTGAGTATGAAGATGTGCACATTTTTAACTTGACTTTGCTGACTTGAATTCTTACTAAAGGTGTACATGAAATAGTATCTTTATCTATATATTTTTTAAGGGGATAAGAGTTTATTCTTGAGTCAAATGTGAGTGACCATGGCCGGAAACACAGATTCAGGTTGCCCTAAATTCCATGCTCCAATGTGGTAACAGTTTCATGAAGTTTTCATGTAGTAACGGAACAACTACAACTAGTGATAAGCCAAGTGTGATAAGTCAAGACACTTTTCAAATACATTGGTGGAAGCATCAAGTAGACAGAGATCAGAGGAGGAATCTCTGCTGTCGGCCCCTCATGCCATCTGACGGCATTTTTAGCCTTTTGATTGGTGGGAGCTGTTTCTTTTGTTAATACATTCTATTTGTCACAAGATGTTAATCTAGAAACAGAAGTGGGCAAAGAGTGGCTATTTGGGGGCTAAAGATAGTCCAGGATAATTGTAAATAAGTTCTGGGTCGGCAACATTCCAAACTCTACAGTCACTGAAGTGTTAATCAGTTGGTCAGTCTTGCGGGAAGTTCAGCTCAAGATGCAGGATTTTTTCTGAGAACTTTCATTCACAGTGTCACATTCTGTGTATGCAGGGGCCACATATTACATATTACCACACTGCTAGGAAGGCTCATTCCTAGACTCCAATGTAGACGAGGCTCTGTTGTCGGTAAGACAGCAGTCTTCAGGAGAGAGGAATAGATGGTTGGTAAAACCAGTAAGAAAGAAATTCTTGAATCATATCAAAACTATTAGTCATCATGAACTGGATCTGATTTTTTTTCTTTTTTCTTTTTTGTCCTCTGTAGCTGACATAACATTTGCATGTGACATATAATAGGATTATTACACTTAAAATAATCAAGAATATTCCTTAGCTTAATGGAGTAAATGTAACATATTTAAGTAATAAACATTTTTAAAATGAGATTGACTATGTTTTCCCCTTTATTTACAGGCATCTGTATTCTATGAACTGTTTTATTTCTATTTGGAGTATTTAAACAAATCTATTACCTTCTGATCTTTGGGTAATGACTTCATCTGTTTTATTATAGTGGTATCAAACCAGATTTACTTTGGAAAATAAATGAAAGATATTTCAGAAGAAATTATACAATATAGCATTCTTTAAACTTTCTTCTAACTAGAATGCCTTCATTTACATACCAAATATTAATAACAATAGAAACAAAAGATGAAACCTGTTAGAAAATTGGTATTTTATAGGCCTTGAAGTCATAACCAAATACTTTTTTTTTAATGACTAGAAATGGAACTCTAGAGAGAGTCATTGTAGTATTTCCCATTATCCTTTATTAGTAAAAGATGGCTATTGCTTAATTATTATTCTAATCCTGGCTAATTCTACTATACAGGACACCTTAGATGCTCATCAACTCAATAAACATCAAGTATAAAATATCATGAATATTGTTATTAGAGAGTGATGTCTTTTGTGTAATTTGGACGAGAGGAATTAACCCAAATGTCTGGGTATCTCTAGAGAAAATAGTATTGTAGTTACTACATTGAACGTTGGAGCGTGTTATAGGACCTTTTAGTCTAATTGGTTGGATTCAGTTTAATACATACACACACACACACACACACACACACACACACACACACACACAAATTTGCATTTTAAAGTTGGGCTTTTTATCCAAATTATACTGAATAATTAGAAAAAATATGTACGTAATTTTACAAAAACTGAAAACACTTGAATCTTGCGGTGGTTTGAATGAGAATGTCCCCTATAGGCTCTAAGTTTTGTCTCCAGTCAGTGGCACTGTTTGGGGAGGTCTTAGAAGGTGTGCCATTCTGGAGGAAGCACATCACTGGGGGCGGCTTAGAGAGTTCTTAAGCCTTGCCGGACCTCCAGTGGCTCTCTGCTTCCTGTGCCTGCTTGAGGATGTGAACTTAGCTTCTTCGTCTACTCCAGCCACTCTGCTGCCATGCCCAGTTCTCAGCACACCTCCCTGAGAGGTGTAGGCAAACCTTCTCACCCTGCCTCTTCCTTCACTGACACTTTTTTTAAAATGTACGTGTGTACTGCCTGCATGAACATAAGTGCACCCTGTTGTGCAATGCCGGTGGAGTTCAGAAGTGGCATAGTTCTGAGTTCCGTAACTCCTGGAACTGGAGTTATGAGTGGTTGTTAGCCACCATGTGGGTGCTGGGGATCAAACTTGGGTCCTCTGCAAGAGCAGTCAGTGTTCTCAACCGCTGAGCCATCTCTCCAGCCCCTCACTGATACCTTTAGTCCTCGATTAACCCACCTTTTCTCCTCTAGTTTCCAAAGCCCTCTGTTAAAGAACTTCCAGAATCTGTATCCATGATCGAACTCTCTGCGTACTGTGGTGGTTTGAATAAAAATGTCCCCCAAAGGCTCCAAGTATTTGGACTTTTTGTCCCCGGCTAGTGGAGCTGTTTTGGGAGGTCTTAGAAGGTGTGGTCATGCTAGAGGAAGCATGTCACTGGGGGTGGGCTTAGGGAGTTCTTAAGCCTGATGGGATCTCCAGTAGTGCTCTGCTTCCTGTGCCTGCTTGAAAATATGAGCTTAGCTTCTGCGTCTGCTCTAGCCACCTCTACCACCGCGCCTCCTCGCCATGATGTCCTCTTCCCCTTTGGAACCATAAGGGAAATAAACTCTTCCTTTCATAAATTCCCTTGGTTAGTGTTTCTATCACAGCAACAGAAAAGCAAACTAATACAAATCTTTTAAACATGAATACTAATTGAGTAAGGGAAGGGTTCTGGGTAAGCAAATAATAGAAAACCATGATTAATGAAAGGAAATAACACAAAATTCAAGGAAATGAACTTTAAGAGTCTCGTGTGCCAACTTCATCTAAGAACTCATCCATGTGGACTTCAGAGATGATGGTTGGGACTCATCTTCAACTAACAGACAATAAAGGACCCAAGTAACCAAATATTTCTTACTTTTGTTCCTTACACTGTTTTATAGTTAGCTATTTTTAATATTTCTCTTGGTATATTTCTAAATGATAAAATAGTAATATTTGCTTTAAATGTTATAAATATTCTTTTCATATTTTATGTAACGGTTTAATTCTCACTAGCTAGACCTGTCACTGTATTTTCTTCTAATATGTCTTTACTAATGTTTCTTCTGGATTACTAAATTTGGAAGTTATTTCTTTAATATGGTGCTGGGGAAGAATACCTTATTTGTCTGGTTTCAGTTACTCCAAAATTTGGACATTGACATTTTTATCCTTTCCTATTTTTAAGTAAAAATCTACTTTGATCATGGTAAATAAACCAGTGTTTTAATCAGTCTCTTCTGGACTTTGTACTCTCTTTCACTGATCTTTTCTTTCGTCTGTGTAAGTATCATGATGGTTATATTACTAATGCTTGGAAAGTGTGTTTGGGGTGTAGGTATGCAGACTACCTTTCATGATTCCTATTTTGAAAGAGGACACCTTGAGCAAGTTTGGTAAATGTAACAAAAGATGTTTTGTTCAATGAGTCCTCACACTGCATGAACATTAAGACAGAAATACATATTGACTTAAATTCATAAATAATGGAAAAAGCAAGATGATTCCAGGTCTGTGGCTCCACCAGTAGGAAATACGCGGGAACGTTTGTCCACAGCAATTCTCTCGTGTGTCTTTGTGTCTGACTTTGATCATTTTCTATTCTCCATAAAGAAGATAGTCACTTGATGGCCACAATGTCCCAACCACATCTGGAAAAAAAATGGTCCAAGACATACTATTGTTGTCACAAAGTAAGACTAACGTTGTAACTGTCAGAAACAAACAAAAATGAAGAATCTTGACAAGTTATCACTAACCAACTTCTAATATTTTGTTGAGTATGTTATATAGGAGAAGAAAATTATGGTTAGCAAGTTGAGCCTCAGTGAATCATAGGGAGGTAGGGAATAACTGAGTTCCTAAGAGGATACAAAAATTAGTATAGTCAATAGGGAAGTAATTTTCAAATATAAAAAAGGACATAAGGCTTACTTTTTTTGCAGTGTGCAGTGAGTGTGCAGGTGTGTATGCACATTCATGTGTGGGCACATGTGAGGGTTACCTGTGCACACCTGGAAGCCAGGGGTTGATGCTGGGTGTCGTCCTTGATCATGCTCCACCTTACATATCGAGGCAAGAGCCCTCGCTCAACCCGACTTTGCCAAATCAATTCCTCTAGCTAGCCAGCTTGCTCTAGGGATCCGTCTCCACCTCCTAAGTGCTGAGATTACTGACAAACTGCCATGCCCAAGAAGCATTTAAGTGGGTGCTGGGTATCTGTACTCCAGGCTTCACTGCAAGCACTTTGCCCAGCCTAAGGCTTCACTTTTAAATGTAGTTTTTATGTAAGTTACTTTTAAAATGTACTGATCATTGTATTCAGGTATGGGCCTCATATTTTTTAAATCTGAAAGATTCCCAACGCTCTACCATACTAACCCTATAGTGGTAGTTCAGGGTGTTTGATGCAATTAGGCGATTACATTTACATGTTTCCGTGCGCAAGAAAAATAATGCCTGGGATTCTAACACTGGGGAGGTGAAGCACAGGACTGCAAACTCAACAGGACTGCACTGGGGAAAGAAAGGGACAGGCGAGGGAAGGAAAAGAAAGATGCTGTTTCCTTCCTTCCTTCATACTTGAATCAAAAAGCCAGTAAACAGGGTCTGAGTGGGGAAGGTGGCTGAGGAAGGTCACAGGAATAATAGTCAGACCCACCGGACCCAGGAAATAAGAGGGCAGGAGGAGGGGCTCGCAGACAAGTGGTCACTGATGGAAATGGAGCTGCAAATATTGAAAAGAGAGAGTTAGAAGAAAGGGCTATTGGACTGGACTTGAGGGTGTCAGTGTGAAATCATATTCAAAACATAAAGACGTTAAGATCAACAACACACACGTATATGCATACTTAGACTCATATACACACATGCATACATACCTTGATGAGGCTTGGGTCAGCAACCCTTGTAGCAATGAATATACTTTCAATAAATAAGCAAGCATGCTTTCTTTGATTTTCAATGTCTTGTTAGAAAATCAAGGAGCAGACAGAGATATGGAAAACCTCTCTAGCTGACATCAAGCTACATTTCTCTCAAGAGAGAAACACAAAGCTAGAAATTATCTTTGGGAGGCCAATTCATAAAAATTTCATTTATCCTCAAACTTTGAAAATAAAAGTTGATTTCTTTTTTTAAACTTTTTATTTATTTTATGTGTATGAGTGTTTTGCCTGCATGTATATATAAGTGCACCTTGGTTCTATTCCTCTACAGAATCCTGACTAACACAGTGGCCTAATTAAATAGCCTGACAACTCCCAAGGGTGCAGCTATGTATGGCTCAGTTCATTTGTGGCATCCATCCTCTGCACAGGTTTTCATTGTTCACAGAGATAGCAAACCTTTACTCATCTCATCAGACTTTCAAAACAAGTCCAAAGACACCCAAAATTGGGTGATTAGTCATGACTTGTCGTTAGAAGGTGAAAGCACATTGTTCGGCTGTCTCCTCTGAACTGAAATAGTCCCTCCTGGGGCGGGGGTAAGCACTTACACACACACACACACACACAATGCAATACAACTTTAAATTTTTCTAATATCAAATACAATGTAAATGTTATGCAGAGAGAGTACTGAGGAAGCAATAAGAAAAATAATCCTGCTGGGTTCAGATACAATTCCCCCTCCTTGACCTCTCCCCGCCCCTCCCCCTCCCTGACTGCTCCCGCCCCTCCCTCTCCCTGACCTCTCCCCGCCCCTCCTCACTGTGCTGTTCTGCCCCAGGAACTCCCCTTTCCCTTTCATATCTCAGCTGTTCAGTTGCCTTCCCGTACTCCTTCCCTAAAGTGCCCCCAAGGAAGACTTACTAAGTAAGTGAAACTTTCAAAGCTCCTCCCCAAAGTTCTAAAGGCATTGACAACTGCTGGGGAGAAGAGACTCTGACATGGCCTAACTATCTGCAGGTTGTGCTGGAAGCTCCAGGAAGCAGCTTTTCTGAGTTCTTACCCACACAGCAGTGGGTTTCTCAGTGATACAGCTGATTCTGAGTCAGTAAGTAAGTAACCCAACAAACATGGCTGACTCAGCTAGACATGGGTAAGATTGTTTCTTCAGTCTGTTGTCAGTGCCCTATCTTCAATAAACAGACATTTGTTCATGACTCCCTAGGAAAAGTCATACAAGACATAACTTTGAAGTAAGGAGATTTGAACCAACTATTTTAACCAATAGTATAATGCAACCATCTGTACAGAGTTTCCCCAAGTAACTTCCTTGAGCATAACATTCACTTAGCTGAGTAAGCAACCAAAAAATTAGAATTACTTGCAACCCTACTATCCCGCAAGCACTAAAAAGTGACCAGCAGTTCCAAAAATGTATCTTCCACTGTCTTACTGAGCTACTAAAATTTTGAATACTCTGACCTAAAGCACCATCAGATGCTTTGGTGCTGTATACTTTAGGCAAAGGGCAGTATTCAGAACCATTAATATCTTAGGATGAGACTGTCTGATCAGCCTCAACAGATACAAGGGGTTTAACTAGTGTCAGAACAGTTACCCAAAGAAGACTCAGAAATCCCCTTCTCACTTCTGAACTAAACACATTCTTTCCCCTCCAGGTCTAGACATCCATCCAAATGAATAAGACAACATGGCTGCATGGTCCAAGCATGTGGTGATTTTTATTAAGAATAACTTTGGTTCTAAGAATTCCACCCTCAAATCTGTAATACTTTCCATTAAAAACAATTATACAAGAGCAAATACAAAAAATATTAAATTATGAAAACAAATCCATTAAGGCTCCCTTTATATATATTATATACACTCACACAGGTCAAGATTCTCAGAGTAGAAGAATAAAGTCAACTGCTGCAGCTTAGAAAGCTACCCTACTTTACTGCCAGGAGACTATAAAACACGGAACTATTTTAAGAACGCTACAGAGTGGAAAAATGGAGCCATTTTTTTTTTTCCTAAAAGTGGCTCAAAGCACAAAACTGCTCAGATGTTGACCAGTCCTTGGGGTCTGGACTACATAGCACTGGGTGCAAAGAAAGAATGTCACCCTTTTTAGGCTCAGGCTCTGAGCTCAGCTCATCAGACAGCTTGTAAGAGCCTTACTACCTGTACACTCCGAGATGTAGCATAAGCCATCACTTCATGCTATTTACAAGTCCCCTTTTGGCCAGACCTTATAGCACTAACTACCAAGAAACTTTTCAGATCTGAATGGAATCTGGAAGGAAATGTATTTGTACTTAACTTTTTCCCAGGGATTTGAGTCCTAGATAGTCCTAGGAACAGAACAGATCCCTCTACAGGAGCCAGTTACATCTGAAGATCTAACTTCCATGTAGATAAAAAGGTGTAAATCAGCCCCAAATCTTCACCTCACTTCATGCGCAGAGAGAGAGAACTCCAGTCAATGTGCAATCAGGAGATATAATTAATGCACTTTCTTCTCTCAAAAGGAAGAATGATAACAAAGTAGTCACCATTCCAATCTTCAAACCAAACTATTTTATCTTTAGTATCTCATAAATTGCTGATAAAACCAAAAATGTATTTCTTGTGTAATCAACCAACATGTTTCTCTAACTAGCATCGGATTAGCCTCCATTTACTTATTCATATTTGGATTAAATGTGGGCCTCTTAAAACTACCTAGCTGAAGCATTCCCACAGAAAGCTAGTATTCCAAAGCTCTGCACTCAGCATTCTACGTGTTGTGAAAGCAAACAGATATCTTAAGTATAGAAATTGCCAGTTAAATTATCTCTGTGGAGAACATACTAAATATGAAATAATTCTCCCATGTCTGCAGTATAAAATATATGTGCATGAGAATTTTGCTGCTGTTTGTAATTTGGATGTCTTTTTCAATAGCGTGCTAGCTAGCAAAAAGAAGCTGAGCCAACTCACCCAGTTCTTAAGCTTTTCCTGAGATGCAATATAGTAGTCATCACTATCATCCTTACCAACAGCATCACACTGGGAATGCACCAAAATAGTCATTATATTTTGGGGCAAAAGGGTGGGGTGGAGGGGAGAGATACATGATTATTTGTCAGAAAATTTCAAAGCTTGGAATCCAATGATATTCAAAATGTATCAACCATAAAGTTTCCAGTAAAGCCTCCTAGAAATACATCTCTACACTCGTACCACATACAATATGTAAAATCCTCATTCCCCAGCTCCTAATGGGCATATCCTTACACAGCTCTCAGGACAAATCAAAGGACACTGGATGCAGAAGTTAGATTATACATACTAGCTCTTTTCTCCAAAGAACAGAGGAATTATTTCATGTAAAAGGACTAAGCAAGAAATGTAAAATCAAAACTAAATGTAGCACACAGACAACTAAGGAATTATAATGGGCTCATGGTAGATGGTGACACATGTTTCACACCTGTTATCCTATTTCTGAATTTCAGTGCCAATCAAGGTAAAGCTGTGGCTCAACACTGATATTAACAGTCTCTGGTCTTAATCTGTAACACAGGGGAAAGTATAATTTGAATAAGAAAATTTTGGATTCTCAAAATAAAACAAATATTGGATGAAACAGATTAAATGCATTGTGATGCAGTCTGAATTCACACACAGACAGATAATGAAAGAAAGAATTCAAGGCAATTTCTTTAGGTTTTAAAAGAAACAAGGCTCTGTGCCCCATGCAATGTGGAGTGGAAAGAAAACCAAAATATAAATCTCAAATTTTTATTCCAGTGTCCCTTCCTATCTCTCTGCTTGTTTTTTGTTTGTTTATTTATTTGTTTATTTTTGCTTAAAGTCTCTAAACACAGGTCCATAATTCCAACTTCTGTGCTGGTCAATGTCTTTCGTTTGGCTAATGGGAACTACAACCATCACAGACAATTAGTCCACCCAGAGGATAATCAAACCCAATCACTTTTGATAGTCAAGATTCTCAGCTCGCTGAATTCTCTCCCTCCAGGACTTGGGCCCAATGAGTGTTGCAGAGGCATCTAAACACAGCTCCTGAGGTGGTGGGGATCCCCAGGTTGCTGGCAGCCTGGGCCTAGGACTCCTGGACCTGGGCCACCTCCTGGCCTGTTCTCCTGAGATTGCCTTTCACCTTCACAAATTCTGGGGCATTTTCTTGCTCTTCTTGCAATTTCTGCTTCTCAAGTTCAAGCTAAAGAAAATTGAAAAACAGAAAAATCATTTTTTAAAACTGAGAAGCTTTTCAAAACCATCAACTTTAAAAACAAATGTATATATACAGGTTTAGAAACCTGCAAAGAAGCAGAGACCCTTTGGAAGTTACCACAAACTATACCCAGAGATGACAAGGATGGAACACACCCTAGGTGCAGCACACAGTGGCTCTGGAATCTTTGTTACAAAGGCTGAATGGCATTAAGTTATTGCAACATTCTGTGACAGCAATGTTTCTCTGATTCATCTCCATGTGCGTGCATGTATTTATGTATGTATGTAGGTTCACACGTGTATCTATACAAAAGCCTGATGTTAACCTCAGAAGTCTCCCTCAATTGCTTCCTAATTTATTTTTTTAGGCAGGGTCTCCCAATTGAACCCAGAGGTCACCAATACAACTAGTCTAGCCAGCTGGTTTGCTCTGGAGATCCCTTATCCCCACTTTCCAAGCAATGTAATTACAGCTGCGCTGGTCTTCCCACCCAGGACTTGTATGGATTCTGGGGATCTGAATGCCTGTCCTCACAATTGTACCACACGCATTTTATCCACTGAGCCATTTGCCCAGCCCCTCTGTTTGTTTGTTTGTTTTGTCTCTAGTGGCTCTTTTAGGTTTGTAACAGAAATCTAGTCTCTGCCTTAAACATAATTTACGCCTTTTGCTTGTTGCTCTCTCCAAGTACACACACGGATATCTGGCCTATGTGAACTGCCTGCTCTACGTCTTTGCTTCTCAGAACAGAAGGTGTGCACACAATCCCTACCTGCTCCAACTTCTGCTGCCGTTTTAACAGCTCTATTTCCAGATCGGATTTCTTCCTCTGTGCTCCCTCTTCCCTCTGCTTTATTACTTGATCTCGCTTCCTCTTTTCCATCACCTTCTGCAGTTCTGGTTTATTCTGAGGGGCAAGACCTCTGGGGGTAGAAAAATCATTGAAAAAGAAGTTAATGGACATATCTTTCAGAAAAATAAATGTCACTGAAGGTACCAGTTGCAGAAAAGACAAGTGTGGACTTGGCTGGACTGTGACGCCTATGAAAGAATGCATCAGTAGTCCACCGAAATTCACCAACATGGGAAAGGGCAGAAACACCTTCCAAAGAGTCTGCAAAACCCAAACACACTGAAATGCACAGAGCACCTACCGTGCAAGACAATAAGATGGCACACAGTGGGTGGAATAGTGACCCCCAATGGAGATAAAGGTGCCCAGGATATACACTGGGCCCACCTGGCATCATAATGTGTAGCTCTGATCTCATGCACTGAATGCAGCTTGGAGACAGCCTAGCAAAATGGCTCAGAAAGTTTCCTTCTACCCTTAATTTTTCAGATCTGAAAGGGGAGGTCCATACATTTAGATACAATCAAGGTCAAGCCATTCCTAAAGAACAGGCTGTGGCGCACACTGATCCCCCAGCTACCTATCCAGCATTCCCTCCCCCAAAGCATCCCTAGTTTATCGTTTATAATGCATGGGGGTCATGCTTCAGGGAAAAGAGAATTTAGGTGGTCATTTCGTCAAATGATTCATTCTCTGATCCAAGGCCTGTGGTAAGCTGATGCTAAGACACATGTTGGCGTGTTCTCTCAGGTGGGATCTCTATGTCGTGTTCTGATTCGTCTTCTCTCTTGTCCTCTGCCATTTCTTTCTAAGACGCTGTGTGAATCCATTCACCTCATTCTTGCTGTCTTCCTTGTTGATTCCACTAGCTCATACTCTTAATTTGATATTAAGATGCACAGACTATGCCAAAGCTGCTGAGCCAATTCTGACGTGTGGTGTGCTACCTTGATAACCCAGTGTGACATGCGAATGAGCTTAGCTAGTGTGAGTATTCATTTGCTGGGCAAAGATTTTATCTAATAGGAACAGGAAGATAAATCACTTCATAATAAAAATTTTGGAAGATGGTCCTTCTATGATAAATATTCTCTGCTTGTAACAGTCAAGAAGTCATATAAACGTAGTTAAAAATTTATACCAGGAGATCATTTAACTTTCTGGGTTGGATGAAAAAATGAAGAGCTGACTGTAGGCTTGCTGAATCCACAGTAGATGCAGAGAGAGTGTCAAAAGACAGAAACCAGCCTCCAGGAATTTTGCAAAATCACTACATCATCCCTTGCATGAGAATGGTGAATTCTCTGCATCAGTGCTGGCATCCGCATCAACAAGAACTTCCAGTCCCTCCTTTACTGAATTGTTGAGAATTTCACATAATGTACTTTGATCACATTTAGACCCCTCCCACTACCTGCACCTCTCCTCTAGTCCCCCCACCAGAGTTCATGTATTGTTATATATGTTAAAGCCTATAAAGCCAAATTTGTGTCCCCAAATGCCCCATAGAGCCCAATCCCTTCTTGACTAACCAGGGACCAAGTTCTGGTGGCCAAATGTTCCTAAAACCAAGTAGTTCTCATGAGCTGCCCCTGAATATTATAGTGACCATAGTCAATTTTAAAACTTAGGATAATAATAAGTGCTTTTCACCCAAAAAAGGCCAGATAGTATATCTATATTCGTTAAATAAAAAGGTCAGAATATAGTATATCTCTATTCATTAGATATCATTCATTCATTAAATAAAAGCTGAATGTATATCCCAAACTCTCTCCAGTGAGTAAATTGCAGAAGCACCATTTACATTACATTCTTTATGGTGGATATTATAGTTTGAATCTGAAAGGTCCCCCATAGGCTCATGTTTTGGGCACCTGGTCCCTAGCTGGACACCATTTAGGAAAGCTGGGGAGCTGTTAGGAAGTGGGATCTATGTAGAGGAAGTAGGACACTGGGGGCTGCTTCTTCGGAATCTATTATCTGACTTTTTCCTGACATGTTTTCTGCTGCCTCATCTACTGTGATGTGAAGAGCGACCATCACACACTCCTGCCACCGTGATGCTTTCCCTCCTACGACTGAACCTGTGAAACACAAGCCAGGATAAATCTTTCCTCCCGTAAGTTGCTTTTGTCAGGCAGTTTGTGACAGCAACAGAAAAGTAACTAAAGCAGGATTCCTGGAAATCATGCACAGGAAAGGCCCAGCACTCAGAAATCCTACTATGTACTCCTGAGCCAAGACAGCGTTACCAACCCTTCACTCGGTCTGTGTTCCCTGTACTTCCTTTACCTGGACAAGCAGATCTCTTCTCTTACTTCCTCACATCTGCATGACATATCACAGGCCAGAAGTGCTATAATGAGGCCTTTTCCCTACTGGAAGCCATCTGTTACTTCCAACTGTTCAATGTTTAAAACACAGTGACCAACCTCTACAACCACTTAATATCTACTTGAACTCTTACCCCATTACACACCTAAGTAAATCCACAGAACGACTAGCTACACATCTCACACTTTGTATTTTGGCATATCCTGCCAAATGCCCTCTAAAAAGATTGCAGCAATTTCTATTCCCTATACCAGTAAATGAAAGGTCCACTTCAAATCACCACAAACCACCTCATCAGGTTAGTAATCTCCCAAGCTGAGGGGCTGCTGTGGGTTACTGTTTATTCAGAGTGATTTTACTCTTGAGCCTCTACTCGTTTTCTAGAAAATGTGGGTATACAACTCAATGTTTTCTAATTTCTAGAGCTTCTTATTTCTGTCTTTCCCTACTTATCCCTTCTTTCCCTCTTTGAATAGTGTGTGTGTTCACATGTGTACAGAAGCACATATGTACTCGTGTGTGAAAGCTAGAGGCTGACGTGTGTATCTTCCTTGGTCACTCTCCAGCTCTATGTGGAGGCAGAGTCTCATTTAAATCCACAGCTCACTGGTTCAGCTGGCCCAGCTAGCCAGGTTGCTCCAGGCACTTCTGCCTCTACCTCCAGGTGCTGGGATTCAGTTGTCCACAATGTCTGCATGGCATTTATGTGGGTGTTAGGGATCCAAACTCTAGCCCTCACCTCCCCAGATCCACAGCTTCAGGCAATCCTGGCTCAACTATTCCAGAAGGCTGACTTTAGTTCAGGAAACACAATGTAAAAAGTATACAGCCTCTGAGTTTCAAGAGAAATGATGTGGATACTGGTTCATCATTTAATTTGAACAGTCTTATGATCTTGACTAGGCTGTCCCCCTTGACGTGTTTTTTCAACTAGAAAGTGGTGGAAAATAATGTCTTCCGTATAAAAAATCAAATAACAACATTTATTAAAATGCTGGCATGTGAGTGATAAACTGGACCCTTTCTATCCTCTGCTTTCCATGTGGTGCCATCAGAAGTCCTTACTGCTTTTCAAGATTTTAATATGACTGGAAGCGCATTCAAAAAAAAAAAAGAAAGAAAGAAAGAAAGAAAAGGTAGTTTGTAAGCTTAAGAAAACATGAATATATTTTCTTATGTTAAAGACATAACAGGTTTTCAATGCAAAAATCTTACATTGTCAAGTGGCATATAACTGATTTAGAGTGAAAAATGCTCAAGCAGTTTCTTACCTTTTATTTATTTTCTATCTAGTGAACTTTTTAGACACTGTGGATGTTTTTATTTCTAAATTTTGGTGCCAAATAACAGGAAAAACAACGTATGTATAACATGTACTTTTGGTTCAGGGATAACCAGTCCTGATTACTGGTTTGTAATACAATGAAAGTCTGTTTTCCCTTCTACAGTTTTCAAAGTATTTTATCCAGTCTAGTAACTAGTGCGTGTTATCCTGCAATCAACCCCGTGTGAATTATAGGAAACTCAGAGTAACTGGTAAAGTAACTAAAGAATGTCTCAAGATCACAGTGGGTCTTTGGAATAAAACAGGCTAGAAATAAACAAATGATTCACAGCAGCTGATAAAAATGATAATATCCACTAGAAAAAGAGGCCGGCAAATGAGAGGACTCAGGAGATGGGTACAAAACAACTTGGCAGGCTTGACCTTTGCTTTGCATAGCTACCTACCTGGATCTCCTAAGTTACCCCACGCTTAATGTGGCTTGAGCATCTTTCTTTGGGGTCAGTGGGAGATATTTTCTTCAAGGTTTAGCAAAGAGTATGGGGGATAAATGAGTTACAATCTTACAAATCAGAAAACATGGCTCAGTGGGTAAAGTGTCTGCTGTACAGGAGGACCCCAGCTACGATTCTCTGAACTAAAATATTTTTAAAAATCTGGACACAGTGGCACACACTTGTAACCTCAGTGCTGGGCAGTAGAGACAGGAGGAAACTGGGGGCTCTCTGGTCAGCCAATCAGTGAGCTCTAGGTTGAGTGAGAGACCTTGCCTCAAAAGAAGTTAAGTAGAGAAGTGACTGAGAAAAGACATTCTGATGTCAACCTCTGGCCTCTACACATGCTTTCACATACATGTGCATACAAACACACACTACACATACAATAAATTAAATAAATAAATAGTAGAGGATCCAGCTCAGAAAAATTCAAAGCACATATAGGAATGGACTGAAAAATGGATTACAAAAAAGACAAGACATTTTGCTTCCTTCTAAGAATTTAATAGAAAGATGATTATAATCATTATTTAAAACAAGCCAATAAAGACATAAGGAAGGGCATTCTTATCTATTAAGTCTAGTAAGTTCCCAGAAACTTCTCTCTGCCATTTAGAAACAGCAGCACAGACAGAATTTACATTTGACTGTCACATTTCCCAAAATGTCAAGCAGTGATTTTAAATTTAAGAACATGCAATTCTCTTCTATTTAAGATACTCTCTTTTATCTTAACATAACCTCCTTCACCGAAGATTTAAAACATGCATGCATGGGGCCAGCAAAATGGCTTACTAGATGAAGGCACTTGCCATCAAGCCTGACAACCTGAGTTCAATCCCCAGGACACACATGGTAGAAGGAAAGAACCAATTCCTGCAAACTGTTTTCTTACTTACATACATGTGCACACACACACACATGCACAACACACCTATCTACATATACACATATGCACACACACACCTATCTGTATGTACACATATGCACACACACAGAAACACACAGAAGCAAGAGCATACACAAAATTAAAAAAAAACATTTTAAAATATAAGCATGTGTTTGGAAAGGAGCAGTGGGAAACCCTACCAGTGGCAGGTACATCACTTCATGTAGACATCTTGGCTCCAGAATGCAAGGTGGAAGGAAGCCTGCATCATGGCCCCCAAGCAAAACCCCTCATGAGGCCATGAAATTGGCTACCTTAAACGTCCCTGAAGGATAAAGAAACCGTCATACCTTTTTTGATTCATAAGAAGCTCTCTATGGAGGTCCTGATGGTTTCGGGACATTTTGACAGGGTTGATCAGCTTCTGGGGCCTAATTAATTCAGGATTGTCATCTTCTATGTAGTCTGGCTCAGCCATGATGTTTCTTGGAATGAAATAGGAGTCTTTAGGATCTGTATCGTCAAGTGGACCGTCTGAAACAGAAGGAGGAGAAACATTTGTCTGTGATCTTTCCTGTCAACACCTCTGTCACCGGTGCTCAGGCCCCAAGGACTGTGCCTGACCTGTCACACCTGGACATGTTGCCCTCCCAGATCCACTTTGGAGATGTCATTAATGAATCTTCCCAAGTTCGAAAGCAATGGGGCAGCATAGGAGCCCTAGAACGTGACTTCAGCCACCGCCGATCACACCTTTAAGTTCCAACATAGGACATTTTCTGCCACCATGTCTCAAAGGCAGCCTCACAGGAAACACTTGGGATGAGTGCAGCTGTTTCCTTAAGCCCAGCAAATGAATCTGCGCTGCCAACTCAAGCTCTTAGTCCGCATGAAGACAAAGCTTCTAGCACTCAAGAGTTCATGGTAGCCTGTGATGCTCCCGTCACATCTCTTCCTCACTGGAGCTCCCTGTGGGCTTCATCCCGCCCACGTCCGCTCAGGCTGAACCATCACAGAGATGTCTGACTACCTGATGAAAGCAAATATACACCCACTGGCCAGACTGCCCAGTTAACACCTCTGTAACTGCTTGCAAAGAAGCTCTCAACAAGGGTAGCCTTTTAACCTTCCCACCACTCATCTATCCCCAGGGCTAGAAATGAGGACAAGAGGCAGGAAGGGAGGTAGGTAACCTAACCGGCAGCCAGACTCTTTTGGGGGTTAGAATAATAGAGAGCAAATCTCTGCAATACAGGAAAACAATGTGTTGTGCTGAAGTACTTGGGCAGACTCAAGTGACCTTTCTGGCCCCAGATTTCCTCTCAGGTCTCCTGGAGTTGTCTGTTCCATGACTCAGGTATCTGCATCCTCTTCAAGAAGAAATGCAATAGAGAGGAGGCATCTGTCTCTTCTTTTTTAGATAACTGCAGCTAGCTAATATAGATGGTGCCTATGAATGAGTCCTAAGTCATGGAGAGAAGAAAATTCGCCATGAAGTCTGAGGCAAGAGGACCGGGACTGGCTACAGGGCAGAATGCCTGACTGCCAGGCACCCTAATTAGTGCTGACACCACTCCCTGCCCTCAGAGCAAACCTGGAGAATATTTCATAATTAACAGACCCTTTATTCTTCCCTGTCCCAGTATGACGGCTCAAATTTCCAAATTCAAAACAAGATACAGGGCTGACTACAAAAGAATAATTTGATCTTGTACTTCCCCAGAAAGTCCCCAGTACACAGTACACAATTACTAACTCTGATTACTTCAATACTTCCTAGATGTAACAGTGGTCAGAGAACAGGAAGGCATGGGAGGAAGAGCCACACCTGAAAGGTTAACAGCCAGCATTGCCACTTCCCTAATATATACTGTCACAACACACAACCGGATACATCTTTACTTCAGTCCCTGAAGGCCACCCCCCAGTACATAGCTAAGGGAAGGAGCAGGGCTGCTCACTTCCAGGGCAGAGATGACAGGAGGAGAGGGGCGGGGCCTCCACCCATAGACCCCAGCACACTGCAGGAGAGCTAAGAACTGGGGAAAG
This sequence comes from Eospalax fontanierii, assembly GCA_035773235.1. Taxonomy (NCBI): domain Eukaryota; kingdom Metazoa; phylum Chordata; class Mammalia; order Rodentia; family Spalacidae; genus Eospalax; species Eospalax fontanierii. The sequence goes on along the minus strand of CM069540.1, from coordinate 63,868,926 downwards.
CAAAATGTATATGTAGTGGCAGATGGCTATAAGGAAATAAGAAGTTTGAGTTTTAGAGTAATTGGCGATGTCTCCCTGAACTCCTGTCACCAACAGTGCTGGACACTAAGGCTTCTTAGCCAGAACTAATCAAAGTAACAGTCAATAATTCCCAGTACCTTAGACATGGCATGTGCAGATACAAGGCCATATCCAACTCCAAAAACAACCCTATGAATTGAAGCAGCATAATGTTCACAGACAATAAAATAAATGAACCAAATTTAAATACTGAGCCCATACTTACATTACCAAGAGCATAAAGCTCAAACCCAAAGATCTACAACCCAGGTTCATCAAAATGCAATCCCAACCATTTTTATAACAACTGATTTTGAAAATTAACGTGAAAATAAAGAGAATAAAATCCAAAGAATAAGTCAGCTAAAATAGAAAGAGAACAATCACCACATCATCTTACATATTTGTGGTAACATTACATTTGCTATTAAGGCTCCAAGCTATCAAATAATGAAGAATATAGCATTATCCAAATATTCCCTAGGTGCTAGATGCAGAGACCTTTTAACCAAGAAAGCCAACTACTTTAGTTAAATGGAGCAGAACAAACCTTGCACATAGTGAGTGAGGGAGCCCATTCCAGCCAGCCTGACTTCAGCACCCTGCTCCTAGGTTTCCCCTTGGAAATCTCGAATGCACAGGACATACCTGATTGTCTATAAAACTCAAGAGCAGACTCATTCTAGTTAATCAGTAGACAAAGCAGGCCACATGCTTCCATAAAAGGACCTGCTTCTCTGTGCCAAGCAATGGATAATCTCCAAGCCATGACATTCCTCCAGTGGAAGAATACTACAAAGGTCAATTTTCAGAAAGAGGGTTTGGAACAGATTCAAGGCAGGCAAGGAAAGAATCTGGGTGGTGCTATAACTCCAGGGGAGAGGCAGTTTAGGCCAGGATGCTACCAACACAGGTGAGAAGACAGACCACACGTTTTGTGGCTTCTCTTTTAGACTTCAATTTTTTGGAAGGTCTCTTTCCCAACAGAACCAGTGGGGTAAGATGCACTTACATGGGGCCTCCAGCTAAACAGACATAGACCCTGGAGCAGTGGAGCAGGACTAGAGATTTCTTCTCTAACCACAGAGCAAACACTGACCATCTTCATTTTCACTGTCTTGGGTGTGGCGAAAGAGCACAGGTGATCCACAGCCCAAGACCTGTGCACAGACCATGACCCTTCTGTGGTCCACACAGCAAGAGTGCTGGTGTACCTTCTGCAGCCAACCACATGGGGTTTGGAAAAAGGTATGAACTGGCCTGAGGCAGCTTCTCATTATACCCTGTACACTTACAGGGTGACTAGTGGCTGGTATAGGAACTAGGAACTGGCTGGGTGGGGCCATTTTTTCCTTGGCTTTCCACTCAGGACCTGTGATGAGAGCAGGGCAAAATCCAGCTTGCTTTCTTACCCAATTCTCTTCCCTCTGCCAGTCACCCTGCTTGATGCCCTCAAGCCAGACAACACAATTATGATCATACATCATCATGTCCATCTTGCATAGCCCATGCTCCAACTCAACTGACATAAACACTATTTGCTGCCTACACTTTCTTTGGCCTTATTTCAGCAGGCTTGACCACCACAGTTCCCTCCAGCAGGCAGACTGGGCATCCTCTACTCCATCTGTGGATCCCTACCAAACCAAACCTCACTCATCCTTTTAGATGCAGATACAAGCCAAATCTTCCAGGAAGCACTCCCTAATTTTCTGATAGCAATTAAACTCTAGCCTCTAACTGTTACAAAAATTATTTCTTCTGTTCTTGTAGTATTCATTGGTTGCATATTTAAGAAAACATTTCATCTGCATATTTCATTAGCATATTTCAGGCAAAAATTGCATCTGGTTTAGTTCATATTTTTCAGTCACCTTGGAGTTGTTATGAAGTAACAAAGTCATTGGTTGACTACCAGTAGAGGGAGCCCATGAGCTATCTGAATTCCTTAGCCTCTTAAACTGCTCAAAGAAGAGGTGGTATGCCAGGTAGGTTCTTCACTAAGTAAGCATCAAGCAACCAAGAAGCCTGAGAGTAAACATGAGAGAGAAAAATCTAGAAGTAAAAAGGGATGTCTATCCTTACATGAAACATCTCTTCTAAAATTAACACAAAGATATTTGACTCTATTGACCAAGTAGCTGGAACATGAAGAAAGATGCTTGTTTGATGTTTTAAATCAAATATCAAACCAATGAAAGAAAAACCAGGGCTGGCTCACTGGATGAGAAATAAAACAGGTTTGAGATCTTAGGCCAGGCTTAATTTCTTTGACCCCAGTTCCCATCACCATCTTTGAAAATGAATGTGAGAATCAACCATGCTGCGCCTGGTACTCTCTGTAATCCTGCCATGGATATGAGCACTCAGTAAGTACAGTTGTTATTAGTCAAGTTATGTAGCCATTACCATTACAAACACATAGAGGTGTGGCTGACTCTATTTTTCTTGGCCATATTTTCTCCCAAAATAGGAATAAAAATAAATAACTCACTGATTAGCTTTCCTCACTGATAAGATCCAACAGGTATGTGTGTACATGCAGGTATATGTTTGTGTATGTTCATGCATGTGAATGCATGTGTATGTATTTGTGTGTGGAGGTCAACCTTAAGTGTCATTCCTCAGGAGCTCCTCTACCTTGTTTTTTGGGGGCAGGATCTCTCACTGGGTCCTGGGGCTTGCCCACTAGGGTTAGTTGGGTTTCTCAACAAGTCCCAGGGATCCATCTGTTTTGCCTCCCTTGATGCTAAAATTAAAAGCAAAATGCTATAACACCCAACTTTTTACATGATGCTGGGGATCACACACTCAAGAGTGGGGATCACACTTAAGCTTCGACAATAAGCACTTTACTACAAATACAAACCCTTCCTGTTAAAAGATCGTCCTGTGACATGATCAACACAGAGTTCTGATAGCTCAGTGGGAGCTGCTAGCTAGGAGGGACTTCCTGAAAGATCTCAAGCAGCTGAGTAAGGACAGAAAGACCTTTTAAAGCCCACACTGACAGTGTGCTGTGGAAATGCAAGTTGATGAGAAAGCCGCCTTCCCATTCCTGCTCATGGACAAAGGGAAGCCCACTAAGACTCCTCAGGGTGACGTGGCTTGTCCTTCATGTTGACACTGAAAACATCCCCACCAAAGTTAACAGAACAAACATGCATCGAAGCTGAGTTCCGTGGCCATACTGTTCTGGCTCCATCTTTGCACATTTCTACACAGAACAGATAAAATTCAAAACCTAACCTTGTGTGATTTAAAAATCAAAATTAGAGATGATACCAATTCTCATGTTCATGTAAATATTAAAAATCCAATTCTACCTAGAAGCATTAACACTTGAACCTTATATCAGAAAATTACCTGTTTCAAGGTAATGTCTGCAGTTTGCAGGTACACTAGAACCGGTCAAGGCCAAACAATTAAACTTTTGAACTGCTACAACAATTCCTGGAATGCTGAAAGAATCCCAAGCCATTCTTTCCGAGAAGCTATTTCCCAAATTGGCTTTAGAAGATTCTGGCAATTGCTAGCAGAAACTCTGAGAAAGCCAAGATGCTTAAGACGTAGGCTGGCAAACGCAGGCCTGATTCAGCCTGAGAAAGGGCAGGCACTTCTTAGATCCAAAGCAGTCTCCTCCTTCTGCCCCCAGATTCTCAGACAGCCAGGAAAAGAGTTAGCACAAGAATCCCTCCCCAGTGACCCTGGCTTCATCTGATAATGTCTTAACTTGCCTGTACTTCAGGCAATCCTAAAGACTCAGTCTTGGACCAGGAGACATGATCTGACACTCAAAAGCATTTGGCAAATGTTCAGAGGACCCGTGTGGCCACAAACCTGTGATGAGAAAACTTAGGAAAAAGGCGTTCCTCTAGGGTTACCTGTGTAAGTGCAGAAATGTTTTTTCATCACCAAGTTCTGCTACTGCTGGAGGAGACCCTACAGCAACCAAGTGGGCCACTGAAAACAATGATGGAATCGCAACAAATTTGCTCCCAATATGTGCTGTTCAAATGCCAAACAGTGACGCTCTTGGGAAAATGTCAAACTTGTTTTCTCATCAGTTTTTCCAGTCCCTCAAATGTATTTTTAAACAAGGCACACATTTTATATTTAGAAGATGGGAAAGAAGGAAAGAGCAATGAAGGCAACAAACATCTAGAGGTCTGAGCACACGGTAGCCAAGATACAGGGATGGGGTGAGTCAGGCCAACCAGTAGGTGGCAATGGCATCACAAACACCTGAGTAAGAAGGGTTAGATCACCAAGTCCACTGGCCTAAGGATGGCAAAGAGAGTTCTCCTGCCTCACCTGCTCCTGGGCACTGTTAGTGGAAGTACACACCAAAAGCATCTGACATTTACAGATAAGAGATGGAAGGAACCCACTATGAGTCCCCCGCTGTCTGTTATAGTATAAGCAAGTCCTCCCCACCACCCAGTCCTCACAGGCCCTGGACCCAGGGTCTCTAAATGAGGTGGGTGTTCTGAGACTGGGGGCTCCAAACCAGCCTGTGAGATCTGCATTCCAGCTCCCTCCCTTACAGCTGCCTGTAAGTATGAGCTTGAGCAAGTGGCCACCATAAAATAGTGGGCAAGATGGCTCAGTGGGTAAGGGCGCTTGCTGCCAAGCCTGACAACCTGAGCTTAATCCCCAGGACACTGTGGTAAAAGGAAAAAACAAACCTCTTCTCTGATCTCAGAATACATGCCACTGCATGTGCACCCACACATCTGCATGCCTATGTGCACATGTAAATGTAATAAAAACTAAAATATTAATTTGGGGTTGTTATAAAGAGTAAGTAATTAGTGCACAAAAAATGCAATGGGAGGAACACAGAAAACCTTCAGCAAAAGCCAGCGTCAGTGTTGTCATCAACGAGTAACACTGCGTGTCTAACACTACTGTTGCTGCCGCTGTCCCAGGAAACCAGCATTTAAAAGTGAGTTTCACTCAAAGGGAAGCCCTTGATAAGTAGCTATACCTCTGGATTAGGACAACAGATGCAAGAGCAGGGCTTCGCTTCCACAGGATATTTCTCTGCTTTTCTGACATCAGAGCTTTACAATCCCAAACCAAAAACATTCTGCGGAAGATGACAGGAAAGTGGAACCGGAAGTAAGAAAGACGTTTTAAGATGTGCTTTCATAACGTTCACAGCAGTGCCATCTACCATAGTCCAAACCTGGAAGTAATGCAAATGCTAAGAACATTATTAGGATGGATAAACGCATAGTGGTATGCTGATGCGATGGAATACCATACAGCAAAGAGAATGAATCAATGAAAACAATTAAGTAACAACTTGACTGAATCTCACAAATTTAATGTTGAACCAAACAAGCCAGACCCAAAAGAACATGTAATTCTATATACATGACCGTTAAACCAGCCTCTGCTGTAGATGTCAGAATGGGATTATCTTGGGAGGACCCTGTGAGGGGAATTCTGGGGCATGGAGGTCCATTTCCTGATATCAGCTCTAATTACACGCAGTGTTCCCTCTGAAAATCTACCAGCTGGTACTTTCTGCTGTGTACTTTTCCCTGCGGTTCATAGCACACAATTGTTAAAACTATCAGTTGAAATCACTTGGTTGCTGCTATGTCATTAGAATTTGGTCTTGCAATTGATTAAACATGCATGCACAGTAAATTTAATAACTAATATCAATTGCATTAACCTGTAGACATGTAAACCACTGCAGTGCATTTCAAGGCACTTTGGTCATTTGTCTCCAGCCCATGGGCATCTGCTTTACCCTGCTTTACATAAGGCTTCATAGAATATTATGCAAAATGTGCATAACAGGTCTGTCCACAAGAAATGATATGTACATCATGGGAAAGAGCAGCAGGCTTGAGATACTGGTGGTCATCCTGAATAGAATCTTGCCATTCACCAGTTATGTGATTTTTGTACAAATGATTTCCCTGTATCTCAGTTTCCTTACCTGGAAATCAGAGCTAACTTTCCATCGGCATGAAAAATACATACAGAAACTGTCTACCACCAACAAATTAATTCTCTAACCTACCTCTCCCTTAATTAATATGCTAACAAAATGGATGACCCTGCAAGTCTGCTAATGTAGAAGAAGAAAGTTAATGAATGACCCAATCTTGGCCTCTGTTCATCTGTTCCAATCTGCACATGGAAGGGTGACAGAGAGGGGACAGGAGGCAAGACAGTGGAGACAGAAAAGAAAATCCCTCATAGACAGAGTAGAGTCTGCAGGCCAGGGCATGCAACTTCAATGATTCCCTTTTCTGTGCTTCAGTCCTATCTCTAACACTGAAAGGCTCTTTCTCTCATTAGGCTTCTTAGTAAACTGTTGTGCATAAGTTAAGTGTCCTGAATATGAAGGGTCTTCCAGAAACACAGCATCTCTGGTTTAACAACTCAAACATGAAGTAAATCCAGTCCATGTGCACAGTCTGCTTACTCTTCCACATTCCCTGTGGAACATGAACTAACCACCAGTTTGTAGAACTTCAAAGAGACCACACAGACTCGGGAAGGTGATTACACAAGCACTGTTTACACCATGTTCAACTGGACCCTACATAAAGGGAGTAGGCAGATAAGCAATGCACTGAGAGCAGATAACACTAGTGTCTTAAAGTTACTATGCCTGTGTGTTTAACATCAAGTCTCTGTGCCATTGTGGATTCATATTAGCATTTGGCCACACCTGCTCAAGCATATACAATGGCTACACAGGAAGGAAAGTGATGAAAGCAAACTCAGAAAGGCAGAATGCAGCATGGTACCCCAGATCCTACCCTGGCTTTGTCAGGAAAGTGATACTGCCAGTTAGTCAGTGAAAAGTTTCGGTTGCTTTCCAAACTAGCAGAGACTATAACCGTATTCCTTCTGCCTTCTAGACCTCCAACATCCAAAACTTTGCTAAAAAGAGGCACTTTCTAAAATTGCCCAATTATATGATCAAAGCCAAAGAAAGCAGTTACAGAGTAAATCAAATTTGAAGGAAAACTGGATATTCAACGAACTTTAGAAAAGTTTGAAGACAAAATGTGAGGAGACAATGCAAATAAAGAGATACTAGGTTTGGGCTGGGATGTGGCTTAGAGGTAAGGTGCTTGCCCAGGGAAGCCCTGGGTTCCAACTGCAAAACCACAGAAAAAGAAAAGAAATAACTGTCAATACTCCAGGCTATGAGAGTGGCTATTTAAGAGGTAACTAAAGTCCTTCAGTGAGCTCTTGGATCACAACATCCCAGTGACTGCTTCCTGTCAGTTACCTGAACAAGTCCAAGGATCTCTACAGAGTCGTTCACTCTACTCCAGGACAGAGTCTGGAATGCCCTACGAGACCACACAGTACTATTCTAAATCTGTGACCTGTGCATGTTAGAGGGACAAAAGGCCCTTTGGCCTTGGCTAACAGCAGCACACCAATGCAAGCGCTGAGAAAAGTGATTAAACATCTGGCACACATGCATAGGTGGAGACGCAGCAGAGATAGATGAGGGCAGCTAGCCAGAGCCGTCCACACTCACAGGCCCCAGGCACAGAGTGGCTTATCAATCACATGAATTCATGGGGGTTTAGGCCAGGAAATGGCTGGGCCTGAGGAATCCAGAAGTATCACCCAGAGAAGGGCCTTGGCAAGCATCCCCCTTCCCGATTGCTCTCAGGTTGTGTCCACTGGCCAGTGAGATGTTCTTTCAGATGAGCAACTATGTGCTCCTGGCCCTCAAGGTCCAACCACAAAACAAGAAGTGCCCCCGACTGCACATCAATGAAGACAACAAACACGGGTTTTCTGACACCTGCTGCCTGTGCACGTTCCTGCTCCCATCACTATCCCCTGAAACTCTCCCTCATACTATGAGAGTCATTGCCAAAGCAAAGCTGAGGCCCATCTCTCTTTCCTAGCTTGGCTTTACCTCAGAATCAACTGTACAGTCAAGCTCTACCTCACTCTTCATTTACTGTAGGCCATAACACTGCTCAGGCTCTCAAGAGCATGCCCACAGGCCATCCCAACCTCGTCCCACCTAGCAATCACTGCAGCAGGAATCATCCAGGCTAACTCAGGCTGAAGCTTCTGTCATCAGTACCACCACACACACACCATCCTCCCGTTGTCAGAAGCCATCCCCAACTGTGTTCCCTTAGTGCCTAATTTCAAACTTGTCTCTGACAGTATCTCCCTGCCCCAACCTTAATGGGGGAAATCAATCCATTCTGAACTCTTCCATAACTGTATTTGAACATCACCCCTACTTCCCACTTCACTACTGAAGAGTCTTGTGATCTGCTCTTCTCTGGGATCCATGTCTACTGATCTCCCTTCTTTCTCTTAGCCAAATCCAATATGCAACCCAATTTAATCAGATCAAGAGCCCACAAGTCTAGTGTTACTGACACCTCAGCACAGACTCATCAGCTGCTTGGACTCCTTTTCAGGACTCCCTATAGTAGGGCCCTCAATCATCTTTCCAAATTTCTGGATCCAGATCTCCCACACCACACTCTACCCGACATGCACGTGATGCCCAGGCACATACCTATTTTCACTTGTCTCCCTACTTTCCTTCTACTTCTACATAGATCCTCTCCTCCAGGCCAATGAAATCCTATGGTATCTTGCAAAGACCTTGCTCTACATTCCTTTACACAGTCCCATGTTGCATGTCACATTGTGGGCATGTTATGACAATGTGCTGACTAACTGAGGCACACACCGAGGGATCAAGATATCCAATGGAGTCACTGATTCCTCCAGTGTTTTGCTTAATATCCCTACTGGGCATTGTAAATACTTCTCTTAGGACCTCACAACTAATTTTGTACTTTTCATATACCTTCTATTAACCTAGCAAAAGGAAGGCCTGACTCTTCTATATTCCTTAGCCTCAGAAATATCTCAGCACATGTTCAACTGCATGTGACTAAGTACTGCCCGTGTCAAGTCTAGAAGGTGGACCCAGAATTATAAAGGAAGCTGAGAACTAAGGAGGGCAGGTCCGCACCAGCTTTAAGAAAACTCCATCTGCAATTTGATCTCAGGTGGTCAGTGCAAGTTCAAGACAAGTTCTTATTACAGATCTGAACAGGGAAATCAATGATCATCTTTCCAATAACAGCTTATATTTTCTCTTAATTAAGATAGCTCAGTAAGGGGCTAGACAGACGGATGGCTCAGAGGTTAAGAGCACTTACTGTTCTTCCTGAGGACCTGAGTTCAGTTCCCAGCACCTACATTAGGAAGTTCACAACCACCTGTAACTCCAGCTCCAGGGGATCCAACACCCTCTTCTGGCCTCTTCCAGCACCTGCACTCATATGCACACACCCACACACAGATATATAATTTAAAATAAACCTTTAAAATAATATAACTTAACAAATCCTCACTAAAAGCCCTTAACATTTGGACAGTAAAGGTGCTTGATTCCAAGCCTGATGACCAGAGTCTGGTGGAAAGAATCAACTCCCACAAGTTGTTCTCTGATCTCTGCATATGCAAGTGGCACCCACACACACACAAAGGAAATTTTAACGTTCATAACATTCATTGTTATGCACAAACAGTGAGACTTTGGCCACTGAAATATAACTAGATTTTTTTTGTCAGGTGGGAAATAAATATTAAAACACTTGTTTATATAAATATTGCCCTGAAATAATTAGTTCATTAATATGCAGCACATTGATCTATACAAACTTCCAAGTATCTGAAATGTTCTCTGTCTAATTAAAGGATTTTGTGAACAACTGATTACCTTATACTCACTAGCCTTAAAATTGCCTTAGATTGATAAATTATACGTGTCATATAAGATGCAATAGATGACTAGTAAATATTAAGTTGAGATTTAAGCGTTTCTTTTTCTTCTACATAACGTTGCTTGAAGATGTCTGAGGTTCAAGAGCCTTGGTTCTACTAGTGAAGTGCTCCACAGTCTACAGTGGCACCCAGTGGCAAAAGGCAGTTTGGGTTCAGAGCAACTGACACTTTGAAAAACATATCACTGGCATTTAGTTCATTATTACAAGTAAAAGAAGAAAATGCTGTTTTCTGAATTGCGATAAGGAAATGGCAGGTAAATCCTAAAGCAAGCAGAGCTGCACAAAGAGAGCTATTCTTTGTCCAAGGTTAATGGGAAACTCTAGGGGACCATACAAAAGGGAGAGCCACTCTGAGCTTGGCCTTCCCAGATCCCTGGAACCCACAGAAGAGGGAGAAGACTCCTAAAAGTTGTCCTCTGATCTCCACATTTGCACTATGACACATACACACACACACACACACACACACACACACACAGAGAGAGAGAGAGAGAGAGAGAGAGAGAGAGAGGCAGAGACAGGATGAGAGAATAATAGTAAGTTAATGTTTTCAAATAACAAAAAGTTCAACTTGTATATATGGTGAGGTTCGACTTAAAATAGTTATTTGCTGGGGTTCGGTGGTAGGGCCTTTGTTTGGCATGTATGAGGCCCTGGGTTTGATCTCCAGCACTGGAAAATGAGTAAATAAATAATTTCCTTATCCATACAAAAAGGTAGCAGGACTAGATGACCCTTGATGTCCTTGGAGAGTTAAAAATTACAATAAAAAGTAGAATTGAGTTTATCTTTTGACCTCTAACAGCAGGACTTATGAACAAGGGTTGTAGAATGCCAAACACCCCATAGAGGGTGTCTCTCTTAAGATTCCAGAGGCCTCCACTCCACTCCACCCTGTTCCCCAGAACCCCTGACTCCCTGAGATCCTGCCTGAGTCAGCTGTCTGGTCAAGTTTGGGTTCTCCACATCTATATGCCCTCACTCCATCTAAAAGATTCAACTTCTGTGTCCCACAAAGGGCCACAGAGAAATAGAAAGCAGATCCAAACTCTAAGTCCAGGGCCTCATCAATGTTAGATTAGAAACATGGCTTTTAAGATGGAGATATGTGAGTATGCGGCATATGTGTGTTCTTCTGTGCGGCCATAAAGTGGGGCTGGAGAGAGGGCTCTGCAGTTAAGAGGACTGGCTGCTCTTACAGAGGACCTGGGTTTCATTCCCAACACCCACATGGCAGATAGCAACTGCCTGTAACTTCACTTCCAGGAGATCTCATTCCCTCTTCTGGCATTGCACTTACAAACATGCAGGTAAAATATTCATATATAAAATAAAAACAAAAAAGTTTAATTATCCATAAAGTATGCATTACAGCATCATGACTTCCATTCAAGTCCGAATCCTAAATACAACTAAGAAATCAGAGCAGCTAGCCTCCTTCCTACTCCCTTAGTTTTTTCCTGACCTGTTTTTACTGTTTCTTTCATTGGTGGCACTTTTTCTCGCCTACTTTCACCGAAGTCCCAGATACACGGAGGAGGAAAATGGACTTGTCCTCCTCATTCCCCTCCGTTCAGAAAGTGTTTACTCTCATAAACTATTTTTAAGAAGAAACATTTTTACAACTTCCTTTCTGAAGAATCTGTTGGCAGTATACAGAAAAAGGCCTTAACACTCTTTAACCTGGTAATCCCACTTCCAGGAATTTATCTTGTGAAAAGGAGAGATACCGACAAAAATATACAGACAAAAATACTGATTTCAGGAAGCTTGAGAGACAGCTCAGTGATGAGGAGAATGTACTGCTCTTGCAAAGGACCCAAGTTCAGTTCCTAGCACCCATGTCAAGTGGCTCACATCTGCTTTTATATCCAGGGGATCTGATGTCCTCTTTTGGCCTCCTCGGCACCAGCACAAAGGTGCACATACACACAAAAATAAAATCTTATAAAAAACAAGAATATTGATTCCAGCATGATCTATGATAGTGAAAAGGATAGAAAATATTTAAATACAGAATAAAATTAGACAGCATTAGAATAAATATTGAAAGGGAAAATATTCATGATACATTAAGTGAAGAAAAATACTAGGTTACAAAAATAAGATGCTCTTTGTTTGGAGTGCATTTGTGCATGTGAAAGCACAGCACAGAGCTCTCCAGTGCTGACGTCCAAGCTCCAGCAGCATCAGGACCACAGGGGAATATGTCCAACACAAAATGCACTACCTGAAACCTCCTGAATCAGAATCAGAATCTCTGAGCATGTGCCCAACAATCTATGCTTCCATAGATGTGTGCTATGTGCCGCACAGCCCTTGAGGGATATTAAATGTAATCCTTGTACAGATAAGGAAACTGAGGCCCAGAATAGCTCAAGAACTAAGCCTACCAAACTGGTAACAGTTCACCTCACTAATCGTGCTGAGGTAACTAACATGTGCTCTTTGCCGTAAATGAGGAGCATCAGACATCTCAAGTATTATTTCATCTCCTCCTTCCTGGTGGTTTAGCACCTCAGCCATGAAGTTATCAAGAGAGGTGCTCTGGCAAAGTGGTAGCACCATTAATGCACCTCTTGAGGAGTACCTGGTTGATAGCTTTGAAGGCTTTGTTTAGAGGTGAGTACACATTAAATCCCAGCCCACATTAGCAGTAACTTGAATATCAAATACACTAGTAAAGTATCTATTGCTTGCTCAGGTGCAGCAGCCATGAAGGGAGCCCTTAACCACTATTTAAAAGCTACATGGTGTACCACATTTGATCTTATACACATATTCATCAGTTCCTTTGAATCTTCTGGCTTCTGCATTATTTCCAAATTTGGACATTAATACAATGCATAAATATTTACAGCATGCATTCAGAGAATTGTACTCACAGAACTGAAGGTTAAAAAAAAAAGTTTTCATAATTCATCCCTACTCTACAAACTCTGGAATAGAGAGGCCTTGCCTAACACTTTTGTTGTATGATACTTTCTGAGAAGAAAACACCTAGGTCATCTCTTTCAGGAAACTACAAAGAGGATGGACTGGGAAGATTTAGTTCTAATGGTTCCTGATGGGAAGGAAGCTACAGGGAACAGAAAAACTTCCTGCTGGACTAGCTTGCAAAGCTGCTAATACTCCTGTTTTCAAGAGCAGAATAATAAATTCAGAATTTCATGACTGGTTTCAATTTGCCACAGGGGTTCAAAGCAAGAGGCTCTTCAAAAGATTTAATGGCTGAAACTTTAGGAGCAGTGTGGAAATGACCTGTTCCACTTCTTCATTGTTACAAGAGGAAACTAAGGCTCAGAGAAATGAAGCAACAGACAGAGGCAATAGGTAGCAAGGCTTAGACAGGGGTCAAAGCCAGACTCAGGCCTACCTCACTCCTCCACCTCTTTCACTTTCGGCTGCTCTCTGAAGCTTTCCAAACGTACCTTTTATACTTTCTACCAATTTGGGGTTACTTTGGTACCATGCTAATTCCATCATTATCATGATCAATAACTAGATGGTAATAAAATGCTTGATAAGTCTATTCAAATTATAAGCATGTTTTAATAAGAGCAATGTAGTTCTATATGCTTCTAGAAACTTGCTAAATGTTAAGATGGTACAAAGTCATTAGGACAACTAAGCCCCTCTTTTATTACTATTACTATTACTATTATTATTGCTTGGGATTAAGTAACTACAATGTTCTAACACAGTAGCTTCTCAGGCCCCATCACTCTGAAACCCTCTTCGGTCTTTATTTTGTATCTCTTCCTCCTACTGAAACCTACCTTTCCCAAAGCACCAGCATTCTGGAGAAAAATTAAATAATACATATTTTAAAAAATGAAAATCACACCCCCGCCCCCCACAATCAGAGAAGGAAGAACCGCTTTCACATTGATCCCTCTTGACTCCAGTCCGCCATCAGAACCCGAGGAAGGTTGCAGAATGAGATGCACAGGCCACAGCTCCACCTCAGTGTGACCAGCCACTCTTCACTGACAGACGCGACTGCTGAATGGCTACTCTCGAGCTATATCCTACATAAAAACTATGCAGATGTCCCTGTCTGCACCTAACCCAGGTGGGGTCTAGGTCACTGGGCCATCTTCAGGTCACTCAGCCCAGCACAAGGCCAACTCTCCCTTTCTGGAGCCGGCTGGCCCTGCTGACATGAGCTCAGTGAAGCTACTTCTCCAGAACTTCATGTGTTCCTGGGGCTTTGATGGTATTCCACACACTTTGGCTTCAGTAAGTTACGGGTGACAAGGCACAGCAGAAAGAACATGAAAGGTGCAAGACCTAAACCCAAACCTGCAACTCTGTCCACCTGCATCCTTAACTGGTAAAATGACAGGAAGCCATCTTGGCACTTAATTTCTCAGCTCAAATGTCTATGTTTCGGTCACACTGCAGGTCCGCTGGGGTGTGCTTTTCCTGGAAGAATGTACTTTGCCTTCAATATAGTATTGTTTTTTAAATACAGCTTAAGTGGTTGTTAAAAAGATCATTTTTCACATTTATCAAGAAGAAACTGTTATAGCAAAAAGAGCGGTTACAATTGTGTTTCTCTGATTTAAAAATGTCTCATAATTATGAGAATAGAAGGTGAGTTTCTAATTTCAGTTTTCACAAGGAGAAATTAATGTGTGGAGTGGGGCATGTCTCTGTCGGTGTCCTTGAGTACACCTGTCTCTAACTAAGCCCCTGAGAGCAGCTATTTACACAGCCCAGGTACATCTCATTAAAGTCTGTTTTTCCACTTAGCCTCTCTTCAGCCACTTACCTCAGGGGCTTTCTGTGAATGAGAAACTGTCACTTTGTTATGGAGGTTATCAAAAGCAAGATAGGAAGACTAAACCAGCACTGGAGAACCAGAGAGCTCACCAGGACTCAGAGGTGAAGGGGACATGGTTCCGGACATCCAGAAGCTCCTAATCCAAAGGAGATAAGCACACAGCAGAAAAATGGTGTGAGAGACAACAGTATGGTTTGAGCCCCCACCCCACCAGGATGGGAAGCACAGGGAAGTTCAGAGACAAGATCTTAAGACTGTGACTCCTCAGAGGAGGTAGAAGAATACAAGTAAACCATGTTATCACAAGGTAGTTGTACATACAAACTCATAGTGATTGTGACAGTGTGCATAAAACGGTGCAAGCCAGCCACACAAAAACCCAGCAGGGATTGAAGAGGTGAGCTAGAAGCCTCAGCCCTAAGTAAGATGTATTCACAATTGACAGCTGCTGGAAGAGAGAGAGTCAGTTTTCTTTAAGGGTGTGATACCTGGTAGGTCGACCAGGTTCAAGTAATGGACCCACACCCAAGAGCACCTAGGGTCGCAAATTAGACTTAACAGGCCTTTTGAAAAAGAAAAAAATAATAACAGTGGACATGACATCAGGGGAGTCGTATGGTGGGTCGAGAGAGGGAAGGGGTCTGAACAGGATCAAAACACATTGTATGATATTCCCAAAGGATCAATAAAATATTTTTTTAAAAGCAATGTTGGGCCAGGCATGGAGATATGTGCCTTTAATCCTAGCACTAGGGAGGCAGAGGCAGGCAGACCTCTGTGAGATTGAAGCCAGTCTCATCTACATAGTGAGTTCAAGGCTAGCTAGGACTACAGAGAGACCCTGTCTCCAAAAAGTAAACAGCCCATGGTTCCTGCCATCTCCAGGAGGAGAGGGGGCTTCCTTTGTAGACTCTATCAAGAGATGCTCTAGGGCACCAGGAACAAGGCTGCAGGGGGCTGAAACCATATGAGCAGCGTGAGAGCTCTGGGAGAATGTGATGAAGCGCTGTGGGAATGACAGCTGTTTGGAGTCAGAGAGTTAGAGGGCAAAACTGGCAAATGAAACAAGATTCTTTAATACTGGTCACAGTATAGTCTTGTCAAATATTGATAGTTTCTTGTAATGGTATTTGAGATCCCCTCCCCGAACTAATATATTTTGTAATGGATAATAAGATGATGACTTCAGTTCTTGGTGGATCATATTCAACCTTGTAGAAGTTAGGCTACCTCCTCAATCCACTTCTGCCACACAAAAGCCTTCTTAGATATCTGCCTCTAGGACATACAGCAGTGTTCCGGATTTGAAACTATTATATTTAGCCTAAAGAAAAGAAAAATGACAACCTTCAGAGAATTGAAAATACATTTTTAATCTGAAAATTACAGCTTTGGTGACTACATTCACCATGTGTAACTGTGCATGTGACAAGGGGGCTTGGTTGAATGTGGCTCCTGTGTATAGACACAATGCCTTGGGAGACCTTAATGAAAACCAGAGACGTAAAGACACAGGAAAACTGTGATCATCAAAGCGTTCCATTCTAAACAAATGGTCACACTGAATCCACTCAGGCTGTCATGGAGAAGACCAAGGGAAGAATCAGTGATAAGCTCTTCCCCCTATGCACAATTACACTCTCCCTAAAAAACTTGGGTAAACTTTCTATAATATCCCAGATCAATGGCTTTGAAACTTTTCTGTCTATAAACCACTTTATAGTGTCCCAACACACATACACACATGCACACCCCACAATGAAAGTAGAAATTTCAGAGGAGCCTTTCTCAGACCTGATGTGTGCTCTGATTATTTCACCTTTGTAATACTCATTATGACCTATTAAATTGATTCCATGGCCCACTAATGCACTAACCTGCAGCTTGAAAGGACCCACCCTAACTCAATTAGTTAAACATAGAGCACAGAGCAGAGCTTGGTGGGAAATGCCTAGAGTCCCAGAACTTGAGAGGTAAGAGCAGGAGGATCAGGAGTTTGGATCTCACTGACCTCCACACACATGTGCTCCCATGTCATCCATACATATATAAATACAAATAAGAAAATAAAATGTTTAGGAGAAAAGAAACTAATATTAACTGTATTACCATGTCTTTTAAAAAGTCTTTTAAAAGTTAATTTGGGGGACTGGAGAGATGGTTCAGTGGTTAAAAACACTGGCTGTTCTTGTAGAGAACCCAAGTTTAAGTCTCAGCACTAGCATGGAAGCTAACAATTGTCCATAACTACAGGTCCAGCGGAATCCGACGCCCTCTTCTGGCCTCCATGGGCACTGCATGAAAGGGGTGTACCTACCTACATGCATGCAGGCAATACACTCACACATAAAATTTAAAAAAAAATATTTTAAAGTTAATTTTGAATATCTTACTGTGTCTACTCTTTTATTTGAAAATAAACTTGTGAATCTGCTTTTGATAAACATTTTACTAAATGCAACAGAAAAAAAAAAAAACTTTCTCAGTCACATATGCCCTCCAGTTTTTCCAGCACAGAAGTTGGAGGCTTATCTCAGGATAGACAAATACCATCCTTGAGACAGAGTTTATTTCCATTCCCTCTCTCATTTACACACAGATAAAAAGATATGTGGTTACTCTGACAGAGTGAGGATGGTTTAAAGGTTAGACAGTGGAACTGATAGCAAACAGATCAGAAACCTAGCTCAGGTAAAGCCAAGCATTTGTTGTTTGTAAAAGTGATGACGCTTGGCATACGGCAACTCCTCCAACTCATACTTCTGGAAGTTTCTATGTGCCTTTACTGTCCTAAGAGCTGCCAAACTATCCTGAATGGCTGGGGGTTTTTTTGTTTGTTTTTTTGTTTTAAGACAGGGTTTCATGAAGCCCAGGATGGTCCCTCTAACTCTCTTTCTTGTCTCAGCTTCCCAAGTGCTGGGATTACAGTTGTGAGTCACGTCACCATGCCTAGCATTAATATATGCTTAATACTGAAACAATAGTTCTATCTGTATGACTTCAGGGCACTAAGAATGAAATCAAAGGCCTTCAGTATGCTATGTAAACATTCTGCCTGAACTACATTTCCAGCCCATTTGCATATCCTTTAAAAAAAATAACTGAATTCCACTAAGACACTAATTTGGAACAAAGAAGTTCTCCAGTATCAGGTACCAGAAACCAACAGCAAAGGTCAGGGATCTCTACCATGTGAACAAGTGCAGTAAAAAAGAACAGTGCAGAAGAAAATAAAAATTGATCTGTTTTCATTGCCAACAATAAGAAATGGAGCCACAGAGAACAACAAAGAGACTTTATTAGAGGGCTGGGGTGTGAGGTGCAGCTCAGTGGCACGGCACTTGCCTAGCATGCGCAAAGCCCTACATCACAGAGAGAGAGAGAAAAGTTTTAGGATCTGAGAAAGTGAACCCAGCTCTCTCTACCTTACAGCTAAAAATCACGATGACTACTGGCTGTGGACAGGGGTACACACTGAGTTTTTGGAATACTGAGACTGCATTAGATTTTGAGAGGCAGAAGCTTCATGCCTAAGTTCCTATAATAATAAAGGGAAGCACTGAAGTCTAGACTGACTCATTTCCAAGCCAGATGGGTTGCCACCACCCTGGAAGCTGGTTTCCTTACCTTCTTCACCTCTCAGCCTTGCTACGCCGACTGCCATCTCTGGACCATCCTCTCAGCTCCGTCACCATGTACACACAAGGCTTGTCACCAACTACCCTAGGTAAGCCAGCTCCACCTGCTCAGAAACTGGAGCTGGCTTCTCTACCTTTCTTCTTCTACCCTCCCACCGCCCTACCCCTCAAACTTACCTTTCCCAGTTAATTCTTTCCACTGACCTTGGGAAACACAGCCTATTTCGTCAGGTACAGGTAGTATAGTACTCACCATTGGTATATTTACTAAAGGAAGGGAGCTGGTTGTCTATAACATCTGTCAGATGGAGGAAGCTGTCAGGCTGAATTCAAAGCCAAGATAAAGAGCCTCTATGGCAAAGAGTCACGAAGGCCAGACACCAACCAGGCACAGGAATGCCTTGGAACAACCATTAGGGTTAAACTTATTTATCCAACAAGGCCTTTACCACACACAAAGAAGGAAGGGAAATGATGGCAAGGTTTGCTGGTGTAAGATGAACTGGGCCAGTTCTGGCTTGGGGAATCTGGCAGACATTAATGGGGACAAGGCCTCAAATATGCCAGGAATTCTGCCTAGGGCAGCAAACAATCTCAGTACAGTGCAGGACTGCATCAACATGAGTTTTAAAAAAAGGAAGTACCAGCAGACTAGCCAGTAAAGTTCTGATAGGACTTTTCAAAACAGAGTTGCATTTTCTCTTTCCTGTCTACACCACTGGTCAATATCATGGTCACCAATCTTTTACCAAGAAAGCAGGTGAAGAGAGTCAGTTGATCAGCTGTTAAATGGAAACATTAAATGCATTCAATAAGTTGATAATACACACACAGTAATACACCTTCACCTCCTCTTACAATATAAGGATAATTCTGTACTTGTGCTGTCATGGTGAAAAACATTACTTATACATATCAAACTTCAAAAATCTTTGTTTTCAGAACATAGGGAAATCAGTCTTGAACTAACAGGAACTCTCTCCCTGACAGCTTTTATATAGCTGAAAGGTGCTATGCAAGCTGCTGGGGGCGAAAAAAGACATCAATGGTCTTAGACAGCACTGGATCCTGCATGTTATATTAGAGACCTGCCAGACAAGGTGCGTCCACTGGTATAATGGTGGCAAGATTGTTTAGAGGAGAAATCAACTGCTCTCTTGATTAGATTTAAAGCCTGGTCCACAGGAGGGAATACATGCCTGATACTTATAGTATCATGGTCAAAATCCATGGCTAGGGAAATCATAGGCTTAAGGGGAAAAACTATTAATGTTATTATGCTAAATAATCATGTTGTCAAAGTGCCTTTTGAATATTTATGTTTATACTTATAGATTTCTGCTGCTCTCAACCCTGGTCAAAGAAACTTCTTATTGCAGCAAATTAACAGTTAATGTAAAAAAATTTTTTTTAATAAAATAAAGAAAAATTTCAAATGTCATAGCAACAGTGCACAACACCTGCTAAGATGAGCGTCACCCTGTAGCGCTCTTTGTTTTGTATTCAGCATACACCATTAACTACTATTTAATAAGCTATCCTCCAAGTATTAAAAAAAAGCTCTACTTTCTCAAAATAGGAATTTATGACCAAAGTAATAATCTTCACTAGAAAAAAATGTACCCAAAAGCCTAAATGACACAAACTGAATTTCTAAACATTCAGAAATTAGGACATTGTTATTATAAGGCTATTTACTAATTTGAAGATCTATTTGGTTTTTACTGGGAAAATTTTGTTATGAAATGATCAGATTAAACAATAATATCTAAAAAAACCAGATTTACTGATGTATCTGTTGCTTCAATTAAGTACTGATGACATTATGAACTTAGAATCATACTCCCAAAGGCATAATACTTTAATTATAAAATGAACACAAAATATCCAAGACTAATATTTTTAATATAAAATTTACCATCTTAATCTTTGTTTGTTTGAAAATAATATTTTACTTCTGTCTTTAATCTGGTTTTATTTTGCCTTATCCTTATTTTTTAACATAAATTCTATTTCCAGTCCATTAGGAAGATGAAATTAGAAATGAAATTTGTTTTTCTCCTAAAATGCTCACTGCAGAGATGAAAAGATCTGACTCACCAACTTGGGGTAATTGGGTATTACGTGCTTGCTCATTACATCTGTCCCCAAACCATTTTCCTTACAATTAAGTCAGTTTTGTAGCCTCATCCAAGAGAACAGGTCACCAGGTCATCTCTAGGATTCCATGCCCTCAGTAAGCAACCTGCCCCTAAACACATGCACTGTCATGCATGCACATTCACACACACAGAAATGCATACACATGTGCACACATTTACATCACTATACAAGGCAATTCAATTACACCAGACATGACAGATCTTCAAAGCCACATATTTTCCATCTCCCAAAAAGGAAAACATGCAAAGTCTGGTTTTAACCTGTCTACAACACAAGATAATAGAGTCCCAAAGAAGCTTATGACCTTCAGGAATCCACAGAAAAGCTCTGCCCCACACCAGGATCTGGGCTTTCAGAACTTGGAAGTAATCAGGTACATACAGAAGGTAAACTATGGCACAGAGTATTACACTGCCTTCTCTGATCTCTCTCTCTCTCTCTCTCTCTCTCTCTCTCTCTCACACACACACACACACACACACACACACACACACACACAGTCTGGCTAATTTAAATGTACTTAATTTAAAAAGTGTATTTTTTTATTGATGTGTATGAGTGTCTTGCCTGCATGTATGTAAGTGCATCCATGTTATGCACTGTTTACAGAGGTCGGAAGAGGGTGTCGGATCCCCTGGAACTGGAGCTACAGATGGTTGTCAGCTGTCATGTAGGTGCTGGGAATTGAACTCGGGTCTTCTGCAAGAGCAGACAGTGCTCTTAACTGCTAGGCCATCTCTCCAGCACCAAATGTACTTAATTTAATGTACTTTCAATTTAAATATCCTTGCAAAAGGTTCTTCTTACTGTCAGAACCAAGTACTTTGCCAGCCAATAATGATATCAAAAATTTACAATTGATAAGGCAGCATGTGACTCTATCCTGATGTGCAGATCTAGAACTGATGATTGCTGAGTTTCTAGATTATTCCCAGCTTGACCAGGACCCTAGGGCTGCTCTAGGGCTAAAAATGGAAATATATTAGTCAGATTCAGCCTGCCAGGTATCAGTCCAGGTCACACTATCCCCGCCGTGACCCAGTGAGAGCTCTGCTCTGGACATCACAGAGCTGTGTGCCACCCTTACTCCACCAAACCAGAGCTGTATTGGGGGCCTACTTCCCCTCTCATAGACATCCATGACATTCCTGGCTTGACAGCTCGGTATTCAGTGGAACTGCAGGATCAGAAGGCCACCTCTGCACTGCCACACCCAGGTGCTAATATTTCTGTATAAAACAAGGAACAACAAAAAGAAGCATCCCCACTTAAGTGAGCCAAGAACTGACTTTCTTACCATGAGATCCTCAGGGATGAGCCCAATATGTCCTCCAAAGCCTTGTCAAGGACTTCTACTCTCTGACCCATCTGACTGGCCTGTTCCTCACACCTCATGGCCTTATTTTGCTGTATGTCCTTTAGCCATACTAGAGAATTCCCCAAACTTACCTACACACCCAATGCCTGTGGACCTCACAAACCATACCTCATCTCAAGCCTCTCCCTACAATGTCTCATCTTCACCTCACTTTCATCTCCATAGAAGTATCACTCTCCTCACTCACCAATCTAGCGAGTCCCTCCACTGTCAATCTCCATCCTAACCTTCTTCCCTACTCTCCTAATATGCAATTATTTTAACTTACTGCTGGACACTTACCTGTTTTCTCTCTAAACACAAATAAGAAGGTCAAGGCCATCTCTAACTTAAAGACTACTGTATCTTCAAGGCAGAGAACATACTAAATGTTCAACTGCCATTTGTTTTTGTTTTCTTTATCTGTGTGTGTGTGGGTGTGTGAGAGGGGGGGGGGCTTATGTGTATGCTCCTGTGTATACATGTGTTACTAAATTCATGTAGAGATCAGAAGACAGCTCCAGGTATTGGTCCTCTCCCTCCACCTTGTTTGAAACAGGGTCTGTTGTTTGCTGGTACATATACTAGGCTAGCTGCTTTGGGAGTTTCTGGCATTCTCCTATCTCTGTCTCCTATCTTCCCATGGGATATATGTGTGCTACAGCATCTGGCTTGCCCATGGGGTCTGGAAATTTAAACTCAGGTCCTCATGCTGTGAAGCTGGCAATTTGCCCACTGAGCCATTTCCTTAGCCCTCAAATGTCATTTGTTAAAACGATGACATATCTAAATCAATTTTTCATGGAGAAAAGACACAGCCTGTGAGCATTTTTATTAGTCCTACATGGGCAGTAGTGTAAAAACAGTTGTCATCAGTCTTAAGAAACATTCATTCCCAGTCTATTTCTCCCTACTAAATACAGACCCAGGTACATCTGTGCATTACTACAAACTCTTGCTTTAAAATGGGTTTGCTATTGAGTTGTCTGAAACTTGCAAGAGAAATCACATTAGCAATGATGTCTAGTTCCCCAGGTGGCCCACTGACATACTGTTCCCATCATCAGTGAACTTTTGAGTGCTTAGAGCATTCCAGGCATCCTTTGAAACACTCCAGTTTTATCACCTTTAGCTTCCCCATAGTTCTAAGAGAAAGTTATTTGTGTCCTTATTGATAGAGGAGTCATTGAGCTCAAGAAGATTAGCAACGTACCCAAAATCATCTGCAAGGAATTTTGAGAGAAAGAGTAAATTCATCTATTGATCCCATCAATTTGAATTCAGGTAACTCCCTCCCGGTTCCTCTAGCTTGTCCACACTGGTTCCCAGTGCCTTTTCACATCCCTGAATGCCCCCATTTATGGACCTCTGTCCTTTAGAATTCACAGCACAGTCCATAATTACTTGCCTCCCCCGCCTATGCATATACAGTCAAAAAACACACAGTCACACTTCCAAAACACAGACGCACTCTGTCTAGCTTTGAGACTGAGACCATGTTAAGTCACCTGATTAATTCCTTCTCTCTGAGATATAAATGGGAAACAATGCCCTAGCTTTCCTAGAGATGCTAAAACCCAGAACATCTAAAAATTGCTTGTTCATAAAGCCCAGTTTGAATTATTACAAAGCCAGAAGATGAAAAAAAAAATGAGATGGAAATTTCTAGAAGTGTCCAAGGAGATTATTAAACAGAAAGGCTAGTTGGCCAACATGTTCCGGTCCTGATTTTCCTAGCTGTTCCTGCTTCTGTTTCTGAGCTCAGAGTATTAACATTTATTCTATGTTTCTGGTGAGGTAGGGAGTACAGGAAAGCCAAGGAGTAGGCTGGGGAAGGGGGTGAGCTTGTGATATTTGCCATGTGGAGCAGCATGTAGGGTCGACTGCAATACCTTTATAATATGCTCTGCCGGGCTTGATAAAAGATGTCTGAAGAACTTGTATTCTTATTAGCTCCCAAGAACTAAATATAAAGAAGAGACCCAATTAGCCAATGAAAACATCAGAGAAAAAAAGTCAGGTACTGAATGGTGTGGGGTCAACTAAAGAGAAAATTACACACCCACAAAAGGCCATGCTGATTTTATTTCCATGTGCACCAACAGGCTTAAGGACACTTAAGGAATCAATCACCATGGCCAGAGCTACAATAGAGTCTGTGCCCCAGCATCACCAGGCAAACAGGGCAGGCTCATCAGAACCCCAAGAGCCATTTGGTCAATCAGCCTGGTGTTGCAGGCCCCTAATCCCAGCTACTTAGGAGGCTGAACACAGAGAATCAGAAGGTCAAGGCCTTCCTGGGTTAGCAAGTGAGTTACCCAAGCCTGGGTAACTTAGTGAGACCTCATCTCAAAATGTAAAAGAAAATGGGTGGGGGCTGGAGACACAGTATCACTTTGAATAAATACATAAACAAACAAATAAGCCATTGCTCCACCGTCTCATCTGTTTCCACCATTCCAGGACAAAGCACACAAGTCTGCCGTTCATTCGTTCATTCATCCTTCACTAAACTTGTGTTATCACTCTCTGGGGCCATCGTGGAGAACCATGCTGGCAGGCGTTTCCATCCTAGTGCAGAAAGTGCAAGTTCCTCCATCTCAAGTGGAACTTTAGGAAAGAAAATCCTTAGAGTTATAGAAATTTAATATTTCTTTTAGCTTTACTCTCTTGAATTAAGAATAAAATTAACTCCAAAAAATAAAAGGGGTCAACTAAGCAATTTCACAATACACCTTACTGCATTTAAGGCCCTTTAGCCCAGAATGTCTGTTAATCAGATTTCTATGACTATTTCAAATGCCTGAGATGAATCAATTTCTATTCAAAGAGAAAAGGTTTGTTTTAAAAGGGCTCACAGTTTTGGAGACTTCAGTGCCCCTTTGCTTTGGGGCCTGTGGTGAGGTGCACAGCATGGTAGGAACATATAGGTGAAGTCATCACTCACCTTGGGGCTGGCATGCAGGAAAGAGAAAACAGACCACAGTCCCACAGTCCTCTTCAAACGCAAATCCCCAACAACCTAAAACCACTCCTTGGGCTGCACCTCCTCTCACAGCACCATGCACTGGGTCCAAGCCCACACAGGACCATAGGGAATGGAATACTCAGGATCCAGATGACAACAGCTTCTTCAGTTACCAGAGGACTTACATGTTTCTCTGTGTAGTGCTGAGTAGAATGAACTGGCAAGAGCCAGTGGGGATGTGGGGAGAAATATTCTAGTGTAAGATTTGCAGCTCCTTCTAGTTCTTTTAGTGTTTCACACAATCTCCAGATTACTAAATCCATAGCTGTGCATGCGCAAGCTCATTTCAACTGGCAGGCTGGGCAGTACACAACACCTTTTCATACCTTTAGGATTTTCTGCTGATTTTGGGTGTCCCTAAATGCCCCACACGCTCTATTTTCATTCTCTTCTCCCCTCCCCTATTCAGAACAGGCTTTGGGGCTATAAAAGATGAGCAAGAGTCCATCTTAGGGCCAGGATGAGTGTCACATACTAATTAAGAACCAAATTGTATAGAGGAAAACATATTCTATGAGGAAAACATACCAGTCAGAGTGAAAGTTCTACTTAAGCAAGCCTTGAGTAGGACGTGGCCAGGTAGAGCCAACAAGGACACTGCAGGGCAGTTTAAGGAGGACCCAGAGCCACAAAGAGACAAAACCAGCCTGACTGACTTAAGGAGGACATGTTTGGTTAATAAGAAACTGATGAGTAAACAGAGGAGCAGTTGACACTGGCTCCAAAATCCTACACAGATCACCAGTGATGTGGCTGGTAAACGACACCTATTACTTAAGAAGCAACACTGGAGCTGCGGATACACCTGAGCTTTAACGCGACAAATGTCAGGTGCAGAGCTACTTGGTACAAAGATGATCTATGGGATCTTCAGGCATCTTAATAATCACTTTTAGTATAAGAACCAAATATCAAAGACATAAACACATACAGTGCTCGCTCCAAGTTCAGGAAAACAACTGTCGTCAGATCTGCATTCCTTTCCACAGAAGATAAAAACCTGGGAGTAGCAATCTGTTAGGACAATGCTGTGTCAGCCACACAAGAGTTGCCAAATATCCTTTCTAAATCCAGTAAGAAGCAGGAGGAAGCATTTCTGAAACCACTTCAATTTCCAGTCATAAAACTGTGGAAACAAAGAGGTGACACAAACACACACACCACCGACAGATGACCCAGACACAACTCAGAAAGCACTAACTCAGAAGGCCCGCTCATGCCCTGGTCATTCCCAGTCATGAAGGAGTTCCATCATCACTGTGGAACAGAGTCATCTACCATACACTTGGGAGAAGAGACAGTGCCTGCCTGAGGCAGAACAGACAGGAGAAAGACACAGTCCACCTTGGTTCCGCATCAAAGTTTGACTCATATTGCTTCTTGACTATCAAAGTTTCTCCACTAAATTAATGATCTGCTATCAAAATAAGCAGGAGAAATTAGAATCTCCACACAGTCATAGAAAGGTTACATTAGTCTGCTAAGTAAAAATCTGAGGGGGGAAAACAGTGTTTCTACTCCAATTAGAAATACTGAAATTTTCCTCACAAGGTAGCCCAGAATCAGCTTCCCCAAGCATGGTGACATATGCCTTTAATCCCAGCACTCAGGAGGTGGAGGCAGACAGATCTCTGAGACTGAGACTAGGCTGGTCTATGTATTGAGTTACAGGAGCCAGCTAAGGCTACCAGGAGACCCTGTCTCAAAAAAGACCAAAAAAATAAAATAAATAAGTTTAACAGGCATATGAATTTCTTTTTAAAAGAAAAAAAAGAAAACATAACTCTCTCTTGACTTTAAATGACAAATAATAATCACAAAGTTGGAAAAACAGAAAAAAAATTTTTTTTAAAACCCACATGAACACATCACTAAACATTCATATTTTGACTAAAGGGATGCTAAAATAGGTTACTGAAGAGGCTAATTTATAAACAGTGAGAGATTCTTCTTTAGGAAAAATGCAGAATATGTTTGAGGACCAGGCAGAGAGATCAAAAGTCAGAGAGAGGGAAGAACAGACAGTGGCCTTGACCTGTCTGTCTTACCCATCTCGGCAGAAAGATCATGTGCCAAAACTGAGATGGGAAAGTGGATGAAGCTGGAGATTTAAGACTTATGGAGAAGGCTGAAAAGTCATTATGGTGATCAAGACGGAGGAAAAGGAATGAGGAAAAGGTTTCGTTTCCAGACAGCATGGAGGCTCTGCTGAGGCGGGAAGAAAAGCTCACAGAGTTACTGTTCAGCTTTCCCGCCAGGCTGTCCTCCAGGAACAGGTACTGGTAGTGGGACGGAGGCAAGCCAGCAGCTGGAAGGGGTGCCAGATGCCCAAGGACCTGAAGTGGAACAGAGCAGTCCTGGCTTGTAGGGAGAGAAGGAGGAAGGGGAAATAAAGAGACCTGTGAGAGAAGAGTGCCTCTCCCAAGTGAATCACAGCAGGTGGGATGACTGAACTTCAGGAGAGTGGGTCTAGAACAGTGACTCTCTGAGGTGGCCCACTCATCCCCATTTCAGACTGACTGTGTCCTGGGCAACTCTTTAGTCCCTAGACTGTGCCAGCCCCACCCAAGTCCCAGGCAAACTGGGGTTGCTGGTCCCCATCAAGAGGGGGAGAAAAGGGATGCGGGGGAAGGAGAGGGAAGAGGGAGGGAAGGGGGAGGAAGGAGTTCAGACAACTCAGTGCTTCTGCTCAGTCTAACCTTCCAGACAAGTTTGGGGAAGATGGAAATAGTTAAGTTAAGCTAAGCCTGACAGTGTGGGGCTCGAACCAACCAAAAAGGCCCCATAAGCTTCCAGGTCTCAGAGTAGGTGCAGCACTGGAGCTGTCTGGGGACCTCCCAGGGACAGGACAGAAGGCCCTCTGCCTCCTCTCTTTCCTCCCTCCCATGGCTGTTATAAAGGAGAACTGGTTTGGGGCCTATTTTGAGGTGGGTGTTTTTATCTCCCTAGGGCTTGGGGATGTGACAAAGGCTGACACCTTCCCTAGCCTCAGCCCACAAACACTCAGTACGCTGCACATGCCCTCAGAAACCAGAATACGGAAGCTATAGCAGAATCCTCAATCAGCTGTAGTGCATTTTCTATATTTACTAGTAAATACATATAGTAAATCATTTCATTAGCTATAAAAAGAACATGCTTTTCATAAATCAACACTTTCCTATGTTAAGCCAAAATTAAGTCTGAAAACTTTAGGTAAATAAAAGTGAAGGTGTGCAAGATAGATGACTACCCATGTTAATGTAAAGCCATCCTATAATTTTTCTCAAGTGAAAAGATATTAACCAATCTACATAATCAAAAGAAAAAGTATGTGAGTGTGCATACATAACCTGTCAGTTATTACATCCTCACCAAACATTCTGTGCACACCAGGCCGGGCAGGACAGGGTGGTGTAACAACAGGAAGAAAAAAAAAAAAAGCACTGGGAAATTACTACACCAAAATAAAAGAGAACATTTAAATTCCTTGTTCTCCTCAGATAAATATTAACAGGGACTAAAACACCTCCGTCCATTGCTGTGGCAGAAGCTCAAGACACCCTTTGTTAATCCAGCCAAATAAAGCTCGGTGCACAGCAAAGCGCTATGCTGTGGACTCTTGCTTTAACCCTCCATCTACAACTGCCAGGGCAGCAATAAAGAAAGTGGGAAGACGATTTCACATCAAGTCCTATTTTGCTAAAACAAAGCATCTCTTAGTCAACGCCCAACCTGGGTGGTTAAAACAATCACATTTCCTTCCCAGGAATGCTGGGAAAGTCCAAAGTCAAGGTATTAGCGGGCTTGTGGGCAGAAGTCAAGTCTCCTCACATTGTCCTCACTGGTGGACAGTACACATAACAAGTTCCCCCAACTCCTCCAATGATGACACTGTTCCTTCAAGACCTGATTACTTCTTAGAATCTCCACCTCCTCAATACCATCAAACTGAGGCTAGGATTTCCATACATAAACCGGGGAGGAGGCTTCAGACTAACAAAGTACTTCAAAACACATGTCTTTATTGGATAGTCTCATTTTATTAAAACTGGAAATCATCAAAGAAAATGCGCCATTTAATCACTAGGATCCTAATCATATACAGCGTGGATAAAATTACAAAAACAGGCAAGAAAGGTGGTGCATGTCTGTAATCCCAGCAATCATGAGGGAGGCTGAGACAGAAGAACAGGAAGTACAAGGCTAGCTTGGGCTGCATAGTGAGATCACTGACAAAAAAAAGGACAAATTACTGAACACAATATAAGCGAAGGTCAGCTCATCCCAAGTTTGATGAACATGGTTGGGCATTTAAAGAACTCTTGGAGGAGAAAAAAATATAGATAGTATAAATGTACAGATATTAAATATAGATATATAAACCTGTCTGAAGAAACCTAACTTTTACTTCATACATTTTCTGCAGAATAGTCTACTCAAGAATCCATAGAAAATCCAGCATTTATTCTTTTTAATATAATACTTATATTCCATTTTGAGAAT
The DNA here is from genome assembly GCA_035773235.1 of Eospalax fontanierii. Taxonomy (NCBI): domain Eukaryota; kingdom Metazoa; phylum Chordata; class Mammalia; order Rodentia; family Spalacidae; genus Eospalax; species Eospalax fontanierii. The sequence goes on along the minus strand of CM069540.1, from coordinate 63,839,579 downwards.
TTCATATATTTTGATATTTACTCCCTCCCCTAACTCTTCTCAGATCTACTCCCATCTGCACCCCTCTCCTAACTTCATGTCCTCTTGCTTTTTTATAGCCTACTGAGTCCAATTAGGGCTGCCTAATATACACACAGGTGTGGGGTGAGCCACTGGAACATGGTCAACCTACCAGGGGCCACACCCTTAAAGAAAACTTATTCTCCCCCTCTCGAGCTATCAACTGACTGCAGCTCCTCAGCTAGGAGTGGAAGCTGATGAGCACCGGCCCACCGAGCTGGCACATTTACTGACTTGATCTTGTGCAGGCAGCCACAGCTGCTGTGAGTTCATGAGTGCGGTGGTCCTGTCATGTCCAGATGACACTATCCAGTCCTCCTTGACCTCTGGCTCTTCCAATCTTTCTGCTCCCTCTTTCATGATGGTGCCTGAGCCTTGGGGAAACCAGGTGTGATATAGATGTCCCATTCGTGGCTGAGCACTGCACAGACACTTACTCTCTTCACTTTGACCAGCTGTGAGTTTTTTTATTAACTGCTCTCCACCACACAAAGACATCTCCGATGAGCTCTGAGAGCTACACTAAATTATGGGTATAGAGATAAGAATTTGTAGGGCTGTCTGATATGTCCATTTAGTAAAATAATAAGTTTAACCCTGGTGCCTACGAGTTCCCCAATCAGGGATACCTGGCCAGATTTGCAGTACCAGCATCATGTCCCCTGTGGAGCAGGCCTTAAATCCAATCAGTGGTTGGTTATCCCCATAGTATTCATGCCACTACTGCCCCAATGGGCAAACATTACTAGGCTGGTTATTACTATAGCTCTCAAGATGGACAACTGGGTAAGAATGTTGAGAATTTTCTTCCTTAGCAGCATACACAAGACCTTCTGGTCCTATGAAAGCTGGTCAGCGAGGAAGCAGCTTCAGTCAGTACCAACTTGAATTTTCCATGTCCTATGACCAAAGTACATGCTATTTTCAGCAACAGTCTTACCATCAAGTTCTTATGGGCAACCAAGAACAATGCCAAAAGCCTGTGTTGTTTTTTTGGGGTCCTCTAGAACACCCTCAGCCAACAGCTCAAGAAAAGGAATCCCACACCTGCACTGGGCTTTTTATCTGGCAACCTACCAGCATTTATTCTTACTTCATATACATATTTTCTTATTTCTACTTGAATAATGAAAAGTCAACCTTCAGCACAAGAAGAGTTTGCCCAGGAAATCGCCCCACACTTGTCAAATACTAAGTGACATAAGGTTGCTGGGACCAAACTCCTTAGACATTTGCAAACCCCTCATCCAAGAAAACAAATAAGAAGTTTGTATGTATGGAAGTACCTCTCAAAGGTGACAGTTCCTTAGAACATTGAAGAAGTACCCAAAACAAGGACTGGCCACCCTGCAGGAAAGCTCCCATTCTAAAAAATCAACAGTCTGGGTTCAGAAGGAGAAGTTAACAAGGTCAGAAAGTGGGATCTCTGCAACTGAATGACCTCATATGATACAGGACCCAGAACAAAAGATACAAAACAAGCTGTGCCAAGTCCAGTGCCAGCTACTGACCTTCCAGACCCACAAGCACACATTGTCTCCAGCACTGCGAAACAGACCCAGCTCTCTACCTGGCATCAAATACCCTCTGTACAAGTTAACTGAAGTCTATTTACAAATATAATCATTACAAGGCAGCTCCCACACTGCCATGACAATACACTGTATCTGTACAAGTCAGACCCACTCCCTAGCCCTGGATGGGTGCTGCCCTCAGCCCAGCTCCCACATGACTTCACCATCTGACACATGTTTAGGCACTTTTCCAAGTACTTACAAACACTTTCCCCAACTAGGAAACCTCTTTGATAGGCCTTATAATGTCACCCCAACACATATGTAGAACACACAGGCTTCAGGATGAATCTAAACTACATACCTCAGGAGGTATACTCAGAGCCTCATGGCTGGCTTATAAAATGCTGAGTTACATGTAGAAATCAACTACAACCAGGGGAAGGGAGGACTTGGGTTCCAGGCCCAATTCTAACCAGTCTGTGAACAGGAAGCTGAAGGGTTTTGCTCTCTGAAACAAGGTTTCCTTCAAGTGATAGATTAGTATTGCTAAACTTATAGGCAACAGTGAATCTACATTAAAGCCAAGAATGTCAAATTACAACTGCAGAGTCCTACACAGAAGCTATTTTAGTGAAGGAAGAAGACACTTCAGTATCTACCACACCAACCCATGACAGCACACCATCACAGACCAAAGAGACTCCCAGCTCTCCCAGCACACAGCAGAATCCAGAGATTCCATGGCAGATCCTGAAAACCACAAACAATGCTGCCTGGCTCATGTCTGGTTCTCTCAGATTCCTTCCAAGTGTATCACTGTGGACATGTGGGATTCCTTAAGATCAGCTACACCACCATGAGTTTGTGTGCTCCTCCTGTTCCTCTCTCACACTCCTGCCCTGGCCTAGCACAGCAGCACTGCCTAGCACCCAACCCGGAAGTGTCAGAAGACCTGGCCAACAACAGCAGCACAGTTCAATGCTACTGTGCGTCTAAAAAAGCCCTAATTTACTGAGCACAGGATTTAGTCACACACACACACTCACACACACACTTTTAATATGCAACTTCCCTGCAAAACTCATTTTACTCTGTAACAAATGGCTTGCAGGCAGTACTTTTTCAGCACCCTAACATAGGCTCACAGCAGAATCTGTAAGAATGAGCTCTGGCTGTGGTGCCACGTGCCGTGGATCTACCGCACCCAGGGCTCCAAGTCAGGCCATGGTTTTGTTGCTCTCGTTGCCATCTGCCCATTTCTAAGGACTGGTAGAAATGCAGCCAGGCCAAGGGCATTCCAGAAACCCCATTTACATGAACACTGGCTGAGTTCTGCTCTGAGTTCTCACAGATCAAAGGTCACCACAGCCATCCAGACCTCAACAGGTCTTGTCTTTGCAGTAAAAGATGAGTAGGCTATTATTCAATAATTCAAAATTGATCAAGAGGGGAGACTGAGGAAAAACAACATGAGAGCCTCAACAAATCACCTGGCGTGCCCATGGAGGAGGAGCTAGGAAACTGGATCCTTAGTTTACATGAAATAAAAGAAATGCAATTGAGTGATTTTTAATAATATTAAATCATATATTTCCACAATGTATCTCCATCTTCAATGCAAACCAACTCTGGGCCTGTAAATTCACTTCTAATGTGCATATAACTGATTACAGCTAATCAGTAGCAGAAAAATCTGAATCCAGATCCAGATCCACTTTATTCCCAAGATCATAATACTCTATACCACACTGCATCCCTTCTGTGAACAGCAGAAAAGGAAAGACAACATTCTAAGTGAACGCAGTGCCTCACAGCAGCCTCTAATAGAAGCATGGTTGGTTCACCTTTGCTCATAAAACTAAATTATCTAAAGGAGCAGATTTAAAAGAAAAACCTAAACAGGGTACAAGCTTCTTGCATCAAATAAAACAGGACTTTCATTTTCTAAAATTTCTAGATCAGATGTTTGTATTTACTTATAATGGGCCTCACCTAGCCCATCACCACAGAAGCACGAAAACTCAGCAGAGAGCATGCACTGCGGACAGCCTAGACATCAAGGGAACAATCACAAGGAAGGTGTCTCACATGTGCATACTTTCAATGCTGGCCACTGATGGCCAGAAAGCATTTTACATCAGGACACGAGCCCAATGAGATGGGCCACAGCTGCAGTCACTCATCATGAGGGGCAGAAGCAGGAAGATCTGCAAGTTCAAGGACAATGTCATCTACATAGTTCCAGACCAGCTGGGGATACACAACAAAACTCTATCTCAAACCTGCGCCTCCACAAACACACACACTAAAATATACTTCATAAAACAATAGGGATCTCATGTAGGCACACATTTTCTACTGTATTTTATGTTTTGAAATGCAGTTGTAACCCACCAGTACATAAACAGTAAGTTAGGTCCAGCAACAGATGGACACATAAACAAAATGGGATATTTGCATAAAATGGAGTATTATTCAGCCATGAAGGAACTTCTGAAGTAGTGGGAGATGGACGTGACCAAACACTGATCTGCTGCATAAGCTGAATGAGGTAATATTATTTTTCTTGGTAATTACCTTTTATTTTGTTATAAATCTCTAAGAAAACTTTAAAAAAGAATAGAACTATACAAGCCTTTTAAAAATACCTTTTCTTTCCAAAGGTATGCTGATTAATATCAGTGTTTGCCCTTGAGCTCCCCATGGTGACAGCCCCTACCATGATTCCTGCTCGTTTCCATGTCAGAGCTCTTTAAACTAAGATTAAAGCCTCTATTTATGATAGTACATATCCATGCAATGCTGGCTACGAGGACAGTGCTTTTTAAACACAAAGATAAACAGATATTTACTTTATCATTATGCCATTCCCAAAGTAAAATCACTTTGTTCCTAAACATCTCTGGGCCCACAAGTCAGGAAGTACTTTTAATTAAAGTCAGTTTTATTACAGCTACGCTCATGACCCTGAGTCCAACTTCTTGCTCATTTGGAGAGTCTTAAAGCTGAGATATACTCTAAATGTCATACCACATGAGGAACAGTTCAAAATGCAAGGTGATTATACATTCCTTTCAAAGCAACTATTTTGCTTAAAATTTTTGTTGACCTTAAGTATCACCTAAAAACATCAATTGAATTAATGCATTCCACAAACTCAATCTGATTTCACTCAGCTGTCTTCATTCTGCCAATGCTTTCTCAGCAATTTCCTCAATGTTAAAAATATAGTGAAGAAAAATCTAGAATAAACAAGTTCTTTCCCTATCATAGACACACAGTTCCTTTAGAGATTCTGAAATAATACGGGTTTATAAATATGATAAGTCTTCACTGGAGGAAAAATTTTCATCTTGGTGTTGCTAAGAGATGGGATCTTGCCAAACTCTATTTTTTAGGCCTCTTTAAAAAATAAATAACAGCAACCCTCAGGACATACTTCCTAGTTAGGAGACCATTCAGAAGTCAAGCAAACTTTGTGAATTATACCTTCAAACTCAAGAAAAAAATCATTTGGAAATTCCTGTTGAACAAAAGAAAATCATGACTACTGGGGCTGGAGAGATCGCTCAGCAGTTAAGGGGCCTTGCTGCCCTTGCAGAGGACCTGAGTTCAGTTCCCAGCATCCATGTTGGATGGTTCACAACTGCCTCTAACTCCAGTTCCAAGGGATTCAACACCCACTTCTGGCCTCTGTAGACCCCTACACAGGTGTGCATGCTCACACACACGCACACACACACACACGCACATACACAAAGATAAAATTATTAAAAAGAAAACTAGGACTACTGTAGAAGAGATTAAAATGAGAGAAAAAGGGTCTGGAGAGGTGGCTCAGTGGTTAAGAGCACTGGCCGCTCTTGCAGAGGACCTGGGGTCAGTTCCCAGCAGCCACACGGCAGCCAGCAACCAATCATAACTCCAGTTTCAGGGGATCCGAAGCCCTCTTCTGGCCTCCAAGGGCACTGGACAACATGGCTACGCTTACATATATGTAGGCAAAATATTCACACACATAAAGAAGTAAACAACGCCAAAAACATTTTTTAATGTGGGAGAACTGGGTAAAGGGAAACCTGTGTATCCCGCCTGACAAACTACTTCTGAGAGCGACAGGGTCAAGAGTCCATCCGATGTGGTCACTGCGCACAGCTGCAGCTTACCATCACTTCAGATCTGCCCATCAGACTCTCCAAAACCTGCAAAATGTTTGCACTCAAATGCAGACTGGTAAGAGCCCTGACCACGTTCCCTTTTCTGACTGTTACGGTTTGAGTCTGAACGTGCTTCCCACGGCTGGTGGCCGTGTCTAGGAAGGCTGTGGAGCCCATGGGACTCAGGGCTCAGTGGGGAGGACTGCCACTAGCGATGGGCCTTGAAGGGTTACTGCAGGTTCTGCCCGGTCCTCTCTGCCTCCTGGTTCATACCATGTGAGCCAGCTCATTCTCTTCCCTCCAAGGACAGGACCAGCTTCTGCCACCACGCTGTCTCCACCATAAGCAATGGAAATCCCTCTGAAACCATGGGCCCACCAAACCTTTCCTCTCTTAAGTAGCTTCTGTCAGGTATTTTGCACAAAAACAAGAAAAGTAACTAATACAAAGACATTATATATGAGAGAGAAAAATTATAATAAAGAAATTATTTTTCTATTAATTTCCATAAGCCTCTCATAAAAAAAAAACTAAATCCAACATCTGGAAAATATCTATATTATATTAAGCATTCAGCCCAAATCACCAAATAAATTGATTTTTGTAAAATGTTTCCCTCCTTAGCTTCGAAAAGTTACCAATTGACACACCAACTTGAAAAAGTAATTCATTAAAATGTTACAGTTTCCAAAGTCAGTTCAGCCCTTAAGTACCATTTGCAAATGTTTACCACACCAGTCAAATTCTATAAACAGCAAAAGGCATCACCCACTGAATCAAAAATAAATAAATAAATAAAGTCCTGAGAAACAAGATCTGAGAAATTCCATTTTAATATTCAAAAGCCAGGCTTCTGTTCCCCTGAAATATCGTATATTTAAAGTCTTCTATGGGAAAGTAACTAAAGTCTTTCAGTTAGAATAAATCAGTAAGAATAAATGGTGCTGATTACTTACCAGCACCCACCTCCACAGGCAGCCTGTGACAGCCCTAAAATTGGTACCCGGAGCTCAGGCAAGCGAACAGAAAGTGTATCTAAGCCAACATGGGCATTTCTACATCCATCATCCCATTTTCTCAATGGCAAAACACACAATAGTAACAGAATTTCAAATCCAAGTTAGATGGAATATACCTATAATTCCAGAACTTGAGACACCATAACCAGGGGATCAAGTCTGAACCTAGCCTGGACTATTTAGCAAGACTCCTGTCTCTTAAGAGGTTGGGATATAATCCAGCAGTAGAGTTTGCTTGACATGTGAAAAGCCCTGAATTAGATGGTCACACTGCAAAAGCAAAAGACAGTTGGCTACTGGGGTGGAAAGATGGCTCAGTGGGTAAAGCACTTGAACAAGGATGATGACCTGAGTTTGAATCACCAGAACCACGTAAAGCTTGGAATGATAGTTTGTGCCTGAAATCCCAGGGCTCCTAAGGAAAGATGGAAGGCAGAGACATAAAAGTCAGAGTATGCAGCAGTGAACAACAGAAACTGTGTCTCTAACAAGATGGAAGATGAGGGCCAAGGTTGTCCTCTGAACCTCACTCACATTATGACACTCATGTGACTGCACTTCACACACATACACATTATACACACATACATATACACACATGCAAACAAAAAGTTGCTACTCAAGGTCTCATATTAGGACATAAACTTGTTTTAACATGTTTCTGCTGATACTTACAGCTCCTAGAACTGACAGATTTGTGCTGCTCTCAACCTCAATCACAGAAGCTTCTTATTGCAGCAGGTTGTAGTTAATGCAGAGACGCACAACTGCTCAGAGTGCTCAGTCAGAGATGGTACATCCATATCAACATACCCCTACCCCAAGGCTCAGGGACCCTAAGAGTCAGAGGATGGGGGTAGTGCTATGAAATGCTGTCTTTTGGACATGACATGGCCATTGCACATATGAACTCACCACACTCGTAGTACCAGAATACCACCTGCACAAGATCGAGCCAGGAATGCATCTAGCATGGGGTAGGGTGGGGCTAGCAGAAGAATTAATTGGGAACTGAGGGCTCTAGAAGGTAGAGACTCATTTTCTTAGGTGGGTGGTCACAGAGAGGTTGCCCAGGCCCCAATGGATGACCGCACACCCAGTGGATGAGCAGCACTAACTGGACTCAGAGCGAATTTAAAAAAGAAAAAGACATGAAGCCAGGACAGAGATGTGTTGGGGGGAAGGCACTGGGGGAGTTGAAGGGAAGGATTGGGGGGTAGATATGATCAAGATACAATGCATACATGTCTGAAATTTTCAAAGAACAAATACAAAAAAGAAATCACTTAAAAATGAAAAGAAAGCTGGGCACAGTGAAACACGCCTTTAATCCCAGCACTTGGGAAGCAGGTGATCTCTTCTGTGAGATCACAGCCTAGACTGGTCTGCTTAGTGAGTTTCAGGCCAGTTGGGGCTACAGGAGATCCTGTCAAAAAAAAAGACAAAGTAGAAAATGGTCATTTCCTGGTTACTTCTCAGAAGAATGACAGTTCCATAAACTTTGTACTATGTACACAAATACATGAGACAAAATAAAATTAGAATGTTAAGACATCCTATACAAACAACACCAAAAGAGTCACATCAGGGCTGATATAATTTTCAGATCTTATTGAATACTAAGTGCTTCCTAAAAGAGGAGAGAAAGAGGAGGGGAGAAAGGGGAGGGAGGGAGAGAAAGAGAACAGTTTTCATTCTCGGAAAAGAATAGCATCCAATTTTTTCAGGGGAAAAGAAAAAAAATCATGGCATGCTAGTCTAAAAAGACATTTTCACATGGTGTAGATAAAGAGCAAAGAGCAACAGTTTGGACAATACCCTTCATTTATCCATACACAAATAAAAGTGTACTTCACACATGCCTATTTTCTATTTTTTAAAAAGCTGCTAAAGGCCAAAGGCATAGATTATGTCTGGCCTTTAATTCGCTTTAATTCCCTGAAGAGAACTGCTAACCAGATCTTCCTACTTGAACTCCTGGAATCTTAACTTTATACCAAGATGCACCCTGCAGAATTTCCTTCCCAGATGTCATGTCCGTCTGCCAGCTTACTGTGAAGGTAGACTACTCAGCCATCCTCAGAGATGGGTGGATAGATATGATCGAGAATCCAAGCTCTGCTGTTTTGGGGACAAGGACATCTGATGCTCCTGTTAACTACAGCAAGAACATAGCCAAGTCCCTGGGCCTGGACAGGGCCAGCTGATGTGCTCGGGGAGGGGCCTTGCAAGGAAGAGGGCACATGTATCTGCACTGCACCTGAAGAAGTGCAGGAAGCATTATTAAGCAGGGTAAGAGGGCCGAACAGGCCAAGGGACTGAGACCTCTGCACAGCTTTCCAAAAAGGCAGGTCCTGGTGCACGCTCCACTGGCCAGGAAACAGCAACTGGGTCAATACAACCGGGCCAGAGTACCAAAAAAACACAATGGAAACCAGGTCAGGGAGGAGCAGGGGTGAGACAAGCCTTGGACCCACCTATATACCTGAAGAAATAATTTAGTCTCGAAGCTCCAAGCCACTCAATGAACTAGAAACCAACTTGTCTAAAAGATACATAAAGCCATCCTCTGCCACAGCCTTATGAACCTCTGGCTTCACCTTCAGGTGACCATGCCAGGAAGTGTTTCAAAGTCAACATCATTTTTCATAAGACATGCCTGATGTGTGAGATCTGGTGTCATTTAAAACTGTGTAGCATGTCTGTCTAGAATGGCAGTGTCAATTCTGGCTGACTGCTGATACACCCTTTGTGAAAGCAGTTAAGATCTTGGTTACAGTACTTTAGAATAAACACCCATCCTCACCATAGAAGACACTGTCATTATCCTGTGTGCGCCAAAGGTTGAGAGGAGGGTGATGCTCAGCTTCAAATACCCTTGGCATGCTGTTCCCATAACTGCTAGTTTAGTTCCCAATGGATTCACTCTAACCCTTAGAGAGCAGACCAAGCCTCCAGGAGATAATGTCCTAAAAACAGTCCAGGAGCTTTGAGGTATACGCTCGCAATAACTAACTTCCCTAACTTTGTTACTGTTTTATTGAGCCCTTACTCTACACAGGTACACTGTGAGTCATTAACTGAATTACAGTAAAACTCCATGGGAAAGGTACCATACCTATTATCCCCCAGTCTGTTGCGAAGGAAACAAACTGGCAGGTAATTCACTTGCCTGAATATGATAAAACTAATAAACTGAGACCCAGAGGTGGGCCTAAGTAGGGTCCATCTTCTCAAATGATTTCTTAATGGAAACTGGAAAGAGAAAACCTGCTCATCTGGCATAAGTTACCCAGGAAGAGGACAAAACAGACTTTCCCTCGGTTAATAATAGAGTCTGAGTCTTATTTAGGATCCAGAGCTAGGACTCTTTAAGGAGATACATGTAACCCAGAGCTAAATGCATTGCAGGGAGTCTACCTACTACTAATTAGTGACAAGTGACAAAAGCACAGAACCTCAGTACAGACCACAGCACTCCGAAAACAGGATGTGAGCCCACCTTCCTGGGCACATACCACCCACTCCCCACTGCCCTTCTAGATTTTAATATGCTTTGATCTCTGGGCAATCACAAGCTTGCTGCAGAACTCTCCATCTGTTTTGTTTTGTTTTGTTTTGTTTTTTTAGAACAGGGTCATGGAACTTGTGGCCAGACACATCATACTCCACCCAAATCATAAAGATAGGGTGGGTGGGGACAGAGGAAGAACAGGCTCTGCACAACCAACCTTTGGGTCTTACTTACAGACATCAGCTGCCAGGAAGGAAAAGTAAAAACTCACATTAGAAACAAGCCACAGAGGAGGACAGTAGATCCAAATTGCTAGAAGAACCTTGCTAGAAGGTTCCTCTGTATTTCCAGCTTGCTGGGACACCCCAGTCATCTCGGGTGCTAGAGCTGCAGATACCACTCAAAGTACAAGACGATGCTTTCCCCTAAGAGACATATTGTCTCTGTCCCTAGGAAAAAGGGTTCTGGGTTCTGTGTTCAGAAAATGTGGGACTAAGATGGTAGCGAGACACAGGAACAAATGCCTCGTAAAGGAATTCCCAGCCACTCCTACAGATCCAGATTCTGACTCCCAGTCCCAAACAAAGACTAGCTGGGAGAAGCAAGCGAGACAGGACTTGCTGAAGCTCATCCAGCCCCAGTGAACCCATTACTGAGTCCACACAGTGTAAAACTTCAGGAAAAACCACTTACTCCCTGAAGGACCTACATAGGAACACCAGGGTTCCTGTCCGGTTTCCAACCAGACCTGGAAAGTCTCAGTACATAATCAACTGAGTACAGGAGCAGCCCTAAGGTAGCAGAGATCCATCCTGGCACATCTGCGTTCTCATCCCAGGACATTTAGGCCTCCATTTCACCAAAAGAGGCATCACAGGCATGGTAACGGCCTGCACATGGCGGTCTCCAAATAAAATGCTATTGAGCCTCAAATAAAAACCTCACACTTGACTCCCAAAGGGGGACAAGGAAGGAACACAAGCTTAGGACTCTCCCTGCATGAAGATCAGCAACTCTGAGGACCCTGGATCTGAGAGCCTGGACCACATCTACCTTGCCAGCAGACAAATGAAAATAAGACTTCCCAAACCACTGCTCATCCAGACCCGGAGAAACGCACCGACAGGCGTGAGCACTGGTGATACCTCCATGCAGACATGTTACCGGTGCTGCACCTGCTGACTAGTTTTATGGTTACAATGCATGGAGGGAAAAGAACATACAACATGTCACGCAGGTCTAGTCAAAGCCAAGTTCTTATTCTTTTTTGTGCACCAGTGCTAAAAATAAATAATGTCACATACAAAAGCAGTGATCTTGAAGTGTGAGAAACTTCTTTCAACCACCATGGGAAGAGTTCCTGTTTCATTCCCATGTGTATATTTACAGAAATATATTCTCTGATACTTATTTAGAAAGATCTCACATATTTATTCAACCACAGGAAGTTGTTCAGCCCTAGAAGTCAAAATGGAGACACCAAAGAAAGTTTTTATCTACTTAAACAAATGCCTAAACTTTTATTTTTTACTGTATGAGAAACTATTTTTAATGCTTAATATTTTTTAGAATGTCTACTGGTGTAAACAAGAACCTGTCTTATTTATAAAGCAAAAAAAATAATAATAAGGCAGTATTTTCAGACAATAAAATCATCAACGTCTCAGTAACCAGTGAGTTTTGTTTCCCATTCTTACTTTCTGTGGTGGCAAACACAGGTAGGGTGAGGCGGAACAGAGAGCCAACAGCACTGCAGCAAGCTGGAGTTCAGGAGAAGAGTTCTAGTGTGGATGTGCACGAAGCAGCTGCGGGACCCATGTAACCCAGCAGCTTCACACTGACTGTAAAGTAAGCAGGTTAGATGCTCGGGGGTGCTTCAGTGGATAAGAGCACTTGTTGCATAAGCATGAGGGTCTACGTTCAAATTCCCAGCATAACAAAAAGCCAGGTAGGGTCATGCATATGCCTGTAACCACAATACTAATAAGGAGGGAGGCAGAAGGATTGCTCGGGTTTGCTAGCTGCCAGCCAAGCTCCGGGTTCAGTGAGAGACTCTGTCTCAAAAGAATAAGGTGAAGAGTGATAAACACCCAATGTCCTCCTGACCTACACATACATAACTGTGAGTGCTCTGTGGTCTAATGTCAATTGGTGAAAACTCTGCCAAGAGCCATTACTGCAGTGACACCCTTCAGGGACATAGTGAGCTATTAATTTTAGAAGACAGCAAATGAAACATCCATACACAAGAAGAAAATTCATCTCCATTTGAAAGCCATGTTAATGAGCATGATGTGACCACGGAGTGTATAGACCAAGTATCTGACAATTATTCTGAAGAGGCTATAAATAGGCCATTTTTTAAATTAGTCAGCTACGTGCTTTGTTCCCCATGAAGCACATGCATGCAACATGTTACAGACTGCACACACAGTCTGTTTAGTTTCTAGCTTAAATGCACTAGAGGGGGGAAAAAGTGTTGTTAGAGTCACAGCTTTCAGCTATTAAGAATGAAACAGGAAGTGCATGAAGAACTGTAATTCAGAACATATAAAACCAGCCTCCTCTGAGCCTGCATAAGCAGAGAGGCAAAGTCAACTGTGTTGCTTTAATTTTATCACAAAAGTTGCTCAATGGTCACAAACCACATCCAAGAGGACATCACAGGGTCTCTGCATTCTCCTCCTCCTCAGATGCTCATGAAACACTGGTAACTAGCCTAATAAACACTTCAGAGTACCCATCCTGGCCTCTCTCAGACCATGCAAAGAAAAGAGATGCATCCTTAAGCAACAGGAAGCTAACCCTAAAGGAAATCAGTACGAGACACCTCTCACTCCCTCTCTAACCAGAGGAGTGACTTTTGGCCTAAGTTCATCCCCACCTACCACCCACACATGTCCTCTGAGGTACCTGCAGGAAGTCTCAGCCTCAGACTGCCCAGAACAGGGAAGAGAGAGGGGAAAGAGAGGAGGTGATCCAAGTCAATTTCTTGGTGTTATTTTCAAGTATGAAAAGGACAAGTGGTGATTTAAAAGTTTTAAAGATTCATTCCTGTTATGCGTATGTATATAGGAGTTGGGGTGCTGCAGAGGCCGGAAGTGGGTACTGGATCCCTGAAGGTACAGTCATTTGTGAGCTGTCCTATGTGTGTGCTGAGAGGAACCAAACTTGGGTCTTTTGCAAGAAGAGTAGGTGTTCTTAACCCCCGAGCAATCTCTCCAGCCCCACAAATGGTGATTTAAAAAAAAAAAAAAAAAAAAATCAGAGAAATTATTTTAAAGGTCTGAGTTGGTACAGGTCACTTATCCAAAGATACTATTGGTTCAAATCTACTTAGACATCCATGAATCCTTAAGCATTTATCAACTCAAAGCTCTTTCAATGCTAAAAAGCTGAGAGAAATAGAGGAATTGTTATTAAATACTTTAGCTTGTACATCACTTTCCACTGACCATAGTTAAAACTTGGGTCTTAAAAAAAAAAAATCAGATCTTTAGGACACAGGCAGGGAGGGTTCTGGAAAGACAATGTTTCTAGGCATTAAAAATATGGTATTCCTGGGGTCGACAACCAGTTCAGCAGTTAGGCACAATGGCTGCACTTGCAGAGGACCTGAATTTGATTCTCAGCACCCATATGGTAGCTAAAACCCACCAGTTCCAGGGGCTCCAACGCCCTCTTCTGGCCTTTGCAAGCACTGCATGTACATGGTACGCTTATATACATTCAGGCAAAACATCCACATACACAAAATAGAAATAGATCCAAATACAGACCTTTAAAAAAAAGAATACAGCAGTCCTTTAATAAGAAATACGGCTTTAAAAATGTTAAGAGGGCCAGAGGGAGGAAGCTGAGCAGGTAGGCAGGACCACAGGATGAGTAACAGCACACTTCCTATAGTCGGTATAACCAAGGCCTATATGAAGCTGGTAAATGAGGCAATGTCTTTGCCTCTGTAAAACAGAGTCAGCTGTAGTCTATACCCTGCAGTTGTTGTAAGGATCTAAAAACTGGGGTGTAGAAAGCATTTAGTATGCATATATATCCAAGTATAGTGACCATCATTCTGGTATGAGCTTTGGTTACAAACTACCCATCATTAGCCGTGTGCTCTTGGACAGGCTGCTTAAACATCTAAGCATTAGTGAATCACCACCCTCATGGAGACTAAATTGGATGGTCTCTTGGTTTCTGTGGCTTCTGCAAGCTCAAACTCTCAGATAATACATCATTTTACAATTTACTATTCTTTTAGGACACAGACTTCATATCTTTCTTTTATAACTTACAGTCAGTAGCTATAATTAAGAAATGTGTCTTTGGGAAGTATGGCCAACTCTTAAGACCATCTTTATGATGATTTCTGACACAATGTGGTTTCCAGGAGCATACTATGGTTCCAAGAGAATGGCCATCCAATGTACATCCATGCCAGTGGCTTTTAAAGGCTGAGGTATCCCCAGATCAGACTGAAATGTCTAAGTGATGCTTGGTGGTGATGAATTTAATTTGCTATATGCCCATGCACTCTCCATCTATTTTTTGAAGCTGGGTCTCTCAATGAACCTGAAGCTCATCAACTTGGCTAGGCTGATGGGCCAGTGAACCCCATAATCATCCTTTCTCTGTCTCCCCAGCACTGACATTACAGACATTTGCCACATGGGTTCTAGTGGATCACATTCATGCCCTCAGGCTTGCATAGCACCACCAAGCCATCTCTCCAGTCTATCATTTGGTTTAAAAAAAATTATTAATGAATTATCTTCTTTAAGAAAGTCCTAGGCTAGATATACATGTCCTCACATATCAGGACATGTCAAATGGTTACTGAATAAAATAATGGACCATCGTCCATACCCTAAATGGAACTGTACCTTATAACCCTATGCCATAAATAACTAACACAGATGATGAACATGTGGCCATGTTATGTAAACAGGTTAGCATACATGCACAGAATTTAATATTGCTGTAAATCATGACTTAAAATAAAGCCAACTTGACACAATAATACAGAAAAGACTGTGCAAATGGCAATTAAATTTAATGATAGGAAGTACCCACAAAGACTGAGAAGGCCAAGCCATTCTTTGTTTTTCTCTATCAAATCTCTAATGTCTCTAAGCTGCTTCAACACAGAGCTATCCCTGATACCTCTGCCACTGAGGGTCTCATCTCAAACTCACTAACTTGCTCATTAAACAGTCTCTAATGTAATACTTAACTCAAGCAACTGTCATCAATAGATGCTAAGGACATTAGGAGAAAGGTCAATGAGGAGATATGGTCCCAGCAAAAAGTGTCTGTCTTACCAGAAACGAAGTCAAAACCTAGCTATGAAGCATGTCCTTATGTTCACTGCTATTGACAATAGTCCCAGTGCTCATGGACGTTCATCACGAACAAACGTACGTGACTAGCTCTTATTAAACTACATGTATGAATGAGGTATTTAAAGTCTTTTCCAAAATTTCAGAATTCTTATGATACACAAGGAATCCCTCTGCAATACAGGATATGAAATCACAGTTTAAATATGCAACTACTACAGAGAAGAGAAAAATACATTAATATTGAATGCAACTATGGAGTCATCTTTTAAAAATGTATGACGCTTAATTAAATTCCACCCAGTAATAGTAAAGTCATAAACAGCCTCAGGATTCGTTGTACAAAAATGTATTTCTAGTAAACACCATATTTAAAGCACAACTCAAACATGCAAGCTCTGCCTAATGACATAATTATGTGCTTTCAATCTGGTGCCACTCTGATGCTATGCCTAAATTACCACACAAAGGGTCATTTTGAGATACCACACTCTCCATATGGTAAGGTCAAAATGAAAACTTGGAATAAATATTCTACAACTTTAGATTTTTCTGCAAATGTATTTTCCCGACTTGGAATCAGGGCCCTCTCTGAAGCTAAGATGTGGAAGTTTTAAACATGGGGTTGGGTGTATCCAAGAGGACTAGTGAAGGTGGTCCTCTAAATACAAAGCTCCAACTTACTAGGCTTTATAACCCTAGGCAAGCTTTTGAACATCTCTGTATTTCAGATCCTTCTCAGCAAGACACTGACCACAGTCTCACTGAATCACTTCAATAACAAAGGGAGCTAAGCATAGCATTAGTAAGTGCTCAGTAAATGATAACCATGATTCTTTATTAATGTCACCTTTTAGTACATTGTAGTGGATCTTTTTCTCACCAGCACAGACTGCATACTTTTGAGAAAGGCCGAGAATGCCCCTTGAAAGCAGATGTATTACAAAACAATGACTGAACCTCCAAACCATTAGGCAGCTGAACAAAGTCAACCCAGCAGCCCATATCCCATGACTCCATTCATAAGAAATTTCTAGAAAAGGCAAAGTTCTGAAAAAGGAAGGATCAGTGGTTGCCTAAGGCTAAGGATGGGAAGAGACTGTGGAAGCAAAAACTGCACTGGGATGATAGCTGGCCAGCTTTACAAATCTATGAAATATTAAGAAGCTGTGGGCTGATATGAGGTGAACTCTATGAAACGTAAATTGTACTTCAACAAAGGGTACTATGACAAACAGGTGCATTTCCAAAGCATTCACAGGTAACATCACATTAATCTGGCCATCAGTCTTCAGATACATACAAAGTAGGGCAGGGCTTTGGTACCCACCAGACTTGGATCCTAGTTCTCACCGGGCTTCTTCTTTCAGGGTGTGCTTTTAACTGCTCTTGTCTTTGGTCACCAACTCCGTGAAATGGGAATAAACAGATGTTCATTTCAGGGGCTGGTGGTACATTATAGACACAATTCTCAGCTAATCTTTTCCTTCCAGTAAATGGCACCTGCCTTCACACAGTGGCAGGGTCCAGGGATGTAGGTGTTGCTCAGGATTCCTTTTCCTGACCATTATCGACTCCAAATTATTAGCAAGTCATAATGGTCCCATCTTCAAAATACATCCAGACCCGCCCCTTCTCACCAGATCCATATGGTCACTAGCAGCCCCTGGGATACAACCGTGCATCCCCATGGATGTTCCTGCCTCCATGCCGGACCCTCTACAGCTCTCCTCAGCCAGAAAGATACACAATGTAAAGCCACGTCTCCCACCCCCTGCTCAGCAACCTCCCAGGTCTTCTGTGTCAGTCAGTTCCTAACCATGGGATTTCATCTCCCAGCTTCCTCCTGCCTGCCCACAAAGCTCCATCCACATTCAACTCTTTGTCCTTCCTTCCCTGGCAAGCTTCCACTGGCCTCAGGCCCTTGACTATGCCAAGACACTGGAGTCGCTCATCCACTTGTTCCCTATACTCAAATCTCAGATTCTCTGCTGAGGAGTCTCACCCTGTTAAAAGCACCACTTCCTCTCCCACCAGATTCCAGCCCCTAACCTGACTTGGCTTCCTTGGCCATAGGAACCACCTCATCTGTAGGCATACTTACTGTCAATCATGTTACTAGCATATGAACTCCAAGAGAGCAGAGCTTCTGTCTTATCCCCAGATCCCAGAGTCTGCACCACTGCCTGGCACAAAGTAGGATTCCTTAAATATTTGCTGAATGAATGAACAAATTTCAGAAAGTATTTAGCATAACACTCACCACGCAGGCATGATCAAAACTGTCAGTAACAATTATCTTCTCAGTATTGCATTTACTGCTATTATATCATTCCACAGATAGGAATATGGGACCCTCATTATCCAGGTCAATCACTAAGTCTGACTATCCATTTCTTCTACAGTACTTTCAGTTCCAAGAGCACAGAACAACCAACCGGCACAGAAGAGACCTACAAGAAGTGCAACAGATTCTCCACCCCATTCCATGCCCTGCCTCCTCTAACCTTCTCCTGAAGGCCAGCCCACATTTTCTGAGACTCCCAAGATATGCACCAAAGCAACACCTTACAGTCACTGGGCACATCCCAGGTACAAAGGGAAGAGGACAACACTTCGAGGAGGGGTGGGATTATCTCAACTCACAGAGGGGGAGCTGGAAGCAAATCAATGACCTGCTCAAACCACATACTGACTCCTGCTGGGCTTGGGCTTAGGACTCCACAAGCTTAAGAAGTCCAGACCTCTCTCTTTCAAGTGTGCTGTGTTACTCTGTACAGTCACAGAAGAAAAGGAAGGTGGACAGAGGGAAGGAGAAAGGGAGAGGGGGAAGGGAGAGGGATGACAAACTTTGGTCACACTTGAGCCCACAGCTGCATCCACTTCAAATGACATCAAATTTTTAGGGAAAGAGCATTAGACATATAGCTACATAGGGATATCCTCAGTGGCATTCTTAACTTTATCCAGGACAAAGGACTCTCTACCTCAGACACTCAAAACAATCTCTTCCCATTTTAGTGCAGGGTTTTACAGTATGATTGTGCATGTTCTGTAAACGCATTATTATCATCAGGCACAGACACCTCCAAACTGGGTAAAACTGGGTTTTTACATCAACTCCCAAGAATCTACACCACTTCACTTGTCAGTGACGAAGTGGCGGCTCCACAGCACACCTCGCTGTGACACTTATCAGTAATGAAAAGATGGCTCACAGCACACCTCACTGCGACACTTCAGTTATCAGTGGTGAAGAGGTGGCTCACAGCACTGTGACACTTCGGGAAGAACACCAAAACCTCAGTCCAAGAATAGAATACAACATGGAATTTCTAATATCAGAACAGGTTATCTTTCAAACTCTCCAGAGAGCATGAAAAAGACAAGACAAGGAAGAGAAAGACTGAGTCCCCTGCCCTCCTAAGACACCCCTATATCAGCATGCTGACATGCTATATTATTAAAAGTCTGACTTAAAGGGCTAGAAAGATGGCTCGGTGGTTAAGAACACTGACTGCTCTTAAAGAGCACCAGGATTCAATTCCCTGCATCCACATGGTGGCTAATAACCACTCATAACTCCAGTTCCATGGATCCGACACCCTCTTCTCACCCCCACGGGCATTACATAACATGGGTGTACCTACCTACATGCAAGCAATACACTCATGAACACAAAATAAAAATAATAAATCAAATATTTCTTTAAAGTTGGATTTAAAAGACTGGGGGTAAAATGTAGATTCAAGTTCCTAGCCCATTTTTAGTTGGTTTTTTTCTCTATTGGATTGTGGAAGTTCTTCACACATTTGGTGATTAACCCACTTTAGATAAACAGCATAATGAAATTTGCTGTGTATGTATGTGTATGTACAAAGGTCAACACAGCGTGTCTTCCTCAACTGCTCTGCCTTTTTTTTTTTTTTTTTTTTGATATAGGGTCTCTCACTGAATCTGAAACTCATCAATTCACCTAGACTAACTGGCCAATAAGCCCCAGGGACCCTCCCATTTCTACCTCCCCAGTCCTGGGATTATAGGCATACACTATCCTGGGCTTTTTACACATGTGCTGTAGACCTGAACTCAGATCATGATGCTTATACAGCAAGCACTATACCCACTGAGATATCTCTCCAGTTCCCCATAATAAATTAAAGTATATTTTATCTATTAATTTTATTTATGCATGCATGCATATGAGTGTTTCACCTGCATGTAAGTGCACCTATGCCATGCAATACCCACAAAGGCCAGAAGAGGGCATAGGATCCCTGGAACTAGAATCACAGACCGTTGTTAGCCATAATGTGGGTTCTGGGAACCAACCCTGGGTCCCCTGCGAGAGCAACCAATGCTCTTAACTACTGAGTCATCTTTCCAGTCCCTAAATTGTATTTTTAACATCACAGACACTGAAAAGAAAGCATAAACACCCATCAACCAACAAGTCTCAGGGACCATGAGCTGGGAACTCCGCTACTCCACATTTATCCTTATCATGTTATGGTAGGTCAGTATTATCAAGTTCAAGTTCGGTTCATTAATCATAAAAGCTCACTGGGGTTATTTGACTTGCTACAGGTCACAAAGTGGCTTCTAACTCAGATGTCCCTGGCTCTGAGCTCCACCCTCTTCCCACATCCCACATTCAGGACAGTGTTCCAATCACAGTTTCACTCTTCTAGTCCAGGACTGTGGCTAAGTAGGGGTGTTCCCTATACAATTCATGCTGGCAGTGTTGACAACACAAAAGAACAGAGAATGAGGAGCTAATAGTACAATGACCACAGCCAATACCTGGCCATAGGGACAGCTGGCCTACAACCTACGTCCTATTTACCTAGTGCTCAGAAAGGCTTGACAACACATTCCTGGGAAGGTCTGAGGGAATTCCCTACAGAAAGTGCTGTGTGTCTCATGACTGCTAAGGGCTCATTCAGCAGCAGGACCAGGAAAAGAACTGCTGAGCGCCCGCAGATGCAAATGTTGGTGGTGTCACCAACACCAAGGCATGTGTCCCTCATGACCTCACACAAGCACGCATGTGCGCGCACACACACGCACACTCCCCACTGCAGATCCAGACCAACCACAGCTCCTGCGTTACAAGTGCCCTCCACTTGTTACTCCACTTTAAGTGATCTTTACAGAACTGCCCTGTCCACGAGGGCACTCCTGCTTTCTCCAGAACCTCTGTCCAATTCCTTCCCAATTCCTTTAGTCCTCTGAGTTTAAGGGACTAAACCCAGTCTTTCACTATTTCTCCACCAGCCCCTCTAGCTACCTGTGCATCTGTAAGAAATCTCCTGGGGGACACAGCACTGTCAGCTGATCCCTGGGTAACAACAGCTTTCATACCTGGGAATTCCTGCAGGTTCAAGACATCATGTCACAAGGACAGTTGGCTTCTAGGCTACTGGCCCTGAATTTACCTTCACTGAAGATACAGAACAAAGCTGTGAAGTCTCCAGTCCTTCCTCAATTCTGTACTAGAAATGGTCCCAATATCCCAAACAAACTATGCAAAATGTAGCAGTCTACCTTATCAGTTCAGCAGGCACATTCAACAGGATGTAGCAGTCTATCTTATCAGTTCAGCTGGGCTCACTCAGCAGGCTCTTAACTGATCAGGCCTAGGGCTCCTCACACTCTCTCAAGTCCCAAGCCCACCACAAGCCCACATTATGGCTGGAGACTCCACGCCGGCCCTTCCCGAGGGCTCACACCATTCTTTCTGAGACATCTCAATCACAAAGTGCTACTTTCTACTCACAGCTCCGTATAGAATTGTTACTAAACAACTTGGGGGTAATTCTGTACTATTCTTCAAATATGCTCTTTACCTACTCTGCTACAAGGACCTCACTGGTCCTCTTAACTGCAATAAACTCAGTGTCTGGTCCCTGAGAGGCACTACGTAAGCACCTACTAAAAATACAGTGAATGAAAAGCAAGGCTTCCTCAGCAGTCTTAAAAACAACCCTAATCCATTTATCATGACCAAATGGTAACCCAAGCCAGCTCTCCAAATCATTTTCTTTCTTCCACTTATGGGACATGGAAACCCCTAATACTAGTAGATAAAAGCATCTATTCCCTTCAGTGTATTCCCTAACTACTCAGGGTGAGTAAAAGTTCAGATGCGTAAAGCCCAGCACTTCTTCAATCAGAAAGAAAAAGAGAAAATCACAGATTGCTTCACAAAGGAAAGGCAAGAACAGGCCAAGACTAGGCAAGGGGCTGTCACAAAGAAATGAAAGGAAGTTTTCACTGGGTTGTACCAAGGCTAGACACAGCTCAGGATGCACACACAGACCTGCACTCCACAGCGACCTTCCCAGTTCAGTGTAGAGCCAGTGAGTCTCAATGCTGGTCAGTTTCTCTAGCCACTCTCTCTAAGGCTCATCAAGGTATCTGTGGATTTCTACAAATGCCTGAAAATCCAGATCTCACTTAACAAAACTCCCAGGTCCACTTTTTCAAAACACTTACGCACTCAATTCTGGATAGAAGAGGCAGTTTGGGACATTGGAAGAAAGGTCATCTAACACTCAACTACTCCAAAGAAAATCAGTAAAATTTTTTCCTTTTACTTGCAACATTTTGGTTTAGAACAACTAAAAATCAAAGCAATGTCGGAATGAATCACAGCATCTAACCACTTAGCGTTCAGGGACATGGTTTCTCAGCACACTTCTCTCACACACAAACCAAGTCTTTTAACCACTTCAGGAATGAGCTCTCCAGTTCCCTGGCGAGGAGGCTGGCCTTCACAAATGGCCACAGAATGTCTCTAACACTGGGACATTCCAACATCTGGCTCTCCTCCTGCATGGCCAAAAAGCAAGGCTCTTAAACTTTGATCTAGGATCCAAATAGGCTGTGCTGCTTATAGTGTTCTAGGCACCACAGAGTGTTGGGCCTGCTGGGATTTTCTTCTGTACTTTCTTTGGACTCTATTACATAGAGAAGAGCCAGGACTGGGACAGCAATGTGGAACACTGCAGAAGGCTAAGTATTCCACCCTCCACTTAAGGGACACTAAAGCCCTGCAAGTACTCACAGCACGCATACAGATTAGGGAACTCCAAACTATAGAAGGAGAGAAACAAATGGGAGGAACAACAACCAAACCATGCACCTGATAGCATACAGCCCGCAACTTCCTCTTTACAATGTCTCCTAGCTTCAAAAACTATTGCATCATCTCAGGATCAACCTACTTCTTCTAAAGGGCTGTCTCAAGGCTTCTTTTTATTTTGCATATTAAAGAAGTCAAATATCAAAAATTTTGCAAGGGAAAAATAAAAGTAATGACAAACATGTTCACTGGTCAAATGTTTAGCTAGATGGCTTTTTTTCTCCCACAGAATACACACTTAAAACTTCCAGTGCCCAGTGAGAACTTTCATTTTACTTTTTCAGGGCAAACTCTTTTTAAAGCAAGCATAGACTGGGCTGGAAAAACCAGTGCTATTCCTTCTACAAAGCAGAGCTCCTCTCCATCACATATTTCTCATGAATCTCAAAACAGGGTTATTTCCTAAGCACTTTCAAAGCTCAATTCTTTGTTTACTTTTCTTTAAGTCAGTCCCAAGCTACTCCTGAAATCTCAAGTACACATGTGTGCATGTATGTAATATATTAATATATATTGCATAAAGTCTTTTGGTAAGCTCACTCTCCAGCTAAAGCATAAAACATATTGTTTTTCTTCATCTTCCCTTTCTCTCCTGCATAAGTAGTTACTGGCAAGGCTATAAGAAAATACATTCCAAAACAAGTTGTTGGTCTAAAAGCATGTGAAAGTGGTAAAGGAAGAGTCCAAAGTTTTCATTATTAAATGTCCTGTTTTACACTAATGTAGCTGATAAAGGTTAGGCATTTGTAATGTGTTCATTTAATATCTCAGAGATCTCTCTCTCTCTCTGTCTCTCTCTGTCTCTCTCTGTCTCTCTCTCTCTCTCTCTCTCTCTCTCTCTCTCTCTCTCTCTGTGTGTGTGTGTCACACACACCAGGGATTCCATACATAAATGAAGCAAATATGTTCTTCATCCTCGGGGTTATGTTTAGGTGGTGGCCACATGAATGATCTTTTTTCTCTGTTTCAACTTTCCACACACAATAATTATAGATTTAAAAGTCTTAAACCCAAAACTACAAACACTAAGAAATTCTTCCTAGATAGGACCCCTGGCACGATTTCAACTTAAAGCAACTTGGGCATGTCCAAATGATGGCGGGTAGTGAAGAGAACTGACCTACCTGTTAGCTGGCAAGGAACCTCAAGTTCAAGAACAGCAAGTCTAACAGGCCTCATTCTGTTTTCTATTAGTTCCTTCAATAACACATCAATCTAACAAAGTAACCGGTTTGCAGTTCTGGACTAAAATCTTTCTGAGAAGGGACTGGCGTGGCTGGTGTCTGCGCTTCATTCTCGGAACAGAATCCCTCTTTAAATTTCACAGAGAGCTGGGCTGCTTCCATACCCTACTGCAGGTCAAAACTTGGCCCTAAAGCATCAGACTGCCTACCGACTGGTCATCTGAAGGTGCTTAGAAGAAATCACGGACCTCAAAGAAAATTTGGGGACTTCTTGCTTGCAGGCAGTGCCCAACATCCTGGGGTTACTAGAACAGTGGGGGCACAGGAGCGTCCAAAACAGAAAAGTTACTTGCAGAAGGGACAGGGTGTCACCACCACCTTTCAAAGCCGCGCGACCCCGCCTTTGTCTGCCGCTCGGGGGCTGGCGTCGGGCCGCTGACCCGGTCCTGCCCCCCAGCGAGCCGGGCGGGCGCCCAGGACCCAGCATCCGGCCGCGGGCAGCGCACTCCGCGCAGCCGGGGTCTCTGGGTCGGGGTCTGCAGGGCTGAGGATGCAACAATGAGCCAAGCGGTAGCCCGGATCCCTTTTCTGAAACCAGGCGGCCCTGCGCCGGGCGCCCCACGATCCCGAGCCGCCGCCTGGGCCCTGCACCCCAAACCTCCCCGAGACGGCGCCACGGGTCCCCCCGGCCCCCCGCGCGCCCGCCGCGTCCCTGGGCCGGGCGGGTCGGCGCCGAGGGTCCGCCCGCGGCCGCCTCGCGAGCCCCGCGTCTTTGTGTGCGGAGTGACGCGGGCCAGCCTACCTCAGCGCACAAAGGCGCGGAGCCTCCTCGGCGCGCTCCGGCCGCTCCGCCGCTCCCTGGCCCGCCGGGGTGACGCGAGGGCGGCTCCGGCAGCGGCTGCGACGCCCGGCAAGCGAGCCCGTCCGGCTCAAGGCGGCTTTAGCACCCCGCGGCCCCGCGCGTCGGAATTAAGCGGTGGGGCGGGGCGGGGCGGGGCCGCGGAGTCCGCGCCAGGCCCGCCCCCAACGGTAGGTCCCGCCCCCGAGCACGCCGCGCCTCAGTGGACGGCAGGGCTCGGAAAGGCGAGCTCTGGGTCCGGGTCGGATGCTCTTGGCAAGCCTCGGTTGGTCGGTGGTTGCGTGGCTTTACTTTGGTTGGGTTGGGGGCCCATAAACGAAGAGCGGCAAAGTTGAAGGAAAAAGTTAAGTGTAGCCTGCATGACGGGAAGGGACAGTCGGAAGACGTGCACTGAGCCCACAATTAAACCATTTGTTCTGTCTCTGCGTTTATGACTGTGTAATGCGAGGGGAAGTGGGGCTGGGGATCCGGTCTGTCTGTCTCTCAGTCTTTCTGTCTCTCTAAGTGTCTATATCTATGTGTCTCTTTCTCTGCGTGTATGCGTGTTTTGTGTCTGTCTGTCTCTGTCTCTTGTTCTGTCTCTTTTTGTCTGCTTTCCTGTCTCCTCTTTTCGCGCCCTTTCTTTCTTTCACTCTCTCACTCTTCAGTCCACTGGAATCCTGCCAATCCTTTACAGAAGAAAACTCAAAAGGAATCTGTTAAAATTCTATAAATTCACGGTCAACCCAGGGCTCAAATCCAGTGGCCTGGGCTTCCCGTTTCCCTCCCCACCCTCATCAAAGGGCAGTTGGAGATTTAAATCTGCACAATCAAGAAAGGACTGATTTGAACTTTTAAAAATTCTCTGATTTTTGTTCTCTTTGGCTCTCTTTCAGCAAGCAGCTTCCGTGGCCAACCCAAAGGCTCTAAGATTACCATCTACCTGAATCATGGCAGGTACAAAAGCAAGATCTAAAGCAGTATCTATTTCAGAGTAAAAAGGCCAGCAGGCTGATGGATTCTGAATCAAGTACTTTTTTATTTTCTTGGCAACAGATGACCAAGACTTTATTTATTGGGAAACTTCTGCCTCAAAGATCCCAGAAAATTACTACCAATTAAAGGATTTCAGTAAGGAAATTACTTCTTCTAAAGATAACTGTTCTACACAGTGCCTCCATCCAGCTCCTGGGCATCCTCTCTTACTCCAGCAAGCTGAGCAATGGAATTACCCACCACAGGATTTAGAGGGATGCCCCTTCCCAGCCTAAGCAGGTTTCTTTGTGCACTTCATCCCCAGTATCTGCCATTCCTCATTCCTTCTTGGCTTGCATATTTCTGCTCTTGGCATTGGCCCCACTGGTAACCAATCAGAACTTGGGTTCCAGCCTAGATTCTCATTCTTCCATATACTGTGTAAGATGACTGGCTATTCCCCTCATCACCAGCAGCGTCCAACTAGCCCCTGGACTCTGTGCCCATACTATGCCAGGGATTCCCTGACCAGTCCTGCCCCCCATTGCCATAGTCTTTTCTTCCCAGTTACATATGGGGGAACTATCCAAGAACAGAATGTTCAGTTTCTGCTGTTGCTAAAACCCTATCGATTTAGTCACTGTGACAAAATAACCTGATAAAAACAATTTAAGAGAAGGATTTATTTTGGCTCACAGTTTCACAAGTTGCAGCCCTTCATGACAGCAGGAGTATCTGATGGAGGCCCCTCACTCATGAGAGACAAGGAAGCAGAGACAGGGGCAAGGTATAATCTTCAAAAGCCCACCATGAGTGACCTACTCTGCCAACTAGACTTCATACCCTAAAAATCCCATAGCCCCACAAAATACCACCACATGTTAGAGACCATGCATTGAAATATGAACCTGGAAGGCCCAGTTCAGATTCAAATGTATAGCATAAGACAGGTTCCCAATTCCTACTACATGGTCAGGTCCAGAGCCCTGTTGCAGTACTCCAAAGACAACGTGTGCCCCTCCTACCACTTACAGGTACCCTGGCTGTGTCTCCCAAACACCCAGGACTCCGCTTAGTGCTGCATTTGCTACATGGCTTTGCTCTGTGACTATAAGAACTGGATGGACTTGTGAGAAGATCACCTTCTGAGTTCTTCCACACACTTCTGTCTGACATAACTTTACCCACCCCCAGCCTCCAAAAGCTCCTGTCTTGTCTTGCTGAGACTTAGACTCCTCTCAAAAATCTTCTCTGACCTGCTTGAACTGCATGGGTATGTTCTTCTCCCCACACATACGGAAAACAGCACTGTAATTGCTATACTACATTGTTAATATATGCTTCCCTGAGCACAGTTTGTGCCTGAAATATATACTTACCCATATATCCTCAGGCCTAATGTAGCATCTGCCATATAAGCATTGCCAGGGTCTAAATTGTGTGCTCCCCATAATTTGCATATTGAAGCCCTAACTCCCAGTGTGGCTGTGTGGGGTGTTAAGGCCTATACAGAGGTAATTAAGTTCAATAGCATTGGCAACTCTATTGGTTACTTTTCTCATTAACAAGACAAAATACCTAACAAAGGCAGTTTTAGGAAGAAAAGATTTGTTTTGGTATAGAGTTCAGGGGATCCAGCCCTTATAACAAGGAAGGTAGGGCAGAAGGGGTGCCAGGTGCTCAATCACATTGTTTAGGCAGTCAAGAAACAGAGAGATGAATGCTGGTGCTCAGTTCTCTTTCTCCTTTTTATGTAGTCCCAGACCCCAGCACTGTGGAATGGTGCTACCCACATTTAGAGTGGAGCTTCCCATTTCAATTAACCGAACCTAATAATCCTTCACACCCAGAGACTTGTTGCTGGTAATTCTAGCGCCCATCTAATTGACAGTCAGCATTACCTATCACAGTCATCTTATAAGAAGTATGAAGATCTATCTCTGTTCTGTCTCTCTCCCTCCCTCCCTCCCTCAATTCCTCCCTCCTTCCCAACACATACACAAGTAAATCCATGTGATGACACAGAGAAGGAGACATCTATAAACCATAACAAGAGGCCTCACCAAAAACCAACCCCCAAACTACCGCAAAATAAAATAAAAGCCATGGTTTATGTTCCTGATCTGTGGTATTCTGCTATGGCAACCTGATCGGATAACCTAAGAAGCATAATTATGATTTGGACTCACACCTTGGTAAAGGACTGATCTGCCAGTGAGCCTGACTTATCCCCCCAAAACAGTCTGGAAAAACTTTCATGATGGCAAGCCATTGGAGAGTGTCTGAATGTGATAAGGGACTACACAGTCTTTCTCTTTCCTGCCCTCTCAAAGAAATGGAATATGGTTTGTTCCATGGTCTGAAATGAAATGCTTACAAAGCCTACCCCTGTGTCAGGCACTAAATTTCTTTTAGGCCAAAAATAAATGGAGAGAGCAAATATTTATTTGAAATTTTAATTTAATTCACAGCAGGAAATACCCTTGTATGAAATTCATTTTAGAAGCTAAATATCTCACAACCCTAGGAAATTGGAATTTTGATTCAGGTAAGATCAACTAGCCAATTTAATTTGGTGTCCCTGGGACCACTATCGATGGGCCCTGGACAAAATAGCTTTAAAGTTAAGAGCATTTAGATTCATATCCTTATGACACCTACCCCAGGGGCTGCACCATAGTTGGTATGTGATTGATGCTTGTTGAATAAGAGAATGAGCTTGGCATTTCTGGGCATACTTGGGCTTCCCAGGACACCTTCAAGTGATAGCAAACTCCAGGCTGAGTTTGAGGACCTGTTAAGTCTACATTCTGAACATGGACAAGACTCTGAGAAATGTCAGAGGAACCAGGGGCCTAGGAACATACTGAGCTGTACTTAAGTTTTCATTCCCGGCTGACTCAAGTTTGTTGGTTTGTTTGTTTTTTTTAATCAGGAGCTATGGAAGGCCTTGACAGACTTGCTATCACCAAATAAAACACAAATGAAAAACTCCTCTAAATGGTTTCTGAGTCCCTTAGCCCACAATGGTGATAGATTTTCTAATCTCATCTCACATACTGGAAAACATGTAGTCATTTCCCATCTCTGAGTATCGATAAGGCCACTCATGTCCTGAAGAAAGCAGAAAAGAACATTGGGGAATGCAAAGTAAAGAGAAGCAGTTTGGAGCGAGATGCTTTGGGTTGTATCTTCTTTGGCCATTTTCCTTACGCATGATCTTGAAACTCTGACTTTATGCCCTAACCATCATCTAACAGGGCCCCGAAGACATGAGATTCCTTCTCACATGTGTACTCTTTTGAATCCTGAAATTGTCACTCTGTCTCAGACATGTGATTAAATAACAATTCATTTTAAAAAGCCATGACTTTTATTCAGATCATGTTCTGTTGTCCATATCCATTACCTAGTAGAGTTCTACCTACTGTAGAACAAACCACACCAAAAGCTAGTGTCTTAAAGCAGGAATGAATAATTTGCTCACAGAACTGTGGCAGTGTAAAAAGTCTCGGCGGAGACATCTCAGCAGTGTGCACTGTAGCCTCAGTTTGACTGTATCAGCTGGGAGGTTGCTAGGGACTAGCTTGTCCTGAGTAACCTCCAAGGTACTCCTGAATAACACTGTCAGCTTGGCCACCAGATCCTCTTCACACGGTCCTCAGCATGGCCCTTCAACCCATCATTGATGATAGATTTTCTCTTTTTACACTACTTTATAACACACACAATGATCCCAGGCTAACTAGGACATCTTCATATGGCAGCTGGGTCCATCCAAGAGGGCAAAAAGGAAGTAGTTAAGTCATTCGGAGTCTACACTCAAAGTCATTCTGCTGCATTCTATTGTACTAGACACCACCCCTTGATGGTAGAAGCAGTAGTCTAGGGAATAGCAAGATGACTCACTGCCAAGCTTGACAACCTGAGTTCAATCACCAGGATACACAATGTGGATGGAGATAATCGACTCCCAAAAAGTTATCCTCACACAACCAAACTCTTGTCGTAGCATGTGCACAAACAAAATAAATAATGTAAAAAACTTTTTTTTATTAGAAAAGTTAAAGGCAAGTGAAAGGTGGGAGTCTTGGGAAGTTGTCCTACACAGATTACTCAGGTAAACCAAAGGCTCAGGCCCAAGAATGCTTAGATTGATGATAGTTGCTTGAATGTCCAGTCATGTAGATTCCACATAGTTCAATACACAGTAGTTTTCACTGAACCCTGATGTAATACTAAAAAACAGGTGAAGGAGAAAAAAGTTAAGAATACAGCACCCTAATTTTATTGCTTAAATAGCATGGTGATACAAATACACTGGTATTATTTTATGTTGTGTAATTGACACAGTGATTGCATAATTGTGATCCAATATTCTTTTGCCCTGGGAGTTCATTCATTTCAGTGAAGAGCATTACAGAACTCATTTGTGAAAATTTTTGTGAAGTTATATGATGTGTCATGAAAATATAGCAGACATGGAAATCTAGAATCACCATGGCAGTAACTCTCTGGGAATGTTTGTGAGAGACACAACATTAGGTTGGTTGACGTGGGAGATCCATTCTAAAAGTGGGCAGCACCATTCCTTGGGCTGAGGGTGTGGACTGAATAAAAAGGGGAAAGTGACCTGAGCACTGCCATGTAACCAAGTGCCTTAAGCTCCTCCCACCATGACTTCCCCACTGTGATAGACTGTGTCCTCAAACTGTGAGCCAAATAAAACCATCTTAAATTGCTTTTGTCGGGTATTTTGTCTCAGTAACAAGATAAGTAACTAATTCAAAAGGAAACAAAATGGTATCAAATCTGAAATAATATGCTATAAGGCAGATATCACAACACATTACATTAAGCAAACTCTTTGTGAGTGAAGAAATAGACTCATTTCATTAAATATGCTATTGGCTATTAGCATATTTCGTGAAATGGCATAATAACAAAAATCAGTCTTCTCCCCTCTAGTACTCACCCACTACAAAGCATTTTGCAAGCTTCTCAGTATAGCTATATCTCATAACATAACTGAACACTGTTATTTCAAAAAAGCTGAAGAATTAATTTCAAAAGATTTAATAAATGTGTTTCCTAAAATGCTTGATATAGTTTTTACAAAATACTTGCTCTTTGTTGTTTGGAATTTTAAAATCAAAGGGACTCTTAAAACCGAGGTTCAGATTTATAGCTAATATCACAAAGAATCAGGAGAAACAGCTGATAGTCATGTAAACAATTAGTGAGTGGTACAAAGATCCAAGTTTTACATTTTTTCTTCACATAAATCTAAAACCAGAAAAGAAGAATTTCCTGAGAGTTTTCATATATGCTTAAAACTAAAAATCTATTAAAACAAAACAAAACAAAAAAACAAAGGTAGAGGTAGTGCCCAACTTCTCAGCCTGTCAAAAATGTTAAGGTTGTGTGAGAGTATATGTTAATAACTGAATGAACCATTTTAGCATTTAAGAACAGTAATAGCAGACCTCTGTATTCGCTCTAAAGGATTAGAGTAAAACACACATGGCCAGTTTATTGGGAAGAATCTATGATTTCTTCCAACTTATTTTTTCTTCTTCCTGACGAAAATTCTGGATATGCACATTTCCATCAGCAGGAACACCCCTTGAGACGCTTGGGTCAGCAATAACCAGTTGATTGTTGTTTTTATGCAGTCACCTTCCTTTGATTTGGCGTCAAAAAAATAAGTTCATGGAGTGACAGAATGAAGGATAGACTAGGATTAAAAGGGTCTCTTTTCAGGCTGAAGAGATGACTCAGGAGTTAAGAGTACTCACTGCTCTTGCAGAGGACCTGGATTTGGTCCCCAGCACCCACACTGGGCAGCTCACAACCACCTGTAGCCCCAGCTCCAGGGCCTCTGTGCATTTCTGGTCTCCTTAGGTATCTGCACATGTGCATATACAGACAAGCAGGCACGTACATATATACATAAATATAAATAAATAAACTTAAAGAGATCGAGTTTCTACTTCTAAGTAAATAGGTGAGTTTGGACAAAGTATTGAATTCACTGTGTCCTCAGGTTTCCTCTGGACCCAGTTTCCTCTGGATTCCTCAGATGTACAGAAAGCTCAGCAGTAGTTTACAAATGAAGCCCCACCTGCACCTGATGTTAAATCTTACCAGAGAAGGTTTGCTTATTAACTCTGCTTAGAGAAGCATGTCACCCACATTTTTGAACTGCTAATAATTACTGGACTTTGAAAATTGCTTTCCCTGTGATAACATTTTTCCATTTCCCAACCCCATTTACCATGAACTGAAGCTCTCATGTTCACACTCTCCAGATTATGTTAAGAGGAATACAAGTTGGAACTTTACAAGAAGAAAGATACCAGAAGGAACAATAAAGGACAGAGTCCCATCCAGGGTCACCTCTCAGACATTTTCCATCAGTGCTGGGGACACCCCACCATGCCCTCAGCTTACAGCCTGCCCATGACCTCCCTCTTCCAAATCAACAGCTGAAAGACATTCAGGCCACGCTTGTCTTTTCCAGTTCTTCACAACAACTGTGTAAACCATCTGTTATCATCAACATCATTTCACATGCAACTTCTTATAAGGAACAAAAGAAATATAAAGCTGCCATAGACACTGTCTTATTCTTAGAAAGACCAAGAAAACTGGCAAATCTCTGCCAGAGCTCTGCCAGACTGTTAAAGAGGCAGAAAGGCCAAAACCCCAGAGAGGGAACAAATAAAAAAAAAAATCAGGAGTAAAAGGAAAAAGACATAGCTAGAGCCATTCAAAAGGCTTAAGAGGGAATTCAGAAACACTACAAATAACTTGGTCTGGGAATTAGGGTAAAACAAAAAATTTTAATGAAGTAGGAAACCTGGAGAATTCCATAAACTTTCAATAAACTAGATTAGCAATTATAATTACTCATAGAACAGGGAGAACTTAGCTATGTAGAAATTGATTTAAAGATTGGCTCCTGGTAATTCTTAGCAGGCTGAGAGATCCTTCAGAAGATAGTTTATTGGTATGACTAATTAAAAACAAACTTCCCTTCTTGCCCCAGAACCCCTTATCAAGAGTACCCCAGCTGGTCTCTTTGCCACACAGACCTCAAGACAAAACATTTCCTCTCATGTGTCCAGCATCTACTTTAAGGAAGAAACTAAGCTACTGCTTTTCCAACATGGGTCTCACCCCACATTTCCTCTCCATCGCTGTTAAGTTCTGCCTGGCCCACAGGCCTGTCGTCCTCACAGGGTGCATATCTACTCTACTCGCCTTCCTTTCAGCTGCCCTGCACAATATACATGATTCCCCAAGCTGTTTTGCAAGAAGGCTAAGTCAGCTAGTCTAATCCAGGGCAACAAACTGTCCTGTGCTTCTCTCCGTAGAGACAGAACACTTGGTTTCCTTTACTAAAATTCAAAGTTCCTCACCAGGGACATGGCTCAGTGGGTAAAAGTGCTTGCCATGCAAACCTGATAACCTGAGTTCAAGCACCACAATCCACATTAAAAGCCAGATACAGTGGCACACATCTATATTCCCAGCACTCCTACAGTGAGATGGGAGGCAGTGACAAGAAAGTCAGAAATTCACAAGTCACTAAACTGGAGTGTGCAGCACAGTGCAGAAACAGCAGGAGAGACCCTGCCTCAAAACACGGTGGAAAGCAAAATCCGGCCCCCAAAGTTGTCCTCTGACCTCCTCACATGTGCTGTGGCACACACGTGTGCACACACAATCAATCAATCAGTTAGTAAATAATTTTAAAATATTTTGAAGTTCTTCTTTAAGAAATGATGAGATGGGTCAGCATCTAAGAGCATGGGCTGTTTTTGCAAAGGACCCAGGTTCTGTTCCGATCATACACACAGTGGCTAACAACCATCCCTAACTCCATACACCTGCACTGCATGCACAGCTGTACTTCCCCACATGTAAGCAAAATGCTCATTGTTATTAGAAATGAACAATTAGCCTAAGGAGCCAAGGTTAAGGGTTTCTTATTAGCTTATTTTGGTTTGGAAAGCGTAAGATGGGAAGAGAATAAGTCAATTAAAAATTATAGTGAAAGGGTCAGCAAGATGACTTAGAAGTGAAGGTACTTGCCACACAGTCTGGAAACTTGAGTTCAATACCCAGAACCCATAAAAAGGTGGAAGGAGAGAACTGAGACCACAGGGTTGTCTCCTCACCTCCACATGTGCTGTGGCATGCATATTCCCCCCAGACAAATAATGCGTACACAAACACACACTAACAATAACTACGGTATCTATATTCAAGAAGTTAATAAACTTAGAATATATAATATACTATAATTTTAGTACTCATGACTTTTGCCTTAATTAACTTGCAGAATTTTTTTTACTTTTGTTGCTGTTTTCTCATTATTTAGAGAATACTTTCTTAGTTTCTGTTAGCAAACCCACGCAGAGAAGATCTTACAATGAATTACCCTGTACAAATGGAAAAAAATAAGTTTAACATTTCTAGACCAATATGACTGCTAATTTCTGTACAATGACAACCAAACACAGTAAACTGGGATACTTTTTCTCAAAGTTAATAGCACAGCTAAAGTTTCCAAAAATTCAAATTATGTATGTATATGTAGAAAGATAGATGATAGATAGATAGATAGATAGATAGATAAGGATCAATAATAGTAGTGTGTTGTGCATCAACAGCAGCAAGAGCTTTTCCAGATTCTGTAGTCATTCAAACAAAAATTTTAGAGACATCCACCATACTTCATTAACAAAAAGGTAAAAAAAAAAATCCCAGAAAATAGCAAATAGTACAGTTCTGTTACTGTTGTGGCAACTGGCACCGTTTTTTTTATTAGCTTCTAAATCATCATCTGGAAAGAAAACATTCTGAGTTATGTCATTAAAAACAGCCCTGATAAAACACAGTCACTGCTCCTATACATTAACTTGCAAATTTTGAAAGCAGTAAAGACTCCATGTTTAAATCTCTCCAATGCTTGAAACAAGAAGTCCCTAAAGAAAGCTATATATTTATGGAATATTATTAACAATCCATACATAGGAACTGAGAGGGTAGCTACATGCTCAAGTGCACATTTAGCATACAGGATGGCCTGGTTTCAATCCTCAGCAACAAACAAAAAGTACCCTGGAGGTATTTAAGACATCTTTGAGGGCTAGAGTGGTGACTCCGTGGTTAAGAGATGTACTGTTCTTGCAGAAGATCTGAGTTGGGCTCCTAGCACCCACATCAGGTGGCTTAGAACCATCTGTAACTCCAGCTCAAAGGATAACTGATATGCCTGACCTCCGAAAGCACCTGCAATTCAAACACACATATCCAAACATATAATTTAAAAATAATAAAAGCAAAAGCTAGTCATGGTGGCACATGCCTTTAATCTCAGCACTTGGGAGGCAGAGGCAGTGAGACTGAGGCCAGTCTTGTATACATAGTAAGTTTCAGGTCAGCTGGGGCTACCTGGAGATAATGTCTCAAGAAACCCAAATGATAATAATAATAAATATTTTTAAAGACATCATTATAAGTTGGGCATGGTAGTTCCCCACACCTATAATCCAAGATCTTGTGAGGTAGAGGCAAGAAGATCAGGAATTCAAGGTTATCCTTTGCTTTAGAACAAGTTCAAGTCTAGCTTAGGGGGAAAAAAAAATCATATTGCTTTTCAATTCAGTGAACTAAAACAAAACTTAGTTCAATAGTTTATTTAAGCATTTTACAACAATATTTTAATACTTTTAAAATAGATTAGATGTTTTCCTGCTACACTAAAGATTCTGAAAAACAAGGGTTTTTTTTTCATTTTATTTTACTTAAAAATTTTTTAACTTTTATAGTTTCTAGGGTTACATTTAGTTATTTAATTACGTGGGGAGTAGGATGCATGTGTGCCATGGCATGTATGTGGTGCTTTTAAGGTCATAGGCTTTATTGTGAATTAAAGACTACGAAAGCAAACCTTCCTGTTGAGACAATTGTTGTTCTTTACCTGCCTAGCTATCGTCGCATGCTTGTGAAGAGTGTACCTAGTGTGTGCCTGACACTGAGGGCTTTACTGGTTTAGACCACAATCCTGCAACTGCAAATGAGGGAGGGCACTGGTTTTGCACACGAGAAGCCAAGCCATTCGGAGATACCGTCAAAGCAAACAAAATCAAAACCAAAACCTAATGGTATAGAGAGACATAAAATCAAACATGTTCAGATGACATGAAAAGATAAGCAAAGCCGTCTAGGAGAACTGAAGGGGTCGGGGTGAAGGAAGCGAAGGTCGCAAGGCACAAGGTCAAGATACATTATATACTTGCATAACATATCTGTAGCCTAGTACTGTATACAATTAGAAGAAAGAGCAGAATAATAATTACAAAAATGGCATGGTTAGTGCGACAAATATCCTGACCCAAAGCAACTTTGGGGAAGAAAGGATTTATTTTATTTAGTTTGTAATTCTAGGTTTGTAATTCACAGATCATCATGGAAGGAAATCAAAGCAGGAGCTCATGGCAGGCCTGTGTGTTTTTCCACACAGGGTTACTGGCAACGAAGGGGCTTACTTCGCACCCAGAGAGAAATGAAGCTGAAACGCTGGAAGGTGCTGTTTGCTGGCTGCAGGCGGGCTCATGGTCACTTAGCTTTCCTATGCAGTTCAGGACCACCTGCCTAGAGAACCGCCACTCACAGAGGACTGGGTCCTCTTGCATCAATCAAGACAATCAAGACAATCCCCGAATACAAGATAAAATTGCGTTTTTCTCATTTTAAGCTGAATATATCAAATTCCCATAATTGGTGGCCTCCTAGATTGAGGAAACATGAAAATAGTGATCTATATTTATGTTCAGACAAAAGTAGAACCGTGCACTCAGAGCCAAACTGAAGGAAATCAAAAGCAAGCTATACTGTCAGGGAAGGCAGAACACAGAGAAAGAAGCTGAGAAGGACCCATAGACAGCAAGAAGTAGCCGGGCAAACTTAGGGATTATATCTGGGAGCCTGTTGCTGGTCAAGTTTAGGAGATTTTCTAATCCTGAAGTTGTCTTAAGGGCTGCACTTTAGAATGATGAAAGACCATTGACTGGACATGTGACGTATACGTTTCTATTGTTTAAGTCAATACTTTTGTTAACACTTCAATACAACATCTTGATTAAAATATGTTTGGGGGCTGGAGAGTTGACTCGGTGGTTAAGAGCACTGGCTGCTCTTGCAGAGGACCTGGGTTCTGTTCCCAGCACCCATATGGCAGCTAACAACTGTCCATAACTCCAGTTCCAGGGGAATCCAACACCCTCTTCCAACCCCCATGAGCATTGCACAACACATGTGCACTTACATACATATAGCAATATACTCATACACATAAAATAAAAATGTAAATAAAATTTTAAAAAAGAAGCTGGGTTTGGTGACATACACCTTTAAACCCAGCACTCAGGAGGCAGGGGCAGTCAGATCTCTGTGAGTTCAAGGCCAGCCTGGTCTACATAGGAGTTCCAGGCCAGCTGGGGATACAGGGAGACTCTGTCTCAAAAACAAACAAAAAGACTAAAAAAATTTTTTTAAAGGAAAATGTATGCTTTTTAGGTATATATTTTGCCACCAAATCATTTCCCAAAACACCTGTGAAGACCCCCACCAACAGTGCATGAGGGATCTATCTGTACTATACATCAGTTATTATTAATGATATTTTTGCCATCCTTATGGGTTTGTGGTACACTGCATTTTCAGCCCTCTAGTGTATGATATTATTGAACATATTTCCATGTACTTACTTGACATCCATAAATCAATAAAGCAATCCATAAATCAAGAGTAAAGTGTCTGTGCACGTTTGTTTTGTTTTGTTTAAGATAGAGTCTCCCTGTAGCCCCAGTTGGCCTAGAACATGCTAAGTAGACCAGACTGGTCTCCATCTCACAGACCTGCTTCTGCCTCCCAAATTCTGGGATTAAAAGTGTGAGGCTCCATACCCAGCTCTATACAAGTCCCTCAATTAATGTTTTTGATAGTATATTTTCTAAATGAGTTACAAAAAGTTGTTTCCTCTTCTCTCCCTTTTCTTTTTTAAAGATTTATTTTATTATTTTAAATTTTGTGTGGCATGTGTGTGTATTTATATCATGTGTATAGGTACCCAGAGGCATAGGATCCCCTGGAGCTAGCTTTATAGGTGGTTATGTCACGTCCAACCTGGTGCTAGCTATCAAACTTGGATCCTCTGCAAGAGCAGTATGTTTGAGCCATTCCTCTAGCCCCTTTTCTTTGAGACAGAGTCTTGCTCTGTTGTCTAACTGGTCTCTTAATCCTCCTGCATCAGTCTCCCAGTGTTGGGATTTTGGCTGGTTAAACTTGTCAAAGATTCCAAGTTTTTGGTTGGTTCATTTGTATGTTTTTGATATTTTGTAATTTTTTGATAGTCTTACTCTGTAGCCTAGGCTAGCCTTAAACTTATGATAGTCTTTCTGCTTCAGTGCTGGTATTATAGTGTGAGCCTCTACAGCCTCCTTCAGGTGTGTTTTGTAAGCAATTTCTCCCTATTTATGACTTCCAAAAACTTATTTCACAATTCCTTTTAAAGGAAAAAAGTTTCAAATTTGATGAAGTTGTATGTACTCATTTTTGAAGAGGTTTGTGCTTTATTGTGCTATCTAAAAAGAACCTGGACCAAACCAATGTCCTAAATACTTTCTCTTATATTATCTTTAGAAGTTTTATGATAGTTACTTTTCTTTCGTAACTGTGAATATTTTAATACTGTATAAGCTGCTAGAGAAGGATTCCCCTTTTGTCAATCTATTTTTAACTCACAGTCATTTGGTCATGTGGATTGGCTACACCAGTGTGGGTCTGTTTCGGGACTTTTCTGTTCTGTTCCTAGTGTCTCTGTAGTTATCTTTCATTGATACCACATTGTCCACTTTGTCTTGCTTTATTGTAAGCCTTGATTTTGGGGAATGTGAATTATCCGTTTCTGTTGCTCTTCAACACTATTTGGGTAAGCCGGGTCCTCTGGTTCTCATATACGCTTTAGAATACATAGCAAGACGCTGTCTTTAAGTTGTGTGTGTGTGTATGTGTGTGTGTGTAGCTGCTTTCCATAGAGTGTTCTTGTGTCTTATGAACTTAATAAACTCATGTTACTAGTTCTAGCAGCTTCTGTGATTTTTCTTTAGGAATCTTCTGTGTAGAAAATCATGTCATTTGTAGCAAAGATAGCTTTATTTAAGTTATCTGTCTTTTATACTTGGTATTCTTTCCATGGAACTCCAGGGGACAAGCCATGCCTGCAGCCAGTAAGAACAATGGCATTGGACTCTATTTGGAAACTTATAAGCATACATTAAATTGCTACAGATTACATGGGTTCAGTTTACAGTTCTGTTAAGCTTTTATTATTTGTGACTGATTCCTTCTGTAGGCTGTCTGGTCTAAGATCTTCAGTGCTCAGACTGTAATGTTCCCATTGAATGAACTATTGCCTCCTGGGGTCTGCTTTTTTTAAATATGCAAAATGCAGCATTCTGCAGACTAGACACAAACCAAATGCCAGAAGGAAAGGGGCAATTAAAGCAAGGCATTTGACTAAAAAGTTAAGATAAAGGAATGAAAGAACATTAACGGCAACAAAGAAGCTAATAAATACTTAGCTTAGTCAGGCTATTGCTGTATTAAAGGAAACAGGATACTTGGTCTTGAGAACCTCTTGAGGTTCTTAGACTACAAGCATCTGTTGATTTGAGGTTGGGGAAAGAAAGGAGCATAAATCAGCAGACTGGTTAATTGAGGCTTTTCCAACCCCTCAAGGTGGAACCAGGCCTAGTCCAAGGGAATTTATTAGTTCCTGGAAAGAGAAGATAAAACATAGCAAAAGAAAGGAGAAAAAGAAGACTTAAGAGGTTGGTCACAATAATGAATACTTGAATAAAATGCATTCAAGTTGTGTTGAGGTACCAAGGTCTTGTCTCCTCAACCAATCACAGAAAAAGCTCTTCTATCGTCTCCCCATAAAGTAAGACACCTGGCTTTTTCACATGTGTTTTTCATCAACACACTCAGTACAGTCTGTCTTTCATCACTGAATCAATAAACATTTGTGCATTTACAGTGCGACCAAGTGGAACTTCATAACCAAATAATATGGAGGTTTAAAGTGAATCACTGGGGCTGGAGAGATGGCTCAGTGATTAAGCGCACTGATTGCTCTAGTAGAGGATCCAGGTTCAAAATCCAGCATGGATTGTTGGATCTTCTGTCCTCCAAGGGCATTGTACTGCACAACACAGGTGCACTAACATACATGCAGGCATAACACTCAAACATATAAAATAAAAATAAATAAATAGAGTAGATCACTATCCTCCCCTGGCTCAGAGCTTACTGGAAGAGACAGACAAGCAGTTACGATGTCATGATATGCCTTGATGGATAAACAGTAGGAGGATTCTTAACCCAGACTGTAGAGGACAGTCAGGAAAAACTTCCCAAAGAAGATCCCACATAAGCAGTCTTGTTAAACACAGAAGTACATTCCAGAACATTAAAAATCCTTATACTGGCTATTTGGGGACATGTAGATTGCCAGTTAACTAGAAAAGGAAACTTTGCAAACAACAGATGCTTTAAACAATTTAACCTAAACTTGTATTGGGCGTTTATTTCCGAGTTTATCTGAGTATAGTCTCAACATTTTAAGTATAAACCTTCTCATCAGAGATCTCTGTTTTCTTTCCTGTTGAAACTGTACCTAAAATATGTTAACTACACACATTGCAGTGTGTTTCTCTTAAGGAAAGCAAGAATGTGGAGAGAGGGGCTGGGGGGCAGCTCAGTGGGTAAAGCTTGCTGCTCAAGCTTGAGGACATGAGCTCAGATCTCCAGAACCCGCATAAAAGCCAGATGTGGCAGTGTGTGCATCTGTAACCCCAGCACTCATGTGGCATGATGGGAGGCAGAGAAAGAAGAATTTCCAGAAACTCAAGAGCCAGCTAATGTGGCATATAAAGTGTCAAGGAGACCCTGTCTCAAACCAAAACAAGTGGACGATAGAGAACTACTGCCCGAGTTACCTCTGGCTCCACATGCACACCATAGCATACACACACTCGCACACATTCACACACATAAATTCAAAGAACAGAATTCGGAGAGAATGGCAAAGCAATTGAGAGAAGCCATCGAAATCCTTGAGTTACACTATTTTATCTTCTGATTCACTTCTCTGGCTAGCACCTAATCCAACAGCGGTTTGTCTTAAGCAGCTCATCTTCACTCTTTTCCTAGGTCTTGACTCAATTTTCAGAATCACAACCCTCTTTTTCTTCACTCATGTTTTGTTGACCTAAGAGTTTAGCTATACAGTGCTCACTTAGGCAGCACAAATACTAAAACTAGAACAATACAGAGAGGATTAGCATGGTCCCTGCACAACGATGACACACAAATTTGTGAAGCTTTCCATATTTTTAAAGAAGCTTCTGTTGTACCATACAGAGACTACTACAGAGCACCACAACTGGTCACGCACAGACGTTGTCCATGAATTATCCATGCCTAAGCGGCACATCTGCACATAAGGGTCACGCAACATGGAACAACAGATAAAGAGACACTGATGAATCTCTCAGCTCTCATTAATGAAGCTGCCTTATGCAACAGAGGGCCAGGAACACAAAAGGTCACAAATGGCTAAAGCATGGAGATTAGGCATCTGTGGGCCCCTGGACAGGATTCTTATATTAAATTTCATTCACCCAGGGCTCAGGGACCATTTAGGAAGAGGGAGAGGAAAGATTGTAAGAGCCAGTGAGGAGGAGCATGACCATAAGAAAATAGAATCCTACAAGCTCCTGGGACCCTGCGCATATGAACCTACAGCAACAGTTTGGGCATGCTCAAGACCAATGCAAACTCAAGCAGACAAAAACTCAGCATGGAACTGAGCAGCAGACCACCATCTTTGCTGGAGAACTTTGGGCAACTGACTACTATTGGGTGAGAATGAGATAGTCTTCCTAAAGTGAGGAATTCCAGATAGGCTGACTAGACCTCAGTGGCTGAACCTGCACTGAGAAACATTTAGGAACACTAACTTGACACAATAGACCTTAACACAGATGAATGAATGTATGGGTTCCAGTTAGGAGCATATAGGAGGGTAACCAGCGGGAAAGGTATAAAGATGATTATGATTGATTGAGATGTTCTGTATGAAATACACAACAATTCAATAAAAAAGGAAAGAAAGAAAGTTAAAATATACTAGTGCTAGGGAGATAGCTTAGTTGGTAAAGTGCTTGCTAGGACAGCATGATGACTTGAGTTTGAACTAGAACCCATCAGGGAGAGGGGAAGGGAGCAGGCATGATGGTATATGCTTGTAATCTCAGCAGTGGAGAGGAAGAGATGGGAGGGTCCCTGGGGCTCACTTGCCATCCAGCCTGACCTAATCTATAAACTCCAGGTCCAAGTAAGAGATCCTGTCTCAAAAGCCAAGGTAGTTGGATGGTGTTTGAGGACTGACTCCGAGGTTGACTTTTGGCTTACACACACACACACACACACACACACACCCTCAAAAATATACCTCTACCATCCAACCCAACTATTTTGCATGTACATGTTTACCTAAGAGTAATGAATGTCCTAATCTTACAAAGACTGGTACAAAAGTATTCTCAATAGTTTTATTATCATTACCCCAAACTGAAAATGACCCATATTCAACATGTGAATGGAGAGACAATTTATAGCACACACAATGGAATACTTCTTATCAATAAAACATATAAACCTTGAGACTAATGTATTGAAATAACCCACAAAAAGAGTATAAATGCTTTAATTCTGTTAATATAAATTTCTAGAATAAGAATATCAATCTATGGCTTCAGAGAACAGATCTGTGATTTCCAGTGGGCACTAAGGAGCGATGGAAAATAAAAGGGTGTGGGAGAGTGTACTGTAGTGAGGGCTTCACAGAAAGTACAATGCGAAACTTAACTATGTATTTTAAGTCTCTGCAGTTTACTGTAGGTCAATTTCACTTCAAAAACAGTTGTAAAAATCTTTACCAGATGAGTGGGGCCTATTTAATTCTACATGAATTTTTCTTTAAAACTTAATGGTTGTGATTGTTCCTGCCACATAA
Organism: Eospalax fontanierii; assembly: GCA_035773235.1. NCBI lineage: Eukaryota > Metazoa > Chordata > Mammalia > Rodentia > Spalacidae > Eospalax > Eospalax fontanierii. The sequence goes on along the minus strand of CM069540.1, from coordinate 63,796,671 downwards.
TAAATGTTCAGTATGTGATAGCTTCACTCTTCTTGAAGATTAAACTGGAAAAAACGTCAGGGGATGTGTGGTTTTGTTTCTAATATCATATCTCATGGGTACTAATGAAGACCCTAATCTGAAGTAATTGAGAATGAGGACCTTACAGAGTTTGCTTTTTAACAGTATGAACCTTGCCAGGCGTGGTGGCACACACCTGTAAACCCACATCCGTGTACTTGAGTGGTGGAGACAGAGATCAGACAAGGCTTGGATACACAGCAAGTTTGAGGCCAGTCTGAGCTACGTGACTCTGTGTCAAAGCAAAACACACAAAAAAACTAAAAACAAGTATGAATTTTAATTTATGATCTGTAAAATGCCTATGAAAAGATTATACTTTGTAAATATATGCTAGATTGTGAGGTGATATGATGTAACACTAATATCTTTCTCTATTGAATCATAAAAATGCAAAATTAAATAGATTTCATTTTTGCCTTCTCTTTCAGTAATGTTTATAAGTAATAATTAGTTATATAAAATTCTAAAAATCACAAGCAGAACCAAAGATGACTAACTCAAATTAGGATACGAAATAAAATCTGAAACTCTTAAGAAAAAAAAGTTTAGCTATATAACAGCATTACACTAACAAGTATAACCAACACCAACAAGTTTGAAACAAGCACACCCTGTTCTTATTAAACAAATAACCAAATAACTTCTGATGGGGGCATCAGAAGTATATGCAGAAGAAGAGTCCATGGGTAGTGACAAGTCAGAGGACTCAGGCTACAGGCCACACAGAGGGAAAGACAGACGTAGAGCAACAGTTCACTCCAGCAATGGTTGGTTAACTCACAATCTGTCCCAAGATGCCTACTGTAGAAAAGACACAGACATGTAAAGAGTGACCCTGCACACATGGAAATGATCACAAAGAAACACAAATACACGATGTGGGAGGGGACAGAGCTCAGACTTCAAGCTCAATAGTTCACAGTTAGGCTTTGCATTTTAGAGACACACACAATCCATTTTTCTTAATTTCAATTTTCAATGAAATATCAAACTCATCTTTCTCAACATGAACACCAGATATCTTTGAACACAACACTTTTGATGAATTTGCCAGCCTCGGTGACAAAGCATGCTTCTGAATAATGGAGCATTATAAAATAGCAGTTGCTTATGTCAACAGCCACAGTTCTTGATCTCAAACAGTTCCTAGTGAACACATAACAAAATAATGGCAGGAATGGGAAGCAGGAAGAACCCAGAAAACACATAGAAAACCACTGAGCAGCCGCTAGAGCATTGAAAGTGATCTGTTAATAACGCAAACAATGGAATGGCCGTAATCATATAATAAATGCAGATATTCTGCCAGAAAATATGAGAAGTGTAGACGCTGTTCCAAGGCTGGTTGAAAAGGCTACAGACATAAGAGTGGAGCCAGTTCTCACAAGGCCAGGGTGTGGTCTCAGCCGTTCTATCTCAGAGTCAAAAGAACTAGGTAGACAACTCATGAGTACGACTGCACCAATATGACATTAGATATTTTGGTATTATAAAACTGTGTTTCGGACAAATGTGGTAAAAACAGCTTAAGCTGCTGGCAAATATGGGGATTAAAAAGACTGTTGGGGGGAATTATTAACTAGAAATCTGTAAATAAAAAAGTACATATTTTACAAAGTTAATTTGTATAGACCAAAAAATGTTCGAGAATTAGAATTAAGGGCTGTAGAGATAGCTCAATCACAAAGTGCTTGTTGCAAAAGCATGAGGATAGAATTCAGATCCCCAGTACTCACGTAAAAAGCCAGACAAAGTGGTCTGTGCTTGTCATTCCATCACTGGGGAGGCAGAAAAAGGAGGACCCCCAGGGCTTGCTGGCCAACCAGTCTAAGGGAATTAGTGAGCCCCAGGTTCAGTGAGAGACTTCATATCAAAAAAATGAGGTGGGGGCCAGAGAGATGGCTCAGCAGGTAAATGTGCTTACCACAGCTTCTATACCCTGAACCCACATGGTGAAAGGAGAGAACTAATTCCTAAAACTGTCCTCTTACTGCCACATGTGCCCCGTGGCACGTGTGGGTCCACATACATACACATACATACTCACACAAGTAAATAAATATTTTTTAAAGTTAAGAGTGATTGAGGAAGATATACAACATTAACCCTGGACCTCCACACATATGCACTTCCATACACATCCACACAAATATGAACACACTAAACACACATCTAGAATACCACACACACACATTCACATAATAAGAAGCACCTCTTATTTCTGTTGGTGTGGTGACCTATAATCATGACAATAACTCTTTTGATCACAATGTGTGTGTGTGTGTGAGCACGCGCACACGCGCGTGCATGTGCACATGCATTTGCCTCCTAGCCTGCCAATTTCCCAGCCTGACATTAAATCGATGCCTTGTCTCCAGGTCATCTTTGACTTCTTCTTTGACCCTCTTCTTTGCAGCCTCATCTAGTCCCACACACCTCCCCAGGGCAGTGAGAAAGCCTGTGCTTGGCCCAGCTCTAGAGTGACTTCATTTCAGAACTGCTCCAGCCACCAGGGCCTGCCAGTCAGGACTATGACTCTTCTGGCAGCTGCAGGGAGCTCATGAGAACAGAACAGGAGTGACCAGGCCTGCTTTGCAGCTGTGACACAATGTGCCAAAACAGGCATTAATGTCGCGTGTGAGGGGGTCAGGCAGTAGGGAGAGAGAGGCTTTGCCTCGCATTACAGCTGAGCTGCGGTTTACAAGTCTGCTCTGATTTCTGATCCTTTTCATGGTGAAATTGTACTGGTTGCAGAATCTAGTGCTATTGCTTAGAAAGAGGGTGGATGGGGTGCCACCAAGGAATAATTGAATTAAATAAATATTCAGGAGTGCTTCCTCCCAGACCCACTCAGTTTGATACAACCAGCCCAACCACCCAACCCTGCATGCAGGTGCTCCTGGATAAATGAACTGCTAATTTCCACAGGGCTGCGGAATAAGCAAAGCTTAAAAGGCGAAATTCAAATGGAATCTGATCTCTTGCCTCCATCCTTAGAAAACATACAGCTGTATATCAAATCAGAATATCTTCCTTCCTCATTAGGGCGGAGGGAGACTCAGGACACCAGGTCCCCTCAAGGTACAATTAGGACTCTTTCAAGACAAAGATTGTTCAGGAGCTAGCAAGATGGAGGGAAGCAAAGCCACATTCTGTCATGTTGATGATGTTATTTGCTATGTGGAGGGCTGGTCACTGCTGGTTACTGCCAGCCCCTGGGTGGCCTTGGATTTATACAAGACTCTCTTCATGTAGCATGAACGAACTGAGGTTCCTTTCCTCTGTTTTCAATATACAATTCATTATAGAAGCAAGCAAAACAATGATGTTTTATATTTGAACAGCAGTGGGGAATTTTCAATTGTACTATGCAACTGTCTAAGTCAGGAACTAGAAATCTTGGAACATAGGTGCTAAAAACCATAGTTTTCAGCACCCTTGTCAAATGGCTCCAAATTAGTCTCAGTTATCATGGAAATTGACTTGGATTCTGGCACTAGAGATGGGTCGTTTTTTTTAGCATGAGGTATCATGTCCTGTAAGATGCTGTGTATCTCAGCAAAGGCCTTTAAGCCATGCATTACAAAGAACCACTGGACATGGAAGGCATGATATTGCCTACATAATTGGTTTGTGCCTTATTCCATTTCTGAACCATTTGTTATAAACCTTCATTTTTAAAAATTGTGTGTGTGTATGTGTGTGTGCATGTGTGTGTGTAGGTATAGGTGTGGTTGTGTGTGTGCCAAGCTGCATGTGTGAAGGCCAGGAGTCAGTTCTTACCTTCTGCCTTATTAAGGCAGGGCTCTCTTGATGTTCCTGCTGCTGCAGGTACATACTCTAGGCTAGCTGGCCCAACATCTCACAGGCAATTGTTTTGTCTCCACTTCTCATTTCACTGTAGGAGTGCTGGGATTACAGATGCACGCCATGGCATCTGGCCTTGGAATCTAACTCAGGTTGTCAGGCTTGCATAGCTAGCACTTTTACCCACCAAGCCATCTTCCCAGTCCCGTACATGGTCATGTTTTGATCCAGACTTTCTTCTGAATTGACTGGCCATGTTCCCTATTTGCTTCACCCTCTCTCCTTCTCAGGATATGCCTAGTTGGATCTGAGGATGGCCTGAAGGTGAACTTCAGACAAGACATTTGCAGAGCAGACACTGGTGGGTCTAGTTCCTCCCAGGTACCAATTATCATGCTGGCAATTCAGGTAAACTACCATCACTAGAACAGCAAAGTGTAAATTGTGGTGAAATGATGAAAAAGGAAACTTTCTTAAATGAATGTTATTAATTCTTAAAAGATTGTCATCCAATTCTCCCAAGGCATCCCTTAATCACAGTCCTGGCTTTTTATGTCTCCATCTGTTTAACATTAGACTATAGTCATCAGAAGGACTTTAGAAATCAACCTATGAATAAACAGGCAAGAGGAGATGTGCAGAATACAATGGATGTCATGCAAATACCAGTTCAAGTAGCAGCTCACGCTCCCCACAGAAAGAATGTGAAAAGAATTCATATTAAAGACAAAGATGAAGTAGATTGGGTCCATCTAGAGAGGAAGATGGGAGCTGTGCTTTGAAAGGAAGGTCACATGATTTCATTGACCCTACTCAGAGAACACATTTGACAGCCATTAAAAAGAATGAGAATGAATTCAGGAGACCTGGGACAGCAATGTGGAGTCTGCACCAATGTGTTGATGTAAGTCATTGCTACTGGAGGACTGACAGAGCAGTCTGCTGTTGAGATAACAATGGTGGACCACAGCTCTTCATTCCACACTCAAGCCTGTCTCCTTGGTTTATGTAGAACTTGGTTTCTGAAAAGGAAATCCTAATGTATCTGGAATGAGAATTTCAACTTTCTTGGTGGAGTATCTCCAAATGCCTTGGGAAACAAATGGATAAATGTGGGACTCTACAATTGCTTCCTTTGTAGGTAGACGTATTTGTTCTGTTTTTTATTAATGCATATTAATTGCACAAAATAACTTGTTTCGTTGATATTTTTATAATGTATAATATACTCTGACATATTTATTATCCAGAGTCACTTCTTTTTTAATGTATTTATTTTATTTTATGTGTATGAGTATTTTGCCTGCATATATGTAAGTGCACTACATGTTTGCAATGCCCATGATGATCAGAAGAGGCTGTCGGGTCCCCTAGAACTGCAGTTATGGATGGCTGTTAGCCTCCAGGTAGATGCTGGGAACCCAACTCAAGACCTCTGTAAGAGCAGTCAATGCTCTTGACCTCTGAGCCATCTCTCTAGCCCCAAGTCATTCCTTCATGATGGAGTTTCTTCAAGAGGCTACACAAAGCCACAGTGTTTCTATATCAAACTGCCAAATATGTCAAGTACATACTGGACAGAGTCACAGTAAACCCACAGTTCTGGTCAATGTTTCTAATACTTTTCTCTATTTCTACTTTTTAAAATTTCACTTTAAAAACAGAACAGTGCCCCCCATGTATATGTATTTTAATCCCACACAAATTTAGAATTAAGTCTAAGTGTGATTAAATAAATCAAAATCACAGCATTAATATTGTATGTTAATATAAGGAATAATTTGTATATGTCTTAAATTTTTAATATTCATATCATGCTAAAATAACTTGGCATGATTAATAGATTTATATTCCTGCTTTTAAGCTGACATAGAAAAAGCCTAATTTCCAAACAATATAAAAAAGTTTAGGGGCATTTAACATTATATATGCAAATACATTTTTTTTTAGGTTTATATTATATCCTAGGGAGATTCTCATGTTAAAACTGAAGGACTGGCAAATTAAGAGCATTTTAAATTGATAAGAGCTAAGAAACGGTGGCTGCAGCAAATGCTGCTGGAGTTGGTAAAGGCCAAAGGGAATTCAAACCAGATGAGAGCTACTTTCTGTGAGTGGGAATGGAAAGAGTGAGCACCCAAGTAACCGTGTTAGCAGATCTGAAGACTTAGAAATGCCCCAAATGAAGGGAAAGACTGAGAAAAGCATCATATCTATGACTATAAAAGCATTCTGCAATGTTTAAAGGAATTTAAAGTTATAACTGGGCCCAGATATTAATAAAGGATGTAAAACTAATTTTAAGTATGTTAACATTATGTATATATCATAATCTTATTTATAAATTTAAAGAAAAATCATACTTTTTTAGATTTACTTTTCAAGATCAGCATTAATATTAAAAAACAAGCAACCAAGGTGAAATCTTTGCAATTGAAACATGAACTGTATAACTATTCTTTGAGATTGCATGATAAATAATTATTTGCCTTATAATAAAACACTCTGATTTAATTTCATCTCCTTTCACAAGAATAGAGGTTTTCTTGGCTGAAGACTTTCCTGTTCTGTATGTTGAAGTTTGAGGCAATAATCAAGGCTTCCAGCACTTTGCTCTAATGCAGCCCTTTCTGTCCCACATACAGTGTTAAGATTTGACTGTTGAATTCACAATGCCCTCATTTCTTCTTGGTCTGAAAGTAAACAGCCAAACTGGAATTACAGATAAATAACTGAATTGTAATTGTAATAGTTGCCACAGTGATAATTGGCAAAACAAAAGATTATCTATGAATACCCACTGCTCCCAAAGAAGTAACAACTACGGTACACTAGGAAGAGCTGACTTTTCTATGTATATGCATATTCCCAAACTTCTGTTTTCAAAACCATGTTTTGAAATGAATTCTCTTCAAGAGCATTCAATATGCACATACATATTGAGAAAAGAACATTGGGAAAGAGCTATTATTTGTATTCAGAGAATGGTAGTTGGGGGTCTGGTCTATCAGGGATGTCTAAATGAATGGACTTCTGCTCTAGTTTGCCTTTATCGAGAGCCAACAGAATCATGCGCAGAAAGCAAACCAAAAAGCTTAAAATTTAGTTGCCTCCACTCCGCCCCTCTTTCTGCTGTCCTGCTCCTCTGCATCAACACAAACAGGATTTTCCAGGACACAGGCCTTGGTTGCCATGCCATCCATACTCCCTTCCCATCTCTGAATCCCAGGGATTGCCATGAGCTCTGCCTGAACCCCACCCAAGCACCCTTTCAGCAGGTCTGCACTGCAGTCCTTTTCCTAGTTGACTGGATTTCTCTCCATAGCTGCCACTGCACCGTCTTATGGCCACGCCCATCACACGCAGCTTCCTGCTGTCTCAGGACATTCTAACAAACATTCCCGGGGTAAACACATCCGTCTTTTCATATCAGGTGTCCTGTCTAACTTCAAAGGTTGGCCCAATGCATATTCCTCTGGTATCACAATTAGAATCCATCTGGTTTTAGAACTATATTCCTTTTCTGGACTTGGGGAGGGAATCCTCAAGAATAGATTAGATTTGATTGTATTTGAACATTTTCTTAACTGAATTATAAAAAGACCACCACCATCCTCCCAACTATATCCCTCCCCTCCCCAAACACCTGATCCTCTAATTTAAGGAGAAAATGTTTTTAGGGAAAAAGGGAGCTACTGAAGATGACCCTCTGCTTCCCATCCTATTGACAGCATCAGTAGCATGAGTTCTTCCCTTTCTCTCCATACTGAATTGCAAGTCCTCTCAATTCTATGAGCACTCCTTCCTGATGCAGAACTGGCTACATAGGTTGTGAGGTTCAGTGCAAAATGAAAAATGTCTCTCCTTGTTTAAAAAATTAGTAAACATTTCAACATAGTAATGCTATAAGATCTTCCTGAGACAAATATGTGTGCTACTGCACAGGTTGTAACTGCTGGTGGAAAGTGCAGATTCCCGGCCATTGGGATCATTGGAGTCTTGTGACAGGATTCAGAAATCCACACCTGAGAATCACTACATAAAGGAAAGCCAAGAGCAACTTTTCCTCCCTCGGGAACAAGGTGGATATTAAGAAACGGGCTATAAGACAGAAAAGACAAAGGGTGAGGCAGGGATACAGAAAGAAAGGAGCAGCAGACAGCACAGGAGTGCGGAGGACAGAGCCGAGGGAAAGCAGGGGAGAGCGCCAGCCAGAGACGGTCTAGAAATGAGTCTGACAGTCCATTTTCAGGAATAAGCAACTGGTTTAAAATTATACACCTAGTCTACAGTACCTCACCAAGGAGTGGGGGAGATAGATGGCTCAGTTGGTAAAGTGCCTGCATGTAAGTTTAAAGATGTGGGTTCCATCCCCCAGAATCCACATAAAAAAGTAGGGACGGCAGTGAATGCCTGTAGTTCCAGAGCTGGAGAGCAAAATGAGGCAGATGCCTGGAACTTGCCGGCCAGCGGGCCTAACCAAATTGGTGAGCTCCAGGGTCAGTGGCAGATTGAGGAAGACACTCAGTGTTGACTTCTAGCCTCACATACATGTGCACACACATGCACCCACATACATATAAAATACCTCATGGAGTGAAGGTTTCCTTCAGAAGATCATGTGTAGTTCACATAGGTCTCTAATTGTGAAACTAGCCAATAAAAACAAACTTACAAAATGCTTTAGGAGAATAGATACATATACTGTACATGGACTTCTGGTTTTTAAGTAACAAAACAAGAAGATATCATTGATGAAAAAATTCTCTGGAGCAAAACTCAGCCAAGCTAATACTGTGGAAGAGATTTCAGAATCTTCAAATGTCTTGGAATAGTCATGAGAAATTTAGTGACCAATTAAATTATTTCATTGAGCTATCCACAAATTAATGAAATTTGTGAACTAAATTAGTTTATTGATGAATGAATGCATGAGCACTAAGTAGTAAATTAGCTTCTATCACATAAACTAAATTTAGTAATCTATAATAGGCAGTCTAACAAATATTTCTTGAGCACATGAATAAATAGGAACATGCAAAGAACCCTCAGACTTCAGGAAAGAGAGACACCAGGAATGGCAGAGATAGCAAGTTGGTACAATTTTCCAGCCAGAAACTTAACAGCTTTTTTTTCTTCACGAGGCATGCAGAAAAAAAATACCAATTCAATAAATGAAAAATTTCTTCCCATTTCTGGTCAATTTTGTTATATGTTGTAGAACATAAATACAATTTAGGGAAGAGCTAAAACAAGTTGTAATATATACCAGAACTGAAGTCCTCATCTATCTAGAGATTAGGAAAAGTATATAGAGACCTCGTGCCATTTTCTATGTCATTACAAACTAGATTATACTATTTTTTTCTTTAATTGTATTGTACTTTTAAGACATTATTATTGATTTTCTAATTATAAAAATAGCTTTTAAGATTTCAAAAGAGGATGGGCAAGATAGTGCAGAGGGTAAAGATGTTGCCACCAAGCCTGACAACCTAAATTCTATACCTGGAACCCAAAAGGTGGAAGGAGGGGATGACTCACACAAGTTGACCTCTGACCGTCATACATGTGCCATGGCATAGGTACACATACATACATACATACACCCACAATAATTTTTTTAATTTCCAAATATATGCTCATGTGATGGTTAATCTTGTCTACTCAATGAGATTTAGAATCACTATGGAAACAAATATCTGAGCATGTTTATGAGGGAGTGTGTAGATTAGGTTAATTGAGGACGGACGTCCCACCTTAAATACGGGCAGCACCAGTCCTTGGGCCAGGTCCTGACAGAACAAAGAGGGAAAGGCAGCTGAGCACTAACTCTCATCTCTCTCTCTGCCTCCTGCTGTGGACACACTGCAACCAGTGGCCTCACATTCCTGCAGCCATGCCTTCCCCACCTCACACTGTGAACCAAAAGAAATGCTTCCTTCTGCAAGTTGGTTTTGTCAGATATTCTGCCATGATAACAAGAAAAGAAACCAATACAGCCCAACATCCTGATTCAGGAAAACTGGCAGTCAGACCTGAGTTCACATGGAAGGCGCAGCTTTACGAGAGGGTGGGAGTAGCCAGAGGCAGAGGTGACAAGCCCCTGCTTGCCATCCACTCAGCTCTCCCATGGAACCCAGCTGTAAACTTTAAATTTAACAGAACAAAAACTTTACAACTACTGAAGTCCAAAAGCAGGCAAAAATGGAAGAAGAGGACCCAGTCAAGCCACACTTCTTGGCCCAGAGATCAGGTATGATAGCTAACACATCTTTTTTTGAGTCACTGTCTTCTTGGTAACTTGTTCCACAGCTAAAGAGAACTAACAGACTCTCCCAGTCAGGTGCGCCTCAATTCCCACTAGAGATTATTAAAATGTGTCCAGAGCCTCTAGAGACAGGCTCAGTTTCCATAATGGCTGCTCTGATTTTCGGCAGCTTCTTTGTTTGTGGCCTCTGGGGATTTCCATTGTTTTCTTTAGCAACGTATATTTATGAAAAGCTGGGCCTGGTAGTTCACGTCTATTATCCTAGCATTCAAGGCTGAGGCAGGAGGATTGCTGAGAGCTCCAGGCCTGATTGGGCTGCAGAGGGAGACCTGTCTCAAAACCAAACAGCAAACAAAAAATGTTTTGTAACTTTTACATGGTTGCCACCTCCACGTGATGGTTTCCACGTTATAAAGACCTCCACATTGATTCAAATGGAGGAATTCATGAAAAATTCCAAGTCAAACGAGAAGCCTTATGCTCTTTTCTTTATATATTCTGTCCATCATAATCAAACCTATTCCCAAACTCAAATATAACTTCTGTGGAATGGACAATAAAATTTTGATCTTAAATGCTCCTTTCCTCAAAACGATAAGCTACATCTAGGCTACATTTTGTAATGTTTTTCTTGGAAGTCTTGTAATTTTTGTTGAATGTGTCACAGAGAAGTTGATGGGGAGGTAGGTGTGGCAGTGGATATGATTAAGACACATTGTGTATGTATATGAAATTTGCAAAGATAAATTAAAAATATTATTTTTAAATATTTGCTATTTATTTTTTAATTAGGATAATGCTATATAACCTAGATTAACCTGAAACTTGCTCCATAACCCAGGTTGGCCTTGGAATCATGATCTTCCTGCCTTAGCCTGCCAAGGGCTGGATTGACATGCACGCACCACCACACTAGACTTGGGAGGGCTTATCTTGATGTTATGTTACTTCCCCAAATTCTTGCTGCCTAATTTTTGCATCTTTTTTATACCTGGTTTTCTAATCACCGCCCAATATCCCTTTCACTGGTCCCTTATCCTGCAGGAGATTACAAGTTCTTCGTTCTCCACTTCTCATTGCTTCTCTTGCACACAGTCTGGTTGGTCTCAGTCATCATAATCTCACACGAAGATACTACATAGTTTTCTCTTTGGTATTCTTTGATACAGTCTCATCTACTCATGATGTTACTTCCTTCTAGATTGTTCTCTGCCTATCAGCATTTCCCCTATCTTTAACTATCTAGATCAAACACAGCTTTCTCTAGGCATCTCTGATTAGGCATTCCAAAGGCATCTCATCCCCCTTTGCACCAACATCTTCATCTCTGGTAAGGCACTACCATCCTCTGCTGCCTTGAGTCTTTGCCTGGTGTAAGTGCTCAATACATTATATATATATAAAATTTTTTTGTGGGCTGCTTTTTTTTGAGACAAGCTCTCCCTGTAGCCGCAGTTGGCCTGGAACACACTACATACTACATAGACCAGGCTAGCCTTGATCTCACAGAGATTTGCCTGTCTCTGTCTCCCAAGTGCTGGGATTAAAGATGTGTGTCACTATGTCTGGATATTCAATACATTTTAGAAGCTCGTAACACAGTTTGAAGGGCGATCTGCTCTCTGGTTCAGGAAATGTGGAACTGGACTCAAGGAATCAAGCACAAAGAAGTAACAGAAATCTGCAAAAATTATCAAGATTTCTTATCTCCATAATCCTAGCTCTAGAATCTACTATACCCTAAATGCAAGTCCAACCCCCATGACACTTTCCTCTCCTCTGACCCCTAGCCCTATCCTCGCACTCACCTGAGTAGAAGGAGAATGATCCCCTTACTTTTGGGCAAACAATGTGTCTCTACTAGCTGCAATGGCCTTTTTCTCTGTCAGCAAAGGCTTGTTTCATCACTTTTAATGTTTTGCAGACATTTAAAAAGCTATTATATGGCATATGCATATAAATAATTGTTTCAAAGTGAACTTCTTTATGATTTATTACTCATAAGTGTTTAGTTTATATGTACTTACTTTACATACCTGTGTGCCCAAGGGTGCATCAGAATTTCTTGAGTGACAAGGGGTCATGAATAGAAACATTTTGTAACCCTTATACTATATTGCCAGTTAAATGATATGTATACAAATGAAAGAAGCTGTCCAGAATAGTGGGAAACCACCTATTCTTGTCCATGTGTCTTCATTGTTCACAGAACAAACTCTTCAAACTGAATCTCTCAAAGAGAGATTTCTAACTCTCTTAGAAATAAAGCAGAAGCATGTGCAACTGAATACGGAAGCTGCACCCTAAGTTCCACGTAACCTAGCTGAGCAGCAAACAACAGGCAATAAAAAGGTTCTTTCCTTCAAACTCAATAAAACCAGAGCTGTACTTTTATTTTTCTGGGTTTTTTAGAACAGTACCTTGCATAAACCCTAAGAATTTTGGAGCTGGAAGGAGGGTTTTTTTAAGCTATGCATTCCAACTTCTTAGTTTAATGAAAAGGAAACTGAGGCTCAGAGCTGTGACTTAGTAAATCTGTCCATGATCATGTAGCTGCTTAGTGATTCCCAAGTCAGAATCCAAAGGAAAAAAATCCAAACCTAGCATCCTTTTTTCTTCAAGAGAAATACCCACTTCTGATATTTTCCCTTATTTTTTTTTAAGAACTAAAAGGCTTGCTTTAAAGAAGTTTTGACTCAGAGTTGATGACTTCACCTTTGACCTAGCATAATTGTCTGTGGCATCCACTTCTAGGTTGGCTTAGATTAAAAAGATTTATGGTGTTTCCCTGCCATCTTACTACATGAATGTTCTTCTGTCTCATGAAGAAAAGATTGCTTGGCTTTCCTTACTAACAGCTTTAGCAGAATGGGAAGCCCTAGCAGATTCTAGTTTCTTCTGAAGAAGATAAAATAACCAAGTTGGTCCTTCCCATTCTTAATGTCTTCAATTACCAAGTTGTATAATAACTACCAATTTTCATAGGAGTATGAGGCCCCCTGGCATATAAGACTTCTGCATAATTTAAGACATTAGTTTGGAAAAATACAAGTTACACTGAGCATTATACTTGGGTTAAAGAAGTAGATGTAAAAGCAAGTTAGTTGGCTAGTTCCCAATGACTGACCATCTTAGCTTGTGCTGCCAAATGAAAAATGAAATGCCGCAGTCTGGATGACTTAAACAACAGAAACTTGTTTTCTCACAATCACGTGATGTTAGAAGTCCAAAATATGGTTGTCCCACGGTTAAATTCTAGTGAAGGCTCTGTTACAGAGTTAACAGATGGCTACATTCTTGAGTATGTGTGTGTGTGTGTATGAGAGTGGGGGGGAGGGAGAGAGAGAAATGAAGGGGTGTGAGAGAAAAACTGATGTCTACTTATAAAAACTTTCTATATGTGTGTATGTGTGTTATGTATGTGTACACATACGTGCCACTTCACATGTGTGGAAGTTAGAGAACAACTTCAGAGAGTCAGGTCTCTCCTTCCACCATTGGTTCTGTATATTGAAATCAAGTCAGCAGGCTTGATGGCAAGTGGTTTTACCCACTGAGCTGCCTCACCAGACCCTGATATCTTTTTCTAAGGGTATTAATCCCACTACAAGCTTCCTATCTTCATGACTTCATCTAAACCTAATTATTGCCCAAAGGTCCAATCTCCAAATACTGTGACATTGTGGCTTGAGGCTTAACATATAAATCTGAGGGGGACACAATAAAGTCTGTAGAGTTCTACCTTTGGCCTCCTAAAATTCAAATATTTCTTAAATACAAAATTCATCATTCCATCCAATAGCCTAAAAGGTCTTGTTCCAGCATCAGCTTTAAAGACTAAAGTCTTATTTAAGTTTTATTATCTGTGGCTAGAAGGATGGCTCAGAGGTTAAGAGCACTGGCTGTTCTTGCAGAAGACCTGGGTTCAAATCCAGGCACCCACATAGCAGCTAACAACTGTCCATAACTCCAGTTCCAGGGAATCTGTCACCCTCTTCTGTCTCTGCTGGTGTTGCACAACAAGGGTGCACTTACACACATGCAGTCATAACACACACATAAAATAAAAATAAATAAATTTAAATATTATTATCTAAAGCTTATATGAGTAGAAATTGAAGTATGAGTCATCTAGAGGCAAAACTCTGTAGCTATGAACATATGAAGAAAGACATAATTTTATTGTCAAACTGTAAGAATGGACAAATATGACAAGTGTCCACATTTTCTTTTAAAGTTTATTTTTATTTTTATGTGTGCGTGTATGTGTGTGTGTCTGTTTGTCTGTCTGTGTGTGCCATGTGCAGGCCCATGGAGACCACAGAGGGCATTGGACCCCCCAGGACTGGAATTAAAGCCAATTGTGAGCCACCCAACATGGGTGCTGGGAACTGAACTTCTAGAAGAGCGTCAAGAAGAAGTGAACCCAGAAGGGTACAAAGTATTAGACTTCCCAAGCAAGCCCGGCACCTACCAAGGAAAAATTCCACTAGGTCTTAAGGTTTGGAGTGTTCCTTTTTGCTGGAGGCCCCACCTTCAAGGTTCTCTGCAGTAGCAACATCATTCCTATGACTCCAGCCACTGTGGCTCTAGGACACAAACCCTGTCAGGTCATGTCCCCAGTACTCCACTGCGTGATCCAGTTCCAAGGTGCCTGGTAGAAGCTGTCTGGGCTTTTCAGACCAAGGCAGTATCCAACAGCATGTTTTCCCTCTTTGTGATAAATAATGTATGTTTATAGCTAAAACGTTCTACTGTTCCATCCTATCAAACCTAAGAAGTCCACATTTACCCTGTATTTTGCCTCATTTCCATACTCTTCACTTTAAACTGGCTGCTCATAGAATTCTATAAACCACACCCTTCATTCTCTCTCAGAACATACATTCCCACTGTTTTTGAAATATGAGTAAACTGGTAACACTCTGTATCTTTTGAGCTCTGCTTCCTTCTGTCTTCACAATTTCATCTCACTCCTTTTGCATCTTACTGTAGGAAGTCAGGAAGAACCAACCCACTTCTTCAACACTTTGTTGAGAAAACTCCTCTGCTAAATAATTGCTGTATCCACGCACAACTTCAAGCTCCTGTAAAACACTAGAACACAGTTCAGCTAAACTCGCTATTGCTTTTTCATGATGATCACCTTTTCTCTAGTTTCCAGTAGCACAATCCCTTCCTGTGTTTGAGACCTCACCAGAATGTCCCCTGATATCCATATTTTAATACGTGTCTCATCAGGTTCTATTTCTTCCAAGTAATTAATTCCAAACTAATTACACATTTTTAAGTATTTGTTACAGCAGCACCATACAACTTAGCACCAAATTTTGTGTTGATCATTTTACTGCAAAGAAAAGGAACCAACTAGAGATATAGACCATTCTCGATATCAAACCCAGAGCCTTGTGCATGTTAGGCAAGAGCTCTGTCAGTAAGCTATACCTACATGCCCAGAATAACTTTTAACGGAGTGTCTGCATTCCTCCTTGCTCAGTCAGGTTGACACATAACATCACTATCATACTGACGGCCAGGACATGACCTCTATATTCCGTAGCCTCTGCAGGATTCCAGGAAATGGTTCTAGAGAGCAATTGAAACAATTTCAGTTTTGGCAAAGACATAAGAGAAACAGTTGTTCAATTTAAGATTTTAAAATATCTTTTTGTATTATTTATTTACAAATTACCCAATAGTAACAGAAATACAGAGGAAAGAAGTATAAGAATGGAGCCTATTTTCTTCTTCCTGTTCAGACTCTTGGACTCTCTCCCTCTGATGGCTTCATCTTGGTACTGCAGTGCTATGGTAGAGTCTTGGAGGAGGGATGCCAACCTGTTTTGAAAGTGTGCAATAGTAACAATGGTTGACATTTGTCAGACTCTAACTGTGTTCCTCCCCGTCAGTTCTCAAGTTAAACCTTTCTATGTCTGACCCTGCACAGGCCCTATAGTGTGTGGTTCTATCCTCACCTCTAGCTGATCAGGTTGTTCCTGTTATCTTGTTTATAGAAAAGGAAATTTTCCAGTGAAATGACAAACAAGACTTGAGCAGGAGTGTGCATCAACTGTTTGTCTCGGCAGACCATGTTCCTTCCTGTGCACACTGCCTGCCACTGCTGAGACCCATAAGCACCATATTTAATGACACTCAGACAGTTAGCGTTTTCTTCTGTATTACAAGCCAGAAAATAGAAGGGTCTCATTGGCCTTGCTTCGCACTTGCCTTATGACCTTAACTGTGTCAATTAATTTCACTACAGCTTAGTTTCTTTCCTGTAAGGTTAGTCATACCTGTCTCACTATATGATGAGGTTTGAGTCAAATAATCATGAAAGTGTTTAGAGGAATTCACTACAGGTGTAGGCATGGGCTGATTATGCTTTGTATAAAATATAGGAACCACTCTCCTTTTTTGTGTGACAGAAGTTTCTTTTTGTGTTCCCTCTAGTTTACTATCTTCATGCCTAGATGATAGATAGATAGATAGATAGATAGATAGATAGATAGATGATAGATAGATAGATAGGTAGGTGATAGATAGATAGATAGATAGATAGATAGATAGATAGATAGATAGAATGTCTGGTCTAGTAGATAGTAAATGTTAATGCTTTTATGTGACTGCATATAGGAGGCTAGTCTCTGTTGATCAAATGTCATGGGGAATCCATCTGCACTACCTTAAAAATAATACTCAGTTGTGATCTTTTTGTATGGAATTAGATTCAAAATTAAAAGTACTGATAAATGTGAAAAATGGAAATATGCCCTAGAATTGCTTAGTGAGGGGCCAGATAGCTGGATCGGTGGATAAAAGTACTTTCATACATGCCTGAGGACCTGAGTTCCACCCCCAAACCCATGTGAAAACCAGACTCAGCAGCACAGTAGCATACGTCTATAATGCCAGCACTCTTAAGGATAATGAGAGGCCAAGACAAGAGAATCACTGGTAAGCTAGCAGGCCAGCTAGTCTGCCACGCACAGCTACAAAAACTAGTGACCCGTCTACAAAATAAAAAGATGGGACGAGGACCACCCCCATAAGTTCTCCTCTGACCCCCCCACACACCGTGTGGTATATACGCTGCCCTTACATACACACACACACACACACACACACACACACACACATCCATACATGTGCACACACAAAGTTTTTTTAAATGAGGAAATTTTATTTGGGGTGGAGTGAGACTTCACTGTCCTTTCTGCTCTTGGGGTGCAAAGCATTTTTTTCTGTTTGCCTACAGAAGAGCCATTACTGCCTGTCTCAAGTCTCCACTTAATAAATCTTCAAGAGGTGTTGAGTCCACAGAAGGCAGTGGCCACTAGCAAGTCTGAAATGATCTCCCAAAGGTTTGCCCACATTAGCCTTCAGATTTCTGTTCCCTGTCAGCCGAGACAGGCTTGAGAAAGGATATGTGATGGCTGTCAGCTTTGGTCCTCTCCTCCCACAGCTCTCCATTCACTGACAACTGTTTTTCCCAGCTCACTGTGACCATGGCTGTGGTTACTGTGGCTGAGCAGGCTACACAGAAAAACTCGTCAGTGTGTGGAAGGCACACTGGGGGAGGAAGGTCTGTTCCCCGAGGGTTTGGCTACTAAGGTATTTTTTTCTGTTTTCATTTACTAGTGGAAGATCATGCCCGGGAGGAAAATAAGATAAACAGTAGCAATTCAGCTTTCCCTCAAGCTGGGGTTTATTTTTTACTTTTCCCAGGCCCCAAACAAACTCTCCTCTTAATTTCTGTTTTACATCACTTAAGCTGACATATGTCAGACTCTTAATATTGATAAAAAATAATCCATTAAGGTGAAAACAGACCATATGCAGCTGGGATTTTACCTTCTTGATGTCTTGATAAATACTAGGTTAATACATTTGGGAAGAGGCTTTCTTCCTGTAGGGCACACATAAGCTTCTCTGCCCTCCTCCAAGTCACAAACTACTTGACCACTCTGAAAGAAAGGTGGCTTCACTTCAAACCTCTACTACCGTCCTGACATAGGAAGACGTGATGGAAGAGCCCGTCTGGTATGTGTGGCTTCAGTCTCTCTCAGCTACCATCTTGCTCTGTAAAGGTCAGTTACAAGGGCACATGGCTTAGCTTCCCTTTTAGACTGAGATATATCCAAGGTTAGAAACTGCATCATTCATGTTTTTCCACCAGACAACATATCATCTTCCACTTAGGAGTCACTCAGTTACTAACATAACTATTATTTGAATGGGTGAACAGGTGAAAATATTTTGAAAGCTAAGGCCTATATAGCCAACAAGGATTCTGGAGGCTCTTAGTCTCAATTATAAGTAGCTGCATGCTGTCTGCCATTCAGTCAACAATCATAACCAGATGCTTAGTCCTATCCATGACAAACTGGTAGGCAGATACAAACTTTCTCCTTTGAGATTCCCTCTCTCATATGGATTGCCATTTGAAATAAAGCAAAGTGTTCTCAGTCAAGAGTGTAAGGCACAGGTTAGAGTTATATGCTGTGGTCTGTAGCAGTTAAATAGATACTGAGGCTTCAGAAGAGACAAAAGCAATGCCTCTAATCAGGACTGTCTCTAGAGTCCAAAGCTGAGCTGTAAGCACACTCTGAGAGAACTTTGTATATTGTCCAAACCATCTTGCATATTCAAATAGATATTAAGATGCTGATATATTTAAGGAATAAAGAACATTTTTTTGGTATCTAAAGAAAAATGATACTAAAACAATAATACTAAAAGTAATACTAAACTTTTTCTTAATAAATTTAGCACATTTGAATGCTGTGCAAAAAATGTTATAATAAATCTCAGTTCAAAGACTGTCACCCCAGTCTTTTCCATTTTGGGTCAAATTCTAAAGAAGAAGGAAGGAAGGAAGGTCTAAGGTAATTATGGTCTAATCAAGAACAAAACAGTCCCCAAACCCCACAAGGAAGCTTGACCTGAAGAGGAAGAAAGCTTTGGCTTGTAAAACTAAATGGCCAGAGTTTAACTGACTGGCCCTCAGTCAGAGCAGGTGCATTCTGGTCATTTGCTGACAGGGCAACATGCCGGGGAGGAAACAAAAAGCCAGAAGTGCTGGGTGCTAAGAGGTTTTCAGAGGCTCCTGTTGCTAGGAAACCACTTCCTCTGTGTTTGTAAGGCAGCTAACTCAAGCTATTCAGATATCGCTAGAACAATCTTTCTTAGGCTTCATGATGGACAGGAGGGAGAAAGAATAGACTCTCAAAGCTGAGACGTCATGGTAACACCAAGCCAAACCTGGCTTTTCCAGTAGATGCCAAAGAGTTAAAGGGGCTGGGAGAGCAAAAAGTAAATGGGTAACTTGTTTCCATTCAGTCAGAACATGGACCCTTTATGCCTTTACCTGTCTAAGTGGGTGAGCTGCATAAAGGGACACACATCCACTCACACACCCACACATACACCCACTCACAATTTTTATTGTCAATTCCCTGAGACGACAACTTTCTTCTTCAGATTCCCAAACTGTTGGTTACAAATAGTTATCCAAGTTCCTTGTATTCAACTTTTCTGTTCCTTAAGAAATGCTAGGACTTGCATGGTTTCCTGTGTTGGAGGTGAAAATACACAGATATGATTTTTCCACCAAACGTTTCCTGGTCTATTGCAGAAATCTGTCCTCAGAGCGTGGTAGCCACTACCATCTTATTTAGAACTGCTGAGACTTTTCAAAAGGGACCCTCATGATCTGACCTGTTGAAGTTCCCTCAGAGAAACAAGGATGGGGAGGGTCATTAGACTCTCACCTGAGATTCCACACACTTCTTTCTACGCCTTCCTTCTATGTGTATATGATTCTGCCCCAGGTGAGTGCGGTCTCAGGATCTCAAGAGGTGATAGGCTACTTTGCTTTCCTTTTCCGAAGTAGAGACCATGGGGGAGCTCTGCTTACTGGCTTGATTCCCTGGTTCACGTTTTTTCTTATACAACCCAGGCATGCTATTCTGGGGTGGTATTGTCCAAAGTGGGCTGGACCCTCCTTCATCAGGTAGCAATTAAGAAGATGTCCCCACGGACATGCCTACAGGCCAGTCTAGTGGAGTCAATAGCTCAGCTGAGATTTCCCTATTCACAGGCAGGTTTGTGTCAAGTTCACGAAAACGATGACACAGAGTGTGGATGGTAAACTGAAGGGAGGGGCTCCTATACAGCTATGGGGGAATCGCCACAATGCTGGGGTGAGATGTTTTTAGTGATGTAGCTGCTTTGGTGTTGGTTGCCCTTGCTCCTGTGAGCAATGCCTCCATTGTGCTCTCTAAGTAAGCCCAATAGAACTGGCTCACCAAGCTGGACTTCAGCGGAATTTTTACTTTTGTCTGTCACTGGGACCCCATCTGGTACAAGGAGATATTTATTCACATCTCCCCAGGAAAAATTCATGCAACGCAGTCTCATATAAGAAGCACAAATAGAGGTGGTTTGGCTCCAAGCAAGTAGCAGAGGTGTAAATGAGACAACAGATTTCAGCTTTGGTTCTTACATATAAGGTAAGTCTGTAGAAAGACTTGCTGCATGGTCATCAGAAGAGAAGACTTCCAAACATTTTCCCGGCTATCTTCAACACATGGATCCATCTGGGAGGTCTCCACATGGTTCCACACAGCTGACATTACATCCCAGCATGATTGCAGGAAGCATGGCATAGATGTGCTTCTTGGAGGGAGCTTTCCCGAGTCCCAGTGTAGCACACACTGCATTCAAAGTCTTTCTAGTTACAACACTAAACTCTGCTTGGGGACTGTGAAGTCAGTCTTACTTGACTATTCTTACCTTTTAATATGATGCTGTTTGGAGTCTCACTATCATAAACTTGGAAGATTAGTTCATCTCTAATGTCTATGTTTATTTAAGGATAACCATGTCATACTTATAATGCCAGAAGCAAGAGTTATGAGGGGAGCAAGTGCTGGGAACATGTTATGTTTGATTCCTCCATTTTGCAAGGCCAGGCCTCATTTTTTGTGTTCTTTAGTTAATATTACAGTCAAAAAAATTACACCCTGCTTTTAAACTTAATATTTAGTGAGTTTTTATTTTATTTTATTTTGTTTCATCACTAGATTTTTAATTTTCATTTATTATTTTTATTTTATGTGTATGAGTATATTGTCTAGATGTATGTAAGTGCACCTGTGTCATGCCGTGCCCACAGAAGCCAGAAGAGGGTGTCAGATCCTCAAACTAGAGTTACAGATGATTATTAGCTACTATGTGGGTGCTGAGAACCAAACCAGGATCCTCTACAGGAGCAGACAGTGCTCTTAACTACTGAGCCATCTCTCCAAGCCCTCCATCACTATATTTTTACATAGAAAAATGAAAATATTATTAAAAAGAAAACAATTCTTATAATGCTCAGTGTGCTCATTCAAAATTCAGGAAACGTTGGGTGTTAAGTGTTAGAAATAGTAGAGGAAACTTCTGGCACTTGCAGCAAATTTTCCAGAGTTCCCCAGTACATGAAACTCCAGGCCCCAGCGTGATTCTTCTCTTAGAAATCAACATCTTTTTGGCTGTTTCTCTCATTTCTTTCACATTTCTCTACTACTTATACTTGCTAAAAATACTTCCAGATGAAACAAACTATCTTAAAATCCTGTTTTAGGCTTGACTTCTGAGGGAACCAAATAAAGACATGTCTTGACAATTTGAGCTTATGTACCATTAACAAGCCCTCTATTACTATGCTAGAGCATGTACTTTTAAAGTGACTATAACTTCATCCAAGATAACAGGATTCTGTGGCTCAAGAAAAGAATGTGGTTAGGTGTGGTGCTGCATGCCTTTGATCCCAGCATTTGGGAGGCAAAGTCGGGTGGATCTCTGTGAGTATGAGACCAGCCTGGTCTACAGAGGGAACTCCAGCCAAGCCAGGGCTACATGGTGATACCCTGCCTCAAAAAAAAAAAAAAAAAAGAGAGAGAGAGAGAGAGAGAGAGAGAGAGAATGTGAATAATCTCCCAATCACTCCCATCTCTGCCTCTGCCACAGAAGAAAGACATACCCAATCCATACATTACTAGAAGATGAGGGCCAGGAGAAAGTATTATGGGAATTATTTCTTGGTATATACTTCATTACTTCATTGAAACTAAAGAATCTGACTTGGGCCCTCCAGCCTGGGTATGATTTTTATAAGTGAACATATACTCTGACAGTAACAGGTAAAGCCTGGGTCCAGTGAAAAAGCTATTAAAATATCTTGGGTATGAGGGAACAATACCTAAACTGTGCATCACAGCAAGCCTGAAAAACTCAACTGAAGACATAATTCAATGGTAAGGTGCTTCCCTCATATGTTCAAGGACCTAAGTCTGATCCCTAACACCACCATTAAAATAAAAGACTGGACAATTTGGAATTGGTATGAGAGAGACTGAAAAGTCACTCTGAACAACTGATGTAGAGGTTAAGTATAGGGAAAGAATTCAACATGGCCTTGAAATCTGAAGCCAGGATCCACTATGAACAGAAGTCTTCCAATCAGAGAGAAAAGACTTCAGGGGATTTCTATTAATTGCCTTTGCTTCTACCATATTTAAATATTATGCCCCAATAAAAGTCAAAGTTAAAACACAAGTGTTCAAGTTCAACAAATCTAAGGGGGAAAGGGATTGTTCACTTTATCGCCCTCAAAGGACGACTTCACATGCCCACGGAAAATTCCCAAAACTC
Source organism: Eospalax fontanierii (assembly GCA_035773235.1). NCBI lineage: Eukaryota > Metazoa > Chordata > Mammalia > Rodentia > Spalacidae > Eospalax > Eospalax fontanierii. The sequence continues at coordinate 63,773,828 of CM069540.1, read as the reverse complement.
ACTAAACCACAGAGTTTCCTTTTTATGGGAAAGCCAGAGGGTTAGGCTTTCTAAATATCAAGAGATCTAAGGTCTCTGCTGATAAATTTGCTAAGTCAGAGAGATATAAAACTAACCTCAACATGATACTGATGAGAAGTTATCTAGTCTGTCTGGAATACATACTAGTTTTGAAGACCTATTAGAAAGGTCAAGAGTCTTTAAAAATGACCTTGGACTTAACCAGATCTAGGTTGAATACTGGTTTCAGCCCCTTCTTGCTGTCTGATCTTGTATAAAAACACTTTTTAAGTTTGAGTCATCTGCAAAGAAGAGATAAATAGTTCTACTTTAGGGCTGATAAGAGGATTACTCAAGAATCCACCTGAAACACTTAGCACAGTGCCTCATAAATCCTAAGTATTTAATACATGCCAGTTATTGTTACTGTTGCAGTATCAAGGCTGAGCTTGAGAGGGCTGCGCATCAGATATCTTGTGTTCATTGTCACAATAAAGCAGTTGTGACAATATCATTCTGAATGTGCTGGAATTCAGTTTTGTAGCTGGACTAAATGGATTTAGGATACAGACAATGAGCTACCCAAGGTAAGAAGTTGATGAAGTTGTAGTCAACTGAATAAATTAATGCAATTATCACTTTTATTATGTCTTTACCAGTTATTGGAATAAACCACTTACCATGAAAATGCTTAAAGCAGGACAGATGTGACATGAATTCAGACAGAAAAGATTGAAGGCATAAACTTCTAGAAACAGGGCCACTAAAGTTGCAGGGATTAACTGGGCTTTGAATGAACATAGAACCAGATAGGCCAAAATTATATATCTATGTCAGTGCCCAACACTGAGAAAAGGTTCTGTGAACATTTATTGAATGCATGGACAAATTTAATATGTGACCAAAGGAACAGGTGCCACAGTATTTACAGTTAAGGCACACACTAGAACCAGCCTTTGCAAAATGGGCTCCAGCGCTCTAGGTCTTTGATCTATTTCCATGACTTGGAAATAAGGGAAGTTTGTCCTTTTTTGTCCACTTCTCCTTGGATAACAAAGCTGAAATTTTCCATGATTCCTGTACACACTGGAATCACACTTGATCAAAAAATCCACCTACAAGATGCTAGACACACAGCATGATGGGAAAATTCTCCTGAGATTATTTTACATCATCGGGCTTGCTGAACAAAATAGAAGAAGCATCTTTCACCCCGGTCCTCTTGGGAGCACATAGAGTGTCTCACTTCCTTAGAGAAGCCTAGGTCTCCAGCTCTCCCTGAGACCAGCTACTGTGTCATCATGATGGAGCTAGAAGCTGTATTTCTAGTGGTCCAGCAACACGCATCCAGCACATGACTACATTTCCTAGCGATAGCCTCAGAACTAAGAAATCCTTTGTTATCTTCCATTACAAAAATCATGAAAAGCCTTTGAATGGTATAGTACTTGCCCTTGTGCCAAGTAACACATGACTCCAGGAAGCTCAGGGGCATTGTGCAAAGACTTCTGGCTTAGGTAAATGCTTGCAAGCTTGATGCTAGCAGTTCCTCCCGTTTCCATAGCAACAGCCCCACACTATCTTCTCTGAGCCTCATATTACAGCCAAAGCATAGGCTTGTGATAAAGGAGCCAAAGTACATGACACTGTCCATAAAACTAGATGTATTTGGAAAGTTTCTTCTTGCCTGAAAACGGCGGCGTTCGCTGTCTGTCTGCATTTCTCCCTTTTCTCCAATTTCCCTTCGCGTCTTAAGGCCTGAAGTCTGGCAGTTTAAGCTTCAGATGCCCTCAAGGGGCCTCACAGGATGCGGGGAACAACTAGGGGTTCAACTGAGTTGATGTTTTCATTATTACTCAGTAGTGTGGCCTCGCTTGCTTATTTCTTACAGTTGCTCAAGAGAAATTGGAATCTTGAAACTGGAGACTTTTTTCATAAAACTTTCAAGTTTTTAAGCATTGGGAAAATTTTTTTTAATTTAAGACTGCAAGTCAGACAAAAATCATCTATGAAATGAATTTGCTGTATTTAGAGTGTCTGCCATATTAGTTAAGATTTCCTTCCCATATTTCAGAATTATTTATTAAATTCTGAGAATCCATGAGGAAAATACACATCACAGTCTTCTGAGACATTAATTATAGCCAGAATTTGTTAGCCTGGTAACATGAAAGCATCACTTGAGAAAGGACTTTATTACATTCTTGTGTTTTATGTTATCTTTTAATATCTCTGATGAGGGATAAGGAACCCAAGGTGTTCTTTCTCAAGCTGATGTTTTTTTAAAGGCTCAGGGCAAGTTCACACAGAATCAATTAGCAACTGAGATGAGCATAGAAATCACATTTAGAAATCAAAATTAAATGGACATCATGATTCATATCCACTCAAACCCGGATCCAGTACATTCAAATGGAGTCAAAACATGGCAGTGAACAGGGCCGGGCATGGTGGCACATGCCTTTAATTCCAGCACTCAGGAGGAAGAGGCAGGCAGATTTCTGTGAAACTTAGGCCAGTCTGGTCTATATAGTGAGACCTTGTCTAAAAAACAAAGAAAACGCAAACTCAACAAAGGATCTCTAGAGATAGAATTTCAACTTTTAATATTTGAAGGATAAAATGGGTAAGATAAACAACAATAATAATCTTTGAGATTTGAAACTTTCTGGTTTTCTTTCTTAGGGATCTGTGTGGCCATCAGGAGGAGTTCCTTTCTGCTCTCTGCCTCCTGAGAATGAAACACTCCATCTAGAAAGCTGGTGGAGCATTCACCCCCATGGCCAGCAGCACAAGATCCGACTTTGCTTCCCATATGGACAAGGAGGTGAGACGTGGGAAGGTTTCCAGGAAGAAGATGTGGTGAGACTCAGGCCCTACTTCTGGTGCTGTATGCTCGTGGTCCCACCTTCACACTTCTCCCTTTACAAAGGGACCACATTCAATTTGGAGTAAACAAATAAGAGAATATTTGACAAAGTTAAAATAGAGGTATCATGACTCAAAAGAAAAGGGCCTTGCTGTGAAAGCTGGGCAGCCTGAGTTTCGTCAATGGAACCTATGTAAAAGTGGAAGGACAGGACTGACAACAAAGCTGTCCTCCGACCTCAAGGTGTGTAGTATGGCAAGAGAGATCACATACACACATCATGCACAGACACACAATAATTATTTTAAATAAAATATTTAAAACTAAAACAGTACAGATACATATTTTGTGGCTTTAAAAATATTGTGCAATTCTTCTCCAGTTTCCATACTAAAAGTTATATTCTGGGTGACCAGTGCACTTTGTGGGTAAACGTCTGAAAGCACCATGCCTCCACTTCCACAGTAGAAAGACATAGCCTGGGACACAGAGTCAGTCACATGCAGTAAAGCCGCAGAGAGGTTTCCTGTGTGAACACAATATGAGACTCAGTTAAGGCTGCACAGGAACCTTTCAACTCCTGTCTGGGGTGTAGACATCCAGTCAGTCAGCAGCAGATGAGGTATGGGTGCAGTTGAAAGCAGGGGTGTAAGCCAAACCTTCATTCTTGTTTCTCTTTGGTATTTTCTCATTCATAAACAGTAAGTGACCTGCTGAATTTCCTGGATTAAGAAAATCTGGAAACAATTAGCTCTCTACCCAGACAGAGGTGGAGGCGGGAAGCAGAGGTTGCTCTCTGGGTGACCTTCAGGAGGTGGGTGCCGTGGTTCCAGAACTCTGGGTGGCCTTGTTGCATCATGGGATCAGTTTAGTAGAGGAGAGTACTAAGACCTTTGAAACCTTATGCCATTAGTTGATCCCTTCTGAATGCAAAATGGCAGTGGGCTGGAAGCAGACTGGCCTACCACTAAAAAGAAATCTCATTCCTTCTCAGACCTCAAAAGTTAGCATTGTTGCCTTCTCCTTCAGAGGCACAAACTACCCCCACCTCTAGTCGGCAGAGAAAGAGCTCCTTAGTGTCTATGGCAGTTGCAACTGCTTTTACCAGTGGAGAACAAAATCTAATAATAATAATAATAATAACAATACTCGCATACTTACACTTACGTGATCCATAAGTAAATTCTAGAAATATCTCCTTATGAATCGGTGTCAGGGTTCATGACATCCTGTTCATAGAGTTTCCAGTTCCTAGAAATAGGAATCTGTCGTTTCCTCATCTGCGTTCCTCTACTAAATCTCCAGTGACAAGCATGTCACCTTTACTTCTTGGGACACAAGTACACAACAGTAAAATCCAACCTCTAGTATTTGAATGAGGTGAAAATGGTTGGATGTTTAGACTAAAATAAAGGATAGCTCACTAGTGGGAATTTTTTCTGGATGTTTGTTGTGGTATTGAGAATCAACTTCAGAACATAGGGACCAACACATGCTAGGCAAGGGCTCAACACATGCTACATCCTTAGCCTCAGTACTTGCTGAAAGTCATCTCCCACATACAGTAGTATTTGTTTCTTTTCTTTTTCTTTTTTATTTTTTAAAGAAAAAAGCCTCTTATGAACTCTCAGACTGTCCTAGAGTTAACAGACTTGGAAGAAAGTAAACTCAGAATAATGGAAGCACGTTTAGCTTCCTGGAGGTGGAATCCACATCTGACTCAGCTCTGATGTGCCATGGGGCAGCATGAGTGACTTGAGGTTTGCTAAATCCTCAAAGGAGTAACAGTTTTCACATCACATGCTGTGTTGTGAGTGACTCAGGCCTTCATCCATACATTCAGACTTCAAACAACTATTAACATTGAATTTTTATGTATCCAGAATTGTGCCAGAAGCTAAAGGAAAAACATACAGAAAGCACAGCATTTGGTTTCTGTTTCATCTAACTGCTCTAGCAAGAGTTTAAGAGACAAGAGCAAGCATCTACGCCTCATTCAATAGATATCAACTGAGCACCTGCTAACAACCCAGTTTCCATGCAAGTGTGCAATCCAGCAGTGTAAAAGTGGCCCCACACCCTGCCTGCTTTCTGGAGGGGAGGGCAGACACAATGCAAGTGAACTGTGGAGGACAGTAGTAACCGGCTTCAGCAAACTAGTCAGGCCAAGATGTAAGAAGTGAAGAAAAGGTTCAAGTTTTATAGATGGTGACCAAGAAGCAGCCATGCAGAACGAGGGGCTAGTATGCAGTAAGAAACAGTGTCATAAATGACTGTAGGGACCAGGTCTGCCCTAAAAGTCATTCCCAAATCCTCACCCTGCCAATCTAGTGCTGGGGATTGAAGCTAGAACTTTGCATACACTAAGCAAGCACTCTCGCACTGAGCTGTATTTTCAGCTCCCCTTTTAAAAGCTTTTGTTTTAAGACAGGGACTCACTAAGTTACCCAGGCTGCCCTTGAACTCACTAGCATTGGACTCGAGTTCATCCTTCTTCGGCCTCCTAAACCGCTGGGTTTCGCAGGTCTACGCTACCACTCCCAGCTCACTCCTCTTCCCCCAACCTTCCTGTGGGAATAGCTGTCTGTGCTCTAAGCCAGAGAGTGTGGATGATAAGTACATTATTTGTGCAATCAAATGTGATTAAGACAGATAGTTTTGGTGGAAGCCTCCATTTTGGCTGTTCTACAATAAACAATAAAGAGAAACTGAGCTGGGGAAATGGCTCAATGGGGATGTGAGATGGCTCAGTAGGTAAAAAGGCGTTTGTTGCATAGTGTGAGCCAGAGTTCACATCCCTCATAGTCATGTAAATGTCAGACCTGACATGGTGGCCTGCTTGTAATCTCAGCACTCAGAAAGCAGAGACAGCGATTCCCTGAAACAAGCTAGCTAGCCAGACTTGCCAAGGTGACAATATAGTTATAGCTGCCTATATAAGTTGGAAAGTGATAAAGTGATTATGGACTACATATACACATGTAAACATGCGTTCATGGGCAAAAACAGTATGGGGAGGAGAGACGTGGGTTAGAGAGAGAGAGAGAGAGAGAGAGAGAGAGAATATGAGAATATGAATCTGACATTTTACTTGTGTGAACCATCAGAAAGTAGATCTTGATGACTTTATCTAGCCTTGCGTGGGTGGACCTAGACACTAGGGCTGGCCTCACATTGCCTATGGGTGAACCTACACCCCAGGACTGGCCTCACATTGTAGCAACAGGTTTCTGCTCAACCCAACCCTGGTCTCACTTCCTCAAAGGAGTTACAGAAATACATAATTTGCCTCAATGTGTCCAGAAGACTTTTAACTGTTTGGGGTTTGTTACTTCATACTTAAGTAACCTACAAACCACAGGCAGGAAATGAAAATTTGCTCTAAAGCAAGTAAATATCACCCAGGCAACTCTGAAAAGTGTTGAGCCCCAATCAGCCCTAGCTGACCTTTAACATAAAGGGAGTGCACTGATGAAATCTTTTGACAGTCACTGAACAACTCTAACTTCAAGGACAGTCCCCTTATATGCGCAAATACTGCCATCATTAGGACCCTGGCAATACAGGTTGAGTGGAATCTAACAGAATATGTTCTTCATACATTTTAAACATACTTAAAAGTGTTTCCTCGTATGAAAATTCTTGGCCTATTTCTTTCTCTTCTTTCTTTCTTCCTTCCTTCTTTTTGTTGTTGTTGTTGGTGTTTTTGAAATAGGGTGGAGGGGGATGGGTCTCACTATGTAGCCCAGGCTAGTTTGGAACTCACAGTCTTCCTCTATCAATCTCCCAAGTTCTAAGATGATGGGCATGTACCACTATGTCCAGAACTAATTTGGTCTGCTGTTTCTAACGTAGTACAAAGACAAGAGGCATGATGAGAAGCAGACATTTCTCAACACATTCCACTTTAATTTTTAAGTATAATTTCCAGCAAAGAGGCAACTCATTTTCAAAAAGAATTTGCTCAAGAAGGCATAGCTGGGCCATTTATTCATTCCCTGTCTACCAGCAAGACTCCTGAATAAGGTAAAGGTGAGATGCCAGCTTCTAAAGGCAGGCTCGCTCTCTTTCTCTGTCTCTCTCTGTCTCTCTCTGTCTTTCTCTTTCTCTCTCCCTCTATCTGTCTCTCTCTTTCTCTGTCTCTCTTTCTCTCTATCTGTCTCTCTCTTTCTCTCTCTCTCTCTGTCTCTCTTTCTCTATCTGTCTCTTTCTCTCTCTCTCTGTCTATCCCCTCTTCTCTCCTCTCTTTCTGTGTTTGTCTCTGTCTGTCTGTCTTTCTCTCTAGTGGCTATAAACCCACATTTCTGCACTGAATAAGAATACCTAATTTTCATCTTATTCAATGGTGATGCTTTTGTACTGTTGTACACTTGATTTCTTTTCCTGGCCTGGAAAACTTTTAGCAAAATAGGAATAGATTAAGTGAAAGTTGTCATATAAAAGTTACTTTATAAATAAAATACAGAACAACCATAGAAAGCTCAGAGGAAGGAGTACATCCCATGGAAAGGGCAACAGGAAAGAGAAGCTGCCTAGGAAAATTGCTATTGTTTATTCTGTGGGTGAACTTGAGTGGACCCAGGGTGCCCAGGCAATTCCTGGGTGTATTGAGGTATTTCCAGATGATTGACATTAGAATCTGGGTCTTCAGTAAAGTAGATTGCCTTTGACATGGGAAGCAGGATCTATTCTGTTAAGCGCCAGAATAGAACAAAGACAGTGAAAGGAAGAATTGGCTTTTGCCTCTAGCTTGGCTGCTTGAGCTGAATGCTTCAGTTTGGATGTAAATGGCTCACACGGGGGTCGAAACTGGGTCCCAGCTGGCAGTGCTTTTCCGGCAAGTTATGAAAACTTAAGAGCTAGGGCATGGTTGAAAGAAGTGGGTCTGGTCCTGGGAGGGGTTTGCATCTTGGCCTATACCTTAAGATGAAGAAGTTCCTCTGCCACATGCTTCCACCAATATGATGTTCTGCTCAAGGGCCTGGGATCATCTGACAATACACTAAACCCTCTGAAACTATGAGCCAAAATATCTTTCTTCCATGAGGTTGTTTAGGTGAGGTATGCAAAACAATGATGAGAAAAGTAGCTAAGGTCCTGTGACATCAAACTTCCACAGACCTTGGACTAAGACTCAACACCAGAGGCTCCTCTGGTTCTTAGGCTTTTGGACTTGAACTTGCTAGACCTGTAGCTCACAGCGACAGATCATGGGGCATGCCCACCTCCTAAATCACATGAGGCAGTGCCTTATCATATGTCTTTTACCTAATCTATAACCCAGCGGCTGTCCCTCTAGAAATCCTGGTTAGAATATATAGGAAGAGGCTTCTAGAACACCAGCTGCTGGAGAGTGAGGTATGTGCTCTGAGAGAAGACGTCTGCAGGTTTATGTGCCTGTCCTCAGCTTACAGTAATGGGCTCACTGTTATGCCTGGCTTCATGCTGCACCTCTTTGCTGACAAACAGTTCTGTCTGTTTAGAATGCTCTTCTCACTATTAGTAAAGAATCACTATTTCATTCTCTATTATGCAGACAACCTCCTAACTATAGCAAAGGAATGCTTAAATGTGGAGAATTCCATTCATAAAACCTTCACCCAAAATGGCATCATTTTTCAGAAATCCAGAACCTTAGCCTTTCTCTTCCCTGTGCAGTTATAAGCATAGCCCCAGTCAGTTTCACATTCTCTTGCTTATTTTCATTGTATATTATACACAAAGGATGTGATGTACCTTCAATACACCACCACTTTTCATGAAGGATTTGGGTTTGTTTTTTTCTTTCCTTTTAAAAATTACCCCAGGGGTTGGAAAGATGACTCTGTGGTTAAAAGTAGCACTAGCTGTTCTTGCAGAGGATCTGAGTTCAGTTCCCAGTACCCACGTGGCAACAACTGTCCGTAACTCAAGTTTGAGGGGCTCTAATGCCCCCTCTGGCTTCCATGGGCATTGCATGACACAGGTGCACTTACACACAGGCAAAACACTCATACACATAAAATGCTAAGAGACATCGTATAGCCTCCCACCTTCTATAGGGGAATGTTTTCTTAAGTTAGTTTATAAAGTACTACATTTTGTTGTGGCATTCCCTACACACATTCTTATACTTTGCTCTCATTCATTCCCCTCCTCCACTGTCCGTTGCCTTTCTCAATGCTCCCTGTCCCTCTCTGCCTTGTTCTCATCCTTCTCCCAGATACTTCCCTTCTGCCTTAATGTAACATGCTCTGTCACCCTTTCTTCTCCTTCCTCCCGTAAGCTTTCTTCCTCTTTTCTCATGATCTCCTTTCTACTTTAAGACACATATGTCATAAAAGTGTGTGTATATGTGATTCCTCTTCATAGGAAGGGGAATCTTGTTTGTGACAGTCTTCTGGGTGAACTCCCAGCTACTCTGATTTCAAGATGTTAATGGTTGTGTCACTGCTGAAAGACAGAGTTCCAGGGGGTAAACCCACATGGGGACACAGGGCACAGGAAAGGCTGCCCGGGGACAAAGGAAGACATCATTCACCAGCAAAACGCATCTGATATTTCTCTTGTTGACATGGGATGGCAGTGGACAGCAACAAACATTGCATCTCAGTAAAAGGGACTTGCTATAAAGAGGACTGCTCTTTGTATTCAGGACCTCCATGGAGACTCAGCGATGCATCGCCTGGTTCTGGGTAGGCATTAAGGTTCTGGCTATTACAGCAAGTCATTTAGCAAGAGACCCTTCAAATGCACATAAGCACTAGATTATTAGAGAACAGAAAATAGATAATAATAATAATAAAGATTAAACATGTTCCCAAGGAATTGCTGTTGTGTCCTGGGTGGCCTCTGCTTGTATGAATTATAGATTTCAGTATAAATTGACAGATACCTAAAGATTAGGTCATCAGCCCAAAAAAAGTGCTGAAACTCCAATTAGGCATCATTTCAAAATTAATTACAGCAATTGATTTTCACTTTATTAATACACTGGCTAATGTATCTCTCGACAAATGAATTCTATATCCATTTTCGTGAGCCTGCCTCATATATCACTTTCTGTTAGAAAATTACTGAATGCCCCAAATTTAATGATGTCACCTCTTTGGTACTCCAAAGCCTCCTACTCATGTGTGTGTGTGTGTGTGTGTGTGTGTGTGCGCGTGCAGGTGCACATGTGTGGCCATGCATGTGATGGTCAGGGCAACCTCAATATCATTCCTCAGGGGCTGCCCTTCTTGGGGTTTTATTGTTGTTGCATTTACTTTACTTTTTCTCATATGTATATGTACGGTGTGCATGCATGTGGGATACAGGCTCTTCAAGAGGAGTATGTCCGATGAGAGCCACTAAACCAAAGAAATATTTATGCTTGATTGGGGGCAGGGCCAGGTAACCTAATAGGGAGAGAATAATTATAGAGGGAGATGGCATAACTACTTCATTGCTAATTCCAGCCTCCATCAGCACTAGAGCAAGGCAAGGCTTTTCCTTTCACTTTGTATAACATTTCCATAACCACTTTCAACTTCTTAAATATCTCATTTACTTATTTATTTTAATATTTTATTTATTATTATTTTATGTGTATGAGTGTATTGCCTGCATGTGTGTAAATGCACCTGGGTTTACAGTGCCCACGGAGGTCAGAAAAGGACTTAGTATTCTCTGGAATTAAGAGTTACAGACAGCTGTTAGCTGCCATGTCAGTGCTGGGAATCAAACCCAGGTCCTCTGCAAGAAGAGCCAGTGCTCTTAACCGCTGAGCCATCTCTCCAGCCCCACCACTTTCAACTTCTTAACCTTGTTGCCTGGTTTCCATGAAACAATAAGCGTTTTCCAACAACCATCACATCTGGAGCCATCTTTCAATACTGAGTCATTTAAAACACAAAAGTAAAACTGTTAAGAAACAGAAGGCGGAGTCGAAGACTTGCTTTCATTATGCTTAGGTCCATTCCGTTGTTTAGTTTTCTGACTGTTGCCTTCTCATTATCATTACCTATTCACAGTCTGAAGTTTTATGCTTTCTCATTGCTTATTTCTGTCCATACAGCCATATTATGAAGTAAATAATGTTAGCAAAGCTGTACACTTGACTACACACCAATATTTAAAAGAAAAACAGCAATCTTATCTAAGTAACAACATCTTTCAAGATAATCATAAGTATTTCAATAAGCAACACTCCTTACCTTAGCGTTACTAAATCTGAAATTTCATCATCATCATCATCATCATCATCATCATCATCTACTTTGCAAGTGTTCGTTTACCAAGAATTATATCAACACAAGAAGACAAAAAAAGAGAACAAGCTATTTTCCCTTAGCATGGCCAGCTTGCCTAGAGGTGTTGCCTGGAATATATCCCAGAGACATTTCTAGTCATGTTTCCAGTCATCTGGAACAGGCAGATTTGCCTTTGTACTCTGTAGAACTTTTGGAGAAGCTGGGCCTGGTTGTGAATAACAACAGTCTGGCAAAGAGGAATTCACACTGAAGGCACTCTACCTGGTGTCAACTTCTGTTCCAGCTCAGGACACTCAGGTTCTACCTGGAATTCTTCTTCCTAAATTCCAGACCCACAGACAGAAAAACAAGAGATAATATGAAAATAAATATTAACTTTCAGCAATATAGTTTTGCAAATCTGAATTAAGATCATATTAAAAGAACAGCAGTTGTGTGTGTGTATGTGTACATGTTTGTGTTTATGTGTGTGTGTGCAGGTATGCACACATGTATGCATACATGTGCATGGAAACCCGAGGTCAACCTTTGGTGTCATTTTTTCAGTAACCATCCACTTTACTTTTTGAGAAAGAGTCTCTCATTGGCCTGAACTCACTGATTAGGTAAGCTGGCTGGCCAGTGAGCCCAGGAATCACAATGTCTCCACCTTCCCAGCACTGAGGTTACAAGCAGCACGACCCTGCCTGGCTTTTTCATGGAGTTTCATGGATGAAACTTAGGTCTTCATGTTTGTGCAGCAAACACTTAACTGAGCTATCTCTCCAACCCCAAGAACTAAGGTTTTAGATGAACAACAAATAGAACAACAAATGTCAGGTAGAGTAACCATGAGGGTGCTTGCTGGCTTATGCAGTTCTGGGACGCCATTCACACTGGAGAGTCTACGGATGTTATCCTTGGCATAGTACCAGTCATGGGTCCCTCTGCCTAGTGCATTTAGGGTACCAGTTACCTGGACAGAAGAGTTGTGGCATTGTCTGGGTAGTAATTCTGGTGGGGTAGTGAGACAAGGAAACCATGCTTCATCTTTCATAACCCACAATGCCGATCCCATGTACTTTTGAGAGTTCCAATACTGCTTGGCTATTTTTAAGTCTGGAGAGATGAGCGTACACATTCTTCTCTGAGTACTGGTATAATATTCTCTACTTACTCTATTTTACTTTGATTAAAATATGCTAATGTTATTTAGTGAGTTCTAATCAAATCCAGTCAGTTTTTTTCAAGATTGTATTTATTTTTATCTTATACGAATGAGTGTTTTGTAGCATGTATGTAAGTATACCATGTGCAGGCTAGCAGAGGTCAGAAGTGGGTGTCAGATCCCCTGGAGTTAAGTATGGTTCTTAGCTACCACGTAGGTGCTGGGAATTGAACCCAGGTCTTGTGGAAAACCAGCAAATGCTCTTAATCACTGAGCCATCTCTCCAGCAAATCCAATCACTTTGATCTACACCTTCCTCCCTAATCATTCCATACCTCTAATAATCAGTGTTTTACATTAGGTTGACATTTTTAGCTTCCAAAAATGAGAGAACATGGGTCATTTGACTTTGACAAAATGACAATGAAGGTTGACCTCTGGTTTCTATGCACATGTGTGCATACCTGCACCCACACACATAAGCAAGAGCATGTTTCTATGGTTTTTAGCATGTGACAGGGTTTCATGTTTATGAATGAAATTTTATTTTATTTATTTTATTGTGTGTATGTGTGTACATATACACACACACTGTATTTTCCTTACCGTTACCCACTGATGGGCACCTAGGCTGTCTCAGTGTCATAGCTACTGAGAGAAGAAGCACAGTGAACACAGGTGTGCAGGTGTCTTTTTTGATTTGCTGATTTCATTCCCTCTGCATGTATATACAGGAGTTGAAATATCTAAATCTTAAGGGAGTTTTATTTTTAAGTTTGTTTTCCTTTTTGGAGGAACCTCCATACTGTTCTCTAGAACGGTTATAGTAACTTACATTCCCGACACCAGTGTGTTTCTTTTTGTTCACATTTAAAACAACAGCCATTCTAACTAACTGGAGTGAGATGTTATCTCACTGTAGAAACATTACAATACCTAATTTTTAAACATGTCTGTATGGCATATGCATCTTTGTGTGTAGAAAGTGAATGTACATTGGTGTACATGTGTGGAGGCCAGAAGTTGACATCAGATGTCTTCCTCCATCACTCTCTATTTTTGAAACAGAGTTTCTCACTGAACTTGGAGCTCATCAATTCATTAAGTCTAACTAATCAGTACGTCCCCGAGGTCCCCCTGTCTCCACCTTTGCGGTCCTGGGCTTTCAGGCATGTGTGGTTCTTTTACATGGCTGCTGGGGATTCGAACTTCGGACCTCGTGTTCGAGGTCACTGAGTCAGCTTCGCAGTCCTGAGAACTGATATGTTTTAAATGACAACTGTCACTGCTGTAACTGTACTAACAGCAGGTCCTGCGACAAGTAAGGGCGGCAAACTGAGAAGAGCGCCCATAGCTCTGTCTGCAAGATGTCTTCGTGGTGACTCACTCGCTGAGTCTTCCTTTCACCGAGTAAACACCTTTTGAGCACTGCAGGGACTTTTCCTGTGGGATCTGAGTTCCACCATGAGACATGGCCTCCTCGGCTTCCTTCCTAGCCTGGTACTCTTTCTATGCACTCAGAGTTCTAAGAATTTAGTTGAATAGAACATATTCTGCTATAAAACATATGCTATGGAGACTTATCTATGCTAACTGGGACTACTCTATATAACTGGGGTGGAACCATAGAGCTCACAGCCTGATGTCACCCACCACAAAACACTCTCAAATTTATTCTCAGTTGGCCGAATGCCAAAAAAAAATCTTCTCTGGATCTGAATCCCAACAGACTCACAAGCTCACTTAGCAAGACAAAGAACTGTGCTTTTTAATTCATAAAAATTAGTTTCAGCAAATTACCATCAGTATTGCCTCGAAAGGGAACTGATTCCACCTGTGTCAGAGATAAGTGTTTCTCCAAAGAGTCAGCACCATCTCCAAATGTTCATCACCAGAAACCAGTTCCCAAATCTGTCAAACTTAAGGAATCCATGGAATAATATCAAATGGGCAATGTGAGTTAATAAGGCTTCTCTCCAGTTATTTCATATTTATGTGTTATAAGACATCTTAATGAAACTTGCTTCCAAACTTGTTTTTATATAAGGGTGTAAATTAGCAATAAGCAAATGACATGCAAATTATAAAAAGTAATCCCACTAACACACAGCTTCTAAATGCAGCAAGTGACTTCTTGTTCCCCAAGGCCCACCATTCTATTATATTAAAAAATGCAAGTAATAAAAACTTGAAGAGTTCTTTTAAAATACAACCCACAGGGGGGAAAATCTCTGGAGGTACCACACTCATCCTAACAAAACTGTTTCATAGATGAAAAGATTCTTCCCCTTAGAGCGAGTTGACAGCTGACTTTTATTGCCCTGACTTTCAGAACTGTCCAATGGCACAGCTGTTTCCCTTCCTTCCACACATCCCCATTACTTCATTTGAAATATCCCCATCCCAGATTCTCTTTAGAGAGAATTTCTAAGCCCATGAGAATCAAAAACGATGTCTGCAGTTCTCTTGCCTGGAGGGTGCTCAGTGCAGAATAGACAAGCATCTGTCTTCGCTGGTATCAACTGTGTTCTATTTAGAGAAAAAAGGCTGGTCCTTTAAACGAGTATGTCTGTCTTCCTCAGTGCAAGTGTGTGATTCACTGATTTGTTCTTAGCAGCTTTTCCTAGCAATGCCACTATGAAATGACAACAGCCCATCTGTAGTGACATTTGTGGATTTTGCTGCCTGGTACTCATCCATGCCCTATGTAATCAGTGTGTCTTGCTTTCTTCTTTAAGATGATGTGGCCTACTATGAAGGAGCTGTGGCTCCTGTGCTCTCATGTGGTTCGTGAAAGTGATTCCAGAATCTGTACATGTAATGCTGGCTGATGACCACTGATCTACTGCACTTGGCTTTCATTTGTAAAGTAGTCATGTGACCTAGTCTGGGCCAATGAAAAGTAACCAGGGCTGGGGAGACAACTCAGTGAGTAAAGCACTAGAAAGTGTAATCCCCAGAATCTATGTAAAAGTCGGATGCTGTAGTGTGTGTGTGTGCGTATGTGTGTGCGCGTGTGTGTCTGTGTGTCTGTGTGTCTGTGATCCCAGTGCTCCTACCATGAGATGGGAGTTGGAAGCAGGAGAATCTGTGGAAGTTTGCCAACCAGCTCTCCTGGTTGAAGGGATGAGGAAGAGACCCTGCCTCACACAGGTGAGTGAGGCCCAAAGCCCAAGGCCACCCTCAGCCTCACACACATGCCCATATTCCCACACACAGAGGCATACATACATGCACACCCACCATACACACACACACACACCCATAAAGAAAAAAATTAATACAAATTTTAAAATTAAAATTACAAGATTTTTCTCTGCAAATCTGAAAATAGGTCTCAGATTCTTACCTACTGGCCCTTAAACCTAACACAGATGTCCACAACAGAGCTTTCATTATGGTCACCATATTTTAAAGTATATTTTAATTAATTTTTAAGAATGTACATGTACACAATGTACTTTGAACATCTACAGCCCCTTAGCTTCCCAGATCCCACCACGCCCTTCCCCTTCACGTCCTCTTCTTATGACCCAGTGGGTAGAGTTAGTGCTGCCCATGTGTGTACGGATATGGAGCCATCCACTGTGAGTGGGCACCCCACCAGGGCCACACCCTTAAAGACAACTGAGTCTCCCCTAGCAGCCATCAACTGCCAAGAGCTCCTCAGCAAGGGGTAGGACCTTATGACTATCTTCTTCACTTGTGCTGGAACTTAGACTGGCTTGATCTTGTGCAAGTCTTATGTAGGCATCCATAGCCCCTGTGAGTTCAAGAGCACAATGGTCCTGTCAAATCTAGAAGACACTATCTCACAGCAGTCCTCTTTCCTGCCCCTCTTCCATGATGTTCCCTGTATGGTTGCCATCTTGATCCCACATATGGCTGAGACTGAAACCCACACCAAGAGAGACAGAGCCAAGAGATAGGCTGGCATCTGGTGATATCAACTGAGCTCTTAGTTCAGCTGTCCCTGAAGTAGGATCAGTCAGTGTTATGGGCTGAATATAGTGTCCTCTGTGGTCTCATGATTTGAATGTTTGTTTCCTCAGCTTGTGACACTTTTTGGTAAAACTGTGAAAATTTTACAAGATAAGTCCTAGCTGTACGAAATAGTTCATTGGGTATGACTTTGGAAGTTATTCCTGGTCTTTAGTCCTTATCTCTCTTAGTACTTCCTGTCCACTGTGAGATGAAGGAGCCCTTCCACTACATTCTCCCACCACTGTGGTATGGCGCCCAAGAGCTTGGGACCAAACAGCCATGGGCTGAACTCTCTAAAACTGTGAGCCAAAATAAATTCTTCTATTAAGTGGTTCTGTCAGGTGTCTGACCACAGTAGTCTTGCTTCCTTCCTTCCCTTCCACAGGGGTTCATCTCAACAGCACTCTGATCAACCAGCCTGCTACTCTCCATTCACATGCAGTATGTTATTTAGCTTGTTACTGCTGTAAGAAACACCTAAGAAAAACAACTTCAGTAGTTTGGGATCACAGTTTCAGAGGTTTTAGTCAGTGGTCCATCATTTCTGAGCCTGTGGCAAAGCAGGACATCAGTGCCAAAGGATGTGTGGAGATTCAGGATTATGTCCTGTTCACTGTGGTACCTTTGCAATGCTTGGCAGAATGCCACTAACATGGAAGTTTCTCAGTGAATGTGCCTATGGCACATTATTGACAGTTCTATGCACAATCAGGAAGAATTTTCAGTGGTTGACTTCAAACCTGCTTCTTTACCTTCTGACTCTCATCTATGCACCACAGGACATGCACACCTGCGTTCTCACAGATTCATACACATACAAACTAATAATAAAAATTTCTAAACTTTCATCTTCATCAGAAATAAAAGCTACTTATTAGAAGGCTATCTCTCAGAAAGTAGGGGGAGAGGAGAGGTTGAGCCAGATGCCTGAAACCTGCCCAGAGTGAGCATTTCCTTGGAGTTTTAATAAGAACACTGTAAGTTGCTTCTCAGTTCTAGGTTCCACATCCTTCCCAGGCTCCCATTCATAACTTTTTCTAAGCCCTGTTACTTCAGAAGCTAGAATTATGTCTGTAAGAAGAAATCATAGCCATAGGCAGTGACACCCAACAATTCTTCTGGTTTCCTGTAGACTCTCCTGGAATAAATAAGAACTTGGTGGTAAATTTCTTTGGTAAACCTAAACGTTTCCAGTTTGCAATAAAGCCAAAGTTGTGGTGAAGTTTAGACTCTAGGTCGGGCACCCAAACACTTTTCCTGAAGCGTCAACTGACATAAAGTACAATTTAGAAATTGTCCCAGTGAATTTAAAGTATGATCTGAATTCATCTAGATCAAAGAAATTGAAATTGTTCAATGTCAACTAAAGAATTAGAGAGGCTGGGCAAGAAGTCAGAAGCCTGTTATCTAGCCTTCACCTGCGCACCTCCAATGCACAAGATCTTTGTTAAGCAGTTCTCTTAAGGCAACTTTTAGAGTGACATTATTTCTAATATAATTTTGATAGCCCTTTTAATTGCATGACAGTCCTATCACATAACTTGGCAACTTTCAGGAATTTAAAGCTTTGTGTTCAAAATGCCTGGCAAAGGTTCATGGCGAATTTAAGGGTTTCCCAGGGTTTCCATTCTTCTTTGAGGCTAGCAATAAAAGAATAAATAATAGTCTCCCTACTAACCTTTGTTAATATTTTATTTTATTAGGTTTTATCAGACAGGGTCTTCTATATAGCCCAGTCTGGCTTGGAACTCCCAACTGTTCAAACTCTCAATCTTCCTGCCTCAGCCTCCCGAGTGCTAGGAGTACAGGCATGTGTCATCACGCTTGGTCTGGCAACCCCATTTTGCAAATGCAATATCATGTAATGGAAAATGAGAGGTAGACGATTCTCCTCCGACCTAAGTGTATGAACCTGACCAAATCTACACTTTCCTGCGCTTCATTTTCTCTGTAACAAAAATGGAAGAAACCATAGTTCTGACACCCCATGGGACGCCTCCAGATCAAATAAATGGAGGAAGCCCCAAAGGCATGCTGAGATCTCTAAAACAGCAGGGAGTTCAACATTCTTGTTATTTGGAAAGAGATAATCATAAAGGTCAGTATTTATCTGTTGGCTTCAGGAGAACTCAGATACTTCTGAGCAAACACAAAACCAACACAACAAATAGATTTTCTGTTGCTTTGCACACAGTGCTCACTCAGCAAATATTTATTGTTTGTGGTCTAGCCTCACCAACCCAATAATGTTAAGAGTGCATGGAAAACCTAGGGAAACAGCCAGGAGCAGGTAGGGTGGAGGGTACACATCAGTGAGAAGTGTGCCCAAGAATCACTGTCATCCGTTTCCATCCCTTCCGCCCATAACTGCTTCTGCACCAGATTCTTATTCTCAGGTAGAACCTAACAGTACCACTTCTGAACTATGAAGGTTTGGATAATCTCTCTCTCTCTCTCTCTCTCTCTCTCTCTCTCTCTCTCTCTCTCTCTCTTCTCCCTCTCTCTCTCTCCTCTCTCTCTCTCTCTCTCTCTCTCTCTCATACATACTCACACACACACACACACAGTGAACCAAACAATAAACAGTACATCTTGGAAAGAGATTTTGAACAATTCAGCCTTTTCAAGCCTCCTGACAGTGCCTCTAATCTTCCTAAGAGGACTCAAGCCATTTGTCTCAGTGCCTCTCATTTCACAGCTTCCAGAAAGGAAAAGGTGCTACTGTGAATTTGAGTGTGAATTTAAGTAATGTCCAATGCTCCTTTACAATGAATTTGCAAGTGGGGTTTCCTTCTGAAGACATCTTCCCCTTACTCTGATCACTCTTTCCACCCGCACCTTCCTGCTGGTTGGAGGCCTCCCACAGCCACTGCTAACACACTCCAGATGTTCAAAGTCATCAGTGCCTTTGGACCAATTCTGTACTTTAACCTAGAAAGGATTTTGCTGTAATCTGTTGTCAACTTTTTCTTCATTTCCTAGAAAACATCTTTCAATGAGCACTGATGGAATATCAGTAATCTGCATGTCCCCGGGCTAGCAGAAAGGGTAAATGGGCTACCACGGGAGAGACCAGAGGGACCCAGTACATGGTTCTTGTTTTCCAAGAGCTCCTTCATTAGAAAAATCAATATCACCTTGTGAAAAGTGCCAGTGCCCAGTGAAGAGTAAAGTATTCGGGGACACTGAGGGGCACCTACGTATTAGAAGGAAGACCTCTTGCAGGGTAGAGGCCACACATACAGAAGGAGGCACAGCAGTGGCAATGCTCATGGGGAGGTACTCAGGGAGCAAAATCTCTGATAATATTTTCACACTTAATTCCTTCTTTTAAAAAGAAGCTTACAGCTCAGAGACAGGATCTACACCCTGTATCTTTTTCTCCATGTCTGTTGATGAGCTACATCAATGGATTTCCTTGGCCTCTGGCTTCCTCCTGGGGTCAGCCAGTGAGAACCACTAGCTATGAAAGGAAGGAGAGTAAGATCAGGTACTTGCTTCACTGCCCCTACATGCAGGTCCCTGAAGATCAAGGCTTGTGTCAAAATAATCTTCTCTAGGAAAGACTTTTTCTCCAAGTTCCTGTTTCTACTTCCTCTCCTGTTCCCTGAAGGCTTAGGAATGGCCACAACCTTCCGCTGTTACTGAAGTTCCCGGCGGGTCCCCTACACCCCCTACTCTTTTATAAATAAGTCCCTTTTCAAGTTCTATTTAAGTTGCTTCTATTTGAAAGCCACCCATTTTCTATTGGGACCTACACTGATACAGCAGACACAAGAATGCCTCAAGGCAAGCAGGATGCAGAAATTATACATAGATGCGAGGGGTGGTGGTAATGATATCAGATCAATCCATTCATTTATTCTGCACGCATTTATCGATGGTCAGATACATGAAAAATCACAATAGTAAGGAAACCGTACTTTCTGAGTGTATATGACAGTGTTTGCTGCAACATTCCTTGTTATAGTCCGATGATGTATTTCAATTTGCGGTTTAGAAAACATGACCTCACAACCGGTCAAATGAAGAAAAGAAGCATCTGGGTTGTGCTCAGTCATAAGTGGGATATGTCTACCACACCCCTGCCCCAGAAAGTTCTGGGGACATCACAAAAGAGGATGCAGAAAGCCATTTGAAGGGAAGGACCGAAGCAAAACGTGTCTTCTGGATGTGACAGGATCACTGCACTCATGAACACACAGCAGCTGGGCTGCACGCACAATAGCTGAACAAGATCAAACCAATCAACACTGGAGCATGGATGGGGAGAGCACAAAAATCACTGCACTAGCTCAGCAGCCAGTGGCATCCGATGGGTTCTAGAGAAGGAGAGTTGGTTTTCTTGAACAGTGGTTCCTGGTTGGCCCACTGTGCTGCAGTGCATAGCCCCACGTCTATGCATATAGATGGGCGACTCGAATTGGGTTCAGTGGATTATAAAAAAGAAAAAAGCAGACATGGTATTGGAAGAGGGTGTAGGGAAAGAAGATGGAAGGAGTTAGAGTGGGAGTGGAGTGAATATGATCAAATACATTGTATGCATGTATAGAACTCTCAAAGAATAGAAACACTGTATATTTTAAAAAGAATATATGATCTAATAATTAGCCAGACGTGGTGGCACACACCTTCAGCCCAGCCCCGGGAGGCAGAGGCAAGCAGATTTCTGTGAGTTCAAGGCCAGCCTGGTCTACATAGTGAGTTCCAGATGAGCTGTAACTATAAGGAGACCCTGTCTCAAAAAGACAAAAAAAAAAAAAGAAGGCGTGATCTAAATAGTAGTAATGGGAAAATGAGTAAGGCAGAGTGTGCACTCCCGGACCTCACTCTAGCTTAACTCAGTGCTCTGAAGTTCCATGTGTCTGGGAGAAAAAGGCAAAAACCAAGGCATGCTCCAGCAAGGTATGCACATTCCACAGCTGTACTGCAGGTGATGCTTGTTGATCTGTTGAGTGTTCAATCTGCTGCTTTGGGGTCAAAAACTCATTTCCCAGCAGTGAACTGGAAGCTGTCTATAAATACCACACTTATTCTCCATGACAATCTCTAAGCAACATTACATTCTTTACTGGACAGATAAGGCAATGGAAGCCCCAAACTTCGAACAACTAGCAGCAGGCTGCATCTGGATTCAGGTCAGAGTCTAATTCCCATGCACCTACCTAATGACTCCAACACAATATCTCTTCTGGGAATGGGCAATTCAGGGCCAAGACTTGTTGAATGAGAATCAACTGTAGGCTTTGGTGGTGAAATTTTGGGTTGATTTCTATTATTATGTCCACACAGTAGGGTAGGGAAACAAGCTTTGGGAATCCCTTTCCAAGAGGTAAATCATACATCAGCTAACAATCTGTCCTACAATAGTAAGGCAGGAAGATACTAGCAAAGCAAGCTGCACCTCAGGGACACAACAAATATTTGTCTCTGCAGGGACTCTGCTCCCTTTGAACTGCCTAATAATTATTTCCTTGAGGCAGTATTGGAAACTGGGACACTAGCTGTAAAGGTTCTAAAGGTTACATGGGAACTGTACCACTATCTTTCTTGTGATTAGCTACATTGAGGCTCAGGGTAATACAACTGCATCTTATGCTTCCTTTGAGTAAATGAGTAGTCAGTTAACCACACAGGAGGGTTTTTATGAGAGAGAAGCAATACAAAGGACTGTACATTTTAAATAGCCTATAAATTCTGTAGAATTCAAATTTAAGACCTGTTGATTGCTTCATTTAAAAAAAAAAACTTAAGTTTCCCTTAGGCCAAAAATGCTCACCTGTCATGGTTTATACCTGCTATTCTTCTCTAATTCCTAAAAGTATAGATTGGGTAATAAATAATCAGCCTATTTAAGCTGTACACAACCAAGTGACAAAGGAAGGTGAGACAGTGAGACACCGAGCTTCTGTCAGTCCAAGTCTGGTTTCAAAATGAATGTCATCTTGCTGTGTGAGTCTGGCCTATTCAGTTAACCCCTCTGAGGCTTCATGTACCAAGTGAGAATAATACATACAACCAGTGGCTTTTCTGAGCAATAAAAATCAAAGTCATTCATAGAATTATAGGTTTTAGGGCTGGAAATGACCTCAAGAGATTGTTTAGGACTCTGGAGAGCTGTAGAGAAATCACTATGATGCAGTCAGTTGTCACCACTTCTCTCTGCTGCTCTAGAGAAACCTAGTTATCCAATACAGCCATAGCAAACTATATCACAGACATCCAGTGGCTTGGTGACTTGAGCGTTTTAGTAAGCAAAATTATAATTACTTCTCTATATCATAAATTTTATTATATATATTTGAACTAATTTTATATATTTTTAAAACTATTTTATCATTTTATTTTATGTGTATGAGGGTATTGCCTACATATGAGTGCACCCGTGCTGGGTAATGCTTACAGAGGTCAGAAGAGGGCGTTGGATCTCCTGGAACTGGAGTTATGGATGGTTATTAGTTGCCATGAGGGTGCTGGGAATCAAACCTAGGTTCTCTCCAAGAGCAACCAGTGTTTAAACTGCTAAGTCATCTTTCCAGCTCCTGATTTTATAGTTTTAAATAAATGTCTAGGTTGAGGAGATGGATCAGTTGATGAATAGCTTGTCCTGCAGGCATGAGGAACTGAGGGGCATGGTGGTGTCCACTCATAATCTGAGCACTAAGGAGGGTCCCTGGGGATCACTGATCAGTCAGCGTAACCTACTTGGCGAATTCCAGGGCTTATCTTTTTTTTAAAAAAGTGGATGGAGCCTGAAGAACAACACCCAAGTTTCACCTCTGGCCTCCACATGTACATGCATGTACACACACGCACACATCTTTTAAACTAAAATAATACATTTTAAACAAATGAATGTTATTGTTATTTAAGTTTAAGTTATACAACATGATGTTATGAGCTGCATAGAGATGGCTAACTTTGCTATAGTGAAGAAAATCAGCATACCCCATCTTCTCACAGGGTCACCTATTGTTTTAATAAGAGTACTTAAAAATTGACTTGTTTCACAGGAATCCCTACAACAGTTCACTTTACCAACATGATATTCATGCTATGTACTATTACTCTAGACTGGTTCATCCTACCACTGACCGGAATCTCCCCATCCTCTCCCAGTGATCACAGTTTTAATCTCTGTACATTTTATTTTTAAATATATCCCACATGTAAGATCATGCAGTCTTTCTCACTTTGACTTACTGCACTGAACATCATGTCCTTCTGGCTCATCTATGCTGTAGCAAATCAGACCTATGTTTTAAGGCTGAATAATACACGATAGTAGGTGTATAACATGGTTTCATTATTTATTCCTCTGGACATGTAGATAGCCATATTTTAGCTATTGCAAATAATGCTGCAATGAACACAGAAGTACATGTATCTTTACAAGGTAATGATTTCATTTCCTTTGAGTATATGCACAGAGGAGGAGGTGCTGGGTCATATGGTTACTCTAGTCATTGCTTAGGAACATCCAAACTGATTTCTAGAACAACTGCACCACTCCCTTAGGGTACACAGTTTCCTCTTTCTGGATACCTTTGTCAACATTTGTTATTGTATTAGTTTGCTTTCTGTTGCTGTGATAGAAACACTGACGAAGGGAACTTATAAAAGGAAGAGTTTACTTAGCTTACAGTTCCAAAGGGGGAAGAGCCCATCCTGGCAAGGCAACATGGCCACAAAGGTGGCTAGAGTAAATGCCAAAGCTAAGCACTCACATCTTCAAGCAGACACAGGAGGCAGAGCATGATTGAAGATCCAGCAAGGCTTAAGAACTCTCTAAGTGACCTGCTTCCTCCAGCATGGCCACACCTTCTAAGACCTCCCTAAAAAGTGTGTCAAACTGGGGACAAAATGTCCCAATACTTAGAGCTTGTGGAGGACATTCTCACTCAAACCACCACAGTTATCTATTGTTTTAGATATGTATATATACGCAGCCTTCTTAAAGGTGTGATGTGGTATTTTACAGTGGCTTTTGATTTGCTCTTCCCTAATCATTAGCGATATTGAGCATTGTCTCAGGTTCATTTCTTATCGACAAAATACCCTGACAAAAGCAACTTAAGAGAGACAGGATTTATTTTAGCACACAATTTCAGGTTGCTTACTTTTACTTGTATGGACTGAGTTTGGGGTTTGATATACAAAAGTTATTGCCAAGGCCAATGTCAAAGCAATTTGCCCATATTTTTTCTTCCCACAAAATTATGGTTTCAGATCTTACATTTGGGCCTTTCACTAATCTGGGGTTCTGACCTCATTCTTCTATATATATGGAAATACCGTATTCCTATATCTCCCTCTTCATCGTTTACTGAAAGATTATTATTTCCTCACTGTGCATTGTTGGTGCTCTTGTCAAAAATTAGTGCCCATGTATGTTTGAATTTCTTCAAACATATCTCTCTATCTTGTTCTCCTGGGCTATGCCTCTGTTTTATGCCAGCATCATATGGTTGGGTGAAACAGGTGTGCTGTGTGTTTATATGTGTGCGTGTGTGTGGCCACATGTTCCACCTGGCTTTTTGTGTAAGTGTCTGCCTCTAGAGGCTTCTATAATGTTGTACCATCATTTTGTGAGATATCTTGCCACACACTGGCCCAACCCAACTGAGCTTTTACTCTCAAATACAAACACCAAGGTAAAAGATAATTTATGACCAAAAATTGTAACTAAAATATTTTTATTATTTTTATGTGTATGCATATATTGCCTGCATGAGTGTAAGTGCACCCATGTCACGTAATGCCCATGGAGGTCAGAAGAGAGCATCGGATCCGCTAGAACTGGAGTTATGAACAGTTGTTAGCTGCCATGCTGGGAATCGAACCTGAGTCCTCTGTAAGAGCAGTCAGTGCTTTTAAGACTGTCATCTCCATCCATGGTAATTTTAACACCTGCAAAATCAAATCACTCATATAAAGCCACTTAAATCATGGAAGATTTGCTGGAGGAAGGGAAAAATCTACTGAGAATAAACTGCTGTCTTTTCACTTACTGCTATTTTCTGACAGTGTCAGGTCACACACAGATTAGGCTGGCCTTGGACTCATGATCTTCCTGCCTCAGCTTCTCAACTACCGGAACCATACATGTTTACCAACACCCCTTGGAACCTTGCTTTTGTAAAGTAAGTGATTACAAGTTCAGCTGGAAGTTATTTTGCCAGGCATTGCAGAATATGCCTATAATCTGAATCTTCATGTGACTGAGGTATGTAACTGAGGTAATGGGACCTTGTGTTGAAGAAGAGGAAAGAGGAAGAGGAGGAGGAGGAAGAGGAGGAGGAAGAGAAGATCATCAGACAGGCCTAGAACTATACAGTTTTGTCAAGTTTCATGCCTCATTGAGGCTGCTATAGTTTAGATCTGGAGCATCACCCAAAGGGCTGTGTGTTACAGTAGGACTGCTTGACACTGTTGGAATGTGGTAGATACTTCAAGAGGTGGGGCATAGTGGGGTACCTTTTAGTAGTTGGCAATATATCCGTCAGTGGGTAGTGGGCTCCCAGCCCCTCTGTTCTCTGCCTATTTTGCTTTCTCTCCGTGAGATGAAGGGCATCTACTACGATATACTGCCTTGGCCAAAAGAAGTGAGATTAATCATGGACTAAAATCTCCAAAAATGCATGTCCAAATAACCTTTCTTTTTATAAGTGATTATCTCAGGTTTTGTTATAGCAGGCGCTGGTATGTGCCATTGTTAATCCCAACACTGGGAACCAAAGACAAGAGGACCGTTGTGGCTTTCTGGCCAGCTAATGTAGCTGAGCCACTGAGCTCCAAGTTCAGCAAGAGACCCTGTCTCAAAAGCTAAAGAAAAGAGCGATAGAGGAAGGCCGAGGCCTAGCTGAGGATCTATCGGTCAGTTTTCCTTATTGTTATAACACCTGATAGGTTGATCAGACTCCAAAGGATAAATGCACCACAAGATTTGGGAACCACAGATTAGACTTGCTAAACCTTAAAAAAAAAAGATAAGGGGGGCGGGGAGAGAGGGATCTGAATATGATCAAAATACATTGTTTGAAATTCTCAAAACAATAAAAATATTTTTAAAATCAACTTAAAACAAACGAAACAATAATAATGGTTGTGATTCAGGGGAGCAGCATCACACATGATGCAGGAGAAATTAGGAAAGAGTTAGGAAATAACCACATAGAAAGACTAGTCTTTGAAAGTGACTCATTTATTATATTGAGGGGATTTACTGAGCTTGGGAATTACATGGTCACGATGAACAGACACTAGCCCTGGCATCTTCTAGAGTACTTTGGGGGTCAAGAGAGCACCAGACTCCCTACTCCATTACTTTCAGAACTCAGAAAAAAAGAGAGTGGAGGACTCCCTTCCATTCAAAAGCCCTAAGGGCATTTCAATGTTCACATCAAATTCTATGCAGGGAGAGTGACTAGTGGTGACACCAGAGGAAATTCAATTAAAGATGAAATGTGAGCTGGGGAGATAGCTCGGTGGTTAAAGCACTTGTCACACAAGTACAAGGACCAAGTTCAGATCCCCAGAACCCACATAAACTAAACACGAGGAGGGCTTAATGGCACATCTGTAATTCTAGCCTGGGAAGGTAGAGACAGGATCCCCAGAGCAAGCTAGCTACTGAGACTAGCCATCTTGACAAGCTCTGGGTTTGATTGACAGATCCTGCCTCAATGAATAAGATGGAAGAGCAACTGAGGATGATTCTGGCATCACCCTCAGGCCTCACCATACACATGTGTGCACACCACATATACCCACATACATGCAAAATGTGTATACACACCACACACATATGTATACATGAAAATGGAAAAAAGAAAAGCTAAAGATGAAGACCCTGATTCCAAACTGATGAGAGTGTTGGTGGGCTGAGGATGAAGTTAAAATGCAGCCTGTGTTCACATTTGTGTCTCAAGCTGGATCACCATGGGTAGAGCGCTGCAGACTCAGCGTCCATCCATCCTCTGCCATAAACAACAGCAACACTCTCCTTCCCATATGCTGAAATGAACTAAATAACCATTTTCCATTGGCAATTCCAGCATCCAAAGTGAAATGGCCTGGCCCTAGGTGAACCATGGGCCCCGCTGACCACTTGAAGGCTAAATGCACGAGGTAAACAATGGCAAAGGAGTGAAGAGGAAAGTTGATCTGGCTTCCCAGAAGGCACAGGACAGCAGCCAACACGTGGGGTCCACCAGCATCTCACTGCACCAAGAGCTGGCTCCTGGGACACTTTACATCAGTGAAAGATCCAGCCTGACACCAGATGAGGACCAGAACTGAGATAGAATCATGCTTTTCTTGGAAAGCAATCTTTTCATGAGAGCATTGATTTCATCCCATTTCAAGCCACTTGTATCAAGATGTTCTGTGTGTGTTTATGTGTATGCATGTGCATGCTTGTGTGCATGCATATGGAGGCCAGAATCCAAGTTGGGTGTGCTCTATCAATCTTCACTTCATTTTTTTTGAGATATGGTGTCTCACTGAATCCGGAGCTCATTGATTTGGCTTGACTAGCAGGACAGGAAGCCCCAGAGACCTTCATGCCTCTGGCTCCCCTGGGCTGGAATTACAGATTTACTCCACTCTGTCTGGCACATCTAAGTGGGTTCTGGAGCACTGAACTCAGGTCCTTGTGTTTCTATGGCAAGCACTTAAACAACTGAACTATCTCCCCAACCCACACACTAACCCAAACAACACCAACAACTGACCAAGAGTTCAAATACATGAGTCTTTGATTATTATTAAATATATTAACAATAAGTTAAAATATATGAATATTTTCTATTTGTTTTATTTCTGCTTTCAGATGTGTAAGAGGGAGTACATTGACAAGGATATTCAGGAACTATAATAATTAAAATTATTCCACAAATACATTTCATGAAATATTCTTAAAGATCAAAGAGGAACATATGACTTATTTGTAAATATACATCATGTTTTGGTTTTGGTTTTGTGTGAGTCTGTGTTTGTGTGTCTCTGTGTGTGTATGTATGTGTATGTATGTATGTATGTGTGTATGTGTGTGTGTATATATGTATGTATGTGTGTGTGTGTATGTATGTATGTATCTAAAGACATTCTGTCAAGCTCAGTATTGTTCCTGGGCCAAATGCTGTCAAATTAATTCTGCTGAAAAAGTGTTGTTACTTTTGAAATGTTTTTAAATTTATTTACATGTCTGAGTGTTTTGCCTGCATTTAAGTAAGTGCACCATGTGCATGCAGTGCCTGCAGAGGCCAGAAGAAGATGTCATATATCCTGTAACTGGGGTTAAAAATGTATGTTAGCTGCCATGTGGGTGCTGGGAATCAAACCTAGGTCCTCCTCAGAAGCAGTCAGTGCTCTTAACCAATGAACCATCTCTCTAGCCCTGAAATCTTTTAATAATCAAATTCATTACCTTTTAAAAAGATCCAATCATCAAGTTTCCTTAGAGATGAGGTTCTTCCTACCCATCTCTATTATAATAGATTTAGTTAATTTTGTCCCTTAATCCTTTCTAGAATATCATAGCAATCTCCAAGATGGCTTCCTATCTCCAAACTGATAACACTCCAAACTGTCCTCCATGATGAAAATGTAAGGTTTGTTTTATATATATAAAAAAGATGAGGGCTGGAGAGATGACTCAGCGGTTAAGAGCAATGGCTATTCTTGTAAAGTACCCAGGTTTGGTTCCCAGCACCCACATGGCAGCTAACAACCACACATAACTCCAGTTCCAGGGAATCTGATGCTCTCGTTTGACTTCTGTAGGCTTTGCACAAGACACGTACACTTACATACGTGTAGGCAATACACTTCTACACATAAAAAATAAAATAATAAATAAAATATTTTAAAATATTCTTGATCTTTCTCTAATTTCATCCAATGCATTTCATCATATTCAGGCCCTTCCCCCATCTACACCCTTACCACACTAGCCGCCCTCCTTAACTTCATGTCCTGCAATGCTTTTTAATGCCGCCCTCCTTAACTTCATGTCCTGCAATGCTTTTTAATGCCTATTGAGTGTAATTTGTGTTCCCTAAATGCTCTTGTGTGTGGGTCTTTCCCCTGGAGCCTGTCCAGCCTACCTGGCATCATACCCTTAAAGAAAACTGACACTCCCTCTCCCAGCAGTTATCACTGTCAGTACATCCTCAGCCGGAGCTCAGGTCTGCCTGCCTCTCCCCTCCACACTGGCTTGTCTGGCTTGTGCTGGCACAGGTCGAGCGCATGCTGTCACAAGTACTGCTGCTTCGTCTACCACCACTCTCCTTCTTACCATCGTTCTGCCCTACTTCCACAATGTCCCTGGGCCTGGGGAGAGCTCTGCGTGTGTGTGTGTGTGTGTGTGTGTGTGTGTGTGCACGTGTGTGTGTGTTCTGGTGCATATGTACGTAGCTAACTGTGCACATTAACTTCATTCATGTGAAAGTCAAAAGATAACTATGAATAGCATTCCTCAGAAGTTATCCATTTTGTTTATTAAGACAGTCTTGGGTGCTGGAGAGATGGCTCAACTGCAAGAGTACTGACTGCTCTTGCAGAGGACTGTGCTTTGATTCCCAGCACCCACATGGCAGCTAACAACTGTCCATATTTCCAGTTCCAGAGGATCTGATGCCCTCTTCTGACCTCCACAGGCATTGCACAACATGGGTGTGCTTACACCCGTGCAGGCAATACACTCATACACAAAAAGATGATAAACTATTTTTTTTAAGAAAAGACAGCCTCTCACTAGCTAGCAAGCCCCAGGGATCAGCCTGACTCTGGCTCCCCAGATCTGGAATTAAAAGCTCACACTACCATGCCAGGCTTTTAAAAATAAGTTCTGAGGATGGAACTTGAGTCCTTGTCTTGGGCAATAAGCAGTCTACTAACTGAAGTATTTCCTCAGCCCCCAAACCCTGGCTTATTTCTAAGTCTTCCTGAATAATAATAATGTCTTGTAGCCAGTCCTGCCTTCACAATCAGTGAGGAAAGCCTCCCAGTTTCCACATCTCATCAGGACTTGATGTCAGATTTGGTCTTAAAGTTTCTTTTGCAGAAATGTTGTCTTAATGTTTTTTTAAGTTGTCATTTGTGAACAGCTGAGCACCACACATTAAGAGTTCCTGTTCCTTAGCAATTGCTACAACATGAACAAATCTTAAAACCATCATACTAAGAGAAATTCGTCACAAAAAAAGATAATTACCATATAATCCAGTCATGCAAGGTACCTTTCATGTATACAGACAGAAAGGAGAGAAGTGGTCAGCCAGGGCTGGAGTGGGGATAGGGAGTTTGCTACTGTTCGATGGGCAGAATTTCTGATTGGGATGATGAAAAGATTCTGAGATGAATGGTGGGTATAACTGAGGGTTCTGAACTATACAGCTAAAAATGGCTAAAATGACCAGGCATCCTGGTGCACGCCCTTAGCCCCAGCACTTGGGAAGCAGAGGCAGGCCGATCTCTGTGAGTTCAAGGCCAGCCTGGTCTACGTAGTGAGTTCCAGGCCAGATGGGGCTACAGGGAGAGCCTGTCTCAAAAATACAAAAAGAATGGCCAAAATAATCAAATTTTATATTAGGTATGTTTTCAATCCCCACCACACATACACACGTGCACACATACAGAAGTCTGATTCTTATTCACTCATAGCTCTCCTCCTAAGTGATGTCTCAGGCTACCATTGTCTCAAGAATTTCTTTCTGGGAGGTGTAAGCTACCTTTCATCTATTTCCCACCAACTGCTCCCACCACAACCTGCTCCTCAAGGTTACAAAGACTGCCTCCTCACCCCTAGCACTCAGTGAGTGTGTGCTTCCAGATATCTGCGAGAGCCCTAGTGGAAAGTGTGTCACCAGGAGGAAAGCAATAATGATGCCAGCAGGATGTCCTGAGGCTGAAGAGGGACATCCTGCTGCAGAGGAAGAGGTTTGCTCTCACAGCTGTGAGCTCTGCTCCAGCATCCATTTCAACACTGCAATCCCACCCCAGGCCTATGACAGCTGACAGGTTAATGAGCCACATTAGCACCTTACCGGACAGCCCTCAGTATTTATTCTTTTTCTTTCTCAGTCTTTGCTCTGTTCAAAATCTCTTTGCTATAATCTCTGTGCATAATCATGGCCCCTCACCTTCTTTATCATACTTGTGAAATATGCATACACTGCAGGATTTAATTTAAGAATACTCTGAAAAGAAAATCATGAGTCTTTCAGTGAATCCCAGCTTGTAGAGGCAAAATCGAGCTTAAGAACAAAAACATGCAAATTCAGACTGAGTTGGTACAGCTCATTAATAGTGACAAATGGCACAGCCACCAGTCCCCAGTTGTGACAAACATGTGCCGCCCATGCACCGTCCCTACACTGTCCCTTCCATTTTGAGCTTTGCTGTTACTTTGTGCAACTGTTCGGTGTCTTCCCCTTAAAAAGTGTGAGTCCCAGACCAACCTGACCACTTCCGTTTCTCACGACTCCATTTCAGACAGACATCAGCCATGAAGACATGACAGTGTTCAGTGTGATCAATGAAGCCAAGATGCCCTGGCAAACAGTCTTCAGAGCAATGGGAAAGGAACTGTCCAGCTGGGCCACTAAGTATTAGGTGCCAGCCCTGGCAGTACGTTTGATGAAAAAAAATTGATAAATTAATTTCACTAAAATTATATTTTATTGTGTGCATGTATATATGTGTGCATATGAAAGCCAGAGTTCAACCTTGGGTGTCTTCCTCAATCATCCTTACACCTAATATTTTGTTTTATATGTATGACTGCTTTGTACCTTATAGGTACTACGTGTACCTAAGAGCACCACATGAGTGCAATGTCCACAGAGACCAGA
This sequence comes from Eospalax fontanierii, assembly GCA_035773235.1. Taxonomy (NCBI): domain Eukaryota; kingdom Metazoa; phylum Chordata; class Mammalia; order Rodentia; family Spalacidae; genus Eospalax; species Eospalax fontanierii. Next base: position 63,741,737 of record CM069540.1, on the reverse strand, counting down.
AGAGGGTGCTAGGTCCCTGGAACTGGAGTGATGCATAGTTGTTAGCTACCATGTGGGTACTTGGAATCAAACCCTGATCCTCTGCAAGAGTAACCAGTGCTCTTAACTACTGAACTATCTTTCCAGCCCCAACCTACATATTACCACCTAATTTTTTTTTAAGTTTCTGACATTTTTATTGGGCCCATCTAAAATGGCGCCTATAGGAAGTGAAACTAAACCAGAAGGCGCCAAGAGATAAACAAGAATTCCCCGAAATGAGGAACCTGCAAAGAAACAGAAACCTACTGTGCTAATGAGATGAAGTGTAGAAATGCTTACCACTGGAGCAGTGTGTTACTTCTGCTAGGGAAGGCTTCCCCTCCCCTGTATGCTAGTAAGGCATTCTGTTTCCTCTGTAGTGACTGGTAGGTTTGATTGCCATGTAACCACCCATGTAAGCGTCCATTTATACTATACAAGGCTTGAAAATAACACAATGGGATAGGCTGTTAAGAAATGAGGAAGTTCACCTGATTGGGGAAAGAACTGTATATAAGAGCACTTGAGCACTATAAAGAGATTTCCCTGCTGCGTCAAAGAAGAGCTGTAACACAATAAAGAGCTGCAACACTAGAAGAAGCTGGCTGTAGGCTCTTCTTGGCCCGACCAGGTCCCGGTTTCTCCGCGCCGGGCATCTGGGTTGGGGCAAGCCATGCACCCCATCTCTCCCGAGCTCCCCTCCCCCGACGGGGACAGGGGTAATCACAAGGAGGAAGAGGAGCATCGACCGTATCTGCCGTGCGGCCATCGTGTCAGCCACGAGGGGACGCGATGCATTTTATTCAAAGGTTCTCAAAAGATATAAAGCAGAAAACGCTAACAATCTGATCAAATGTACAGTTCAAAAATGTCTTTTGGCATTTAGCAACAAGTCCTAGGAAAGAAAAGTACAGATTTATCTTGACTGAGCAGATAAGTTACCACTGGCAAGTTTGTGGCACCAGTAAAACAAAAATAAAAAGTTAACTCCCTTGGTCATATAAATATCTCTATGAAAATCTGTTTTTCCAATCTGTACATAATATCTTTCTTCATAAATTAATTTTTTATAATGTAATGGCTGTCTACTATAGAACAGAAAGGTGTTAGCTCAGTTTGAAGGGGAGGGAAAATCTGCTGCTAGACATGTCTGAACTGCTGTAGTCATCTGGCTCAGATTTGAGAAACATAACCTCTGTACATTAAAAAAAAAAGTCAGATAAAAACCAGTTACTTTTCACATCTTCAAGCACCCACAGGAAGCAGAGAGACAGACTGGAAATGGGGCAATGCTATGAACTCTCAAAGCCCCCCTCAATGATGTGTTTCCCCCAGCAAGGCCACATCTCCTAACTCTGCAAACAGTGAGCCACCAAGTGGTGCCAAGTATTCAAATACTGAGAGTCTATGGGGGACACACATCATTCACACAATACAGACCTGATCAAACACTTCCTCAAATAAAATATCCTCATGACAAATACGTATGTAAAAGGTCTTTAGGGAACTGCAAGTTAAAACAACAATAAGACACCACTGGGACTGAAGTGATTGCTCATGGTCAAGAGCATCTGATCCTCTTCTAGAGGACCCAAGTTTGGTTCCCAGTTCCCTCATCAAGGAACTAACAACTACCTATAACTCCTGCTCCAAGGTAGCTGATGCCCTTTCCTGGCCTCTGCAGGCATCTACACACATGGCAGAGATGAACACATTTACATAAATATAAATACTTTTTAAATGATAACTTTAAATACCACTACATACCTATTAGAAAAGCTACAATCCCACACATTAACAATACCAAATGTTGGCAAGGATGTGGAACAACAGGAGCTCTCATTCATGGTGGAAATGCAAAATGGTACAGTCACCTCGGAAGATGGCTTGGCTTGTACACTTGTACCTTTCTGATATGATCCATCAACTGCACTCCTAGGTATTTACCAAAAGCAAGTGGAAGCATTTTCACACAAAGACCTACCCAGGGAGGCATATAGATGCTTCATTCATAATTGCTAAACATTGAAGCTATCAAGACATCTTCAAAGGGTGAACAAATCAACAGTAAAGTATGAGGAATTTTAAACTGAACCATTAAGTCCTGGAAAGTTAATGGAGGAGCATGAGCTGCAGATCAATAAGTGGAAAATTGCATGCTGAGCCTGTACACCAAGATAGGCTAAATTGATGAAAGTTCTTTTTTCTCCAAAAGTAAATGGACCTGAACTTATTCTAACTTTTTACTTTATATATTTTTAAAGTTTTTGGTTCCTCATCTCTTTGCAATAACTACTAAAAATGTGCACACATTACACATCTGAACACACATTTTGTTTTCATATTCTATAAATGTTTTTAAAGTGTTTTTCTAATTTTCAAACTTTAAAAATAAACTCTTAAGACACAAAAATGCAAACGAGGAGGCCACACAGGATTGAGGTTACCAATGTCACTGTCTTCCGCCTCTACTATCCCACTCGAGGATTCTCAGGAGCAATGTACATGAAGAAGTCACCTCTGGTGAGGATGAGGTCTTCTAGATCCTTGTGGAGGACCTGCCTAGAGCTCCTCTGGAAGAAGTGCTCCTCTTTCCAGAATGGTATCTACGGTGCCTGGTTTTCATCGCCGAGTTCCTTGTAAGCAGATAGTGGACCATGAACATTCTTCTACATCCTTGAAAAACAGTCTAGATTCAAATCCAAGTTTTCAAATTTTTTTTATGTGTATGAGTGTTTTGTCTGCATGTATGGAAGTGTATCCATGTCATGCAAACTCACAGAGACCAGAAGAGAGTGATGGATTCCCTGGAACTGGAGATATGGACAGTTGTTAGCTGCCATGGACTGAATCTGGGTCTTCTGCAAGAGCACCCAGTGCTTTCAACTGCTGAACCATCTCTCCAGCCCCCATATTTTCAAACTTTTTAAAGTACTTCTTGAGGTCTTCAAAATTCAGCTAAGCTCTTTACTGTAAATTTTTAAAAATGTTTTATTATTTATGTGCATGAATGTATGTGTATGAGTGTATTGCCCACATGGATGTTAAGTGCGCTCATGTCATACAATGCCCGTGGGGTCAGAAGACATAAGATTCCCCTGGAACTGGAGTTATGGAGGGTTGTTAGCCACCGTGTGGATGCTGGGAATTGAACCCTGGTCCTCTCTAAGAGGATCGAGTGCTCTTAATCACTGAGCCAGCTCTCCAGCCTTGAACTGTGAATTTTGAGGGGAGAATTCTTTTTCTTCTCCTACAGTTGCCTTTTCTTCAGCTATGAGTTCTAGTTAAAGTTCTAACAACTCATTAGACGACTAGGCAGGACTTACTTGCCATTGGGAGCTCCTCAGTATCATCTAGTACACAGGTTAAAGTCAGTTGCCATCCAACTATAGCATTGGTGATTTTATTTCAACTCCTTGTTCATGTTTTGAAGTCATGAACAAACCTCTTGAGTATCTCCTTTCAGATCACCATCACACACTCCTTAATGATAACCACCTCAAGCCTATGGAAGGCCTTGGATACTGTCATAGATGCTCTAATCCTTCCAGAATCGCATCAGTTTCTTCTCAGTCTTCTTCCCTGGCAGCAATAGCCTCTGCTCCCTTCCTGTCACTCTCTCTGCTTCCTGGCCTCTGTGAAGTGAGCATCTTTGCTCCACCACACACTTGCTCTATGATATATGGCTTCCTCACAATTCCACAGCAGTGGAACAAGATAGAGACTATGGACCAAATTCTCTGAAACCATGAGCCAAAACCAATCTTTCCTTATAAGTTTTTCTCTCAGACATTTGTCAAAGCAATGAAAAAACTAACACAGCACCCAAGCAAGATTATCTTTTTAAAGCTTTGAAACCTGGTATTGATTCCACCCGCTTGTGGATGAACGTTCTGTCCTGCATCTGTTTAAAGCATGGGAGTCTTCATCCTACTAAAGATTAGCTCTCTGAGGTATTTTCTGCACAATCAGCTTACCTAGAGTTTCCAAAAATTCTTCAGCTTCCTTCATATCAGCACTTGCAGACTCAGCACTCACTCTCACATCACATAGTGAAGAATGATCCTTGAATCACTTAAACTACCCAGATTTAGCAGGAAATTCATCACTAAGCTGAATGCAGCCTTTTCTTTCAACAGCACAAACAAGTTTTTTGCTTTGTGGTCACAATGGTGCTGAGAAGGATGTGCTGTGCTTAGTCTTCAAGTCACTAGAAGTTTTCATATTTTGTATAGAACCTTCTTGAACTTTCACTGGGCTCCTTGCTTTCAATGAAGCAGATGCTTTAACAACTCTATCAGTCTGTTCTGTTCTTCAAGATCACAGCTTGGGCAGAATGGGATGTGCCTGACCAGAGAGCAGGAGGTCAGTAAGTACTGCTTCCCTGCCTCTGTAGTCTTAAATCAAGTTTAACTCCATTTCCAGGTGCATCGCTCAATGCCAGCTCATCAGACAATAGAAGCAGGAGAGATTATGCATTTACAGGCCATGATGAACAAGCGAGAATGAGATTAAATCAAGCCCAAGAGAAAAATGAAGTAATCAAGATATACAACGCTGCTGCCAGAGTAACACAGCATAGTGTTGCTTCATAGTCAACTTTTCGTTAAACAAAAGGAGTTCACTCAAGGATAATGAGGCAAAAGGCCAGCATACTAAATGCACAGCCAGTCACACAGTCTGCATCAGCAAGCATCGTGCACCATTCATGTGTGTGCTCTACCTTTCCACAACTGGCAGCACTCTAGGCTTGTTTGCATCAGCATGGCCACAAGCATGTGACTAACAGGTCTGGCAGTGACATCATAATGGATGGGTGTCACTAGGTAATAGGAATTCTTCTGCTCCTAACATTCTATAGAATCAATGTGTATGTTCATTCCATTTTTTACTTTTGTTGAATTATGTTTTGCATGACTGCATATAAAATTCTGAAAAGGAAAAACTATGGAGAGAGAGAGGGAGAGAGAGACAGAGTCAGAGAGAGAGCAGTTACTGGGGGCTTAGAGGTAAGTAGGAAAAATCAAATAGGTGGAATACAGTAGATTTTTAGATCAGTTAAATTATTCTGTACCATACTATAATAGTGGATTCATGACATTATATCAACTACACAAAATTGGGCTGAAGATATGGCTTAGCAGTTAACAACATTTACTGCTTTTGTATGGGACATGTGTTCAGTTCTCAGGTTCCTAGCACCCTTGTAAAAGAGGCTCACAACCATCTGTGACTTCAGCACCGGGGGATCCAACATCTTCTTCTGGTCTCTGAGGACACTGCATTTACAATCATAAATCTGCCCCCCTCCCCACACACACACTTAAAGATCCCACACATATCTGAGGAGCTATCAGCAACAGATAACGCCTGGGGGAGGGAGAGTTTTCTTCAGGGATGCAGCCTCTGAGAGGCATACTCCAGTAAATGCCCCTGCACTCCTGCAGATACAGGGAGCACTAAATAGACTCGATGGGTTTAGAGTTCTTTTAAGCACATGCAGCGGGGAGAGGAGTGATGGCAGGAGCTGGGAGGGGTGGCAGCGAATTTGATCAAAACACATCATATGCATGAAATTCTCAGACAATAAAAAAAGAGAAAAAAATCTAAGAAAACACACAGAGACAGAATATAAGCACCAAATGAGCCATAATAAATTGTGGGCTTTAGTCCTAATGCATCAGTGTTGGCTCACCAATCAGTGTGAGAACTCTATGTACTTTTCACTCAATTTTTCTCTAAATCCAAAAGCATATAAATTAAAAAAAAAAACATTTTGGGGGAATAGTTAAAAAGCAGTAGTCTCTCCGTACTGCAGAGACTCTGATTTAGTCTCTAGTAGCATACGTGGGTTTTCCTATGGGAAGTCTGAAGCTTAAATCCACAGATTATTGCCAAAGAGCATAACATCCCCCACCCATTTGCTAAGTTAAAAAAAAACAGGACTTTGCACCCACCTGGTCAGCACCACTTAAACACTCAGACTTGGACTGGGGAAAAGCCTGGCATGCAAGTGCAAGGATTGGAGTTTAGCGCCAGAGCAACCACTGAAATGCCAGCTAGGTGTGGTGAACTGCCTGATACCTCAGTGCTTGGGAGACCAAGACAGGGCATCTCTGGAGCAAGCTGACTAGCCAAATCAGTGAGCTCCAGGTTCAGTGAGAGACCCTGCCTTAAGTAAACAAAGTCAAGAGTGATATCTCAAAAGACACACAAAAACTCTGGCCTCCACACAGATGACACAAGAATGCAGGTACATGCACACACATACCACATACATATACATAATATATATATAATATACAAAAAAGCACACAAACTTATTGATGCATTAGGAGGTCACAGAAACATAAATGACTAGAAGCTGACACCACTGGCACAGCCTAAGGCTTAATGCGTTACCTATCATTGCTGGGAGGGCTGAAGTACAAAAGGTCAGAGATTCAGAGGCATGTGTGTGTGTGTGTGTGTGTGTGTGTGTGTGTGTGTGGCTTCTTGAATTTCCTTTTATTGGAAGTGATCAGAAGGACTTTTAGAACAAGAGTCCAAAATGTGGATACATTTGGGGATTTGATTGGAAGCAGTGCCCTTAAGAAGTCACGGACGCTACGGGATGACGCACCTTCCACTTGCAGGCTTCTGGTCTCTTTCTTGAACTTTTTTTCCTATATTTCAAATATTAGATTTCAGGAGAGGAAAACGGAGTGGAGTTTAGAGTTAAGAAATAAAAACCAGAGCCAGACCTGCAACAGGCCAGGAATGCATACTTTACTGTAAGCATACAGCCAGGGTAGATTCTTCTCCACTCAAGAAGTCTCTACAAACTAATGAGGGAGCGGAAAGTTTTTACCCCCTTGGGCCCAGCTGGAATGTGTTTGGTGCCAAGGTTTGGTGTCCTTGAATGATTGAAGGCTTTCTTTCAAGATTCCCTTTCCAGGGGAGTAGGCTGGCATCTCAAGGTTCTCAAGGATACAGTTGCTTCCCCAAACAACCTCCCTTATCCCCGGGAGTGACTGATTGATAGGGCTCTTGTCAATGTAGGCTGGTTAATTACTTTAGAGAACTTGTGACTTTATGGCCTCCTCTCCTGGTGCTTGGAGCTCTTCTGCAATTTACACATCCTATCATCAAATTTCTGCTGTAGTCCAGTCTTTGGATATGGAGGTCCAGGGCATCTCAACCTCCCCGGACCTCTCTCCACAGGGAGGACCCCTGACATGACTACCTCACTGTACATATTTAGGAGTCTCATTCCAATGCATGCTCTCTTAAGCTTATTATGTTGCCCTTCTCAGCAGTCGACGATACATATCAAACACCTCAATATTGTTCCTGCTCACAGCCCAGCAATTCCCACAAGTTGGCAAAGTTTTATCTATAAGGATATTTACTTTATGACATGGATAATGTTACACAGAAACCATTTTGCAAATGTTTAACAGGTAACTTCTTAGATAAGAATTCACCATTCTGGTTCTAAGGTGAGGGAAAGGGACTGCTGATGAATCACAGAGCACACAAGACAGTCTCTGGCAAGAACTTGTAAGCATCACTTTTTGTTTCTGGAGTGGTGAGAAAGACGGGTAGAGCTGGAGACACAGTCAGAGGCTGCTACTCTGTTTTCCATATTCTACATCAAATATTTGAAACACGACACATTAAATAGAAAGGGAACAGTGGGAGCGGGGATGGAGCTCACTAGCAGAGTGCTTGCCTAGAGGGTTCAAAGCTCTGAACGCAAGCCTCAGCGCTGCTAAACTGGCACAGCTGTACTCACACTATATTCACCTGGGAGGAGCAGGCAGGAGGCCTGAAAATTCAAGGTCGCTTTTTGTTACATAGCAAATTCAAGACTAGACACAGTTTTGAGACTGTGTCTCAACAATGATGGGGGAGGAGCACTGAGTGTGCTGGCATGTGGCTTTAATCCCAGCACTTGAGAGGCAGAGCCAAGCAGATCTCTGTGAATTCAAGGCCAGCCTGGTTTATATAGCAAGTTCCAGGCCAGCCAGAGCAACATAGCGAGAACTTATCTCACAGAAAAAGAAAAGAAAGAAAGAAAGAAAGAAAGAAAGAAAGAAAGAAAGAAAGAAAGAAAGAAAAGAAAGAAAGAAAGAAAGAAAGAAAAGAAAGGAAAGAGAAAGATGGAGGTGGGAGGGAGGGGGAGGGAGGAGGGGGTAAGGCTGGGAATGAAAAAGACATCACGATTTATATTTTATAGCTTGTGCACTCCTGGATTAGAGGAGAATTGGTGAGGAGAGGAAGCTGGGCAGAGGACTATGTGTCTCTGGACCCCATGGTCTCTGGTAGCTCAGTGACATTAAAAATCTCCATGTGCCTCACTGGACAAAAGAGAATCATGGACTGTCAGAAGCCTTGGCTCAAAGCACATTATTAACAATATCCTAGAACTTTAAGACAAGACACAACAGCTGGGACCATGAAATGCAGTATAGGCTGGCCTTACTGTCACCCCTCACTAAACCAGTGACTTATGACACATGCAGTCTGCCCGTCTTTGTTAGAAGGCAATAAGGACTCACTATCCTTTAGCCAGTACCACTGCCCAACCTGGGTATCAGACTGTCTCAGGCAGGAGCTGAGCAGGGGAAAGGGATCCTGGAAAATTGAGCATTGTCCATAGAAATGGGCCTGAAAAGGACTATTTCACCTGCAGAAGATTGGGAGAACTTGCCCTCCCTTCCCAAAATGCTGTTAGAGGTCAGAGGACCAAGGTGAAGCCAATGAAAATAAACCCTGTTGCACAACATGACTTTCCTCAGTAGCCAAGAACATATGTCTGTTCGTGTCAGGCAGGACACTGATGATAGACCAAAGAAATGATTCCTCCCAAATTTAGCTTGGTGAACAAATGAGTTTGTTTGGAGTTACTTACGGGAAAAAGAGTTAGGGGTTATTACATGATGACCACAGAAAAATCCACCCAAGCATGAAAGCTGGATCCATCCAGCTCTCTGCCCAACCTTTAAGCAGCTCCAGTTAAGAACTCTTCATGAATTCCTGACTGCTTTTATAACCTTGTGGCAGGGCCCTTGCAGGAGGTCCCTGATGGGAGGACCCTTGTGAATTCTGTAACTCTCAGGCGCTTTCTGAAACCTATTTTTTAGCTTCCTGGGTCTTAGGAGCCCTCACCCTCCCACAAACAAAAGATGTTTCAGCTCAAAGAAGTAACCATAAAACCCTCTCAGTTTCTTCAGTTGAGGGATGATGTGTTACATTTCCACCTGCACCACATTTTTCATGCGTATGGCCAGGTTTGTCTCCAAGGGCTAATAAAGGATCCTTTTATAGATCTAAATTGGAGAAAAGACCACTAACTATTGATACTGGATGCTTATAATAAGAAACCCTTGGGGCTGGAGAGATGGCTCAGCAGTTAAGAGCACTGGCTGCTCTTGCAAAGGTCCCAGGTTCGATTCTCAGCACCCACAGCCATCTGCAACTTCAGTTCCAGGGAATTTGATGCCCTCTTCTGACTTCTGTGGGTATATATAAAATAAAAATAAATTTTAAAAAAATTCAAAAGAAGTCCTTGACACATCTCTCCTGCTGCTGTGACATTACTAACTGGCACACACTGAAGTTTCCAGTCTGTTTTCTTCTGTTTTCCCTCTAGAGATGAAGGGACAAATCAAGGCCAGCAGACACGTACGGAGGTACAGGAGATAAAGGGAAACACGGGACTCAAAGAACCAATAATTCATGGAGACAGATGGGGTAGGCAGAAATCAAAATCTCATTAACATCTTCAGGGAGAAGATTAAAGCAGATATACAATCCACCAACCAACAACTCAAGAAAGAACTTTTAGAAACTAAAAATAAGAGTTGATGGTCAAATAAGCTGGAAGAGAAAATTGAAAATAAAAAAAACCTCACTCAGGAATAAAACAAGAGCTATTAATAGGAGAAAAAGGAGATGTATCAGTAGGATAAGAAAGCAAGATTGACTTGTATATTTGTATTAGTTATCTACTGCTGTATAACAAGTTATCCCCAAACTTAATGGCTGCAGTGGTTAATTCTTATTTGATTGACTGGCTTGATTTTGATTGGTTTCCTGAAATTATCTCACTACATAGCCCAAGCTGACTTCAAATTTGATCTTCAGTGGGGGGAGGGGGTATGGACTGGTTAATACAGTGTCTTAAAGCTACAATAAACATAATTATCTCATGCAGATTTTGTAGTCATTCAGCTCTTAGCTGCGTGGTTCTGACTTGGAGACTGTCAGCATGGTAGTAAAGATACTGGCCATAACTGCTGTCCTGTGAAGCCTCCACTGAGATGCACAATCCACTTTCAAGATGGTTCCCTCACAGTACACTTCCTGGCTGTCAATATAAAGCCTCTGTTCGTCACTGTGTGCCTCTCTACAGATCTGCCTGGGTGTTCTCCTGACCTGGCACTTGGCCTCTTCTTGAGTAAGTGACCTTAGAGGAAGCAAAGAGAACAGCATTATGGCATATTGATATTTCCAGTATAGTCTATGATATGTGAGTCCTTTGGTCTGGCTCAAAGAGAAAAACCTAGAAAGATTTAGCAGTAGTGAGATGGCTCACAGGGGTAGCAGGAATTGATGTGCTGAGTAGAAAGAGGGCAGGCTCCAAGGTCAAATAACTATGGGTTTGAAGCTCCGGTCCTCTACAGACACATTATCTAACTGCTTCCTCAATTCCTTCCCTGTAGAGTGGGTTTGCTCCTACCATTGTGCAGCAGAGCTTCTTCGAGAGTAATTATTTAAAGTGACTTTGTATGTGTAGGTGCCAGTAAATCACAATTCTTATTGTTAATATTGAGATGGTTTGGGGGGAAATGGATTATGTAGTTTTGTAGAGTGATAGGGAACTGTCTCTCTGCAGACCATTCATCCCTCATTGTTTCTTATTGGTTCATTCTGTGGCAAGTCCCGCCCTCTGGCCAATAAGGGAGGAGGGAGGCGGGAGAGTAGGGAGAAGAACCAACATGGCCGAGAGCTGGGGAGAGAAGCAGAGGTTGCTAAGATCCACGTGGGAAGGAAAATGCCCGACCAGGGCCCACGAACCCAGGAGACAGCGTGCTACTCCCCTGCCACGCCATGTATCACATCCCCGCCCCCCAACGGCAGTCGCTGACCGCAGGTGGCCAAGCCACACTTACACAAACAAACTGAGAGACTGGCCTGCGGCTGTTGCAAACAGTGAGAGGCGGGCTGGGACCAGAAGGAGCCCCGCGACAAAGGGCTTTGTGCCCCTAGCAGAGGCTCACGTGCCACCCCCATGGCGGCTCCAAGTGGGTGGATAGCTGGTAAAAATGACTTTATGGCTCACCTGAAATAAATCAATTCTCTAAAAGGAGCATTTTCTATTCAGTCAGTCGGTTCAGACCTAGAGGGCAGGGTGTGGCTGAATGCCGAGACCTGCCATGAGAAAATTCATCCAACAATTGGCGTAGTCTGGCAGGATCCGGCTGGCACAAATGGAAAAGTAGTTCAGTGGCTGAGAAAGCAAACTGCGCTTACAGCAGACTGGCAGGAGGGAAGGCAGACAAACGGAGCGCTGGCGTGGCTGTTACGGTGAATCCTCAAGTGGCTAATTAATTTAATATTGCCAGCAATGTCTGGGGAAGGAATCCCAGGATGGGAGCCCTCTTGTGGCTGGCATGGAGTGGCACACTTACTGAGCCATTGGGCCGCACCTCAGGATGGAGATAATCTAAAAACAGCAGAGGGACTGAAGGAAACCTTGAAAACCCTGCTGGATGGCAAGAGCCAAGGCTCCAGCAGGCGATGGCTGAGGCAGCATGGCCTCTGCTATGTGTGATAAAAAAATCTATTGAAAGAGACTAAAGAGTTAAGAGAAAAATTAGAGCAAAAGTCCTTTTCTGCATCAGCCACTGACCTAGCTAATGAATTGAATAAAAAGGAAGAAAAAGCCCAGAGTATACGAGCTGATCACCCACCCAAGAAAGTAGGCAGGGGCCAGCCCTAGAGCTGCTGGAAATAGGGAGGACATTCAAACAAGCTGCAAAAGAGCCTGTCATCACCGGGCTCCTGAGGATGTGGGACAGAGGGGCAGATGACATTGTCTGCAGTGCTGCCGAAGCCAGACAGCTGAGCCGCATAACCACTCATCCCTCTGAGAATATGGGACAGAGGGGCAGATGACATTGTCTGCAGTGCTGCCGAAGCCAGACAGCTGAGCCGCATAACCACTCATCCCTCTGAGAATATGGGACAGAGGGGCAGATGACATTGTCTGCAGTGCTGCCGAAGCCAGACAGCTGAGCCACATAACCACTCATCCCTCATTGAGATCTAAGCTGCATGACCTGGCACAATACAAGGGAAAGAGCCTGTCATCACCGGGCTCCTGAGGATATGGGACAGAGGGGCAGATGACATTGTCTGCAGTGCTGCAGAAGCCAGACAGCTGAGCTGCATACCCACTCATCCCTCTGAGATTTAAGCTGCATGACCTGGCACAATACACGGGAAAGCAGTCTCTGATGAACTGGCTTGTGCAGGCTGCAGGAGATACTTGGTCATCACCAGTGGAGATCCCCATGAATTCCAAGAGCTGGAGTATGACCCAAAAAGGACAGGTGCTCTTAAGAGAACTGGGCATGAGGAAAGCAGTATACAGTAGACCTTTCACCAGACCGGACAGAGCCGTGCTCACTAGAGATCTTATGATGGATTTCATTGAACATGGACTTTGACATTGGTATAAAAATTTATTGTCCTCACTAGAACCCCTAGTGGGGCAGGGGCTTTACAAGAACAGAGAGGCTTTGACAGGTTTAAACAATGTATACCAGCATGTGAAGAATGTCTGTAGAAAAATAGAGAGACCCAAAAGATATGTAAGGGAAACAAAACAAAAAGGGAGGTCTGCTTGGGTTACGCGCAGGCAAATGTGGAGAGACTTATGTTTAGCCCAAGTTCCTAAAGAAAAGATTGATAAAAAGCCAAATTCTGTGCTAAAGCAGCTCTGGGAGCCTTTGAGCCCTGATAAACGGTTTACAAAAGGTACCCAGAGGATGAAGCTTATCCCAGGGGTGGATACTAACCTCCCTAGTGTAGAAGGAGGACATTTCTCCCCTGTGACTGGCTGTTCGAGGGGTGGAGACAATTTGCCTGGCCAAGGCCTCTCCACCAGCCAGGTGTGGACAATGGAGAGACCACAGGTTTGGCTAGGGTCAGGAATCAGATCCAGGGCCTTCCTGGCCCTAGGAATCAACAGGTACGACAGGGGCAAGGAAATCCTTATTCTTCCTGGGCCCTATGTAGGATCAGGCAGTTTGGGCCAATCTCAATGAGGTTGGCAAGAACACGAAAATACATAGAGGCTCCATGTGATGACTCTGGGATACTAAATGGGTTCCTGACAATAACTAAAGACAGTAAAGAACTGGCTAATTTTCCATGCTATGTTAGACCTTGTATGTGTATGTAATGTTAACTTTTGAGTGTTTTACAGATATGAAACCGGGTTGAGAGATGTCAAGTGAAGGACAAGAATAAAATGTAACTCATACAAAGTACCAGGGTAAAATATAGCTGTAGAATCCTGTGAGTTCTATGGGCCTAAGCCTACAGATGTCAAAGAGTAAAGGTATACTTTATGTGATTATCGACTAGCAATTCCAGTACCAGGCATGGGTTGACCCTCCGTATGAGCTGTTGGCCAATGGGGGCTTGAAGGTCCCCTCTACCAAACAAGAGGCATTTGCCACATTATAGTGCTGGTCGCGCACTGAAAAGGGATGATAACACCCCATTACTGAAAATGTGGCATGGCTTGAGCACGGAAAAAGAGATCTTACTGGGACTGAGCTAAACACTCCCTACAAATGGATGGCTGGCCTTCATAGTGCTAGAGGGCGCTACGCAGACCGCCATGGGAGAATGGTCCTGAGAAAGCTACAGATTTTGCGTGCTTCCCTGTCAGATGCCCTGCAGGGGTGGTGGAGGCTCATCTGGTAAGCGCAACCCCAGCCTATTCATGATTGGCTTTAAAGCCCGCTCTTAGGGGACGGAACACATGCCTGATATGGAAAGGAAAGGAGGTTGACTCCCAATAGTGTTAAAGGAAGTATAGGCCCCAGCAGAGAAATTACTGTGATTGTTTGTGAGGTGGATATAACTGTCTAAACAGTTGTGTTTATAATGGTCTATGTGAAGGTTACTGTTTTCCTTTATGGCTGTTGCTATATTGTTATGTCTTGTTTGTTTTCCAGAGAGAAGGGGTGGATTGTGGAGTGATAGGGAACTGTCTCTCTGCAGTTTTTGTTTCTTATTGGTTCATTCTGTGGCAAGTCCCGCCCTCTGGCCAATAAGGGAGGAGGGAGGCTGGAGAGTAGGGAGAAGAACCAACATGGCCGTGAACTGGGGAGAGAAGCAGAGGTTGCCAAGATCCACGTTGGAAGGAAAACACCCCGGTCCCGGGCCCACGAACCCAGGAGACAGCGTGCCACTCCCCCACCATGCCATGGATCACGTGAGTGTCACAGACTAAGAGACCAGCGCCTCCCCCCCCCCCTCCAGCTGCCAGTAGTCGCTGACCGCGGGTGGCCGAGCCGCACTTACGCAAACGAACTGAGAGACTGGCATGCAGCTGTCACAAACAGCGAGAGGCGGCCTGGGACCGGACCAAGCCCCGCGACAAAGGGCTTTGTGCCCGGAGCAGAGGCTTGCACGCCACCCCCATGGCAGCTCCAGCTCCAGGCAGGTGAACAGCTGGTAAAAATGATTTTATGGCTCACCTGAAATAAATCAATTCTCTAAAAGGAGCATTTTCTATTCAGTCAGTGGGTTCAGACCTAGAGGGCGGGGTGTGGCTGAATGCCGAGGCCTGCCATGAGAAAATTCATGCAACAAGTTTGTTCTACAGTACTGGCTAAGGTCCAGATCAGAACTCAGCAAGATACTCTCAACAAACCCAGAAAGAGATAGTTAAGCAACTGAAACATACCACTCTGTCTTTTCTGAATGATGCATGAGATTCTGTTTACAGTCCAAAGAAGTCTAGAATATGAACTTAGGGAAATGGAGCACTGATGAAATGCTGTGTTTTGGTGTCTAGTCCTTCGGAAGTCTTTGCCTAAACCCAGGAAAAAAAATATACTTGAATCTCCCACTTCACAACAAAGTCAACCACAGCATGTGCAACTACCTTTCTTTATATAGCATGAGTTACTGAGAGCTGGGAAGAGACACTGCCCAGCCTGACATCAAGACTCCTCTCACAACACCAGCATCCAGAAGGAAATAGATGCCTAGTGGGTTTTCCATCTACCCTTCCATATAAAATAAACTCATCTCCCTGGGCATGGTGGCCCACCTTCAATCCCTGAGCTTGGGAGGCTGCAGCAAGAAGACCTCAAATCTACAGTCAGCCTGATTAGTAGTATGTCAGGAGACTTCATTTCCAGAAACAAAAAGCAAGCAGGGTGTGGTGGTGCCTGCCTTTAATCCCAGGGGAGGCAGAGAAGGCAGATTTCTGTGAGTTTGAGGCCAACCTGGTCTATATAGCAAGTTCTCGGCCAGTTGAGGCTACAGGGAGATCCTGTCTCAAAAAGACACACAAAAAAAGAAACAAACAAAAAGCACACCTCTTATTTATGATAAACCTGACTTTTATGAAATAGGAAATCAAGCGTAGCAGACAGCATTTTTATGGTGATATTGGTTCTGACTTCTGCTGGGACCCTAGACATTGCATGATGGAAGCTTTCTGCTGATTTTATCACCTGTGGCTACAGTTCCAGAAAGAGCTTCTGCTGTGTCAAACTCCTGAGAGTTCAGTATCTATATTTCTTTAACTCACCTTTTCTTACTTTGACAAATCTTAACACATACATACTTAGAACTGATCCATATTAAACATTGCAGAGAAAGATTCATTTTTAATAATGAAAAACAAATTAAGCCAAACAAATCAAGACCCCTGCAATGCCGCAAAGCCTGCACTTACAGAACTGTGATGGCTAATCTTGGTTGTCAGTTTGACAAACCTCAGAACAAGAAACTTTATTTGAGGAATTTCCTCCATCAAACTGACCTGTGAGCATGTCTATGGGGCAATTTTCAGATTGCTAATTAATGTAAGAGGGCCCAACCCCTGTGGTAGGCACTATCTTTAGGCCAGGACTATATAAAGAAAGGTAGTTGCACATGAGACAGTGAACAGTGCTCCTCCATGGTCTCTGATTCAGTTCTTGCCTCCAGGTTCCTGCTTGAGTTCCTGCCCTGACTTCTCTTGATAATAGACTATGACGTGGAAGTACAAATCAAATAAACACTTTCCTCCACAGAACACACTAGAATGAGATTCATGCTCCCAGGGTTAGCATCTATGAGCACATGGAGGAATATATGTATAGTCATGAGTGTTTATGTGGGTCTTTCTTGCCTACAGAGTAGTCACTCTTTAATTAAACATTAATCAAGTCCCTACCACATGCCAGACACTGGTCACTATACAACATAACGATAAATAAAGCTATCCTTAGTACTGTGGAGGACACAGAGAACTCGTGGTTTGGCTATACAGACTTCCTATCTGTTCCAATGGTTTAGCCACTAGTGTGACATGGAACCCTGACTCTACTGTATTCCATTGACCACGAGCGACTATCTGGACCCTGCACCCAAAATTTTGCTTTTAAGAGGAAAACATTCTCTAGTATGAGAACTTTAAACCAGAATGTCCCCGGAGGTTAAAAATCAGCCCCAAACAAACTTCACACATTTTCCAGAGGCCCAGTGATTGGGAGGACAAGAATGCATCCCCATCTAAAGAGTGAAGTTCCTCAGCCACAAACACATGGTCCTAAATACTAGACTCCAGTGTCTTCCTTTCCACGGTCACTGGCTGCAGGAAGATGAAAAGGGGCCTTTCAAAAGCTCATTTGAGAATGAAGGCTAGAAAATAAACATTTGCAGAGTTGATTCATAAGGCTCCCTTAACATCAAAAAGCTGCAAGGAAAAGACACCTCTTTGAATTCAGTGTAAATGAAACAGAAACAAATGATTCAGATTTCCATGAAAATAAACATAACTCCTTGGGGGAAGAAATACAGCACCTGAGGGCCAGATGCTTCTTGGTGGAGCTATATGTTTATAAATCCATAAGCCTGCAAGGATTGAGGCTCACAGTCCCTTGCCCCTCCTATCTCCTGGCAGAGCCAAGTTTGCTGGGATGGTTTGGGAAGCTTGCCGGGGTTTTATAGAAACTATACTCTTTACATGTAATTAGAAACACTTAGGAGGTCTTACCAAGAGGGGGAGGGAGAAGAGAAAGAGAATGGGGAGAGAAAGGAAGAAAGAGGAAAGGGAGAGGAAGAGAAAGGGAAGGGAAGGAGGGTGGGGACGAAAGAAGAGGGGAGGGGAGGGAGGAGAAGGACAGGGAGGGGAGGAGTGCAGGAAGGAGGGGAGATGACAGAAGAGAGGGAGGGAAAGGATGGAATAAGAAATCGACATTTCTCCTCAAAAGGCAAAGTTTATGAAATCTGGATTTCATGTTCAAACAAAACTTCTATCCTAGTCAGTTTGGACTGCTATATCAAATATACCTTGGGCTGCGGTGGGCAGGGAATAATACACATTTGTTTCTCAGAGTGAGCAAACTAGAATCCAAGATCGAGGAACAGCAGTTCCGGCATCTGGGCCAATCTCATCCTGTTTGTAGATAGTTCTCATCTCATTGGACCTTACAAAGCAAAGACAGAGTTTCTAGTGTTCCTTACATATGAGAATGTAAATCGCACCGTGGGACTTCTGTCCTCATGACCTCATCTGAACCTAATCATCTCCAAAAGGCCCTACTTCCTAATATTATCACATTGGGGGACAGCTTAGGGGAAACCAAACATTTAAATGTGAAGAACAAGGTGCCAGAGCTAAATAGGAGGAAGCTTCTGTTACACTGGGGGCAATGACTTGGTTTGTGAGAAAAACAACGGCAAGTGGTTTGGATGTCCACCCCAGGCCAGAGGGAAGTCAAGGCTAAGGCTGCAATACAGGGCAATAGGCAACCAGATTCAAAGACAGGGTTTGTCAGCGATCTGGGTCTCATTCTGTTTAGATAACATCCTAAGACTAAGCACAATAGCATCATGCTTTCCCTTAGAAACCATATCAAGCCACACAGCAGCCAGAGAGCTGCACACCCAACTTCCTGCAGATGGGTTGGTCCTAGACATGAAGTACTGCTGTGAAAGACTAGGGCAGACCAAAAGTCCTCTCCTTTTTCCCCTGTAGCTTCTGTCTTGTGTCCTCCTCTATAAAAGGATCCTTAGAGTCAGTCTAGCCTTTCTCCAATGTTCTAAAACAGGTAGGTATGGTTCTAGAAACATCATCATGTTATGCATACTTGGATACACTCTAGTCCCTTCTCTGTTATGAAGTGCTCTGATATAGGCATCCAGCTGTCAGTAACTCTGTGTACCACTGGGTTACCTCAAAGTCAAGAAAGATGGCAGCCTGGCACTCAGCAGTTAACACTTTACAGCCAATAGCCCCCAACTGATGGTTCTTAGGATCGTCAGTGTATATGTGCCCCCCACACCTCTCTCAACATCCCAGCAAATACTTCCCAGAGTTTCCCCCATAGCATGAAGCACCATTTAGCTATTGGATGAGTTACTTTTGCAACCCTGTGACCAAGATACCTGAGGAGTCTTTAAAGGGAGGAATTCATTACTTCGGCTTATGGTTTAGAGACCCACCACAGTGGGGTCGGTGTGGCAGAGAAGAGCAGTTCACGCCATGGCAGGCGGCAGAGGAACAGAGTTGCCAAGGTTCGGCTCAGTATTTCCTTTATTTCCTTTCCCTTTCCTCTGGGGCCCCAGCCCATAGGATGATGCCGTCCACATTCACACTGGTCTTTCCTCCAGTTAATCCTCTCTAGAGACTCCCTCACAGACATGTCTCCCTGGTCTCCCAGGATTCTAAACCCAGGAAAGTTGTCAGTAGAGACTGACATCCATTCTAAGAAATTAGTTAGTGACATTTCCCTTCCTTTGTGCCTTCCTTCTTCCTTCCTCTCCTACTCAGCCATTTTGGGAAACTCACAGTAAAACAGATACCCAGGGGCTGGTGAGATATAGGTCAGTGGGTAAAGATAACTGCCACCAAACCTGACATCCTGAGTTTACTCCCCAAGACCCAGATGGTGGGAGAAGAAAAATGAGTCCCGCAAGTTGTCTTCTGCCTTTCACACACATGCCATGGCCACACACACACAAATAAATGAATATTTTAAACACTGATACCCAAATGCTAAGCTGCCTTCCATATTTGAGCAGCCCACCTTTCTTCTTAATAATTTTAAGTAAGAAAGCATAAAAGCAGAACTTTAAGGAGCTTGGGATAGATTTTTAAAGCTCTAAACAAATGCAAAAATGATGAAATATACCCCAGCAGCAAACTCTTAAATCCAAAACAAAGGAAACAGGACCTCGCTAAGTGTGACCATCAGCGCACTTTCACATGCTGTCTGTTTCTCTCTGGTTCACTGTTGCCCCATGCTCATTTGTTTACAGAGTGAGGAAGCTTATTGAGCAGCCTAAAAAGTAAAATGGAATGTCTGGCCAACACAGTGTTTGTGAACTAGTGGGTGGTCTGAGATCTTAGGCTTAAGGCCATGGCTCCAGTCATAATTTGAATTTTTATGATTGGTTGCATTTGTGTTATTTTGTTTAGCCAAAGTTTCCCATCAATCAAAACTCACTTTAAGACATTAACTTTCTAGAAAAACAGAAAAAAAATATTCTTTGGTTATTTATTTCTTTGGTAGTACGGTATGTGTGCATGTACACATGTTCTTTAATTGTGATAAAAGTCACAATTTTTAATAATCAAGCCAGTGGAAAAAAGAAAGACAGAACACACTAAACTGAAGGGGAAAGGAAACAAGAACTCCCCTGGATATGGACTCTCCGTGGTTCAGCAGCCCAGCTGGGCCAGCAGGAATGGTTCACACAGGCTGTCCGTCATTGAGGACCTCCACCAGCACATTCCTTCCTCTCTTTGTTGGGTGCTTCCCTATCCCACATCCTCTTAATAGACCAGGTCAGGAGGTTGCATTTGCTGAATGCTGATTTATTTGCAAAACACTTAATCACAGCCAGGCTTGTACAGCTAACAGTTTAGGGGACATAGATGCTCCACAGAGTCCTGTCACCACTGAACACTAAGCTCAGTTCCAATCTCATCTGTATACTGATAAGCTATGAGCTTTTATTTAGTCTTACACTTGCCAGATGAAAGAAAGTGGGAATTCATTCTAAAATTCTGAAATTCTATAAATTTCCCTCTTATTTTTGACAAAAAGAAATGAATCCCAGCATGATGAATTTGGATCTGCCTTTATTCCCCAAACTCATGCAGAAATTTCAACTCCAAAGTCTTCTGTTAATAGTATTAAGATTGAGGACCTGAAGACCTGAGTTTGAATTCTGGAACCCACATGGTGGAAGGAGAGAACCAAATCCTGCAAGTTGTCCTCTGACCCCCCACACATGTGCTATGAGATGAATGAATCCCCTCACACAAAGTGAATAAACGTAAAAAAGAAATTCTAATAGTATTAAGGTTGAAAATGAATTTATTACGATGGGGAAAGGGGAGTTTTAAGAAATAATTAAAGTAATTAGGGTAGAGCCCCACATGATCACTTTATAAGGAGATACAAATACAATCTGTGTTGTCTTCATATGCATACAATAAAGTATGTGTGGTCCCACCAGTGATTCAACACAAAAAGTCTTGTGTAAGAGCCTAGATAATGTTGTTTGGACTTTATGCCTCTAGAACCATAACCAAAAGCAAATCTCTTGACTTTACAAAGTAACCTGCTTCAGACATTTAGTTATAGTAATGAAGAACTAAATAATGCAATGGAGAAATGTCAGGAATGCTCTCTTGTTCCTCTGTTACTACATGATACATACAAGCCAGGCACATGATATCCTGAAGTTTTAACTTTAACCCCTTGAAAACACAGATAGATATACATATAGACTATGCCCACTGTGAGAGGTATCAAAACAGTGGCACAGGGAGTACGAAGAGCTGTAGGATCTGGAGCTGTTTCATCCTAGACCTTTAGTTTTTAACCTTGGCTGCACAGTTATCATCTAACCAACTTTAACAAGTACAATGCCTAGGGGCTCGAGAAATGGGCAAGACCACTAGCTATGCAGTTATGAGGACCTGCGTTCAGACTGCAGCACCCGCATATGAAAGACTGGGGTGACTGTACAGGCATGTGTAACTGCAGCACCCACATATGAAAGACTGGGGGTGACTATACAGGCATGTATAACTGCAGCACCCACATATGAAAGACTGGGGTGACTGTACAGGCATGTGTAACTGCAGCACCCACATATGAAAGACTGGGGTGACTATACAGGCATGTATAACTGCAGCACCCACATATGAAAGACTGGGGTGACTGTACAGGCATGTGTAACTGCAGCACCCACATATGAAAGACTGGGGTGACTATACAGGCATGTATAACTGCAGCACCCACATATGAAAGACTGGGGTGACTGTACAGGCATGTGTAACTGCAGCACCCACATATGAAAGACTGGGGGTGACTATACAAGCATGTATAACTGCAGCACCCGCATATGAAAGACTGGGGTGACTGTACAGGCATGTGTAACTGCAGCACCCACATATGAAAGACTGGGGTGACTATACAAGCATGTATAACTGCAGCACTGTGGAGGGCAGAGACAGGGGCATCACTGGGACTTGCTCGTTGTCTGCCCAGCTCCAGGCTCAGTAAAAGATCCTGTCTCAAAGGAATGAGACAGAGAGTGATAGAGCAGGACCACTGACATCATCCAGCGGTTTATACACAGGCACATACACACACACACACAAACTTCATGCTTGGTTCCATGTGCAGACATGGGAAATTAATTGATGAGGCATGGGCATGAAGAGCGTCTGAAGTGTCCCCTGGTGATTCTAGTGAGATGAAGGCTGAGAGCCACTGCTCTACAGTGAGGCCTGCTAGACCCAGTGACTGCTCTGACATGTGATATTCTTGGACTGGGGATGTGCCTGAATTGCTTGCCTAGCATGTATGAGGCCCTGGGCTATAATAGAACTTAATGTGATTCATGCACAGTAGCCTGCTTATGAAGGCCTGGAAAGCAAAGAATACTCTGTGTTTGAGGACCTGGGGAAACTGGGGAGAATGTAAGAACAAGACTGAAAGGTAAGAGCCAGATCATGGAAGCTTGTTGAAGATTTGTGCTGTCATTGAAGGATTTTTCACCAGTGACATTATTGGTTCTCGCACACAGAGTTTTCTGGCAGCAGTGTTGGAATGGACTGTAGGCAACAAATGAAATATGAAAACACTACTTCCATAGACCAGGCAAAAAATTACATGGCTTTGACCTAAGATAACCAACCTCTCCAGTTTGCCTAGAAATGCTTCTGACTTTAGCACTGAAAGTTCAGTTAACTCTTCAGTCCTGGGCAAACCAGGACAGTTAATAAGCCTACGAAGACTTGTAACAGCAACAGCAGGGACAAGTAAAACAAAGCGAAGAGAGTTTAGAGATGTGGGAGACAGAACTTGCTTGAAGAATGAAGAGGAAGAGAACAGAAGAAGAGGAGGAACGGGAAGAGGAGGAAGAGCAGAGGCAGTAAAACTGATGCCCCAGTTCTTGGCATGGCAGTAATGGATAACTGTTCAACACAGTTGGGACACTGGGTGCGGCAGGGATATCAGTAAGTACTGTAAGCATAGTTTTGAACCTGTTCAATCTGAGGTCTCTAAGCAACAAGCCATCCTAGAATCATGATACATAAATATGAGTAAATAGGTTTATTCATTTACTGAGTGTAGGATGATTCAGGCCAGGTCATGCAGGCTCCCGGCCTGCTGGCCTAAACTGGCTAGAACCAATATTGAGCATGCATGCACAGTGAACGCTTCCTGGGACCTAACCCGGGGCGGTTCTCAGGCCCTAGCAGCCATCCAGAACCAATGGGAGTGATGAACTTCAGATCATCAGAGGCATTCAGGACTTACCGGAATGAAGCACGACAGATAGGACTAGATAAAGACCTCCCCAAAGCCTGGCAAAAATATAAAGCCTGTTCCCTTAAAAAATTAAATGAGATTGTTGGCTCCACGTTCTCCCAGAGTCTGTGTCGTTGACTCTGCGCCTCCTTGCCCCCTCCACCTAGGGACCGGCCAATGCCAGCCAACATCTGAGCACCTACCAGTTGCCAGAGGTTGAAAAGATAAGATGCAAAGGGTACTTACTCTCAGTGAGCATGAAGTCCAGTTGGAGGAGGAAGCTGGCAATTCTACAAGGATTTATTTTTAATTTCCCAAGGGATACACACCTCTATTCTCGCCATTTCTCTCCCCTGTGATGTCACTGTATGTAGGACGACTAACACCCTGTTTTCCCTCGGACAGTAGTGACTCACACTTGTTATCTCAGTGAAGTAAACCTTTCCCTCACCGAAGTGCCCCATATTCTATAGTAAAGTATGTAATGACCTATCATTGGCCTCTCTACACCAGTTCAATCACACTATTGATTTCCTGTGTCTGTTTCTTACAACAGCTATCTCTCTCAGCAGACACCATCATTCAGTGGGTATTGACTACATTCTGAATTCCCACAAGCAAGAGTCAGGAAATGAAGCAAATCCATCTCTCTATAAACCAGTCCTTCCCAGAGATTGACAATTAATCTACTTGTCAGAGAGGTGGTGCTGTGCAGTGGAGAAATATTGATTGGAACAGCAGGCTGAAGAGCTATGCCAATATGGCTTTGCCATGTACTGAAAGTAATCTCATTTATTGGAACTTCAGTAAGTGGCCTTATCTTCAGAATGGGAATAATAACATCTGCTATACTACTTTAGAGGGTTGCTTTGAGAAGCAAATGTATTAAAGTATTTCCAAATTGTAAACTGCCATGCATATGTGAAGGATTATACTTTTATTCCTAAGCTGGGCATTGGATGGGAATTCTAAATAGAAAAGAAAATATGCCTGTGATCTGGTAAGATGTCTCAGCAGGTAAAACCACTTACCACACAAGTCAGATAACCTGAGTTCAATCACTGGAACTTACTGTGGAAGGAGAGATTCTACTCCCAAAGTTGTCCTCTGACCCCACGTGAACGCCGTGGTGTGTGTGCACCACACTTACACACAAACACACAGTATAACAAATAAATATTTATATAAAACATAAGGGAGGAGGGAGGGTTATATACAGAAACATGGGGGCAAAAGAGAAGAAGGAGCTCTAGAGGGGGCATAGGAGACAGGCGGCATCGAGGGGGAAATCTGGGGCATTCTAAAGGGGGTGAAGGAAAGAGGGGTAGACAGGGAGAGAGAGAAATGATGCTTAGTTGGTGTGGATCAAAAGCCTGCTGAAAAACTATATTAGTTTTAGATCAAAAGCCTGCTGAAAAACTATACCTACAATATCTCTACATGAGTCCATGTGCATAGCTGAAGGCTAAATAACAAGAAACAGTGCCAGACGAGAGAAAACCTCCCTTCAAGCTGTTGGCCTGGACAGTCCAAGAAACTCCCAAAATTGCACAGGCTATTGCCACAGCCCTTGATTGCCTCGCAGAACTTGAAGGTATAAACTTATTGTTGAAGGCAGGACATACTTCAGACACAGGCTTTGGAGTTGGACTGTCCTAGAAGCCACGTCCCTGAAAGCTAGCTCTCATAGTTTTGGAGGACACTGTGAAAGCTAAGGGAGGACATCAATTGATGGTCCACTTCCAGCTTTAAGGCCTAATAACCACAACAATGACTGGCACAGAAAACTACATTGGTACAGTAGTGGCACTTTTGTCCTGGCGATAATCAACAGCTACCTAATTGGACATAAAACCTACTATGGGAGGGAACTTGTGTGGTACTATAAACATAATCAAATACACATGGCTGGAGAAATCATAGATCTTAGAGAAAACTCTAAGGCTGTCACATCCTTAGAAGAATGTAATTTCGTACTATATGCTAAATATGGATCCTTATATTTACAGACAAGTATACCTACCAGAACTCATCAAAGAAGACTATTACAGAGTTCCACAACTGGTCACACACAGAGAATTAAGTGTCTGTTAGATGCCCAATCCTAAGTGACACATCTACAATGGAGCCTGTACACCTAAGGCTCATGGAACATAGTGGAACAAGGGATAGAGAGAGTACTAATGCATCTCTCAACTCTCATCAATGAAGCTCCCTTATGCAGCAGAGGGCAATGAACAAAGACCACAAATAACCAGTGTAGAAAATAAGATTATCCAGAATGTGGATCCCTGGACAGGACTCCTATATTAAACTTCACCCACCCAGGGCTCAATAACCAGGGGAAGAAGAGTGGGAAAGAGTATAAGAACTAGGGAGGAGGTGAATGACCATATGAAAGCAGAATCCTAGAGGCTCCTGGGACCTTGTTCAATGGTGTCAGTATATATAAGACCCATGCAGACAAAAACCCAGCATAGGACTGGGGAAATAGACAGCAGGCTGCGACGTTAGCTGAAGAACTATTGGCAACTGATTAGTGCTGGGTGAGGGAGAGATGATCTTCTTTAAGAGAGAGACTCTAGATAGGCAGACTAGACCCCAGTGGATGAACTTGCACTGAGGGACATCTGGGTACACTAACTTGACTCAATAGACCTTAACATACATGATAGAATACGTGAAATCCAGTGGGGCAGGCTAGGGAAGGGTCTGGATGGGGAAGAAGATATAAAGATGATTAAGATGTTTTGTATAAAATGCACAAAAATTCAATTTAAAATATCCATAAAAACAGACAAAATTTTTAATGTATGTAATAATCTATATTATAATTGACAGAGTAAATGCAAAATGTGACTCTTATTAATAGAAGTATATAATGTCCGCGTGTAAAGTGCAAAAATTTTGGTCTGGGAAATGGCTCATTCAGTAAAGTGTTTGTCATGCAAGCATAAGGACCTGAGTTCAGATTCTCAGCACCTGTATAAAAAGTCAGGTGTGCCTTTGGTTTGGGAGGGGTGTGATTTGGTCTTTTTGAGACATCGTCTCCCTGTAGCCAGCTGGCCTTGCACTTACTGTATAGATCAGCCCGGTCTCAATCTCACAGGGATCTACCGGCCTCTGCCTCCCGAGTGCTGGGACTAAAGACATCACCATGCCTGACCAGACACCAAGTTTTATTTTCATTTTTCCAGTATCAGATACAAAGATTTTTGTAACAGAATCTCACTGCGTTTCATATAAACCTGATTAAAGTGATTTTAAGCAGCAATCATATTTAGCAAATCAGTTTTATTTTATCTATGACCACAAACTAGTCTACAAATATAGTGCAATAACAGTGTATCTGTCATACCTAGGAACTTACACTGAAAAATAATAGATTTATCATGGAGATCTAGAAATACCAAACTAAGTATGGCTACTGCTAGAGAATGTCAATAATAATAATAATAATAATAATAATAGTAGTAATGTAAATTATTTATAACAATGATAACTTCAGCCAGGTATAATGGCATATGCCTTTAATCCCAGTACTCAGGAAGCAGAGGCAGGAGAATCTCTGGTGAGGCTAGCCTGATCCACATCGAGAGTTCCAGACCAGTCAGGGCTACATAGTGAAACCCTGTCTCAAAAAATGATAATAATGATGATGAGCTTTGATCATCTAACCTATTTACAACACAAGCCAAAGGGTTTCAAAATTTCTACTTAATAATGAGAAATCTGGAAGTGGGTAGATGGCTTAGTGGGTAGAGTTCTTACACAGAATCATAGAGAACAGAGTTCAGATCCCCAGAACCCACATAAAAGCCAGATGGGTATGACAACCCACCTGCAATCCCAGTACACAGGAGAAAGAAACATGGAATCACCAGACCAAACTAAAGAGGCAGACTAGTTGAAACAGCAAGCTCAACAAGAGACCCTGACTCAGTGTTTAAGGTGGAGGGACACTGAGGAAGCTATCAGAATCAGCCTCAGGCCTCCACATGCATGCACACACATGTGCCTACACACATTCAAACATATATAACATATATACACCATACACACACATGCAGAGACAGAGGGGAGGAGGGAGAAAGAGATATCTGGGACTCAGAGTGACTATACAAAATACCCAAGATCAAACAGCAAACAAGTGACTAAAACAAGGTTCAACTTTAGATCTGTCTGACTCTAGAATTCTCATTCTGAATTTTCAGACATTCATGCTGCTTGTCAGTATTTTCTTCAATAGATTTCTAATTTGGCAATGTTAATGGCACCAGTCCTTTGGATAGTTTCACTGAATGTTCTTGAAGAGAGTGTCTGATCACCTTGTGTTTAGAGCGGACTCTGGGAGGACAGCTGGTACCAGCCCAATGTTGTCATTGGCTGAGTGCTGAAATTAGTTAATGAACTGCTGGCCAGAACCATATAAACTTAGGATGGGATTTATTCAAGCACTTCACTCCTTCAATAGAAGATTCTTCAGTGAAGCAACACTAATGGATTTAAAACACAATGAAAATGTTGGGATAGTAAAGAGAATAACTACCCTGCTGCCAAGCAGGAATCTGTCCACCTTAATATCACCGGATGATCAGGGGTCAAGGTGAGCTGAAGGGTCTCCCTAGGACTGAATGGCACCCTCACCATCACTGAGGTCCCATGCCAGGTATATCCCTGTAACACTGCCTTTGTATCAGCCCATCCGGATCTATGGTGACTTAAAAGCATCTACTGAGTGGCTGAAAGTGTGATAGTTAAGAATTCACAAGATCTGTGCCCCAAAGCTTAGGACATGTCTCCCTAACTCAAGGTGTGTGACAATTCAGGTCTATAAACGTGACATTGCTCCGAGCATTTCCTTATAGCTTTGTGCTTTTCAATAGCTCTTTTGTCAAGGACCTTGGCAGAGAAAGGAGGCGGTACGGTTTTATAAATCCTTTGAAGAAACCAAATTAATATATGTAATCTCCTCCAGTGGCACACGGAAGTCCATCTGTTCCCAACTAATCTGCCAACTCATTGGAATCTGAGCCAGTTCATGTCAGCTGACACACCTGCTGGTATCCAGTGAGATGTCACTCACCTGCTGTCTTGAGGTAGGTTTCAATAGCAAAATGGGATTGTGTTTCAGTGTTCAGTCACTCTGAGACCTGTGCATCCCAGCACGAATAATAAGTAGACCTGGTGCCCTAAGATCGATGGCCTTTTGTGATAGACCAGATAGTCATCTGCTGGAGGCATTTCAGGGTAGCTTTGGCTGAAAGCAGGATGCTCACCTGCAAGACAGTAGGGGTGTCTGTCATCCCGAGGGAGGAGGAGGTGCTTGCGTTCTAGAACCATTGTGTTGTAATGCATCATTAAAAGATCAGCAAGAAAATTTAGGGCAAAAAGACAGAATGTTTAAGAATGGTTCTAGAGAGAATTCCTCAGTTGCATGAAGACAAGGCCCTGGAATATGTTCACTGGTGACACAGGGAAGACTCCTTTCCAGAGCATTTAAAGCACAAGAGCTGCCGGGCACAGACTGAGAGGCCTCCCATCCCTGTACACTTCCATGCGCACGTGATGACTCTGCCTTACCAAGTGGATTCAGAATTCCTCCCTAGGAAAATGGAGTCATAGAAATCGCTAATAATTGAATACTGCTCTAAAATTTCCTAGAATGTTAATATATCGTATTATATATTACTTGTAAAAATGTTATAGATCATAAATCATATTTTATTATGATACCTATGATACAGGTGGTACATGATTATCATTTGGGGCAATGAATTACACAAGAGGTTCTATCTATGGTGCCTAGAGAAGGAAGAGATGAAGGATGAGGAGGAGTGTGGAGAACAGATGGCCTACCTCAAAAACAAGTTTCTCTGTATGACAAAAGCTCTAGAATAGCATATGCTTCTAGACCATCAGTGTTGAACAGTCTTAAAGCAGGCATGCTCACGGGGGTCTGAGAAATCACCAAATTAATTCTCTAGTATTCAGATGAAGAACAACCTCACTGATAGGAGTGAGGAAGAGGTCAAATCCACATGACAAGAAGGAAGTGGAAGACTGGGGACACAACTCAGTTGTCAGAGTGCTTGCCTAGAAAGCATGAGGCCCTGGCTTCAATTCCCAGCTCAGCATTTAAGTCCAATGTATGGTTTCCTACCATAAATGGTACATAGGGGTGCATGCCTGGAATCTCAGCACTCAGGAGGTGGCAGAGGCAGAAGGATCAGAAGTTCAAGTTCATTCTCAGCTATATAAGGGGCTTGAAACCAACCTGGGCTAGAGACTTTGTTAGACAGAGAGAGAGAGAGAGAGAGAGAGAGAGAGAGAGAGAGAGAGAGAGAGAGAAACAGACAGATTGAATCCAAAGCTTAGATTGTTCTTTGGAAGTTAAAATGTTCTGAGAATATGTGCAGTTAAGGGATAAGTCAAATCATTTAATAACTTTTGTATAGACTCACAACTAGAACTGTCCCTTTTGTATAGTCTTTAACTTCTTATTAAATAATACTTTCTGAAAGTGGATAATATTTTCTGAAAGCACAATAAATCTGCTGTTTAAAAATGTACATTATAACTCAGCCTTCCTCACCTGGCTCTATCAATCAATGCTGTTTTCTAAGTCCAAGATACACTAAAATTCGTTACTAAGTACAAACATTGTAAATCATTAACTGGTCATTTCCAAAAATGTATCCTAACTATGACCAGGAGTGAATATTACTAGGACTTACTTATTTCCATTCACAAGCCTGCAAGATTATTCAGAATGGTCATCTAAAGATGGAATCTAAATGGTACAATGTTAAATATTGCCAATGGAACACAAAGTTATGACTAAGAATCACAAAGGAATGGTCTAGAGTCTTGATAATGCTGTCCCAGGCACTCAAATTGCAAGCCAACACCAGATGGCCTATTCATGGCCACATACCAGATCTCTCTGCCTGAGGAAGGCAGAAAGGTCATGAAACCACAGAGGGAAAGGGAAGGAGAATCGAAGGAGGTGAGCCGAGAGGAATTCCTAGAGCAAAAAGGAGCGAGAGCTCCTGCCAGGGCTGTGGAAAAGACAAAGAGCCTCCTCATGCCTGCCTCTCGGGGGCCTTGATCTCACTCACATGGTTTCTGTTACTTGTATATCCTGGAGTTGGAGAGCCATGATGAAGGTGAAAGGAGAGAGAGAAAGAGAAAGAGAGACAGCATTTCTGTGGACAGAAAAAGCATTTTCTTCCTCAGGGAAATGCCCTAAGGTACTTTACGTTCCACATCCGAGGTGCCCTCCCTCCCCCCCCCAGCACACCCCCACACCTCCATGCCTGTCCTTGTGGATCTCTCTCTCTCTCTCCTTTTCCATATTTTATGTTTATTTTCAATATTCTATTTATTATTTTTATTTTATGTGTTTGAGTGTATTACCTGCATGTATGTGAGTGCACCTGTGTGGTGCACTGCCCACAGAGGTCTGAAGAGGGCGTCAGATCCCTGGAACTGGAATTATGGATGACTGTTAGCTGCCATGTGAGTGCTGGGAATTGATCCTGGGTCCTCTGCAAGAGCAGCCAGTGCTCTTAACTGCAGAGTCATCTCTCCAGTCTCTCTCACTCTCTCTTTCTCCTTTTTTTAAATTAAGACTTTTTTATTTATGTGTGTATGGGTGTGTGCCTGTGTGTGCATCTCTGTATGTGTCTGTGTGTGTATGTGCAAATGTGAATATAAAGGCCACAAGAGCACAAATCCTCCTGGAGCTGGAGTTACGGGTTGTTGTGAACCACCCAACATGTGTACTGAGAACCAAATTCTAGTCCTCTGCAAAAGCAACAAGTACTTTTAATTGTTCAACTATCCCTTCAGACTCCTAATTTTTTTAATTGGCACAAAAAAAATGTTAGATATCATTATGAAATTTTCAAAATGTGCTTTTGTGATTCCCCTCGCCCACCTCCCTGCCCTGCAACTCTGTTCCCTGCCTTGCGGTTCCCCAGCCGGTCTCTTCCTTTTTCATTGTCCCATGTAGCTTTAGCCCCTTCCCATCCTGCCTCTTCACCTAGTATTACCTTCTCTTGGTCTCCTTCCTAGTTTTTTTTTAGAATTATACCCACACTCACACCGTTTACATGTATGCATGTATACATTACAGGGCTAGGAACTGCACACAAGGGAGAACATGTGGTTTTTGTCTTTCTGAGTTTGGATCACTTCACTTAACATGTATTTTCTAGATGATTCTCTAGATTTTCCTGCAAACTTCATGATTTCATTTTTCTCTACAGCTGCATAAAATTTTGTCTTTATCAACTAACCTAATACCAGGTTCAACTTCCGTGACTCAGTTTATTTGTTTGTTCTGTCTGAAAATGAAAATTTACTCCCCTGACTGGTGATGATGTTCTAAAATGTGCTGAACATCTTGGGGGGAAAAAAATCTATTCATGGATAAAAGCTCTGTTCCTATGCATGTCATTGGCTGATGTCAGCAAATGCAATTGCTGTGGGACACTCTGTGTACTAGCTCTGTGAGGTATAGTCTACACCCATAAGCTCGTTGGAATTTAACAGTATTTATACATACAGATGTGCAGCAACCAGTGATGGGGATTCCCCCATTCTATAACTAAGAAAATTTAAATTCAGCAAATTTTAATAATGTGCCCAAGGTCACAGAAGTAATAAATGCTTGAATTTACACATGAAAACATACTGAACCATAGAGCCATGCTGTCTTCAGACAGTCTTAAATTAGATAAAATAAAGCTATCAAAACAGCAATTTTTTTGCAGATGAGAATTAAGAGAAAGATATAGTTCATTAAAAAAATTAAGTTATCCAGGCCACCAGTGAGCCCATCTGTTTATACAAAGACTTCATTGTTGGCTGGGAAATGATAGAAGTTAGATTCATCTTGGCTTGGAACTGGGTCTTTCCTCCTGACCACATCCCAGTCCTCTGACCTCTTTGGGTCTCTTTAAATCTTAGCTGTACAATGAGATGATCTCTTGGGGGCCCTTTCAATTCCAAAAGATTCCCTGAGGATTCCCAGCAGGAGCCTATTTCTGGGTAGCCTGGAGCATGCTGAAAAATGAGATTAAGTGAGTAAATACAAAATCAGGTCAACAACTCTACAGAACCACCTGCCTATCCAGTTGCAAGGGGCCTGCATGCTAAAATGAGCAGATGCATTGGGCCCACTGGGTCTGTGTACTAAGTTTCTGTTGATCATATTATTATACCAGTTACATACTAACAGGCAACCCCCAACCAATGGCTTAAAGCAAATATTTTGCTCATAGTCTTGTGGGTCAAGAATTTAGAAAGACTCCTAGAGCCACTTAGAGACACAAAGAACTAATATCTGTAAAATACTGTGGTTAACCTAGAGGAAAGGAAAGCTGGGAGATAAATGGAGCAAGAGAGGGTCCTGGTGACATCACTGGTCATCTACCTGCTCCTACCGTGAGTCCATTTCAGGAACAATTCAGCCAAATGGCTAGAGTCCAGAACAACGATGATACCAAAGCCCGGTGGGTACATGGAGCAACTGGAACTCTTGCTTATCACTGCTGGGAACGCAAAGTGGTATAGCCACTTTCTGGAACAGTTCAGTGACTTCTTACAAAGCATAACACAAGCTTGCCATTCCATCCAGCAACAGTGCATCTTCATATTTACTCAAATTAAATAAAAACTTAGATTTACACAAAAACCTGAATGAAAGTTTATAACAGATTTATTTATAACTTTTCAAAAGTTGGAAGCAACCAAGATATCCTCTAATAGGTAAATAAATTAACACATTGTGGTATATCCTGACAATGGACAATTAATTATTCAGGTATAAAAAGATATGACTATTAGGTGTGTGGTTGCATGCCTATAATCCTAGCACTTAGGAGGAGGATTGGCCTTAGTAACATACTGAGTTCAAGATCAGCCTGGGCTACACAGCAAAACCCTATCTCAAAAAAGGGAGGGGGTCCTAAGGATGTAGCTTGGTGGCACAATACTTACCTAGCATATGTAAGGGCCTAGGAGGAAGAGAAGGAGAGGAAAAGAGAGGGTTAGGAGGGAGGGGAGGAGAGAGAGAGAAGACGAGGGAAAGCAGGTGTCATAACTGGGTTGGGTTGTCAATTAGAAAGGTTCCTAATATGACATTATTTCTCATACAGGCCAGAATTAGCTGGCCTCCTGGACTATTTGCTAGTCATTCCATACTTTTCCGTTTTAGCCTAAGAGAGCTTAGGTTCATTTTCAAGCACTTGTGGTTTTAAAAAAGTTCTAATAGATCTTGAGAAGAAATCCAGTGTGGTGGCTAGGAAATGATATGTAATAATCATTAACAGGATCTGAAAGAGCTCTGAGAGAAATCAGCAAAGCACATAGCACAAGGATGGGGCTCCCCGTGGCTGTGACAGTCAGAGATGCGGTAGGCCATATAGTAGCCAAAAGAAGGACTAGGTGAGGACTTGGGGATGGAAATGTGGACTGGAGAAAGAAGAAAGAGAGAGGAAAGAAGGAAGGCAGGGAGGGAGGGAGGGAGGGAGGGAGGGAGGGACCAGAGCAGGAACTAGAGAGATGGCTCAGCAGTAAGAGCACTTTCTCTCCCAGGTTCCGTTCCTAACACTTACACGACAGCTCACAACCATCTCTAACTCCAGTTCCAGGTGATCTGATGCCCTCTTCTAGCCTCTAGGCACACTGGGCATTCATGTGGCATATAAGCATACACGTAGTCAAAGCACTGGCACACAGCAAAATAAATAAATAATTTTTTAAGGCTACGACAGGAGTTGAGACACTGAACAGATTGTTGAGACAGGCAGACCCAAAGAACAAGGCAAAGGCCAGGTACCAAGAAATGGGTACGTCTCTGTGTGGTGGACTAACAGTAACTGAAGGCAGATATCTGGAAGCGGAGAGATCCCTACTGTCTGTGTCTTGTGTTCGTCATTAAGAGCTCTCTCTAGGGAACCAAACATGTCCTTCTTTCTCAATAGTGACTTTGGTTTAATAAACTGATGGTAATGTTTAGAGAGCTGGGCTGTGGAGGTTCTCCCACACCCATGATGGTTCAAGCCATTTAACATATCAACCACATGTCACAAAATAGTGATTCCCATGCAAGAGAGATTGCTCTTATCCTATCTATCCCTTTTTTCTGGACATTTGTCACTTGTGTACTTATTATTTCCCCTGAGAGGTTTCATAAGATCACTGTCTAGTTTTTTTCACTGATGGACCCAAAACTACCCACAATATGGTGGTTGCTCACTAAATAGTTCTTAAATGCCAGATGAACTATTTCTCTCCCTCAAATAGACTGAGGTGAGGGGACAGGACACAGACAGTAGATTAGATTCTATGCATTCAAACATTGGTGTCTGTGGTGAGAATAAAGGGCTGGCAAGACGATAATGATGGGATTTTAGCGGTTTCTCCCTGGGTTCCACACCACCCTTTAGCAGCTGCCAGACCTCATTTTCTCCTTTGTTAAAAACTTCCTGGCGAGTGTATTCTCTTTACCTCCACTGTGCTTTTTCTTCCGTCCACCACAGGCCTGCTCATGCTTCCAATGTAACACCTCTCAGAAGGTCACCAAAGCTGTCATTCTACCAACACCAAATGCTCTGATCAGTGCTCCTGTTTCTGATCTTTACACTTCCTCCTTCAAATTCTCTCTTCCTTTGGTTTTGCATTCCTGTGGCTTTCTTCTTTCCTCAAACACTGGCTCTACTCTGCTCTGTAATTATAAATCAACTTATCCCATGTGTCTGTCTGATCATTCTGTTTCCCTATTAGATACAGGCCATGTCTATGATTTCATGGGTGACCAGATGTGGTCTCTGTATTAGTCACACTTTCTGTCACAGTGGCAAGTATTCTTGTTTTGGTTCATGGCCTCAGAGGTTACAGTCCATGGTTGGCTGGCTACATTGCTTCCAAACCTATGGAGATTCAGATCAGTAAGATGGAAGGGCTTTGTGGCTCACAGCTACTCACCTCATGACAGTCAGGAAGCACAGACAGACAATGTCAGTGTTATTACGGGTCCTTCTCTTCCCTTTCTGTTCTGTCCAGACCCTCAGTCTACTGGGGACAGCTACACACATTCAGGGTAAGTCTTTTTCCTTTGATTCCTATGCAAATCAACTCTCTAAAAATGCCCTCACAGAAACACCTAGAAGTGTGTGCTTTACTAATTTTCTAGATGTTCTTAATCCAATCAAGTTGAATTTGATCAGCAGGTAGTGGATGACCTCAAGGAAAGAGAGTTTTCCAGATAGCCGGGCAGTTACTCATATGAACTCACAGCAATGATGACAGCATGCACAAGTCCCACATAAGCTCAAGCCAGACAAAATTCCAGTATAGAAGTGAGGAAGTTGATAGAAAACCCCAACCCTAGCTGAGTAACTATAGGCAATCATTAGCTGCTGGGACGGGGAAAGTCAGTCTTCTTTAAGAGTGTGACACTCTGGGTAGGCCTGATATATATATATATATATATATATATATATATATATATATGAATGAAATTGGGTGGACTATAGTAAATGGGGTGTATATGAGTGAATCTAGATATAATCAAAATATATTGTATGAAAACTGCAAAAACTCAATTTTTAAAAACTTTAAAAAAGCTTATCAGCTACATTTTCCTGCTCCAGGGCCCACACCCACTCTGCCTATCTAGCTAGGCTCTCCCCACACTGCCCCACCTTTGCCTTGGCCCTAGACTCCCTCCTGATTGCCCTACCTGAGACCTGCAGAGTACTGTGCTAAGACATGGAAACAGGCTGGAGAGATGGCTCAGTGATTAAGAGCACTGGCTGCTCTTGAAGAGGACCTGGATTCGATTCCCAGCACCCACATGGTGACTAACAACCATCCATAACTCCAGTTCCAGGGGATCCAACACCCTCTTCTGACCTCTACAGGAACTGCACAACACGAGTATACCTACCTACATGCAGGCAATACACTCATACACATAAAATAAAAAATAAAATATTTTCAAAATAAAAAAGAAGTGGAAATAAACTAAATGTCCCTCAATTGATGAATGGATAATGGTACATTGACACAATGGAGTTCTATTCAGCAGTAAAGAAAGATAAAATCATGAAATTTGCAGGTAAATGGATGGAACTAGAAATTGTTACACTAAGTGAAGTAACACAGACCCAGAAAAACAATCAACGTATGTTCTCTCTCATTTGTGGATCTTAGCACTAAATCGTTATATGTGATATATTCTAATGTAGCTACAGGAACCAGGAAAATGGAAAGAAGCCATGGAAGTAAAGGGAAAAAAGGAACCTCAGAGGCAATAGATGTTACCAATGGGGAAATGGAGAAAATGACTGCATTTAACTGGGAAGGGAGGAGGGAGGTTATACAAGGAACCAAGGGGGTAAAGGAGAAAAAGTGCTCAAGTGAAAATGGATAATAGGAGACAGGTATTATCAAGGGGAAAATGGGAGCACTCAAACTGGGGAGGGAGGAGGGAGGTTGAACAGGGAGAGAGGAGAAATAAATAATGGTTAGGCGGTATGAAAAACCAAAAGGAAATGTATTAGTTCAAAAGTCTACTGAAAAATATACATACAGTGTGTGTACATGAGTGCATGTGTATAGCAGAAGGCTGTATAACAAGAAATGCAGTGCCAGACAAGAAAGACCTCCCTTCGAAGTGTTGGTCAGGGTAGTCCAAGAGACTCCCAAATAACACAGGCTATTGCCACAGCCCTTGACTACAGCAGGATAGACTTTGGACACAGGACTTAGAGCAATGGAGCTAGAACTGACCTGGAAGTCTTCTCCCTAAAGACTAGCTCTCATAATTTCAGCAGATTCTATGCAAGTTGCTAAGGGAGAAAATTAACCAATGGTCCAAACCCAGCTGTAAAGCCTAATGACCACAACAATGACCTGCACAGCACAGTATCTATATTGGTGCAGTAATGGCACTTTTATTTTTGAGGTAGTCAACAGATATCTAATTGAACTTAAAGTCCTCTCATTGGGAGGGAATTCATATGTGGTAGTTTAAACATAGCTAAATACACATGGCTGGAGATTTTAGAGAAAACTCCAATCTGTCACATCCCTAGACAAGCAGAATTGTTTAGTGTATGCTAAATATGCATCCTTCTATTTATAAACAAGTATACCTGTCACCACTCATCAAAGAAGCTTTTTTTTTTTCACAACAGATGAAGACTATTACAGAGTTCGACAACTGGTCAAACACAGAGAATGACTATCTGTGAAATGCCCAGCCCTGAATGACACATCTGCAGTGGAACCTCTACACCTAAGGAACAAAGTGGAACAGGGGTAGAGAGAGACACTAGTGCATCGCTCAGCTCTCACCAGTGAAGCTTCCGCATGCAACTGAGGGAATTAACACAGAAAACCACAACTGGCCAAAATCTAGAGAATAAGAGACAACAGATTATGTCCCTGGATATACCCACACAGGGCTCAGGGACCATTGTAGAAGAAGGGACAGAAAAATTGAAAGAACCAGGGGTGGTGGATGACCACAAGGAAACAGAGTTTCCCAGACTTTTGCTCATATGAACTTACAGAAATGATGATGGCGTGCACAAGACCCATGCAAACTCAAACCAGACAAAAACGGAGCAGAGAACTGGGGAAATGGGCAAGAAGCCCCAGCCTTAGCTGACAAACTGTTGGCAGCTGATCACTGCTGGGTGAAGGAGAGTTGGTCTTTTTTAAGGTAGTGATGTTAGACAGGCTGCCCAGACTCATGGATGAACTCACACCAAGAGACACCTGGGGATACAAACTTGACTAGACAGACCTTAACATTTAAGAGAATACATGAAATCCAGTGGGTGGACTACGGAGGGGTGCAGATATGGGAGGGAGTCTAAATATGATTAAGATATATTCTATGAAAAGCGTAAAAATTCAATAAATATATATATACTGGAAAAATAAATAATTAATTAAAATAAATTTTAAAAAGAAAAATATTAGCCATCACAGACTCCAAACTGCATCCCCAGCTTAGTCCACTCTCCTAAAATTCTGATATTCAGTTTTCTCTGCCTGTAAGCTAGCCCGACACAAGTCCCTCTCAAATAACCCAAACTTGGTATGTCCCTGGTACCAAAGCACTGAATTAGCAGTCATCTCTGACTTCCCCTGGTACACCCCACAATTAGTCAGGTAGCACATGCTGTCCACTCCATCCTAAAGCACTTCCTAAATCCTATCATCTCCAGTCTCTGTCATTCCTCCCAAATTTCCTGCAGTAACTTCCTGACTCATCTCCTCACCTGCTGTCTCACCCCATGCAATGCACTTTCTGTAACAAAGCAGTATTTCTAAAAGGATTTGTCTTAGATCTTAAAGTTACTCCAGGTGATTTTCCATAATCTTAGACATACAATACAAACTCCTCAATAAGGCATGCAGAGCTTACAATGATGCATTTCTACCTGTCCCTCCACTCCAACTTCCACCAAGTCCCCCTTTTGCAACCCTATTTAATCAGAGCACTTCCTCCTGAATCCCTTCCCCTCCTATGCCCTAGCAGGTCCCACATATCCCTCGAGATTTCATTTACACATCACCTCCCCTGACTAACACCACATCGCGTACCCTCACCACACCACTTATCTGTCCAGTTTCTGAACCAGATTATTGGCTTCTTGAGAAAAGAGGTCATTCTTACAAGTCACCATAGTGCCTGGCTTTCAATAAGTGCTCAGTATGTGTACAATGAACAAATGAAAATCCTTAAGCTTGGAATCAGTACATGGAGGTCAAAGTTAGATCCATAGGAAGGTAGAGGATATCTGTCATTCTTTTTAGTCACCCAGTATTAATTCCTCACTTGGAGATTTAAGAAGGAAAAAAATCTACGTGAATTTTATGGTTTTGTCATTACATTTATTTGTGTGCTTTTTTGTTTTTGTTTTTGAAACAGGGTTTCCTTGTAGTCCCAGATGACCTGGAATTCACTATGTAGACCAGACTGGCCTTGAGCTCACACAGATCTGCCTGCTTCTGCCTCCCAAGTGCTGGGATTAAAGGTGTGCATCACCACACCTTACTTGAGTACATATTTGTGTGTGTATGTGTGCATATGTGTCGGTCAGTGGAAAGTTTTCAGGAGTTAGTTCTGCTCTTCTATTGTGTGGGTCATGGGAATCGAACTCAAGTTCTCAGACTCAGCAGGAAGTATCTTTGCCTACTGAACCATCTTACCATCTCCCTACTTGGATTGTGGATGCTAATCCTTCTTTCCCACTTTTGTCATTGTCTCTAAACTGATCTCCTGGGTAAGATGCAAAACCTTCCCCCAAGACTGGATGGGAAGTTAGAAGTTTAAGGTAGACAGAATGGGGAACTGTGCCCATTTAACAACTTTACATTCCCAAGCCAGCAACAGCAGAGACATATATATCCCCAGGCAGCAGATCCCAAGCATCTAGCTGCAGTGTCTGCATCTACAGAAGAATCATTATCATCTTCTCAGGCTTGTTCTTAGCACAGTTTCAAATGGTGTTTCTAGATGCTAACCCAGAGACTAATTCTCCTGCATTCTAGTGATCCCATTTCTATTGCTTATGATAGTAAAACCTGCCTGATTCTCAGAATTTCAAACAGTTTGAACTCAGAGTTTCAACCAAGATGCAGCACAAAGAAAATCGGTAAATTTCCAGGGCCCTAAAAACCTGAACAGTCCAAGTGGGACCATGTGGCCTGCTTGTTCAGGTACCATCTGGCCTGGATTCTACCCCTGTCCTTTCTCATAACAGCATGTAAGAATAGATCTGAATATGCCTTGGGGATCTGGTGTAACTTTACTTTAAAACAAGAAAAAGATCCCAAATGTGTGTCAGAGCCAAGGCCTGTGTGATCTCTGGTGCACTCTGAGGTTAGCATCAGATGATGCAATTCACAGGGCTGGGTTCAGAGCTCAGATCCAGACAGCCTTTCTGGGGAGAAGGAATTGCCAAAATAGTTGGCTGGGTTTGTAAGCCAGAGAAGAATGCCATTAGGAAAGAAAAGCCCAGACCGTGTGGTCTGCCAGTCTCTTGAAAGCTGGCTGATCTGAAGACTCTGAAGCTTAGTGACACTGAGGGGTGGTGAGTGGGTGAAGGCCTTTCCCTGCCCATGTGACCAAACGCATTGTTTGTTATCACCCCTACAAGAGCCCCATGTTCTGGCATTTTTATCTGAGGTATACTTCCTCCTCTTCTCTCAAACAACCTGGCACCCTCATCCCTTGCCCTGGTTAAACTCTACTCAGTAGATGAAAGCTATCCTTTGAGGTCATTTGTTTAGTAAAACACATACTTCATCATGTAATAGTTTCCTCAAGGCAAATGACTAACAGAATGGCCTTATGATGACTGAGATATAACCAAAGTCCACCTCCTACTAGCAATATCTTCCAGGCATGTACAAGTCAGTGGGACAGGAGCCACTCTGGCCCATGATACTTTCTGGAAAAAAAAAAATCTCACCCTAGGAATTCTGCCTAAGTACAACTGGCACATTCTGCCCACTTACACTTTCCCCAGCATCTTGCTTCCATTCCTGAATCACAGCATTCACATATTTTGTGTGTGTGTGTGTGTGTGTGTGTGTATGTACACACATGAGTTCATATGTGTGTGAAGGGCACACTTAGGTATTATTTCTCAGGCACCATCCATCTTTTTGTTTCTGAGACAGGGTTTGTTTCTCCCTCCCTGGCCTGGAACTCTACAAGTACGCCAAGCTACCAATGAGCCCCAGGGACCTACCTATTTTCACTTCCTAGTGCTAGGATTACAAGCACATGCCACCATGCCCAGCTTTTTGATGTAGGTTCTGAGGAATGGAACTCAGATCCTCATGCTTACCAGGCAAACACTTTATAGACCAGGCTAATTTTTCAGTCCTATTTACACCTTTCGAAATAGGATGTGATTCCAAAGGCACCTTGTGACAATGCAGATGTGTTGGGAAGGAGATCACACACAGCCACTAACATCCCCACAGACCTTGTGAGAATGAATGTAGGGGGAAGAGGGAATGAAGGTAAGGTCCAAACCCAACTGGGTACACCAGGAAGCCAGTCATGAAGGAAGACCATATTTGGCCATCTTGAAGCATAAGGCATTGACTGGGCACTCAGAAAGATAAGTGGGAACCATCCTAATGAGGGGGAAGGCACTCAGAAAACCACATGGGGCAAGCCAGGATGAAGACAAAACCAGGACTGGCAACAGTCCCAAGGCTTTTCTTATGGAAGTGGAATTGTTCATGAATGCCTTCTAAATGCTCCCTCCCCAGACAAGCATTGACTGTGGCCTGTACCAGTTCCCTGGACCCATAACGTCTGTGCAAACTAAGAGAGCTGCATCATAATGGAAAGACATGAAAACAGATTTCCCTCAAAAGCCATCTTTAGAGCAGTGCAAACTTACCAAACACAAGAACATTTGGGTGTGTCTAAAACATAAACACAGAATAAGAGCAGCATGCCACTTCTACTCGTACTGTAGCAGGGAGATTGTGCAATCACAGGACATGGAACCTAGCCTAGGACCCAGATCATCATGGCCTCCGTTTGCAGCTCTTTGCTGGAGAGAATCCCACTCCTCAGGGCACTGCCCATCCAACATCCCAAACCCTGCCCGACCATGCTCCTAGCACTTGAAACCCAGGAATTCCTTGACCAAGCCACGAAGCTAAACCACACACAGCACTGGGAGTCAGGAAGGAGGGCCAAAGTGTAGCTCATTGAAGAGGCATGTGAGAGATGGGCCCTGAGGCAGAGGGGTGCCTATCACTATGAGGGGCTCAGAAAAGCAGAGTGAAATCAAGGCACCAGAAGGAGCTTGTACTCGGTTTTCGAATTTCTGCTCTGGTTCTGCGAATATTCTCAGTAATTTTGCCTTAGGCTTCATTTTTGTGTCAGCAAATCTGCGAAGGGCCTGGCCCCATATGTTGCTGGCATCAGCTAGGTAATGAGAGGAAGAGGACTCTGGACCAGCTACGCAGAAGGGGCATATGCATCTGCCCTTTTCCTCCTTTCATATTAGTGTCCTTGGGGAGAGATGGAATCAAAACATAAAGACTCCACCCTAGTCTCCCAGATAAGACGATGCTCCCAAAAATGGACCCTCAAATGTAAATGTCTAAAGGAATACTTTGAGCACTGAAAACTAGGGGGCATCATTGGGAAAACATACAGTGCTTGTACCATTTCTTCCATGTATGACTCTGGTCCTGCATCAATTAACTGAGCATGCTCTGACAGCACAGCTGGTCCTCCACATCCCTTTGTGAGCTGCCAGGCTAAGCTAGTACGTGAATGCCTAACACTGAACAGAGCTCCAGAGAACAGAGTAAACAGAGTGACCTTGTATATGAAGGTATTGGAAAAGTATATGAAGTCTTAGGGTATCCAAAGTCCTCTAGAACATGACTAGCTGACTCTCAACTTGGTCTTGGTTATCCTCTGCTCTGAGCTAGGGCTCTCAAAGCTGCAAGGACAAGAGAGCAAAGAACCAGACTCTTTAGAGAAGGCTGTAAGTCATCCAGACTGAATTCTAAGCCTGCCTTGCACCCCACATCTTCTTCCAAAGAAAGCCAAGGGTGGTCATCAGGACCAGAGAGCTCTCTGAGGGTTGGAAGGACAAGGAGCCTGCAGAAAAATGAAGATGCATCTGAGAGAGGGTTGGTCACGGGGCCTCTTGTTCTGAATTTCCAATGTTTTTGAAACTGTTTTCCTATGTTGGACCAGGGAGGCATTTCCGTCTTGGACTGATACTGCGACCTTCAGCTTTCCCACCATCCCACCAACTGAGGCGCTAAGCTTCTGCAGGAAGACTGACCTTTGCTCTGCTCTCAGCAGCTGGGCCTCCTTCTTTCCTGGTTTTGTTTCAAAAGAAAAGTGTGACAAAGGGATGCAGCCTACTTCCTGTGTCATCTACCTGACTTCCGAGTCCATCTCTTGTGCTCCTTCAAAGGTGGCCCTCAAAGTCATTCAGCTGGGGGAAGAAGCCAAGGGGAGCCTGAGGGCCCAGTTTTGTATCTTTTACACTCACAGGGTTCCCTTGCCCTCTCCAGCAGCAGTACAGATCAGAGCCTACCACAGTGGTACACACCTATAATCCTGCCAATCAGGAGGTGAGGATTATCGGTTCCAGGCCAGCCTAGATAGAAAGCAAGACCCAGTCACAATAAAATAAAATAAAAAACAAAACACAAAGACAAGTAAAGACTAAAGTGTTAACACCTCTCACAGGGCTTGAACAGATAGAAACACACAGTTTTTAATAACTCTTAGCTGTGAATAAGGATTTGGTGCAGATACACACAGCTCGTGCCAGTGGAATTTGTGCTGTAGTCTGTCATAATGCGTGGCAGAAACAGTGCAGGTGGCAATATATGGCATGTATGTGCACACATGTATGGTATGTTCAGGTGTGTATATGTGCATACAGGTGCACTCACCCATATGGGCATTTGTGT
Organism: Eospalax fontanierii; assembly: GCA_035773235.1. Classification (NCBI taxonomy): domain Eukaryota; kingdom Metazoa; phylum Chordata; class Mammalia; order Rodentia; family Spalacidae; genus Eospalax; species Eospalax fontanierii. Next base: position 63,698,145 of record CM069540.1, on the reverse strand, counting down.
AGGGGCCAGAGATTGATGTCACATATCTTTCTCAATTGCTGTCTTATTTTTCCAGGCAGGGTCTCTCACCAAATCTGGAGTTTACCACTTCAACCAGAGCAGCTCACCAGCAAGCTCCAGGAATCCATCTGTCTCCACCTTCTCTCTCCCAGAGCTGGGGTACAGAAACATACCACCATATCTGCCTTTTACTTGGGTTCTGAGGATCTGAACTCAACTTCTCATACTTTTGCAACAAGCATTTCATCCACTGAGTCATCTTCCCAGGCCCAATCTGGCTTTTTTAAAGTTAGGTTTTTGATTAGCATACAAAGAAATGGATTTCATTATGACATTTTCATATATATATAGTTAGTTATATTTTGTTTTTATCTGCTCCTCCCTATTGCCCTCCATAGTTCCTCCTCTCTCCCTCTTCCTGGTCTCCTTCCCTCAAGTATTTCTTTTCTGTGTTCATTCTATCTATCTATCTATCTATCTATCTATCTATCATATATATATATATATATATATATAATTATTCCCTCTTGTTTCCCTCACTCCCTCTCTTTAGATCACTTTATCCCCTCTCATGGCCCCTTCTACTTTAATGTCCTACATATGCATGTCTGTGTGTGTGTATGTATGTGTTCTATATATGAGAGGAAACTTAGCTACTCAAACAGAACATTATATACTAGAAAATGTTCTGAATGGGCAATTTATATAATTTTAAGAAGGTAAGTACCCCAGAGCTACAAAGCTGACCCTGCAAAGTATCTAATTCAAAATCTACATGAGACATTATCATAAAGATGGTGAAAAGAGTGATAACAATGGCAGTGTACATGCACACAAAGACACATCAACGTGTGCATATACAAACATATGAACACATACATGTGCACAGTACACACAGTCAGAGTTCCTCAAGCATGCTTGAGGGAAGCCAGCCTCTGAAGGAAGCTGGAGCTGTTACAAACAAAAGCCATGTGGTAAAAGTCTTGGACACCACCTTGGAGCCACGGTAAAGCCCACCCTGACTCTGGGCTTTTAGTAGTAATAAAGCTATATTTTTATATATTAGTTGTCTATAACTGAGTTAACAGGTATGCTTAATCAGCTAAGCTAGAGTGTCTAAGATACACATGAGTTTTGCCAGATATACCACAACTGCTGTGTGTCTTCTGCAAGAGTTCATCATGGCAGGGAGGCATGGTGGCAGAGGTGGCCAGAGTAGACGCAGAAGCTAAGTGCTCACATCTTCCAGCAGGCACAGGAAGCAGAGAGCGACTGGAGATCCTCAAGGCTTAAGAACCCTCTAAGCCCGCCCCTGGAGACGTGCTTCCTCCAACATGGCCACACCTTCTAAGGCCTCCCAAAACAGCGCCACCAACTGGGGACAAAATGTTCCAATACTTAGAGCCTATGGGGGACATTCTCATTCAAACCACCACAGTCTCTGACCACATAATTTATTTTTCTTACAACAACCCATTATATCCTGAAAATTTCACCAACTTCCTCTTTTAAAGTTATTCAGTCAAAGATTACACATAGTCTTGGGGAAAAGGAAAAATGTTTCTTAGCACAGAAGCTTGAACTTGATTTCCAACCACAGATCTGAGGTCTCTTCTGCTCACCAAGAGCCAGGCATGAATTCAGAGCCAGTTTAGTGGCAGTTTAACATGTCTGACGGCATTCTTCCTGCCACGGAAAGGAAAAGCATTTCAAAGGAAATCAGTCATCTGAACCAAGACAGCAAATATATAGATTTTGTGATGTGACACCTCTAGGTTGTATTTAATACCCACTGGGCTCTAAATTAAGTTTAACATGATTCAGTGGTCCTAGAGAGATCTCTTTTGAGCAGGAGCTCATTAGCGCATAGTGGTAGCAAGCCAGGGTTAGGTCTCAGATAGCAGAGTTTCCAGTAGCAGAGAGGGAACTGGAAAAGCCTCCAAGCAGACACTCTGCGACCTCGGGCACCATCGCATTCAGTCCTCCCCCAGTTCTCTCAAGTCGGCTGTCTCTAGGAGTCCCACTATAAACTCTTTTTTCACTACTGTCCCCCAGTGGATCTTTTCACTCATTTCACTCAAATGCTCCAGCACCTAGTCTAAAACATATTTTAAGATGAGAGGGAAAAGATTCAGCATACTGATTTATTTTTCAATGTATGTGTTTTTATTGAATTTTTGTGGATTTCATACAATACATTTTAATCATATTTTGATCTTCCCTACCTACGCCCCCACAGCCTGCCCACAGGATTTCACACATTCTGTCTTATATCTTAAGGCCTTTTGAGCCAAGTTTGTGTACCCAGATGTTTCTCGGTATGAGTTCATCCACTGGAGCCTGTTCGGCCTATCTAGTGTTATTCTCTTAAAGAAGATCAAGTCTCCTCACCCAGCAGTGATCAGATGCCAATAAGGATTCTGAATTATCTTAAAAGACAGAATTTTAGAACCAGCTGGTTCTAAAATATTACTACCTTAGAAACTTATTTATTGCTCTTCTTACAATTTCCAGAAGAGTAAAACTGGGCTCTGAATACTTAAGAAGTGGCCTTAAAACCTACTTAGCAAGTTAAGACTAGAACCCAGGCCTTCTGAATCCAAAATTCAAAATTCTTTCTCTTTATCAAACTCTTTATAATAAGTAATCTTAGGTGTCAACTGGACCAGGATTTACCGGTCAGATACTTAATCAAACACTAATCCAGGGTTGCTGGGAAGGTAATTTGTAGAGGAGGTTTGCATCTATCATCAGTAGACTTCAAGAAAGATCACAACCAACAATGTGAATGGACATAATCCAATTTAAAGGCCTTCAGAGCAAATAGTGGGGTTTCCAAAAGATGGAAGCATTCTGTTTCCAGACAGCCATCCTGCATGAGTAGTTTCTAGGGTATAGACATGTCCTGTAGATCTTGAACTGTCAGTCCAAACAATTGTATGAGTTAAATGCCTTTAAAATTCTCTCTTTCTATTCTCTCTCTCTTGCATATATTCTACTGGTTCTGTTTCTTGGGAGAATCTTCACTAACTATTCAAGAAGCCAAAGAAAATAAATCCAAAATGCCATGGAAGAAAACTGAGAGGTTAAGAGTAATTCACAGACTGTGAAAAAATGATCTAATATCTATCGGGAAAATGAAAGACTGAAAACTGCACTGTTGCACAGTAAAGAACAAGGGGTGAAGTTCCTGCACACAAAGGATGTGTAACTGAGGAGTTCTTAAAGAAGACAATCTCTTGACAATGTTTAATCCAAAAGACAAGAAGATCTTCAGCTGAAATCGTTTCGATGGCGCTAGTTTCAGAGAAGGAACAATGAAGTCTTCTGTTTGAGTTACCTTTTGAGCCTTTGTCCAAATACCTGGCATAGCCACAAGGGAGGAAGGCTTCATTTTGGTCATGGTTCCAGAAGCTTCAGTGTACTAGGGAAGAACATAATGGGTGGGAACACGTGGAAAAAGTTGTTTACTTCACTGTGTGCAGGAACCAGAGTGAAAAAGACAGAAGAATGAGATAGAGCTTTCAAAGGCCCGCAGAGACCCGCTTCCTCCAACCAGGCCAGCCCTTCACAGTTGTCATCCCCTGTCTGTTCAGATTTTGAATTCAACAGTGGATTAATCCATTCATTAGGTGAAAACCCTCATGAGAAAATCATCTCCTGAAAGACAGAGACAGACAGAGAGAGATGAGACAAAGACAGAGACAGAGAGAGACAGAGAGCCTTATTTGATCTCCTGGGTTTCTCAGTTCAATCAATGCAAAATCAGTATCACCCACTGCACTCTCTCCTGCCATCTTTTTCATTTTTCCTTTCATAAAACCATGCCTGCCCTTTGTGCAGAATAAAGTTATGGACCATGAGTTTTGAAATATTTTTGGTTAGTCACTAAGTATCTATTCTTCTGAGACTATTTTAAGGATGCCACTGATTTTATTTGTAGGTTAGGAGGTAAAAGAAATTTCCAGAAAAACACTGATAGTTAAAAGCAATGCTTATTTTAAATTTCAAAGGAGATTTGACAAGACACCCTTCCAAGTACATAGTCACTTAAAAAATAATACCCACATCATAGCAACGTCCTTTCGCTTCCTACTGTGCTTGCCATTCATGTGACAGAGGGATGAACAGACTTTCACACCTGGTCATGGGAACTGTTGTCCTTAAAGATCTTAGAGGATTTTGAGTGTGAAGGGATAAGGAAGTTGTTGCATTGTTAAGATTTGTCATTGTTTCTCGCACAGAAATGGTAGCAGGCAACTGAAAAAAAATCGGTTTTCCAGATTTCCCATCCCCATGAGGTAGGTCTGTGGTGGTCAATCCCAACTGCAATGAGACTGCTCGAGGGAACTTTTTTAAATGCTGGCATAGCAGGGTGTGATGGTACGTACCTTTGATCCTAGCGTTCCAGAGGCAGAAGCAGGCCGATCCCTGTGAATTCAAGCCTGCCTGGTCTATACAGTGAGTTTCATGTTAGTCTGGTCTGCAAAGTGAGTTCCAGGCCAGCTGTGGCACACATTGAGACCTTGTCTCAAAAATAAGTAAGTAAATAAATAAATACTGATGTGGGGCCTACAATGTGGCTGAGTTGGTAGAGGCGGGTGCTTACATGCAGCGGGCCTGATATCCTGAGTTCAATCCCAAGATCCCATAAGGTGGCAGGAGAGAGACAACTCCCAGGAATTGTCCTCTGACCTGCACACATGTGCCATGGCACTTGGGCACCTATATTTACTTACACACACACACACACACACACGCACACCATAAATTAATTAATCCATTTTTCAAAATGCTGGTGAGGGGTTAGAGAGATGGCTCAGAAGTTAAGAGCACTGGCTGTTCTTGTAGAGGACTGGGGTTCAGTTATCAGCATACACATGGTGACTAACAACTGTCCATAATTCCAGTTTCAGGAGATCGGATCATAACTCCAGTTCCAGAGGATCCAACTTCCTCTTCTGCCTTCTGCAGGACACATGCAGGCAAAACACTCATACACATAAAATAAAAATAAATAAAATATTGATGTTATAGTCCCACCTCTAACCAATTAAGTACAAATTTTCTAGGGTGTTAGTATTAATGCTGGTAATTTTTAAACACTTTGTAAGTGATCCCAGGTGCAGATAAGGTTGAGAACTGTCACGACCACCTCGACCAGCAAGGAAGACGCAACACCGGACTCTTCTTTAAGCAGTTTACTCAGGAACCTTGAACAATCTTCTGACTTCTAACTTCTGACTTCTGACTTACTTCTGACCCTGGGGAAAGCCCGCCAGAGACTTAAATCCCCTCCTGCCAGCCAACCCCAAACTACCACGTGGTGAAAGCAGATAGGCGCACATATGCAGAAGCAGGCCCAGATCTCAGCCACAGCCAAATATGGAGTTGTTTACTCCAGAGAGCACTCACCCTCGGGATGGTGGAAGGCGGAAGCAGGCGCCATCTTTAAGAAGCGGCAATCCGCAGCTCTCTACAGAGAACAACTGGGATAATGTTCTTTGTCACCGTTTAAACTATTATTCTTCTGTTTAGCAACAATGTGAACAATAAGAATGGCAATAATCAGAGTTATAGAGATGGTTCAGTGGTTAAGAGCATGGGCTGCTCTTGCAGAGGACCCAGGTTCCATTCCCAGCACCTACATGGCAGGTAACAATCGTCTGTCACTCCAGTTCCAGGGAATCCAACAACCCTCTTCTGACCTCCACAGGCATTGCACAACATGGTGCATTTGTACATATGCAGGCAATACACTCATACACATACAAAAAAAGAAATAATCTCAACCTTATATAGGCTGAACAGGTTCCAGTGAATGAACTCACAACAAGAGACACCTGGGTACACAAACTTGACTCCATAGACTTCAACATATAAGACAGAATGAGCGAACCCTGTGGGGAGGCTACAGGAGGTACAGATAAGAGTGTCTAAATATGATTAAAATGTATGAAATCCTTAAAAATTCAATTTAAATATTCATTAAAAAAGAATAATAACAATCACAAGCATCAACCCAAAATAAGAGAGTGATGATTTCAAGTCACCGTCCCCAAAACCCCTGCACCTACTCAAACTCAAACTGTCATTTTTTTCTTATTTGGAAACATGGGTACTATATTGTTCACAAATGTATAGGTACCAGCTGCTAGAACAGTGTCTAGCCATACAACATATTCTCAGTAAGTATTTGCTGGATAAAAAGATGATTGGGCAGAATTTTTTCTGGTTTGGGTCCTATTCGAGTAATGCCATTTTCTACTGTGAAACTCAGCAACTAATTTCCAGAAGATGGTTCCTAGGAGTGCAATTTTGTCATCCACAAGAACCCTTGTAGTTGGTGTCAATGCCAATGATACCCTGGAGGAAGCTGGCCAGCAAGGGTCTGGAGGGTAGAGGTGATCATGATTAGTAAGCAGTAGACTCAAGTGGGAAACCCTATCTCAACACATAAGGTGTAGAATTGTTAAGGAAGACACTTGATGTCAATCTTTGGCCTCCACACAAATATGCACACATGAGTATGTGCACTTGCACACACACACACACACACACACACACACATGACCACACCCTTGGAAATATGCATATATATGCATTCACTCCATATACATATACACATGAAGAAAAGAGAGATAAGATCAATTGGGGCCTTTCAGAAGTGATTAAGTCATCAGGGCTCTGCATTCACAAATTCACTAATCCATCCACAGATTGATACATGCATGGGTTATCCTCAGAGTGGGTCTGTTATAAAAGCGAATTGGCACCCATCTTTTGTATTTGCTTGGTTCCCTGTGTAATCTTCAATATTACCTCAGAACTCCACAGAAAGTCCCCATCAGCAAGCAAGGTCTCTCTAATGTGACCCCTTGGCCTTGGACTTTCTAGTCTCCATAAGTGTAAAAAATAAATGGATTATAAAATAAACTACTCAAAGCCAGGCATGGTAGTACACGTCTTTAGTCCCAGCACTCAGAAGGCAAATGCAGGCAGAGATTGAGGCCAGCCTGTTCTATATAGTAAGCTCTAGGCCAGCTGTGGCTACAGGGAAACGTCTCAAAAAAAATTTTTTTTAATTATTCAGTCTTACATGATCATCCATAGTAACTAAAGTGGATTAAGACAGTTCTAGAGTGAAGAACTGGTTATAGCGACTGCCTGTGACTGTCTCCAGGAAACACGGGTTTTAATACTGACCAGAAGAAGAATTAGGAAGAGAAAGACGTAAGAATAGAGGCATCTTGCTTCAATTTCTTTCTTCAGTGTCTTGGAGTTTTTATCATACAAGTCTTTAATTTCCTTGTTAGATTTATTCCAGGATGTTTTATGTTTAGTGAGGCTGCTGTGACTAGGGCCACTTCCCTGGTTTTTTTACAGTATGTTTGTTGTTAGGATGCAGGAAGGCTATGGATTTTAGGGTGTTAATTTAATATCCTGCTACTTTGCTGAATTAATCTGCTCTAGAGGTTTTCTGGTGACATATTTAGGGTCTTTTATGCAAAGAATCACATCATCTGCAAACACAGGTATTTTCAAGATAAGCTGAAAATACACTCACGATTTGTCTCTTCTTTATCTCCTTCTTTTGTCTTACTGCTCTACCTAAGACTTTAAACTCTATATGGAACAGGAAGCGAGAAAGTGAACATCCTTGTCTTTTTACTTGTTTTAGTGGCAATGTTTTGAGTTTTTCTCTATTATAATGTTGACTATTGATTTGTTGTATGTTGCCTTTATTATGTTGAGATATGTTATATAAATCCTTGGATTTTTTTTGTGACTTTTATCATGATAGGATGTGGGATTTTGTAACAGGCTTTTTAAGCATCTAATGAGATGATCCTGTGGTTTCTGTCCTTGAGTTTGTTTATGTGATACATTACACTTACTGATTTATATATGTTGAACTATCCCAGCATCTCTATCATGAAGCTGACTTGATCACAGTGGATAATCTTTTTGATGTGCTCTTGCATTCAACTTGAGAATATTTTATAGAAGATACCCAAAGATAGAAGGTTTCCCATACTCATGGACCAGTAGGATTAATATTGTGAAAATGGCCAGCCAACTAAAACACAATCTCCATTAAAAATTCAACAATATTCTTCACAGAAATTGAAAAAAAATAATCTCGAAGTTCATCTGAAAACACACAAAAAAAGATAGCCAAAATAATCCTGAACAATAAAAGACTTGCTGGAGGCATGACCATTCCTGATTCTCTTGAGCTACAGTAACAAAGTCAGCATGGTTCTGGCAGAAAAACAGACAATGGACTGGAACTGAGAACCCAAACTTAAATCCGCCCATACTTACAGCCACCTGATTTCTTTACAAAAGGGCCAAAAACACACACTGGAGAAATGACAGCATGTTTGACAAATGGTACTGGTCATACTAGAGAATTACATGTGGAAAGTGAAACTAAATTCCTACTCTCACCCTGAAAAAGCTCAATTCCAAACAACCTAATGTCCTGAATCTGAAATACACTGGAACTGACAGGCACAGGACTGGACTTTCTGACAGGACCTCAGTGGTGCTGGCATGAAGACCAACACTTGACAAACAGGACCTCACGAACAAAAGAGCTTCTATACAGCAAAGACACCATCATTTGAGTGAAGAGGCAACCTACAGAATGAGTAAAATCTGTATCAACTATACATCTGATAGAGTTAATATCCAGAATATGCAAAGAACTCAAAAACAAAAACAGTAAACATAAAAAAATTTTTAATTGGGGCAAGGAACTAAACAGAGAGTTCACAAATGATGAAACAAAAATGTCTGAGAAATATTTTTTTAATATTCATCTTTAGCTATCAAGGAAATGCAGATTAAAACTACCTTGAGATTTCATCTTGCCCCATGCAGAATGGTTAAGATTCAAATGCTAATGAAGATGTGGGAAAGGAGAACACTTGTTCATTGTGGGCGGATTGCAAACTTGTGCAGCCACTATAAAAATCAGTGCGGAGGTTCTTCAAAAAGCGAAAAATGAATGAAATATTAGTCAGCCTTGAGAACAATGAAATCATAATACTCTCAGGTAAATTGATGGAACTGGAAACAATCATCCTGAGTGAGGTAACCTAGACCCAAAAATATAAAGGTCATATTTTTCTCTCATAAGTGCGTGCTAACTTTGAATCTTTAGATAGATATATTTCAACTGAAAAATCCATAGAGTCAGGAAACTAACAAGGGGCCGTAAGGGTAGGTTCATGAGAAGGGAGATAGAACACAGTGATATAAAGGAGAATAATGGGATGGGAAGGGTTAAATGGGGTGGAGGATGATAGGGTGGGAGAAGGCAGGGGTGAGAGGAGGGTAATAACACTGAAGGCCTTTTGGAAAGGTCACAGGGAAACCTGCTACAATAGAAGCTTCTTAAAGCGCAGACAGATGCAATATAAAAAGAGCTTAGACCCTTAAACAGTACTAGCTATTGCCATTTCTCTTGACTACACATCAAATATCTTCACAGCAAGACCCCATTGCTAAAGATACAATGTACCTGAGTTACAGAACAAACAAGGAGTCAAGCTAGTACAGACCTCGAAGCTTCATCTCCACTGGCTAGCTTTCATACTACTAGAAGATTCTATGAATACTAGAAGAAAAAAGTCCCATAAACCTTATCTAGCTATTAACCTATGATCTATAACAACTGACCTGGCAAGATACACCAAATGGTACAATAGTGGCACAGATATGATGGGAAAAACCAACCATCTCTTTCACAAGATGGATCCTATACCTGGTGCTGTCATCAGGGCCAAGAACTGTAGCTAGACAGGTCACAGGCCACAGAGGAGAACCTAGTATGATTATTTTGCTAAACAGACTTCTTATCATGTCCATATATTATCACATGTCTCAGCTCTCACAAGAGAAGTTGATTCTGGCAGCAGATTATAATTAACACAGAGATCCACAACTGGTCAATGTGCAGAGACTAAGAGACTTCGGAACACTCACGCCTAAATGGAACACTTGTATCACATCCCCTCTTCCCAAGGCTCAGGGATCATTGAGGAGAAAGGGGTGGAGAGATTGTAAGGGCCAGAAGTGGGAGATGAATACAAGGAAGCTGTGTTATTTAGACACCACAGGGTAATTACACATATGAACCCAGAGCGCTTGTGACAGCATGTATAAGACCTGTGCAAGTCCAAGACAGACAGAAACCTAGCGGGGAGGGGGGGGGGGCAGAAAGTCCAGGCCCTAATGGAGGATCTATTGGCAATTGATGGCTGCTGGAAGGGAGAGTCAGTCTCCTTACTGGTATGATGTTTGGCAGGTTGACCAGACTCCGAGGGATAGATCCATGCCAAGGAGCATTTGGGGAATTAGACTCAACAGGACCTTAAAAAAATAAAAGTACTAATATAGGACATTGAGCCAGGGTAGCAGTGTGGAGACAGAGATGGGGAAGGAGGTACGAATATGACCAAAATACATTATATGATATTCTCAAATAATCAATAAAAGTATTTTAAAACAATAATAATAAAGACAGCATGGAAATGAAGAGTTATAAAATAAGAAAGTGGAGCAAATGTGAGGTTGTGATAAGACATGGGTGTATTATAATCAAGTTCAAGTTCATGGAAAATCCACTGGGTGAGAAGGAAAAACAAGGGCTTATACTTGTGTAAATGCATTTACCCACAAGCCATAGAGATAAGTACTAACAGCCATTTGCGTACTTACTACTTTTTCCTGTGACTGTTTTTTGGCTACTATCTGAACAACAGCAATTCAGAGGCAGAGGCAAGAGAGGTGCTTTGCTCTCTGTGATATCCTGGAGCCTAACAGAGCATGCAGGCCCCTCAGTCTGTTGACCTAGGAAGTGAATGAAGGCTTTTAAAGCTCCAATGTTAGACTTTACACCAATTACTGAAAGCACAAAAGACATAGCATGTTGGTGGCTTTATTTTAAAGGACTTGTTTTTCACTGAATCAAAACACTGTTTTTTCTTTTTACAGTCATACTTCAGTATCCACAAAGAGTTCTAAAATTATCCACAGACACCAACGTCAAGGATGTTCAACTTCCTTATATACCTCGATGTAATTTTTACATATAATCTACCTGAGCCTACTATAAAGATGATGTTACTTATTTAGTTACTTTAGTTACTTATTACCCAATACAGTATAGATATTGTGTAAACCCAGTATGGTGCTACATGCCTGTAATCTCGGCATTTTGGAAGTCAAAGCAGGAGGATTGCAAGTTTGAGACCAGCCTGTGTTAGTTACACAGTAAGTTTGTATCAGTCTGGGTTACACCAGTTCCTGTTTCACAAAGAAAGAGAATGAGAGGGACAGAGAGGGAAAGAGAAGGGAAGAAAGGAGAGAGAAAGGGAAGAAGAGAGGTAGGGAAGGAGGAGGGAAGGGAACGAAGTAAGGAAGGGAAGCAACAGAAAGAATAAAAAGGAAATGAAACAAAACAAAAGGAAAGTTAAATAAGGAGCTGTTACAGTGTACTGTCTAGGGATACTGACTAGCAAACATCTGTACATGTTGGTTCAGACTGATTCCTGAAAAAATGGTTGCAGAGCTTGAGGATTCTGAGTGTAACTGCCAAGATCCTTCAGCTTAACTATGATGTAAAAGTCTTTGACACTACTCTCAAATTTAGAAAGTAGCCCATTTAAATGCAAGGTTATATACTTTATACCTATACCAGATTAGCTAAAAATATCTTATAGACATCAAATTCTCCACAAATCGGGAAAATTTCAAAACATTGTAAGTTCAGAATTATGAAGGAAAACCATTCTTGGCGATGCCATCAGGATCTTTTACAGTCCAGGGCTTTGCCAATGTGACCAACATCATCCACATGCTTCTCCGACTATTATTAAAGTCACAAGGATAATGAGGAAAATATGGCCCTTTGCTTACTTCTGTTTCTGTCTTAACATATCATTGTTTGTAATATTCGTATCTTATAGTGTTTTCCAGTAATGCTTAAAGTCCTATACAAGTAGTTGTTCTTATTCATTCAGTAGATATTATCCTTATTTTGCAAACAGAACACGCAAAATATAAAGAGTTTAGCTTGATTAAGCAACAAAGTTCAATGAAGAGACTGGGAATGGACCAGGACGGTAGGGAAGAAATAGTTTCCCCTGGCTGAATTCACTTGAAAATAAAATTTTCTTGATCTGTTGTCTTAGATGTGTGCATGTGCTTGTGGAGGCTAAGACGGATGTCTCTGCCATATTCAAGGAGGCAGAGTCTCCCCACTGAACCCAGAGCTCACCCGTACGGGCCAATCTAGTGAGCCAGTTTGCTCTGTCTCCGTTTTATGAGTGTTACAGACCGGCCACCATGCCCACGCAGTATTTGGATGGGTTCGGAGGATCTTAACTCCAGGTCTGCGGTGCGAAACTACGAAACAAAATTATTTTGACTTCTACCTTTTCTATGTGGTTTTAAATTATTTCGTCAATTCCTAGGAAAATGAACGAGGCACAGAGGGACCGGCAATACCAAACAGAGGTTAAGCAGTAAAAATATGTAACGTCTGCCTGGCATGGTAGCACATGCCTTTAACCTAGCACTCAGGAGGTGGAAGCAGGTGAATCTCCCTGAGTTCAAGGCCAGCTGGGGCTACATAGTGAGACTTTGCCTTAAAAAGAAAAAACCATGAATTTCTATACCATAAAACTTTCTCTTCATTTTGAGTTTATTGATTAATTCATCTTTTAGCATATTCAAAATATTATGAGTGCCTGCAGGTATGACTCAGTGGTAGAGTACTGACCTAAGGCAAGGGTGTGATTCCTGCACCGCAAAACTGGAGTTCAGACCCCCAGAACCCATGTACATACTGCGTGGGCATGGTGGACGGTCTGTAACACTGATAAAATGGAGACAGGTGACCCACAGAGCAAACTGGGTCACTAGACAAGCCTGTGTGTGAACTCTGAGTTCAGTGAAGAGACCTTGCCTCCGTGAACAAGGTAGAGTAACCACGAAAGACTCCTGATATCAATCTTGAGCCTCCACAAGCACATGTACATACGTGCACCCACACACATATGAGTAAACACATGCACATCACATACACACACACAAAAAGCTAAATAATTAATAATTAAATAAAAGCATTAGCACTTTTATAAGAACACACATCATTTTATGTCGAAAATGAAATATTTTTGTAAAGTCAATTCCCTATTTGCAGACTGCAATGCATTCATTCCAAATAACAGTAAAGGATATCCACATTCCTACCCTTTTTGAAGAAATTTGATGCTTTTTTCCATGCCTGTGTGCATGTGTGTGTGTGTGTGCGTGCATGTGTGTATGTGCATGCCTATGGGCATTCATGTGTGTGTGTGCATGTGTGTGTGTGCGTATGTGTGTGTGTTCATGCTATGGGCATTTGTGTGTATGTGTGTGTGTGCGTGCGTGTGGGGGGAGGCTAGAGGACAGTCTTTGATGTCATCCTCAGGAGCTCATTCCACTCATTCCTTTCTTTGACTCAGGGTGTCTCACTGCAACCTAGAGCTTTTCAAGTGAGCTAGACTCGCTGGCCAACCAGCCCCAAGGATCCTGTTGTCTCTCTCTCCCCAGCCCTGAGATTTTAAGCACATTACCCGACCCAACATCTTTAAGTGGGTTCCAAGGATCAAACTCAAGTCCTCATGCTTACAGGGCAAGCACTTTAACAATCGAGCTATAGCCCCAGCCCAAGATTTGATGTTTTAAGTTACATGGTCTGATTCCCCCCATGCAGAAAGCATTTGAAAGGAATTTCTCCTTAAAATAGACAATAAAATCATGCCTGTGGCTTAGGCCCCAACAGTTGCCCGACCTGTCATTTTCCATTTAACTGAATGTGGTAGACACACAAACTAGTTTTCCAGAATGAGACTATCCACACCTCCTCTGGCAGGCTCAATGGCTGCAGTAGAGGCTTCCCCTCTAATTGCCTCCAGTTTCCAACCTCTTACTTCCCCAAGTGCAGAATTACAAAACTAAGAGTGTCAATCCGATATTGGAAAAAGTGTTAAGTTGATGAGTGATATTTTCTTTGGAAAGGAAGAACAGCAAGTAGAAAATGAGCAACAGTTCAGATCAGGTTAACCATCTCCTTAGCTGGAAAAAACTCCTCTCCAATTTCTCATGATTGATATAGCACATCCATTCAACTAGCCCCTGTGGTTCCTGGAGCATCAGACATGTTAAAGTTTCCAGTATACTCAGCAAGTGGAATAAAATCATTTGAGCTGAAGTGTAACTCCACGTTATACAACCAAGAAGACAGACATTCCAACTAAGCAGACACAGGTACTCTTGGGGAATGAGTGTTGTCAGTTAGCGGGAATCTCATTGCCAGGTCTTTAGATGTTCAAGGGTACAGCCTGTGAACAAAGTATACTCTGACCTTTTATTTATTTTGTAAAACTTGAGAGGCTGAGGATGTGGCTCAGTTGGCAGAGTACTTGTATAGCATGCATGAAGCTCTGGGTTCAGTCCCCATCACTTCATAAACCGAGTGTGGCAGCACTGGCCTGTAATCTCAACATTCTAGAAGTAGAGGCAGGAGAATCAGGGGTAGGTCACCCTTGCCTGTACAATGAGTGCAAGGTCAGTCTGGGGCTGCATGGGAGCCCCCTCTCAAAAGATAAAGGTAGAGCACAAATGAGTCACAAGCAAGACCCTAGGTTCTCTGTGGAACTGGAAATAGGTATTGCTCAAAAATGTGCCAAACCCTTCCTCTGTATCTATCTCCCTCTGACATACCCATCCTTAGCGAACACTTGACATTTTTAACTAAATTTTAAATATATTGGTAATCTCACTTGGAATGCCTTACATTTTTATTAAATTATAAACATCTATTATTTCTTAGTTTGAAATGTATTCTCTTAAGTTCTAAAGGGCCTAAAAATTCTATATTCTTGCTGTCCTCAGCAAAACCCTCTTTTTACGGAAGGTTTCCAAAAGCCAAATCTGTACAATGTAAATTTCATGGTTTTATGAAGACTATTCATTTTATTTCATGCTGAGAGGAGCCAAGAAGCTGTTTCTCCCTTTTCTGGTTGGAATGCAGCTGAATATCTGGCTTGGAAAATTCCTGACTGAGTGTAAAGGTACGTCACCCACAATCACGCACTCTGCTTAACACCTTTTGAAAGGGGAGACCTGGCATGAAAAATTACCAGGGCTTAAATGGAATGGGATGAAACTCTTACTAACTCACTCAAATAGCCTCCTTTTTTGGAGAGGAAGGGAAAGATGGTGGTTTTGCCCAGGAGCATAAAAAGGAACTAAGAAACTTACATTATATGGGTCTATAAGCTGCTTTCTATTTTTTAAATGTTTATATCTAGATTAATATCCAAAATATATAAATAATTATAAAAATTAAGTACAAAAAAGCAAATATTCAATCAATAAACTGGGAGCCAATAAACAGTTTTCAAAAGAAGAAATACAAATGGAAAATAAGAACATGAAAAACTAGTCAACATCCTTAAACTGTCAGAGAAATACATGATAAAACTGCTTGGAATTTTCTTTTCACCCCGGTTATAATAGCCAACTGAGCCACATCCTCAGCCCCTCAAGTTTTACAAAATAAATAAAAGGTCAGAGTGTACTTTGTTCACAGGCTGTACCCTTGAACTGGGAGCTGGCAATATTATAATAGCTGATAGGTATGATAGTGAGTGACAATAAGACGGTAACCCCTCTCCAAGTCTTGATTTCAAGACTTTTTAAAGCACTGAAAATAAAATCAGTGTGTTGAAGGACTGGAGAGATGACTCCGAAGTTGAGAGCACTGGCTGCTCTTGCAGAGGACCTAGGTTCAATTCCAGCACCCACATGGTGGCTAACAACTGTTCATAACTTCAGTTCCAGGGAATCTGAGGCTCTTTTCTGACTTCCACGGGCATCTCACAACATGAGTGCACCTACCTACATGCAGAATACACTCATACAAATAAAAAAAGTAAAAATGATAAATAAAATATTTTTTTTAAAAAAATCAATGTGTTGAATGAGATCAGGCAAGGATGTAGAGGAAAGAGGAATGCTTATACGCTTCTGGTAGAAATGGAAATTTGTGCAGTCACTATGAAATCCCTGTAGAGGTTCTTCAAAAAAAAAGCTTAAAGTAGGATTATCATATGACCCAGCTATAGTATTCCTGGGTTAGGTCCAAAAGATTCAAAGTCAACTACCACAGAGGCATTTGCACAGCCATGTCTCTTGCTACACTGTGGACAGTAGCTGAGAAGTAGAACCAACCTAGATGTCCAGCAACCAATGGATGGATGAAGACGATGTGGTGAATAAACCTAATGGAATTCTATGCATCCATAAAGAAAAACAAAATCATGACATTATAGGGATCCATTAAATGGATGAACTGGAGACTCAGAAATACCACGTTTTCTCTCATATGCAGATCTAAGTGTGTGTGTCTCCCAGGCAAGGAAAGCAGAATAAAGAACTATTCTGTTATTCATAGCTGGGTTCTGCATCACCCAAGAAAGTTCTGTTTTGGGATCTTGGCTTCAGCTTCCCAGGCTGCTGGAAGGGTTATCCTTAGAGAAGTAGATCAGATGTTTAACCTTACTGGGTCTAGTTTTCCCATCTGGAAGAACAATAGGTGAGGAGTTCAGAGGGGTAATAAGGGATTATTTGCATGGACTCTGTGGGTCACTGTGATGGTCTGAGATAAATGTTTAGAAGTTTATGAGCAGAGTATCATCAGGAGATAACATTGTAAGAGAACTAGGAGAGCTGAATGAGTTAAACCAGGTAAGTACTTAGATAACACCCTGTCTATTAATGAGTAGCTAATTATTTTTGTAATTACTGTAGCTCAGTGATATTATCAAAGTAACTTTTCTTTCTGAAAACTGAATTGGGAAAATACAGAAAATATGATGAATGGTCCTATAACTAGTAAGAAGATCTGATAAATAAGGAAACACTTCCCCACAAAGAAAATTCTTGGACCATACAGCTTCATTGGTGAAGTCTACAAACATGTAAAGGATTGCCAAGAATCTTCAAGCTCATCCAAAGAATTACAGAGTAGGGAATAGTTCCATATTTACTCTATGGAGCCAGCATTGCCTTGACACCAAAGTCATACAAAGCCACTACAAAAATAAATAAAACTACAAACCAATATCCTTGATGATTATTAGTGCAAAAATCCTCTATAAAATGCTAGGTTTTCTCAGCATGTCCAGAGGACTATGCCATGGTTAAATAATATTTATTCTAGTCCAAGCAATTAGGCAGGAAAGAGAAACAAAGAGCATTCAAATTGGAAAGAAAGAAAAAAACAAAAGTATCCCTATTTTCAGATGGCACAATCATCTTTATAGAAAACCCTGAAAATAATACACATACCAAAGAAGTAGAATGTCAACCAAAATTTGAGAATACCCATGAACAAAAATCAATTATAATTCTAGCCAGTGACAATAAACAAGAAAAAAAACATTTATAATAACATCAAAAAGAATAACATTCTTAGGAATAAACTTATCCTAGGAAGCAAAAGAAGTATAAGCTGAAAACTACAAAATGGTGCCAAAAGAGACTACAACAGTCATGTTCTACAAGGCTTAAAAGTGTTAAGATGTCTACACTACCTCTTTATACATCCAGTGTAATCGCTCTCAAAATTCCAGTACCACCTTTTTATAGAAATAGGTCGATGCTAAAATTCATATAGCATCTCTAGGACTCCAAAATAATTAAAATAATATTTAAAGATAAGAACAAAGTTAGAGATTTTACTTTTTTATTGCTACAGCAATCAAAAGTGAGGGACTGTCATATAGAGAGCCTAGAAATAAAACTTCACTTATATAGTCAAGAGATTTTCATCAATGATGCCAAGACTTTTAGTGAGGAAAGAGAGATTTTTATCAAGTAGTGCTGTGAAACTGAATGTCCGCACACACGGGAGTCCACTCTTAACCTCACTACACACAAAAGCTAACTCAAAATGGATCAAAGATCAAAAGATAACTGTGAAGACTCAAAGCTCTTAAAAAGAAAATTTAACAGAAAAATCCTAAGGACTTAACAATAATTTCTTGGACAGCAAAAAAAAAGGTAATAAAAGCAAAAAGAGAAATTGGACTCCATCAAAATTAAAAACATTAAAGCCAGACATGGTAGAGCATGCTGTAATCCCAGCACTTGAGGGATGGAGGCAGAAGAATCAGGAGTTCAAGACCAACTTCAGTTTACATGAGTCTCTGACTCAAAAAATGTAAAAATAAAATAAAATAAAATGTTAGTAAATCAAAGAATACAATCAACAGAATGAAAAACAGTAGTCAATGAACATGATAAAATATTTATAAATGCTGAAAAAGGGAAAATGTCTGGAGCTCAGAACTCTTACAATTCAGCAACAAAAACCAGACAACTAAGATTTAAAAGTGGGTAAAAGCCTTAAACAAACATTTTCTCAGAGAAGGTATACAAGTGGCCAGTCAGCACACAAAAAGATACTCAACATCACAAAGTTTTAGAAAACGCAGATTTAAATCCCAATGAGGTCCATATCCACTACGATGCTGTTGTCAAAAACACATGAGACCCAGAAAACATGTTGACATGGATGGCATGTAATCTGGACCCTTGTGCATCACTGGAGGGGATATAAAATAATACAGTCACTGAAGGAAGCCCAGAATCCCATGATTCCACTTCTAAGTACATGCCCCAAAGAACTGAAAAACAGGATCTTGAAGAGTTTGTAGGATCATGTTTACAGCAACATTATCTACAGTAGCCAAAAAGTGGAAACAATTCAAATATACCTTGAGGGATGAATAGGTAAACAAAACATGGCATATACTTACAATGTGATATTATTCACCCTTTAAAAGGAAAGACATCATGACCCATGCTACGATGTAAACGAATCTTGACATCATGCTAAATGAAGTAAGCGAGACAGGGGAGACAGATACTATCCCATTTCCAGGAGATTCTCTAAACTACTCAGGCCATGATGACAAAGTTGAATGGCAACCTTCAAGCACTGTGGGAGGCAAAAGTGTTTAGAATATTATTTAACAGATACAGAGTTTCAGCTGTAGAAGATGCAAAAGTTCTGGAAATGGGGGGTGAGCAAGGCTGCACTGTAATTGAATGTGCTTAATGTCACAGAACTACACACTTAAAAATAGTTCAGATGGTAAGTATAACTTTATATATTTACTATAATGAAAATAAAAATAAAAACATAGCACCCCTTCCTGAGTCTACACTTTCAAGTAATTTTTTTATTATCCACTCTTTGTATTCATAATTTTGGATGTGTTTATGCATATGGGTGCATATTCATGTCGGTGCATGTGTGTATACGTGCATGTGGAGAACAAAGGTCAACTTTGGGTGTCATTCCTCAAGAGCCATCCACCTTATTTTTTGAGACAGGGTTTCTTGCTGGCCTGAAATCTACTGACTAGGCTAGGCTGACAGGTCAGGGAACCCAGAGAACTACCTGTCTCTGCCTCCCCATTTCTGGAAATATACACGTGCATCACCACACACCGGATTGGGGATTGAACTCAGGTCCTCATGCTTTTGTGGCAAGCACTTTACCAACTGAGCCAGATCCCCAATCAGTACTTGCAATCTTTTATGACAAGAGCATATGGCTTGGACAGCCCAATCCTTATAGTAAATTCTCTATAAAGTCTATAACTAAATAGGTGTTCTGATTTATACATTTGGCACTTCTAAGCTTGAGTATCAAAAGACCATGTCTTAGAGAAAGTTGATTAACAAAGATAATTGTCTTGTAAATAGCAAAGCCAAAGTTCAGGCTGTGGAAGGCAGTGAGTGCTCCAAGTCTGGGACTCTTCACACAGGCCACGAAGAAAGAGCTGGAATGGCTTGATGACTGCTACTCTGTCTGGTTCAGCTTGTTCCAAAATGCAGTTTTCCATACCAAGATGGGCCCTGTTTCCCTTCGTTTTCATACAACTGACTTTTTTGCTACAATACACCCAGGCAAGATTTTCCTAGCTACAATTACTCTCTTCCTGGGTCAGACTATCTACTCCCAGGAGGAGCAAGAACTAACTGAAAAAATCTGCTATAGAAAAACTAGAAAACTTCAAAAGTCCTGTGTCACTAGGTGTACAACCTATCCTTTTCTTACTCTATTAAGTAAGACAGTATTAAGACAGAGGAGGACAAAGCACCACCACCCATCTAGGAAGGTGCACTGTGTATTCAGTCTTCTAAGAAGATCAAAGCCCTTCCCTGAATCTTCCAACCTCCCGTCTTTCTGAGGTTGAGCAGTAAGCCCCTTCCTGGGCATGTTAGGCATCCAGAGGTGTCCCTTAAGCCTTCTCACAGTGCACTGATATTGCTGGCTGACATGTCTGTCTCTCCCATTAATATAAGCAAATTCAGAGACTATCTAATCACCTGCCCCCATCCCCAGAGCCAGTGCTATCCTCACACAAAGGAAGAGTATATTAACGTCCAGCTAAAATAATAAACAGTACATCTGTGTTTATAAACTGTATGATTCTACCAGTTATGAAATACTTCCATTGTAAGACCACTATGGAAAGAAAAATTGTGACTCAAAGACACCAGCAATGACAAGGACCATTCCAAGTCTCAGCTTATTCATTTGATTTGAGCATGAAACAGGGAGGAGATGTCCCCCAGAAAAACAGGGAGGAGATGTCCCCCAGAAAAAGACAAAAGACTAGTTGAGATCTCTTTTTATGCTTTGTTTTTATGTCACTTCTAACATTTTTATTATTATTGTGTGCATGTCCATGCATAATGTGGGGGCATGTGTGACACAGTACACATACAGAGTCAGAGACACAGGGCACATATGAAGCCAGAAGACAACTTTGTGGAGTTGGCTATCTCCTTTCACCTTCAAGGATGCTGTGTGGCTCGAACTCGGGTCATCAGGCTTGTGCCTCAAGTGCTTTTAACCACTGTGCCATCTCATTCAGCCTCATACCTGTTTTTAAACACAGCCTCTGGTCTTATACCACTTTTTAAATACAGATGTGTACACCTTTCTTTACTTCAGAAAAAAAACCCTTCATTTCTACTTAGTTTATATTTTCTTACTCCAAATTTTACTCTCTAACTAGATGCTGTTTCCATTTCAAGTTTAAATGAACCACATTCCCAAGTGAACACCAGGATGACAAAAGATGGATAGGCTGCGTGTCCTCATTTCTTAGCCATCATTATATTTTGAAGCTGAACTAGAAGAAATAAACAAACAGAAATATTATTTGTGGTCTCTACCAAGACAGCTTCAGTGATGAGGATCAGTACGCCTAAAGGGGAAATATTTCTGCCACCAGGCAAGATTGTAATGAAGCCAGCCCATTCATCATCTGCTGACAGGAAGCAAGCCACCACGGTCACCAGGCCAGAAAGAGTCATTGCAGGCCTCTGGCACTTTTAATCAGAAGCTCTCAAAGCAATCCACACTCAGTCATCAGCAAAGTTTGTCAGCAGCAGAGTGCAAAATGAAAGGCCTTTCCATGGTGTTGCCACTGTGGTCAAAAAACGTAAGGCAAATTAATTTTTAAAACCAAATAATTATGATATATACCCCCACACACTTATGAATACATTTTATAGTGCTAGAGATTGAACCCAAGGCTATATCCCACCTACTACACTTACATGTATATTTTCATAAATATACACAATATGTATGTGTATGAAATTTTAATTTAATTGTATATCAAGTGAGATCACATATGAATATTTGATCATAAGTCCTCAGACACTGCATAATTAATTCGTAGTAGAAGCACAGTACCTTTCAGAGGGAGGACTTTGGAGTCAAGTAGAGCTGGACTCTGATCTGACCCTGTCACTTCCTCACTCTATGGCCTTGGGCCAGTGCCAAAGACTTCCTCTGAAAATTGAGAGGCATAAAACAGTGCATCTCACCAGGGTTAGATGAGAGCCTCAGAGTAAAGCGTCAAGAACAGCTGGCAGACTGCAGATGCTCTGTGCACCAGAATAGAGGCCCACTTGCCTTGTTCTTGGAATGCCTTCTTATCACACCCTTTGGCCCTTAATTTCACAGTGTTTTCCTTTCACTGCTCCCAGTCCTAGCTCCTCTTCCCTTTCTAAGATCAGTGCTGCATCTGCTCCCCTGTGGGGTTCCTTGCTCTTGGTCACTTCCCCCTCACCTTCCCATTGGTCCTTTTATGATTATTCGTCTGTTACTGTCATGACTTCTCAGCATCAGTCCATCCTCCACAGCTGTACCCACTTAGCTTCCCAGAATGAAATCCCACAGGACACAGCACAAAATACCCAAAGCTCCCCATTGCCACTAACTTCTCGCTTTGTGGGCGCCCATGTACCTTTCCAGGCCCTGTGCAGCTTTCCAGGCATTCTCCAATTTGTAACCTCATCTTCAACCACTCTGACATACCTATTTCTATGCTATGGATGGTCTATAGCCTTGTCATATGACTCCTTTATTACAATGCCTTTAAAATTCCTAAGCCATGGCTCAGCTGATGAAAGCTCTTGCCACCAAGACTGACAATCTGAGTTCAATCCCCAGGATCATGAAAGAAGAGAACTAATTCCCGAAGGCTGTCCTCTGACCTCCACACACATCATGGCACATATGCACACGTACACACACACACATAAATAAAAGTAATGAAAATGTTTAATCCTACATATCCTTCTAATTTCTCCAGTAGAGTAACTCTCCTACTCTCCACCTTCCTTTGAACCTGCTCATGTATATCTCTCTTTGTGACTCATGACTAGCCTTGTAATAGTCTGGGACCAACGTAAGACCTGTTTTATGTCTGCAATCTCCCCATGACTTTTTCTGCTACTAAGTGAACAATAAGTACACATTGTTTCCATCATATTTTATTGGTTCTCCTGGAATACACATGCCTCAAGCCCCTATGTGTCAGAAGCCACTAAAATAGAAAATAAAAATCAAATCCACCATTTGTCTCCCCTGCTGAACTCAGCAGTATGGTGGGCGCTGGGCTGCTGCGCTTCCTACTCAACAGAACATCTTCTAGCTCATTAAAACAGTACAGCATTAGTTCCTTGAACATGTAGCAAATAAGAACTCAGACAACTACAGTTCCACTAATGTCTTCATGTGAATGTAGGTATGCACTGAAAATTGGTAAGTGTTTCTGCTTTCATTGGTTGCTTTGGGTTTTGACTTAGTGGTGTTGGGGTAAAGACAGTGCTATAAGACAAGGTTTGGTGAAATCCTCTCTCTAATTTCATAATAGTGGGATGCACATGACACAGTTGAAGCTGATTGTTTATGTTTTATTTGTTTATTTTGTTCCTGGTAGTGCTGGGAATGGAACCCAGGGACTAACACATAGTAGGCAAACGCTCCACCACTGAGCTACATTCCCTGACCTCAGTTCACTCATTTAATATAAAGACTATCAAACCAAGTGAAATACTTTTAAATGATGTTTTAACTCTTTCTTTGCTGTTTGTCAATGTTTAGTTTCTACCATTAAAAGTCCATTTAGACCAAGTCAGTAAATCATACAAATATATGATTTGTTAAACTACCTAGGAAGTAAATATTATTTGGAGGACTAGAGAGATGGCTCAGTAGTTATGAGCACTGGTTGCTCTTGCAGAGGACTCAGGTTCAGTTCCCAGAACCTCCATGGCGACTGACAACCACCTTTAGCTCCAGTTCCAGGGGCTCTTACACAGTTTTCTGGCCTCTGCAAACATTGCACATATATAGTGCACTATGTACACACAGGCAAAACATTCATACACATAAAATAAAAACAAGTGACTCAGAAATTTTTAAATAAAATATTATTTTGAAAATCAGAATATCTTATTAACAAATCCTCAAAAACTTCTTAGCTTTTAAAGTCTGATATTAATCTACTTGGGCAAGAAATGACTCCCCAAATGCTTACAGGCATCTTTGGAAACTATCCTTCAGGAAGACTCTTTCTCTAAACTGCTCTTCTTAAATGAGGTTGCCAAGAACTTTGAAATCATGTATACATCTCAATCAAATCATAATATTTGAAAATTAAAATCTAATAATCCAAAAAGGAAAGAAAATAGGTAAGTAATTCCAGACCTGGCCCAGGAGAGCAGGGGGTCCAGGCACAAATCACTTCATGCTTTTAAGTCTTGAAAACGATAAAAGTTCCCATGTTACCAGTATTATTCTCATCAATTCTTCATGCTATGTATATAGAAAGCATCATTCCAATGTTTCTTAGACTGTCTGATAATGTGTGATGCATTTGAACTACTAAAGTCAGTTTTTGAAATCCTGTAACCAAACTCCATATTGCAGATTTTAATATTTATAAATTTACAGACCAGTTTTTTAAAGCTAAAAAGAAGTTTTTCTGAGAGATAGATAGATTAGATTTCCTTTCATTGTTTGAACTGCTATGTGCTCTGAGACATCACTGCCAGCTCATTAAAGCTCAGTCTGGGTCACTGCCATCCCTCCTGGGTTCAGTCTTTCCTCTTTCTGTATCTTTAGAGCATTTAAAGGACTTTCCACACTTCTCATTAGTCAGAGCTCCCCTCAGTGACTGCTGCAGGAACAAATTTAAACATGGTTGTTTGCCAGAGTGTTCCCTAAATGAGGAGAACCCAGTACCACCCCATCTATAACAGCATTTGGAACCATCACTTACCTTTGGCATGTCAATAATCGATGGTCTAGGGATGGTTGTCTGGAAAGTAACTGCTTCACAGTCTGTCTCATTATTCAGGGACCCCAACAAATCCTCAGGGGTCTCTGCAGGCTGGACAGTGGTGTGGTTACTGGAATTTCTATTTGCACTGCCATTTCTCTCCAAGTTTGTGCCAGAAGCCTGCCTTTCCTCTGGAGCTCCTTCTTCCACCCTTGGGTGACCTGAGTGTCTGCCCACTTTGGCCATGGGCTGGACATAGACGGTGGAGTGAGTATCAGCCGAGCCGGACTGATCAAAGGCAGCATTCTCCCTGGTGTTCCCAAAGCAAGCCAGCAGAGCTGAGCATGGAAAGGGGTGCATCCTTCGAGACGGGAACTTCAGGCTCTTGGTGAGCCTCGCTTTCCACGAGAACATGACCCGCAGTGACACATGGCAAAGTTCAAAAGAGAAAAGGACACCTTCCGAGCGTTGCCTTATAGTAACCACTCCCGTGTCTGAAGAGGCCACCCCAATGGCGGTGGCCCCTAAATAGAAGTGGACACGGCAGGGCCCCTCCTTCCAGAGAGCTACTGAGCATCTAGCCCCCCTTCAAAGCGTCCATCCTGGGCTATTCCGTGCTCTTCCTTCCTTCTTGCTGTCAGTGACTAAAGAAAGCTGTCTGTGAGGCAGGCAGTTGTCTCTGGTTACAGTCTCCAGCAGGGCAGACACTTCAGGGTAAGGTTAGTTGCCAAGTAAATAGACAGCTGCTTCGTGTTACCCTGGAGGCATAAAGATAATGTAGCCCAGCGGCATCCGCCATAACAGAGTCAGCCTGTGTATCAGTAACATCATAACGGCAGCAAAACCTTCTTCAGTTACCTCCTTCAAATATTTATTTCCCCAAACAAAACAAAAAGGACCAGCTACCTGCAGCAAATGAAGACCCCTGAGAGGCCACAACCCTGACACGTGTTTCATTATTAAAATAGTAGGTACGTTGTATCTTTCATCCAGAGAGATCCATGTTTACAGCTGTTGCCATGAGGACTTTTCTGGATCTTTCCTGAATGTTCCCCAGAAAGCAGTGTTTTAGCTTCAGGGTCCATAGTGAGTCTGGTAACTCTTAAGTAAGCAGTTATTAATTTGCTCTCTTACCGTCAAGTTCCTGATTCCTTTCTAAATAATACCAAAAAGCACACATTAACAGTGAAAATATATATATCATGCTGTAGTGTGTGCAAGGTGTGTGTTGCCTAGTTTTAGAAAATAACTCCCTATTCACACAGACCTTCTGCTCCTCTACCCACTGATGCACGAATGGGGCTGGGAAGAGTACTACATGCTGATAATCCCAACTCCGTAGACAGAAGCAGGAGGTTCCCCCCAAGTTCAAAGCCAAAGTGGACTACACAGCAAGTTCTAGACCAGCCAGGGCTACATACTGAGACCCTATCTCAAAAATACATAGATGATAACAATAATAGTAAATTCTAACCACATTCTATGAGAATTTCAAGATTAGGATTTTTCCTTAACCAAACATTTGTTAGAAATGTTCTAGAAACAAGACTCAATGATTTTACTGTGAATAGTGACTTCTGGATCACTGTTTCAGGATATATTACCCACTCTGATTTATTAGTTTTCTCACTAATTTAATGTCAAGCTGTGTTCTTAAGCTTGGACAGGCATAGCCATTGTATTAATAATACTACTTCCCACTTTGTAGTCAGAAACTAAGTCTTTAAAATTTCAGCTCACTAAAAGAAACTGATACCATGGAGAAGGTCTGGACAAAAGCTCAAGATCCCTGCTGAATACAACATCGAACACACTTTATTTTAGTGTATACCAAAAGTTAAAAATGGATCATAAATGATGTCACTTAGAAGTTAGCACATGCAAGCCCTGCCCCAGGCTTCCCAGGGTCGAGCATCCTCCTGTCAATACAAAAGTGCAGCAGCCCAAATCCTCCCCTGTGAGGCAGCAGGAAGTCCGTGCTCTCACCACACCCCTCTTCCGGTGTTCTCAGGGAGCCCTGGGAACTGTTTTAGCTGTCAGCTGCGCCAGGCGCTCCAGTCTATTTAGACAGACACAGTCACTCCATGCTTCCTTCAAGGCATGTAGAGGTAAGTGAGGCTGTGCTAATTAGCGAAGCTTAGCAGGGAGGAATAAAAGACAAGAAAAAAATGATTCCTTGTTTTATACACTCACTCGTTCAGTTACAAGCTAAGCACTGGCTAGACTAGTGGCATTCAGTGCTTAACAATAGCATTTATTTATTTATTTATTCATTTATTTATTTTGAGACAGGGTCTTATATATCCCAGCCTGACCTCAAACTACTGAGCACCCTACCTCTCTCTACCCTCTGAGTGCTGAGATTATAGGAGCATTCTAGCATACCTGGTTTATACAGAGCTTGGAGTCAAACCCAGGACCTCCTGCATGCTAGGCAAGCACTCTACTAAGCTACATCCCCAGCCATGGCAGTGCCATTCTGAAGTGGCTACATTCAGTAGAGCACTGGTTCAAAAAGCTCAGGGTCCTTGCTCAGGTCTGTTGTGTTTCTGTCATTGGCACTAAGCTTACAGTCCAGTTGTTGAGACCACCTTGCTTTCTTCAAGGATCATGCACAGGAGTGTATCCAAACAAACAAGAATCCCAGCACTAGCCCATCAAGAACACTGACATTTTTCACTAGTGTGGTTGCTAAGGCTGACCCGGAATAATAGTATTAACAGAGAATAGTTATTGAGTGTTTAGAATCAGCTATGAATTTCAGTAAATTAGTTCATTTGATACTTACAACCCTAGCAGAGAGGTGATATTATTATTATTACCATTTTACTCATTAGAAAAACAAGACACAGAAACTTAAGTAACTTGCCCAAGGTCAGTAAACTGCTAAGGAAGAAAGCCAAGATTATCAGCTCAGGTAGCCTGCCCCCCCCCTCTCCCTTTCTCTCTCTCTCTAAAGGGGAACTTTTCAATGCCCTTCAATCCTACCTCTAAGACTCTATTTTAAAGATACACATGTGTAAAGACAAATGCTCATAATAATATTCATAATCAGAAATCTGTGTTAATCAGGAGAAGACAAGCTAATATATAAGAAACCATCTGTGCAATTGAATATTATGAGCAACCAAAAGAAGGGTGCAGAAACTTCATGCATGATATAGTATATTAATTAAGCATGTGTGTGGTTTCTCCTTTGTAAGAAATCAAGACAATAGTGTTGGAATTCTCACAGAAATGTAAATGTGCAAACAACAAAAAGCATGGGAAGAGGATCATTAATACATCAGAAAGTTAACACCTTCCTATAAAACAGAATCAGATGAAGTATTAATAAGTGAAAGTAAGAAAGTTTGCATGCTTGCAAGACCCCGTGGGAGCTCTTGAATTGGGCAGAAGCAATGCAGCTTAAATATAGGTTTAAAACCAGAATTAATTGAAGTTCTGATAAGAATGTGAAATTTTCCTAGACTTGTCTACCTGAAGACAATGAATAACATAAACTAGTATTTATCCTCCATAAATAGAATAAATATTAAGATGTGTGATCAGTGTTATCTAAAACTACTTAATATAATGTTTAATAAAATCCTAAGCAAGGCAGTGTGGATGTGAGAATCCAAGAATCAAGACTCCCATCCTGGGCATTAAGGCCTTGATGTAATAGGTAGCTCTCCACCTGCTACCTCAAAATGAGCAGTCCCAGCAACATGCAAAGGGCTCCCAGTCAATCTTCAAACCTCTCCTTCATATAGAAATACAAATCAAGATGGTTCATAGATAAAGATGCTTGCTGCCAAGTCTGGCAAACCTGAGTTCAATCCCCAAAATCCATACAGTGAAAGCACCAACTGTTACAAGTTGTCCTCTGAACAGAGAGAGGGAGAGGGAGAGAGACAGACAGACAGAGAGAGAGGAGAGATAGAGATCACAAAAGGCCAAGTATGGTGAAAATGTGACATCAACAGCAGTGCAGCTGCATTCTGAGCAACCCTTGGAAGGTGTGGAGGCCCGGGATTAAGGAGGAGAATCTTGTCAACTTGACAGCAGGATCATTCTTGTCTAGTGCCACTAGAGAAGTTCAAAGTCTTCAATGCGTTCTGCCCTAACAACAGAAATGTGAAAAATGCTATTCACATTTCTCCAACTTTCAGAATAAAGATGCAGTCCAGCATGGCTGGGCTATAGCGCTCCTCGACTCACAGCAGCTGCGGTCACTGGCCCAAGACCTGAACAAGATCAAGGCGGTCAAAATTCTAACATGGAGGCAGGAAGAGCCCCCAAGATCTCATTCCTCCCCAGGGAGCTATTGGCAGTTGATGGGACAGCCATTTCCAGGGGATGACCCCACATCCATACACAAATGGGCAGCACCCATGAGATGAAGTAGGATATTTTAAAAAGAAAGGACGTGAAATTGGGAAGAAGACATGTTGGAGCTATGGAAGAGTTGATGGGGAGAAATGGAAGGTGAGTGTGATCAAAACATTGAAGTATGAAGTTATCAAAGAACTTTTTATTTTAAAAAGTAAATAAAAGATGCTATCCAATTAGGATAGCATCCTAATTGGCCTCATATCCATTAGGCCTCAAAATGGGTTCTGTTTAGCTAATAACACTTTAAGAAATTATTGCACAGCTGTAACCATCACACTCTGGGTCTTTCATACCATCATGTAAACAGAACCTGCAGCCAATGATGACCTTGAAGTTCTGATCTGCTGCCTCCACCTCCTGAGCACTGAGATTACAGGTAGGTGCCATGGTATATGGGTTATGTGGTGTTAGGGACTGAACCCAAGACTTTGTGCATGTTTGGTAAGCACTCTACCAGCTGAGATGTATGCCCAGCCCAGGAAGCAGAATCTTAGCGTGGTATTGGAGTTGCAGAGATGGCATCTTAAGGTGGTATTTGAAGTTGCAGACATGGCATCATCTCCATTGTAAACAAAGTGAACAGTGCTGGGAAGAGAGCGTGGATAAGCGGCTAAATGAGGACCTATATAGAAGCAGAAAATCGACATTTATGTCTAAAATTTCTAGATTCATCGATGTATACAGATTTTAGCAGGATTCTCAACTCTCACTGCAGATTATCAATAAATAATATCTTAATTTACAAATTAAGAAACACATATAAATATGTCATTAGTAATAGGCTGTAATCTACCAGAAAAACTAGAGACAAATATTTATGTGACCAAGTCAAGGAGTAAAGTTAGAGATGAGGCAGGAAAAATTCCCTTCCGCTGATTCTTAGGTCTGTTTTATGTGTAAGCCATGTGAAGCACTACTTTAACACATTTGAGGAATGCAGTCAGTGTTTATATGGAAAAAATCAAGAATTATTTGGAGTGATGAAAGCAAATTAAAAACAAAGCCCACAATGCGCCCCAGTTACATTAACTGTGTGCATATTCATGAATATGCCCACATAAGTGTGTGTGTGTGTGTGTGTGTGTGTGTGTGTGTTTACATTTATGTAGAAAATTTATGCAAGAATGTCTGGAAAGGCAGTAACTGCCTCTGGACAAGGGACATTAAAACACTCATACGGAGGAAGGTACTTAGTATGGCAATACCTTGTTGTATTATTTGACTTTTTTTTCAGACAGGGTCTCACTATGTAGCCCTGGCTGGCCTGGAATTTGCTATGAAAAACAGGCTGGCCTTGAACTCATAGAGGTCTGCCTCCCTTCTACCTCCTAGGTGCTCGGGTTAAAGGTATGTGCTACAGCCACTCTCAGTCTTTTTTTGATTTCACAAAACCCGTGCAGCAGGTAAAGGCACTTGCCACCAAGCAGGATGACCTGGGTTTGATCCTTGGGACCCTTCCAGTGGAAGGAAAAAGCTGACTCCTATAGGCTGTTCTCCGACCAATACACAGAAATAAATAAATAAATGTAAAATTCATGCAAATGTTAGTTTTTCCACTTAAAAATAGGACCATTAGAACTATTTCTAAGTGACATAGCATCAGTGTAACCAGTTCTAAGCAGGATCTGAGAAGAAAGTCAAAGATTTTGATCAAAATGATCTCTCTAAAGAAGAGACCATACAGGACAGACCTCAGTGACCTGAGTGATGTCACTCCACGTCATCATGTGAATGCCTCAAGATTAGTTAACTTAGATAGAGCACTCTGAGTTGAAGCACTAAAACTTGACCCATGACCAAACCATCATCTAAGAATCTGTGATAGAATAAGTAGGTTCCTGTCTTCTTGTTGCCTAAGCCAATGACATACCTAAACAGTGAGTGTACTAAGGAAAAGAAAAGTTGAGGGCTCAAAGTAAAATAATGCCTCAGTCAGGAAAGCTGGCTGACTTCACAGACCAAAGCCTAAGTCCTAGATCCACTTTCCCCTTGGATATTCCACTAGTTGCTGTTCTGTCACAGTGGCCTTTGGCTGCACTATCCTTTATCCTTCATGAGTCCAGTACAAACCATATGCATCCGCCCCTTCTCCACACTTCATAAATAACCTGCAATGTTTGATCAGGCATCACTGATTACAACAGGAAATTCTTCCTCTCTACTGCCTACTTCCTGTGTCATCTCCAAGAACTAACCATCCTGCTCACTTGAGCCCATCCAGGTTCCTGATGATGGAGGCTCTAAAGATAAAGCCCTGAGTTCCTCTCTCATGCCCTTCTAGTCATTTCCTGCCCCGCAGTCATGAATGTTGGGACATCCTCTGCCCTAGGGAAGACCTCTCTGCTGTCAAGTCTTAACCCTTGTCCCAGAAAGACAGCATACACCACTGTGTTTTGGGGTCCCTTAGAGTGGTAGGAAGGGCCATTTCCTTCTAGGAGTGAAGGAAGGAAGGTCATCCAGGACAGGAGGAGAGGGGCAGGAAACAAGGGACTCAGGGATCAGATCCACAGACACACCCACAGTTGTAGGTAAAGCTTGTCATTGTTTGAGTTATATCTCCTCCTTTTTCCCATAGGTATTTTTTAATCAAAGTGAATTAAAAATGGGATAATGCTTCCTTTAAAACAATTTTTGGCAACAATTTCTCAAATACTTCTGAGATGATTAAAAATACCTTAATTTGTTGCAAAACTAGATTTGAGAAGCACAAGAGTTTTTTGTTGTTGTTGGGGGGGAGGTATTTTTTACATAAAATTGCCCTAACTTTACATGCTAAAATTCTCTTTACCAGGACTGGAGAGATGACTCAGTCAGTGAAGGACTTGTGATGCAAACATGAGGACCTCAGTTTGGATCCCCAGCAGCCATGTAAAAAGCTGGGTGCAGTAGTATATGCCTATAATCCCAGAACCTGGGGAGGCAGAGACGGGAGGATTCCTGGAGATTGCTGGCCAACCAGTCCAACTAATAAGCAAGCTTCAAGTCAATGAAAGACCCTGTCTCAAAAATAAGGCAGACAGTGATTGAGGAAGACATTCAGCACCCATCTCTGGCCTCCATACTCACATGTGCACATATGAACAGACACACACACACACACACACACACACACACGTATACACACACACACAGAACTCTCTTACCCCTCTTTTGGGGTCTCATGCAAAAATCCCAACTGATCACAGTGCCATCCTCCTCTTCAGGGGAGAACAGAAGTTTTTCTGCTTTCTACTCAAAGCTGGTGAACTGAATGAGCCAACCGGGAAAAGAAAAAGAAAAACATGATAACCGGGCATAGTGGCCCATGCCTTTAACCTCAGCACCGGGAGGCCGAGGCAGTAGGATCTTTGTGAGACAGTGGCCAGCCTGGGCTACATAGCAAGTTGCAGGCCAACTGGGGTTATAAGGAGCCCTTGTCTCAAAAATACCAAAACAAAAATAAACAAAAAATCCCCCACAAAAATAAAACCCCAGAACTTTCCTGTTTGATGTTCAACAAAACCCAAGTTTTGATATTGAACTCTGTTTAGCTTCCTTTAACTAACTCTTGACCTGGGGAGACCCTGAGGTTCGCACATTCTCCAGCTCTTTCACCATGTTTGGCGGTGCCATTCAAGGATGTGTGATCAGTCGCCTGGGGTGGTCAAAAGAACTGGCAGAGACGGTCATGGGCAGTGTTGATCTGCTAGCGAAGGTAAGTAGAATTCCATCACCTCACTCCCCCAAGACCACGCCCATCTATTCTCCCATAGTCATTTTGCTGACTCATCTGCACATAACATCCAGCTATCTATGATATGAAATTTGGTCCAATAGTTTCAGAAGGAAAAGGCACTACCCTGAAATACATGTCTCGGATCTTTTCTCCATTGCAGCACCTTTACTAGGTGAGGTGTGTCAACTACATGAGATATACATTGGGATAAGTGGTGATGAAATGATTAAGTCTCATGGCAAGTTGTGGGCATATGAAATCTTCATAATGTGCTAATTTTTAAATTTTATCTTTATTTTATTTATTTCGGTTTTTTGAGAAAGGTCTTACTCTGTAGCACCGGCTGGCCTGGGACTCACAGAGGTATCTGCCTGTCTCTGCATCCTGAGTGCTGGGATTAAAAGCTGCGCCATCACTCCCAGTTTATTTATTTGTTTATTATTTATATCATATGTAGGAGTGTTTTGTATGCATGTAAGGGCACCCATGCATGCAATGACTGCTGAGGCCAGAAGAGGACATGGATCCCCTGGATTTGGGGTTATGGACAGTTGTTATGAATATTGTGGGTCCTGGGACCAAAACTCGGGTTGTCAGCAAGAGCAGCCCATGCTTCTTAACTGCTGAGCCTTCTGACCTACCCCAATAGTGTATTGATTTTTAAGAGCTGTTGTAATAAAGCATTGTTTATGGTATCATTGTTAAATAATCTTTTTAAGTTTTAAATAAAAATAAAATGCTAGCCAGACATGGTGGTGCATGCCTTTAATCCCAGCACTCAGGAGGCAGAGACAGGCAGATTTTTGTGAGATTGAGGCCAGCTTAATCAACATATCAAGTTCCAGGACAGCTAGGGGGAAGAAAGAAAGAAGAAAGTAAGAAAGTAAGAAAGAAAAAGAAAGAAAGAAAGAAAGAAAGAAGAGAAGAAAGAAAGAGAAAGAAAATGTGATTCACAGTACAAGTTCTAAATGAGTAATTACAGTAAAATATTTTTACAATTTAAATACTTAAGGACAAAGATTAAAAGAAAAAATATTATAAAAATAAAAGGCAAAATACATAAAAGAAAGTAGATTTAGCTGATTCAACAACAGCAACAAAAATAGGTAAATAAATAAAACAAGAGAAGTCTGTCATTGGAAACCATGGACTCTACCCAGTGCCCTCCAAAAGGTTTGGAAATTCAAGTTATCAAGTAATCTGGAGGTCAAGAAGGGTAGAGGAGTCTTTGAAAATTTGCTAAAAGAACAATTAGACCCTGCTATAATTAGAACATCCCTATCCCTCCAAAATCTCATGTTGAAATCCTCCCCTCCCCAAAGCGAGGGGATGGTGAGATGGGACCTTCAGGAAATGGTTGTGTCAGGGGTGGCGCCCTCCTGAGTAAGGTTAATGCCTTTATAAAGAGGCTGGAGGAGATTCCATCTTCCTTCTGCCAGGTAAGAACACAGTGAGAAGATATTGTCTCTGAGACACAAAGGGAACTATTACACTTCTCCTGGGGAGACAGGAACAAACTTCTGCTCACCCCAGAGAAGGCACCAATGACAGACCAAGGACCATTCCCCCGCATCTAGCTTACTTACAGGGCATGGGTGAGGGGTTACTTAATAGAGTGTGGGTAACCCCAGAACAGCCACACCACTGAAAAGTCTCACCCCAGAAAGGATGACAACTTCCTCATAGCTTCCTAGACAGAGTCTGCCCTTCAGTCAAATTCCCACACCCTACGTAGTCATCACATTTTAAGACCCTGAGATCACATGCAGCTGGCACAGAACTACATAGAGCTGGGACATGCTGCTAGGAACCAAGGCGAGGGAGAGGCTGGACTCAGCTGAAGATCTAGCGCCCCTTCCCCAGCCCCTTGTTATGAAGGAATGTCAGCAGGCTTGATGGTGAGGGGCCCTTGTGAGTAGTCTCGACTGCAGTAATAAAGATGCCAATGGCTGTTATGTTCAGAGGACAGCATTCCACAACCCAAGGAACGCAGGAAGAAAAGAAAAAAATAATTGCCACCAGACTTTGTCTTTCTCCAAATCATCTATTTCATCCATTAATAGCGATCTAATTTTAGATTCTGTATAGTTGCTAATTTTGTTCAAATACCTAAAACTTTGCCCCTCCAGCTGCCTCTGATGCCAGTTTCATGCTGCAGAAGGATTAATACTGGTCGCACCACAGTGCCCCAGAAGTTATCATCAGTGTTCCACCAGCATCAGTTGTGGGGTTCTTATCGGCAGGTGGCTGGTGGCCAGCTTCCCTTCAAAATTCAACTTTACAGGCTGGAGAGATGGTGGAGAGGCTAAGAGTGCACACTGCTCTTGCAAAAGACCAGAATTCAGCTCCTGTCACCCTGTAACTCCAGCTCCAGGGAATCTGACACCTTCTTCTGGCCACCTAGCACCTGCATGCCCCAAGTGCACTGTTTGCTCAGACTACCTGACACTGACTATTCAGGTTAGGTTCCTTGGCAAGCAGAGTCCACATTGAAAACATTTATGGGCAGAACATTTATGAAGGGACTTGGGATTGATTTCTGTCAAGGAAGAAAGGAAATGGAATTGGACCTGGGAAAAGAAGAGTTGTGATACAGTTACCACGAAAGGGCTCAGCTGATTCTGTGAGGAGGGCTGCAGCTGGGAGGTTCAACAACCGAGGTAAAAAGGGCGGCGTTTTGATTCTCTGGTGCACGGGTCACTAGACCAGTCATGCCTTAGGACAATACAGCTCTTCAGCAGAGGACAGTTCGGGGAGAGAGGCTTATCTGGAAAGCAAATGGTAAGCCACCTAAACTACCAACAGTCAGGGGAATAAGTGCTTCGATCCTGGAGGGACTACACTACATCATTCATGCACACCCTCAAGGGTCTGCTGAAACAACCTGAGAGTAATCTGCCTGAAAAAGAAGGGGAAACTGGAGTTGTTGAATCATCGGTATGGGAGTACCCCCAGAGAGATATTATAAGTGGATACTATTATTACCCCATTCCCACTCCCAATCTGGGATAGTCCAGAAAATGGAAATTGTGTGTGTGTGTGTGTGTGTATTTCTGTGTGTGTGTTTGTATATGTATGTTTGTGTTCATGTGTGTTTGTGTATGTGTGTATGTACTATTTGCCCCTCCTTGAACAAAAACTGAGGAACTAATAGTTGAAAGAAAATGGAAAGCATCAAATCATTTCTCCAAAGCTCAGAGTTTATTTGACTGCATGGAAGAAACTAGCCCCATGTGGTTTATGCATGTAAATATACACATGTGTCCAGGTGTGCTCATCCATGAGGGTGTGAATGAAGGCCAAAGGATGGTGTTGGGGTAGACATCTTTCCTCAGTCACTTCCACACTTTTTTATTTGTTTTGTTCAGTGTGTGTGTGTGTGTGTGTGAGACAGCCCATGTGTGGAGGTCAGAGGAAAGTTGCACAAGTCAGTTCTCGCCTCCTACCATGTGAGTACCAGGAACTGAACTCAGGTTCTCAGAGGCTGTGAGCCATCTCACTAGCCCCTCCACTTTATTTTTTGAGACAGGGTCTCTCACTGGAGACATTTGAACTAGACTGGTTCTTCTTCGGCAAGCTCCTGAATCTGCCTGTCTCCACCTCACCAGCAGTGGAGTTACAGGCATGCAGCACTGTACCCAGCTTTTTCATGGGTACTGGGAATCTGAATTCAGGTCTTCATATGTGCTCAGCAAGCACTTTACCCATGGAGTCATCTCCCCAGTCCAGAAATCACCTCTTTTTCTTTAATTCTACATTTTCATTTATTTTATGTATTATGCACGTACACACTGTAGAGGTCAGAAGACAACTTGTAGGAGTTGCTTCTCTCCTTCCACCAAGTGGATCCAGTTATAAAACTCAGGTCATCAGAGTTGGTAGCAGGAGTCTTTACCCATTGAGCGATCTCACAAGCCCCCACCAGCTCTTGATTTGGTAGAAACCGCATCTCCAGATGTTACTTGTTCTGCTCCTAATGGACTCACCGATCTCTATGTGTAGTACCAATGCTCTGTAAAGGCCATGACAGCCTCAGTCAAAAAGTTGAATTTTGAAGAAATTCAGTCAACTAGCAATGAGGACCCCACAACTGGTGTGGGTGGAGCACTGATGTTAACACATGGGGACCTCAGTGCTACCAGTATTAATCCTTTTCCAGGCAGAACTTACTGTCTTTTCAATCCCTGCTTTTCAAAATGCAAATTTCTGGGGCTGGAGAGATGGCTCAGTGGTTAAGAGCACTGGCTGCTCTTGCAAAGGACCTGACCCATATGGTCTAATAAGCATCAATAACTCTAGTTCCAAAGGATCCAACATTCTCTTTAGGCTTCTGTGGGCATTACATGCAGAGGTATACTTATATGCATGCAAATAAAACATTCGTATACATAAAATAAATAAAATTTTTAAGTGCAAACTTGTTTGACTCTCACTCCATAAATGTGGGCAATATAGCGAATTCAGCAATGTAGTTTAAACCTTCTCCAGGACCACATGCCTTTGTCAAGAACACAAACCTGACTGGGAGAGCAGTGTGGCTGATGTTGGACTAAGCAGCAGTAATCAAGGTTTGAAAGTTTCCTACCTTTGACTATCACATGATGTTGAGAATTTTCTTTTTTCCTATAAAAATGTCATAATTTTTTAATTTTTTCTTACTGTGGCTAGTATACTTCTTAGAACCAAAACTGGAATAATAACTTTCAGAAGGTTCCATAGTATAGAGAAGATTCAAGAACTGGCAACTTTCACTTGGAAAGTAATTCTAAACAACCTATCCACATCACCCTGCCTCCAGCAAGGCTTTATAGAGATCAGCCGAGCCATTCTGTGTGCTGCATAATAAGGTGACTGTAGTTCAATATTATACTTTATGTTTCAAGATAACTAGAAGATAGGACTTTGAATGTTCTTACCACTAATAAATGATAAATGTTTGAGATGATAGATAATACCACATTTTCATCATTACACAGTGTATTACATGTATCAAAATACTGCTTTGCACCCCATATATACAATATGTCAAAGTTAAAGTTTTAAAAAGAAATTAACAAGTTATATTTGCATGAGTAATAAAATGAAGCTACTCTAGGATAAGAAAAAGTCTGAGAAAAATTAATTCATGACAGACTGGGGCTGAAGGCAGTAAAAGTTCAGGAAATAACAAAATGACTAAGAGAACTGAGATATTAGTGGAGTTAAGTTAAGGCTACAGGAATTTAAGTGCCAAGAATCCAATAACATCACTCGAAAAAATGTTTATTTGGGAGACTGGAGAGATGGATCAGTGGTTAGGAGCACTAGCTGCTCTTGCAGAGGATCTGGGTTGAATTCCCAACACCCCCTTAATGGCTAACAACCCTCAATAACTCCAGTTCCAGGGGATGGAACACCCTCTTCTGACTTTGGCAAGCATTGTACACAAGGATGCACTTACACACATACGTGCAAAATACTCATAGACACAAAATAAAAATAAATAGTGAAAAAAGATTTATTGGGGGCTGGGAGATGCTCAGTGGGTAAAGCCCTTGCTGCACAAGCATAAGGACTTTGGTTTGAATCACCAGTCCCACGAGAAAATAGGATGTGGTGTGGTATGCCTCTACCCCAGCACTGAGTGGGGAGACAGGAAGGCTTGAAGAACAGCCAGTCTAGCCAAAATAGTCAGCTCCAGCTTCAGTGGGAGAGCCTGTCTCAAGAAAGAAGATGAAAAGCGATAGAGGCAGATCCTGAATTCAACGTCTGCCTTCCAGACACAAATGGATGCACCACACTCAGGGACACACCCGCACACAGCAACACAGCCATGCACATATGCACACACATACATTCCCATAAAGGTTTGCTTGTTTTTCATACCCTAGTCCAATGTGACCGTTCTATATATATGTTCTAAGCAGGGACTCAACAACACAGGTTTGTTAGATCTTGTAACTGCACCATTGACTATATGACTTCCAAGATGCTGGCCAAAGTAGAAGACAGGGCTGAGGGGTTTCCTGGGGTTCATCAAGGGCCAAGTTTGCTAGTGTCTTACATCACTTCCACTCACTGTGAATTCTGTAGAAGGTAAGTATATATCCCCAAAAACCACTACAAAGGAGTTTGAGGAAAATGTCTTCCTGTGCACCTAAGAAAATAAACTGGGATGGATGGAAACTTAACATTGACTTTACCATAGCAACATAGTAAATTGATTAAAAATTATAAAATTATTATTCCCTGGGTTCTAATAAATGAAAAAGTTTGCAGAAAAGCACAAGGATATTCTAAGGCTGATATATTTGTTTGCCTAAACCACACAAAGTGAGGCATGTTGTCACATGCCTTTAATCACAGGCAGAGGCAGAAGCGAATCTCTGTGAGATCAGGGCCAGCCTGGTCTACATAGTGAGTTCCAGGCCAGCTGGAGCTACTGGGAGACCCTGTCTCAAAAAAACCAAAAACAAAACAAAAAGACTCATAGAATCACATGAATTTTAAAGTTTTATAAGCCCGGTCTCAAATTTTAAAATGATGGCAGCTCATGAAGTCTTCAAAAACGCCACAAAATCTTATTTTAAGTCAGTGCGGTGAGAAATAACATTAAAACATCAACCTGCCGTGAAGATCCCGCCACGGCTGCCCAGAGGAAAGACCTCTTAGCCTGCACTGTTAGCCAGCATCCCGCCTGCCCTGCCGCTGCCGCCCCGGATGCTCTCTGGCCATTTATCCCTGCATTCCGTGTGTGGTCTCTGACCTGCTGTATTAAGGGGATCTTGAATCCCTTATCCTCCTGCCTGGCTCATTTTCATCCTCTTTTATTCCTTAGCAGTTTTATCTGACTTCTTCCCATTTTAGTAGTGTATTCAAATAACTCGTTTCTTATTTTGTCCATCTTTACCATTCATGTTCTCTGGGTCATTAAGTCCTCGTTTTATTTCTGTGAAATAAGGGATTTGCACTGTTGTTTTTATTCAACTATACACAAACATATTCTTTTTTAAATTGTGTGTGTGTGCATGTGTGCACGCACACACAGAGACCAAAAGACGGCCACCAGTTTTGTTCCTCAGGAATTGTCCATTTTGTTAATTCCTTTGTCCATTTATAATATATTTTAGTTTAATTTTGAAATATGGTCTCCTGTGGTGCAGGCTGGCCTCTGGCTTGCTGTATTGAGGATGATCTTGAACTCCTTATCCTCCTGCCTCCCCTCCATACTGCTAGGATAATGCATGTCCCAACACACCGAGTTTGTGTGGTGTTTGGGGACTAAACCCAGGGCTTCCTGTATGCTAGGCAAGCACTTTAGCAACTGAGCCACATTCCCAGCCCCACTTTATTTTTTAAATATTCTATTTATTATCTTTATTTTATGCATATGAGTGTATTGCTTGCATGTGTGTAAATGCACCCATGTCATGGAATGCCTGTCAGATTCCCTGGAACTGGAGTTACGAATGGTTGTTAGAGGCCATGTAGGGGCTGGGAACCAAACCCTGGTCCTCTACAAGAGCAGCCAGTGCTCTTAACCACTGAGCCATCTCTCCAGCCCTGTCCCACCTTATTTTTGAAACAGGGCTTTCATTGGCTTATAACTCACCCACTAAACTAGGCCGGCTGCCCGGGAAGGCCAAGGGCCACCTGTCTCCAGCTCTCCAGTGCTGCTCCACCACTCCTACCTTCTTATAGGGTCTAGGGATGAACTCAGGTCACTGTGCTTACATGACAAGCACTTTACCAACCGAGCTAACTCCCCAGCCCCATTTTCTTTTTTACAAGGCTTTTTATTTCTTTTGTTTAGTACATATTCCCCTCTGACTCTGCACTGTAGGATATAGCAGTCCTTAGCCACATGCAACTATTTAAATTTAAATTAGTTGAAATTGAATTAAATTTTAAAATTCAGTTTCTCTGTCACACTGACCACACGTTAAGTGCTAAAGGGTGATGTGGGGCCAGGGTCTAAATACAGAACACACTTCTAACTACTGCTTTCAGTGTGTCCCTAAAATTTCCTCGGCATATGCTATGGCCATTGTTGTGCTTCTGTGATTTCTGAGTATTTTATGATTTCCCTTATTTTCCTTTAACCACATTATCATTAATATATTATTTAGTTTCTAGGTATAGAAGAGAGATGTGATGGTTAATCTTGCCAACTTGATGGAATTTAAAATCACCATGAAAATAAGTGCAAACCTCTGGCATGTTTATAAAGGAGTTTTTTGATTTGGCCAGTTGAGATGAGAAGACCCACACTAAATGTGGATAACCCCGTTCCATGGGCTTGGCAGGATCCTGGAATACATTATAAAGGAAAAAGCAAATTGAGCACTAGCTTTCATCTCGTGGTGTTTCCTGACTATAGCCACGCTATGACCATGCGCCTCCTAGTCCTGCGACCGTAACTTCCCTGTCATGATAGACTGTAACCCCTGGAACTTTAAGCTGAAATAAATCCTTCCCTCTTTAACTTGCTTTTGTCAGGTATTTTGTTGCAGCAATGAAACAGTAACTAATATGCAAGATTGGTCATGGAAATGGAGCTGTGCTTTAATAAGCCTGATTGTAAGTTTCCTAGATTTAGGGAACTGGTTTGCAGGAAGAATGTGGAAGAGTGGAAAGATACTATTTAGGCTAGTCCTTAGACACTGTAAGCAGAGCTCCATGGGTCACTTTGATGGGAGCTTAGAAAACAAGAATACTGAGAGAAATGTGAAGAGTAGAGGCCTGGTTCATGAAGTTTCAGAGGGGAACAAGATTCTATCAGGAAATCATAAGAAATTCTGGCAAAGACACTGGCTACATTTTGCCTGTGTTTTGAGAACTTGAACAAGGTTGAATTTAAAGGTAATGGGCTCCTTTTCTGGTACAGGAACTCTCAAGACAGGAGAACATTCAGCTTGTATAATGGCTACTGCTCACTGCTCTCATTCAGGTCTACAGTCAGCAAAAAGTGGAGACAAAAGACAAGAAAGTGTGAAGTCTGGCAAGGAAAGATATTTCAGTCAAGGAAAGTGAAAATAAAAGAAGCAGCTGTACCTATTAAAAAGATTAGCACCATTAAAGAGAAACCTGACAGTCTGTACTGGGATAGCAAGAAGGATGCCCCGAGGATAAGATCTCACTCATCAAAGTCCTCTTCTTATGAAAACACAAAACCTTCCAGAAAAGAGAGAGCGACAAGTACAGGAGAGGTGAGGTGCTCAGGGCGCAAGGACCCAAATGATTCCAGCATGAGCTCAACGGCTTCAACTTGAAGCTGCAGACGTTGGTGTTCGCACTGCTGGGTATTGGCTTTGCTTTGACTCAATCTTTCCTTTTCTGAATTCCTCCCCTTTGGAATGAAAATGTTTATTCTGAGCCTTCCTACATTAGAAATATGTGGTTTATTTTATAAGAGCTCACAGTTAAGAGATTGCTTTAAGTCTCAAATGAGACTTCAACTTTTAAGCAGTGTTAGAATTGTTAAAGACTTTGAGGACTTTGGAATTGAACTGAATGCATTTTGTTTTATATGATGCTCGTGAACCTATCAGGACATCGTATGTAAGATTATGTATTAGAACTGATGTATTTGAGTCAAATGTGATGGTGCACATTAAGTCCAGCACTCAGGAAGGCAGAGGCAGGTGAAGCTCTGTGGGAGTGAAACCTGCCTGATCTATGTAGTAACTTGCAGGTCAGGTGGGGCTACAGGGAGAAAAAGCAAAAAGGTGATGTATTTGAGTGTCAGGTTGACAAGGGTGGAGTTAGAGTCATCAACCTTGATTGTCAACTTAAAGGGATTTAGAATCACCATGAAAACAAACCTATGGGCATCTCTGTGAGGGAGTTTCTAGATTTTAGGTAGGAAGACCCACCCTAAATGTGGGCAGCACCATTCCAGGGGCTTGACTGGGGTCCTGAAGCAAATAAAAAGAAGTAGGTAAGCTAGTCACCAGCATCCGTCGCTGTGCTTCCTGACTGTGGAAGCAGTGTGGTGGGCCACTGTGTGGTGGACTGCATGATGGGCCTCCGGAACCGAAAGCCAAAGCAAGCTCTTCCCTCATTGGGTTGCTTTCATCAAATATCCAAATATTTTGTTGTAGCAACCAGACAAGCAATTAATACAGGAGGTTTACTATATATATCCTTTCATTACTAATTTACAACCATTATTCATAGTAGTCAGAACACAAGATTTCTAGCCTGGTGTGTACTCTGTTTTTGTATATATTTTGTGTGCAATTGGGGAAAATGTGTGTTTTTGGTGAGGTTCTAACTGGAATCTCAATAAGCTTAATGATTCCTTCAAAGATATCCCTGCTCTGCTACCCAAAATCTATGAGTATATTGCATGTGACCAAAAGTTCTTAACTGAGGTTATTAAGGGAGAGGTTATCCTGAGTGAGCCCCAGATGCAACCATAAGCATCCTTTTAAGAAGGCTGTAAGTACAGAAAAGATGATGGCAATGAAAATGTGGACTAGGGCTGCCACAAGCCAAAAGATGTTCACAACCTCATGCTGATGGAGGAGACAAAGAATTAATCCTCCCTTTGAACACCCAGAAGTAACAAGGTTAACATCAAGAGCTACATTGTAGGGGCTGGAGAGTTGAGAGTTCTGGTTGCTCTTGCAGAGGACACAGGTTCAGTTCTCAGAACCCACGTGGTGGCTAACTCCATAACTCCAGAACCAGGGGCTCTGATGACCTCTTCTGGCTTTTGTGAACACTGCATGCAGATGTATACTTAAAACATGCAAACTCATACATATTAGAACTTTTTAAAATATGTTAAAAACTTTTTTAAAGAACTTGACTATAGGCAGCTGATCACTGCTGAGTGAAGAAGTGTTGATCTTCTAAGAGAATGACACTAGATGGGCTGAGCAGGCTCCAGTGGGTGAACTCACACTGAGGGACATCTGAATACACAAACTTGACTCGATAGACCTTAACATAGAAGATAGAATGCTTGAAATCCTGTGGATGGGCTATAGGCAGGTACAGGTAGCAGAGGTCTAAATATGATTAGAATATATTGTATGAAATCGACAAAAATTCAATAAAAAATACATTTTTAAAAAAGAGCTTTACTATAGGGGCTGGAGAGATGACTCAGTAGTTAAGAGCACTTGATGCTCTTCTAGAGGATCAAGATTGCTCCTAACCCCTGCATGGCAGCTCATAACTGTCTGTAACTCCAGTGTTAAGGTATCTAATGCCCTCTTCTGGCCAGATACATGGTGCATATATATAAAAATGGGCAAACACTCCTACACATAAAATAAAATTTAAAAACAAGACTTTTTTTAAAAGTGCTTGACTATAACCCCACAAAACTCATTTGGGTATCTATGAGAAAATAAATACATGTTGTTTTAAATCACCAGGTCTATAGCAATTTGGTAAAACAGCAAAAAGAAATTACTACAGCATCTAAGAACTTATGTTTCTTAATCACATAATTCTGATCTGTACTTTTACTTATTTTTAATATGTTTACTTATAGATTCCTAAAATGATCATATTTTATTTAATTTTTATTTAATTTTCATGTGTTTCATACAGTACATATCAATCGATCTTAATCACTTTTACCTGCTTCCTCACTGGCCCTTCCACAGCCCCACCACAGAATTCATACACTCTGTCATTTGTGTTAAGGCCTATTATGTCAAGTTCATCCAC
Organism: Eospalax fontanierii; assembly: GCA_035773235.1. Lineage (NCBI taxonomy): Eukaryota > Metazoa > Chordata > Mammalia > Rodentia > Spalacidae > Eospalax > Eospalax fontanierii. Next base: position 63,653,658 of record CM069540.1, on the reverse strand, counting down.
TGAGGTCTAGTCAGCCTATTCAGAGTCCCTCACCTTATGAAGATTAACTCTTCCTCACCCAACAGTAATCATCCACCAATATTTCTTCAGCTAAGATCAGGGTCTGCTGCCCATTTCCCCAGTTCCACGCTGGGTTTTTGTCTGATTCAGTTTGCTTGGGTCTTGAGCGTGCCGACACCATTGCTGCAGATTCATACGTCCAGGATACAGGAGCTTGTAAGATTCTATCTCCCTATAGTCATGCACCTTCTCCCTGGCTCTTACAATCTTCCTGCCCACTCTTCCACAATAGACCCTGATCTCTGGATGACTGAAGCTTAATATAGAAATCCTGTCCATGGACCCACACTCTGCAGACCCCTAATCTCCACTCTTTGGCCATTTGTGACCTTTTGTATTCCTGGCCTTCTGTTGCATGAGGAGCTTCATTAATGAGAGTTGAGAGATTCATTGGTGTCCGCTTCACCTCTTGTTCTATGTTGTGTGAGCCTTGGGTGTAGAGGCTGCATTGTAGATGTGGCACTTAGGTGTGGGCAATTCACAGACAATTTGTGGGAGTGACCAGTTGTGGTGCTCTATAGTAGTCCCTGTCTGGTGCAAAAGAAGCTTCCTTGATGAGTGGTGACCGGTATACTTGACTGTAAATATAAAGATACATATTTTGCACTTAGTAAGAAGTTACATTAGTCTAGGCATGTGACAACCTTGGAGATTTCTGTTGGATCTATGACCTCTTTAACCATGACTGTTTGGCTATGGGTACAGTACCACACATGAGTTTCCTTCTACTGAGTGGCCTTTAAGTTCAATTAGGTAGCCATTGATTGCCCCCAAGATAAAAGTGCCACAACTGCACCAGTGTCGAGTGCTTTGCCAATCATTGATGGACTTATTTGGTCATGAAGCTGGTGTTAGACCATTGATTGATGTTCTACCTTAGCAGCTTGCATAGTGCTCTCCAGAGCTATGAGAGCTAGTCTTCAGAAGTGGCTTCCAGGTCAGCTCCAATTCTGCTGCTCCAAATCCAGTCTCTCAAGCATGTCCTGTTTCAGCAATAGGGTCTTACCTTCAAGTTCTTTGAGCCAATCAAGGACTGTGGCAGTAGTCTGTATAATGTTGGGGATCTCTTGCAACACCCTGACCAACAACTCAAAGGAAGATATCTCCTCTCTGGCACTGTTTCCTGTTATGTAGCCTTCGGCTGTGCACGTGGACTCATGTAGAGATAGTATATGTGTGATTTGTCATTAAGTTATTAGACTAATATGATTCCCTCTGATGTTTTACACTACTTAGACATTATTTATCTTTCTCTTTGTCTCCCTGTCTAATCCACCCTCCATTCCTTCCCCCATTAAAGTGTCCCCATTTTTCCCTTTTCTCCCTTGATCATACCAGTCTCCTACAGCCTCACCTCTCTTGAGCACTTTCTTTCCCTTTATCTCTATAGTTCCTTCTATAACCCTCCCTCCCCTCCCATTTAAATACCCCCATTTGATCTATTTCTCCCTGGAGACACCTGTCTCCAACTAGTCCTCTCGCACAGGTTCCTTCTTTCCCTTGATCTCCCTGGTTCCTTTCTATTTTTCTGGTTCCTGAAGTTACCTCAGAATACATACTTACACAGAAGACTTTGGGGCTAAGATCCACAAATGAACCCTCCAATTATACTTTTGACACATACTTATCCCCTTTATTATCAATTGATGTTTATGCTTTGAGGGTGTGATGTTCGGTGTACATGTGTTCTTGATGATTGTATACTCTTGTTCTATTTATTCCATTCATCAGTGTGTAGCAATCTTGCTTGTTTCTCAAGATACTTTTTACTTTTAGTATTTTAATTGTATATCAAAACTGCTTGCAAAATTCAAAGTCAATGTCACTGGCTACCTTCAAAGATACATAAAAATACACACATGTAATTTATATGTGTATATAGATACATAAATAGATACAGAAGCAAATGTGTATATATGTTTGAATGTGCATGTATATGCGTGTCCATGTAGACTTAGTAACATCTGGTAACAATGAGCGTACATATCTCTCACTCTTGGTTTCTAAATACTGGAAACTATTCAAGATGAGCTTAGAGAAAGCAATCACAGGACAATATGAGAAAGGAGTGGCAGCTTGTTAAGAGCCATCTTGAAAGGGCCCAATGTGGCCATTCTGAAACATTAAAAATTAAAATAATAATAATAAAATAATAACAGGGGCCTGAAGAGATGACTCAGTGTCTAAAAGCACTGTCTGCTTTTGAAAAAGACCCAGATTTGAATTCCAGCACTCACATGATGACTAACAACCATCCATAACTCCAGTTCCAGGGAATCCAGTTACCTCTTCTGGCCTCTGTAGGCATTGCATGAGACAGGTACACATGCAGGCAATATACTCATACACATAAAATAAAAATAAATAAGTCAAAAATAATGATGATGATGATAAAAATAGCATAATCACCATCCAAAAAATAATAATTACCATGATGACATAAATAAGTATATGGGAGAAAAGAAACAACTATTCTTTACAGAAAAAAGCAAGTTAACATGGAAATTAGAGAAATAGAAACTCAATATAGGACGCCCATATGGTCTGAGAACTATTATAAGATAATGAGTTTTAATTCTCCCAGAAAAAGGAGCATCCACAATAACACTGATATTTTCCAGTGCCATATATTTTAGTATCAGGCAATGGATGGCACACTTCAAAATTTATATTAAAGAAAGCCAAGTGAAGGACTATACACAGAGAGATAGGCAGAATGAGGGAATCAAAACTAAGGAAATCACGGCACCCCCACTATGGGTCTGACAGGTCACAGGGAGGCTAGCTTGAGCCCAGAAAAACCTGGAGCTGGGGAGCTAGATAGAACAGTTGCTGCACACATGCACCACATGGGATACAGCACCATTGACACTCGTAACACTCAAGGGTCTTCATATCTCACCTGGACAGCTACGTTTTAAAAGTGTGGATCTCCAAACCGATGTAAAGCTGGATGCAGCAGTGTGCATCTATAATCCCAGCACTCCCGTGACAAGACAAAAGGTGGAGGCAGGAGAATCCCTAGAAGTTTGAGAGCCAGCTGACTTGGCATACCAGTTGGGAAAGAGAGACTTTGTTTCAAACTAGGTGGAAAGTGAAGACTGACACCCGAGTTTCTCCTCTCACCTCCACATGTACACACATGAACATACACATATCCACAAACACCACAAACATGCACAAAGAAAGAAAAAGCAAGAGCTGTAGCAGCAGGTGCAAGTTGACAGGGTACATTGTGTATAAATGCCCCCACTACCCAAACTAGAGTGATTCAACCAGGGAATTTGCAAGCTACATGCCTGACCTCATTCTCCTGCTCTCTGATCTGCTGATGCCTCTCACTGGGCAAGCCAAATAAGAGACCAGATGGAGGGAGCCCAGTTGGTACAGCCCTCAACAGTCAGCTTCCTGGGATGTGCAGCAGGGCAAGAAACACAAAGAATTGTTCCCAAGGGACAAACAGAGGATATGTTTACCAAATCATGGGAAAATGGCAAATTTTAATTTCTGCCACACAGAAAAAAATGAACTATGAAACTAATAATTGCTCTGATCATCTTTATATTCTCCATTGGACAGCAATATTTAAAATTCGGCAGTTTGAAACCATATAATCTCCTAGGTTTTAGCATGTGAAGCATCAATGCTGTAGAGTGAGAATCACATTGGCATAGACTATTACAGAATCCTTTGGTTCTAAGAGCAAGTTATACTTGGTGCCTCTCCTTCACTTATGCCGGAGATTGACTAGCCATACTAAAAGATTTCAGCAACTACCACTGGGGGATGTAGCTCAGTGATAGGGGGCTTGACCAGAATGTATGAGGACTGGGTTCAATCCCAGTAAATGAACAAACAAGCAAACAAAAATAAATAAAACAACTTTCCATGTTATTCACAGTGAACCAGAGGATGGAAAATTTTAAAGCATGCTCTTATTACATTGGTCTTCCTTGTCACTTATTGACGTGATGCTTCTTTATTATCTGTAGTAGCCTATGCTCTCCGATAGGGCCCTGGAAGGAAACAATTTATGGAGATGACTAAAGCGACTGGAGACTTCACCTCCTACTTATAGAAAATTAATTATAAATATAGGAGACCAAAGAGCTTTCTCAACAGACTGCAATCTGCCTGGTGGATGTGTACATAAGAGCTTGTTTCTCACATGCTTGGAGCTTTGGTGATAAGCTCAAAGTGGGCCTCAAATCAGAGTTTTATATTCTAGTCCCAGCTCGCACCAATTGGCAGAGTGTCCTAGGGCAAACCCTTTGTTGTTGTTCTCTTGGCGTCTGTTTCCTCAGAAGGAAAGTAAAAAAACTTCATCTTACTATGGGACTAGTCTAAGAGTTTATTTGATATCTGTAAGTGATATTTCATATTAATTAAGAAATGATATCCAAATTTTTGAATTTTAAGCATGCACAACCCTCAGTTTTTGAAATAAATATATGTCAAATTTGTGGAATTTCAATGTGAATATTCATTATCAATTGTTTATCAAATGATTCAGACTGGCCAACAGACCATGCTCTATGGATTGGATCATCAAAGGATGGCTTGTGTTGTGAGAACTGTTCTTAGTTGTTCCATGAGTTTCCCCTCTCTGAAGACCTAGGAGTTCCAATTCCCCTTGCCTAGGAACAGGTCACAACTGATCATTCAGTTTCACTAAAACCATGTTCCCATCACCTTCGAGAGTTCAGCTCAAGGACTGCAAAGATGGCTCAGTGGTGAAGAGCTCTTGCTGCCCTTGTAGAGGACCCAAGTTCAGTTCCCAGAACCCACATCAGTTGGCTCTCAACCATCTGTCACACCATGTCCAGGGAATTTGACATCCTCTTCTGACATTCCCTAGGCATTGCACTCAATGTACATACCCACACAGAAGCACACACATACACATATAATTAAAAATAAAATCTTTTTGTCTAATTGAAAAAAAGGATTGAGGAACTGGTGAGATGTCTCAGTGGTTAAAAGAACTGGTTGCTCTTGCAGAGGACCTGGGATAAATTCCCAGCCCCCACGTGGCAGCTAACAACCATCCTTATTTCCTTCTGCCCTCTTTGGACATTGCACAGCAAACACTTATCTACATTAAATAAATGAATACATTTTTCAAAAAATATATTGAGATAAATACATAGTAACAGAAGTGTGTGTGTGTGTGTGTGTGTGTGTGCATGCATGTGTATAAAACTGTCTTTTCTTCCATCTGAATTAGTGATAACCAGAAGCATAGTCAGGGATCTTTAGGACTCCAGCAGGCAGAGGTTAAAAGAGGCAGGCCATAAGAGGATGCAACCTGCACCTATTATATTTCTCCTGGCTCCATTTACTGTCTTCCAAGCCCCCTGCTTCACTGTCTTCCTGAAAGTGCTTGTCTCTGCACAGTTGGAAGGTTACTGTTGCAGTTTAATGATATCATTTATGTTTATTATGGTAACAAAGGAAACAACTCAAGACAAAATTGCTTTAGCAAAATAATCTGTTAACTCACTTAAGGAGTGTAGCAATGTCTTTGAGCCAGGTAATACATGAGGCTCAGCTATTTGAATATTTAAGGTCATGAATAGTGTCACTCTTCTACAGACCCTGAAGCATCAGTATGAGTCCTGAGAGATGAGTAAGAATGAATTGTACAGACACAGGGACACTGGGGGATAGAAAAAGGAATGTTCTGGGCAGAGATGGACGTACACAGTGAGATCTGGAAGCAACAGAGGGCAAAGTTCTTTGAGGGTAGGCCAGTCCTTCACATCGTGGAAAGGTGGCAAGGCAAAGAAAGATCATATTCCTAGAAGCAAGCCACAGGGGAGGTAAAGTGGTCACACTGTTCCAAGTGGAAAGATGAGCTTTATCTTGAAGGCTCTTGGGAAGCACTGAAGGACCAAAGCAGCCTTGAAAACTGAGGGTATTATAGACGCTGAGCCCAACAGTATGTTAATAAAGAGTTCCCATTCCGACCAACCGGTTCCAGTAGATGCAACAGTTTAAGACTGTGTGAATGCCCGAGTTCCTCTTCCCTAGGAACCGATTTCTCCAGACATTTTGCAGTCAACCATTTATATAAGAGTCATTAAATCTTAGACTTCAATGAGAACACTTTAAAATTGCTATAACTGGCATGATAATATTCTTAAAAAGGCTTTGGTTTGTGCCAAACAAGAATCCCCTAGCAATAAATAAGAATCAGTCATTTAAGTTTAATGTTGCAATAAAGAAAGGAATTGATAGATATACTTGCCACTAGCTGTGGCAATTTTTAATAAATTGAGTTATTAGATTGAGTTAAAATTTACATACAATAACATTTGCTAATTTGAAATGTGCATTTTGTTGAGTTGTGACTAATTGTTACAGTTACATAACCACTACCACACTCAAGCCTCAGAATGTTATCATTATTCCTAAAACTGCCCTTGTCTGATGATCTCCTCCTGTCCATGGAGTCAAATCTTTCTGTCTCTGTGCTCACACTGTTTTGAGAACTTCATACTGTTGTGCCCAGGTTATAGAATCCTCTCAAAAGACCACCATGGAGGTCAAATCTGATGCAAGAACAAAGGGTCTTTATTTACAAGCTCGAGCTCGGTCCACAGTCTGACACACCGCCGCAGCAGGTGATAAGACAGTGGCCCCGAGTGGAGGGTGAGGTGATGTTTTATAGGGTTAAAACAAAGAGAGGAGGGACAAGGGTTGGGATTGGTTAAGGAAGCCCACTTGGCTCGAAAAAGCATCTTACTCATATTAAGGTAACAGGGCCCATGGAATGTGCTTACCAGAGTATACTTCAAGGTCTTGTTTATGTCTCTGATTTTAGCCTTGGTCAACCTGACCAGATCTCATGTAGTCCTAAGTAGGGTGTTTTTACAAAACCATCTGATATTTGAAGGCTATGTCCTTGCAAATGTTTAACTAGGGGGGTGGGAAAGAGTTTCTGAAGCCAGGAAGCCAAGCTTATGTGGCTGAGGCTTTTTCTAACAAGATGGAGTCAGATTTGCTGTAGCCTTCATTTTCCATTTCTGGGGGGGTCCTTACACATACAATATATCACACATATATCACCTTTTTTTAAAATTTAACACTGAATGTATATATCCCAAATAGTTAAGCTAGAAGCAGCTCAGTCAATAAAGTGCTTGCCATAGAGGCTGAAGACTTCAGTTTGATCCCCAGAGCCTATGTTTTAAAACAGTCTTGACATGGTGGCAACATGTTTATAATCCTGGTACTAGGGAGGTAAAGACAGGGAGATCTCTGAAGTTCTCTGACTAGCCAGCCTAACCTACTTGGCAATCTTCAAACCAGTGAGAGAGACTGTTTAAAAACATAAGATGAATAGTGCCTGGGAAATGACAGCCAAAGTTGACCTCTGATCTCCACGCATACATATGCACATTTACACACACAGACACAAAAATTAAGCTGGAACCTTATCTGCCACTATACATAAAAATTAAATCAAAATGTATTAATGACATATATAAAACCTAAAGCTTTTAGTTAAAGCTCAAAAAAATACAGGACAAAGCTTTTCAACTTTTCTCTTAGCAAACAATTTTTGGATCTAACACCAAACCAAGAGGCAAGCAGGATGACATCAGGCTAAGAGTTTGTGCACAGCAAAGGAAACAACCAACATGAAAAGACAACCCACAGTGTCAGAGACCAAGTGACCTCTGTCTTGCCCTTCTGTAAATGTAACATCCTGACACTTGTTGATACCAATTATGTTAATCAGTCTCTTAAATACCTCTTAGAGTTTCTTATTGTTTAGCAAACAAGGTCCCCCACCCGTAGCTGCCTTTGGCTACACATGCCCTTGGCTCCTGGTTCTTCCAGTGATTTGTTTCCTAGCAATCTTGGCCACCACGCCCCATCTAGCCCCTGCCTGCCCTTTTAGTATCTCCTTCCTGATTCACATAACCTTATGGTGGGCTTTTGTCTCTGTTAATTACCACATTCCTGTATGGGTGCCTGACTCCCCAAAATTATAAATACCCCCTAGAAGAATAAAGATTTGCTGATTTGATCAGGGAGACTGTCTTGTCGGCCCTCCATGTTCTTTTTGTCTCTTTCATCCCAGGTTTCTGAGGACTCATGCTCTGTTCATGCCCTGCCGGCCGGGGCACCACAGAATGGGAGACATAGTCACAAACTACATGTATATTTAACATTAAAAATACATAAGGAACTTCTACAACTCAATATAGTCAAACACAAATAAAACAACTAGTTCAGTGGTAAAGTATTTGTTTTGTAGGACCCCCGCTTTCATGGAAAAATACCTGGTCCCCTTTGTTAGCTTACCTCCTCCCAACTAGAAAATCCCAGAGACCACAAAGGTCATGTCAACATCTCATGGTATGTGAGATAATGTCTGTGGGTTAAACATTTCACAGGAAGAGCCCCTGATATCCCATCTATAGAGTTAGTTGTAGGTTAAACATTCCACAAGAAGAGCCCCTAATATCCTGTCTATAGCATTGTGTGTTAAACATTCAGTTAAGTCAACATCTTGTAAACTGCAAAATAATGTGTATGGCATTTCTGGAAAAAAAGGTTGGACTATGTAAAAATTGTCTTCTCTGTGACCCTGGTCTGTAGGCCAAAAGCCAATCCAAATGTAACAAGTGCCCTATATGATAATGTATGATAATACTGTGAGTTTCTACTATAAAAAGCCTGGCCCGGCTGGGCTCCCCCAGTGAGGCTCCCCCACTTGCGCAAGTGAAATAAACCTCCTCTTGTTTTTTGCATCTGACGGTCTGGATCCTTGGGACTGGGGCTCCCAACGTTAGTCGCCCAGGTGGCCCATTGGGGTTCGAGTCCCCGGGCTGAGAGTGGGGTCTAACAGTTTAACATGTACAAAATCTTGTTAGACTTCACACACACACACATATACATACACACACACACACACACACAATTTTTAATGGTAAAACGATAGACATTTCTCTAAAGGTAACATGCAAAATGTCCCACAAGTGTATGTAAAGGTGCTCAATACCATTTATCATCAGGAAAATGCAAATTAAAACCACAATGACAGGTTGGAGAACAGGTTCAGTAGTAAAGAGTGCTTACTACTCTAGCAAAGGACCCAAGTTCAGTTCCCAGCACTAACATCAGGAAGCTCATAACCACCTGTAACTGCAGCTCCAGGGGATCTGATTCTTTCTTTTGAACTCCATGGTCACCTGCAGTCACATGCACATACCCACAGGCAGACTCACACATACAATTTTTAAAAATAAAATATAGGGCTGGAGAGATTGCTCAGTGGTTAGCACTGGCTGTTCTTGGAGAAGACGCAGGTTTGAATACCAGCACCCACGTGGCAGCTAGCAACCGTCTATAACTCCAGTTCCAGGGGGTCCAACGCTTCTTCTGACCTCCATGGGCATTGCATGACATGGGTACACTTACATATATGCAGGCAATGCATTCCTACATATAAAATAAAATAAAATAAAATAAAATGTATACATATATAAAGTTAAAGCCACAATAAAATACTACTTCACAACTGTAAGGCTAGTTGGTACTTATCCAAAAGACAAGAGATAAGTGTTAAGGATTTGAAGAAAGGCAAGTCCTCATACTTCATATTAGTTCATCTCCACGTTGCTGGGACAAAATGCCTGACAAAAACAATTCAAGGAATTAATGGTTTATTTTGACTACCAGGGTCAACTCATCAGTGCGGGACAGGAACATGAGGCAGCTGGTCACATTGCACCCATAGTCAGAAAGCAGACAGTCATCAATGCTGGTTCTCGCTCACTCTTTCCTTCCTATTCAGTTCAGGACCACAGTCCATGGCATTATGTGGCCCACAGTTAAGATGAATCTTCCTACCCCAATCAACTTCATCTAGATAATCCTGCACAGGGATGCTCAGAGCTAACTTAATCTAGATAACCCTTCACCAGGATGCCCACAGGCTAACCTAATCTACATAAATCCATCACAGGCATGTTCAGAGGCTAACCTAAGGTAATTCCTCACAGGCATTACCACAGGCTAACCTAATCTAGATCTAGATAATCCCCCATAGGCATGCCCAGAGGCTTCTCTTCTAGGTGATTTTAGATCTTGTCCAGTTGGCAGTATTAATCACCAAACACACTGCAAATGAAGACTACAAATTGGCACAGCTACCATGGAAAATGAACAACCACATGATGTTGTGATCTCATTCGGGCATATATACAAAAGAAATGAATAGAGGGCTTTGGAAAGATATCAGATCTCTCAGATTCATTACCCCTTTTTCAACAGCCAAGATATGGAATCCATAGAATTATCCATTGATAGATTAACAGATAAAGAAAATACTGGATATTATAAAGTCTTTAAAAGAAGGAAATCCTGCCAAATTAGACAGACAGTATGAATAAACCCCGTGGGTATTATGGAAGTGAAATAAGCCAGTCACACAAGGACGTGATTCTTCCTCCACAGGGTGTTCATCCAGTCTCACAGGAGCATGAGGCAGAGAAGTCATTACCAAGAAGTAGACTGAATGACTGGAGAGATGGCTTAGCTATCAAGAACACTTGCTGCTCTTGCAGAGGACCTGGTTTCATTCCCAGCACCCAGATGGCATCTTATAACTGTCTGCAACTCTAGATCCATGGCAACTGATGCCCTCTTCTGGACTCTGTGGGGACCAGGCGCATGTGTGGAGCACATACATGCTGGCAAAATACTCATACACATAAAAAAAGTTGGAGGGGGGGATGAAGAGATGGCTCAGCAGTTAAGAGCCCTGGCTGCCCTTGTAGAGGATCTAGTTCAGTTCCTAGCACCCACATGACAGCTAACAACCATCTGTAATTCCAGTTTCAGGGGATCTGACACTCTCTTCTGACCTCCACAGTCATTGCATAACACACATGCAGGCAATATACTCATACACATAAAATAAAAATAATAAATAAAATATTAAGAAAAAAAGAGTTCTCATCTTAAGATACTTTACTGTAGAGTAGAGCAGAGATGTGGGGCCGCAGCTGGGGATCTGAGGAGTCTTAGGTTTTTTTTCTTTATTTACAGGTTTAAAAAAACAACATATGCAAATATCTATGAAAAGAATTCAAAAGAATGAGGGAAATCCAGATTGAAGGAAGAGAAGGATTCAAACACAGGCATTAGAAAAAATGAAGAGTAATGGCCATAGCCTGGTCATTTGTAACCAGAGCCAAGTAAATCACACTGGTCCAAGACTGATGGCTTCAGTAAGGAAAGCCAGGGTGTCCTCTCGTGGCTGCTCCTACTTTCTTAATTGGCGAACAGGTTATTGGCTAACCCCATCAACAAGAATCAATGAGAAAGCTTTGGGATTCTAGGAAAGAACATAAGATGGGCCATGGTCTTCTCTGAGCACAGAAGATATAATTGAGGGAAATGGCTCAGCAGTGAAGAGCACTGACTTCTCTTGCAGAAGACCTGGGTTCGATTCCCAGCACCTAGGTGGCAGCTAACAACCATCCATAACTCCAGTTCCAGGGAATCTGGTGACCTCCCTGAGCATTGCAAGACACAGACGCACCTACGTATATGCAAACAATACACTTGTACACATAAAATTAAAATAATAAATAAAATTTTAAAAAGAAGAGCTAGTTGACTTGGAAAATGAAGAGGGGCTGCAGAGCCACTGAGGGCTCCCTGGACTGGTAGAAACATAGTTGGTGTGAAACAGTCCTTACGGCTGTGAACTTTTCCCCTCCCATGATCAACAGCTCAGGTGTGAGGGAAGAAGAGAACAAAGATAGATCACATAAGGGCTGGAAGATGGCACAGCAGTTATAAGCACATACTGCTCTTCAGAGGACCCAAATTCAATCCCCAGCATCTATGTCAGGTAATCCACAACTACCTGTGTAACTCCAGCTCTAGGGGCATCTGACACCTCTGTCCTCCAGTAACGGTACTCACATGCATAGGCCCACACATAGACACACACATACTTTAAAACAATAATAATAAAATTAATCTCTAAAACAAAAAAAACTTTTTCCAGGGGAGTACAAGACCAATGTCTGAGGGGTTAGCAATAAATTTAATATTGCTAAGAACAGTAAGGAAAGAGGTAAGGACATAGGGCTAAATTGATGGGCTTAAAAGACAAATCATCCACCTCCTAATGCTTGCTAAATGAGGAAATCAACACACTTCAAAAAGGTTCCAAGAAATCTTGGCTTTACTTCCTGAGTCACATCCACCCTCTCCCTTGCTTTCCCCCTAATGTCCTCCCTCCATTCAGCACCAACTGGCATACAACAGCATATTCAAAGACAAAACTCAAGGGCTGGGTCTTAACTGCACACTTTTTTGTAAGATTTATTTTTATTTATATGCCTGTGTGTATCTGTATTTATATATGTGCACATGTGTGCAGATGCCTGCAGAGGCCAGAAGAAGACATCAGATTCCTTGGAATAGGAATTACAGATGTTTCTAAGCCCACAGACATAGATACTGGGAACTGAACGGCAGTCCTCTGCAAGGGCAGCAAGCACCCAATTGCTGAGCCAGCTCTCCAGCCCACATACTTTTCTTTGAAGAATGTAATAATGGCTTGGAGCTAGAGAGATGGCTCAGCCATTAAGAGAACTGGTTATTCTTCCAGAGGGCTCCAGTACTTGATGGCTACCAACCATCCTTAATTCCAGTTCCAAGCAATCCAACACCTTTCTTCTGGTCGCTTTGGGCATTACATAACATGGGTACACTTATACACATGCAGGCAAAACACTCATACACATAAAATAAAAGTAAATAAATATTTTTTTTAAATAATGCCATGACCATGTCATTCCTGGAAGTCAGCATTCCATGTGACTCCTGCACTTCCTCTGGTTTTGCATTCTTTCTGCTCCTTTTTCCATTTTGTTTCCTAAGCCTTGGAGGGGTCATTATATACACGTTCTTCGAAATGAATAAAAGCTTCTAGATATACTGCAAATATTTCAGAGTGAAAACCTGAGTTGGTAGCAAGAATTATTTGAATTTACTAATAACATTTGGAGCAGCATACTTAAAGCACAGTAATACGTTCTTTGAATGAGTGACAATACAAAGTACCAGAGCACAGCTCTGCTCCTTGTAAAGACATTTTCATGACATTTTTACACAACTATATCATTGCATTTGCCCAGTTTTATCTTTCTTCTCTGATTTTACTTATTTTCTCAAAATCTCACAGTGTTGCCCAACTCACAATTCTCCTGCTTACTCTTCCCAAAATTCCATGCCTGGCCACCCCCACGACTTTTGATGGACATTCCTGATGGGTATACCCACAGATGCTGAGTGTAAATCTTCAAGGAGATTCTACGTAAACGTGAGCTTGGACTGGTAACCTTTCATTAATGGTACAGTGACAATTAGGAGACAAGACAGCTAACTTACACAGTCTACTCCCCACATGCCACTGACAGCTGCTCTGATGTAAAGGAAAGTCGAGAGAACTAGGAAGCCAAGAGTTGATGTGTACTTTCTAGCACTGTGGTCTACGGCCCAGAGTTCACATGCACAGCCCCACATCCTCTGAATCCATTCCAGAGCCACATTTGACTGAGAAGCTTCAATGAATGGCGCACTTGTGTAGGAAAGGTTTGTGCTGTTTCCTGTGGGATCCAGACTCCAGCCAGCTTCCGCAGGCGACAACTCTTTATGATCAAACAGTGAGGAAACAAACATGTTCCCTGGCCTTCTCCACCTGGAAAGCAAGACGAGCCTTGTGGCAAGGAGGTGCTACTGATAGATGTGCCCTCCAGGAGGAGTGCATGTGTGTTCTCCACGAGGTGCACACACAGGCTCCGATGTTGCTAGTCGCTTTGAGGGCATAATGATGTACTGAGCTCAGCCAGCCAGGGGCCCTGGAGAAACAAGGATGGTAACCCACAGAGAATTTGGTCCTCTTTGCATAGAAAGGAGAGAAAAGTGCAGGAGATCCTTCATATAATGCTCCTGTGCAAAGAAATGTGACTGGGGCAAGCTATTCCAAAATACAAAGCTGGTTTTCTTGTCTAATGGGACTGCCAGTGGTGGCTACTATTGTTAGTTTTGCTTAAGTAGGTTTCTACATTTTGGTTCAGTGAATATGTACTACTTTTGAAAAGGAGCAGGTGTGGGGAATCAAAGTCATCCATTGAGCTATTTCCTGCTCCACACACTGGAAAACACTAGTTCATTCGGTTGCCACTCAACTCTCTGCAGCAGGAAAGCCCACATCCCAATCTGTTTGCAAGTAAAGAAACTGAGGCCCCGAATTTATATTCTCCAGTGTGCTGTGTTTCCCCAGGTGGAGTGGTGTGGTAGGAAAATCTCCTCCTGAATGCTTCCTTCCCATCTAACTGGGAATCCTGCCCTGAAGTCCTCTCATGACCTCCATCTAAAGGCTGCCACTCATCATTGCCAATGGTTATTTGACTGGAGAAGGGAGAATTCTTTATTCTGAGATTAGGATCCATACCCAGATCAAGAAGGATTGACAAATTACCTGTATTGTCCCTGTTATAGCCTCTCCTTGAACAGAGGAATTTTAGATACAGAGGAAGCTAAATAATTTGCCCACAACTACACAGCCAGTTATATAAACCAACATTCCAATTATAGAATCCTCACAACTTGGTTATGAGTAAAAGCCCCCTTGATAAGAGATTCAGGACTCATTAAAAATGGTATAGACATGGAACTCGTAGCTGGTACACCCACAGGGTCGAGGTGAATTTCTTTGTTCCATATCTATGACTAACGTGAGTTAGAGGCACTGGGACTGAGAAGAAGAGGCCACCATGAATGGAATGAGGTTATATCCAAAAGACAAGTAAATGCATTGATCATGATAACTACCTGTGTCTGCTGAAGAGTGTACACTAGAACAGCCATCGTAACTTATGTAATTAGGATCACTGATGTGAATGCAAGGACTACAAAACGTAGATGCAGAGACTGATAAATATATGCCTGTATATGTAAGAATGTGACCCTACCCACTGAGAGCCTGGGATCGATGACAGCTAGTAGCACAGACCACAGTTAATGCCTAAATCTTGATTTCTCAATGCTGCTTTCAATTAAACTTGCTAGAACTTGGCTGGGGATGCACTCAGTTGTCTGACATGCATAAAGTCTTGGATTCAATCCCCAGTACCATATAAAACCAGGCATAATGGCATCTTCTGTAATCCTAGCACTTGGGAGATAGAGGCAGGAGGATTAGGGAGTTCAAGGCCAGCTTTCACTACACAGTGAATTTGAGGCCAGCCTAGGCTACATGAACCCTGTCTTTAAAAAACTTATTATAACTTCTTGGAGAAATAGCTGCTTCCGTTGGCTGAGGTAAGAAGAATACGAGATAAACCTGGGGTTTCTGGTGTAAGGAAATTATGGCTTTCTCAAAAGGCATAGAAGTCAGCTGGCCAAATCTGGGACAGTTTGAGAATCAAAGGACATAATGTCCAAAATAGATTATAAATCCTTGAACAAAATAAAAGCCCATGAATCTATATTGGCTTAAATAAATAAGAAATCATTCCTTGGAGTAGAATGCCAACTGATGATTGTAGAAGGAATGGAAGCATTGTATAATTATTCATCAATCATCTTAGAATAATTGGCTCAGGTGAATGCAAAACTAATGGGTCATGGTTTAATGAGAAAACAGATGTCTATACAGTCTCAGAGTTCTCCCCACAAAATAATATTAACATCATAATAGTTATCAACATATCAATCTTTCTATGGAGAAAGCCAACAGCCACCATCCTAACCACATACTAAAAGTTAACATGACCAGAATTGAGTTAAATCAACATCATGTACCTATCAATACTATGCATTGAGCAGAGCGCAACATCATTTCTGTGATGTTCCTGCAACATACTTGATATTTACATGAAATCATAACAAAACGCCAGACAACCTCAAATGAGTCCCATTCTTCCAAGTAGCTAGACTGTACTTTGATAATATCAAAGCTGTGAAAAGTAACAAAGACTAAGTAGTTGTTCCAGATTAAAGATGACTAAAGAGACTTGCTAACAAGTGCAATGCATGGTCCTAAATTGAAATTTGATCATATAAAGACCATTTAGATTAGTTAGCTTTCTATAACAAAATACCTCAAATAATTAACTTATATAGACCAAAGGCTTATTTTGGCCCATGGTTTGATTTTGAAACTTCCCTTTTAATATCAAGTGAATCAGATGCTTTAGGTTTCTAACAGAGATAAAGGATGATAATGATGGAGGCGCACAGTGAAAACACCTGCTCACCTCGAGGCTGGCTGTAAAGTGGATAGGCAGTCCGGCGTCCCAAATCCCTGCCAGGGACACATTCCTAATGACCTAAGGACCCTCCCATTAAGTCCTGCCTCCTAAAGGTCCCACCACCATCAAATAGCGCCAAACTGCCTGTAACTTCAGCTCCAGGGGATCCAATGCCCTCTTCTGGCCTCCTTTGGCATCTGCACATATATGACAAACATACACATATACACACAGATATTCATAAATAAAAATTAAAAATAAAAATTGGATCAAACAGTTCTATAGCTTATTTATTTTTGTTTGTTTGTTTGTTTGTTTGAGACGTCTCACGACATAGGCATGGTTGGCCTGGAACTCACTGTACAGATGTCCTAGTTTCTGTTGATAAAACACTGACCAAAAAAAAACTTGGGGAGGAAAGGATTTATTTGGCTTACAGGCAGTCCATTGTCAGGAGAAGTCAAGGCAGGAGTTCAAGGCAGGGTAGAAACCTGGAGGCAGAAGCTGAAACAGAGACCACAGAGGAAAGCTTTTATCGGCTCTCTTCCCCTGGCTGGCTCAGCTAGCTTTATCATACTTCCCCAGCTTACCTGACTAGGGATGGCACTGCCACGGTGGGTGGGCAATTTAAAAATGCTTCACAGACATTCCCATAGGCCAATATGATGGAGGAAATTCCTCAGTTGAGGTTCTCTCTTCCCAAATGACTCTATTTTTATATCAAGTTGACAAAGATCAGGCTGGCCTCAAACTCACAGAGCTCTGCCTACATCTGCCTCTCAAATGCTGAGATTAAAGGCACCACACCACAGCTGGCCAATGTGTCTTTCTTTTTAAACATAAATATGTATCGTAGAGGGGCTGGAGAGATGACTCAGTAGTTAAGAGCATGTACTGCACTTGAAGAGGAGTTTGGTTCCCAGCACATTTATCAGTCAGCTCACAGCTGCCTATAATTCTAGCTTCAAGGAATCCAATGCCTTCTTCTAACCTCTGAGGGCACCTACACACACAGACACACATGCACAGATACATAATTACAAATAAAAATAGGTTTTTAAATATGTATATACTAGAGATCATTTTAAAATCTGCCTTGTTATAAAACAAGTAGTAATTAATAATTAATAATGTAGTAATTAATAATTACTACATATAATTGCCTTTGATTGGTATTCTGTCACTTTAAACCAATTCTCTATCAAAAGGTATTTGAGTTGCTATTTAATTTTTTTTACTTTATGTGTGCAGTGAGTATGTGCACGTTCAGATGGGTATGTCTGCACATATTTGCACATGCATGTAAGAGGCCAGAAGCCAATGTCAGGCGTCTTCAGTTGCTATCCACCTTTCTTTTTGAAACAAGGCCTCTCTCTGAATCTGGATCTCATCAATTAGGCTAGGCTGGTTAGCCAACGAACCAGAGAACCCTCTGGTCTCTCTCTGCCACCCCTGGTTCTTTGGTTACAGCTATGTGCTGCTATGCCTAGCTCCTGCATGGGTGCTGAGGAACCAAACTCAGTTCTCATGCCTGGGTATCAGGTACTTTACCCACAAAGCCATCCCCTCAGTCTGCCACTTAATATTCTTTAAAAACATGTCTTTTTAAGTTTTTATTGCTAAATTAGATCATAGACTTAAAATCTGGATAGAAACTACTGCATGTCATAGGAAAAAATACTTCAGACTTGAATCATCAAACTACTCAGAAGTAATGATAAATCTGAGGTAAGTCTGTGCTAACAGACAAAATCATAAAGATCCCCTGAGGTCTAAATCCCCATACATCCTCTCCCCAGTACTGACTTTGGCAAATTTCAAGGTGTCTCATCACCTTATTTCTTTCTCACCATCTACACAAGTCCAAGGCTCAATTTTTTTAAGATTTATTTTATGTCTTTAAATTAAGTGTGTGTCGGGGATTGTGCTTACACATGAGTGAAAAGCCCATGGAGGTCAGAGGCTTGGGGTCCTCCTGGAGCTTTAGTGGAGCTGCAGGTGTTTGTGAGCCATCCAACTTGCGTTCTGGGAACTGAACTCCAATCCTCTCCAAAAGAAGTATACACACACTCTTGTCCTCTGAGCCATCTCTCTAGCCCCATAAAGACTCCATTTGGTTTTAATTTAGAGAGTCTTCGTTCATCTACTGAGGAATAAACACTGAAACTTTTTCTCCTTTTTCTTAGGACTGTGGGTCTTTTATGGAAAGTAAACATGTGTAAAATTATTCAGTCATATTGATAATCAGCAAAACTAGAATCAGAGGAAACAAGTTTACAAATATGCTTGTTGCTAAAGAACAACTCTCTTTTGGCATCTCTACGGGATATGATATTTGTGTGTAAAGCATAGTTGACTTACTGGGAAGAGCCAAGTTGCTGTACATATGTCATTATTCCTACATTCCATTCTGCTAGGACTGGAAGAGGCCATCCAGGAAAGAATTTTAAAATTCCAAGCAAGGTTGAGTCAGGGTTGGAAGGGACACCCACCTTCACCCCATCAACAGATGATGCAGGTCTGAACTACAGCAGAAGCAGAAACATTTAAGTCAAGTATGCAAAGCCTGGACATCTGTCTTGCAAAACTTAACCTCATTTGAAAATTTGTCAGAAATACAAGGTACAGTTTACAGGCACAAACAGAAAAGAAGCTTGTAGGTTTTGATGAGTCTTCTAAATGCAAACGTGCCCGAGGGCCCTTCCTGAACATTTCCATTTCCAAGGAAATGACACTGTCATCAAAGAATCAAAATCACTGAAGTTAGAAGTATATAACTGTCAGAGCTATAATCCTTGCTCCACCTAAGCCACATGTGATAGTCACATTAAAAATATAAAATCATCAGTCCGTCACCACTCCTTCCGCTGTGGTTGGGCAGGAAGGGTACTATGTGAGTTATGGCAATAATTAGCCAAAGCACTTAAGCAATCTTTTGTTTATTCAATGAATTTACTCATGAAGGCCCAGGTTTAAAATTAAGATGTTAATGGACATTAAGTCAAAGCATGCACAGATACTCAGTGGGTTTTCTGCAAATATTATAATATTGTGTATTTCCCCTTCCTCCAAAAGAGATCTAATTTCTGGTGTGCACCAATAAGCACAGGTTAGACTAAAATAATCAGTTCTACTATGGAAACAGGAAAAGAAAATCAACCCTTATATTTTCTCACAATATAAATAAGTGGGATGAAAACCTCTTAGAGTAGAAACAATACATGTTCTTTTGAGACTGGATCGTGCTTTGTAGCCCATGCTAATCTTGAACTTGTGGTCCTCTTTCCTCATCTTCCCAAGTGCTAGAATCACAGGCATGTGCTACCACACCTGCATTATTACATTGTTGCCACATAGAAAAAAGATGAGTGATAGAAAAATTACTAATAAACTAGTTCCAATAAATTCTACAAAATGCTTCCCCTTAGATGACTGGGCTTCAAGAGTCTTGAGGAAGACAAGTGCTGATGAGTTTATTTCTCAGCTGTTGCCCTAGAACTGGTCCATGTGGCTGCAATAAAGAGATCCATAAACATTTATCATTCTTTGTATTGTTGAGCTAATAGTTAATCTAAATTCTTCTACAACTAACCCGATGCAATGGCATCACAGAGGTGTGTAGAGCAGAACTAAAGAACGCTCCAGAAACACTGAGTCACATGGAATGAAAGGGATGTTCCATCGCAGTTTATAGCTGCCATCCTAGAGCACATCGTACTGACTACTGAATTTCGGCACATTAAGTCATTTTTATTTTATTTCTTCCAATACTCTTAAGAACTCAAAGGCATAAGGTATAAGCGTGCATGCTTTCTAAGGATCATTTTAAAATGTTGATTTCTAAGCCATCAAACCTGAATTTCTCAGTGTAAAGATTATATCCAATCCAGATGTCAATAGAACTGAATTCACTACCAGGCCTCTGTGGGCAAATCACTAAATGTCTGCTCCTCATCTATAAAATAATGGGCCAGTACTCATCATGCCTTCATATGTAATGCTGTGAGGATAAGTGAAATCTTCCAAAGGAAAACACCATGCAGAGTCAAGCATGGTAGGCCATACTTGCAATCTCAGCACTCAGGAGGCAAGGGCTGGTCTACATAGTAAAACAATGAAGAAGGAAGGAAAGGAAGAAGGGAGGAAGGGAGGGAGGGAACAGAAGGCTTACATTCAGATTCAGTATCTGCTTCATGCTATGCACTGTTATGTATTTTATTCATGTCCTTCATTTAATCCTTACAATAAGCCTACAGTAACAGACAATTATTAGCAACAGTCTTCAGACACAACACCAAGGCCAGAAAAGTTGATTAACTTTCCCCTCAGCTGGCATGTGCAGGCCCTAGACAAACCTGGGCTTTAAACTCTAATTTGGCTCCCTTTTCATCTTATTTTTCACTTACATCTTTATATTTTCAGGAAGCTGTCAGCAGTATAAGTTTTCCCAACAGATGAAAAGTTTAGGAATTGTAAACAAACTGAATCAGAGAAAGCCAAATATAAAGGTCATATTCAAAGTCTGAGCCTGAACCAGGCTTCAAATGTTTCCTACCCAAGGTCAATAAACTATGACACTATGAATTTTGGGGGTAGGTAAATATAACTGCAAAGGAGAAAACTTTGGATACCTTTCTTAAAGAAGCAAGGAACCTCCTGTTAATTTAGGATTAAAGAAGACTGAGAGGACTTGTGGAAGGGCTTAGTGCTTGTTGAGCAAGCATGAGGACCTGAGTTCAAGTCCCCAGCACCCACATAAAAAGCCAGGCATGGCTGTACATACATATTTGTAATTTCAGTGCTGTTCTGAGGGTTGTGGGGGGCAGAGACAGAAGGATCTCTGGGACTTTCTGACTGTCAGCCTAGCTCCAGGTTCATTAACAGACTCTAACTAGCAGAAAACGCTAGAGTAGGACACTCAGCACCTTCCTCTGGCTTCCTCATGCACATGAGTGTTTTAGTTATTTTTCTGGGGCTGTGATAAAACATGGACCAATGCAACTTATAAAAGGAAGAGTTTATTTTGCTTACAGTTCCAGAGAGTATGCAAGACATCAGGGCAGGAAGGCATGGTGGCAGAGGTGGCCAGAGCAGAAAGTGGAGGGCTTATCTCTAAGTAGGCACAGGAAGCAGAAAGAGACTGGAAATCTAGCAAAGCTTAAGAACTCTCTCAAAGTCTGCCCCTAGTGATGTGCTCCCTCCAGTAAGACCACACCTCGTAAAGGCTCCACGACCCTTCCCAAATAGCGCCACAAACTGTGGACCAAATATCCAAATACTTGAAGGCTACAGAGGACATTTTCATTCAAACTACCACATGGGTACACACCACACATTCAAACATATACAGTGTACATGTATCTACCATGAACACCAGATATCACACACACACACACACACACAGAGATTGGAGAGATGTAAAGAAATATTTAGTTGGCAAGAGAAGACTTTTAGAAACGAGGGGAGCAACCACATTCCCTGGATGTACACACACATTTGCGATAGTACCCATCAGGTGGGCAAGCTTCCATCTGGGAAATATTGCACAGCCCGAGATCCTTCACAGTAGCTGCTCTGTCACTAAGAAGCCAACATTTGATCTGTTCTTTCCAAAATGGGTTTTTAAAAATTCAAAAGGAAAAAGGGCAGCAGCCCAGTAAACAACATCATCTGCTGTTAGTCGTAGACATTGCAACCAGAAAGAATAGCTGACAATTGATACCAAGGTCTGAGCAAGTAGACTGTCACCTAGTGGCAATGACATTCTGAGGATGGGGGCTACAAGAAGATGCAGCAGTAGCTGCTTGGGCTTCTCAGCTCTCACGACCTACTGAAAAACCACAGCTGACATACCTGTGGGGAGGTGAGGGTACTGCCTCTGTAGTTGTGGAATACTTAAGCTTCTTGAGCTCTGGGAAAGCAATGGCCAAAAGGAACAAGCTAGGCCCCCTGAGCCCTGCTTTTCTGAGTGCTCCAGGTTCTGTTCAACTTCTAGAATCTCCTGGGAGAGGGGAGGTGAAGGTTTTGTAGAAGACAGTCCAATGCGTTACTTAATGATTGAGAGTACCCAGTCCAGAGCCACCACAAACTGCCATCTCTCACCTACAATCTTTCATACAAGTTCCCAAATCCAGAGTTCTGAAAACCATACATTTTTGATAGATCTCATTTGACAACAAAGCTTGACCTGACCTGAATACTTCTAGTGACAATATCTACCCTAGAATTGTGGGAAGATGCTCAAAGATGCTGTTCCAAGCACCTAAGGATGGGAAGTTATTGAAGATTACTATATGCACCAGGGCTAGAGTGCTCACCTCTCATGGATGGGGCTCTGGGTTCCTCTCCAGGACTGGAAAAAAATTGTCATTACTATATGAACCATAGTACCTCTCTAAAATCTAAAAAATGTTGAGTTCTGAGAACAGATTTCTGCAGAGATTTGGTAATGGACTGTAGGCTGTTTGTTGTCTGTATGTGGTTTTCTTTCTTTTGTTCTCAACAGGGGTTAATCCATCGATGACCTAGGGTGATGATTAATCTTCACTGTAAGCTGGATTTAGAATTACCATGAAAACATACCTCAGGATATGTTTATGACAGCATTTTCAGAAAAGTTTAACAAAGCAAAGAATGTAAATGTGAATATGCGTGGTGTCATCCTATCAGTGAGGATCCTGTCCTAGTTACTATTGCTGTGATAAGAACACTAACCAAAATCAACTTGTGGAGGAAAGGGTGCATTTTATCTTATATCTCCCAGATCACAGCTCATCCCTGAGGAAACTCAGGGCAGGAACTCAGGTTAGGAACTTGGTGGCAGGAGCTGAAGCACAGGCCATGGAAGAACATTGCTTACTGGCTTGCTCCTCTGGCGTGTGCTTAGCCTGCTTTCATATACAACACATGACCACCTGCCCAAGGGTGGCACTGCCCACAGTAAACTGAGCCCTCCCACATCACTCAACAATCAAGAAAATGTCCCACAGACATGGCCACAGGCCAGTCCAATGGAGACAATTCCTCGATTGAGGTTCCTCTACCCAGGTGTGCCAAGTTGACAACTAAAGTTATCCAGCACATATCCCAAACTGAATAAAAGGAGAAAAGAAGCTGAGAACAAGCATTCATGTCCCTACTTCCTGACTGTGGGTGTGCTGTGAGCCGAGGCCTCAAATCCCTTCTGCCTTATGACCCATGATGCACCATGCCCTCAAACTGTGAACCACAATAAAGCCTTCCTCTCTTAACCTGCTTTTGCCAGGTATTTTGTCACAGCAAGAAAAATAACTAATATCCAGTGTAGACAACTAATTCACAGAACTAACCAACCAATGAGCAGATGTTCGTCCACAGAAAATGCAACATTTGGTATCCCATGTTTGTTAGCTTTCAAAGTCAGACTTTGGGAGTGCCACAGTACACAGATGAGCTTCACTCACCAGGCCTCTGCCTCCAGAGGCAGTCCCCAGGATTTTAGGCAGAATACCTAGGATGGCAGTGCCCAAGATGGGCTTCACATTGAAATCACAGGGGAAGCTTTGAAAAACACTGACACTGAAGATTCCCCACCACCACTAGGGACCGGAAGGAATTGGTATAGGGTACAACCAGGCCTTGGGAATTATTAAATGATCTCCAGGTACCTCCAATACAAAGCCAAGTCCACAGGGCCAGAAGAGCTTTTAAAAATCCACATTTAGTGTGCCTCTTTCACTTACAACTAACAATCTTCTTTTGCTTTTTCCATTTTCATGTATATGTGTGTAGTATGCATGTGTGTATATGCATGTTTGCATGAGTGTAGGCACATGGTGTGTGGGTACATGAGTGTGCAGTTTCATGTGGAGGATAGACGTTGGTGGTAGGAATCATCCTTAATTACACTTGCACCATATTCATGGAGGAAAGATCTCTCAATCAAACCCAGAGCTCATAGATATGGCTCCTCTTTCTACCCAGCTTACTCTGGGGATCCCATGGCTCCAACTATTGAGGCTGGAATTATGGGCAGGCCCTCTCGCCCACCTGGCATTTACATGGGTTCTAGGGATCCAAACTCCAGTCCTCACACCACCGAGCTATGTCTCCAGCCACTAAATACCATGTTTGAAGATGTTGAACTATCAGTATCACAATCCACTGGGGAGAGTGGAAAATTCAGGCCCAGGAATGGCTGCCCAATCACAATTCCCCATATTTCTGCCAGTGAAAAAGGTACCAAAATGAAAACCTTTTAACAATCAGCACAGCTAGCCATTCCCTTTGGTACTAACCTTTATTTTATGTTACCAGAAAAAAAATATTCTTAGAGGCATAATAATTGAAGTAATTTCTTAATTTTAGTACCTGTTGACATAATTTTAAGATCCCCACACTATAACAAAAAGGAAAACAAATAAGTGAAAGAAAAAATACATTGCTACATTCAGAATGATAGTGTGCCCAGAGGATTTTTCTAGGTGTGTAAGGAACTAAATCCCTGATAAGCAAACAGGGTCACTGAGAAGTGATTGGTTGGCGCACTTCCTGCTGCTTCTCCGTCTCTCTGACAGGAAGGCTTAATTTTTAACTCCAACAGGGCCAGTTGAACCAACTTGCTTAGAGTCACGTGGCCTGTCTCAGCTTGGACCTGTAACCTATCAGATTTATTTGTTTAAATTGACAAATCCAAAATTAAGGGGAGGGGAAACCATCAAAACCCTTAAAAACCCAGGCCCTTGTGGAGGCGGGGAAGGGCCTTGGATTTGCCTGGTCCCCTTGCTACTTGTAGAGGCTTTTCTCTCTAAATGGATGAATGCAGATACTCCTGTGATTCTTCATCTTTCAATAAAAACTGTCTGCCTGTTGCTCTCTGCTGATCTGAGATTTTTTTCCTGCCTCTTAATTGACTGAGAAGAGGAACCCAACCCCTAGATAGCAACTATCCTGCTCTGATAATGGGTGGGACTGGTTTCCTTTCAAATACATTTTCAAAGAACAGCCACCAACCATCAGTTCTTTTGGGAAAAAAGTCTTGAAAAGTCACAACCTGGATTGTCAGTCCTCACCTTCCGCCGTGCTCTTGAGGCAGGGTCCCTTTGCTGTTCGCCCTTGTGTGCAGTGGGCTACCTGGCCAGTGAGCTATGGGGGTTCTCCTCTTTTCACCACCCCATCTCATCACAAAAGAGCTGGGATTACAGATGCGCATACTACCATGTCTGGTTTTACGTGGGTTCTGGAGGTCCAAATGCATGTCTTCGTGCTTTCCAGAGCAAGTGTTTTACCTGCGGAGCCATCTCCCCAGCCCTGCCCCGTACTATAACCCTTTTTTTCTTTGGTCTTTTTAGAGACAGTATCTCCCTGTAGCTATAGCAGGCCCAGCACTTGTTCTGTCAACCAGGCTGGTCTTGATCGCTCAGAGACTGGCCTACTTCTGCCTCCAAAATATGGGGATTAAAGGTCTACAGCCACCATACACACCTTTTTAAAGTTTGGGGTTTTATTGCTTTTTTTTCAAACTGCCTGACTTCTGTGCTTATACATTTTTCCTAGAAACACATAGAAAATGCATACATAAACATATCCACAATGAGAGAAGCAGTGATTTTTAAATGAAAATAAAGAGAAGATGAATATGTGATTCTTGCCATGCTAAAGAAAAGAGGGAAAATATTGCTGCTTATGTATATGAAAGATTGAAATAGCAAGAAGGGTTATTTGGAGTGTGGTAACAAGAACTATAACTTATAACCTAAGATTCATGGCAAGGAAGAAAATGTCCTGTGTGGCAGAGATGGTCTGTGGTTAAAAACTATTTTTCCCTTCCTCTTCAGTAAAAACAAATTGGATTTGATCTGAATGGTAATGATCTGAACCAAAAGACGTTGTTTTCCAAACTCCTTTGCAGTCCTGGTCAATGGTCTAGAAACAGAGTGGAGTGGGACACAGGTCCTCTTCTGCCTTCATCTGCCATGAGAAATCCCAGCAACCGACCATGGTTTAGGAATGAAACCTGACACTAGAAATAAGGGGAAAGAATGGAGCTGAGTCCGTGGCAGCACTGTCAAATTTAGCCTGAATTTCATACTTCTGCACTTTTTTTTGATGAAAGAATAAACTTTCTTGCATTTTTGTTGGTTTTGATATATTCTAACTATATTCAAACAGGATGGTTAGGGAGATAGTTCAGTCAGTAAAGGTCTGAATTCAGATCTACAAAGCCTAGATAAAAGCAAGGCATGGCCATGTGTTGTCTATAATCTCAGTGCCAAGGGACAGAGACCGGCAGATTGCAGGGACTGTCAAGCCAGGTAGCCTAGCTGAAAAATGGTGAGCTCCAGATTCAGTGAGATACCCTGTCTCAAAGGGGATAAGGTTCTGAGTGACAGCCCAGGACACCTGATGTCCTCCTCTGGCCTCTGCACACATGTGCACTGGTAGGAACACCGTCCCACACACACATGCACATGTACCATACACATCCACTGTGTGCACACACGGGAAATGCAGATTCCTTGGCCCTGTCCCAGATTCATTGACTAAGCATATGCATTATACCAAGATGTCCCCCAAAATACAAATTTTTACAAAGACAGTATCATTGATTTGACCTACTATGCAGTGTTCCTTTTATCTAGATTTATAACCTGAAAAAATGACACAGAAATATGACCTAATTTTGAGATCAGGGAACATTATTTTCAAGCCATTAGTTTCATGATAAATTCAAAGTGTAAATATAAAACCAGATTAGATTACTTAAGTTTAAAAATTAACTTTGAAACTTTTAAAAATAAAATTCAGGGGCTAGAGAGATGACTCAGTAGTAAAAGCACTGCAGACAACCTGGGTTTGGATCACAGCACTCATATAGCAGCAAAGAACCATCTGTAACTCCAGTTCCAGGGGATTCAGTGCCCTCTTCTGACCTTGAGCATTGCACACACAGACGCACTTATATAGGTACAAGCAAAACATGCAAGTACGTAAAATTAAAATACATCAAAGACAATCTCTTATATGACTCTTCTGTCTTTAAAGTATATTTATAGTCTGGAAAATTCTTCTCCACTCTACAAATGGATCTCCAGTGAGTAGATTCAGTTCTTTAAACAAACAAGTTAGTTTTAATCTATTAATGTTGGATTATCTCCAAATAAGTTTTACAACAGCTTACTACATAGACTCAATATATAATAAAAGATCAAGATCTAAATTACACTATCATATGAATGTGATGATGACACCTGTCACTACCCTGTCTAGATGTGAGACATTCCCATCACCCCAGAAAGGGTTTCAAAGAAATATTCTCTTGAGTGTCCATAGCTCCCCATGAACTTCCTACCATTCTGTAGCCAGAAAATGTAACTGCTATTGTGCACAGTTTAAGCTGATAAAATAGCATTAGAACACATAAAGCTACCTGCTGACTGCATATACTTTCAGTATTGAGCTTAATCCTCTATCAAAAGTCTATCTGATGTGTGACAATGAAGAAGAAATTTAGGACATGACCTTGGGACACTTGGCAATGTGAGGATTGTTATAATTTGCCCAAATCTTGGATATCTTTCTGTGGATTCTTGATCTATGTTCTTGAAATAAATTTAAGTGGGTTTCTTTATGAGAAAAAGCAACTTCCAGGAGCCTTGTACAAAGTTAACCTTGATTGTTAACTTCACAAGATTTAGAATCAACAAGAAGACATACTTCTGGGCATGTCTGTGAGGGTGTTTCCAGAGAGATGATTTTTTTTTTTTGAGATTAGGGTCTCTCTGTAGCCCCAGAACTCTCTATGTAGACCAGGCTGGCCTGGATACCACAGAGATTCCTTGCCCTTCAAGTTCTGGGACTAAGGGTATGCACCACCACACCTGGCCCAGAGAGATTTATTGGACTGGGGTCCTGCACTGAAAGCTAGCTGAACACCAGCCTTCTTCTCTTGGCTTCTATAATGTAGATATATGTGACTAAGGGCCTCACACTCATGCTGCCATGATGGATGGTACTCTCAAGCCAGAAGCCAAATTAAACCCTCTTTTCTTACATTGTTTTGTCAGGTATGTGTCCCACTGAGCATAAAGTAACTAGTACATCCTGCCTTATCATACCAAAGAGAAAAAAATATGCAGACAGATTTATAGTCAAAAGTAGGAAGCTTATTTTTTAACATTTTTTCATTATATTAGATACTTTTTGGAGTTGAAGTTGTACATTACATAAACCATTGTTTCCTTTATTTTAGTCCAGTGTGTTTAAGATTTTATACAGCGATGAGCTGTTTTCTCTCTTTGAATCTATTTACTCCATCAATTTTCTGTAATCTATTTGAATCAACAGTGATAACTTACGTTGTCTTTCTATTGTTGTTTGGTTCTGAAATGTCCCCAGCAGTCCATTTTGAATGTTTGGTCTCCAGCTGGTGACACTATTTTGGAGGCTGTGGATGCTTTAGGAGATGTGCAGAAGGAGATCACTAGGATTACACCTTTGAAAGTAATAGCTTATCCCCTGATTTGGGTATCACCCTGCTTCCTGATCCACCGTGATGGAAACAGCCTCTCTCACATGTTCCTGCCACCGTGCTCTAAGATATTCCACCATATAAAGGACTGGAACTGTGAGCCAAAATACATCTTTCCTCCCCTAAATTGTTTCTGGTGGGTATTATGGTCACAGAAACCATATGCTTTCAAAGGAAAGATGAGAGAGGCACTGCTAGGTTTTGGCGCACTGCAAGTGTGAGAAACCAGCCACATGCACAGTGTTAGTCATAAGCCTAAGTGTTGGGGGTCCCAGTACTCAGGGCCAGCCTGAGGGGGACCAAAGGATCTCCACCGTGGGGAGGGGACGAATAGGTGCAGAGTCAAGACACCGACTCCGGGAGTTGAGCAGAAAGCCAGCAGTGGTGGTCTGCTGCAAACTCATTTATTCAAGAAAGAGGAGAGAGTCTTATAGGTCTTGTTAGCCAATAGCCTTATGGGGTGGGGTCCTGACACAGCCAATCACAGTTTGTTCCCAGGTAGATCAGGTTCCCTCCAGGTGCTGGGCAGAAACTGACCTCACAACCAGCTGGTGTGGAGCACCACACCCACGAGAGCTATTCCTCCATTCCTCCTGGCAGGTGACCTAGCTAGGCACACCCTGCATTATGCCCAACACCTAAGTTACAACATTTTGAGGTATAGTAGCAAGACATGTCTGACATTCAACACAGGGCAATTCCTGGCTACCCTTAACCAACACATTCATATGTTGGAGAGTCATTCTGTTCTAACTGCAATACCTGGTATGCTGGCATCTGACTTCAGAGTTCTGTTTGGGAGTATACTGCTGAATCTGTAGGGACCAGTTCTTTGATGAGATTCACGTAGTCGGCCTTCTCTGCACAGGCCCTGCACTCCTCCCCAAGCTGTGCAGGATCTGTGTGGGCTCCGAGACGCTCATGTTCCACAGATCCACAGATGGCAAGTCCCATTTCTTCTCTAAGTACCGAAAAGAAAATCCCAGTTAAAAAACAAAACACAAAAGTCCCATAAGACTCTTAGAAAGTCACATAGTGCTGGCTTCGTTATCTCCTAAACAATACAGTATAACAGCTATTTACAGATTAGTAAAATAGCTTAGCAGAAAAAGGTACTTGTCACCAAGCCTGACAACCTAAGTTCAACCCCCAGGAACCCACATAGTGGAAAAAGAAAACTGATTCCCACAAATTGTCCTTTGACCTCCACACATATATATGTTATAGCACATGCACACACACACCCCACATGCACATGCATATATAATAAATAAATAAAAATGTAATAAAAAACTAGGTAACATTTACATTGTATGATAGAATATAAGTAATCTGGAGACAGTTTAATGTCTAGAGGAGGATATGTATTGATTCTATCCAAATGCTGTGCCATTTTATATAATAGGCTTGAACATCTGAAGAGTTATC
The DNA here is from genome assembly GCA_035773235.1 of Eospalax fontanierii. NCBI lineage: Eukaryota > Metazoa > Chordata > Mammalia > Rodentia > Spalacidae > Eospalax > Eospalax fontanierii. Next base: position 63,623,367 of record CM069540.1, on the reverse strand, counting down.
ATTTGGTAGGTTCCCAGGACCAATCTTGAGTATACGAAAAAGCAACTGCATAAAGCTACTAGTATAACGTGTATTCTAACTACCTTCCCTCGAAAGGGTTATGCTTGCATCAAAACAAGGGCCTGAGTAACTGAAGAGCCTCAAAATCAGCATTCCTTAAACAAACAAACTGCACCCTAAATAGCTGCTCCCAAGGTTGAAAGACTAAGAAAGACAGTGTCTTTGGCATGGCCTTATGTGTGGCCACCTGAAAGGTACAGGGTCATTATCAACCAGGAAGTTATGGTCCATTTTTAATAGAAGACATATCTTCACAAAGGTAGATGAACACTGTAGATTCATTCCCCAACAAAAATGTACAGAAGACTAGACATGGTGGTGCAGTTCTTTTATTCCAGCACTCAGGAGACAGAGGCAGGCAGAGCTCTGAGAGATGGAGTTTAGCCTGATCTACATAGTTCCAGACCAGCTGGGGCTACAGGGAGACCCTGTCTCAAACAACTAAAACAAAAGCAGAAAGGTAAAGAAATCCAAATCTATGAAAATTAGGAACCTTTCCAGTGATGCTTAATTACTTTGGGCATCCACCCAACTCCTCTGACGCCCTGTGCTGTCGGATTGCTGAATTATCCCAGTGCTCATTTGTATCCCCTTGTGGCGCCCACTTCTCTAACACGAGTGATTCCATGCCAACCTGGCTCCCAAAATTCTTGCCATAAATACTTGTCACCATCTAGTTTCTCCAGCAAGACTACTATGACCTGCTTCCAGGTTATCTGCAGAGAATATTGAAACCTCAGTTACTTCTGTTTCATCATGCTCTGAAAAAAGGAAAAATTAAGCTCACCTATAATATATACACGATTATAATTTCTCTGTCAGAAAAGAGCAGATTTTCTCTTTCAAAGGAAAGTTCCCTTTGCCCCACCCTCATTGCTAAGTCTGTACCCTGAAAATCACGTTTCCTTATTAAACAATTAGTGCCAGCCAAGAATTTTTTTTACTTGACTTCGTTTTTAAAGTTCTTTTTCCCTCTGCATATGAGAATACACATAAGAATACTTTTTAAAACATTAAAAACCTCGGCCTGGGAATGTAGCTCACTTCCAGGAATGCCTGCCTAGCATGCAGGAGACCTGAGTTAGATCCCCAGTGTGGAATAAACAGGGAGTAGTGGTACATGCCTATAATCCCAGCAACTTGGGATATGGAAGCAGGAGGGTCGGAAGTTCAAGGCCAGCCTTGACTACATAATGAGTTCAAAGTGAGACTTTGTCTCACAAAAGGAAAATAGAAAAACCTAATAATTGTCAACTAACTTGTCAAGATTATTTCCAGTAAATATGTTCTAATTTAAAAGAATTTTACTTTTACTTTGAAGCATCAGCTACACTCTGCTTCAGGAAATCCTTGACTTTTTTTATAGCCCTATTCTAAAAAAAAAAAGCTAAAGAAAATACTCTTTCGGGTCTTCAGGTCAAAAACTAAATGACACTTTCCTCATTAAAAACATACTCTGTTCGATAGTGGATGAACCTGCCCTAAAGAACACTTAAGGACACTAACTTGACACTATACTAACTTGACACCATATACCCTAACACAGATGAAATAATGTATGGATTCCACTTGGGGGGCTATGGTGGCTGCCAGTGGGGAAGGGTGTATAAAGATAGATGATTGAGTTATTCTGTATGAAATATACAATGATTCAATAAAAAAAAATACTGCAACTACACACTTAACCAATTAGTGGCTGGCTTGGCAAAACGTTGTTTTGTTCTTGTTTTTCAAGATTTTTTATGTTTATGAGTATTTTGCTCCATGTACGTAAATACAACACATGCATGCCTGGTGCCCACAGAGGTCAGAACAGTATAGTGGATCCTCTGGAACTGGAGTTAAAAACAGGTCTTAGCTCCCATGTGAGTAGTGGGAACTGAACCTGAGTCCCCTGGAAGAGTATTAAGTGCTCTTAACCACTCAGCCAGAATACTGTTTTTATTGTTTTTCTTTTTGGTTTTTGGAGATGTGTCACTCCATAGCTGGCCCAGAACTGACTACGTAGACTAGGATGGGCTCAGATTTGGGACTATCCTTGCGCCTCAGTGTTGGGATTACAGGCATGCACTACCACGCCTAGCCTGAAAGAATGCTTTTTAGAGTAGGGGCTCTGATAGCCCAGTTATTAGAGCCCATAGTGCAAATATCCCTGTGCAATCTCATCTTCTTTCCATCAATAAGTTGAGAATAACTTGTAACTATTGATCTATTCAACAGAAGTGGCTGGAGAAAAATAGTTTCATGCAAATCTCAGTAGTTTCATTTTTTTCTAGAAAAAAAAGATGGTATCTGGCATGAAATATATAAAGGGAAACTTGATGATACTCTAAAATTACAAGAACAAAAGTCAATACAAAAATTAGAATTAGTTTTTGGCTCCCCAAGTGCCTGTAGTGACCAGTGTTCCCAAAATATCAATAAGTATTTTCTTCTTTCCAATAATATCTGGTACTTTTTCTAATACTTAAGAAGCCCCATAAGGTCAATCTCCTGCATGGACAAGTCTTCCAAAATAAATTAGTTGAATGAAAGACTCAGAACATGGTTGTCTCATCTGTAAATAATTTTATATGGATTCATGCTTCCTACCTTCACCTCATTCCTTTGAAGTCAATAAAAAAGTACACTTATCCATAATAACTACCCTGGATGTTAGGGTCTGTGCTTGGTAAACCAAGAAATAGATTGTCTTTGATACCTTCAGCTTTAAACCTATTTAATGTTTGCCCTGTCACTGTGGTGCAAAGGTATATTGCAAATGAGAAATAAGGGTTGAGAAATAAGACTAAAACGACTCAAAGTGATTGCTAATTGCTTAGGTAGTTTACAATACTATGGCAGGTAGCAGGTGTGTAACCGAAAGCAATGACTTATGCAAAAGAAACTGCTTTGGTGAATTTCAGATGTTAAAGACAGCTGAGGGAAGAATTCCCCAGTCTGATCATACTGACTCCATCTATGCAAATGGCTGGCCCAGATACAACTCCTTAGTGTAAGAATAGCTCTAACCATGTGAAATTTATAAGGCCAAGGATAGCATTTTAAATAGGACATCGCCTCCATTTCCTTGCTGTGTATTTTAGGCACTTCTGATAAGCTACCTCATCAGGCAAAATCTGATTTGATGGAAAAAAACCTAGTTCCTAAAATTGAAAGCTGACGGCATACTTAGGGGGGAAATTCAGTCATGTTCACAACTGCAAAGTCCTGCTGTGATTGAATAGATATGGTTTACATCTTCATAATTCACCATGAGTAGCTGCTCACTTTACAGGCTGAAATTTTCCTTGACATGCTTGGTTGACATCACCTTGATGAATTAAGAGTTTAAACTTTGTGTTGGCAGTTATAACCTAATGCTGATTATTAGGTAGATTGATTTTGATTGCATTGAAGAGTATGCAGACTTGAGATAAATTTGGGCAGAGGGCAAACACTGAAAAATTCCAACATTTAAGCCATAACTAGGAGATCAGAAGCTCATGAAGACATTTGAACGACATGTACACAGAGACAGGAGGCAAAGACAAGAGAAACGGCAGTGTCAAGGCCATCAAAGGAAGAGTTTCTGAAAGGAAAGAATTCTGAAAATGGCAGCACATGCCACAGAGAAGTTCAAGTTCATTCCTTGAACTTGCAGAGATTAACAATGGCATGGATCACCTAACAAGCCAGTAACTTCCAGTTCTTAGCATTTATTTATTGCTGTCACATTAACTGGTCACATCTATTCATGCTGTAGGGGTTGGGGACTTAGCTCAGTGGTGGAGCACTTGCCTAGCAGCGCAAGGCCCTGGGCTTGGTTCTTAGCTCCCTTATCTTCCCACCAAAAATAGTTTCATCCTTGAATCTGTAATTACTTCAAAATAGTTTTAAGTTCCATAATACAATCCTTTTAAAGAGATCTGGAAATATTTATGCTTTCCTAGCAAGCCTCACATTACCTAAACGCAGGGCTCACAAACTTAACTCTCTATAGGGAGCAGATAAGCAAAGTGAATGAATGAGAAAAGGAATCTGAAAAACTCTCCAGAAAAACACATCAGCGGGTTCAAAGTGGTTCATGAGCATCTGTTTTACTACTGTTGTGTTATATACAGTATAATATAGTATTTTTATTTATACACTGATGGGAAATTAAGAGACTAGTAGGAAAGACATGAACTGGTGACATGGCTCAGTAGGCAAAGATGCATATACCCGAACCTGACAACTTGAGTTTGATTCCCAGGACCCACATGGTGTAAGGAGAAAATCAACTACAGATTTTCCTCTGACCTCCACATGACCACCATGGCACTCATGTCCCCACACCAAAGAAATGAAATAAAATTATTATTTGTTGCTGTTTTGTTTGCTTTGAGTCTCACTGTGTAGCCTTGGCTGGCCTTGAACTCAAAGAGATTCCAGTGCCTTTGCCTTTTGAGTGCTGGGATTAAAAGTGAATACCAGCATGCCCAATCAAAATGAAAATGTTTTGAAAAAGAAAAGTTCACTAGCAGCAACAGAGCCAGGTATGGAATCTAGTTCTTGTTCAAGAGTAATTCCTGCTTCTGAGATCACATAGCCTCTTTACCTAACAAATGAAATACAGTCACAGCTTAGCCAGACATGCAAGTCAATACTCAAAACAGGTTCTAATAAATTTAGAAAAGGTGGTAAGTTTCTCATTTAATTAATCCACATTTTTGGTCTCATCTGAAATGCTTTCAGGCCAAAGCTACAGAAAATCAATTCCTGATGGCTCATCAAATTAAACAGTGCACTCCTCCCAAACGAAGCTTAAATATATAGGAAAAATGAGACCTCTTAAAATGTTTATTATTTGTGTGTGTATGTGTGTTCAGGCACACACGTCACAGTGATATTTGTGACAGTGAGAGGACACCTTGGAGGAGTTCATTTTCTCCTTCCATCATATGGGGATCAAACAGATCATCAGGTTTGGCAGCAAGCACCTGTACCTGCTGATGAGCCATCTCACCCATCCAAAAACGAGCTCTTCAAGCAAAATTAGTAAAAACAGTAAAACAAATATCTTTATCTACAACGAGATTTTAAAATAACATGTAGCTCTTTTAAATTTCTAGAGAAAAGCTTAATTATTGTTGATAGAAAGTGATTAAGACTTTAATTAGATACAATACAAATTACACTCAACCACTCCTTCAACATGTTTACATTTCCTGTTGAGTGGTTCGACTCTCAAGATCATAGGGTAGACATTTAAACTAATTAGTTCAATAAAAAAGTATACTGATTTTTGTGAAAACTAGGTACATACAACCTCAAAGCCAGATGACTTGATGGGAGACTGATCCAAGTGTTCTGGTTGCCAAGCACACAACGAAAAAAGAAATCATTCTTTTTATCTTTACCTTCGCAAGGCATTAAGTGTTCCTTTTGTAAAGCAGCTTTTACCTATAAAATCCTAACTATGTCTTTAATTTAGGAATTGATAATGCCATGTTTTATTTTCCTTTGGGGGTCATAAATTAGTTTGAACTTCAAACACCTATTCAGTGCAAGGAGAAGCAAGCCTCCCCTTACAAAAGCATCAGAATCAAGCTGGCAGAGCCGAAACTGGCAGCGTTTACACAAAATCTAAACCAAGTCCCAACTCACTTTTTCCTGCGTCAATTTAATATTCACAGCAAAACCAGGTGACAGTGGGCCAGACAAGCTTTTGCTCAGGCTCGGAAAGGCAGTGTGACATTAAGGAAAGTACTACATTATAGGGTGAGGTGGTATATACAGCCAGGGTCCGGATAAGCGGAAGCGTTCAACAGCTGGGCTGCGCGCGGTGTGGCCGCCATGCAAGCAGGTCACACACCGCTCACCTTCACAGTCAGCGGCTTCCAGGCCTTGACCTGGACCCGGGTGCCAGACCCAAAGGCCGGTGCAAAAGGCCACCAGGGCAGCTGGACTCCCGCACCGCAGGCTGAGCCAGCGACTCTGGATCTCCCCAAGCACAAAAGGTACGAGAGGCGAGCAAGAGGCAAGAAACAGATGACGCAACCCCACCGAGAGTTCCCATTGGCTCTCAGTGCTCACGAGAGAGAGGAGCTAAGGAGCCGCTTCCTGTCCTTCCCGGCTCGCGCGTGCGCACTACGGCATGCGCCGTGAGGCGCTAGTGGAGCGCGGAGAGCGTTAAAGCTACTGGCTGGCTTCTCGTGAGGGAAAGCGGGAGCTTCACTCTGGTCGCCACTCGGAAGGCCGGGGCGGCGGACCGGACGCAGTGGGCGGGCGGGAACGTGAAGTCTCCGCGGTGCTTGATGGGCTTATCCCAGGGCAGCTAGCTGTGGCTGCTCCAGAATCTCTGGTTGGTGCTGCCGCGGTCCCCACTGCCTCATGGCGGCCATCGGCGTGCACTTCGGCTGCACGTCGGCCTGTGTGGCAGTCTACAAGGTGAGGCTCGGAGCTGGCTCAGGGTTTCCTGTTGTGGGGATGCCGGGTCACCGGCCTGGGAGCGTGGCGCGCGGCGCGCAGCGAGTGGCTCTGCCTCGGGGTCCCGGCCTGGTCCTTCGTGGCGACTCCGGCTCTCCTGGATCGTGGGAAGGTTGCATGTCCGCAAGGGTTTGGCGGACTCGGGCTCCGCGCGATGCTGGGACGTCAGGTCTCCTCCCGCGAGGAATTCCGGGAACGCAAAGGCCACAGGAAGCGCAGAGGAATCTGAGACCTGATGCTTTACTGGGTCCGCGGTGGAGGCTGCTCGGAGTCCTGGAGGGACCTAGGGGAAGTAGCCGCAGGATGCCCTCGGGGGTTCAGACGACGTCAGAGCTTCTGGATGCCTGGAGGAGTTCCTGCTAAGGAGGACAAGTTGATAGATACCTGGAAGCACTCCTAGGAACGCTTGAACCCCTGAATGCCTAGGGGGAGGGGGTGTTTAGTGACAGCGGGCTGCAGATACACTGAGGGGTCACAGTGATGTCTTGCGCTTAGGATTCCCGGAGGTGGGCGGTCTCTGCGATTTCTGGGCCACCAGAAGCCATGTGAAACTGCAGCCAACTGAAGAGGAGTTGACCTTGCTGTACACACTTGATGGTTCTGGAATGAGCGCTTGGTCAGGGAGCTATGGCCTTTCCTCAGTAGTTAGGCAGGGGCAAGCTTTTAAACATTAAGTGATTTGTTAAAAATAGTACTAAGGGACTTCGTAGGAAAGGGGAATAAGGTACATTCGTGGGAGAAGGAAGAAAAGAGGAAAGTGATGTAACCATACTTGGTATTGTTTGTAGAATGGTTTAGGTTTGATTTAATTTACCATGCAGAGCTAACTGACCAAAAAAAAAAAAAGAGGCAGTTCTTTATGGACTAGAAGCGAAGCTTTCTGTTAAAATCTAGGAAACTAATAGAGGTGATTGAATCTGAAATGTTAAAAGATTTATGTGCCAGTTTTTCTTTCCACATAGATGTCCAAGTGAGACTGTCATAGTAACCTGCAGATCTGTGTAATGAGACTGTACCGTTTTAAAAGAACTAATATTTTCATGTCTTTCTCTAGGATGGCCGGGCTGATGTGGTTGCAAATGATGCAGGTGATAGAGTTACTCCAGCCGTTGTTGCGTACTCGGAAAATGAACAGGTACTTTCTTGTTACTTTTATTTTTGTACTTGAAAATAATGAAAAAATCACATGTATTGTAATCTGTTCCTCTTTTCCAGGTGGTGGGACTGGCAGCAAAACAAAGTAGAATAAGAAATATTTCAAATACGGTAATAAAAGTAAAGCAGATCCTTGGCAGAAGGTATGAAATAAAACACTTAAAGATATAGTAACCAAAAATGTGTTTCTAAGTCCAAAGCATAGTGTAGAATGAAAGCAGAGTCTCGGATTAACTTGATATCATTGTAGAGCGCACCCCAGTGGGCACTTAACGTTTGATTATTAGTATTAGATTTTTCTCAATGATTGGGTTTGCTCAGATCTTCGATGTTTGACAGTAGGTTTGATAGTATTGATAAATGCCAATATTCGTTTACTTTTGATAATTTGTGTCATTCAGAGGTAGTACATTTTAAAATATTTTTAAACTGAGTGAATTTGAGTAATTTTGTTGGAATTTGAAGACTTCTTTGCTTAGTGATTGAATTTTGCAAAATCTATTATAACTAGTTATGTAGCTACTGTTGGTTTTCTTCCATATGGTCCTTTGTGACACTTTCTGGGAACCCACTTCCAAGTGACTTATAAATTTAATTATTAGAGAAACAGCTTAAGAAATACCTTAAGAATCAGGTTGATCATCTGTTGTAACTTTAATTAGAAGATTACAGAAGCTTACTTCCCGAGACTTCTGACTGCCCAAATTATAGATTACCATACTAATGAAGGGGTTGTCATTTTTGATAAAGCAGTAGTGCTGGACAGAGTGGGGGTGGGGTTCTGTTTTGGTTTGGTTTGGTTTTTGAGACAGGGTCTCTTTAGCTGGCCTGGAATTCACTACGTAGACCAGGCTGGGATCGAGCTCATAGAAATCTACCTGCCTCTACTTCCTTAGTGCTGGTATTAAAACAGCTCAACAGAGTGTTTTTAAATTTTCACAGGGCTTTCACATCTATTATTTTATTGAAGCCTCTCAACAACCCTGTGAAAATTGGTAGGATGGGGCTGGAGACATGGCTCAGTGGTTAAGAACACTGCCTTCCCCTGCAGAGAACCCAGATTCCCTGGGTTCAACATGGTGTCTTAACAACCATCCATAACCCCAGTTCCAGGGGAATCCAGAGCCTACTTCTGACCTCCTCAGGCATTGTATGACATAGATGCACTTCCATACATGCAGGCAATAAATATACTCATACACATAAAATAAAAATAATAAATATTTTTTAAAGTGTTAGGTTGCTATTTGCAGATGGGGAATCAAAGTGCCTAGAATTTGTGACATTTCTCAATTAAAGAGGTGAATCAAATAAACCTTCAGTCAGGTCTCCTAATCTTCAGCCCCATCCTCTTTTCTATTTCATTTAATGAGAATGTAAATAATAAACATTTCCTTGTGTTAATTTTAGAATTAGAAGATTACCTATTAAATTTAATATTTCATCACCATTTACTATTTAACTACGTAACTCTTGCCTGTATTTAGTTACATGGAACTTGATATCACAGTATTTGGGGGAAGAATTCAGATTTTTGTCATAGACAGTGTTATAGATCCTCTGACCTCAGTAGGTTGGTTAGTTAGGCATATGAAAACCTATTAAACAACACCAGTAGTGGTGCACTCTGGAGGCAGAAGCAGATGGATCTCACGTTGAGATTGGCCTTGTCTATGTAGTGAGTTCCAACTGGGGCTACAAGGATACCGTCTCAAAAAAATAAAGTACTAACATATTGAAATAAATTGTTAATCAAACGTTTTTGAATCATAAAAGGAGGGAGATGTAATCGATCTTGAAGTCAAAATCATGAGCCAATAATTTGGGGTTGGGGGGGTTGGGTTTTGTTTTGTTTTTTTTAGTAACCTTTTTGTTTTTCAATAATTCCAGTTTCGTGTGCTGTTAAAAAAACAAAAATAGAGCATTCTGTGTGTTATTAGGTTTAACGCTTCAGTTCACTATCACAACCAGGATATTGACATTGGTACAGTGGAGATACAGAACATTTCCATGTAACCTGGTGGCCACTGATGTTTTCGTTTCTTTTATGTTGCCATTTGAGGACAGATGGTTAAGAAGTGTTAGCAACCTGCCACATTGTGGACTAACCTTTGTGCTAGCTGAACAGCTTATACTCACTCAGCCTAGCAAGGAGTGTAGTAGTAGATGGGCAGCACATAGACTCAGCATATCTGACCCCAAGTTAGTGAAGGACAGGTGCTCTTCAGTTGTGCTTCTACACCCTTGTCCTTCTAGTGCTCTCTAGAGCTAGGTTCCTCTTCAGCCTGACTACTTACCACAAAAAGGTAAGACATGGTTAGACCAGGTCTCAGCCTTGGATACATCCAGCCTTTCATAGAAGAGCCGATCCTTTTGTTACCATGCCATTGATCCCCTAGTCCAGTACATGCCCTGACTGTGTTCCTGTCTGTGAACTACTTATCTTGCTGCCAAAATGATCCTTACACCCTTCCTGTAACTCTCATTCCCCTGTGGCCTTCTAGCCAGAAGTGCGGTCCTTGGACCTGACTTCTCAGCAATTAGCCTTGAGAGGGAAGAACCAGTTGGCTTCTGGATATATATGAGAGCACACAGAGCTTTCCCACCTTCAAATGTGCATCCTGCTGTCCAGGAGCTTGCTTCAGTAGTGTTCCTCCCAGCACACTATGGCCACCACCAGTAGCAGTGTGGGCATCCGGTGGTCCAGACAGGAGACACGAACTCTTCTCTCCATACTAGGCGAGGCAGAGTATATTCAACGCCTCCAGACTGTGCATCATAATGCAGATGTCTATCAGGCCATGTCTAAGAGGATGCAACAGGAAGGCTTCCGGCGCACAGAACGCCAGTGCCGCTCCAAGTTTAAAGTTCTGAAGGCACTGTATTTAAAGGCCTATGTCGTCCATGCCACAAGTGTAGGTGATCCACCACGCTGTCCTTTTTATGATACATTGGATCAACTTCTTCAAAATCAGATAGTCTCTGACCCAGACCACTTAATGGAGGCTGCTGCTTGGGCCAAGTATTGTGACCAGAACTTAGTGACCTCTGACACTACTGGGGACAAGGGAACCAGCATTCGGAAACCCAAAAGGACTCGGGTGGCTGGTCATCAGCCTGGCTTACAGACAGTTCAGGAATCGGATGAGGATTGTCAGCTGAGAATCAGTGACCCGATGCCAGAAGCCAGTGACCTTGAGGACTCCTGGGATGAATTCTCAGGTGCAGGTAACTCCCAAGCATGAGCAGGGCTGGGTTCTCAGAGTCACTTGGTTCTAAATAGTGGTAAAAGTTTAGGTAGTGCCTTCTTGGATATAATCCTAGTTTCTGCCTGATTGTATCCTACACTCCCTTTTTTTAAACCTAAGAATAAAGAAGGGCTCCAAGTTTTGACTATGATCCTAGGTATTTGAGATCGCCAAATTCTTCAAACCTAGAAGGCATGCTCTTTAGAAGCAAACTGGTTTGGGCATTATTTTGTGTGCCTGGCGAGTTGGTCGTTGGGAGTACATGAGGGAAGAGTGGGTTAGATGTCTACATGGAAGGGCTCAGGAACAACACACAGTTTGGGTGATGATTCAACAGCCAAAAAAAATCCACATTAAAGATTCATTCTTAGATTAGTCCTTTAATCCCAGCACTGGGGAGGAGGCAAAGTCAGGTGGATTGCTGTCAGTTAGAGACTAGCAGGCACTAATTGAGACCCTGTGTTTTTTTTGTTTTTGTAATTCTTTACAGTCCTTTGTGGAAAGAGGCTTTCCAAAGAACTACCCTAGTTTTATGACTGTCTCTCAGCTCTGCTGTCAGCTGCAAGCATTCCCTTAGGGGGAATGTCCTCTTTGCAACATTGTTGCTTTGTTTTTCAGGGTGCTCTCAAGGGACCCCCAGCTACAGCAGCTCCCACAACCTTTTCAGAGGTGCAGTTGCTCCCTGTCAGAGCAGCCCTATGACCAGACTGGGTGTGTCAAGGGAGTCCAGTCCCTGTACCAGCAGCAGCCGAACCCCTCTTGGGGCAGCCTTCACACCACGCCCTCCAGGCTCCTCTTCCAATGTTGCTTTTATCTCAGGTGGGGATAGACCTCTACCCAATGAGCCCTCTCCACGATGGGCAAGGCGAAGAAGGCGCTCAGTGGCCAGGACAATTGCAACTGAGTTGGCAGAAAACAGGAAGTTGGCACAAGAACTCTCCGAGCGAGAGGAAGAGAAGCTGGACAGGCTGATTGCTATTGGTGAGGAGGCCAGTGCCCAGCAAGACACTGCTAATGAGCTGCGCAGGGATGCTGTCATTGCTGTCAGACGCTTGGCAACTGCAGTGGAAGAAGCAACTGGTGCTTTTCAGCTAGGGCTGGAAAAATTGCTTCAAAGGTTGATTTCCAATACCAAAAGCTAGGAACTCACCGTGAAAGAATATATTTCCTAAACTGGTACGAGTCTACTTCCAATACCTGCCTTCTGGAACCCCGGTTCCTTATCTATGTCTTTGGAAAAGAGAACGGATGAACCATTGATAAACAGAACAGTAGCAATAGTCTTATGAGTTCCTTTTCCCAAGATTCTCCACTAATGGGAATACCTCTGAGAAGTGGAAGGGTGGCCTAACAGAAACCATGAGGAACCAAATCTAACAGAGCTAGTCTGTCCTGGCTTCCTCACTGATGTGAGGCAATTTCTTTTACCTCATCTATAAAGGGGGATAGGGGACAAATAATAACTCCTGCCTACCTCACAGGGTTGTTGTGAGGATCAAATGGCTCATAGATGTGAAAGGGTTTAAAAGTTTAGAAAGACTATATACATGTAAGTTCTAAAGCGTATGACCTTGGCTGAAGCAAGGCTAAGGCAAGCACATAGTTTACAAGATATAGACGTGTGCTATGCCATGACCTCATTGCTTGAATATTTAATTTGACTGCTTTTTGGAATTTCAGATCTTAATTTTTTTAATTTCTCTGTGGCTTACTATGTAGCCACAGTGTGTATTTACCTCTTTCTCTGGCTGTCTACTTGTATGAACTTCTTATAGTCAAATCAGCTTTTCCTATTTCATTCTACTAGTTCCTATGGAGATAGGGATATAATTGAGAACTGATGGGAGACCACAGTAATAAGTTAATGTTTTATATTAGTAATCTCTGATATGGTGAAATACTGGCTATTTTTATAAAGTAGTAAGTGTAAGTAAATTCTTTGCATTTCATATATGCATAAGTTACATGTTTACATTTAGTTGCCATTTGAACATTATGGAAACAACTTGGATTATATCGGTTTCCAATCTCTTAGCTGATTTCATTCTTTACTATCTAGTTTTTGGTTTTATGGTCTTGTTATACCAGGGAAGTCTAGATTTTCCTTCTAGGGAACTTTGCAAGGTCACATGTTTCCAAATGGTGTAAACAAGTTCATCTAGTTAATGGCATGTAGTAGAAGAGAGCAACTTCCTTTTGCCTTTAGCTTTGAGAATTTTAGAAGGTATTATGGATAAAGGCCATTGCCCAAAGATGACTCCCTTTAAGCACAAGCCCTCAATAAATACACTCCCCTCACCCCAACGTACATCTAATTGACTTTTGAAAGAGCTAGTATTGGCCATTACTGAACTAACTTTAAAGCTTTAGTGGTTTTCAAAGTACTTTCAGGAAGTACAAAAAGGAATCTTGGGAATTTAAAATGCTTTCTTGCAATTAAGAACCTAGGGAAAAATTCAGCCACTTGTGTTGGGAGAGGTTTTGTTTTGTGCATTGCAGTCAGGTGCTTGCCTGGAAGCTGGAAATGAAAATTGATAAAGAAATGGATGAAACAGTGGCGAAACCTCCCTGGAGCTGGGAATAAGGACCAGGGACAAGCTGCTATAGGAATGGGCCCTGACTCCATGCAGCATCGAGTAGTTGAATACACTAGAATCTTGGTAGAGCTGAACTCAAATCCTGTGGCAGTTGTTCTCATTGGGTAACACTTACCCTTTTTGTGTTCTTTTATCGCTAGATTGAGGAGTTTGTGCCAGGCAATTTTCTTTTCTAGTACCTTTCAGTTCTAAAATTTAAAATAATTTAAAAAGGCAAAATAAATATGAGCTATCATCTGTAGTATTTTCAGTCTGCAGCAGTTGTTAATGTGTGTTTGAAATACTGCTAATGATTGTATTTAAGGAAGCACTCTACCGTATTAGTGTCAGTTAATATGCCAGCAAATTTCTGAGCACCACACTGGACATGCATAGAACCCTTTCTTTCAAGAAAAGGCATTGAAGGGGATATAGACATGGACTTGATCTCTTGTTTTAGGCCATTATGTGGAAGATAAACACGTGTCCATTGTAGCCAAATGAAGCTAATATAGATAGTAAGTTTTCTGGTAAAACAGGGAAGTACTTTAGACCTGTACCATAGAATTCTAATGGTAGCAAATATAGATGGGGATTTGTTTGAGGAAAGAGACATGCTAAGACACAGAAATGAATCTGAAGTTTAGAGGTAGTCTTGTGAAAAATATAGTGAGCAAAACAGTAACAGGAGAATCAAGCTCAAGAGAAAAGTCATGGAGAAGTTAATAAGAAAACCTGCAAAAATACTGAGGGGAAGTCACAGTACTGGAGACCACGTGCAAGAAAGCAGGCTGAGAAATCTGCCTCAGCCCCAGGCCCACCCATTGCTACCTAGACCTCCTCCAAGAGCCTTTCACCATTCCGTAACCCAGGTTCCCCTGTAACGTGGAAACTATTATCCTACTTACCTACCTCACAGGTGTTGTGAGGGTTTAAAACAGGTGAGTATGCACTGTTAGGCGTGTGGGCATGTAATGTAACAGGAGTAGGGGAGATCCCATAGCACTTAAGCACTCCTGTTGGCCAGCCCTGGGGGCTGTGATCTGTAAGATACTTGAGAATGTGAACACTGCATTGTCAATAAAAGGTTATGATGTGCTGGTAGGATTAACATCACCTAAAGTCCGTGGCGTGAAAGAGGCGCTGTTTATACCAGCCTCCCACTGCCCTTGTTTTTCTATTAACATAATTTAATCCTGGTGTGGACAAATAAAGTTTTAACTTGTGTGTGGTTGTGGGTCCATTCGCCACTTTCTATTTTTAATTGGGGTCCTTTGTCACCTCCCTTTTCTGCTTTCTGCATGGCTGTCTGTGAGTCTCCAGTGTCCAGGCTACATGTATGTTCTGTCCTCAAATGAAAGAGGCCCTCTGCATGACAGTTGAGAAATGATTTTCTGTTTCTAAGAGTTCTATAAATTCTATAAAATATCCTTCCTTAAAAATTACCCAATCTTAGTGGTGGATAACCTACATATAATAGAATAAATTACCCCGGTCAGCATGAGTGTTAAACATGAGTCTCCTGATGAAATTAGAACTTGGGTACAAAATCTCACTCTGGATATTCTTTATCATTTTGTTTTCCTACTCTTAAAATATTTGGTGTGGACTATAAGGCTTAGAAAACAGGCAGTTTTCATAAAAAGAATACTAAGCATTATTCTGAAAATCTGATTGTGACCACTTAGGTTGCTAGTTGGCTTTGTTGTCCTAGTTCTCAAATTTTAGGTGATAAAGGAGGAACATGAACCTGCAAGTAAATACACAGTTCTAAACCAAATTAACATTTAAACTTAAACTCCTTTTGTCTCTTGGATTTACACAGGTTAAGGTCTTCAAATGTCCCATAACTCACAATTAGCAACTATTAATTTTCAGCTCTTATTAAACATTTTAAGACTGGTTCCTGTATAGAACGGCCACAGTTCCTTACAAGACTATGAAGAAGGAAACTTAAGTGTTACCTAGGGTCAAGTCCAGGCTTTGCCTTTTTTTAGCTTATAAGTAATTACCGCTTCCTAAAGGAACTTATCTCCAAAATAACAGGCCAGTGCTATCCCACTTGGTATTACAAGGAGTGAATAGGTGATAAATGTGAAAATTTTATCAATTGCCTAAGTTAATATTCCCATCTTGAGCAACATATCCATTTTTCATTTCATAAATAGTTATTCAGCACTTTATATGGGGCATTAATCTATAATTTTTTATTAATATATGCATGCTGGAGTACAACTTCCCAACTACAACATTCCTGCTTTTGTCCAATATTTTGGTTTGGGTGTTAATTTTGTTTAGAAACCATGGAACAAAGGTGAGATTAGGTCTTTACACTGCACTTACAATCTTCTATCTCGGTTGGATCTTCAGGATCATACGTGTAAAGATGTGAGATATAAAATTACCTTGCAAGGAAATTGCAAGGTAATTTAGTGTATTGTAAATATTCCACTTAATACTAGCCTCTACTATAGATCTGGTCAGTATTTGTTGATGTATTTTAATATTTGTTTGGTGGTGTTGAAATGTACTTTGAACTTATCTGTTTACAATACTAATTTTAATGCTGAGCTATCTTGTTATCTCTTTATGGACAGCTGTGATGATCCACAGGCTCAGAAGTACATCTCGGAAAGTAAATGTTTAGTGAGTATGGTTTTTGTACCTCCCTGTTACACAAACTAATTAACTGCCAGAGATGGTGTTTTTATTTAAATGATTCTGTAGTTAATACAATTATTTTTTTTTTAGGTTATTGAAAAACATGGGAAATTACGATTTGAAATAGATACCGGAGAAGAAACAAAATTTGTTAATCCAGAAGATGTTGCCAGACTGATATTTAGTAAAATGAAAGGTATCGCACAGAAGTGAACCGTTAACTTTTTGGGGGGTTTTCAGGGCGGGGGGGCAGTTTCTCCCCTTAACCCATCTGGCCTGGAACTTGCTATGTAGACCAGGCTGGCCTTGATCTCACAGAGATCTGCCTCCTGAGTGCTGGGATTAAAAGCACATGCCACCAAGCTGGGCTTAATTGTTAACTTTAAATGAGCCTCAAAAGTTTACCTTAAGAAGATTTAAGATACTGGTTCCCAGTACTGGGAAAGCAGACATAGGTGAACACCTGTGACTAGCTGACCAGCCAGCCCCACCCATTTAGTGAGTTCCAGGACAGTTAGAGAACCTCCCAGAAAACAAAAAGAAAATAAGTGGATAGCACCTGAGGAGCAACATCTGAGATTGTCCTTTGGTCTCTGCACACACATCTGCGCAGGTACTTGGACACACATGAACACATACACAAAAAGATTTGAGATATTAAGAAAAACAGTAATTTAACAAATTGGCAGTCAGGAGACCTAAACTAGATCCTGTTTAGCCACTAACTAGCCTTTTAATCTTACCTCCCCTTTAAGTACAGTTTGAGTATCCCTATCCCAAGTGCTTAGTACCAGAAATATTTAATTTCCACAATTATTCTGATTTGGGGATAGTTGCCAAATCCTTAATCCAAAATTCTGAGGTAAAATAAGAAAAAAAAAAAAAAAATCCCCAAATCAAAAACCAGTTGAAATGTTGCTTTGGAACATTCAGATTTCAAATGTTCGACCTATGATGATAGTAGATTGGCCCAAATTAACATTCAGAGAACTTCAAGGTTGGAAGTGCCCTCTCAGGATTGGTTGGGTCTAATTTTCTCACTTCAGACAAAGGCTCGTTCTGTGAATCAGTTTGGGGATTCTGGAGTACATTCTTTACAAGACTTAATTCAGCTTGGCAGTTGTTAAGGTCATGAGGTGGAAAGCAGCCCTTTAATGCACTGAGCTAATACGATGCATCTTCACATTGGTGCACTGGAAGCTCGTGCCCTGGAACAAATCTAATTTGGAAGTTGGTTAGGACAATGAGCTTTGGACAGTACCTGGTTTTATGTGCAAAAGCTGTCACCAAAACCACAAGAAGTTTTGTGACTTTAAGAGCCAACAAGAGGGAAGCAGATAGGGTGGTCAGCCAAGTGCACTGGAACTTCTGTTCAGTGAGAGCATTGTGGGTATTGACTAGGGAACCTCAGAGTGTTATTTCATTATTTTTGTGTGTCATCAGCGATTTTGTTTTATTTTATTTTATTTTTAAATGTACAGAAACAGCACATTCTGTCTTGGGCTCAGATGCAAATGATGTAGTTATTACTGTTCCATTTGATTTTGGAGAAAAGCAAAAAACTGCTCTTGGGTAAGTAACAGAGTTTATCTTATTTGGTTAACTGAAAGAAACATAATTGCACTCAGTAATGTAAAAGTGTATTATACCTTAGACAATTCAGTGGCATTTTAAAATAGTTTTCATAGTGATAATACCTTTTATGAAGTGCAAGAGAGCTTAATGTTAGATGCTGTGGATTTTGATTGGAAATGTTTTTAATTACGAGGTTAAACCTGGTATTTATGAATCACTTTACCTATTTCATGTAATTGAGGCTTATGTGTGAATTTACATAAGAAAATACAATTGTAGAAAGTAATGATAATTATTTATGTCAGATCTTAACATCCAACCAAAAATGTTAGCTTTAGTCTTTACAGGTTCATGCAATTATAACTAAGGAGCATTCGTACTAGTATTCAGGGTTGAATACAAGAGATGAATGAGCTGTGGTTTTAGCCTCTCAGAATTACCTGTGATCATGACAATATGCAGTAATTGTTTCAGATGAAGGTGTTCTGAATAACTTGGATGCAAGATGACTCTCCAAGTCTTTCAGAACCCAAGACTCTCCAGAAAAAGTGAGCCTTTTTTGGGGGTGGGTGGGGAGAAGTAGCCCCAGCTGACTGACTTACTATATAAACTTACTGTATAAACAATGCTGGCCTGGATCTCACAGAGATCCTATTTATTATTTTTATTTTATGTGTATGAATATATTGCCTGCTTATAGGTAGGTGCACCAGCATTGTGCATTGCCCAAGGAGGTCAGAAGAAGGCATTGGATCCTCTAGAACTGGAGTCACAGACAGTTGTTAGCCACCATGTGGGTGCTAGGAATTGAACCCGAGTCCTGTGCGAGAATAGCCAGTGTTCTTAACCGCTAAGCCATCTCTCCAGCCCCAAACATATTTTTCAGTTTTTTCCTGAAAAGTGCATGTGTCTGTATGTATGTAATGCATATGTGAGTTCAGGTATTATTTTTAATTATGCTTGTGTGTCTGGGAGAGGGGTTTGCACATGTGCGTGCAAGTGCCCTTGGAGACCACATGAAACTGTGAGATCCCCTGGAGATCACCTGTAACTCCAAGTTACAGGTATTTGTGAGCCACCTGATGTAGGTGCTGAAAATTAATTCAATCTGTGTCCTCTCAAAGAGCAATAAAATACTCTTAACCACTGAGCCATCTCTCCAGCCCTACCTTATCTTTTGAAACAGGGTTTCACTGAACCTGAAACTCAACATTTGCCTAAGCTGCCTAGGCCAGCAAGCTCCAGAGATCTTCCTCTCTCTCTCTCACATAGACACACAGCCTCAGCACTGGGGTTATAGAAATTCATGACTACCCTTGGCTTTTTATGTGGGTGCTCCTCGAAGTCCAAACTCACATCCTCCTGCTTACACAGCATGCCTTTTACCAACTGAGCCATCACCACCTGAGCAGCCTTGAGAGCTTTATTTTTCTTATTCAGTGTCAGCACATATTATTTTATCAAGAAAACAGGCTCTGGGCATTGTGTGTTAAACAGAATGTGAGCTCTTATAGTGTCTGCATTTCATGTATTGTACTTTCTTGCTTCTAGAAATCATTGCACTCTGAGTCTGCTTCTGAAATCTCATTTGCTATTGCATAAACTTTCTAGCAGAGCATTTCTAAAAGTGTAGGGTTGAGCATGTTGTGACACTAAATTCATGATAGCAAATTGTTCACAGAGAATCAGCTGGAGCTGCTGGATTCAATGTGTTGCGATTAATACATGAGCCATCTGCAGCCCTTCTTGCTTATGGAGTTGGACAAGACCAACCTACTGGGAAGAGGTAAAAACCATGCTTTTCAGTGCCAAAAACATTGTAGATTCTCAAGGATGTCCATGAGAATAGTGCCCAGCCTTCATGCGTAAGAGATGTGTGAAACTCTCAGCTAGAACTTTTCAGCTTTTTCAAGTAGTTGAGAAGCAGGGCAAATGGGAAGTTGAGATTCTTCTCTCCTTGTTTCTCTCTTTGTTGTGCTCTTGAAGGAACACTGGATAATTATAGACTCATGTGAGTTCCAGCTGAAACTAGGACACTATTTTACTACCACTTCCAACATGTTTAGACACAGTGGGTATTATTTATGTCTGTTTGATGTGGCAGGAAATAAAGGAAATGCAGCTTGAGTACTCAACACTCCTTGTGCTGCTCGGACAGGAAGATAGGCTTATTCCTGATTCGTTTGTCTTACATTTATCTTAGCAGATCTGATGGCCATGCATATTTAGAGAGACTAATTCAGATATTGTGTTAACTTTCCTGAATTGTTTCATCCCATTCAGTTTTTCACAGAAAAATACTCATAAATCACTAGGAAATTATTTTTAGGTAACTAGATAAGTGTAAGATACTAAAATTATGAATTTTAATATATGAAAAATAGGGAGTTGGCTTATTGTTTTCCGTGTTTTGGATTCATAGTGTTTGTTGTAATAGCTTGTATAATATTAGCATAAGGTTTTTATATTTGATTGTTAAAATTCACAACAATCATAAATCCCTGATTTATCTTTGAGAAGTTGCTGTTTTGAACTCTAGTTAATCTGAAAGTTTTGCCTACTTAAGTGAAAAGAAGATTGATTTGGTTTCAGATCTGAACTCAAGGTTTAATTCACTACTGATTAGCTACAAAAACCTGATCATTCATCTGAGCTTATTAGTTTCCTCATTGTAATTTAAACAGTTGGAATTAAGTTTAAACAAGCTGGCTTTAAAGTGTCATCATTCTCTGATGAGTTACCCATGTTTTTCTTTCTCTTGAAGCAATGTTTTGGTATTTAAGCTTGGAGGAACATCCTTATCTCTCAGTGTGATGGAAGTTAACAGTGGAATCTATAGGGTTCTTTCAACAAACACTGATGATCACATTGGGGGTGCGCATTTCACAGAAACCTTAGCCCAGTATCTGGCTTCTGAGTTCCAGAGGTGAGTATTAATGGCCCAAATAACCTTTTATTTTATTTTATTTTATTTTTTCATTTTTAAGGCCTAGGCAAGCACTGTGCTACCAAACTACATCCCCAGTCCCTTTCTGTTTTTGTATTTTGAGATAGGATCTTTCTATGTAGCCCAGGCTGGCATCAACCTCAAAATCCTCCTGCCTCAGCCTCCTGAAGGCTGGGATTACAGATGTGTGCCACCACATCTAGTCTTGAATAATTCATTTTGATAAGGTTCCCCCCCCCGTAATTATTTTAAATTACTCTGCTGCAAAGGAAGGTATGTTTTTCCATTGCATAGAAACCTGGTATTTTCATTTGTGGAGTTACAGTATCCTGAAAAGCAGAGGCCCTGCTATCCCTTGCATGTAGTGCAAAAGGACTGTCCTCTACAGAGCTG
The DNA here is from genome assembly GCA_035773235.1 of Eospalax fontanierii. NCBI lineage: Eukaryota > Metazoa > Chordata > Mammalia > Rodentia > Spalacidae > Eospalax > Eospalax fontanierii. Next base: position 63,602,302 of record CM069540.1, on the reverse strand, counting down.
CATGGGCTTGTATCTCAGGTACAATCATCAGGTACCATTCTGGAGAATGAAGCATGGTCTAGGCACTAAGGCCTTACCTTCATACCAACAGTTTTTACAAGTTTGGGTCTGGTGAAGAATGTAGTATTTCTAGTAATTGATGTCTTGTGATTATTTAGCTACTAATCCACACAGTATTTTAGGAATAATACTTATTGCTTGATATACTCATTTGATTTAACATGTTAACTTTGGACATGATCAGAAGTCAAATATAAAAATGTTATAATTTACACATTGCCACCCAGAAGAAAAAATGTAGTAGACATAAGTATTTGAACATTCTGACCAAATTCATTGTTAGAAAAAGTTTTGAAGAAATGATCATTTTAAACCAAGTAGTGCACATCTGGAATCTCAGCAATTAGAAGGCAGAGGTGGAAGATCTTGATATTAAAGCCAAACTTGATTGTTTTTTGTTTTTTGTTTTTTAGAAGTGGTGATTTCAGGGGAGGGGTGGGAGGGGTTTCTGAAATTTGATTAAAATTTGTTGTATGAAATGCACAAAAATTTAATAAAAATATTTTTTTAGGTGATTTCCCACTTGTTTAGTTAAAACCTGTACTGTTTTTTATTGTAAAGGTATTGTTTTAATAGAACAGTTGACCATTACTTAGCAAGAAGTTTAAAAATTAACCCACACTAAGTTAGGTAGACTGTAATTTTATATATTTTTTGTGGATCAGATTTCTTTGGGGAAGCACCTTTCACTTTTAATGTTCAACTGAGTTTATACCATAAACAATGCCTGGAATGTGATTTTAAGATGAGGTAGGAAACTGACCCACTTAAATAAATCTCCAATCAGATTGTCACACCTGCAGTAGATTATATCTCTATTACCGAAATACAATTTATTGTTATGGTTACCTTATTTCTAACATCTGGTATGCAGTATGGATTTATGGCTTCATTATTGCTTAAATAGTGATGATTTAGATTTTGGTGGCATTAAATTCTAAATGACTCAGGAACATTAACTACAAATGCTATGATTTTAGGTTATTCAAACATGATGTGAGGGGAAATGCCCGAGCCATGATGAAACTGATGAACAGTGCTGAAGTGGCCAAACATTCTTTGTCAACCTTGGGAAGTGCCAACTGTTTCCTAGACTCACTGTATGAAGGTCAAGATTTTGACTGCAATGTGTCCAGGTAAAACTGGCATTCAAAGGAAAGTTGAAACAGTCTAGGAGTAGCTTACACTTACGGATTTTCTCACATGAAGCTTTTTCAGTGTTTGCATTAGCTATCTATAATAGGGCAACTCTATTTATGTTTGGGGTTCCTTTTTTAAAATTTATTTTTCTTTTTAATTGTGTCTGTATGGGAGGGAGACGTGCATGCAGGTGCCCAGGGAGGCCAGCACAGGGTATCAGAACCCCTAGAGCTGGAGTTACAGGGAGCTGAGAACCACCAAATATGGGTGCTGGGACTCTGACTCCAGTCCTCTGCAAGAGCAGTATGTGCTCTTAACCACTGAGCCATCTCTATAGCCTCTGGGGTTCATTTTCTGTTAGACTAAATAACTGTTCCAGCTTGACTCCAAAGTGTACACCCTTTAATTATTACACTGTGCTTCCAAATGACATTTATCTTGGTTGTTAGTTATCAATATTTGTACTTTTTTGTTTTATTGAGGCTGGGGGTTATTGTGTATGTATGGTACCTGCGTGTGAGTAGGATGTGCCATGTCCCATGTGCATACATATGGAAACCAGAACAGGACTGCAGGTATCTGTCACTCAGACAGACTCTCACTGACCCAGAAGCTTGCAGTTTTAGGTAGACTAGCTGACCACCCAAGCTCTTGGGACCTTCCTGTCTCCACTTCCCCAATACCAGGTTACAGGTACATGGAGCCATACCCAGCTTTTTACATGAGTGCTTGGGATTCAAGCTCAGGTTGTCATGTTTGCAGAACAAGTGCTCTTACCCACTGAGCCATCTCCCAAGCTCCTTTATTTTATGTTTTAAGACAGAGTCTTAAGTATAGTCCAGGCTGTCATCTAACTCACTATAGCTGATGATGATCCAGAACTATTTATCTTCCCATCTCTACTCCCCCACTGCTGGGATTACAACTGTACACTACCACAGTAAATTTGTGCAGTGATTGGGATTGAACTCAGGGCTTCATGCATGCCAGGTAAGCATTCTTCCCACTCCACATCCCTCATCAGTATTTTAAATTTTAATCATTTTTATGACATTTAGTGAACATAGACTTAATATGCATAAACTTTTAATTTCCATATCTTTCACATGATTCAAGACATTGCTTACAAGTGAGTGCACCTTTACCCAGAAAGAGCAAAGGACAGATAACTGATCAAATGTTGTCCCCTGCCATTATGTTGTACATTTAGTAACAATGACAGCTGTTTTTCAATATATTCATATTACTTTGAAACCCAGTGATAATTACCAGGATTGCTACATTGCTGTTTTTTTGGATTCTACTGACTCTTTTTGGTTAACTTCTTTCATTTTGTATTTGAGTCTCTTCACTTTCTCTGGTCTTACTGAAGAATAATGGCCGTTGATAGATATACTAAGGTCATTTTGGGTGAGGGTGTAGTTGCTGACTGGTCATGGTGGAGCACACTTTCAATCCCTGTACTTGAGAGGCAGAGACAAAAACAGAGGCAGGTGGATCGATGTGAGTTTCAGGCCAGCCAAGGCTATACAGTGAGACCCTGTCACAATAATAGTAATAATAATAATAAATTTCCTGAGTTCTGGATGCAGTTCAGGTACTAGCTGAATAGTTCAATGGCTAGCTTTTTAGTCCAAAAGGTAGAAAACATGTTCAGTGACATTGAAAATCTTTTTTACTTCATTTTTACTATTTCACAGTTGTGACAAACAAATCAAGGTGCAGACAGGGTTTATTTCACATTACTATATTAACTGGATTTTTTTTTGGTCAAATAAGTAGGGAATTCTCTTTTAAATAACTATCTCTTCATTTTGAGGCCAATCCAGGAACAAAACAAACACGAATCTTTGTTGCATCGGGGGGAGGAGGTGAAGCTTACAGAGGAGAAGCAGGTAGCAGGTTACAGGTCACACACAGTTGGGGGCTCTTGTTCCCAGACCACCCTTCAGTTCCCCAAAGGGCCTGAAGAACAGATAAGCATTTGACTGCTGGTGGAAAAGCCCATTGAAAAGGGGAAATAAGTTTTAGGAACATTAGCAGGGGGCCAGAGGGGCATTTTCCCAGCCACAGCAGCTTTGCCTCTGGCTACCCAACCCATGGAAGCTCAGGGTAGCTCCCAAAGTTAGAGGAGGCAAAAGAATGAACAAGGGCAGGATGGCAAGGACTGGGGCCAGAGCCTGGCAGAAGGGACTGTGGACTGACATTTGGTTGTGATGGTGGCTTTCCAGGGCCAGGCACAGACCAAGAGAAGGAATGTGAGCACCGCTTGCCAGGCCAGTAGGGGAGACAGGTAGCTGTCCTGCAGTAGAAGAGTAGCCAGAGAGTTCCTCTGTAGCCCCTAGAGTGGGGTCATCCCATGCTCCTGAGAGCCCTGAAGATAGTGACAGAGAAGATGAGCAGAACTAGTATGGGAAGCCAGTAGGTGCCTCTCAGTGGCCAGTAGCCCTGCCCTTCCATCAGAGCCAGATCGTGTAATTCTATAATCAAACCTGGAGAAGAACAGAGCCCTCCCTGTTTTCCCCAAGCCTCCCCCAGTCCCAGATGCAGCCCCATAGGAGGCACAGGGAAGGACCATGAGAATGAGAGGCAGAGAGGTGAATGGGTATCTACTGGGTCTTTTCTTTTGGGGTGCAGTAGGGTGATGGCAGAGACAAGTTCGTGAGCATGTAGTTGTTGTATGGGTTCCCTGCATTGTAATAGCTGCTGGCAGCTGCTTCTGTGGCCATGGCCTCAGCTGCAGGAGTGGATGGGACATTGGGGCTGCTGACCACGGGCTCCATGGGCCTAGGATAAGGTGGTGGTGGGGACTGTACTTTTACTATGTAGCTGCATCGATCATGGCGGGGGGGCGGGATGCTGGATAGAAAGATAGACTCAGGTGATGGCAGTGGAAAGTGTTACATTCCATTGGCACTGGTTGGGTGGGGGTGGGGGAACACAGGACACGGACATACATAGAGCTGTAAGGCTCTGTTGGGAGGCTCACCTCTGGATGCTTAGGTGCCACCTGGAGCATCTGTTGTCCAAACTCATGGCACCCCCTGCTTCAGCCTTCACTAATACTTTAACTAAGTTTGCACCGAACACTGGCTGCGTGATCTCACAGTCCAGTCCTTCATGAGATAAAAGAGCCTCACAACGGACTGCATGGCCTCCTTCCCCTAAAACAGAAAGATGACCAGGGAAAGTGTAAGGTAGACAGTGCCTTTCTTGTTTCCTTTGAAAGCCAATGTTAAAATCACTCACCCACATTTGCAGTAATACAGTTTATCAAAATGGGTCAGAGGGTAAAGGTACTTGCTGCCAAACCTAAAACCTGAATTTAATTCCCTGAACATACATGGTGGAAAGGGAAAACCAGGTCCTGCAAGTTTGAGGCCAGCCTGGTCTACATAGGGAGCTCCTGGCCAGCCAGGGCTATATAGTGAGACTCTGGTCTCTAAATAAATAAAATAAATGTGAGAAAATATGTATTTGTGTTGGCCTGCAGGTGTGAGCCACCACCCGTGTGGCAGGCTGCCGGACTTCGTATGCATTGAGTTAGAGATTTCTGAGTATTGCTGCTATTCCTTAGTAAAGAATGATCACGTTTTTAAAAGAAAACTATGAGATTAGTTTCTGGGTTTTTTTGAATGAATCTTTGTTAAAATTAGGTGTCAGCATTCAACTTTTCTGAGGCTATAAAGAAAAATGATTAGAAATAATTGTTAAAACTTGAATATATAAATAAAAATAGTAAAATGTTACTATTCTTTTATGCTCAGTAGATTTATTGTTGGTAATATTATATATTTAATATATAGTCTCAGATAAATTTTGGAAATCTTGTAAGTAGACTATGGTCAAGATAGCGCTCTACTTGATTTGGGTATTAAATATCTTCATATATGTATAGGTAATCACTCAGGCTCATCCTCTCCATACATACAGCATTGAACTCTTTAATAATAGCCTGCTCTGATTGTAAACCTGACCCTCAGAGAACTAAGTTTTAACATTACTCTTTTGAGAAAAGGAAGTTAGTTCCAATGTACTAAGCTTGCGTTGTCTCTTTGTATGTTTGTCATACAGAGCAAGATTTGAACTTCTTTGTTCTCCACTTTTTAATAAATGTATAGACGCCATCCGAGGACTCTTAGATCATACTGGATTTACAGCAGATGATATCAGCAAGGTAAAACTTCTACATTTTCTTAATTATTTTAGGAATAATTTCAGATTTGTAATTTAGGAACTAGCACTTAGTATAGGAAAAAAACTGTTTTCTGTGTCTTTTCAGAACTTGTGTTAATGAATCAGGAAAACTTACTGAATTTTGACCAGTGGGCTCTGATGAAAATATATGCTGTTCCTCACTAAAAAGAGTAATTCCTTTCCAATATATGTGGGTTGTTTTTCTTTGTTTATGTGAGACAGATATTTGAATATGTTTTGTGCACTGGTCACATAATGATTTGTTGAATGCCAGCCTACAACCCTGAAGTATTTATGATCTACCCCAATTTGGTAAGTTAGTCATTGAAATTCGAGATTAACAATCTTAATGAAGATCCTGAAGTTAATAGGTAGAAGCAAGGTTGTAACACAGTGTCACTCCTAATTTTATTGGTATTGCTTACAGAAGCATGAGTGACTCTTGGAAGCTGTGTCATGACCCCTCCCCCACCCACCCCCCACAATTGTTTACCCTTTATATAATCTTGAGGAAGGGCCTGGTGTATCTTGCAACTTTTTTGAGCAGCCTAGTAAGTTTTCTTTAGCTTCTGGAGTTTGGGGGAGGGGAGTATTTATTCTTTTATGTGTATGAGTATTTTGCCCAGGTCTAAGTGCCTCCATGGTTGCAGTGTCCATAAAGGCCACAAGAGAGAGTCAGGTCACTTGGAACTGGAGTTAAGTTGTCAGCCACCATGTGGGGCTGGGAACTATATCTGTGTCCTCTGCAGGAGCAGTCAGTGCTCTTAACCACTGAGCATCTCTCCAGTGCAGCTTCCTGACTATTCCAGGTCAGTGGGAATAGCCACACAGCAGCAGCTTAATTCTCTGAGCCCTACTTTTTCTCATCTAAGAGGATAATACTTAGCTGGGTGTGCTGGTGCTTAATTTCAGCACTTCAGAGACAGGCAGCCAGATCTCTGTGAGTTCAAAGCCAGCCAGAGCTATATAATGAGACTCTAGTCTCAAGAATAGATTTTTAAAAAAAAGGATAACACTTAACCTCAGAAGTAAGCATTGCACCTTACTCTGTAGGGTTGTTGGAGTAGTAAATGGAATATCACCTGTGGCACGGTGTGGAACATACTGTGGGTGATAATTAGTGTCAGCTCCCTTCCTTCATTATTCGTGGAGCTCTGTCATTTAGTTGTTGCCAGAGCCCGCCGGCAGAAATCGAACCATACCTGAATTGGGGAGTAAGGATTGAGAGAGAGAGGAGAGAGAGAGAGAGAGAGAGAGAGAGAGAGAGAGAGAGAGAGAGAGAGAGAGAGAGAAGACGAGGACAGATTCGGGAGGGATACTGAGGCCTCAACTTTATTTTGCTCAGTGTATTTATAGGAACAATACAGCCATCATTTACATATGCGGGATTATTCAAAACACCTACATCTACTTAACAAAAGGTGCTAAGCCTAGGATTTAAGATAAGCTTTCCTCCGGGTGATTAAATCAGACCTTCCTACAAGGATTTACAAGATCCCTACAAGGATTTACAAGATCTTCAGCCTTGGGTTTACAGGATCTTCAGCCTTGGGTTTACAGGATTTTCAGCCTTGGACGTAAGATAATCTCTCCTTCAAGTGAATAAATCATTTACATAGCAAAGTGCCCTAATCCCACAGCACTTCTGTGAACAGCAAGACTGATCCCTGCTTGATCCTAAACTAGGGCAAAGTTCAAGGCAGGCAAATGGCTCCGGACATCTCCCCCCTTTTTATTTTTTAAAGAACCATAGCCTTCCCAGCTATGGGCAGAAAGACTGTGCCTGTCTTAGGTTGTTCCCTCTGAGACATAAGCCTTACCCGTCATTGGCATACCCAGTTCCTTACGCCTGGATACCCTGTCTTAGGTCAGCTTAGTTCGAGAGAATCTTACCCGTCTCTGACTACTAGCCTCTGTCTGCAAGGGGCAGCTCTACTTAAGGTAGAGTTCGGAGCCAAGGATTTTGTAAGTCAGTCTAAGTATCCCAGGAATGTGCTGAGGATATCACCAATGGAGGGAGCATGCAAATTCTAAAGAGAACACATAGGCCCACGGCTATAACACCTTCCAACCCTGAGGTCAAAGAAGATCCTGAAAGTGAAAAGGCTCTCAGTACCAACAACTCAGCAGCAGTTCTTGCCGCTTCAAATCCAAGCTGCTCTGTATTTTTTCACCCTTCACCATTTATCAGTATAAACTGGATCAGATCTAAGGATAAAATTTTCATTATGCCAATGCAGTCCTTTCTCCCAGTCATAATGACTGATTGTATATCTTAGAAGTAACACAAGTCCGTAGATAATACTTAATTGTCCAATGTCCTGATTTTCTGATTAATCCATGATATATGTGAATAATTAGAGTCAAGCTTTCGTTGTACTGTTATTCTTCTCATCTAAGGATGTCCTGATAGGCGAGTATCATTCACCATCACTACAATTTTCTTTTCTTCCGATATGGCTGGATGCAACATAGTTGAATCTGGCACATGAGTCCAATACAGTTCTCTGTGTATCATCAGGCAATGTCTTCATCACAGACAGCCACAACAGCATCACCCTTCCTCCTCTCAGTCCCTGCAAACTGGACCAGCCTCTCTGGCAGCCACCTGGCATCGTCAGCATCCTGTGGAAAAACACAAACATGCCCTCTTCCCCGTATTAGTACTGGGTCTGGGCCATGCCATTTCCCATCAACTGGATCCTTCCATCTCACTTGTGCATAGGTATCCAAAGTCTTAGGATGCCACAACCTATCTGCGGCAGAAAAACCAAGAGCATCCACATTTAAAAAATTTAAAATAAAAAGAGCATGATTCAAAGAGTTCTGTGGAGATCTGGGGTACAACTCCCCCTTTTTTATTTTTTGCAATTGATTTTTTAAAGTTCCATGGGCACGTTCAACAATCCCTTGCCCTTGGGGATTGTAAGGTATGCCTGTTTTATGCACAATGGATAACTGAGCACAGAAACGTTGGAAAGTTTGGCTAATATATCCTGTGCCATTGTCTGTCTTTGTGATAGATGGTAAGCCAGCTACAGCAAAACATTTAATGCAGTGTGCTATTACATGTTTAGCAGCTTCTCCAGTTTGAGCGGTGGCCATAAGAAATCCTGAATAAGTATCAATGGACACATGAACGTATTTTAGCTTTCCAAATTCAGGGATGTGAGTTACATCCATTTGCCATAATTGATTAGGCTTTAATCCTCTAGGGTTTATTCCATAATGAGGTACCAAATGATGTTTAGGACAGGAATGACATTGTTTAATAATTTGTCTAGCAGCCTCCCTAGTAAGGTGAAACTGCTTTCTTAAACTTTGGCTGTTCTGGTGATGAATAGCATGAGATTTTTGTGCTAGTTCCAATTGAGATAAACCTATGAGACGCATGGCCTTATCTGCTAAGTCATTCCCTAAAGCCAAAGGACCTGGAAGTCCAGTATGGGCTCTAATATGTCCTACAAAGAAGGGCTGAGAACGAGCATGTAAACACTTTTGTATCTGACCTAATAATTCCTGAACTTTGGTATTATTTATTTCTATATAAGGCACAGTTTCGAGCATCTGTAAGGCTCTAGCAATATAATGACTATCAGTATACAGATTAAAAGAAATACAGCAGCTACAGCTCGAAGTTCTATTACTTGAGCTGAAGCTGGAGAAGTTTGAAAAACATAAGATTGCCCCTGCACTACATAAGTAGCGTTACCATTAGAAGACCCATCTGTATATATCACTAAAGCATCCTTAATAGGTTACTGTTTCATAATTTTTGGAAAAATAAAAGCATGACTATTTGCAAATTGTAATAACTTGTCTTTTGGATAATGATTATCAATAAGGCCAGAAAAATGAGCAAAAGCTATAGCCCATGAATCCACATTTTGAAATAACCAATCTAACTGTTGTTTTGTAAATGGAAGTCCTATTATATTAGGTTCTTTTCCAAAATATTTTTGAGATTCAACTCGAGCCATTTGAACTAAACATGCCACAGACTCATAATAAGGAGTCAACACTTTAGCAGATGATACTGGTAAATGCAACCATAGCAAAGGCCCTTTTTGCCATAAAACTGCGGTTGGAGTATGGATAGTAGCCAAAATATATGCTGACCAGTCTTGGCTATAATCTACATATTGTATTTGTTGATTTTCAATAGCTTGTTCTATTCGAGACAATGCCTTTCTGGCCTCCTCTGTCAAGCCTCTAGTTGATTTAGGATCTGGATCACCTTTTAAAATGTCAAAAAGAGGCTTCAGTTCTCCTGTAGCAATTTTTAAATGAGGTCTAAGCCAGTTTATATCTCCCAATAATTTTTGGAAGTCATTCAAAGTTTTTAACCCATCTTTCCTAATCTGAATTTTTTGAGGTAAAATCATTTTAGGATATAACTTATAACCCAAATATGAATATGGAGATTCCGTTTGTACTTTTTCAGGAGCTATAATTAGTCCTTGTTCTTTCAGAGCTTGTTGTAAATGAGCATAGGCTGCAAGTAAAATTCCCTCCTGCTTATGAGCCAAAAGTATATCATCCATATAGTCTTATAAGTATCAGCATAGGAAATGTAGGTGAGAATTAAATTTACAACCTTATGTATGCCAAGCAAGCATGCTACCATACTGCTATTTCCTCAGTTCAGTAAACTACAAACTGCAAAAAGGCTGAAATCCTATTTAGTAATTGTTGCTGTAAACAAAGCACCCTAAGACAAGGCCAGAAACTGGTGGAATTTACATGAAAGCTATAGGTAATTAAGTAACCATGTAAAGACAGAGATGTTCAACCATACCCTGTAAATGCCGCATTTCTTCTAAATATTCCTACAGCTCAGCCTCCCACTTTACAGGGCAATAAATGGTGAAAAATCCTCCTCTCTCAGATATCTAACAGCTTCCTCCTCTCTTTCCTCTTTTTCTTTGGGATCTAAAGACTTGAATAACTGCTTGATTTTAGGTTCCACAAAAGCTGGCTCCTCCGGCTCAGCGGAAGGTTTAGCTTTACTTTTCTCCTCCCCTTGAGGTTTGATCCCAGATCCTATTTGCATTTGCTTTGTTTTTCTTTCTTTTTTTTTTTTTTCCAAACTTTTTCTATTTCATGTCTAGGATCTATACTACATCTAATTAAAGCCCACAAACAAAAGTATCCACTGGGACCTTGCTCGATTCGTGATCATCATGATAATCCTGAAGTTCTCCTACTCTCTTCCATATTTTTAGATCTACGGTCCCTTCTTCTGGGAACCAGGGACAGACTTCTTCTATGAAGTTCAAGAAATTACAGAGTTGCTGATGTCCTACCCTAACTCCTCGAGCATGAAGCATATTTTCCAGCATATGTACAAAAAGTAGATGACTATTACCCTGACCCATTTTTACTCCCGAAGTTACTCACCACACCCCTTTTCCTTAAACTTGAGCTCAGTTTTCCTTTGCGGTGTCCTTCACTGTGCCCCCAGTATTCAGGTCCCACGTTCAGGCGCCATATTCACATTGGGCACCATATGCCGGAGCCCGTACCTGAATTGGGGAGCAAATGGCTCCCGACAAGTTGTCACTACAGTACAACTCTAAATTGCTTGCACTGAGATAGAGTATTCTTAAGACTTAAGATTGTTACTAAAGATTCCTCTCCTAAGATGCCTTTAAGAACTTAAAATCTGAAATTGTGTCTTTAGTTTGCTGACCTTGCCATAGTGAGAACTCTCTACTCAATGATTTTCTAGAGCAAATATTTTTCTCCCCTTGGGTTATGTGTGGATATCCTGTGTTAGCAGAAAGAGGAAGAGCATTGGAGAGCCTCTGCTACCTTTAAAGCTTCTGTTTAGATGGAGTATGACAGTATGTTTACATTCAGACTACCAGACAGGCCGGAGAGTGTATGCCAGGGAAACTAATAATAGAATAGCTAATCCTCTTACAGGGAAGGAGCTAGTGGATGATTGGGCTTTACATGCATTAAAACATTTAATCCTCACAATAGCACCCAAAGATAAACACTGTTTGCATTGTCAGATGTTTCAGTTCATGAAATACTGAGAACTGTATTAACAAGAACCGCCAACTAGTGCCATATGCATTCATGGTACATGCAGTAACGCTCTTACTTGGAAGGTAGAGGCAGGAGAGTAGGAGTTTAAGATCATCCTTGGCTATGTAGGGATCTCACAGAGCCTAGGCTGCATGAGACCCTGTCTCAGCTGCCAGTACTATCCCACACACACATACACATCTTCCCACCCCCCGATACAGTTAACTATATGTGAAATGTAAGTTTTGGTGCAAAATAATATATTTCCATTAAAACCCCTGTTCACTGTCAGCATCAGTAGCAGTTTGTTCTTTGCCTTCTTCGTCCTAAATTAAAAATACTAAAAAGCCAAGATTTTCCGGCATTTTTTTTCCTTTTTGAGGGGAGGGGGCTCGTATTAATTTCATTACATGAATATGAGAAAACTTGAAAAGATATTCTGTATTTTGTTCTTGTGGTATTTACCTTGAATCATAAAATTTTAGGGAAAACTTTTCTTCTACTAAAAAAAAATCTTTCACCTGATGCTCCTCTTGCCCCCATCTGCAGGTTCGTAGCAGTGTCCCTGGGTTTATCACACATGTAGTGGGTAGACCTCACTAACTGGTCTTCTGCATCACACTGAACTTTGAAAACGTCCATTAAATTACTATGAAATACATAGCTGTTGATGATTTCCTTTCTTGAGCTGGTTGTGTTATGTGTGCAGTGTTCTTTGTGTCCATGGGGTCTTGGGTGCTATTTGGATGAATCGAGGAAAAAGTCTGGGGGATTTATAAAGCAGCAGCTTTATATGAAATTCTTCAGAGAAGAGATTTAGTTCAATAGCATACCAAGAGCTTAAAATGTAGTTTTGTATCTTTTTTTCTCAAAGTCCTTACTTCCATGGTGGAGGCAAAAAGTCTATAGTATAGTTTCCTTACAAAAAGATAGGGCAGGGTTTATTTTTGTTACATAAATGATGTACATGTATGTAAACGTTTCTTGTAAAATGTTGGAGTAGAGAATGTTAATTCCTAATCAACTGATTTGGTTAATACGTTCTCCATTAATCATAAGCCAAATATAAATTGTTATACTGAATTTTGTAGTATGATTTCTACATTTTAAAACTGTTGAGAGTAAAGAACATATTTATATGTTAAGTAACATCAAAATATAGTTTGTTTATTTTACCATTACATGTGATAAAAGTAACTCATCCTGCTATCAAAGTAAACAACTGGAAGCTCTTCCTGTTTTCTAGGTTGTCCTTTGTGGAGGGTCTTCTCGAATCCCAAGGCTACAGCAGCTGATTAAAGATCTTTTCCCAGCTGTGGATCTTCTCAGCTCTATCCCCCCAGATGAGGTGATCCCTATCGGAGCAGCTATAGAAGCTGGGATCCTTATTGGGAGAGAAAACACATCAGTGGATGACTCTCTTAAGATAGAGTGTTCAGCCAAGGATATTTTAGTTAAGGTATGTTTAGTTTTCTGTATGTTTCCATAAAAGTACTACAAATTAATTATCCTAAGTTTTTATTTATATCTTAATTTATAATAAACCTTGCATGCAATATAGGATTGTGTGTGTGTGTGTGTGTGTGTGTAATTTCCAGATAGTTAGCAAAGACTGTATATTTAATTTATAGCATGAGTAAATGAAGTTTACAATGAAAAGGATTTCCATTATAAAAATAAATGCCAAAGAAGGCTAATCTTACTCTGCTGCTTTCCAGGGAGTAGATGAATCTGGTGCTAACAGATTCACAGTATTGTTTCCATCCGGGACTCCTCTACCAGCTCGAAGACAACACACTTTACAAGCCCCTGGCAGTATATCTTCAGTATGCCTTGAACTCTATGAGTCTGAGGGGAAAAACGCTGCTAAAGAGGAAACTAAGTTTGCACAGGTAAATCCACAAAAATAGACTCTGACAATCATGGGCAACTGTTCATTGAGCGTTTTCTTCCAAAGCTCATTCAGTTTAACATCTCAATTAATACAGAATATGTATCGTCACTAACACATTTTTTATGAACAAATTGCTTCTGCTTACTTTTTAATGTGGGAAGAAATAAATGATCTTTAATTTGAAAGAGTTAGGAAAAAATGAAAACAAATTGGAGTTTGTATTTATGCTGCTGCTTTGCACTTTCGGCCCACCCAGTACTTAGGTAACTGGAAGGGCATGATGAAATTTCTGTTGTTTACTAAATGTCAGGTGTTGTATGAGGTAATTTATAAACATAATTTCAAAATGCTGTGCAGTGGGCCAGTGAAATGGCTTAGCAGGTAAAGGTGCTTGCTGACAAGCCTGATGCTCAGAGTTTGGTTCCTAGAACCCACATGGAAGAAAGAGAGACCGGACTTCTGCAGGTTGTCCTCCAGTCTCCTCATGTGAGTGTGACACGTGCACAGATACATACAGTAGAATTTAAAAGTAAATAGAGATTTTTTTAAAATATTTTTTTATTTTATGTATATGAGTGTTATGCCTGCATGTGTATAAGTGCACCCGTGTCCTTCACTGTCTGCAGAGGTCAGAAGAGGGCGTCAGATCCTCTGGAACTGGAGTTATAGACAGTTGTTAGCTACCATGTGGGTGCTGGGATTCAAACCCAAGCCCTCTATAAGAGCAGTCAGTGCTCTTAACCACTGAGCCATCTCTCCAGCCCCAATAGATTATTTTTCTAATGTAAGATTAAGTGCATTTTAGAAATGCTTAAGAAACTGTCTTGTGGTCAGGGCATGGTGGCATTTGCCTTTAATCCCAGCACTTAAGAGGATCTCTGTGAGGTAAAGACCAGCCTATTTACATAGTGAGTTCCAGGCCAAACTGACTACAGTTTGTAAGGGCCAAGTTGTAGGTCAGTGGTAGAATATTTGGATGTCCTGTGCAAGGCTCTGGGTTCTATTAGAACTACAAAAAGAAAGGAAACTGAAGGAGGGGAAAGGAGAGGAGGGGGAGTGGCAGTGAATACACTTGTTATTTACTTGGCCAAACTAGGATTTCTGCTCAGGCTGGTTTACCCCAGAGCCCACATTTACTATAGAAACTGTTACAAATTTACTTTTCAAAATATGACGTGCACATTTCATGCTATATGAGCTCCTGCATGCTTTACAGAGAGAGGCAGAAGCCTGTTTTCTACTTGGACATACAATACCATTAAAACATTCGGCACACTAAGACTGCGGAACAGGTTTTACAGTATAATACTGTGTGTGAGGGAGGTCATGTTTGAGTAGGTGTGCATTGTTACATATCCATGTGGATGTATAGAAAATACAGGAGTCTAGGGGCTGGGGAGGCGGTTCAGCATTTAAGAATGTTTGCTGCTCCTGTAGATAGATGATCAGGGTTGTATTCCCAGTACAACTTCCTGTAACTCCCATGCCAGAGGATCTGGCACCCTCTTTTGTTCTCTACAGGTACTGTGCATGCACGCACATACACATTAATAAAAAGAAAATAGTTATTTTAGAAATAAGAGGAAAATATAGGAGTCTGTAAGTCCAGTACTTAGGGAGGAAAAGGAGAAAGGGAGAGGGCAATAAATAGTTAAACAATATTCCAGAAATTTAACAGTGGACAGATTGGATCAGGGTTTTGTTTGTTTTACTTTTCTTTGTTTTTGTATTTTTGAGACAGGGTCTTCCCTACAGTCCCAGCTGGCCTGGAATTCACTATATAGACCAGGCTAGCCTCAAACTCACAGAGATCCACCTGCCTCTGCCTCCCAAGAACTGGTATTAAAGCCATGTACCACCACACCTGGCTTAACTTTTATTTTTTATACTAAATTTTTTACAAGCAATATATGATGTAGACATTAATTACCTTCAGGCAGATGGGTCATGAATTACTTTTATAGTGAAAATAAAACCAGTGCAGGTAGCAGAAGAATAGGTATGATTATATTTGTTTAATATCTATATTCAGAAGAATTCTTGGAGCCAGACTAAAATAACCTAGTCATTCTGACAAAGGTGATATTTATTAGTGATGAGAGGCTAGCTAGGCTTATACTTATGTTCTAACCCCAACAAAAGAATATTGAAAACACAAATTCATAGCATGCCTGAGTTGCACCTCAGACTCCCAACTTGGCATCTGTTGATAGTTTTAAAAGTTACTCCAGGAGCTGTACAGGTGGTTCAGCAGTGGCTGTTCTTGTAGAGGACCCAGATTTGACCCGGTACCCACATGATGGCTAACAACCGTCCATAACTCCAGTTCCAAGGGATCCAAGACCCTGTTCTGACCGCCGCAGGCTTCTCACAACACTGGTGCACTTATACACATGGAGGCAATTCACTAATAACACATAAAATAAAGTAAATATTTTTTAAACAAATTTTTAAAGGCTCCTCCAGATAAATCTATTGTGTAGTATAGGTCCCTTTCCTAGTCTTAGGTGGCAATCTTAGTATACCCTTGCCTGCTCTCTTTCATCCATTTCTTACTCTCTCCACATGGGACTCTTGGGTTCAGTAGTTGCTGCCACCATATACTAACTTGAAAATGCCAGGAGAGAGCTGACAAGATGACATAGCAGGTAAAAGTGCCTCCTGCCAAACTTGATGATCTGAATTCAATCACCAGGGCCCACAGAGTGGAAGAAAACTGACTCCCACAAATTGTCCTCTGATTGCCACACATGTGTCATACATGCACTCCTCCATGCATATAAGTAAAATGTAATGAAAGTTTTTTAAAGAAAATGCCAGAAGAGTTACTTATGTAGCTCTGAGTTTGAAAGAGAACCTTCCATGTCCACATTTGTTCGAGCTGCCTTCTTTCACAGAAGAATCAAACAGGATAATGACTCACCTAAGGTCGTTAAACTCGATCTTGGCAAAGTGTGAGAAATCATGCCAAACTCCAGATTTGATTTATTGAAATACCTTTCTTTCAGAAACCAAGGAATTTTATGAAAGTCATAACATCTTTTGCTGACAAAACATCAATTGTAAGAAACAAAAAAATTGCCACATATTTCTTTCAAATGGGTAGCTTTCCAAGTGTATTTATAATGGCTAGTTTTTTTAACAACTATATAGAAAAAGTATGCCAGAATGCTGGTAATGGTTTAATTACCAAAATCATCATTATTATCGTTTTCTCAGATAAGCAGTCCTTCTTAGAATCACTGTAATTGGATGTGACAAATACAAGGGACTAATACATTAATTGTCTTCTATGTCCTCCATCTGAAGGAGACACTGGTGCATAACCAAGTTTAACTACCAATCTGAATTCTGTTTAAATGAGAGGAAAATTGAAAACAGCCCCATTTTAAAAGGTTTACTTTGGTTAAAAAGTAAACTTTGATCCTTTGCAATAAAGAGTATTGAATCGTCTTTTCTTTTTATTCTTTTTTTTTCTCTTGCACAAACAGGTTGTACTCCAGGATTTAAATAAAAAAGAAAATGGATTACATGATATATTAGCTGTTCTTACTATGAAAAGGTATAAAATTAAATTCTTCTAATATTATGATATTCTCTTTGAAACCTGATCCCTCTTGTGTGTTTGCTTGTCTAACCATTATCACTCTAGGCAAATGATTCATTAAAGACTTGAAAAGATTTTATTAGTGAATCACATTTCTCACCATGAAATCTTATATTTTACAAGGGGTATATCAATTAATTTGCATTTTATGAACTCTATTATTGCTACAGAAAAGCTCTAGGAAATAAGTTACTGATTAAATTCAGCTATTGCCATTTCTTTCCCAATGGGCCATCATGCCACTGTTTACTACAAATAAATCCTTTCCAAGTTGACATTATATTCTATAATCCACCTTAACAAGAATATCAAACTCAGTTCTGTCGTTTGCCATGGACTTTATTTTATAAAGTGAGCTTCTAAAATGTCATTTATTTCTTGTTGTTTTAGGGATGGAACTTTACAGGTGACATGCACAGATCAAGAGACTGGAAAATGTGAAGCAATCACTGTTGAGGTTGCATCTTAACTGTTTTGGTTAAACCAAGAGTTTTTTAGACTATATCAGTATTCTTTGGTTTTCTGTATAATTGATGTTTCTATTAAAATGCTTTTTTAATGAATGGTATGAACTGTTTCTATTAAAGTACATTGTGAGTACTACAGTCCTTTTCTTTTTCATGTAGAATTAACCTTACTAGTGGAAAATAAGGACTTGATCACAAAGCTAATTGGGTTTAAATTGATTTAGTTGAAATTATAAGTTTTTAAATGTTTATGCATCAGGAACGTATTTTAGAAAGACTGATTCTTGGTAGGTAAGAGAGCATTTAAAAACCTTTCATAACTGAAAATAGTGACAGAAATACATGCTTTCTCATTACTGGGACAGTGCTGACATACAGATTTAAATGAGGGAAGACTGACTTTGTTGATGGTTGTGGAGATCTGTTATGAGGGGAGAGCATGATACAACAGTAAAGCTGACAGGAAACAGAAAGTGGGCTATGGGAAGGACCCAAAGCAAGATGGAAGTCCAAGGACACACCCCTAGTGACAACTTACCCAGCTATTCCCCACACCTGACTTTTTTTTTTCCTTCTGGAGAAGTCTATATTTGTATTCAGGTATCGGCAAATAGGAAAACAGAGGGGAGCCCCAGTCTAGGACAATCACAGCCACCTGCTCCCCCACAGAACAAGGAGAAAAGGTGGCCTCTACACCCTCTCCAATCGAGGTGGGCCTTCTCATTGCTGCGGCATCTGAGTGGCAGCCGGGGACCCACCTCCCCTGACTGATCTATGACCAGCCTACTGTGCGCCAGCCCCTCTTACCCTAGAGTGTCTTGGGGGAGCTGAGGATAAGTGTTTGTCATTGGCAGCAGCAATCCAATGGTCTGTGTCTAAGAATGAGCACTGAAGAAAAAACACAGCTGTCCAGAGTTAGTTTGTGAACAGAGAAAAGGACGAACTAGAACCTTGGGGGGATGGGGAAGAAGAGAGGAGCAGGCTAGCTCTTTTTTTAGGACCCATGGAGGAAGGAGAGCAGCCCACAGTTGAAGCAGGGAGGTGAGGGAGCTCTCCCAGCCTGCCTTCGGTGACCTAGGGCGCATTCCTGTGGTAACGCCACCAGATTCCAGGGGAGGGCAACTGGATCCCCCCCCCCCCGTCCCGAACTCATGTCCTACTTGCTAATAATTGCCCAAGGTGTTCACCCAACCTCAGTGCAGAAACTAGATAAGATGGAGTGGAAATGGGCCGGTAACCCTGCTGCTGACAGTTTGATGTGGGGCATCCCATCTGTATTGCCTATACCAGTTGTAGCTTCCAGTTCAGCCAATGGGGCTTGTCGAAGTGGGATGGGGCTGAGGCCTCTTAAGGCCAGGAGTGTTTCCAGGCCCCTCTATAAGGAAGCCAGGAACAGAAGAGAGCAGAAAGGGTCCCCAAACAAGAGTCCAGAGAGTGTCTCCAAGGGAGGGACCCGTAGCCTTGCCAGGACAGGGAAAGCACAGGGACTGCGTAGAAACTTCCCCCATGGAGTACTGGGGGCATCTCGGAGCCTGCAGCTGGTACAGTAAGAGACCCGGAAGTGGAATATCCAGTCCCAGGAAAACCACCTCACACCAAGGAGCAGGCAGCACTGCACGGCTGCTCCTCCGAGGACCCCTGCACCCTCTCCTCCTTGACTTTTCTGAGTCTGCCCTTGGCTTCCTTCTTGGAGCTGTGGTGGTTTTCTGGTCTTGTGGGGTGGGTTGCGGGGTTTCTGAGAAATACCCCTAATGTTCACCTTTGGTCAACCTCAAGACTTTTTATCCAGTTCTCAATAATGCCACAATGTTATGAGTTTGACAAGGGAATAATCCGCTGGTTAGATTAGAATTAGATCAATCTCTTCCCTTTAATAAATTAAAGGGAATTTATTAATCAGCTTTACTTCAAAGTTGTAACAGCTGAATCTCACCTGAGAATCTGAGAACCTGCCAGTTGCTGGGTCCTTGAGCTGGGTGGAGCCCTCAACAGCCAGAGTAGTCCCACAGTGGCTGTCTGGACAGCCTGGGACTCCAGTAGTTGCTCAGTTCATAGGGCTGGGTGTCTAAGCAGTCCCAATCTGCTTCTGAAAATCCAAAGGGATCCTCTGAGCCGCTGGTCCTCAGTCAATGATAGAAGCCTGGAAACACTGATTCCTTTGGTCAGCAAAGGAATCCGCAGCAGCAACCGGAAAATGGCAAGGAGAAGGGAGGCCAGCAAGCCAAAGTCGAACAATCCTTCGGCCATGCCCCTTATCTGGCTGCTGCCAAAAGGGTCCAGGGCCCTCTATAAGGAAGCCAGGAACAGAAGGGTGGGTCTTACCACATCAATTAAGACAGGCTCCCGACTCTGGTAATTCTAATTTGTGGCAAGTTGTCATTAAAACCAACCATCGCACTCTGCATGCCTACAAAGTCAACATCATAGGTGCCACCAAGATCTGTATTGAGTGCCTGGACAGTGAGACTCACTTTGGGGAATAAATGACGGGCAAAGAGCTTGCTAGGTAGCCCTGCCTGCCTCTGAGATGGTCTTCTCAGCCTCAAGTCATCTTTCCTGTTTTCCTAAACTGCTTGATTCTTGTGAATGGTCCCAATCTTTTTGATGTTTTTTGTCCACCTCCTGTTTTGACCCAGCTGTTTCCACTCTGCATTCTGCTTCCTGTTCTCACCATACATTTGACTAAAAGCAATAGGCCAAACCATACATTAATACCATACGTCAATTGATTAGTCAATTACATTTGAATTCAGCCTCACACACAATCTTAGGACATAGACCAAAAAGTAAATGAGCTCCTTGTCGGAAGGTGGCTGGTCCAGTTCCCAGCAGAATTCCATTCCCGCTGGAAGCCTTGTGAGCACAGCCTTCACTGTCCACATTCACATCAGCATTCTGATGTTCTATGCTCCCACCAGAATTGCCTGCTCAACTGCTTACAGCACTGTAGAGCTACTCTAGCCTGCATCACCAGATGTTTCCAGATTCCACCGATTGCAAAGGCTTCTGAACCATATTATCAGTAAAGTTACAACAACCCCACTCTTGGTACCAATTTCCTGTTAGCTTTCTCATCTGTGTTGACAACTAGTACCTAACAACTATCTGTAACTCCAATTCCAGAGTATCTGATGCCTTGGGCACTGCCTAGATGCAAGCAACGCACTCAGACACATAAAATAAAAATAATAAAATATTTTTAAATTATTGTGAAGATGGCAGTTCTTAAAGGCACAGAAGGCAAAGGTAAATGTTTTCATAATTATTCTGTATCATGTTAATGGTAAACTCTGAATAGAATCAAGATAGGATTGTAAGTCAAAGCAAATCTTCAAATACACAAAACAGCTTCAAAGGTATACTTTTGGCTGAGTACTTCTTTTTAGTACATAATATTATAGGATACTGAAATATGCATGTGCCATTTTGTGTCTTCAGGACTAAGAAAATACCACCTAAACTAGTTCAACTACTAAGAGTAAATTATTTAAATTATACTTTGGAAAATGTTTTGAGATTTCATTGTTACTGTTGTTAGTGTTTTAAAATAAATTGGGAGTTGGTAAACTGTGGCATATATAGGTCAGATCTAACCTACACCTATTTTTGTAAGTAAAGCTTTATTAAAACATAGCGATGGTCATGCATTGTCTGTGGCTGGTTTTCCTATTTTATTTTAGTTTTAATCATGTGCATGTATGTGTTTGTTTTCTGGAACCCATGGAGGACAGAGGCATTTGGAACCCTCAGAGCTAGAATTATAGCTGATTGTGAGTCACCTGATGTAGGTGCCAGGAACTAAACTCAAGTCATCTGGAAGAACAGCACATGCTCTTCACCATTGAGCCATCTCTCCAGCCCTCGTCTGTGGCTGTTTTCACCTTACAAAGTTGAGCAATTGTTTTTTGTTGTTTTGGGCCTTTTTTTGCAACAGGGTCTCCCTGTAGCCCCAGCTGGCCTGGAACTCACTATGTAGAATAGGCTGGTCTTGAACTTACAGAGATCTGACTAAAGGCGTGCACCACCATGCCCAGCTCAAAGTTGAGTAATTGTAACAGAATGTGTGAGCCACAAGTCTATTTATTGTCTGGCCCTTTACATAAAATGTTTGGGAGCTGGGGAGAAGCTCAATAGGTAAAGACTTTTGCTGCCAAGCCTGATGATCTGAGTGTACTCTCAGGACCCACATGGTGAAAGGAAAGAACTGACTTGTACAACTTGTCCTCTGATCTTCACATGTGCACAGTAGCACATACATCCCCCCACCAGCCACACATACATGAGCATACATAAATAAGATTTTTAAAGTTTGTTAATACTTAAAGTAGATCATTATTTATAGAATAAAACATCATGAGGATTTATTTGAAAGTTAATTTTCTTCCATATCTGTTAATTTACTCATTTTCTAGCTTTCCTAACTGAATTATTCATCATTGTAACAACAAGATCCTCACTCTTACTCAACCCGTCTTGTTCCCTAGGACAGTACCTGACAATAATAAGTGTTCATAAATATTCATCAAATGGATTATATCAAAGAAAAAAATAATTTTATGTGTACACACACACTCAAACACACAGTATGGACGTGTTTTGTAGACCTTCAGATTTCTTTATGTTATGGTTTGAAATGGACTCCACAAGGTCATGTTTTTAAACATCAGATATTCATGTGATGGCACAGTTTGGAGAGCATGTTAGGCCTGGCTGGTGAGAGGTGGATCCCTGGGGCAAAGACCGTTGATCCAGCTCAGCCTCTCGCTTTGTTTGCTGTCCTTCTTAAAGCTTTATTCATCCATTTATGTATTATTTATGTGTATATATGTGAACCTGCTTGAGTATGTGTATGTCACGTGCCTGCAATGTCTGTGGAGGCCAGAAGAGGGAACCAGATCCACTGGAACTGTAGTACAGGTGGCAATGAATCACTATGTGGTGTAGGGAATGAACCCCAGTCTTCTGCAAGAACATCAGTATCGTCAACTGCTGAGTCATCACTCCAGTCCCTTTTGCTGTTCTTGATCCTTTGAGGTATGAGCTGCACCACAGGCTCCAGTCACCCAAGCCACCATGCCTTCCCTACCATGATGCCTGAACGCTGTAGACTGAACACAAATAAACCCTTCTTCCTCTAAGTGGCTTCTGTCAGGTCTTTGGACACAGCAACAAGGAAAGAGACATTTCAACTTAGAAGTGTAATAAAAGAAAGGAATACAACTCACTGGTTATGACTTAATTGCTCAGCTTTCATCTGTTGTCTCAAACATACCAAATATGAAATTATTATCAAGTTCCCTGTGACCTACTGTCTGTAAATTTTCTTATACCCTCAGGTGATGTTTTCTTTATCCTAAATTTCTGAAAGATTTGCCAACTAAATTTTGTGGTGCTTAAATTTTTTTTCAGGGCCAGGTGTGGTGGTACATGTCTAATCCTACCACTCAGAAGGCAGAGACAGAGACAGGCAGATCTCTGTAAGCCCAAGGCCAACCTGCTCTATATAGTGACTTCTAGGCCAGCTGGAGCTGTAGGGAGACCCTGACACAACAAAAAAAGGAGGCTAGAGAGATGGCTCAGCAGTGAAGAACACTGGCTGCTCTTACAAAGGACCCAGGATTCCCAGCACCTATATGGCAGCTAACAGTCTTCTCCAGCTCCAGTTCCAAGGTATCTGATGCCCTTTTCTGGCCTCTGTGCGTATTCCATGCACATAGTGCACTTATCTACATACCCTCAGGCAAAATACTCATACACATAAATTTTTTTTAAATTTAAAGATAAAAATCCTTTTAATCTTTTCCATTTATAAAAATGAAGCATACTGGCCAGGTATGATAGCACATTCCTATAATTCTAGGACTTAGGAAGGTGGGGCAGAAGGGTTCCAAGTTCTAGCCTGGGCAAGACTTCACACAAACAGCAACAATAACAAAAAGTATTACAAAATTAAATCTCAAAACTGGGAAAAAGATAAGAGAGCCTATATTCTAGGATCCAGAGTACCAACTGTTAAGATACTTTTGGTAAGCACCTTGATAATATTTTTATGTGCTTTACAATTTTTTTACTGTCCTATATACTTGAAAACAACCACTTTATAAGCAAAATTTTATGTCAAGTTATAACTTTGTGTTGTACCCCCTGAAGAGAGACCAGAAGTTGATGTCGGGTATCTTCCTCTACTACTTTCTACCTGACTTTTTTTTTTAGGCAAAATTTCTTGCTGAACCTGGAGCTCAGTAATTGACTAAACTGGCTGGCCAATGAGTCCCCAGGACACTCCCATCTTCAGCTCTGAGATTACAAGTGTGAACTACTACATTTGGACCTGGACTTTCATTTTTTTAATGTGGGTGCTGAGTATCCAAACTCAGGTCCTCACTGAATTTTACCAAACTGTATCCCCAGCCCCCCAAATTAGAAGGTTGTTAATATATATGACACTGTCCAAAGGACAGAACCAAAATATAACAATGAAAGTCTTGATTGATACCTTAATTTGGACTACTGAAACCACAGATTTGGTGGCTTACTAACAGCAGAAGATTATTTCTGCAGTTCTGAAACCATGAAGATGCCAACATGGTCAGGTTCTCAGTTGTCTCCAGGTTACAATCTGGTGTCACAGACTCCCATGAACAATAGGGCTTACAAAATTCCTTTTGCTTTCTTTCTTTCCTTCTTTACAGTGTCTGATTATAAAGCCCAGGCAAGCTTTGAATTGACTGTCTGGATTACAGGCATATATTACCACACATCAAGGGTGCTAACCCTATTATTGAGGGCTCCACCTTGACCCTGATTCCTAAGACCAACAAATAGGAAAGTGGAATTTTAACATATGACTTGAGACACAGATTATGTGTGTATGTGTGTGTGTCTGTGTATCACAGGTTTTGTGTGTGTGTGTGTACATTCAGTTCATAGCAAGAGGCCGTAAAATACCTCATTACATACTAATACCATTTACATGCATGAGGATTCTTAAAAAACCATAAATAAAGTATTACCACAGGGGACTGAAGAGTTGGATCAGAAGTTAAGAGCAATGACTATTCTTTCAGAGAACCTAGACTCCGTTCCCAGAACCCACATGGCAGTTAATTGCCCATAACTCCAGTTCCAGGAGATCTGAGGCACTCTTTGCCTCTGTGGGCATTGCACAGCACAGGTGTGCTCACAAGCATGTAGGTGATACATTCATACACATAAAAAAATAAAAATTTTAAAACATTTTTACAAATTACTAAAGGTCAAATAAAATTTTCCATGTCTTATAGTACATTATTTACAAGTTTGAGACTAATATTCACACCCTTATTTTTTTAAACTTACTCGATTTTTCTTTTTAAAAATATTTTATCATTTTTATTTTATGTGTAAGAATGTATTACCTGCTTGAAAGTGCACCCATTTCATATAGTGACCTCATGCCATAGAGGTCAGATGAGGGTGTTGGATCCCCTGGAATTGGAGTTACAGGCATTCACCACTTGTGGGTACTGGGAATCAAACCCGGGTCCTCTGCAAGGGCAGTCAGTGCTCTTAACCACGAAGCCATCTTTCCAGTGTCATAATTTAGGTTTTTCTTGACTGCTTACTATTCTAAGCACGTTACATACTTACTTAAATTCACATTTTAAAAAGATTTGTGTTTGTGTGTGTGTGTGTGTGTGTGTGTGTGTGTGTGTGT
Organism: Eospalax fontanierii; assembly: GCA_035773235.1. Lineage (NCBI taxonomy): Eukaryota > Metazoa > Chordata > Mammalia > Rodentia > Spalacidae > Eospalax > Eospalax fontanierii. The sequence goes on along the minus strand of CM069540.1, from coordinate 63,577,205 downwards.
GTATTTCATGTGTGCAGTGTCCACAGAGGCCAAAAGCAAGCATTAGACGTCTTGGAGCTGGTGTGACAGGCAGTTTGTGAGCTGTCTGATGTGGGTGCTGGGAACAGAACTCTTGGAGAGCAACAAGCACTCAACCACCGAGCCATTGATCCAGCCCCTGAATTCACATTTTTAATTCAGTATGAACTCAGCTCTGTCTCTTAGAGAAAACTGAATTGGAAAAACAGGAAGTCTGTGGACCCATAGATATCGTGTTTTCCCGGTGAAACTTTAGGAGGAAGCGTAACTCTGTAACCTAAACTGTTAACCCCTCAGTGGCTTGATTTCCTTTTCTGTTTGTTACCAACCGGGGTTTACCAAGATCCTCCAATAGTTTTAGAGTCAGGACCCTTGTGTTACACTATTCCTTGGGAGACCTGAACAGTGTCTACTTATCCCAGATAGGGAACCAAACTAAGGGTACCACCAAAGTCGAACTTGGCCTCGGTTACTTAAATGAATGAAGGCGACGAGTTACAGGAGCAGATATGAATCATAGGCAGCGGCATCACCAAAAACCATCTTCACCATGGGTGACAGCTCACACAAGCAGGAAACCTGGAGGACACTGAACAACCTGCGGGTTGGAGAATGTCCTTTCCAGGCAGTTTAATGGATCTAAGGCTCTTCCAGGCAACTCAGCTGTAATCTGTTTCTTCCCTGTAGCTTGGCTGGTCTGAGCGTGGTTCTTGGCAGTTTTAGGGCTTATATATCTTGGGGAGGGAGGAAGGGAGGGAGGAAATCTATGAGCCTGGTCTATATCTCGGACTTCTTGAATCTACTGAGCTATTTGCTTCCTGAGCTTAAGGAGCTTGCCTACAGCATACAATGTTTCACCTCTCCTCAAACATCCTGTTGTCTATCCTGCCTCCTGCCAAAATGGAAAGATTTATTTCAGAGGAATTGCTATGCAACAGCCCTTTTACACCCTTGAAAATTCTTGAGCCCAGGCAGTACAGTATTCTGTTGTGGGCTCAGATACTTAGGAGGCTGAGGTAGGAGGATCTTTTGAACCCAGGAGTTCAGGACAGTCTGAGCAACATTATGAGACCCTGTCTCTTTAAAAAAAAAAGTATATGTATATGAAATTGAGATCCCCAAGGCTAGAAAGACAGTGGTTAAGAGCACTTGCTGCTCTTACAGAGGACCCAAGTTCAGCTCCCAGTTCAGCTCCAAGGGATCTGATGCCCTCTTCTGGCCTCCTCAGGTACCCACACACATGCATGACACACAGAAAGACACAGACACATAAATAAAAATAAAACATTACAAAAAGAGATGCCAAAGTGCTTTTGTTTATTATATATATATTATGCATATAGAAATACAACCAAATACAATACAGAGTGGAAAAATTTCAAGTAATTAAGAGATTTTTTTCAAAAATTCATTTTTGGCTGGAGAGATGGCTCAGTGGTCAAGAGCACTGGCTGTTCTTGCAGAAGACCTGGGTTTGGTTCCCAGCACCATCCCTAACAACCATTCATAACTCCAGTTTCAGGGGATCTAACACCCTCTTCTGACCTCCACAGGCATTGCACAAAACATGCGTGCACTTACACTTATACACATAAAACAGATACATAAAATATTTTAATAATAATAAAAAATAAATAAATTAATAATAATAAATAATTCATTTTAAATTTAAAAGGCAGTTGGATATATTGTTATATGAGTAACATTTTATGAGAAGTAACTTTGGATTTTGTTCTGTATTGTTTTGAGAAAGGGTCTCCCTGTAGCCCTCCCTGGCCTCACAGTGTAGACCAGGCTGGTCTCAATCTCAGAGACTCAAGCCTGCCTTGCTTCAAAAGTGCTGGGTTAAAGATGTGTGCCACTATGCTTGCCTGAGAAGTAATTTTTAAATTTTATTTCTTTAAAGATTTGTTTTATGTGTATGTGTGAGTGCCTGAATATATATGTATATGCATCTTGTGCATGCCTGCTGCCTGTGGAGGCAAGAAGAAGGCATTGGATGCCCTGGAGTTGGAGTTTCAGGCAGCTGTGAGGTACCATGTGGGAGCTGAGAATCACACTGGGGTCCTCTGAAGAAGCACCAAGTGTTCTTACTGCCAAGCCCTCTTTCCAGCCCCAAATAACTTTTTGTTTTGTTTTGTTTTTGAGACATGATCTCCTTTCCTTGTAGCCCCAGATAGCCTGGAACTTGCTATGTGAATAGGCTGGCCCCAATCTCATAGGGATAGACCTGCTTTTGCTTCCTGAGTGCTGAAATTAAAGGCATGTACCACCACATCTGGCCAAAATAACATTTGGAAACAAAACTTCAGAGGCAGGAGTGGTATTGCTCTATATTTTTTTCCAAATCTCTTAACATTCAGCTTAATAGGAGACAGCTATGTTCGGATATCTGCTTTCTTCCTTCAGTGTGTTGCAATCCAAACTGTATAAATTTTAGAAAACTCTGGTACACTCATGAGAGAAAGCAAATAAAGAAGGCAAATAAAGTTTCTCTTTGTATCATTATGAAAATAGTTGTGTCATTTAGTGAGGAGGACATGTTCTGAGAAATTTGTGATTTCATCACTATGCAAATATGATGGAACACCTCACAGATCATACATCGTCATCAGGATATGACACTCTTATGTAGGGGATGACGATAGTTTTGTACTCATGGGTTCCCTGAAGGTTCTCAGAATCATGCTCCCTTACTTTGATAATTATTGTTTTAGAATAGATAATAGACATTGATGAGTGTTGAAAAGACAGGATCCACTCTTGGCCTTGGAATTGATGGAATTCATGAACAGAAAAACAAATAAAGCACTTGGTTTGTAAAATAGTATAATATAGTCCTTCTGAGAAAGAAAAAATTGTAGTTTTGGTGATGGAACCCAGAGCTTTGGATATGCTAGAAAAACACTATACACTCAATACCATTATACCACTGGACTATACACACCCCCACCTTTCTATGTAAATTTTTATTGAAACTTAACAAGACATATATGTGTATACATGTATATGTATATATATATGTAATTTCTGAAAGATAAAGTTTTAATTAATGCATTTTGGGGGGTGGGGAACTTTTTGATATAGGGTCTCCCTGTAGTCTCAGCTTGCCTGGAACTTGCTATATACACCAGGCTGGCCTTTAGTTCACAGAGACACATTTGCCTCTGCCTCCTGAGTTCTGGGATTAAAGGCATGAGATGCCTGGCCTCTTGATGAATGCTTTTTAAAGATACAAAGAAGAGACAGAGGATAAGCCAAGAGATGCCTCTCTGAAGAAGCACAGTTTAGGTTCAAATCCAAATGATGAAAAGATAACCACATGAAAGGGAAGGAAAAGTTCTTTGAGCTAGGAGTTATTTGGAGAGAGAGGTAGGAGGATCATTTATATGGCAAGTTGTGAGGTCAGCCTGAGTGAAGGGAGACCATCTTAACAATAGCAACAACCAAAGTATATATTTACTTGCTTGCTTGTTACCTGCTCATTTCACAAGGAAATCGACTCCAGGAGGACACTCTTTGCCTTTCTTGTCTAGCAGGTGCCTGGTACACAGGAGATACAAAAGAAAATATTTCTGAAAGAGTGGTGAAAATCCCCAAGCATAGTTCAAAGGAGAACTGCAGAGATCTAATCCCAGGGGGTCCATAGGCCGTGGGAAGCCTTGAGCTTAGTAACAGAAGAGTGTGTTTCACTTTGTTCTAAGGGCACTTAAGCTGGGTGGAAAGTGGGTTTGAAGGGGAGCAATAAGTGTAAGTCAAGCCAATTTGGCTTTTACAGGGGCTCCTGTAAAAGAAATGACAGAATAGGGCAAGGTAACAGCTGTGGAGATAAAGAAAAGACGGTATTGAGAGTATCCATTTGCTGGTAGCATTGACGTGATTTGCCAATGGAATTACAGATGACCTTCTGTATTTAATGGTTCCGCATCAAGTTTTTACATGTATGGTGGCTTGAAAATTATGGATAGAGTGACCCACTTCTCCTAGAGTGTATTTGCCTAAGAATTAAGCATCATTAAACTCAGTTAAAATGTTACTAAGGCTGGAGAAAGGGCTCAGTGGTTAAGAGAGCATACTCTCTTGCAGAGGACCCTAGTTGAGTTCCCAGCACCCATGTGGCTCACAACTGCCTGTAACTCCAGCTCCTGGGGATGAGATGGCCTTGTCTAGACTTTGAAGGCACTTGCTGTCACATGAACATGCCCCAACACAGACATACACATATACACTAATGAAAGTTTTTTAAATGTTAATAAGTCTGCACATTGTAAGCATTCTTTTAAAAATATTTTATTTCGTGTATATGTGTTTTGCCCGCATGTGTGCCAGCGCACCTGTGTTGTGCAGTACCTGAGAAAGGCAGAAGTGAGTGTTGGATCCCCTGGTGCTGGAGTTATATATGGATGGTTGTTAGCCACCATCTGGGTGTTGGGAACTGAGCCTGGGTACTCTGCAAGAGCAGCCATTGCTCTTAACCACTGAGCCAGCTCTCCAGTCCCAACATTCCTTAATGTATAATTTTGCTTCAACTAAGCTGAGCTGTCCGCCAGACTGGTTGGACTGTGATTAAGTGCAAGACGCTTCCTCTGTGTCCAGTTGTTCTGAGCAGGGAGCGGTCACATGAATGGACTCCTTCTCAAAGACCTTTTGTCATTACGGGATCCCTGCTGATTTGAACACTCCACAGATGCCTTGAGGAAACAGTACTCCAGCTGCACAGAACATTGCAGCTAACATAGTAACACCTGCTTAAGGAGTCCTTGCTCTAGTCATGGCTGCTTCAGACAACTAACCTGGTCTTGGAGGGTGTCACTCCAAGAGAAGCCTCAAGAAACTCTGGACAATCCAGCTTAACCTGCAACTGTCCTCCTAAGATGATGGGATAGGTACTTCCTCATGTAGTTCAGCAGAAAGCTGGGGATTGGTGCAGGGAGATGAGCAGACCTCATGTAAAGCCTGTGATTGGTGGAACTGGAAGCTATGCTATGACTGGTAAAGACTGCAATGCCACATTTGTGTTCCACATGCATGCCATATCCCCTTTCTGACTAAATAACCCGGGTTGTTGGCTAACATTTTGAATCAGCACAGAGAGATCTTTCTGTGCTGCCCCTTTATTAAGTCAGTCCCCCCTTGTGATCATATCATGGGGCAAGTGGGGGATTGCAGGAGCAACGGGAGCATTGAGAAATTGACTTTAGAGTTTCAGAGAGCAATTGGGGGGCATGAACTGCAAGAAACAGAGGCAGCTAAGATGATGATGGATAGTGGGGCAAGGGAGCAGAAAAGCAAGCCTGAAAGGCAAGCAGTAAACAGTCAAAGAAAACTGTAGGCCCCAGTTAGTTAGAAGAGTTCTAGGGAATTGCCAAGTTTTGGGCCTGGCACCTAAGCTTCAGGAGCTTTATCACCAATGACTATAAGAGTTCAGGACACTGACACCTGAAGCTCCAGAACTAATATTAGCTGCTGTTTGTAGCTGAGGGTCTTGAGGGTCTTCCAAGGTTTGGAGCCATGAAACTGGCCATCACCTGCTCTTGCTAAGGCTAGCTGCTCTTGCAAGCTGTGGATCACTGGTGGCTGAATATAGAGCAACAGTCAAGGTTCCAAGCAATAAGCCACTGATTTGAGTATCTAATGTTGTAAACCTCTGGCCTTTAGATCTTGGAATCATAAGCCTTCAATTCCTTAGACCAAGAGCCATGAGGCCCCTGGTCTGTTAGTTCAGCCACAGGCCCTGTCACCCAAGAGCCTGGTGTCACCTGCACTGAGGAAGTACCTTTTGCCTGTTTAATTTCCACCCAAACAGAACCAAAGAATCCTAACCAACTAGTTGGTAACCAACATATTCAAAAGACACCCTATTTTGAATTTTGATCTTTTCCCAGTCTAGTTATGTGTAGCCAATCACTTTATGGGGTGGGGTCCCGACTGCAGGCAATAGTAGTTTGTCCCCAGGTAGATCATCTCAGTGTAGGTTCTTTCCAGATGCCGGGCAGAGGCTGGCCTCAGGACTAGACGGAGTGGAGCACCACTCCCTCGGGAGACATTCCTCTATTCCTCATAGCAGGTGGCCTGGCAAAAGCCCATCTTGCATTGTGCCCTACAAAGATGATATTTCAGTTTATGGGAACTCCACATAAGGAGGAAGCATAACTCGGAGCTAAGGCCTGAGGATGCCCAACATTTAGACTGGATAGAGACTAGGGAGCAGGAAAGAGGAGAGCAAGGTGCCCAGTGAGGGAAAAGAAAGATGCTACAGGTGGAGGTGCATGCCATATGGTAAGCTCAAGGCTAGTCTAGGTTCTGTGATGAGACCCTCTAGTTAGAGAGGAGCTATCAAACAAAGGCTCACTACGGTCCAGAATCTGAGTGGGCCAAACAGACAAAAATCTCTTCAAACGATCTCAAGGTGCACCTCCTTTGAGATCCAGAGCTCCAGTCGCATGGTGTGCATGGAAACACAGCAAAGTTTGGGTGCGTTCAGGTGGCTGTGGAACGCGAGTGGGAATGCATCTTAACGCACACTCTCGAGGGGTTCCACTCTGAGGGGTGCACGCGGCGCCTCCGCGAAGTGATTTCAAAGGGCTGCCAGAGAGACCTGGCCCACCTCCAACCCAGGGCGAGAAGGGGAGCGGGTGCGCCCCGCCCCGCGCAGGCGCACTGGCCCAGACTGGACAGGCCTCCGCTGACGTCAGGCCGCCTCTCGGGGTCCAGCCTCTCAGCTAGTCCGCGTGCCGCTGGCGGGGGCGGGGCGAGCGGGCCAGCTGAGCTCTTCAGGCAGACCGCGCCAGTTTGAATGAAAGCTCCGCAAGATGGCGGCGTCCGGAGCCGAGGCGCGGAGAGGTGAGCTGGGGCGCGGGGTCCCGGGCCACCGGGCTGGCAGGGCGCCGTCGAGTCCAGCCCGCGCGGCCGGCCTGCTCGGGCTCGCTCCCGCGCGTGCAGGGGCCGGCCCCGGCGGTCCGGGCCAGGCGGGTCCTGCGGGCAGGGCTGCGACCGGCCCCTTTGTGCCGGCCGGGGCGTGTGCGCGCGCTCCGCCGTCCTGTGGGGGAAAGCGGGCAGCGCGGCCGCCACCTCCGCGCCGGGACGGGGACCGCGCGTGAGAGCAGGCCGGCGCCCCGTGGATCGCCCCCGGAAAGCGCGAGTCTGACGGGCCGGCAACTTTTCAGGCCCCCCTGGAACTTGCGGGTGACGAACGTGGATGCTGACGGGAGCGCGGAGTGCGCGTGCGTGCGCTCGCGTCGCGCGCCCTTTCCGAGCCTGGAACTTGGAGGGCCTTCTGCACTGGAAGGTGCTTTCTCCTCCTCCCTGACGGCAACTTTATACTTTAACTCGACTTCCTTGAAGCATGGCGAGTGAGGTATTAGTGTGAACGCGTGGAAGGATTTTGTAGGCCTGATACCATAAAATAATCTGGTTATCAATCTTTTTCCTCTATTACTATGGGCTGCGGAATTTTTAGTTCAAGTGTTTGGTGTGTGTGTTTATACAAGTGTGTGTATACTGCATATTATATATATTAAGAAATGCTCAAAATGTAGCATTTCTGTTGAGTGCTTTTAAAATTTTTATTTTAAAAAGCATTTATTTTTACTTTATGTATATGAGTGTTTGCTAAACCTGCGTGTAAAGTGCAGCATGTGCAATGAAATTCCTGCAGAGGCCAGGAGAGGGCGTCAGATCCCTTGGAGCTGGGCTTACAGATGGTTTGCTGCGATGTGGGTGCAAACCTGGGTCCTCTGCAAGAGCAGGACCATTTCTCCAGCTCCTTGGTTTTTTTTTTTTTATGAATATTAATTACACATAATGAGTTTCATTATGACATTTTCATACATATATATGGGTGGTTCATATTCAGCACCATATTCACCACCACCTTCCATTATAGGTTGTTTTTAAATTCTGGGTGCCAAAATGGAAAAATGGCAAACACATTGAGTGAATAAACAAAAGGAATCTCCATTGCAAATGATCAGCATAATGAAATTAATTTTACACACAACGTCAAGATTTTTGAAGGAAGCCATTCCTGAGACGTTTTTACAGTAATCCAAAGCAATAAATGTATTCATTTTTAAACATTTTTAAATTAATTTGTTTTTATTTTATGTGTTTGCCTCCATGTAAGTGTACCTGTGTATGCAGTGCCAGTGGAGGCCAGAATATGGCATCAGATCCTCTGGAACTGCAGTTACATATGGTTGTTAGTTGCCATATGGGTGCTGGGAACTGACCCCTGTGCTCTTACCAGAGCAGTCAGTGCTGGGCAGTCTCCAGCCTCTTCTGCAAAAATTTTTAAAACTATTTTATTATTTTAAGATTTTGTATGTATGAGTGTATTGCCTGCATATATGTAAGTGCATCTGTGTTGTGCAATAACTGTGGAGGTCAGAACAGAGTGTTGGATCCCCTGGAACTGGAGTTACAGACCATTGTTAGCCACCATGTGGGTACTGGGAATCAAACCCAGGTCCTCTACAGGAGCAGTCTTGATGCTGAGCCATCTCTCCAGCCCTTTTGCAAATTATTTTTAAGGAAAACAGTTGGCCCTTTTTTATATCAGAATTTATAAGTCCTTTGCAATGACTAGGGTGATGGAGAATATGCTTAATGAATAATTGGGGAGGATGAGGAAGGGGTGCAGTGAGGTTAGAGCAGTTCTTTGTCCTGGAAATTACCTCAAAAACTACCTTGGAAAACTACAAAATAAAGCTTGAGTTAATGATACACTTTACTTGGTAAACCGGGTTTTTACCAGCCCTCACAGTTTTTTTGTGAATCTGACAAATAGAAAGATTGGCATCTCCTAAAGTTGTGTTGTTAGGTGTCCCACCCAAGTCTAAAGCAGAGAACTTTTGATCCATCTAGTATCTATCATGACAGTAACCATAAAATGAAATTTATTACATTTTTCTAGTGTAGTATTTCAAATTAAGTATAGAACACAATTTCTGACTTCTGTAAGATCATTAGGATGTCTGATTTTCAACCTTGCTTTATGAATTATTTAAATTGAATGTTCTGTTTCATAACTCTTGGTTTGAAAAAATGCAAAGCTCATTGTACTCCACTAAAAAATTATAATTCTTGTGTTAAGGATCATTTAGCCATGAACAAATAAATGAAGCAAAATTTCATGCAGTATTCCAAAATGGGAAAAATGGATCTGTAATTACTGAGATTTTAATTCTTATTTTCCAATTAAGAAAAAGAAAGGGTACTTTTTAATTATGATTGTGTTTTAAAAACATATTTTAGATATATTTCTAACACTATGTCCTAGAGGTCTATTTTATTAATATGACAGTTATACTTTGTGTAGCATACAATGGAAAAGTAAAAAAAGAAATACCTTTTTACCTTTGCATTTATATGTACTCTTAAGAAAGCTTAGACATGAAACATTTTAAGTGGCTGGTTAGAAATTGGCCATTGTCAATAAAACATAGGCTAGAAATCATGAGAAAGTCCAAGAAGAAAACTGAGTTGTCAAAATAGTTCTTTATCACTTAACTTTTTCTTAAACATACATAATTGGTTTCTTATTGGATTTTTTAGACTATAAAATTGTTAGTTGAGAGGTTTTCAAGTTTCTCTTTTTATTTTAACTTAGTGGCTATTTTATTAGTAAAGAATTCTATTTTCTTATTGTAGCCTGGTGTGTGCCTTGCCTAGGTTCACTTGATACGCTTCAGGAATTATGTAGAAAAGAAAAACTCACATGTAAATCCATTGGAATCAACAAAAGGAATCTAAACAGTTATGAGGTGGAGTACTTGTGTGACTACAAGATAGTAAAGGTAAGGCAAATTTTAACTAACCCTAAAAGAGACCTATTCACACTTCAGTATTTCATATTTCCTTAACATAAAAAGCCTTACAGATAAGCAAAGCTCTCTTCTGTCATCTGTTTTGCTATGTAACACTGAGAAGATTATGAAACATAAAATGCTCTGGCAGTAGGCTATTTAGGGTGTTTATATTATCTGCATCCAACTCTTGATTTTCTCCATGTGGATTACCAGAGCAAATGTTTGATCTCGGTTTGACTTTTCCTGTCATTCATGTTTCTGGATCATATTTCCCCATAGTCATCTGAAAGGAACCTGACGTTTCAAGCCAACTTGAATGTTACTTAAAGGTTCTCCAGAAGCATCATCATGTTATTTCCAGCCATCCTGTCAAACCATGTGTGTTACGAGGGTCTTTGGTGCACTGGAATATTAGACTAGAATATTAGAGTGGATTCCAAAGTTCCTTCAACTTCAGCACACTAATGTAATTGCTCCAAGCTTCCCTTTATTCATCTTAAAAATGAATTCTTCTAAGAAGCTTTTTTGATCTTAACCTTATACCTACGTTTTTTCAGTAATTCATTCACCTATACCCTTCCTGTGGAGTTCCCATTAATCTCAGTTTTTTCAGGTAAATAAATCAGGAATCCTGCTTTAATAATTTCCTTCTCTGCCCAGTCCACTAAAGCTTTTTCTTTGTTTGATATGTCCATATTCCTTTGGAATCATTTCCTGCTCAGTGGGAATTTAATCAAGAATTTTTACCAACATTCTGAGCATCCTTCCACTCCTAAAACCACCTAATCATATGCCATCTTGGTTTAGAAGCCCTGGACTCTCCAGTCCAGTTGAGACTATCATATAAGCACGTGTATTGGCTGTATTAAAATACACTTCTAAACTGTGCCTGGTGGCATAGACCTATAATCCCAAACACTGGGGAGGCTAAAACAGGATTTCAAGTTCAAACCCGGCCTGGGCTACTTAGACAGGTTCTCAAAAGTTACAGAAAAATTTTAAGCGAGGCATGGTGATGCATGCCTTTAATGCCAGCACTTGGGAGGTAGAGGCAGGCAGATACTCTATGAATTCAAAGCCAGCCCACCTCATCAATTTCTCTTTGGATATTTTGTATAAGAAGAATTATAGTATGTGTTTTTTTTAATGTGATTTGCTTCACTCAGAATAGTAGTGTTCTTGTTTGTTTATTTTAGAGTATTGGGAATGAAATTGAGATCCTTCCTTCTGAGTTATATCCCCTATAACTTTATGTGAGTCTCATTAAGTTGCCCAGGCTTCCTTGAGCTCACTCTGTAGCCCTTGAACTTGAGATTCTCCTTGCCTTAGGTACCTGAGTAAATGAGATAACAGGTCTGCACCACTAGGCTCAGTTTTAGGATCATGCATGTTTTTAAGACTTATCCATGTAGTAGCATATATCTGTACTTCTTCCCAGTTTTTTTCCAATGATTTACAGTCTGTACATATATCATATTTGTCATGTTATAGACATTGGGTTGTTTCCATTTGAGTGTACTGTAAGTAATGCTGTTATGAACATTCATATATAAGTTTCTATATGGACATAGGCATATTCTAGTGAATGTGAAGTACATTTCATTGTGGCTTCTATTTGCTTTTCTCTAGTAGTAATGATGCCCAACATCTTTTATCTTGTTTTTACTGAACGTTTGTATCTGCTGTGGTGAACTGATAATTCTGATCCTTTGCTTATTATTTTTTAAAATTTTATTTTATTGTCTCTATGTATTACATGCATATGGGTGTGTGACTGAGTGTGATCATGTAGACAGTGGTTGTTTTCCTCTGTTGCTCTCAGACTTACTCTTTTAAGACAAGATTTCTCACTGAACCAGAAGATCTCCATTTTTGCTAGGCTGGCTGGCTAGCAAACTCCTAGAATCTGTATGTATCCACTCCCCCCCACACTCTTGCCGAAGTACTGGGGTTACAGGCTCATATAACTATATCCGGCTTTTTATGTAGATCCTGGGGATTTAAACACACGCTCTTATGCTTGTGTAATAAGTACTTCCATCTCCCCAGACCTCTCCCCGTGCTCATTCTTAAAAGTTGTGTTGTTTTTAATTATGTAGTTATTTATGTATTCTGCATATAAATCCCTTGTCAGATATATAATTGTATAATTTTTCTTCTGTCCTGTAGGTTTTTTACATTTAACCAATTTTATTCTAATTGGAAGACCTCAAATCTTACTATATTGTTTTGCTATATTTAACATTGTTGACTTCCTTCTTTTCTCTGACACTCTCTTGACTATGGAAGACTGCCTAGGTTCAAATTCTGGCTCTTGTCATTATTAGTTTTTATGATCTTTAGCAATTTAACATCTTTGTTGTATACTTTCTTGGTTTATGAAATAAGTGTAGTTATAGCACCTAGCTTATATGATATAATTAATATGAAATGGATTGATACTGGATGCCTATTACGCCCTGACATTTAGTAATTAGACTACACTAGTGCTTACTGTCATTGATATCTTATGTCTGCTCTTTTTTTTTTCCCCTTCTATTTTTAAAATAAGCATTTATTTATTTATATTTTATGTGTATGAGTGTTTTACCTGTATGGATGTGTGTGCCCAGAGTTATAAACAGTTATGAGTTGCTATGTAGATGCAGGGAACTGAACCCTGGTCCTCTGCCAAGAGCAGGCAAGTGCTCTTAACTACTGAGTCATCTCCCAGTTCCCTGTATTTTTTAATGTTCTTCTGGAGTGTCTGTTTCTTATCTACTCTTTACTTGAAATGTAGGTAGCTTACGAGGGTCTGTCCCCTTCTCATTTGGTAGTTGTTCTGTGGGTAGTCTCTTCCTCACTGGTTTCTACTGGGGATATGATCACTTATAATACAGAGCTATTTTTAAGTGAGATTCTTAGGACAGAGTACTAAGTCCCTGTGCAAAGTACTTAATTATAGTTAAGATGAGTGCTAAAGTAATTGAAGGATCTAATCCTGGAGATACTGGGCAGGTGTCTATGAGGAACTGATGTTTTAAAGTTAGTCTTAAAGAATGAAAAGATAAAGTAGGGTTGGGTCTTGATGTAGAAGACAGTCTGACTTCTTCATGGAACAGAAAATATACATAGAACATGGTCCAAAAGACATAGTGAGATGAGGCTAGAAGGAATGGCAGGATCTAGGAAGTGCAACTCCCACAAGCCAAAGGACTTTGGGCTTTATCTTTAGGGCAGTAGGGAACTCTGTAGTAGTTTAACACAAAGCAGTAGTAGCACCATAAGAGAACATTACCCTGGCTAAGGATTAAGGATGAAGAATCCTGAGGGATATTAAAGGGATAACTGCTAGTGAAACAGGATCTTCTATAGCCCCAGCTGGCTATGCAGACAGACTGGCCTCAATCTCACAGAGATCTAACTGCCTGTCTCCCGAATGCTGAGATAAAGAAATGCACCACCACACCTGGCCAAGAAAGATAAGTCTGGAGGAGTAATGGGAACCAGAAGAAAAGATTACGTGAACAAAAGAGAGAACAAAACAGAACAATGGATTAAAGAACTGTAAAGAATAGACAAAGTCAGCAGTTGAAGGGCCATCGATGCCCTGTGAGTAGTTTCTGTGTCGACATGTATAAAAGATCCAAAAAAATAAAGATTAAGCTGCAGGTATAAGAAAATAGAGTCAGTAGTATGGACAGTTCTTCCAAACATCCTTTGAGAAAGAGAGAAGACAGTGTAGGGTGTAATGGTGTTTGCAGTTTTTAATTTGTGTAAACCGCCGCGTTATGCATACATGTTTTAAACTTTTTAATGTTATAAAAGGTCATGCTAACATTGACCCTATGACCTAGTTCCAGTCTCATTGTTAATGTACTGACTTTTAAAGGTTCCTTACCTTTACAAACATTCCTATCTCCAAGAAGGTTTGGTTTTATGTTGCTTTTAGAAACTGGGAGAAGTTTAAATGGTACTGAGAGCTAATGAGGGAGAAGCCTAAGAGATAGGAGTAGAAGAATAATTGATGAAGTCTATCTCTGTTGTGTCTACATTGACCTCTCAAGTTTCATATCCATGGAAAGCTGGAAATTAGGAACAAAGAGAAAGTAGTGGGATAGAGACCTTGAATGGAGAAATCTGAAGTGACCAGCTTTGGAAATGGAAAAGTGCTATCTAATGTCACTCACAGGTCAAGTTGAACTTCAGAGACAAAAACTGTAGTGGTCTTTGTCTCCAGTGCTGTGATTTTTCTGCAGCAGGTTTCTTGCTATGTCACTCCTTCACACAGAATTAGGATAAAACTATGGGTGCTGGACAGACGTTCCAGTAAGAACAGTAGCTCCTGTGCACACTGATGGGATTTCTCCCTTAGTAAATTTCTCAGTGTATATAGGCATCTCTGCTTGACTAGAGTCACCAGTGTACTACCTGGCACAGACAGAAGAGTCTGTGTCTAACAACAGATTAATAGTCCTCAAAGGTGGATTGCATCTAAAGTGGGTTTTGAGGAGCTAGAATAACTTAGAAATCAATGAACTAGAACCTCAAATTTGAAGATTATAAAAGAGCTCTTAGGACTTTGCTGTAGTTTCATGGGGGTTGTTTATTTTGGTACAGGGTCTGTAGAATTCCTTTTCTTTCAGTTACTGGCATGAAGTCTGGTGAATATTGATTATGCTAGTTCTCAACTATATCACATAGTGTCACTGGAGTTTTCTTAATCAGATTCAAGCTATGTGATACTGACTGAATATGATGGTCATCTCAAAATTGGCAGAAAAAAAATAAGTGATGAAAATACAGAAAATGTTCTTGTCCTTTATTTTCATATACGATCCTAATGATTTTGGAATTTGCTACCAGCAATAGAGAGTTAAAATTGAGAAACCACAAACTCTTATCTCTAGGATAAGCTTAACAATTTGTATTTCTTTTAAAAATTCATGTACTGTTTTCATTTTTGTGTTGCATACATTTTAGTAATATTTTTGTTGCACATTCAGAAACATTTAGTCAAAATTTAAGGTGGTGGCAGTTGTACTTGTTTTGAGGCAATGAAGAAAAAAAAATCTCTTCTTACAAATTGCTTATAATTTAAATTAGAAATGGAAACAAACAAGTTGAAAATGATCAGTTCTTGAGCAAGAGAGGCAAGAAGGACTGCATGAAATAGTTGATCTATGAGCTGTTTTAAAAGGTAAATATGGGAGCTTGAGACATATCTCAGTGAGGTTAAGAGCACTTTTGTTTTTTATGTGTATGAATATATTGCCTGCATGCATGTAAATGAACCCATGTCACGTAATGTCCATGGATGTCAGAAGAGGGCATCAGAGTCTCTGGAACTGGAGTTACAGATGGTTGTCAGCTGCCTTGTGTGTGCTGGGAATTGAACCTAGGTCCTCTTTAAGAGTAGCCAGTGCAACGTACTGTTCTTTTTTTTTTTTTTTTTTTAAGTATTTTAGGTGTATGAGTGTATTGTTTGAATGTATGTAAGTGCACCCATGTCATGCAGTGCCTCTGGAGGTTAGAAGAGGCCATCGGATTCTCCTGGAACTGGAGGTATAGACCGTTGTTCACTGCCATGTGGGAACTGAACTTTATTGTGTAGGCAGGGGGACTTGTAACAATCTGTAAGCAAGAAACAGTAAGTAGTTCTGTGGATTTTTTTTTTTTTTTTTTGAGATAGGGTCCCCATGTAACCCTGGCTGTCCTGGAACTCAGACTTTATTGTTGAAATACTTCAGGTAAGTATTTAGGGTTGTTCAAAATTCGCTCTTGGAGTTTACATTACAGTTTGACTCCCCACTAAGCATTCTGAACTTTAAAACAGGACATACACAAAGAACTAAATTTAATGGGACAAGCTAAAACAAGTATAATCACTTTCATATTTGAAGAGCATTTTATGGGCTTCTGTTACCCTAGGGCATATGCTAGTTATTCTAAGACAGAGTGATTGCTGAAAGACTAAACCTCAGAATTGACTCATTACATCCATTTAACTGCCTTTTAAAGGAGACACTTAACATACCATTGACTGACCTTAGGGAAAGAAAACGGTCAAGTCATTAGGGTGTAAAGAGATTTCGGATACCATGATTGCCAGTAGCATTCTAGGTGATAAAATATGTGATCTTGGTGTCTTGCCTGCTACTTAATCCATTCATGGGTATGTCTAAATAAGGCCAGCATTGACTAGGATATTTACTGTTCAACAGAAATGTGTAATATGAGCTGTAGGTATCGGTTAAATTTTTCTTAGTAACCACATTAAACTAAAGTTTCAAAAACAAGGAAGTAATTGCTTTCAATCATATATTTAATCTCATATATGTAAAATATTTCAACACATAGTCACTAATTTAAATGGTAAAGATATTTTGTTTTATTTTTACCAATATCCTTGAAATTCAGCGTATACTATGCTATTTGAGACTACTCACATTGTAGGTTCTCAATAGTGACATGTGGCTAGCAGGGCCTGTTTGGTACAACTCATCCTTAGAACATGTAAGGAATGTATGCCCATGACATTGAGGACTGTAAGTTCCTACATGTCCAGTGAACATTAAGGTACCTTAGAAAATGACTACAGCTCTGCTAGCCACGTGAGCCACTAGCCACTAGCTTCAGGACCATCTGTTTCCTTGATTGAGGTAAATACTTTTTTTTGATCTAATTGTTTAGTTAAAATAGCCATAAATTCCAGTGTCTTTATCTTTTTCCAGATAAAATTCTTTCAGCTGTTGCTAAAGTATTCCCTACTAAATTCTGTATTTTAATATAAAAAGCTTTGTTTGTATGTTTGATACTTCATTGCTAGAAACTTGTGACTTTTTGCGTATTCTATTAAGAGAAATAATAATGGTAGCATACTAATAATTACTATAAATACAGACTGTCACCTGATTTGCATTTTCTTTTGTATTTTAAGGATATGGAATATTATCTTGTAAAATGGAAAGGATGGCCAGATTCTACAAATACTTGGGAACCCTTGAAAAATTTGAAGTGTCCATTACTACTTCAGCAGTTCTCTAATGACAAACATAATTATTTATCTCTGGTAAAGAAAGGCAAAGCTATAATCCCAAAAGACAATAATAACAAAACTTTGAAACCTGCCATTGCTGAGTATATTGTAAAGAAAGCTAAACAAAGAATAGCTCTGCAGAGATGGCAAGATGACCTCAACAGAAGAAAGAATCATAAAGGAATGATATTTGTGGAAAATACTGTTGACCTGGAGGGCCCACCTTCAGATTTCTACTACATTAATGAATACAAGCCAGCCCCTGGGATCAGCTTAGACAACGAAGCTACCTTTGGTTGTTCATGTACAGATTGCTTCTTTGAGAAGTGTTGTCCTGCTGAAGCTGGAGTTGTTTTGGCTTATAATAAGAACCAACAAATTAGAATCCAACCTGGCACTCCCATCTATGAATGCAACTCAAGGTGCCAGTGTGGACCTGATTGTCCCAATAGGATAGTACAAAAAGGCACACAATATTCACTGTGCATCTTTCGAACTAGCAATGGCTGTGGATGGGGTGTAAAAACCCTTGTGAAGATTAAAAGGATGAGTTTTGTCATGGAATATGTTGGAGAGGTACATTAAATTCATCCTGTAGAAGATGACATGCATAGAAGGTTTATACTTTTAAAACCTTATTGATGTAAATACTTGATAAATTTTTATATCATTTGCAGATATGTAGAAATTAATGTGCAGGTTTGGGAGAAAGGTTCACTGGCACAGTTAGAAATGTAAACTTTATATGAGAAAAAACATAAAGTTAATAGTTGCCGTTCAACAAACATAGTCATTGAACAAAACATGTACACATTTAATTTTTTATTGAATTTTTATGATTTTCATTTGTGGTATTTAGATCCCCTTCCTTATTCACATCCCCCCGGCTGACTGCTCCCCACCCAATTTAATGTACTCTCATATATACAATATAGCCTGTAGAGTCTGATTTGTGTCCCCAAGTATCCTTCAGTATGGGTCCATCCACTGGGCCCACCAAGACTCCTATCCCTGTAAGAACTGTCTTTCCCACTCAGGGCAGCCATTAGTTGCCAGAGGTTCCTTAGGCTGGGTCAGGATTTCTTAATCAATTCCCCACCTATGCTGGGATTTTTTGTCTGTTTTGAACTTATATAGGACTTACATAGGATGTTACTGCTGTGACTTCATATGGGTAACTGATCAGCTGTCTGAAAAACTGTTTCCTTTTGGTTATCCCTTCTGGCTCTTAGAATCTTTCCATCTCTTCTTCAGCAGTGATCACTGAACTTGAGAGGCAGAAGTTTGAAATCAGTGTTCTATTCAGAGAGATAAGCATTCTGCAGCCTCTTGTTCTCTGCACATTGGCCAACTTTGGGTTTCTGTGTTAATCTCCATCTGCTGCATAAGGAAACTTCTCTGGTGAGAAGTGAGATCTGCATTCATCCTATGAGTAGAGGCTGCATTGAAGATGTGTCACTTAGGGTTAAGTGCCTCACAGACACTTAATTCTCTGTATTTGACCAGTTCTGGAACTCTAATAGTCAGTATCTGTTACACATGTACATATTTTAAAATATATTTTACACAAAAGTCCTAAGAGCCCTAAATACATAGTGACTTTGAAACTTTGAAATTATAATTTACTTCATTAATTTGGCACAATGTGGTTAAATTTCTTTTATTTATGAATTTGTAAATTTCTTCATAATACCATGAGAGATGTTACTGAGTAGAACATGCTTTATTATAAAGTATGTACAAAAGCATTTATTGAATCCAAAAACCTTACCTAAAACTCAGCCACCTTGAACTTCAGACCATTCTCTAACCAAATAACATTTTTTTTTAACATTAAATATATAAATTTAAAAGTAGGAGTTACTATATGCCAAAGACTCTAAGCACCTTATTAACTTACTAATTCTAACTCTGAAGTAGTACTGTTATTTCCCTTATTACAAATGAAGAAACTGAGGCACAGAGAAATCAAGGAACTTGTCCAAGGTCATGTAGGTCAGTTGAAGTAAAGAAGAGCCAGGATTTAAAACTCCAAAATGAGTACTTTTCACTGCAGCACACTGCTTCAAACTGGATGATGGGTTAAGCTCTGGATAGAAAGGTGGGTGTGGTTTCGTATCTGGGTTTGTCACATCTGATATTTCTTATTTGGAGCTGAATCACCTGTAACTATCTATGTTAACTTAGAATTCTGGTCCTTATATTTTCCAAACAATGGCAGATTATAATAAAGTACTGTTCAAGACACTAGATCTTACATAAGCGCATTTCCTTTTTTAACTCAATGTAGCAGCCCAATTTGGTTGATAATATGAATCTCTGGGTACTTTTGGTTTCTTGAGCTGAGCTAATGATCAAACTGTGTTCATAAGAGCATAGCTTCAAATAATATATTTCCTCTGGTAGTGATAGCTAATGCCTGATGCATGCTAGACAGGTGCTTTCCCACTGCATTACATCCCTAGCCCCTGGATGATGATTTTGAGTTGAAGTATTTCCTGAATATCTGTCTGAAAAAACCAAAGTTTTCCATAAAGTTAACTGCATATTTAACATAAATTTTTCTGGTGATATGTAACAAAAATTTGCATTTTTTAACTGCTCACAGATTATAGGAAAAATATGCCTTTAGAGCTTATTTAATATATATACTTTGTAAATGTAGTTCTTTATATTATGTCCTATACAGAGCTATGGGTATTTAGCTTTTGAATGGTGTAATTATTATGAAAGTAATACAGTGTTTCAGCTCATCATAAATTTTATTTTTAGTCATTTTATCCCATCATTTTCCTCCATTTTTTGTATTTTTGCCATCAAGTTTTCAGTTTGTATCAATGTTTGCTTTGATGGTACTTGAATTTCTGTTTAACTATTTCTAGATTTATAAATAATGTTTCTTTGGTTCAGCAGTACCTACACAATATTCTGTTTTTTAAAAATAGTATTTATTTATTTATTTATTTATTTCAGTACTGGGAATTGAACTTAGGGCCTCACACATGCTAGGCAAGTGCTCTACCACTGAGCTATGTTCCCAGAATATTCTGTTGTTTTGATAAACACAGTGTCACCTGTAGTCCCAGTTACTTGAGAGGCTGAGGTAGAAAGATCATTTGAGACCCTGCCTCAAAAAGAAAAACTCACAAAACTATAGGGGTTTTTGTTGTTGTTTTTTTGTCTTTTCCCCTTAGGTAATCACAAGCGAAGAGGCCGAAAGACGAGGGCAGTTGTATGATAACAAAGGAATCACCTATCTTTTTGATCTGGACTATGAATCTGATGAATTCACAGTGGATGCAGCTCGATACGGAAATGTGTCTCATTTTGTGAATCATAGTGTAAGGAATACTTACAGATAAGACAAAGAATTCAATTTAGCACTGTTTTTAATGACCTCTCCATGACTGAATGATAATTATCTTTATGTTAGCAGTTCAAAATACCTTAATATAAAGGCCCTCTGGTGTCATATTGCTGTATTAGGAAAATAAATATTGAGGTGCTTAACAAGATTCTTTTGGAAGAGTCTTTACATGTCACTTCATTTAAATTTTCCAATAACCTTATAAGGTAGGAATTCACCTCATAGCAGAAGAGGGGAATTAAAAGCCAGGGAGTTCAGTAAAATCAGGAATCACAGCAAAGTTATCTTCTGGAAGTTGGCACCACTAAATTTTAAAATCCACACTTTTTACTTTCTATAGCTTCAGCTATCCAGTTAGCTGCAGTCCAAAAGTATTCAGTAGAAAATTCTAGAAATAATTCTCAGTTTTAAATTGTTTACTGTTCTGATTAGTAGCTGAAGTCTCCTCTTACAACCCACTCTGCTGGGGGATATGAGCCATCCCTTTGTCCTTTGTATAGGTCACTTGACATCCACTTACCAGCTCACTGAGTCATCAGATCCAACTGTCATGGTATTTATAAAGTTCAGATAACCCTTATTTAAGAAGCACAAGACTAAGTAATACTAGCAGTTTATACTTACCAGTGTGTTCCCTTTAGTAGTAAGAGGAAACTTCCGTAAGTTATTTTCATAGAGATATCATTTACATAACTTGTATTATAACTGTTTGATTTTACTAGTGGTTGATCTCTCACTGTGTCAGAATTAAAGTCCTAAGTATGCGTGTATAAGACACACTAGCTTATATAGGACTCAGTACTATTCAGCAGTTTTAGGTATCCACAAGGTAGTATATTCCCATGGATATGGAAAAATTACAGTTAGAAAGAAACTTTTTTCATTTTTAATAATTTTTGAGTTTTTGTGCATTTCATTTAACCTTAATAAAATTTAGACCTCTCCCTTCCCTGTCTCTGATCACCCCCCAGATTTCAGGTATTCTGTCATGTATGTTAAGTCCGATCCAGTCAAACATTTCTCTCCAGGTGTCCCTCAGTGCAAATTCATCCACTGGAGTCTAGTCAGTCACTCCCTTAAAGAAGATCTACTCTCCCTCACCCTACAGTAATCATTTGCCAATAGTTCCTTGGCTAGAGTTGGGGCCTGCTGCCCATTTCCCCCATTCTATGCTGGGAAGATAACTTTTGTTTTTAAAAGTAAGCATATTAACATTTTGAAATAAAACTTAAGGATTTATAGAGCATTTAGGATCATTTTTTTCTAACTTATAATTAGCATTCTTTAATTTTTAATCTGTTTGAAAGAACTTAGACTATAACCGTATTCTTCTAAAAAATACTTTTATTTGTGTGTGTGTGTGTGTGTGTGTGTGTGTGTGTGTATGGGTTGAAGGGGTGCCATCAGAGGCCGAGAGAGGACATTGGTTCCCCTGGAGCCAGAGTTACAGATGGTTGTATGACACCTGATATCAGTGTTGGGAACTGAACTTGATTCTTCTGCAAGAATAGCAAGTGCTCTCGACCATCTCTCTAGTCCCCTAGAACTGTAATTCTAGAGTCTTGTACTTTCTTATTTTCAAAAAATAAGGGAAGGTTAGTAATTATTGGGTACTTACCAAATACTGGATAGTAAGCCCAGTGAGGTTGATTATCTTCATTTTATATACAATATGTGACAGATACCAAGGAAAAAGATGCCTCAGAGTATGTCATGTAGCTGATCTTAGAAGGATATGGCCATGTTAAAATGTCTGGAGGATCACTTACCTAGAAACTTGTGTAACGATCAGTGAAATGTGAGAGACTGACTCCCTTTTTAGTTGTCTGATTTGTGTGTGTCATTTTGAGACAAGATCTCCCTGTAGCCCCAGGTGGCCTGGAACTGACTATGTAGACCAGGCTGGATTTGAACTCACAGGAAGCCTCTGCTTCCTGAGTGCTAGGACTAAAGGCATGTGCTACCACACCTGGCCCTATTTATATTTTTTTAAAATGATTTTTTAATGATAAATTTGAGATATAATCATCCCTCAGTATCCCAAGGGATTGATTCTAGGATCCCCTAAAGGTACCAAAATCCTTAAAGTTCGTTATATACAATTGACACACAAAACTGCATATTCTTTCTTATACTTTATCTATAGATTACTTATAATACCTAATACAGTGTAAATAGCTGTCCTGTTTACGGAATAAGGGCAAGACCATCAGTCTGTACATGCTCAATACAAGTATGTTTTTTTTCTTCAAATACTCTTATAATTCATTGTTGTTTGAATCTTACTATTGTTTGAATCCACAAATACAGGGGGCCAACTTGACTTCCCAATACATATATCCCATTCAAGGACAATTAAATACTTTGGTTTCTTGCTATGAGTCACTAGATCTCTCTTCTTACATAGACTCAAAATGTTGAACACTTGCAAATAAAAGTTTAAGCAATGAAACTATGCAGTATAAAATTTGAATTCCATGGTGGTGATTTGATTTTAAAATAATTATCCTAGTTCTTTTTTATATCTATGTCTTACTGAAATAGTTAAGAGTGAAATAGCCATGTTATAAATGGAACTTGGATTTAAAATTCTTAAGAAAAAAATAGTTAAGACTAGATATAAAATTAATAAAATGTTAATTGTGGAAACTACATAGTGGATACTTGTAGATTTGTGTATTTTCTGTGCTTTTATATACATGTATAATTTTTTTATATACATGAAAATAGTATTTTTGAATGTGCATGCCATAGGAAGCAGCTTAGTTTGCTGTACAACTTAAAAAAATGAATACCCTGGGAGATTAAAGGTTTTCCGTGGCATGTAGAAGAGTGCTTTCAAATGAGTTTTACTTAAATAAATCTTATTGTTCCTTTTTAGTGTGACCCAAATCTTCAGGTGTTTAGTGTTTTCATCGATAACCTTGATACTCGCCTTCCCAGAATAGCATTATTTTCCACTAGAACAATTAAGGCTGGAGAAGAGCTGACTTTTGATTATCAAATGAAAGGTATGGTTTCAAGTATAGTTTCATTGGTGTTAGTTTCAGTGTGATAGTCAAGACAAGTCTTTAGATTGTGAACCAAACTAACATTGAAGGCGAATGAAGTTGTGGGAGAAGAATCAGCATGAAGTATATATGAAAATAATGAAGCCCATTACTCTGTATGCTAATTTAAAAAAAAACTTCAAAAAATGAAAGAAATTGAGGGTATAACCTCGTTATCTTAAGGCCCAAAGCTTATCTGACTGCTAGAACTAGAACCTAGATCTGCCTTACTTATGCTGGGAAATGGTATTTCTTCTAAATCACATTGCATGTTCTTTACAAAACTTCCTTTTTGGAGGCTGATTTATAACATTTTTAGGCAGTAATACTTGTATTAATAAAAACTGTAAGTCTGCAGTTTTAAAATTTTTACTAATAGACATCTGTAGTCACAAGATTTGAAAAATAGCATTTCGATTACATATTAACTTTATTCCTTTTTGAAACTGGCTTTTTAAAAAAATAATTTTTATTTTATGTGTACAAGTGTATTGCCTGCACGTTTGTAAGTGCACCCATGTTGTGCAATGCCCTCAGAGGTCAGACGACTGTTGGATTCCCCGGAACTGGAGTTATGAACTGTTAGCCACCATGTGGGTGCTGGGAACCAAATGCGGGTCCTTTGTAGGCACAGCCAGTGCTCTTAACCACTGAGCCATTTCTCCAGCCCTCTGCAGCTGGCTTTGTAGAACACCTGGTTAGATTTGCTGTGTTGTGATTACAAATATTTTCTTTTTCTAAGAACATCCTAACTTGATGTGCTCTTAGTAATGCACAGAAAGAATGATTGTGCATTGGGTTTTCTTTGTGAGTTCATTCTGTCAGATGTATATTCTCATATATACAGATACTATGTTTTACCACGTATTAGCCCACCCCATCCTTTCAAGATAAGTCAGTGAATCAGAATATTCACATAAATACAAAGCAATTTTCTTGGGAGTTACTGTGCTTGGGAGTTACTGATGGTCTTGAATAAGGAAGCACCACTGCTAGCTACTTTAAAACTAGCAGAAAAAGTTAAATCCATTCTAAAGAATCTTTTTTGTAAAAGATTTAGTTTTAATTGTGTCTGTGCACCTGTGTTTGAGTGCCTACAGAGGCCAAAAGAGGGCAAAGGATCCCCTGGAGCTGGAGTTAAAAGCAGCTGTGAGCCACGGAACGTTGATGCTAAGAACTGAACTCTGGTCCTCTGGAAGGGCAGCAAGCACTCTTAACCATTGAGCCTTCTCTCCAGCCCCTATTGAAAGTATCTTACCTCTTGTTTCTTTTTTTGTATATTCAGGTTCTGGAGAATTATCTTCAGATTCTATTGACCACAGCCCTGCCAAAAAAAGAGTCCGAACTGAATGCAAATGTGGAGCAGAAATTTGCAGAGGTTACCTCAACTGAATTTTCAGAAAATGGAGCTGATGATAAGTTTTTGTTGTTGTTTTTTTTAATGTTAGCAATATAAAAAGTATTTGGGACTCCTCTTTCATATTATCAAGATTATATATGTTGGTGTAAAATTCATGTCTCAAGATATTTGCTAGATACATTGTTATTGCTTCTGAAGAGGATTGCAGGGTCACATGGACAGTGTTTAAAGTATATATATTTGGTGGTTAGATACCAAATATGGAAGGTAAACTATTTACAAATCACCATATGCTTTAGCTCGTAAGTCTGTGAATACACAAGTGTCCCCTCAGGTGTTTGGAGAGTTAAAATGATGAAGTAGCAGTTCTTATGGCTATGAAATCATTTACCTTTAGTTCATTCAATTTTGGCAAATGTATAAATTCCATTTTTGTTACTGTACTGTTGTTCCTGTTTAATACTCACTAATCTTATATTTGAAACAAATACTCAATTTTTTACTATATTTTCTACTTTTACATTGACATCTTAGTGTTATATTTTAAGTATAAAATTAAATGTAAAATACTTAGTTTTAGCTTGACCTCATATTTTGAAGCAGTAAGAAGGTTGTAATGTCTGAACCTGTCATTTTTAAAGTTGTTTTAAATCCTGTAGTAGGAAAATCTCCAAAAACCTTCTCTAAAAGTTTAGAATTATGCTTCTTTGAAAGGGGATTTTTGGAGTGCCAGGCACGGAAAATTAGCACTTTAAGGGTGCCACTTGGCATGAGTCAGGTCAGTGTTGAATATCTCTCATCCTAACAGGAGAATAAGATATCTGGGGAGCAGCTGTCCCTAATGATAATATAAATATACACTAACACTACATTCAATTTCAGGCAGTTTTAACATTTCCTTTCTATCAAATTTAATTATTTTTGTATTTTCTGCATGTCCTTGAAAGGTAATCTATATTTGAACAGATACTTGTTTTATATAAGAATATTTTAGATATGATAAAAGTAAACATGGCCAAAGTGTGTGTGTGAATTAAACCTTTATTAACCTTGTTATCAAGACTGAAATGGAATTTTCCCCCTGTTAAACCTCTATCAAGAAAGAACTGTATTTTTATCTCTGACTTTGAGAGTTCTAATCACAGTATTTAGCATGAAGATAAAATGTAGCAAGTAAGTCTAGCTTTCAGTGGTCCTAATTAAGATTTACCTAAACTCATTTCCTTAGGCTTTAATTAGATTTATAATAAGCCTAAGTAAAATTGAAGTTCAAAAACTTACTTCATTTATCTTAATTCTTAACCTCTGATTTGGGAGAAGCCACACTGCTATTTAGTATATTGCCATCACATGGCTGCTCTTTCACACTATATAGGATCAACTCTGCATGTTTGGGCCCTAATAGTATGTCTGCTGACCAAAATTTACAGTGTGTCAAGAAAAAAAAAAATTCGTGTCATTCTTGTGTTTACTTTATAAGAAATTTAGAAAACATTACAAGTCTCCTCTCTCCTTTACCCATGTCCAAGCTCACTTTGAATTATTCTCCAGTTTAAGGATTTAATTTTTAAAAATTGGTGTTTCAGGGGCTGGAGACATGGCTCAGTGGTTAAGAACACTGCTTGCTCTTGAAGAGTACCCCAGGTTCAGTTCCCAGCACTCTCACTGTTCTAACTCCTTTCCAGGAGATCTGATGCGTTCTTCTGATCTCTGAGGGCATTGCATACACATGGTGTCCTTGAATGCAAAACACTCATACACATAAAATAAAAATAAATTAAAACTTAAAAATCAGTGTTTCACTATCTGGGTATTTAATATTATTTACTAATCAGGACTTAAGAAAACAAAAGTGGAGGGCAAAAGGAAAAGATTATGTTTAATAAGCATTTTGTTTTGCCCTTTCTAATAGAAATGTAATGGCCCTTAGGATTTGGGGTTTGGGACTGGGCCTGACTTGTAGCTCAGACTAGCCTTGTATTTGCTATGTAGCTGAGGTACTCTTGAATCCTTAGTCATCCTGCCTCTACCTCCCAAATGCTGGATTATAGGCATGAGTCAGTATGAGTAGCTTGAGATTTTTACTTAAAAAAAAAACAAAAACAAAGAAAAATGAACTTCAGTTATAACAATTTCATACATGTAATATATTTTGTATCTGTTCAGTCTCCCACTATTTTTTTGTCCCTTTGTTCCCCTACCCACCCAGTAGTCTTATACTTTCATGTCATGATACTTATCCATATAAATGTGTTTGTGTATTCACTCTGCATAAAATTAGACTCTTCTCTAAAGCAAATATGTGTAGGCATTATGTTCCGTCTGTTGTAGCTTGGCATTTTGAAACTTGCTTTTCTTTGCTTCCCCTTTTATAATTTACAGTTCCTGAAATATTATGTAGCCAGTATGATGAATCTTGCCTGTTTTTACACTTATTTTTAAGAGGCACCATAACGTAGTGCAAAGAGCATGGGTCTTGAAGCCAAGTTGCTTGTTTGAATCCTGGCTCTGTTGCTTACTAGCTACGTGAACTAACATGCGTGCCTTAGTCTCATGTCTACCTCAAAAGGTAGGATTTTGAGGATTAAAGCTTGCATAGAGTACATAAAAACCTTAAGGGTTTTATCCTAAACACCCTAAGTAACTTACCTATTTCTTACTTCTGTACTCTAGTAACATAAGATATAAAAGCTGATCATCAGATACACTGATCTAAATCTGTTCTTTTGTTCTTAGCTCTTGAGCTTATGCAAGCCAGCATTTGTGCCTGACTTAAGACAAAACTAAAATCATATACTTAAAAATATTAGGAATACATTCAGAAAAAAAACATTTGCAGGCATTCTTTGAATACTTACCTTGAATCATGAAGTATACTATTAGAACTAAGTCTTGGGCTGAGAATATAGCTCAGTTCAAAACAAAACTAAAACTAAATTTTGACTATTAGTCAATATTTTCAAATTCATATACCTACATAATCACTCTCTCTCAAGTTGTATCACTCTAACTAAATTGGATCCAGTAGTTTGTGGATTAATTGCTATACAGCATAGAAATGATGTATAATCTGTTAATCTGCAAACTGGGGGAATCCTCTGAAACTTATTTTAAGTGGTGTATCTGCATTTTTTCCCTTAATTCAGTCCCTGAAATGTCAGCATTCAGAGTATTTGTTTGTAAAACTTTATTAAATTCATACACATTAACAGAAAGGCATTAGATTTTAAGGCAGTTTAACAATTCACAGAACATATATGTTAGCTGTCATTTAATTCTAAGTATTTTCCTTTACATTCTAGTTTAAATTTTACCACTCATAAGATTTTTAGTTGTTTGAAACAAGGTCTTACAAAAATTTCCCAGGCTTGGTCTCTAACTGAAGATTCTCCTCCTCAGCCTCCTGAGTAGCTAGGATTCTAGGCATACACAACCTTAACTAGCACCCAGGTTTTTAAATGGTATAATCTTTTGAGATGAATACAGTCCTCATTTTTCCCCATATAGCTATTGGTTTACTATAATAGATTCAACTTTATTCTTCTAGACTGTTTTTAATGATTCAAGATGGAACATTCTATCATGTTCCATGTGTATTGAAGAGGTGTATTCTCCTTTTAAGTGAAATAGTCAATTAAATCCAATTGACTAGCGGTATTCAGTTCTGTATTACTGATTTTCTGTATATATACTAAGCATGTTAAAATCTTTTAAAAAATACTCATTTTTATGTGTATATGTAATGTATTGTCTGCATGTATGTCAGTCTATGAATGCTGTACAGTGCCCAAGGAGGTGAGAAGAGGGCATCAGGTCTC
This sequence comes from Eospalax fontanierii, assembly GCA_035773235.1. Lineage (NCBI taxonomy): Eukaryota > Metazoa > Chordata > Mammalia > Rodentia > Spalacidae > Eospalax > Eospalax fontanierii. The sequence goes on along the minus strand of CM069540.1, from coordinate 63,548,765 downwards.
TTGGAACTGGAGTTATGGGTGTTTGTTAGCCACTATGTGGGTGCTGGGGAATTGAACCCAGGTCCCCTGCAAGAGCAGCCAGTGCTCTTAACCACTGAGCCATTTCTTCAGCTCTGCATGTTAAAATCCTGATAACTGTGTATTGGTTGGTTTCTTTTGTGAAGAGGCAGTGCTGGGGATTGAACCTAGGGTTTCATAAATGCTAGACAAGCACTCTACTGTTGAATTTTATCCCCATGTTCTTTATTTTTAGATAAGATCTTGCAAAGTTGCCCAGGCTGGCCTTGAACTTAAAATCCTCTTGCCTCAGCCTTCTGAGTAGCAGAGGTAACAGGCCTGTTCCACTCGAAGTGACTGCTTTTTCTTTTGGTTGTTTTGATTTCGTGTATTTTAAAGCTGTTGTGTTAAGGAGTCTTCGTGGTGAATTAGACCTTTTATCATTAGGATATTGTTTGATTTTAATAGCTTTCTTAATGTATTTACATCGTATATCTTTTTAACATCCTTTTACTTTGAACTCACATCACTTGAATTGTGTTTTCTATAAACAGCAAGTACATAGTTGGATTGTTTTTCCCCGAGTTTGTCGTTTTCTTATCTCTTATATATCATTTGTGTTTATTGTGGTTGTTATGTTTAGGCTTAGTTAATACAATCTTGTGCAAACTTGTCCTTGTGTTTTTGATCCTGTTTCTCCACAGTTGCCTTCTTTATCACTTTTTAACTGGTTGCCCTTGGAAGTGTGCCTTAACCTATAGCCTGCAGGCTGCATGGATCCCGGGATAGCTACGAATATAGGCAGTTCATCTGTATTTGACATCATCTCACAACATCAAAAGGCTAGACATCCTTGTTAGCAGGAGGTGTTTTAATTCTTAAATATCTAAGTGTGAACATTTTCTTTTTTCAGCTATTATATTCTCACCTGTTGCCAGTTTCTTATATAAATACTGTAAGTGTTCTCGTTTGGGTAGCTCAGCCTCTGGAGTTGAGGGAATTTCAAAATCCGAGGAGCTCTGTGAATCTGTATGTGTGCTGTTTAGCCTTGTTTTCTCCTCGCCACTCATGGTGGCTGGTTCTCCAGCACTAGAAGCTGCATTTACTTCTTTATCTCTGCTTTTCAAATCACAGTGAGTATCCTTTTGGCAAAGAACATTTTGTTCCATTTGAGGGGCAGAAACAGTCTCTTTGATTTTTGGTTTATAGGCCGCTTTGTTCACAGAGGTACCATCCCCACTGTTTCTCTCTTGAGAAGATAACAAAACAGTATCAGATTGGCTGTCCCAGCCTTGACTTCCTTGATCTGTTATGTGTGTTGACTGAGAAGAATTCTGGGAAGAGATGTGGGTTGATTCTCCATCAGAGTCACTGAAAAGTTTTGGTGACTGCGAACCTCCCATCTCTGTGGATGAAGGGAAGTTTTCTAAACATTCATCTGTCATGTCATCATTTCTTCTGAAGAATACTTCCCACTGTGGTATATCTCCATTGGCGTTTTTCTGGGAAAGTACCACAGGGCCCAGATCTTCCTGCAGTGAAGGTGGGGTTTCTAGCTCCTCTTCACTTTCACTGTTGGATTCTTCACAGTCTATAAAGTTGGCCAAAAAAGAGCTCTGCATACTCTCTGCTTTGCAGCATCCTGTGCTTTGTCTCAGTTTTTCAGGATGGTTTTGTGACAGTGCAGTCATTGAAAACACCTCAGGATGATGACTGAGCTGGTATGGAACTTTGTGCCTCAAAGGTGTTGGTAGAGGGTCATCAAAAAGATCACCTTCCTCCTCTGGAACAAAGAGGGCAGGTATATATGAAACAAAGAAAAGGGAATAATTTTGTGCTTTTAATGAAAAGTTGTATTTGTAGCATTTACCTATGTTTTTAATTATTGGAATTGCAAAGAATATGGGTACCCACACCTTTAATCCTGGCAGAGGCAGGTGGATTTCTGAGATCAAGGCCAGCATGGTCTATGTAGCGAGTTCCAGGCTAACTGGGGCTGCAGGAAGACCCTGTCTTAACACATCCACCCCCCTCCAAAAAAACCCCCAAAGAATGCAGGTGCTGGTCTTCAAAGACAAATTAAAACATTGCTTATTCTTGGGATATTCTGAATAACTACCATCTAAACTATCTGTTGAGAATATAGATCGTTATTTCTCAAACCTAAATTGATCACTATACTTATAGGGAGAGCCTTTTTAAATAAGATTTGTTTCTTTATTTTTTAATGGCATATGTGTGTGGGTATGTGCATGTGAGTGCAGTGCTGGGTAAGGCCAGAGGTGCTGGAACCCTTTGGGATTAACAGGCAGTTATGAGCCACCTGACCTGTGTGCTAGGAATCAAACTCAGGTCCTCTGAAAAAGCAGTATGTACTCTTAACCACTGAGCTATCACTCTAGGCTTATAAGTATAATGTTCTGCAAATAGTAAGTCTGGTTTAATAAAATAGTCTGATTTAATTTTAAAAAATAGGTTATTTTTCCTAAAGTTTTCCTTCTATGAACATTTTATTGATACTTTCTACACAAGATTGTGGCAAATACTGAGAAACACAAGTAGAATTAACCAAAGTGCTAAATAAGCCAAATTTAATGTCAAAAACTGTAAGCTAACAAAATTTCACTAGTTCTAAGCATGCCATGTCAGCATACAATAAGCCCAGTCAACCTGCATTTTGAAAATGAGAAAACTATACTCAAAAAATGAAATTCTCTATAACAAATATATAAGATTTCCATAAATGAAATGTAACTGGAATCAGGAGTAAACACTGAATTCCTACTTTCTAAAGGGATCTACTCTAGGGAAGAAATTGAATGACCAGGAGAGAACTATGTATGGTAAGTCTTTATCTTGTTTTGTTGACACAGTGTTCAGGTTATTGAATTGATCCTCCTGCTTCTACCTCTTATGTGCTGGGGTTACAGGTGTGTATCGCTATAACCCTGGGAAACTGCTTATTCTGCTGAATCTGGTGTTAACCAATAATAATCAACTTTAAAACATTCTCCCCTGCGATAAAGATGAAGTTAGGCACTGCTTTCTCCAATTTCCATCTTTTTTTTTGGTAATGTTGGTAGAGACCAGCCTTCCTTTTACATGCTAATCAAGTACTCCACTTAGCCACATTCCCAACCCAACACTGAATATAGCTCCTTCTTTATCAAGGAGACAAAGAGAAAAGGTGCAGCAATGCATATAGTAAAAATTAAGTATTCATAATTCAAAGATAGAGTCACGAGGAAAGTACACAAGCACTAACTTTTGCATATTTTTGAAGAGAAGTAACAAGGAAAATTGCCTAATAAAATACTGAAGCAAAAGGTGTGTGTATGTCTGTACAGTCTTGCAGTTGTCACATTACTGAAATACTCTCATCCTTACATAAAGTCCAAGTATCCTTTCTTTCTGTTGTGCACTACTGTGGGCTCTACCTAGTGGATTACAGTCCACCCCTCCACAAACCACCTGGATTCAAATCTTGGCTCTAACACTTCCTGTTAGACCTTAGGGGATTTTTCTGCATTCTTTAAACTCTGGTGTCCTCTTTAGTAAAATCAGAATGTTGCCACTTGTAAGTTTGTTTATAGGTTTAACTATGATACACATAGATGTAGCTTAATACTCATCATATTTAGGTGTTCAATAAGTAGTATTAGCTAGTAAATTTTTACTGTATGGTACAGTAACTTGCCCTCTACCAAGGAATGAAAATCCAGAATCTTAACCACTAAATGTGGTTGCTATAAATCTGCAGTGGCTTTGCTCAGAATCCGAAGTTCTCATCTCTGCTTCAGAGCTCATCCCTGTTCTTCACCACAGAATTTCAGTGTGGTAAAAGTAGATAGGAAAGAAGAGTTGAAAGTTTGTGACACCATCTCAAAAATGATCAGAGAAAATAATGACCAGGCCTCAATTTTCAGCATTTGCTGTTATCGTAATGAAAGTGCTCCAGAGTGACAACATAGTTCTTAGAGCCCCTACCAGCCACAGGCACAGTTTCAGAAGCTCACAACCATTCTTACCTGAGTCTACATGGATTGTTCTAGCTCTCTTCAGTTTTCCAAGTGGTTTATACTTTGGCTCAGCACTTTGGGAAGATCGGCATAAAACCTTTAAACTGAAATAAATCAGAATCTGATTTTTCCTTTTGGAAAAGTTGCAGGTATGTAAGCTGTATTTATAGAGATTAGAAAAATACAATGGGAGAAATACGAAGACTTGGGAGAATTATAAGCTATGTTAATAATTGGAAATCACTGTACTATAATAAAGTGGCAAATATAAACACTTAAACATAATGCAGTAGACACATATCATGTATTGCAGAAACATCTTCAGTAGACTAAAACAAAACTTAGATCTTTGCTCTTGCAGTGCAGAAAAGTAGATACCTATCCCCAAACCTATTAAGTGACATAGTAATACCTTCTGGCATTCTGACAGTATAGGAAAGTTATTTCTTCCCTCTTTAATGATGCTTATTTACCTCTTGCAAGAATTTTACAAACTTGACCTCCTTATTCTGGAATCACGGGATGAAAGCTAAGACACAGAAATGAGATCTGAAGGGTCCCACCCTTACCAAGGGCTACATTACCAACTGCTTCCTTCTGCCAGCTTGCCAGAAGCCTTGAGGGTTCTCACAGACCACAAGATGATAGGCATGAAACTTCCAACCCAGAAACTGGCTATACCAAATGTCCTTTCTGCTGTCACCTTTTTTCTCATGCTCACTGGCTCCATCCCCACTTGAACCTTCTAGAAACCTCTCCTGTCACTGCTTTTCCAGAATCATTTCGTTGACTCTCTTTGGACAGTTTTTACAATGTGAGGATCATTCTTCACCTACTTACCCTGCCTGCCAGACGATTCTAAAGTTTACATAAGGTGCCCTTAAATCTTGGCTATTATTAAGCTCTTTACTTTGTTGTGGGTACTTAAAATCTTGCCACTAACTTTTTCTGCACTATTAAACTTTCAAATAGTTTATCTAACTTTCTACTCCCTCACTTCTTTATCCATGTTTAAATAGCTATCTTATCTTCTAACTTACAAGTCTATGAACTTAAAACCTCTATGAACACACAAAAATCACCTAATTTCCAAAGTAATGAGACTGTACAGTCCTTGTACTGGTTTACTTTTAAAAAGAAATCCTATTTTTATTCGTGTGTGCATGTGTGTGTGTGTGTACCACATGTGTGGCTGTCTACTGGGGCCAGGAGAGCATGGGATGGCTCTGGAGCTGGAGTTAAGGCAGTGTAGGTGCTAGGAGCCAAACATGAATCCTGTGCAAGAGCAGTATGTGCTCTTGACTGCTGGGCAGTTCTCCTGCCCACTAGCTCACTTCTTAGGAATCGGCTGCTAGCCTTCCCTGGTCCTCCCACTGTCAGACCACCCTGTGCCTCAACATTTCCTCCTTAATTTGCTACCCAAGGTTCTGGCCTCAGCCTAGTCATCGGTCCTCATGCTTTCCCAGTGATCTCTTGTGGCACTGACAACTCTAAATCTGTGCCTCCCACCTAGTCCTCTCTCCTGTACTTCTGGAGCCTGTTTCCCATTTATTTACATCTCTCAGCTTGGTAGCGTGTGTCCTCATTAGAGCCTCTGGGGCAGAGTCCCAGGTTGATTTCCATCATCACCCATCAGCTTCTTACGGTATGCCTTCTTACACCAACCCCTAGAGCTCTGCAGCTTGGTCAGCTTGGATCCATCCCAAGCACTCTACCAACCATACAGTTGGCACTGAAGTAGTGTTCAATGAATGGACTTAAAGAAATACCTTCACTGATAGCCTGTCAGCTCTGTACTAGGTGCATTTCACACATTATCCCCGAACCTATCAGAAGCCCAACACGTTGGCACAAAGGAATATTCCTGATAACTGGTTTGGAAGTAATCTAGCCACAGGCACACTGCAAGCAAATGGTGGAACGAAGATGCCAGCGAGGACAAACTAACATTCCGCTCCACTAGAGATGGAGCATTTGCAAATTTAAAAGCATTTGTAAATTTTCAGGCACAGCTATCCTATGTCCCTATGTTGGTAGCAAAGAGCTACCAACAGCAACCCAAGTCCTGCAGAAACTACTTACACGTCTAGGACTTTATCCACAGTGAGGCCTACTGGAATGACATTTGGATATGCATTCACAGGACAGATGTAGCTCAAGAAATCCTTAATCTAGAAAGAATAAAAAAATGTATCAATGATCTCTGCTAGCAAACTGAAGTGTTAGTCTATTCCCAATACCTAGGATATGGAAACGAACTAGATACCTGTCAGTGAGTAAATAAAAGATTATAATATAGACGTGATAAGAGTTTTATTTAGCCATCAGAAACAAAATTACATCATTTTCAAAAAATGGATAAAACTAGAGATCATTATATTAAGCAGAATAAACCAAATAGTGCATTTTTTTCCATATGTGGAACCTAGGTTTGTAGATAGGCACATATATATATACACATGTATAAATGACATGAAAGTAGACGAGGGACTGTGTTGGGGGAAGAAGGGAGAAATGAGGAGGGTCAAGAAAGAAAGAAACTGTTTCCTCTCATGTGGGATCTAAATTTAACAATGTGTAATGAAAGCAGAAGGGGGACTATTTGGGTAGGAAGTGGACCAGTGGGAGGGGAGGACCAAGGGAGGGGAATGGGGGAGCAAATATGAACAAAGTATGAAGACATGTACGACGATGTCATGATGAAACTCATTTTGTATGCTAACTAAAGAACAGGAAAACCAGGGTGTTTGGGAGATGGAGAGGCATAAGAAGGGGAGCAGTGCCTCCTTGTTTCCATGCTTTGGTGCTGGCTGCACATGGGGGCCACCTGAAGAAAAAGAAATACGCAACACCTAGCCCTCATTCCCCTCAAGCCAGTGCTGGGCTTTGCCGGATGGGAACCTGCACACTGGGATTTGCCCAAGTTCTTGCTCCACAGAAAGCTGCAAGAACCTGATTAATGGGATTAAATGATCTTGTCTTCCTTTTTTAAAGATTTTTTAGTTTTTTTGGGGACAGCTCACTGTGTAGACCAGGCTAGCCTTGATCTTCCAGAGATCAGACTGCCTCTGCCTCCCAGGTGCTGGGATCAAAGGTGTGTGCCACCAAACCCAGCGCTACAATTGTGTCTTTTAAAAACATGGTATTCATTTCCTTGTCCAAGGTCAGCTGTCCACATCTAACAAATCCTCTTCCTTTTGAGTTTGAATTATCAATGCATATCTACGTATAATGTACAACAAGAGGGAACAAGATCTTAGAATTGTACTTCTTTCTACCTACAGACAACCGTTACCAAGGCAGTTTGTACCTTGGAGACTATTTGATTTGCTCTAGTGCTTTATTGGTGTGGAATCCTATACCACACAGCGGTTATCACCCCTGGAGAGGGTTCCAAACTGTTTTGCCCATTACATCTTGGATTGTAGTCACCACTGCAGTCACGCCTGCCCTGAAGAGCACTTTATTTACTGAGTCTACAAAGCAAGATCAGCCCCAGTAGTGGCCTATGGTCTGCAGGTCTCTCCCAACAGCCAACCTAGGGCCACCTGCCTCTGGGCACTCCTCTAGCTCCATGGACATCCCAGTCCCGTAAAGCCAGAAACACTGGGTGCTAGCAAGTCTGAAAGCTGCTCACACAAGTCTGGAACAGGAAGGCTTTCCCAAGCAAGTAGAGGTTATGTGTGCTCTGACTCCCAGCAGAAAGTGATCCAGGCCCTAGGCCTGTGTGTGTATGTGTGTGTGTGTCTTCAAAGACTCTACACATATAAATGCTTTCCTCAACAATTCTAAACAATCAGTGTCACATAAAAATGTCACAATATTTTAATTTTTCTGCCAAGTTCAGAGTGCTAAACAGAGAAACAGCCTCTGTTCCTCTAACAGTACTACACTCTAGGCAAACTTCACTTACTAGACCTTGGTGAACTATGATCTAAGTCAGGTATAAGTTTCATATTCTTCATTTATGGTACAAACAAGATAAATGCCTGGAAAATGCATGCTACAGCACAAATATTTGAATCCCTTCTGCAAATGGGCACAAAGTCTTTAGCATCTAACTTGAAACAAAGAACCAACTCAAGATGCAGGGGGCCTAGGAATTAACAGTAACTGTTAAAATGGCTATTGTAAAGACAGGAGAAGAATGAACATCTACTTTTTCTTTTTCACATCTATTCTAGGCACTTTTCATAAACATTCTGCATACCTTCAGGGGGACATGCAAACAGAAATGATTACTTGCCTGCCCACCACCTACGGGACTTGCAAAATCAAAGTCAGGCTAGTAGAAACTGAAGCCTTGTTAAGGGATTGTGGATAAAGTAAGGGGAAGCATACACCAGATGTAACTCCTTAGAAATGATGTGGTAGCAAGATGAGACAACCCTCTCATTGAAGGAGGTGGCCTATTACCAAATGCATCTCTAAACCCAGTATATTTATAACACCAATTCTAGTTACAGTAATTATATCCTCTAAGTAACCAGGTACACCGAAGGGGCAAACACTTAAAATGAGGACTGGATTACTAGAAGCCTCTTGGTGACATTATTTTCACCAGTCAATTGATACATAACCATTTTATACGTTTCTGTTACAGACACCTGATCTTCAAATGCTGATGATTTAACACTCAAAAAAAATGTCATTGTATTTTCCCTGTGAGGCATATCATAGCCTCCTAATGCTTAGGAACCAGACGGGTTCAGCAACATGCGTGGGGGCCATTTTAAATAGTGAAGAATTCTCTGTCTTTGTCTCATGCACACTCGCACATGCAGGAAAAAAAATGAAAGGAAGAGAAATTTCAACAGATCTCTGGAAGTCTAGGGTGCTTTGACCAACCACGAAGGCTGCACAACTGTGGTGTTTCTAAGCTACGTTATAGCTATACCTGAATAAATAGCCTGACTCTTGGCATTTAATGACCAAGAGTGGACCCAAACCCTGAGAAGTTCATTCCTTCAGATCGATCCTGGAACTGTGCTCCTGAGCCCAGCCAAACCCATACTTTTATTCAAACTGTTTCTCCAGCATCAATTTGGGAACTACAAGGATGGACACCCCCCCCACCCTGATCCTATCAGAGAATTTTGCCCATTGGATCCCTAGGCCTAAAATGTCTCTTAGACACAAGGTCAGTTCTCACTGTTTTCAATAAGGATATGAATGTGCAGTGCTTTGACATGCTAATTCATGCAAACCCACATTCACTCACTATCATGGGTGATAGTGGAAGGCAAAGTGGGGTTCTCAGGGATCAAGGTCAGGAGCCCAGGCCACAAGAGCAGATGGCTGGCTAGGTGAGCTTCTTTGCATTACAAACAGTAGCTTTCTGGTGCAAGGTTGAGTAAAAGTCCAGAAGTCATTCCTCCACAAACAGTCAGCATTGGAGTTACACATTTATGGGAGTCTTACCTCACTGTAGGAGGAGTGAAAAGAAAAGCAAGCTCTGTATGAACTCTCCCCGGTCCTGAAGGAAAGGAGAACACAAAGGGGCACTGAGCAAAATGAAGTTAAGTCAGAATGTCAAACTCTCCCACTTGGGCTATTCCAACACGAAGCAGTCCTGCAGTCAGGAGCTGACTCCTGGCACAGGAGTGAACGTTTTCAGAAATGGAAATCTGCTGTAGACGTTTTAAACAGCCCAAGTCAAGGAAAATGTTCTTGAGGTAATAGGACCGTTGTGGACACTAATATATTACATCAAGGGCTACTATTCCTTACAACAGCAGTTTGTGAGAGAGAAGCAGCAAAACCCTGACTCTTCAGGCTCCAACCACCTTCTCTCTCACAGAAGAGGCTCCTGAATATACTGACTAATGTATTGGTAAAGGTTTGGAAGAAACAGCCTTTCCCTTTAAATAACATTTAAATTAAAAAAAAATTCCCCACAATTATAATGTGTCCTCTTCCTGAAGTGGCTTAACCTAGCGTGAGTTTAAACTGTATGAATCAAGCATCTGGCCTGGAGTTTTGCTCAGAAGATACTGGGGCTTCTTTACCTCACAATCACATTTGTTTTCCTCGATCTCTCTCCAAACCACATGGTGGATGGCTTAATGCTGATTGTTTTAAGTAGAATTTTATTTTTGGAAGCAATTCCACAGGGTAATTTATTCCACTGAAAATATTCCTCTGCCTGAAAAAAAAATTTTAGTCACACTCACATATTTTCAACAAATTTGTTGATGGGCAGGATCTCAAAAGCAAATGCAGATGAAAAAAAAATGTAGACATGAAGAAGCAAACAGATAACTCCAAACTGAAAAATACTCCCGAACAATTGGCCCAGGTGCTAGAGAGCCAGCAACACAAGGCAAGAGACACAAAAGGCTGGAGGTAGGATTTGTATCTAGAGAGTCCTCGGGCTGAATGAAGTGCATGACTAGAAGATACTGAATTTGAGCCCAGCCTGCAACATGACAGCCTGACTCACTCCACAGTACGAGACGCTCTCTCAGAAGAAGAACAAAAGTGAGATATTCTTCAGGCTGGGTGAGGAGGAGCATGAGGCAGAAGCAGGACTGCAAGTGAGCCTGGTCTACACTGTAATAGCCTGACTCCACAACGTAAGACCCCCAGTTTGTTTATCTACACTCGAGTGTGTACCCACGTATGAGCAAATTCATCAGTACAAATTATACTATGTAGCTTATCTATCATCAGAAGTAGTTTCTAATGTAGAGCTTTCTTTAAAAAAAAAAAAATTTATGTGCCTGTATCTGTGTGTGTGCAAATGCATGTGAGTTTGAGTGCCCCTGGAGGCCAGAAGTGGGGCTTTGGATCCTCTGGAGTTGAAGTGGCAGGTGGCTGTGGCCACCTGACATAGGTGCTAGGAATCAAATGCACGTCTTTGTAAGATAAGCAGGAAGCACTCAATTGCTGAGGCCACCTCTCCAGCCCCGCTAATTAATGTCCAGCTCACTTATGCCTGCCTCTACCAAAGATTTCCATGTTGTTGGAAATCAAACAAATTCCACGTTGAGATATTGTTTAAAATTATGTTTTTATGATAAAGGTCAAGCTACTGTACTTACAGTTTTTGGCAGATGGGGCAGTTTTACTATTATAATCGTGCTCTACATGTATAAACTCAGGCACAACAAATAAATAACTGGGTTTGAATGCAAGGATATTTTTAAATTGAGGGGAAAATTATGATCAGTCACATTGTTGCATCTGAAAGTAACTAATTTTATAGTTGTAATTAAATGTCAGATTAGGAGCTGGGAAGAAGATGGGTTCAGACAATAGGAACAAGAGGAGATAATGGTAGGTGAGTGTGATAAAATAACACAGTATAGAAATATATGAGGGTGTAGAAAAAAGTTCATTAGTAAAGAAAAAACTATCAAAGACAAGTTCAAAATGGCAGCCTGATCCAGGCATTCAGTAACTCTAGAGGTCCACGGTGGAATTCCAAAGCATAATTACCAGTGAGCAACAAAAACACCGGAAACACTGAGAATTAGGCTACTATAGGAAACGCCTTCAGAATGTGAAAGAAATTATGTCTAGATATTTATCTTAAATGAGTAGGAAAAAAACAGAGTTGAAATAAATAGTAACAGACCAGGAATATGGTTGCTTAAATTATAAGCTGCATGTAAGTATCAAACTCCTCTCTAAATTCTTATCTTTCTACCATAGATCAGTGTAGCTCTCAGATCTCATCAGAGAAGTTTCTTTATGCAGTGGACAGTGGTTAAAACAGAAACTCAAAACTGGTCAAAGTGTAGAGAATAAGTATCAGTGGAGCAGTCAGCCACAAATGGGCCATCTCTGTCACCCCATGCCCAAGGCACAGGGACCACTGAGGAAGAGGGGGCAAGAGGGTTGCAGAGACAGAGGTCAGGGAAGACTGGAGCAAAACAGTGTCATCTGGACATGACAGGACCACTGCACTCATGAGCTCACAGCAGCTGTGGCCTACACAAGATCAAGCCAGTCAATGTGCCAGCACAATGGGGGCTATGACCCCACCTCAACCAAGCAGCTATGCACAGGTGATGGTTTCTGGGGAAAGGAGATGCAGTTTTCTTTAAGGGTGTGGTTCTTGGTAGGTCGACCACATCGATGGCCCCATACCCAGGAGTATATGGCCAGCACAACTGGACATGATGAATTATTTTAGAAAGAGTGGGCACAATGTCCAGTAAGGAGGTATGGGTGGATCTGGGAGGAGTTAGGAGGAAGGGAAAGGAATGTGGGAATGTGACCAAAATGCATTATATAAATTTTCAAAAGAATTAAAAATATTTTTTAAAAGCTATAAGCTAGAGCACATTACTAACTTTATTATAAATAAATTTTCATTTTCTGATGTAGAATAATCAATTCTCCTTAACATAGGAGCCTGTGTGTGTTGCTTGATATGGAGTGTATGCTTGTGGAGCGTGGGTATGTATAGCTTAACAGCTTAAGAGCATAACAAGCCTCAAAATGAAATTTCTGGACTTCCTTCTTGACCTTCCTGCTTGGGTCCTACAAGCAATACTGGCATTTACTCAGGTACCTTTGGGTGCCTGCATGCATGGATCTGGGTATTACGATCTGTTGTGAGGTGCTGAAGGATGTCAGGCATGTTTCTAAACATGTCCAGCTTATTCACGTGAACCTGTGGAAAACAGCAGATAAAAGTGCATCATTTGGAATGCTTCCCTAAGAATAGTTTCGTGGTAATTATTCTGGGGCAGAAGTCTAGTTAGTGAACAAACCTTTCTTACAGTCAAGTGCAAGGCTTGGTAACACTCTGTCAGGATCTCAGCTCATGGATGCACCTGATTGTGCTAATACTGTCCCAAGGCCCATTCCACTTACTACTTAGTAACTTACAACCAATTAAAAAGGAAAGATGAGGGGCTGGAGTGAGATAGCTCAGTCAGTAAAGTGCTTGTCCTACAAGCATGAGGAACTGAGTTTGAGCTCCAGAACCCATGAAAAAAGCTAGCCGTGGTGGCATGTGCTTGACCCCACCACCGAGAAGGTGGAAACAGGTGGGTCCCTTGGGACTCACTGGCCGCTCAGTCTAGCCTACTTGGTGAGTTCCAACTCTATGAGAGACCGTCAAAAAAAAAGTGAACGGTGCCTCAGGAATGACAGAAGAGGTTGACCCTTGGCCTTTAACAGACGTGTTCACATGCATATACACTCACACATATATACATGCATGTACACAAACGTAAGCCAGGTATGGTGACACATGCCTGTGATCCCAGAAAGTGGAGCTAGGAGGGTCACGAGACAGAAGCCAGTGGGGCTGCACAGTACGTCCCAGCCCGACCTGGACTTCAAAGTATGAGAGCAGGACTTAGGGGTGATGCTGAATTTGACTTTCCACACTCTCGAAGGAAAACAGGGAAAAGAGCAAACAGCTGTGTCGAGAGGCCAAAAGCTCTCATCCTCATAGAAAAGACTGAAAAGTGGCTGCAGATCACCACCTATGTCTCATGGTTGAAAACCTCATTGTTTTCTCTTTTACAATTTCTAAACTAGAATTGCCCCATCTACAGCAAAGGGATTAAGATAGCGCTCACTCAGAGGAAATTCTGGAGTCATCAAGAAATGCCTGCCTCTGAACCTCCTCACTGCCCACCCAGCCCCAAGGGCTCTGGAACAGCACAGCAGTTCCAGTTTTCACATGCCCTGAAACTACACTGCAAGTTTAGGAGTGGCAACTCCATGGGGCACCTCCTGAAGACTCTTCCACCCTATCTGCACTTCTGTGCCCCAGTGAGGGTGCACCAAAACGTTGCACCTCGGCCCCTCACTGCCCCAGGATGACCTACACAGATGACATGACTTCTCAGGGGCTGCTGTCACTGTTTTGATAAGCTGCCCCCACCCAGCCCTACTTTCCACTGTGGGGGCGTGGCAAGTTAAGGGGAGGGAAAGGGAGTGAGCTAGAGCAGCCGTCCTGCTACCTGGACCCCCAGCTCCTCGCTGAGTCTGGTGAATAAGTACTCGTAGCCATAAGCTGCTTTACAGTTCAGCCACACCATGTGGTACGGGCTCCTCGTGATCCAGCTTCGAACCAGCTCCAGAATTCCACTCAAACACTCTTCCTAGATGGGTTTAACACAGAATTCAATGCTTTGAAGAAACTCCCTTCCCCTTTTTTGCCCAACCCCTGGAGGTATCCATGACAAGAGGGGAGAACCATGAATTACTGTACATGACCCAGCTTATCACCCCATCTTTCCAGACAGACTTACACGACTTGGAATTTGATAAAACCTTGGATCACAGAAAGTAGTATCTAAATACACACTTTGGATATCTTTTACTCTGAAAAAAAGAAACAAATTGGCTTAGCCATCCCATGGGACCTAACTGTACATACAATGCTGACCCTCAGTTATCTTAGAGGGTGTTCCACTTCCAATTTTTTTTTGTTGTTGTTCTCAACTTTACTGAGAAACCACTTCCACATAATAAAATGTAGATTTTGAGTCAGCAAGATGATTCAGAGGGTAAAGGCACTTGCCACCAAACAACTAGAGCTCAATCTCTAGTACAAATGATGGAAGGAGAGAACTGACTTCTTCAAGTTGTCCTTTGACTTGCACAAGTGTATGCACATGCACACACACAAATAAATAATAAAAATAGAGATTATTTTCATGGCTGATCCAGTGCCTTCTATCAAATTGCTGTTAATACCATTCCAGTCAGTATACACAACTTTCCATGACCTCACTCAGGGAGGGAACTTCCCTCTACAATTACAACATTTCAAATCACATTGATTTTTAACAGGACAAAAGAATGGTGGGGAAAGAGCAGTAATGCTTTATAAACTGTGCAGCCAAGAGTAATATAGTGTTCTGTACCTGCCCCCAGAGTGCAAGAGCTCCATCCTGGAAGCTTCTCCTTTTGCCAATCTAAAGTCCCCTGTGTATAAAACAGTTCCATTATTGCCTTGAAATAAAAACCTGAAAAAGAAATCATATCTCAGTGACTTGCAAAACTCGAACTCCTGATAAAAGAAATACATGCTAAACTGTAACACAGGTTTCCTCCATTACGGGCAGTACTGACAGAACTCTAGTGGTTCTAAGTCCTTACCCAACATTTAACTGCAACCTTTTTCTCTGAGTAGCAAAAAATAAAATAGCAGAATGGAGACAGTACTGAATCTGTACTAGCCGTGTCCTGTAGTGTCTTAGGATTTCAAATGATAAACTGAAACCATTCTTTTCCAGGGAGAGAAAAAGTCACATGGAGAGATAGCCATTAAAGAAGTTCACTCAAAGAAAGCCACATTTCAAAGGTTGTCTTCACTTCAGTTTCCCAAATTCTCTACACATATTACCTTTTAGCTCCTAAAAAGATATTTAATATGAAATGGCAAAGTAGATGGGCCCTTACATAACTGATCCTGGGCAGTGACCAGCTGGTAAAAGAGTCACAACAATCTCTTCCTTCTAAAAAGAACATAAAGGGAGCAGATGTTATCATTACAATCTGGCCAAGTAGAGCAATATCTCAAAATGCAGCTTTTCTCATTCCCTTACTCTCCAGACCTCGGTGACTGAAACCTCTGTCCACTAAGCAGTTAAACGAGCTATGACAGGACCCGACTCTGTTTCTAGTTACACAAGTAAGAGAATAAAAAACTGTCTGCCTAGAATTCTATCACATAATTACCCGTATCAACCAAAAAGTGGGAATGTTCCAAAATGTCTGTCAACCAATGAATAGACAAACGGTATGGGTTTGTTCACACCCTGGAACACTAGTTGGCCATAAAAGATCCTACAAATATAGTACATTCATATACACAGATGCCCCTTGAAAACATGCTCAGGAAAAGACGCTAGACACATGACGCGTATGAGTCCATTGACAGGCAAGCTCAAAAAGACAGAAAGTAGAATAGTGCTTCTCAGGAACTGTGACAGGAAGGAATGGAGAGTTGCTATGATGGGTACAGTTTCTGGACGATGAAAATATTCTAAAATCAGCTATGATCATGGATATATAATTCTGAGTCTACTAATGCCACTGAGTCTTGTACTTTAAATGGATGAACTGTGTGGCTACAAATATCTCAATAAAGCTTTTTTTTAAAAAAAAAAAAAGGACTGGGTATAGTCTGGCCCCAGTTCATCACATTACACATGGTATGGTCCTTTTAGGAACAGAGCCTGTTGGGCACCACTCAATAGGAGGCAGTAGGTCTGCACACACCAGTTCACTGCTTAGTAAGTCCTCACTGAAGCTCTTTACATACCCCTAACTCTGCTCATCCCACAGACCCTTCTCAAGTGGGGGTCTCCCAATTTGAGACGGACAAATGCTGCACCAAAGCAGGGTCAAAGAACAAGAAAGGACAATGTAAGGACAACATGGTACAAGACTGCTCACCATGAGCCTGCCTTGCTGCTCACTGCTTATGAGAAAGTCGCTCAGCAGTGCATCTGCAGGTGACAAGGCCACCAAGGAATAACATCCTTCCAAATCCTCAATAGCATTTAGAAAGGTTCAAGCCTGCCTTCCTGCCTGCCTTCCTTCTTTCCTTCCTGCCTATCTTCCTTCCTCCTACCCTTCCTCCTTTTCCTTTCTAAGACCCTGCACACATCCCCACAAACTGGCCCTGAAGGATGAAAATTTGAAGAGGAAACACTTCAATTGTCTGGTCTCCCAAGAAGAAACATCTAAAAAGGTCACTTCAGTTCTTACCACAGTCACACAACACAGGTCACCCTCAAGGGCACCACAGCGAAGCACAGGACACCCTCAGAGCTCAACACAGCAAGACAGAAATGTGGTACAGTGTTATGACAGACTAACAGAGCAGAGGCTAACTAGGCTTGCCATGGAACAGGAAAACCCCTCTTAGTCCTTAGTTTCACTTAGAGTTTTTGTTTTGTTTTCTTTTCTTTTAAGGTAGATACACAGCCTTTTTATCATTAAAACAAAACATTCACAGAGTACTATTTCTAAATGTAAGGAAAATAAATGTTATCCACTTGGACAGGGACTTTTATTTTGAATTAAGAAAATGAATCAAGATTATATGGAATTTGCTTTAAAATATTAACCACTATTTTATATCTCAAATATAACAGAATAAATGTGACAATGATACCATGTAGTATTACCAACTATCATTCTCATCATGAGCATGTAAAACCAAAAAGGAAAAATTCTAGGAAAAAATTAAAAGATAAATATGCTATGTTCAATCTTCTCAGAGTTGGAAATAAACACATTACTCTTCAGACTAAATGTCTGCATCTCCCAAAACTCAGGATGAAATGCTAACTCCCAAAAGGATTTCATTAAGAAGATTTTGACCTGTGATTAATTCTTAGGGGGAACCTCCCAGTAACGGGATTAGTAACTTTTAAAGAGGAGCTTTCCCACTTGTGAGAAAAGACAGTCAGCTAAGAATCCAAACGGAGAGACCCCCAGTCTACTGTAAGAGCCCCAGTGTGCACTAAGAGAGCCTGGTCTACAGTGAGAGACCCTGGTCTAAAGGGAGAGCAGCCCAGTCTATAGGAACCAAAACAATCACAAATGTTTCATTGTTTTTTTCTGAAAATTCACTCCATTCATAAATGTTTATTTATGAATAAATGAGTATTCAAAATCAAAGAGAAAGCCAAACAACTGTTTTAGCAATAAGAAGAAAAATCCAAAGTATTCATTATTTAGTTACCTCACCCAATGCTTCATCAACTAAAGATATCTGGGTAGGAGTTTCAATTTCAATTGCTACCTATGAAAATAAAGCAAGAGATCACACGATGTCAATTTTCCAGGGCTTTCCATGCCTTTGCTGTCTCAAATGCTGCAAACAGATTAAGTAAAGAAAAAAAATCCTGTGTAGACTTTAGTCACCCTACTTACAGACAGTTGGTTACCACTGGACTTTTTCTGCCATGTTTACATTGTCAGTGTCCCCTTAATTTTCTCTTAATCACCTCATGCAGGCGAGATTCATTTTATTTTGCTAGACTGAAAAGCTATCCATTCTGTCCTTCTCTTGCTATATAGGTCTGGCTGGCATGGGACTTATGATCCTGGGGCTGGGCTACAACTCAGTGGTAGAGCACTTGCCTGGCATGTACAAAGTCCTAGTCTCCGTCCCCGGTACCACAAAATGTAAGAAAAAGGGACTTGTGATCTTGCCTTACACTTCCAAATGCTGAGATTACAGGAGTGTGCAAGGCTCCATTTTATTTATGTAATATTCTATTATTCTGCTTGTTACCTTTCCTTTTTAAAAAATATTTTGTCTATTATTCTCATGTATGTAAGTGCATAGGTACTACAATTCCTTCGGAGGTCAGAAAGGGCATTGGATTCTCCTGGAACTGGAGTTAAGGATGGTTGTTAGCCACCATGTAGGTGCTAGGAATCAAATCCAGGTCCTCTGCAAGAGCAGCCTTTTAACCACTGAGCCATCTCTCCAGCCCTGACCTTTCCTTTTAGTAATATTTATTTTTATTTCTGTTTGTTTATGCCTATGTGTCTATCTGAATACATCCCACATGTGTGGTTATCTATGGAGGCCAGAAGAGGGCATCAGATTTCTTGAAGCAGGGATTACAAGCAGTTGAGCTGACTGCCGTGGATGTTGGCAACTAAGCTCACGTTCTCTGGAAAAGCAGCAAGTGTTCTTTGCATTTGTTGTTGTTTGTTTGGACAGGGTCTCCCTAGTCCCAGCTCACCTAGAAGTCACTATGTGAACCAGGCTGCCTGGATCTCAAGATCCACCTGCCTCTGCCTCCCCAAGGCTGCGATTAAAGGCACATGCCACCACACCCAGTTAGTAGCAAGTCTTCTTAATCATTGAACCATATCTTCAGCTCCTGCTGCCCTTTCTTATTATAACCTTTAAACTCTGATTTTTCCCAAATTAGCCTGATCTGAAAACACTTAGCAGTTATCATAATGAACATTGTACACTTTAATACACCTTAGCTAGACAGTCCACAAGACTTAAATAAAGCATAAGCCCAAATTCAAATTCTTGAAGAACAAGAAAACAAATCACCAATTGCTGGCTTCTAAATTGAATCACAAAACACCAAATACTAATTAATGCAGGCAAGTATAATGTACGAAGGAGTTTAAAAAATATTCCCTATGTGCCCAACAAAGTAGTGTTATTTTAAAAAATAAGACTTAAGACTTACAATTCGTTTTTCCCAAAATCTGTATTTCGGGTTTGTTAACAATAACTCCTTAGTAACAGGAGAACAGTACAGGAAAACCTTCAAGCTGAAAGGAAATGATCAAATAAATAAATAAATATTTTTTTAAAAGAGTAAAAAAACTGTTTCAGTGAGGTCTGAAATAAACTATTTTGGTGAATCAGTAATACATTTCAAAGGACATAATTTTTCTCTGACAACTCAGAAATAGCTGGCACAGAAAGTGTGACAGCAGCTCCCAATTCCTGCCATGATTGGATGTGCAAAGTAGAATGTGCGCCTAGTAGGTGACCCCGAGCATGGGAAAAAAATAAAACAATGCTTGCACTTGATCGGGTACATGTAGAAAAGACACTACCAAATATTAAGCTACTTCAGGAAAACAGGAAACAGGTGCTGGGAACAGAAAATTCCGCTTTTTTTACTTCAGGTTAATCTATCTACCCTTTATTTATACTGAAGATCAAACCCAGGTCTTTATACCCACTACTAAAGTGCTCTATCACAGAGCTACATCCAGACCTTATATTCACTTTTTAGTGAGCAGGTATTTATTTCATATTAAATTCTAAAAACATAATAGCATAATTAGATTAGGAATATATTCCATGGTAGATTATATTTTCACCACCACCATATACCCCATCTGTTCATGCTTTCTTAGAAAATGGACTCAAAAGTCCTTCACTGAGTTAAGCATGATGGCACATGTCTGTAATCCCAGCACTCAAGAGGCAGAGGCAGAAGGATCATTCCAAGTTTGAGGCCAGCCTGGTCTACATACTGAGTTCCAGAATACCCAGGGCTAAGTAGCAAGACTCCCCTCCGCCCCCACAAACCCACACCCATGTGTGTGCACACTCCTTCATTGGGACAAGGGCCTACATTCCCTCACCTTGAACATAGGCAGACGTCTGTAACTGTCTGGTCACAGATCATGATGGAAATAAGTGCAGAACACTTGAAGCTGACTTTCTGGGTATGGCCTCCTGGTCCTCTCTTGGGATGTACAATTTTTTTTGTTTTGGGTTTTTTTTTTTTTTTTAGATAGAATCTCAAAAAAATTTGAATACCTTGGGTAGCCTAGAACTTCTTATGTAGACCGGGCGGGCCTTAAGACAAGGAGACCAGCCTGCCTCTGCCTCCTGAAGGCTGGGATTAAAGGTGTACACAACCACACCTGGCCTGGATGTACATTTTCTTAGCCATGAATCTCCGTTATCAAGACTAACTATTCCAAAGCTACCAGATTAATGCACCTTTTCAGAGACAGGGACATGCTCAAGGAGCCCAGCTGTTCTAGACACTGTTATGGCTGTGAGTCTTCCCAGGTTTCAGACACTCAAGTGAGTCTTCAGATAATTTCAGTCCCAACTAGTGTTAGGCAGGCACAAAGTCAGCAATACCTACTGTACCCTGTCACAAATCCTAACGCATAGAAACTGAAGGATTAGTGTCATTTTAGGTCACTCACATATGGGGTAATTTATTACACAGTAATAGACACTGGATATACAGGCTCTGAAATCAGACAGACCTGGTTGAAATCCTGTTCCTGCTACTCACTCGTTATGACACACTGGGCAATTAATTTAACCTCTCTGGTTTCTCGGTTTCCTCATCTATAAAGCAGAAATAAAAACTGTGTCTATTTAAAAGGGTATCAAGGGGATTTTGCACTGTGTCACTTGCTACTATATTTTCAACCTCCAGCACCAAGTCTGGTCCTTCATAGAAACTGAAAAACACTTGCTGGGCTAAGAAAGTTACGGTGCTTTGAAGACAGTAAGTTTCCAACAAATATGAGTTGTTACCAACAACACACAAAATATGATACTTATGTATAAAGATGTCATAATGAAACCACTTCTTTTTGTTTTTGTGTGTGTGCAGGTGTACAGAGACGCCAGAAAACAACCTGGGGTGCAGTTTCTCAAACTCTGTCTACGTTTTTGTGTGACAGAGTCTTTCAAAAGCCTGGAATATACCAAGTAAGATATTTAACGGCCAGCAAACTCCAGGGATCTACCCGTCTCCACCTCCTAGTGCCGGAATTACAAGTGTGGCCCACCAAGCTGTTCTTTTTCACGAGTTCTGGAGATTGAATTCAGTTTTTCACTTTACCAACTGAACTATCTCCTCAGCCCCTGAAACTCACTTCTTTATAGGCTAACCAAAAAGGTAACACACACACACACACACACACACACACACACAGGTGCACACACACAATCTTACAAAAATAAAAACAAATGTGTTATTGCACAAATATAACATTAAGAAAAGTCTATTCGGCATGATCCTATTTATTTAGTTTTTGTTTGTTTTTTGAGACGTGTTTTACTCTATAACTCAGGCTGGCTTTGAACTCTGTCCTCCTGCCTCAGCCTCCTCAGTGTTGGGATTATTGTTATGTACTACCACAATTAGCCTCCTAGTCAGATAAAAGTTGAAAATAGGCAAATGTAGCCCATGACAAAAGTCAAAATAGGGTTACTTCTGCAGAGAGGAATAGCTGGGCGGAGGCACAGGGTCTGGGATATTGGTAATGTTCAATTTCTTTTTAAAAAAACATCTTATTTATTTTTATTTTAAGTGTATACATGCATTGCTTGCATGAATGTAAGGGCACCTGTGTCATGCACTGCCTGAGGAGGTCAGAAGAGGGCATCGGATCCCCTGGAACTGGAGTTACAGAGAGTTGTTAGCTGCATGTGAGTGCTGGGATTCAAACCTGGGTCCTCTGCAAGAGCACCTAGTGCTCTTAATCTCTGAGCCATTTCTCCAGTCCCCATTTTCTTTCTCTCTTTTTTTAAAAAATATTTTATATTTTTATTTTATGTATATGAGTGTACTGCCTGCATGTAAGTGCACCCATGTCATACAATGCCCCTGGAGGTCAGAAGAGGGTGTCCGATTCTCCTGGAACTGGAGTTACAAATGGTTATTAGCCACCATGTAGGTGTTGGGAACTGAACTTGGGTCCTCCGCAAGAGCAGTCAATGCCCTTAACCACTGAGCTGTCTCTCCAGTCCCACATTCAATCTCTTGATCTGTGTGGAGTCTCCAAAGAGGTGCTCATCATACTGCCCCTTACAATGTATGTACTGTTCTGTCTAGGTGTTATAATTCAATTAAGGTGCTTACTTATATAGACGCAAATAAGCAGCAAAATCAATTTACCTGCATTCCAATCTTCTTTTCAAGGTAGGGGCCCTTAATCCTTTCATGTGATCTACAAGGAAAAGAATCATCAGCATTATTTTAAAAGTTTTAGTAATTTATTTGTATTTTGATGTATAGGAGTGCTTCACCTGCATGTACGTAGGTAGGACAGGTAAGTGCAGTGGCTGCAGAGGCCAGATGAGGGTTTCTACAGTTATGATGGTTGTTAGCTGCTATCTGGGTACTCGGTCCTCTTGTAGAGCTGCCAGTGCTCTTAACCACTGAGCCTCTTTTCCAACCCCATAAACATTATTTTTAAGAGAATTCCTTCACCCATACCAAATGAGGTGTCTTCCTAAGCTTCCTACTGAGAGAAATTACAAGAGGTTCACTTTAATAAGAACTGATGTACACTGGCTCTTTCTTTTACAGACGAACCCTTCTGAGTACAGGACAGTAACTATTAAAAGTTGCCCAACCCTGAGCCATCAAAAACAATTCAAATTCCATGTGGTTCAGGAGACTGAGGCAGAAGAATTCTAAGTTCAAAGCCAGCTTAGCTACACAGTAAGACCCCATTTCAATTTAAAAATTTTTTGAATTTTATTTATTTTTATTTTATGTGTACGAGTGCATTGCCTGCATGTATATAAGTGCACTTGGATCATGCAGAGCCAGCAGAGGCCAGAAGGTGTTGGATCCCCTGGAACTGGAGTTAAATAGTTAGCTGCTAGTACTGCAAACTGAACCCAGGTCCTCTGCAAGAGCAGCCAGTGCTCTTAACTCCTGAGCCATCTCTATAGCCCCAATTAAAAATTTTAAAGGGATGGAGGTATAGCCAGTGGGGCAGCACTTGCCAAGCATGTGCAAGATTTGTGTTCAGTTCCTAGTACCACACTCACATATACATACAAAAGTAATCTGAAACAGTCTGAATTGCTCCTAGCAGGCCTAAAGAAGGATAACAGCTTCCAGTCTGTCCCTTCACTCTCCTCTCAACTTGATCATCCCCTGGCCTCCCTCTATGTGACCCATTTAGTTCCTACCATTTAAGTTACTCTACCTGGAAATTCAAGCTTGATTCCACAGTATCCAATAGGAAATCATTTAAGCTAAAGAAAGAAATGCTTCATGACTTCTTAGTGTACTGTGGCCTCTGGGCTGAAATGTGAAGCATTACTATCCACACAGACTTGCTTCCACAGCTCTCCAGTTGACAGAGACCAGTCCACTGCTGCTAACATCAAACAGAGATTCAGATATCAATTCTGAATCTTTCATGTGTAGAAGCCCAGACAAGAATTTCCAAACACTTCTAACTGGTTCAGCTAAATCAAGCCAAGTGTAATCACTTAATTATCAGTACTACCAACACACACACACACAATTCGTAACTAGAGATTTTCAAACCCACTGAAAACATGGGACTACACCTCACTAGGCAGCTATTGACTGGACACATGTCCACTAAGACAGGCCACATGTCTCCTCAGAAAGCAGATCTACACTACTCAGGCTACACTTGGGCCAGGATCTTAGGGCCTATGGGTTATCTCCCAGGGCAAGACTCTCTGACATGGGGTTTCCAGTGAGATTGTACCATGGCAAAAAGGACACTGAGTTAGGCTTCCACTCCATGTTCCCACAGCAGACAGGACCCTGCACCTGCTGCATCATGCCCCACCCCCGTTCCTGGCACCTGGAATGAGACCCCTTCCCAACCGGAAGTAGGAGAACCTAGTGAGTTAACTAGACTACATCCAGTCTACTTTTTTCAGAGCAACTTTTTTCTTTTCTATGACCAAAATAAATCTTAAGTAGTCCCTTCAAGCCATCTTCCCTAATCCTAAACTACATGTTTAAGCCATGGTGTTTTCTCATCCTCTGGAACCTAAAGCTTAAGTGAACATCAAGTTTCCAAATGGGCATCGGATGGGTCCATGGACTACTCCAAATTATATTAAAAAAAAAGAAAGGGTCTTCCTGTAGCCCCAACAGGCCTAGAACTCACTATGTAAACCAGGCTAGCCTCGATTTCACAAAGATCTGTCTACCTCTGCTTCTGCCTCCCCAGTGTTGGGATGAAAGGCATGTGCCACCATGTCTGAACCTAAAGAATTCTTGTGAGTGTTTTGAGGTAGATGCAATACTCCTGGGGTAAGGTGACCCATTTCCCTCCCAAACCACAAGATGGACCAGATCTCCTATGATCCACCAGAAAACCCCCAAAGGGGAGGCTGGCAAATGATAATTTAAATGATATTACAATGACACCAAAGTGTTTTGAAGATTAAGTGTACACATGTGGGAAAACACCCTGGTGCTTGAGGTTTTTTTTTTTTAATATTTTATGTATTATTTTTATTTTATGTGTTTGAGTATATTGCCTGCATGTATGTAAGTTCACACATGTCATGCAATGCCAGAGGACAGAAGAGAGTGTCAGATTCCCTGGAACTGATAGTCACCATGTGGATGCTAGGATTTGAACCAGGGTCCTCTGCAATAGCAGCCAGTGCTCTTAACCTCTGAGCCATCTCTCCAGTCCTGTGCTTTAGTTTTTGAAATAGCAGGAATAACTCAGCCACAGTCTCAAGGACATTTAGCTACAAAAGGACAGCCTGACCAACAGGAGACATAGCTACCAATATACAACTGCAATTTTCTTGATTATTTCACATCTCTCTACCTTTTGAGACGGCTCACGGTCTCATCATTAATCTCATAACTGTCTGTGAGTTAAGACAGTTGTTGTCCTTATACTGTAAGGCATTCTGATACTTTTAGAATTAAAGTTTGGGGGGGGGGTGGATAGCTTAGTTGGTAAAGTGTTTCCCTCATAAGCACAAGGAAGAACCTAAACTCAATCCCCAAACCCATGTACAAATGCCAGATGTGGCTGTATACACCTGTAGGCCCAGTGCTGAGGAGGTAGAGAGAGGGCTCACTGGCCATCCGGCCCAGCCTAACCGGTGCACTTTAGGCCAATGTCTGACTCAAAGAAGGAGAACAACATTCCTGAGGATGGCACACAAGGTTGTTCTCTAGCCTCCACATGCATGCGCACAAACACAAACATACTGAAGTCTTCATGAAGGAAGTTTCATGAGGAAAACCTAGACCTTCTGTCTGGATTAGCCAAATAGCCCAGGGGGCTCCCTGAGGGCCTGGTCACCCTTGAGGGTAACACTGCTGCTTGGTTTTTCACTGACGGTCACTGCTGGGTGAAGACGCCCTTGTTTGCACTTTAGTGTTGAGTCTAGAACTAAAAATGTGATTACTGTTAAAAGAAAAATTCCTGTTTTACACTGGAGGCTGGGATCAGGGCTTCACAATAAACTGGCAGGGAGGCTTAACAAACAGGAAACATGACTTGGGAGTGTCTGCAGAACTCCCCTCTCCCAGCTGCACAGCTCCAGCCTATCTTCTACCCAACAGAAGGGAGTCACCTGCACAAATATAGGACAATGCTCTCATGAATTCCTTTAGAAGAATTACTTTTGGAAAAAGAGGTACAGCCCAGGTGTAATGTGAGCATATGTGCCCAGCACTGCAAAGCAAAGAAAGTAATAAAATAATTATGTCTCCAGACTCACTAATCCTAAACACAGAAAGTTCCTAAGTTATACTTTAATGATAGCTATGTTAAATAAGGTTTGTAGAAGGCCACAGATCCAGACTTGGCCTCTGTACCATTACAGAATTCAATCATAGTCACTGGGTTATGGTTGGCTATAGGAGGCTTTGTAACCAACTAATGAAAAAAATCAAACCATAAGTGTAATCCTCAAGCATAACCAGGCCCTCAAAGGAGCTCACAATGCTAGTTGGTTAATCCAGACAGGGGGTCTGGGTTTTTCTCATGAAAAACTAAAGGCACTTTTCAGAAGGAGCATCATCAACAGTTCACAGCATGCAATAGTTGAAGCCTATAATCCCAGCTACTTAGGAAACAGGCAAATTTGGGGCCAGCCTGGACAACTTACTGAGCCCATGTTGCAAAAATTTTTGTGTACTTTTAAAAGGGGGCAACCTGGTCTACCTAGTGAGTTCCAGGCCAGCCACGGCTACACTGTGAGACCCTATCTCAAAAAAGAAAAGAGATACTAAAGTTAATTCCTATGTAGCTGTAAAATGATAGAATTCTGGTAGCCTGATGTAGTCTATAGACAAAACTGCATCCTGCTTTCCTAGACTAGAACAACCCTTTCCCATCAGATACAGGCAGAAAATCTGAAAAGAGAAGGAAACATGGGCGGCCCACATCTGTAATCTCAGCCCTCCAGAGGTTGAGGCAGGAGGGCTGAGAGTTCAAGACCAGCCTGGGCCACTTAGCTAGATCCTATCTCAAAAAATTAATAAGTAGAACCAGGATGTACCTAAGATGGGAGAGTGCTTGCCTAGCATAAACGAAGTCCTGGGCTTTATCCCCAGAACCGAACAAACCTGGCATGATGGCCCACATTTGTAATCCTGGTCCTTGCAAGGTGGAGGCTGGTGGATCATCCTCGGCAAGGTCTCAAGTTTGAGATCAGCGTGGGGTACGTGAAAATCCGCCCACCTCCCCATAAGTGAATAAAAAGAAAAACACGGTGCCCTGTACTTGGTTAAGTGTACAGACTGGTTGCGTGTGCATGTCGGCGTCGGCGTAATGTTTGGGGATTCTATCAGGAGAGAATCTGAAACTTGTTTTCTTACGCATGAATAAGAATTAGGGAAGTGTGGGAAGCTAACTAATCCTTGCCAGACTCGTACTCCCCAGTGTTTCAGAGCTACTCCTAGCTCACAATAGCTCTCACCGCAGAGTCCAGGGTCGGGGCTCAACGAGCAGTTAGTTGTTATAAAAAGCTGTTCAGATCTGGAAATAATAAAGCCAAGGCAAGGTTACGAGCCAACGGGGGCAAGGCGTGCTTCCCACTGCCCCTCTATGTCCTGCAGCCTGCTGTCCCCTTCACCGGGCCCTGACCCTCTGCCCCCCTCCAGCACCTCGTCTCCGTAGTGAGTGGCCCACGGCGCGCCCTCACCTTTGTGGCAATGGGACAGGAAGTAGGCGCGGGCTTTCAGGTTCTCCCTGTCGAAGCGGTCTATAGAGATGGTTGGATACTCCGCCATCTGTCCCAGGAAGGAACTCATAGCGCCACACAGGGCCGCCCCCGGAAACCCCGCGGAGCAGAGGTCCACCTCGCCTCACCGTCAGACTTCCGGGAACCTGCGCGCAGCTTGCGGGGAGGGCGTGTCCAATCGGAGGAGACCAGCGTAGGGGGCGGGGCCAAGGAGCGTCCCGAGCGTCCTGTTGGGGATCCGCACCGAGCCTGAGCTCCAGAGCTGCGACTAACCTGGAGGCGTCATGTGCTGGCCAGAACCCCACCGAGGACGGCGGGAGCGTCTGCTGCCCGTGGTGAAGGGCTGCCCGTGGTGTATGCCGCGTCTGTGAAGCGGCAAACGCCGCTGGAAATGTTGGCGGAGCTTCCAAGGGAGCCGTGCAGCTTCCCTG
Organism: Eospalax fontanierii; assembly: GCA_035773235.1. Lineage (NCBI taxonomy): Eukaryota > Metazoa > Chordata > Mammalia > Rodentia > Spalacidae > Eospalax > Eospalax fontanierii. The sequence continues at coordinate 63,520,917 of CM069540.1, read as the reverse complement.
GCCGTCAGACTGAGCTCTTGGTTCTCTTATCTCCTCCCCCCGTCTCTGTCGTGTGGGATAACCATGAGAAGTGTATGAGAAAATCGGATTAGTCTTGGAATTAATAGATTTCATGGGTATTGGTGTCCTTTTCCATTTGTACATAATCTATAGAACTATATTTGATGATCACAACTCAGATGTATGATCTTAGGAAGAAAAAAGATACCACCCCAAGATGGTTTATTTGCTAGCCCTCAGCCATCACTGGGGCTGTATTTTTATGACGTTAGAAGGACATACACGGAAAAAAGGATGATGGGGGAAAAGTCTGGAAAGGTTTGTAGCAGTATTGAGGACCACTAAGGAGTCCCCAGCAAGTCTTCCTTAGACACACAGTAACGCTGTTCACAAACAACGGAACCACGAAATCCTGCTATGCAGAACACATAGCTAAGATGTGCCTTCAAGTCACCTTTAAAGCTTTTGAAGACCATGTAATCGCGGAATATGTCAAATAATGTTTGCACAGAGTCAGACAAGAGCTGGGAATGACGTCAGGAACAAATTTTGACCAGAGGAATCAGAATGCCATAGTCAGAGAACATCAGCTTACACTTGCAGCCATAATACTCAGAGTTCTGCTCAAATAAAGGACCAGGGAAATCCTGACAGGAAATAATGAAATTAGTAAGCATACTTGTGTACATATACTCTTATGGAAGATTGTTTTTCTTTGGCTTTTTGACTTTTTCCACCTCTTCTGAGAAATTTTTACACAACACTAGGTACATAAGTACATAAAACAGGCGTATGAACTAAACATTTGCTTATAATAAATCATAAACTTATTTTAAAACAATTCATTAGTGTACATATCATTTTACCATTTATTTCTTTAATAAATGGTAGAATGAAAGCAAATGTGCATACTAGTGACATGGACATGTCTGTTTCTTTTTACATAAAGAACTAAACATTTTTAGATATTTTTATTTCTTATGCGTTGTTTTGTCTGCATGTATATATGTGCACCATATGTGCACAATGCTGACAGAAGCCTGAAGAGGGCGTTGGAATCCCTGGAACTGGAATTAGCTGTGAGCCTTCATGTGGGTGCTGGAAACACAATCCCTGTCTTCTGCAAGAGCAGGAAGTTCTCTTAATTGCTCAGCGATCTCTCAGTCCCCTGAAGAATGAAATCTTAGCTGAATATTATCTGAAAGTGCATGATGCAGAGGATCTGCAGCATTTTTAGAGTTGATCCATACTTTAATTTGGTAATCATCAATGCTGAGAATGCTGCTTCACATTAAGATAGCATTTTCAAAGTGACAGAAGTATGTTTACATCCATTTCAGAAACTGTTAGAAATCCAGTTCTATTCTCAAGCCAAAATTCATCGAGTGATTTTTTTTTATGAAAGTCAAAGCAGCAACTCATATAGGAATTTTAGAAATTCTAACACAATACAATCCAAAAATATATTACTTTAACACTCACATGCTGAAGAATGATGGTAGGAGAATATTAAAAAATCTTTGTTTTCTATAATTTAACCATTGTTTCTGTAACAGCAGAAAAATTTGTATGCACAGTAAAAACACTGAAATTTACAACAGAGTCTTCAGTCTGAGCTGAGATGTTTTAGGCAACATTTGTTGGTGTTGTGTGCTATGATGGCCTGTGCAAAGCAAAGTGTGTATGTTTTGAGTTCAGAACTAAGTCTGCAGTGATGTTGTGCAACAACACCCTGGCATGTGCTACCAGAATCATCTTGCATGCCTTAAGCATTTGCTTTTGGTCATTGTGGGTTTAGAAATCTTTAACTGTCGTCAAATAGTTCATGAACCCACATATTTAGAGATAAGACCTTACATGAGGTGGTGACCAAACATCAAGAAGTTATACTGTATTTGACTCTTAGGGAGAGATAAGGAGAGAGGAAGAAGCCATCACTTCTCAGCTTTTTGGCATCCTTAACCTTAAAATGAAAATTTCAGAAGAAGACCAATATTTAGATTCTGAAACCCAAGAGGAATTTTTCCAGTAGGTGTCTGTAAGTAAAAGTCTAAGACATATCCAACATGTACTATGCTCTGGTCCCTCATTCTCCAGTTGGGAGACTCCATCTTTCAGCCATCTTAAACACTCAGACCTTCTGTGCCCTTGATTCACTCTGTCTCAGCAAGACTGAAAACTGCTAACAAGCTTATGTTGGATGCTTGAAAATTAGTTATTGAGGGATTGTGTGTAGCTTAGTGGTAGAGTATATGCTTAGCACACATGAGGCCTGGGTTTAATCCCTAGCAACACACACACGTTATTGAGATTGATATATCATTGTTGGAATGTCACTATAGGATATATTTCCTTAATTTTATGTACTTATAATTTGTCAGTGTAAATAACTTGCATAATAAGGACTGGATGGCTCAGCAGTTATGAGCACTGGTTGTTCTTACAAAGGACCCAGGTACATTTCCCAGCACCCACATGGCAGCTAGTCCATAACTGGTTCCAGGGGAATATAACACCCTCCTTTGGTCTCTCAGGCTTTGCATGTGTGTTTTGCACTTGCAGGCAGGCAAAACACTCATACACAGGAAATAAAACAAAAACTTGTATTATAAATACAGTACACAGTGCTTCATGCCTCTAAATCCCAGCTACTTGGGAGGTTGAGGCAGGAGGATTTCAAGTTTCAGGCCAATCTGCACAACACAGGGAGATTCTGTCTCAAAAATAAATGAATAAATACATTTACTGTGCTGTATGCTCTTCTTTTAGAAGAAATAAAGTACCACACAAGGAAGTATGCACTGATATTTTTAGAGCTGTGGTAACTAGAGCTCTGACTGGGTGGCTTAGATGATACATGATAGAAATGTATCCTCTCAGTTCTGAGGAAGTCCAAGACCAAGATGCTGTTAGGGTTGGTTGTGGAAAAGCACTGTGAGGAAGAATGTCTCTCCCACAACTTCCGGTGATTTGGACCTCAGCAGTGGGGAACGGAGGTCAACACTGTCTGGAGAGGGCCATGGATCAGCTGTAGCAATCACTCATTACTTCAGAAAAGAATTATAGGACAAGTAAGAGTGAAGTACAGGTTGCAAGTTTATTGATTAGGAGCTTTTAGAATTACATTGTTTAAACGAAATAAACTAGAATGCTGACCAAAGAGATAAAAAATGTGTTGGTCTACTTGTTAACAAAGATTTTTTTTTTTGTAAATGAAATTATGGGTGATTAACGAGGGTACTAAACAAGCTTACAGATGAGGAAAAAATGGAATTGAGACAAAAATCACAGGTAACAATTAAATATTGAGGTAATTTTTTATACATGGGTCACACATAGAGATCATGTGTGACATATACTTTCATCCTGAGCATGGCTCACCAGCTGTCTTTACTTTGTTTACTTTGTTTAAACTTTTCATACGTGTGTACACAGTGTATTGAGCACATTCCCCGCTCCCCCACCTTCCTTTGCTTTGCTCATTTTCATTTGTCCTTCCCCATCATGTATTCATACATGGTTTTGTGTGTCTCCATAAAAATCCAGGAGCCAAAAATGAGAGGAATATACATAACATTTGTCCATTCGAGAATGGCTGAAATTTCTTGCTTATCTCTAATTTCATCAAGTTCTTAACGAATGACAAAACTTCATTCTTAATAGCTGAAAAAATTCCAGTGTGTGTATAAACACATTTTCTTTATCCATGCCTCTGTTGATGGACCTAAGTTGGTTCCACAGCTTACCTATTGTGAACAGTTTGGCAACAAGTATTGATGAGTAAGTATCTCTGTGATATGTTGACTTGAAATTCTTTGGGGAAGTATCCAGAAATGGTAGAGCTGGGCCAGGTGCATTTTTAGTTTTACGAGAAACTGCTATATGGACTTCCATAATGACTAGTTTACAATCCTACCAGCTCACTAGCCATCTTAATGATCTCAAAAAAATTATGTGTGTTGTGCATACCTGTGTGCAGGTGCTCTTGGAGGCCAGGGGCATTGGAGTTCCTGGAGCTCGAGTTGCAGGTGGTTGTGAGCTACCCAGTGTGAGCACTGGGAATGAACTCAGGTCCTCTGCAAGAGCAAAAAGTGCTCTTAACTGCTGAGCCATCTCTCTAGACCCACACAATAGTCTTGTTTGTTATATTTTCCAGGAAGGGAGTATTTCTATGCACAGTTTCTGTATATGACGGCTTCCAGTTTGCTATTTAAAATATTTGTATTTATTATTTTTATCTTATGTGTGCCTGAATGGATGTAAGAGCACCTGTGTCATGCAGTGCCCACAGAGGGCAGAAGAGGGTACTGGAGCGCCTGGAACTGGAGTTGCTGGCTGCCATGTGGATGCTGGAAATTGAACCTAGGTCCTGTGCAAGAGTAGTCAGTGCTTTTAACCACTGATTTATCTCCCCAGCCCCAGTTAGCTATTTTAAAATTTTTGACTCAGAAAGAGAAATCAGCTCCAAGTGAGTGAGGGGCTCTTTTCCTTTCCCATAGCTCCTTAGTTCTCTGTTTCTCTGCCTCATCTTCACATGCTATTTGCCTTACATGTATTCTTGTGTCCAAATGTTTCCATACAAAGGATACCAGCCATACTGGAATAGGAACTCACGATGCCTCTATGGCCTTGTCATAACTAATTTTCACCTGCAGTGGCCCTATTCCTAAATAAGGCTGTATTCTGAGGTTCTGAGAGCTAGGAATTAAACATTTGAATTTGAAGAGGGACCTAATTTAACTCATAAGAAAAAGCAATGTAAAGTAATATATACAACACTTACTACATTTCCATAAATAGAAAAGACTGTACTCACCATAAACAATTTTAAAATCTAGTATGTCCTAATTTGTAATTTAGGAAGAAATTTATCACAAATTTATCTTTAGTTGTGATTTTTTAGAAATTCTGGTTTCAATTTTAGAAGAAGAGTGAAATTTTAATTTAGAACTAGGCAGATAAATATGGATATTCAATCAAATTAACATGTTAAAATAGTTTGGAGGCTAGAACTTAGTCACTGGATGGTGCAGGGCCTGGAAGAGTCTAATCTAAACCAGTTATATCTGTGCAATTTTATTTTAAAGATTACTTTTATTTTTATCTGTATTTGTGCGTATATAACACATACAGGGACCAGAAGAGGGTGTTAGATCCTTGGAACTGGAGTTACAGGCAGTTGTGAGCTGCCTGAAGTAGGTGTTGGAAACCGAACTTGCCTCCTTTGGAAGAGCAGCCATTGCTCTTAATAACTGAGTTCATGTGATTTTGGAGCAGGTCACGTAACATCTGTGGTACTTTCTTTGCATCTTTGGAACGGTGACTGGGGGTAACAATAAGGCTTCCCAAAACCTTGGAAGGGGTGGGAAGGAGGGAAATGCTCAACCGCTATCACGTATTAGGCGCTACTTCGCATCCACCAGGGAACAGGCACCATGTTTGAAACAGGGGGAACATGATGGAATCTGCCATGGCTGTCAAAAGCTTACTGTCTTGGGGACTCGGAGGATATAGCTCAGTGGGGAAAGTGCTTGGTGTGTGCAAGCAAGCATGACTTGAGTTCTGATCCCCAGCACACAAAAAAGTTGAGCATGGCAGGGTATGCCTTTAACCACAAAACTGAGGGCATTTTAACTAGTAATGAAGATACTGTTAGAAAATAACGCTACGGATATATATCACTTTTTTTAGTAACTGCCAAACACCATGCTAGAGAGGCTTCACTCAAACCTACCTCAGCGAGCTCTGTTATACAGCGCCACCTATTGGACTCTCTTGCTCAACCTAGCCCCGGCGCGTGCGCACAAAGACCCAGTTGCCAGAGGCGAGGTCTGAGAGGAGCTGGGTGGGGCCTGAGAAAGCTGGGCAGGGCCCGAGGGCGGGGCCGAGGGAGCGGGCGGAGCCGGGGGAGCGGGCGGGCGGGGTCTGAGCAGAGCGGGTGGAGCAGCGCCGCTGCGTTGCTAGGAGACGTGAGGGTCGCGGCCACTACAGTTGGCCTCCGGCTCGCTCAGCCCGCCGATCCCGAGTAGAGAACTTGAACACCGCTGAGCCCTCCTGCGAGGCCGGCTGAGCGAGGGTAACCACAAACAGGGAGAACCGGGGCTGGGCGGATGCTCTGCAAAGACTCGGCCCTGACCACGATGCCCGAGACCCCGGTTAGGCCCCGCTCCGGAAGCTCAGGCTCCACTCCTTCCGCCTGTCCCCTTCTCGTTCCCCCCGCTCCCCGGGTTCCTGAAAATCATTCCGCAGGTACCTTGGTTTCCTCCTCTTTCTTTGGTCCCTCCCAAATTTTAGCATCTAATGCCTCCGCAAGCCCGCGATTGTGAGGGTTCTGTCACTTGATCCCTGGGTTCTGAGGACTGTCTCCAGCCCAGCTTCTTCAGGGCAGATTACACCTCGCAGATGGACAGTTGGTGATTTCTGACACAAAGTGGTTTCTGGCAGAAATAACATAGCTAGCTATGGGAGTCGTTTAAGGAGTGGCTTTACGCAGCACTCATGCAGATTGACATGTCTGAACTCCTTTTCACAAAAGACTGAAAATACTTTTCCTAGCAACCAGTGAAATAGTAAAGTACCTAATTTTGATACCCTTTAGATATGATGGCATTAAGTTATTTTGTTTTGCAATTGTGAATTTTAAAACATTTTTGTGCTGTTTCCAAGATTAATTTTGGTTCTTCATAAAAAGCAATAGCATAAAATTATAAATGCAGAAAACAACAGGCCTCACTAAAAATATGTGGGGGAGCAACCCCTAAAAAGAAACATCACACTTGAATATCACTATTAATCTGACAATTAAATAATTTTTCCTAATTTACTGGTATGGATTGATACCAAAATATATGTGATCAGTTGTGTCACATAAAAAACACTCACACATAGCAGCCCTCCCTAACTGATTTGATTGTTTTCAATGCTATTGCAGAATTGCAGATTACAGACTTATGCTGGCAAGACACGTGAACATCATGTGGGAAATTTTAAAACAAGTAAACATTTCATTATTAAAAATAATTTTTGATTTATTTATTTTTATTTTATGTATAAGATTGTTTTGCCTGCATGTATGTAAGTGCACCCATGTCATACAATGCCCTGGAGGCCAGAAGAGGGCATAGGATCCCCTGGAATCCATGTGGGTACTGGGAACCAAACCAGGATCTTCTGCAAGAACAGCAAGTGTTCTTAACAGCTGAGCCATCTCTCCAGCCCCATTTCATCATTCTTGTGCTTACAAATGATAGTCAACAATTTTATCTTTCTTCTTTTGAATAAATCCTAATTCCCATGAAAAATGGAACAAAAAATGAATAACATGAATTATGTTTTCTTTTACAACCTGTTTCTTAAATTACTCTCCCCCCTCATGTTCTTCACATAGAAATTATTTAGGACTGAGTGTGGTAGTGCATGCCTTTAATCCTAGCACTTGGGAGATAGAGGTAGGTGGATCTCTCTGAGTTTGAGGCCAGCCTGGTCTACATAGTGAGTTCCAGGCCGGTCAGTGCTACATAGTGAGACCCTGTCTCCAAAAATTATTTAATTTTAAGGTTTAAAAAAATACATTATTTACACCAGGAGTGATGACACACACCTCTAATCCCAGCACTGGAGAGGCAGAGGCAGGTGTATCTCTGTGAGTTCAAGGCCAGCCTGGTCTACATAGCGAGTCCCAGGACATCTGGGGCTACAGAGAGACCCTGTCTCAAAAAAGACCAAAAAAATACATTATTTAATAATCTTTTTTGAATACTTTTATGCCTTCATATATGTGTAAAGTGGTAAGCTAGTCATATATAGATATCTGTAGGAACATACACATACATTTATTCAAAAGGAAAAATTTAATAAGCAGTTTTATTTTTTTAAAACTGGCTGTAAATAGAGGTGAAATTTTGTTTATATAATTGGAGGTAATTTACTAAAATCTAGAAAGGTGAAGCACTATTGTTCAATCTAAAGTCTTCATGATATCAGAAACAGGAATATATAAACCATGCCTCATAATAAACCAACATGGAAGATTAAAAGTCATACAAATCTGAACCAAACTTTTTTTTTCTGGCTGAATTATACTTTTTTAAAAAGTTTGACCAAAATGAACAAACAACCCAAAGATGATTTTGGAATTGTGTGTGTGTGTGTGTGTACATGTGTTCATGAGGGTTCATGGAATTTGTGTGTTTCTATGGATGTGGATGTGCATGAGAGGCCAGAAGACAACCTTAGCTGTGTTCCTCAGATGCTATCTACCTTGTTTTTTGCGACAGGATCTCTCCCTGGCCTGGAACTCAACAGGTAGGCTGGCCCGACTGGCCAGTGAGTCCCAGGGACCCACCTGTTTTGGCCTCCCAGTGATGGGGTTACCATTATGTGATACAATCTCTGGATTTTTTTTTTTAAGTTCTGGAGATAGAATTCAGGCCCTCATATTTGCAAGGCAAGCTTTACTGATTATGCTGTCTTCCCCACCCCATTTTGGAATTTCTTAAATAATTTAATTTTTATTTTATGTATATGAGTGTTATGCTTGCATGTATGTAAGTGAACCTGTGTCATGCAGTGCCCACGGAGGACAGAAAAGAATGTCAGAGCCCCTGGAACTAGAGTTACAGACAGTTGTTAGCTACTGTGTGGGTGCTGAGATTCTGACCCAGGTTTTCAAGAACAGCCAGTCTCTTAACTAGTGCTCTCCAGCCCCTCTGCTCCCCATTTTGGAATTTGTTGCAATAGCTAGTTTATAAGAATTAAATGGTGCTCTCAAAATTATTTAAATCCTTGGCCCAACATAAAGAATAATGTGTACAGAAAACTATTAATAATGGCTTGAATTAAACCAGATTTAAACCTGAATCTTTTCTTCAGCACTATTCTTTTGCCAACAACCTCTTGTCATTTACTTGCAAATACTTATTTAAAAATTACGTATCAGATTGTACAGTATAGAAATAAAAGCAGGTTCAAATTTGATAGTAAACGTCAGAACAATGCTTGTTCTAAATACTTATGAAAGTTCCCTAGACTTCCAGTAGGTGCTGGGCCTCATTATCTTTTTTCTCTTTGTAGAAAGGAAGTAGCTAAGGCTAGGGCCCTGACTGGCTGTGCAGTTCCTTTCCATGTTTGCAAGTTTCCATATGCCGTAACCATACGATTCAGTTCTGCTGTGCTGTTTTCCAGTAAGAGTCTTCAAGTCAGGCTCTGGGGATGTAGCTCGCATGGTAGCATGTTTGCCTGCTCTTCTTCTTTTTTATTTATTTATATTTTTTGTGTATGAGTGTTATGTGAACATGTGTATAAGTGGACCCATGTGTGCAGCGCCTGCAGAGGACAGAGTCGGGCATCAGATCCCCTGGAACTGGAGTTAGGGACGGTTGTTAGCCACTATGTGGGTGCTGAGATTTGGACTCTGGTCTTCTGCAAGAATAGTCAGTGCTTTTAGCCGCTGAGCCAATTCTCCAGCCCATGTTTGCCTATTCTTCATGAAGCCAGGGTTCCATTCCCAGCACCACATAAAACTGGGTGTGGTGGTACACTTCTGTAATCGCAGCACTTGGAAAGTGAAGACAGGAATTTAAGATCGTCCTTAACTACTCAGTGAATTCAAGACCAGTGAATTCGAGACTTTGTCTCAAAACTAAAATAAAATAAAGACACAAACAACCTTGTGTAGAAATTGCCTGCCTGGAACTTTAAAAATCACATCCCTATCATAATAATACCCACAGCTGAGTTTCTCAGGGGTCATTATAGGTAGGCACTTTTTTTTTTTCATTGTTCCTATTTTTGTAAAACCAGTTGAGGATGATTTAGCTTAAACATACCTTCATCAGTCAATCCAAAAGGACGTTTATGAGCATCCTTGTCAGAAGCACTGCCCCCTGCCGTCTTGTGCTCCTCTGTGACACCTTGTCAGGAGCACTGTCCTTTGCCATCTTGTGCTCTTCTGTGACACCTTGTCAGAAGTGCTGCCCCCTGCCATCTTGTGCTCCTCTGTAACCTGGTTCAGCAGCCTATCTTACTACCTATTCTGAGGTTTTATCTGAAATGGATATGATGTGTTTTATCATTTGGACTTCAAAAAGATGTGCTTCTGTTCCAGCATGGTGGACATCAGTAACACTCAGGACTTTCTGTGGCTTTAACAATTTCAAGGATGTTTAGCTTTAGTTTTGTTTCTTGTTAAGAAATTATCTGTATGCTAAGCGGCACAGTTCCATCTGTCTGACTCCTTGGTCAGATAAATGGCATCTCGCTTGTTAGCTTGCAGGTCAATTTCATGAGCAACCAAAGTTGTAGTCTTAGCAGTAGTAGCTTCCTTAACTTCTTATTGGTTCATTCTTTGGCTTACACATTCAGTAAGGTGTAGAGTTTTTCTGTAGTACCTATTTCTACAGTTTGGTTTCTTGGTTCTACTAATCTTAATTTCTATCAGCTCTTCTGTTTTTCCTTTAGTCATGGGTGAATTATTTCAGAAGCTCAGTCCCTCCATCTTTCCCCTCCTGTTTGACTTCTATCTCATCTAGAGCTGTCAGGTTGCAGATTGTTCCTTAGGAACTTCCTGTCCAGTGAGGCAAGTATATTTTTTTAACTTTTTTCTTCCTACAATAATCCATAAGGAAGCCACTCTGTTTTAAAGTGCTGAATGTCACTATCAGAATTAGTAATGCTACTAAATTTTCCAAGAATCACTGAAGTATTTAGTCAAGGAATGTTTGGTTCCTCTTTACTAACTTTGGTTTACCCATGCAAAGCATAGATCATAGTCCAAAGAGTATAAGAGGTAGTTAATTGAGAGCAAAATGTGAGTGACTAGACCTAGGAACTTGGATTCAGGTTACTGTGCACACCATGTTCCACTGTGGAAGATATTAAATGAAATTTTATAGTCACAGAACAGAAGAAAGTTCTAACTCAGTGTGGTCACCAAGTACACTGGTAGGAACCCGAGGTAGATGGGCTATGACAGACAGGGGAGGGGAGTCACGTCTATAGGTTTTAGATACTGTAACATTCTTAGCTTTAGAACTGGTGGATGCTAGTTTTCTGCTTAGTAATATAATCTGAAAGTTTTACTTAATAGTCACAAAGGTGTTAGGTCAGATGAGAGAATGGTAGTAAATCAAGCATCTAATAATAGTCCCAAATAACTGCTCCTGATCTGTCAAATCTGCAGTCATTAAGCTCTAGTCAGGCAATTCATCAGCAAGATCTTCCACACAGTTGTGACTTCTTTAGAGAACTTCAGCTCACAAATTTTATTCTTTAATAAGTTGAAAGAAAGACACCAAGAAGGAATAGACAAAACCCAGAGATATGGCTCAGTATGGTTAAGAGCATGTACTACTCTTGCAGAGGTCTGGAGTTTAGTTCCCAGAATCAACATCAGGCAGTTCACCATCTTTCTGATGTGTAAACTAATATGCACACTGATTGGACTACAGAAAATTAGGGTTTTGTTAGCATGTGAGTTGTTTGCTTGTTTGTTTGTTTGTTTTTGAGACAGGGTTTCCCTGTCACCCCATCTGGCCTGGAACTCACTATGTAGACAAGGCTGGCTTTGAACTCACAGAGATCCACCTGCCTCTGCCTCTGGAGTGCTAGGATTAAAGGCAATTGTTATTGTATTGTATAGATTTGTGTAAAAATTGGAAAGCCGGACACAAAATATGTTGTATAGACTGATAATCCACTCATATATAGTGAGATAAATTACATATAGAATATATAACATGAAGAAACATAAAAGGGAAAATATGAATTCACTATTAAAGTTACACTCAAAAGTAGCCAGGACTATGTCACTATATTGCTTATAGATAAAGTATATTTTCTAAAAGTAGTTTTGTTATCCTCATCATTTGTACTTTAGGTATGTCTTTTTGATATATATAATAAAATGCATTTATTTGTTCATATTATTCAAAAGGTATTTTCCTGAATGTCATATATATAACCTTTTGCTACTTTCAGATCAAGCAATTATGATAACATACCTATAAGAATGCTACATGTGGAGCTAGAGAGATGGCTCAGAGAGTTAAGAGCACTGGCTGCTCTTGCAGAGCACCTGTGTTCAATTCCCAACACCTTCATGGCAGCTAACAACTATCCATAACTCCAGTTCCAGGGGATCTAATGCCCTCTTCTGACCTCCATAGGCATCACACAACACAGGTGTACTTACATACCTGCAGGCAATACACTCATACACATAAAATAAAAATAATAAATAAAATATTTTTTAAATGATGCATGTAATGGAAGAATGGAAAATATACTGCATTCAGTTGAAGTTTTGGCAATTTACTATTTCTCTCAGTAAGAATACATATCTTAAAGACATTACAAGACATTTCAAAATTGAATCTGAATGTTACCATAGAAGGAGCATCTGTGTCTGTAATGACTGCACTATGCAGGAGTGGTGCAAATTCTGCTCTTTCTTTAAACACATATTAAAAAATAGTTTATGTATTATATTTATGTGTATGAGTGTATTGCCTGCATGTATATAAGTGCACTCATGTCAAGCAATGCTCACGGAGGTCAACAGAGGGCATCAGATTCTCCTGGAACTGGAGTTATGGATGGTTGTTAGCCTCCACGTCGGTGCTGGGTCCTCTGCAAGAGTAGCCAGTCCTCTTAACCGCCAAGCCGTCTCTTTAGCCTTAAAGACATAATTTTATTATTTAAATTGTGTGTGTGTATGTGTGTGTGCACATACATACACATGAGTGCAGGTGCCTGTGGAGGCCAAAGGCATCAGATCCATTTTAGCTGGAGTATCCTGGTGAAAATTCTAGGCATTTTATTTCAGTCAAATAAATAAGAAATAGCTGAGAAAAACAGTGCAAGGTGATGTCTTTGAAAAGCTGGCTGTGGTGCTGAGAATGTAGCTCAAGGTAGGGTGTTTGCAACATGCACAAGGTATGGGGTTCCGGCTATGGAAGTTTGGTGAATAGATAGCGAGTGTGAACTAGATTTGGGCATCTGAATGTCCTAAACCATTAGTGACTGTGCTATTTAAAATCAATCATCTAATAGCAGGGCAGCCAAACAGCCAGCATAGAATTTGTTTAGTCTCCTTCCCCACATCGGTGTATTTCAGGATGGTGTGACATAGTGACCCAAGCAAATGGATTATGATGTCGTCAAGCAGTTAAGAAATGGGCAAAGTAGCCACTGTGTCCCAGGAACAAGAAGGGAAAGATAAGAAGATATTGTTTTTAAATGTTTGTTTTGAGATAAGGTCTGGCTCTGCAGACTGGCTTTATTCAGACTGCCTTGGCTTCCCAAGTGACTCATCATACTTGCTAAGGATGGCTGTTTTTACATTCCTCTTTATTTTATTTTATTGTACTTTTTGAGACAGTGTCTCTGTATAGCCCCAACTGACCTGGAACTCACTGTGTAGACCAGGCTGGCCTCGATCTCACAAAGATCCATCCACTTTCCTCTGCCTCCTGAATGCTGGGAGTAAAGGTGTAGGCCATCATGCCCAGCCTCTTGCATCTTTTTTTAAGGAAATGGAAGGGAGAGGAAGAAGGAGTGGGAATGTAATCAGTGGGATGATGCTGGAACACTTTGACAATTTCCTGAGCAGTTGCACATAACATATGTTTTTGTAAACATGGACTATTTATTTTCCAGAACACCAGAACTGGTACTTTCAGAACATTATTCTGTAACTCCAAATGCAATTTTATTTGATGATGAGATAAAGAGTTCTCTGGACGCTTTCATGGTTTAGGAGAAATTGGGGTATTTTGTTTTGTTTGTTGTCCAAAAGTTTTGGAAATGAATGTTAAAAATGAAAAATACTTCCTGAGGTTGTCCATTTTTGTCAGTTTGTTCTAAAGATTTTGAAAATTGAAATCATGATGTTACCTGATAATGTTGTTTTAACATCTTTCAGAAATAATTTTTAATAAGACCCTGTAGTCATGGCTAGTTCTGACGTGAAACCAAAATCAATCAGTCGTGCCAAAAAATGGTCAGAAGAGATAGAAAATCTGTACAGATTTCAACAAGCAGGATATCGGGATGAAATTGAATATAAACAAGTCAAACAAGTCTCTATGGTAAGACTTATGCCTCTACAAACGAACTTAAAGGAGGTTTTCTTTGGCCTCTGCATGCATCTATGATAAGCACAAGTTGTTTCAAGGGACCTGTGACCTTCACCCAGTTTCCTCCTGGGGTATTAATTTTAGAAGTCATCATGCTTTAAATCATTTATAAAAATAAAAAAATGAACTTTAAATTATTTGGAAGTCCCCCTCACTCTTGGCCCAGTGTAGACTTTAAAACCTTGAACCTGAACTCTAGAGAAAAACACTAAATTCGTTATTTGTTCTACAGCATAAGGTTGGAAATTAAGATGTGTTTTGTGTGTACAAAATATACTATTTAATAGTGTATTTTTCAATTTAATCTTACACTTGAATTTTTGGTTCAAGCTGTGTTCTATTTGACAGTGAAATATGATATAAAACAAAATTAGCATTACAGTGTTTACATTCGGGTTGTTCATGTACAGGTAGATCGTTGGCCAGAAACAGGATATGTGAAGAAACTTCAGAGAAGAGACAATACTTTCTATTACTACAACAAACAGAGGGAGTGCGAAGACAAGGAAGTCCACAAAGTGAAAATTTACGCATACTGACTTTGTTTCTATTCTTTGACAATCCCATTTTAAGAATTCATTGTTTACATTTTCCACCATGTAAACATCATTTTACAAACTCATTCAAAATGCTGTCTTTAATCCAGTGTCTTGCAGTATAAAAACTGTGATCTGCTGTCTACTAATTGTCCTGTGTGGTTCTGAAACACTGCAGCAGTGTGAACATCATCTCTTTTCTGAGCTTCTCTTTTTCACCATGCCAGCAGCACTCACGGGAAACCAGCCCTCTGAAGTCTTTCCAGTGGCTAAAGGTCTGCTCTCCGCCTTGCCCCTCCTTGCCCTGTGCTAGAACAGAGCGTCTAGATCTGCATTTTGTGGCCTGAGGGCTTTTGTTTTTGCATCTAGAGTTCTTAGCCTTTTGCTGGGCAGATGGGAAATGCCAAGAATGATGCCCACCCTGGAGGCCCCCTTCTCCAGTGCCAAAGAACAAGTCCCTGTGCTTCGCATTGGTCCAGCAGCACGGCTGCCTCAGGTGCCTGCAGTGGAACTCCTTTGGGTGCCTCCCTGCTCTACTACTTTCCTGACCTTCCACTGTGGCTTTTCCCTCCTGAATAACCTTGCCCTTGAAGCTTCCTCTTGTTAGGTCCATGATTTGAGAATGATTGAGAAAGACTACAAATATAAACTTTTGAAAAGGCAAATTTATTTAAGAGTAATTATTCCAGCTAGCTGGGGCTACAGCTCCATGTCCAGTATAGAGGACAGCAGCCCTGAGCAGGGGGCAGAGCCGATTTTATAGGACAGAACAGCAGACTGCATGGCCTTTATTATGATTGGCGGGGCATCTGTAAGACTTGCTGGGGCTTTTTCATTGGTTACACTTTATTCAGTAAGCCACAAGTCCTTCTTTCCCCACCCGGGGATTTCCAAATGTGTGTACTCGGCTGAGGCACCGCACCATAGGACTTCTGGCAGCTCGCCACTCAGAGGCTGGGGCAATGGAAACAAGGCCCAGCATAGAATGGAGGGTGAAGTTTAAAATGGCGTTTGTGTGGCTTTAACCATTTTTCTCACCTGCAGGGTGGGCCTTCCCCCACCTAAGAATTAATGCTGCAACCTGCCTGAAATCACTGCAGAAGCAGCCGGAGTATTAGTGAGGAAGACGTGTGGCTGCCCTCCTGTCACCGCTGTGGCGGAACTGACGTTCAGACCAGGAGTCCCCCAGTTTGCTGCTCAGGAGTGGGTCGCCGCCCTCTTGAGAAGCTTTTATTTGGGAAATTTAGTGTTGGAAGTTCACACAGAGTTTTCATATGGTAAGTGCTCAAGCAGTGCAAAACACATAGGAATTTCTCATCCTTACAGTAAGAAAACAGCACAGCCCACCAAGGCCATGGCAACTGGCTCATAACAGACCTCCTTTGATGCGTGCACCAGCAGGGTGAGGTGTCGACTTGTTCCAGCATCCCAGAAGCAGGTGTTTTATCACCCCAGCAGCCTGGAAACAGACATTCACCCTCTCAAGCCTCTGCATCAGCAAAACCTGAAGAAGTCTGTTAACTCTTAGTGAGCTGAACACCATCATCTTTAAGGGACAGGTACAGGCACTATCATTTTTAGACAGTGCTTACCCTTAAAAGTCCCTCAGTCTTAGGGGCTGAAGAGATGGCTCCAGGCGAATAAGAGCATGTACTTCCAGAGGCTCCTAGCAACCGTCAGGTGGCTCACAACTGCCTGTACCTCTAGCTCCAGGGGACCCAATGCCATCCTTTCTGGCCTCTGTGGGTGGGTTCATGCCTACACAGACACATACATGAAAATAAAACATCTAAAAATATTTTCGGTCTTAAATACTCTGAGATCAACTAGATAAAAGTTATCTTCAAGTTTACTTTTCTCTTTTTCTCAAGGTTTTTGGTTTTACCACATGCAAGTTTTGACTTCTAAATATGATTTTTACAGAGGCTCAACTTGTTTCACCTCCAGGACCAACCTCTTCGCCCTGAAGCTTCAATGTTTTCCAGATTCACAATCATGTTCTTCAGAATTTTTCTGTTCTTTCAAACAAATACAAGTATATAGTACAAAGGAGAAATAGACTGACAAGCCTGTTATATGCCTTTCTCAAAGCCTGGCGTCTGCATCAAAGCCTCTATCTTTCTATTTTTATCATTGCCTTCCAGCTTTGTAGAAATGTTGGTGCTAAGCATAAGCAATTTTCTCAATCTGTTATTGCCCTCTCACTCTCATTAAAACCCACTATGCTGGGGCTGGTGGTGCTTGCCTTTAATCCCAGCATTTAGGAGGCTGAGGCAGGCAGATATCTGTGTGAGGTCTAGGCTGGCCTGGTCTACATAGTGAGTTCTAGGTCAGCCAGGGCTACACTACAAAGTGAGACCCTGTCTCAAAAAACAAAACAAACAAAAACCCCACTATGACAGGCAGAATAATTGTTTTCCCCAAACTGTCCATATTGTTATCCTGGGAACCTGTAAATAGGTCACTTTACATGGCAAAAGAAACTAGCACTTGTAATTAAAGATCTTAAGCTCTAAGATTGTTATGAGTTGAGTGAGGCCAAAGTAATCACAAGGGTCCTTCCAGGAGGGCACCAGGTACCAGAGTTAAGGAAAGAGACGGAACGTGGGCTCAGCTGTCGAGTAATTCAGGGAAGGAGCACAGCCATACAGAGCACAGAGCCTGTGAAAGCTGGAAACACAAGGAAAGGGATTCACCTCCAAGATTTTTTTTAAAATCAGCTAAGACCCATTTCAGACTTCTGGCCTTTGGAACGGTAGGGAGTGAGCTACCCTTTTCCCAGTCCGCACTCTTCACTGATTTTGTGAGAGCAGCGGTAGAGAGCATACCTGTATGGAACAGTCTTGAAGGCAAGGTGGCTTCCCCGTGAGTCTTGTCTTCCATTTTTAACCTTGGAATACATTTTGTTACAGGTCAGAGCCATTCCAGTTTTGGCCTGGAATAAATCATAGCCATGTCATTTTTTTTTTTTTTCCAGTAAGACCCACTTGAGAAACATGGCCATCAGGTGCCATTTGGGTTCCTTTAGTCCCTGAGATTAGTGTCCTCCGAGTTCATTTCATGATGGACATAACTGGTCCTGTCATGCCACGCCACCCTATCTCAGAAAGTGGACCGGCTCCTTTCTTCACGGTCACCTTTACAAAGATGCTGCTGATAGAGCTGTCCACTCAGGTCTGGCTGCTCTAAGTAGAGATATCTCTCCTGTGGAGGGATTTAGCCCTCTGCACTTGGTCCATTATGACTACAGCCTTCCCAGCCAGCCTTCTCAGGTGGACTGCACTCCGGCCGCTGATGCTCAGTCTCAGTCCCATTTTAACTCCCAGTGGAGCAGACAGTGGCCAGGTTCAGACAGTGGAGTGAAGAGACTACAGAGCAGAGCCGGCAGCTTCGCCATGGCTTCAAGCACAGATGGACCCCGCTGAGGAGAAATCTCTCCTGCTCAGAGGTCAGAACCCCATTTGTCTACTGTCATGAAACTGCACATGGTGACACATATAAAAGAACTGGAATTGCTCTTGAAGTAGGAATTCCCTAAAAATCTGTGGCTCTTAAATCTGGCTGAACTTTGGGATCTTATTTGTTTGCTGGTTGATTTTAGAATATCACAAGTTACTTTTTCTTACTCCACTCCTCCCGTCTTCTTAAGGTATAATCTCTGGGGGTGCAATGTAGGAACTGGATATAAAAAAAGAAGGAAGAAAAACGAGGAAGAAAAGAAAAATCTTCAGGTTGATTTAATGGCTAAAAACAGCCATCAAGGTTCAATACTACTTGTCTAGATTCTTGATTTCTAAAGAGCAAAGAGACACCACCCAATCATATTTTGTCACCCTTGCTCTCAGATCCTACAGAAGTACTCCGTGTACACAGAGTGTTTCCAGGCATGCTTATAGAAGACCATCCTCTTCATCTCTAGAGCAGCATAGCAAGGGTGTAACAGATGAGGAAGAAATTGCTTTCATCATGACAGCTCAGGATGGAGAGGAGAGAACTAGGGTTCCAACATCCCCGTCAAGGGTCCATCTCCAATGACCTGATTTCCTTTCACTAGGCCCTGCCTCCTAAATGTTTCACTGCCTCTGGAGAATATCACAGGCTATCGCCAAGTCCTTCAACACATAGGCCAGAAGCTGGCAACTTGGATTTCAGGAGGATCCTCACCATTCTTGAAAGTAGTTAATTCTGCAGAAACTATGCAATCCACACAGTTTATGCCACTCTCCTCCAGGAAGTCTGAGACTTTTCATGTATTCTGGGCTGAGGGTCCCGATGTGACCAGGGTCTCTATGTGACCAAACAACCTGTTTTTAAAGATCTCCTCTGGTAGACAGGACATGTTAATGTGCTGTCATAACTCCTTGCAGGAGGAACTGAGCTCACCTGTAGGACTCCTGTGGATGAAGGAGGATCCTGTGACAACGGGAACATACTGAGTCAATCACTGAAGACTCGCAGTATGATACAAGACAGGAGTATTAGTGGGGCAGAGGGAAGAGGTCAGTGAGCTGTCTCCAGGGTGAAGCAGCACACCACTTGCAGTCTTCAGCTCAATCCAATGACTCTGAGTAAGCTGTGCTCACTACAGAGCTGTTGAAATAGGTTTGAGTAGCAAAATCTGGGCATGTTTGAAATTCATGTTTGAAACATCAATTTATGACAGTGTCTCTTGTAGCACTCTTGTGCTACTTGGGAACAGGAACCCAGTAAGACCTTTTCCACTATAGTTGAATGCAATGTTTTTTTTTTTCCTAGTATCTTTTCTACCACCCACAATAAACTTTTCCACTAGTCCAATCCAATAATTTGTTCAGTCTTATTTGGTTGTTGTTTGTTGATGTTTTGTGGTAAAGTCTTGTTGTGGAACACAGGTTGGCCTCAAACTTGTGGTTCTCTTGCCTCTGTCACATATCATCACCACACCCAGGTTGCTTATTTCTTGATTTCAGGAAGATGATATAAGAAAATAATTTCCAGTAGATTTTCTCCATTATATCAGTCCAGTAGCCTTGAAAACCTAGGTGAAGTCCATAGACATATATGTAGAAAGTTCAGGACCAGTGTCATATCAGTAGGCACTTGGCACTCCTGTGCTTGGAGATATAATCCATGTGATGAGGAATATATTAAAATGTCCACAGAATCCACTTGCTAAAGAAAAGATATTTGCTATAAGAAACTTGAAATTTTACTTTCAAAGTTGTGGCAAATCTAAAGGCATAATGGGAAACATTGAGAAGTGAGAATTTTTTGGGTTGAGGATTTAGCTCAGGTAAACAACCCTGGTCTAGCAGACACAAGACTGTAGGTTTAATCTCAGTACCACAAGAAGACAGAGACGGCACTGGAGAGATGGCTCAATGGTTAAGAGCACTGACTGCTCTTGCAGAGGACCTGGGTTCAATTCCCAGCACTCACATGACAGCTAACAATTGTCTGTAATTCCAGTTTCAGACTGATGGCTTCTTCTGACCTCCATGGGCATTACACACATGCAGTCAATACATTCATACACATAAAAAATAAAATTAAAATAAAAAAGGAAGACAGAAAGAATACACACATATACACACTCATGGCAGTTTGGAGAGAGATAGAAAGAGAGAGAGTAACAAAGAGACAGAAAGGCCAACAGAGATAGAGATAGACCAGAGGAAAAGGCTTATTAATTTATAAATACCATTATGAATAAAAACATGTTTCTTAAATCAGCACTCAGTGAATCAAATTTATTATGTTTAATGGATACTCAATTCAACATTGATTAATTCACATATGTAGTTTCCTTTTTTTGCCTTGGAGCCTGTATTTTATTTTTCAAGTCTTAAGCACTTTCATCAGTTATTTATTTAGTAGTGCTAAGGAGAAAACTCAAGAACATACACATACTAGACAACCACTCTGTTGCAGAGCTGCATCCCTGACCCTGGCTTGTTTTGTTTAGTTACTTGATTAGTTTTGAGACAGGGTCTTGCTATGTTAATCAGGCTGGCTTTGAACTCATGATCCTCCTGCTTCAATGTTTCGAGCACTGAAATTACAGGTGCACCAAGTTCTCAAAAAGTAACTAGGTCTTAAACTTTGTGTCAATGATACCCCGTGGACACTCCTATTTCACTTGTTGGTTGAATTATATTCTCCACAAAACACATGTAAAGTCTAACCTTCGACACCTATAAATATGACCTTAATGAAATAAAATCTTTGCAGGAGAAATCACGTTAAAATGTGGTCCTATTATGAGGGCCTAATCCAATGGCTGGTTTCCCTGTGAGATTTGAAGACAGAGAAGATGTGAGGAAGAGGCCACTCTGGCCAAGGAGGCACAGCTGGAGTGATGACACTGCAAGTGGAAGCACAGCGGAGATCGTCGGCAAGCAGAAGCAGCAATGACAAGGCAAGGAAGTCATGCCTGGAGCATTCAGAGAGGACTTGGTTCTGCAGGTATCATGACTCTGGACCTGTAGCCTCAAAAGTGTGAGTGGACAATCTGTTCTCTTGTTGTATTTTGTCACAGTGACACAGGGAGATTAATGTATCACATATGACATCCATATGACAAATATCAGAACAACTTAAGAAGAGGAAGATTTATTCTGGTTTTCGGTTTCTACAAATTTGGCCCAAGGTTAGATGACTCCATTGCTTCTGAGCCTGCGGAGAGGCTGAATATCATGTTGCGAAGCATATGTTTTAAGAACATAGCTCACCTGATGAGAGACAGAAAGCAGAGAGAGAGAGAGGAACAAGGGATGTATAAGATACCCCCTTCAAAGGCAAATTTCCTCTGGCAAAGCTCCATCTTTTTACCTCCTCCAAACAATGTTATCATATTATGAATCCACCATAGGATTAAACCATTGACCAATGAATTCAGTTACTTCAGGATCCAGTTACTTCTCAGTAGTTCATCAACACCAAACAACCTATACATGAGCCTGTGGGGGGCATTTCGTATTCAAACCATCATATTACCTTTATGTCTAGTAATGCCAGTGGGCGTGGGGCAATAGCTTGACTGCCTTCCTACCCTTTCTTGCACAATGATGAACAAGAGAATGAAGAACTACCCCGTGGTTGCAGAATGTCTCTGCCTGTTCCAGCAGCTGATTTCATTATATGGGCCACCACTCATTGATGCCATTAGTTCAACTTCTGACCTCACAGTAGGAAGATTAGGCAACCTTTAAGAGGGATGCTTCTAACCTTACCTCTAGACATCCATCTGTATCACTGTTAAATGTCAACTTTCCAGAGAGGCCTTTATGAACTAGGTCACTGATCCTACTTTCCCCCTCGCTTACCCTATCTGTCTTTTATATGTTTGATCTTGCCACATTGTCAATTCAAGTCTATCAAAGTGAGGGATTTAAGTTGAATGTATCCTGTGTGATGGATCTGATTAGTTAATGCCTCCAACTGCCTGTCTGCTGATAGGCACTTTTCTAGGCCATGACACCCAGTTATTTATCTAATACCTCATAATTATCCCCATCATCTTGGGGTGGGGTGCCTTGCTCTATTGTAGAAGAAGAAACATGACCTGTTTTGTGATCTAGTGTCTGAAATTGTTCTCAAAAAGATAGTGCTTACAAGCTACAGGAAGCTTTCTTCTACTCCTGAAGCGTGTCACAATACATTAGTACCTCTCTCTGGGTTCCTTTGTCAGAGGAAAAAGTTGAGTTAATAAAGAGGAAGACACTAAGTGTAGTCAGGTAACCCTAAAATCTCCAGCTCAACTCACAAGAAGATCAGGGATTTTTTTTCTAATACATTCCAATGCAGCAAAACAGAAAGGAAGTCTGAAAGGTTCTTGATTCATAATTCTAAGAAGGGCTTTGTGTATAATATCTCATAGGGACTGAGCTTGGTGTTAGATTTCGGAACTGTTCTAATTTTCATAAAGATAATAGGTAACAGCCTTAGATGCTTGTCAGAGGTTTCCTGGCAAAGATGAATAGTTTAGTTAATCCTTTTGATTTTTCCTGAAACCTATGGCCTCCAAGCAGATTGTAGATACTATTTTATTCCCAGAGCCTAAATATACACTGGGCCACCTGTCATATACACAATAAGCCACTGCCACTGTGTGATGAGAGGACAAGGCCAACCTTTGTATGATCTCCTTTAAGAGGCCTTTGCTGCTTTAGTAGGTGTCTCAGTGGTGATGGGGAAAGCTTCTACCCACCAGTGATAGTGTCTGCAAGTGCTCACGGATACTAAATGTTTGTACAAGAGGGCCTATGAGTAAAGTCTATTTGACAGTCTTTACCTGTAAAAGTGCCTTTATTCTGAATTGGTTCAAGGAGAGCTGAAGGACAAGAATAGCTGGAGTTGCAGGCCATGCAGGCATGACACACATTGTTTACTGTGGTAGTCAGTCCTCATCCTGAACAGTTGAGTTACCATTTCTATGATGCCATTTCTCCCAAGGGAAATGAACCATGTATTCTCTCAGTTATTTTCCACTGTAGGATCTGAGGTCACAGTATTAATAATATTTTAACTCTCCACATAAACCCGCAATCCCCTTTGTTGGAGAACATGCTCCTCTCTCAGCGTGTATACTTTGGCTGCATGTCCTTTGTCCTTGGAGGAAACAGAGCTAACTCTCAGAGGATTTGCAAGGCTACATTTTTCTTCTCTGTCTGACAACCCATTTCCTTCAGCAACATGTCCTTCTGATGCCCCTTGCAATAGATGGCTGCCACTTAGTTGGAAAGTTGGATGGTTTCTGGCATATTTACAATATCTTTCTTATGTTTTATGGGCAAATTGTTGACCATTAAGATTAAATGTCCAAGATTTAGCATGTCCCAGATTTTAATAGTTACCTCTGGTCTGTCTGGGAGGATGGCTTGATATTTTGTCAGTCTGCTTCTGGTCAATCATAGGTGCCCTATTAATTCCAGTGGGGCACTAGAGTGGGTAAGACATGATAGGGTATGACCCATAGTGTGGAAGCTTCTTTAACTAGCAGCACAGTAGCTGCCACAGTTCTCAGAAGGCAGTTCACCCTCATGCTACCATATTCAGTTTCTTTGAAAAATAAGTCATAGATCTCAGCTCCACCCTTAAACACTGAGTCAGCAATTCCAAATTCCAGACATTGCTTTTCTGCCACAAATAACAAATAAGGACTTGAATACTGGATATACCCAGTACTGGAACTTCTGTGAGTTAAAGATTTGGTTAACGATTTCTCCAACTGAGCATCTTACTCAAGAGGCTGAGTCTGGGCTTTTGACAGCCTCATAGAGGGGTTTTGCCATTGAATCAAAGTTGGGAATCCAAATTCAACAAAATTTTGCCACTCTGAAAAAGAACCTTTTCTCTATGTTTTTGGTGGAACTAATTAAATTGTGCCCCTTACTTGAGATGAAGTACTATGTCTCAGGATTCAAGATATATCCCCAATATTGTGCTTTTTGTCAGGTCATTTAGGCCTTTTGGGCGGAAATCTGTTAACTATAGGGGGCTAGAAAATTTAGGACTCTGATGGTATTTTGGTCTGAGCTTTCTATAGTAGGAATATGTATTAAAATATCATCCACATATTGTAGAATGGCTCCCTGTGGCAAAATGAAGTCCCTAAGATCCTTTACCAATGCCCTAGCTAAGAGGTGGGGATTGTCCCTGAACCCTTAAGGGAGACTGTCCAAATGTACTGCTGGCTAACTCTAATAGTTAGGTCCTCCCTTTCAAAATCAAACAGATGCAAGAAGATAGAAGAATCTCATCAACAAGTCTCATCATGCTTAGACTGGTATGGAGAAATTAAGTTCAATTAAGAACTTAGCTGCAGGGTGGTGGTGTGATTTAAGCTTTTATTCTCTGGCCAGATTTCCCTATCTCCCAGCTATTATATTGAAGCCATGCAGTTTTGAGCCAGGTATAGTGACACACACCATAAAGATTAGACCCCAGGATTCGGGAGGCAGAGGCAGGTGAATTTCTGTGAGATGGAGGCAAGCCAGGCCTACATGGCACCTTCCAGGCCAGTTGAGGCTAGAGGGAGACCATGTTTCAAAATAAAAGTTGAGTTACACAGCTGTCTGCTTGGCTTGGCTACTGGAGGGACTGGCAAGGAATAAGAAAGCCATGTTTTTAGAAAATTCTTGATGATTTAGCATTTCTTTTTAATGGATACTATTTTTAATAGGGATAATTTTTCCCAGATGTGCTGGTTAGTATGGATTGTCATCTTGACATGATTTAGAATCACCTAGGAGACAAGCCTTAGGGAATGCATGTGGAGGATTATCTAGATTATGTTAACTGAAACAGGAAGATGCACTCTAACCTATGGACAAGCCAGTCCATAGGCTGGGGTTGAAAGGGAGTTGAGGTTCAATTATAAATAGGACATAAAAAGGTTCATAAATAGGACAGGATTTTTCTTCCTTCCTTGAATAACCTTTCTGATCTTGTCCTAGTTAACAGGTTTCTTAATGCAACCAGCTGCAGGATGGTGGTATAATTTAAGCTTTCATCCTTTGGCCAAATATTCCTATCTCCCAGCTATTGTATTGAAGCCATGCTGTCTTATAGTGAAATATTAGCCTCTTTTTCTTTAAGGTCTCAGGATTGAACTTATTGCAGTTCTTGAGGAAACACCATAATAGAGGTCCAAGGGTAAATTTCACCATGATCATCATAAAGAGAGAGACAGGAAATTGAGGACCTCTTCAGTGGAGAAGGCATCCCCTTGTCCACTCTGAGTCTTCAAAGATATCTTGCAAGCTATAGCACCTTCCTGTCATCACAACTGGGTGAGTCTGAGTGTAGCTGCAGAAGAACTAGAAACACTGGTTTGGATTCCCAGCTTTTGGGGCTTACTGTTTCCTCAGCCAGGGTTTGAATCAGTTGCTTGTACTGCCACTCTCCCAAGACTAAGTCCCATAATATTGGGATGTAAGCCCCTGCTCTAAGCATCTCTATGGTTATTTCTTTTATTTCTGTGCAATAAGGCCTCTCTATTAAGAAACTCTTTTAAAAAAGGGTTCAAATGGTTAAGCTGCTAGGTTCAGAAATGAGATTTGCTTATATGAATGGTTCTAGCTTTTGTTTAGATTACCGTTTAGGGGGCTGGAGAGATGGGTCAGTGGTTAAAAGTATATATTGGTCTTATAGAGGACCCAGGTTCTATTCCCAACACGCATGTTGGGCAGCTCTCAACCACCTCCAGGTCCAGAGGACATCCACACTCACATATACATATACATCCCCCATACATTTACTCATAATTTTAAAACTAAACTACCATTCACATTGTAGGTGAAAATGGAGGGTTTTTTAAATTGTTGTTGTTATTGTTATTTTGTTTTTTCTGGACCTCAGGCTCAAGAGAACATTTTATTACCTAAATCCATGTCCTCAGGAATGGGAGGAACTGCAGTAAACAGAGAATTTAAAAGCAGTTAGGATATGATGAAAACTAAGTAATAGAGAATAGCAGTAGAAAAGTGTAGAACAAGGTTAATCAGGAGTCCGCGGTGGGGAGAAGCTGCCGCCTCAGCTTGACTTGTGGCCCTTGTTTCCCAAGGACCAGCTTGGACATTTAGCCCCTGGACAGCTTTCTGCTTGGCTCAGTAGATACACAGTTGCTGAGTCCACCCCAAGCCTAGCCTTCAAGATTTTCAGATCCTGATAGCAATACATTTCATTCTAACAGGGTGCATTACTACTGGTACTTCTCTCTTTGACCTCTGGACTAGTGAGACAGGGATCCATCTCCCCAGTAGTTGACACCGAGAAAGATACATAGGAGTCTGGAGGCATCTGATAAAATCAATGTGTGAAACCGGTGGGTGGTGGGCCTTACAAAGGCCTTTGCATCCACCCATCCCTCTTCCACCTCAGCCCCAGGGCAGGGATGGATCTCTGGGGAATTACTTCTAGTTCAAACAAGAAGAACTGCCATCACTCTCACTGTAGTCCTTTTACTCAAGCCCTGACCCATCATCCTGTCATGTCTCTAGGAAGGTGATGGGCAAACAGATGCTTTCTGTGCAGGAAAGTCTGGGATTACAGTGGTGTCTTGGGCAATCAGTGGATGGATGCAGTGTGGATCCAGTATAGCAATGTGGGCATAATCATCTTCTTTTAGCACCATGATGGCCACCCCTATGTGGGCTCTGCTATCTGGATTATCCACGCAGTTACTGTCTTGGTTGCCCCAGTGGCAGCTTCCCATATTTGACTGGCATCTTCCACGCTCCATATCAATGCTGCCATCTTTGATGGTAGTCTTCTGCATATGGTCAGTGGGCAGTTCTACATGTATATGACCCCACAGACATGAGTCCCCACCAGCATCCTTGCATCTCCAAGGCTAGGTTTAGGATAGGCACAGTAGCTATGGACCTGTGTGAGCCTCACAGTTTAAATGCTGACCTTCCAGCTGCCAATGCACATGCTTCTTTGTCCTAGCACAAGCCAAGCCATTATCCCAATGAAGCAGGTAAAAGGGTCCAGATGCACCTTTGGCCCAGCCCTAAAGCACTGTAAGCTAAGGAGGGGAAAGCAGGAGAAAGGGACAGGCTAAATATGGTACCCCAGGATAGTATCAGGCCTCCTGTTCTAGTTACTTCTCTGTTGCTGGGACAAAACAGTCTGATCAAAAGTAACTTAGGAGAGGAAGTATCTGGCTGACACTTCCAGGTCACAGTCCACCATTAAGGAAAGGCAGGGCAGGAACTCAAAGAAGAGCTTGGAGCAGAAACCATGGAGGAATGCTGCTTGATGGCTTACTGTCTGGTATGCTTTTGTAAACAACCTGGGACCACTTGCCTAGGGTTGGTGCTACCCACAGTGGACTGGACCCTCCTAATCAATTAATAATCAAGACAATCCTCCCCCCACATGCCTACAGGCAGTTCTTCAGTAGAGTCTCTACTATTAGATGACTCTAGTCTGTGTCAAATTGACAATTAAAACTAACCAGGGCACCTTTTGTGGGAGCTTGCCTATCATTTACAAGTGACCTGGGAGGAAATGAAATGGGGAGCAGAAGGAAAAAGAAACAGACTGGCTGGTGAGATGGGTAGAGAGCAAGAAATTTGAAAACATTTTGTGCTCCTCTGAGTTAAAGTTCCTAAGAGATTACAGACATACATCTCACCTTGTGGCCAGCTTGATCACTGTCACAGGCATGGATCTGAGGGCATCTACTGAGATTTTTAGGTTTTCTTGGAAGAAAGATTTGGACAGAGACACATGGGTAGTAACAGGAAAGGTGACAGTGTATTAAGGAAAAGACTTCTGAGTTTGGAAATGGACCAGACCTGGAAGGAGGTAAAGAACCTCAAAATAACGATCTAGGGGCCCTGTAACGTTTTTGTGGGTCATTTATATGTTACGTACCTTTTCTACACATGCCCTGTTTTCTTACATGTAGTCAGTGGCAGAGATGTCGTTGCTGATGGTAGTGGTGTGTGTGTGGTGCCCAGTTGGGGTGGGGGTGGGGAGTTCCTGTTCTCCTCTACCATTTACACGTGAGTCTTGACGCCTCTAGAATCTCACTCTCTAATCTATTCTCCTATTTTAATATTGCCTTATTTTTCATATTTCTTATGTTTCTGCATGGCAATTTGTGCATTTTTCAGACTGGATACTTCTAGTGGTTCTATCTGGGTATCTTTTTAGTAAGCAGCCTCATCTTCATGGTTCAGTTCACAGCGTAACTCAGAGAGGAGCAGACAAACCACTTCTGGAGGGGCTTCTCTCCTCCGTAACTCCCACCAGGGAGTCATGGCTGGAGCTATGCGATGCTTTTTCTATGGTTTTTCAGTGCTAGGGATTAAACACAGGGCCTCATAAATGCAAGACAATGTTCACAGATGTAGGGCCATCCTCTGTAGCATCCTGATAGGGACCACTTCCTTGAAGAAAACTGACTTTCCCTATCCTAGGAGCCCTTAATTGCTAAAACTTCTCAGCTAGGAGTGGGGCTTCATGAACCCTCTCCCATCTGTGCTGAAATGTTCACTAGCTCAATCTTATGTAGGGCACTGTGAGTTCACTAATAAAGGCTCTGACTTGTCCCAGAGACTGTTTTACAGAAGCCATCCTAAACCTCTGGCTCTTATAATTATTTTTCTTCAATGTTCCCTGAACCATGTGGGGAGGTGGTGTGATACAGATGTCTCATTTAGGGCTGAGCCATCCAGAGTTAGGTATCAGTGAGGAAATGTTTATAGAATCCAAAAACCTTCCAGGAAGAGGGGAGTGGACAGACTGTTCTTTTTTTTTATGGTCAACAAAATGAATCAAGAAACTCTAAAAGGGAAATGCACTAAAGAAAGAAGGGTGAAGGCCCTATGAGTGCCTTGGCTTTAATAGTAGGGTCCCAATGTTGGTGAAGAAGTCTATCTCTCTGTAGGGTGTGATGAAGCTGCAAGTGGCCTGTGGTCCAGCTACCTTGTTCCAGAATGAACTGAAGAGTTATAACTTTGGGAGCCTCACTGGATGCCCCTGGGACCTTCACCAAAATCAGAGCAAATCTTCCTAAATGGCCCATAAAGAATCGTCAGAGTGTGGAATCTGTTTTCCAAAATGAACCACTAAGAATTTAAAAAATAAAGGGGTGGGCTAGGAGTTGTTAATTGTTCTTAGAAGTAGGAGAATCTAGGAGGGCAAGCTGTGGAGGGGCGATATACTGTAGGAACAAGGCGAAGCAAAGTTAGAGAAAATGAAAGCATATACTCAGAGCTGTGAAATTCAAAATGAAAGGAATACCACAAACATCGCGCCATGTGCTCGGGCTGTAATTATGAATCCTTTCAGACTTTCTGTTTTCCCACACTGGGATGTGTATCAGTTAATTTTTGTTGCTGTAATAAAGCACCATGACCAAACGTTTCAGAGGAAGAGTCTGTAGTGGTGGGCATGCGTGGCAGCGGGGCTGGCGCAGGAAGTGAGATATCACATCTTCAACCCCACATATGAAGCAGAGAGAGCAAACTGGAAATGGGGCCGAGGCTATGAACTGGCACGGTGACATGCCTGTTCCAGCGAGGACACACCTCCTAACAGTTCCATAACCTCCCCAAACAGCACCCCACCTGGAGACGGAGTATTCGAATACCTGAGTCTATGGGGGACATTTCTCACTCAGACCACTACATCTTCTGCCTGGCTGTCATAGGCTCATGGCCACATCATAATGCAAGACACATTTAATCCAACTTTCAGATCCCCATCGTCTTTACCAGTCTCAACATTATTTAAAAGTCCAAAGTCTCTTCTGAGACTGGAACCTCCTCCCCATAAAATAGAAAACAAATTTACATACTTCCAACATACAATGACACAGAATATATATTTCTATTCCAAAAGAGAAGAATGGGTCATAGTAAGGAAATACTGCACCAAACCCAGTAGTGCAAACACCAATCCCATAGCTCCATGTCCAGTATCGTATCTGGGACTCTAATCTTAAAGAGCATAGATGGCTCAGTCCCTCCAGCTTGGCTGTCCATCATGTACATCTTTCTCCCGTACTGGTTTAATTTCCTGTATGGAGTTCTCCTTGGCAGATGTATCATGGTGCTGGCATCTCTAACATCTTGGCATCTCTACTACAACCCACGCTTCATGTCACAGTTCCATGCAGTGGCCTCTGGGGACCCTCTGGTATCTTAGGGATGTCTTGTAGGGACTCCCTTGCCACGTGTTGCCAGGCTCATTGGCTCTCTGAATGTGCAAAGGAAAAGGATCCTTGCCCCTTGAACCACATTGCAGCAGTTTGTATGTTCTACTTTCTAGGAGCAAGCTACCCTTGGGCTTAAGGTGGAAGCTTAACTGAGTGGGGTATCACCCAGAGGCATCCTTCCCATTGTTCCAGTGCAGAGCAAAAGACTTCTCTAACAATTATGGCCTCTCTGCCTGATGCAATGCAAGCATCACATAACAAGAGAGGGGAGGGATTGTGTATGCGTGCGCATGTGTGTCTGTGCATGTGTATGCTCATGTATGCTGTGTGTGCATATATATTTGCATATATGCACGTTTGCATGTGCGTGAATGTGTGTATTGTGTGTGCGTATGTGCATGTGTGCGTGTGCCTCTGTATGTGTGCATGTGTGTGTGCATGTGCGTGTGTATATGCATATGTGTGTGCGTGTGTGCGTGCGTGTGTGTGTGCATGTGCATGTGTATATGCATGTGTGTGTGCGTGTGTGTGCGTGTGTGTATTCTGGTCAGTCTTTTCTTACATTACTTAATCATGGGGAAAATCCATACTGATGACTTGAATCCTAATCGCTTCCTAAAGATGCTGCATCTAAGTAAATTTCTACCCTTTAAGTACCTCAAAAAGAGGATTAAGATCTAACACATGAACCCTTGGGGGACACAGTAAAGTCATATGGAAACTATAACACATTTTATCCCTGTTTTTCTAAGAGTTTCCAGCATCTGTGAGAGATTTCTTTTTCTTTTAACGATGTGATTTTTCTCTTATATAAGCCTGTTGATGTACTAAATTAAATTTGTTTTCTAATGTTGACCTACTTTGCAGCTCTGGAACAAGTTCCAAGTTTCACTTTGTTTGTGCTATAAAATTTCCATATATATATAAAAGAAACAAAACCAAAAACAATTACAGCCTCTTTTTTAGCACATAGCTTGGCTGCAACATTAAGCTTCTTGGTGCTAGTGACTTCTCTCTCCAAACTGTACATTTTATATCTCCATCTGCCCACTTTTTCATCACAGACCTGCATAAAAGCTATCAGTAACAACCATGCCACAAACTCTTTTATGCTTCTTTGAAATTTCCTCTGCCAAATAAATTAGTTCATTACCTTTTAATTCAGCTTTTTGTGAATTTTTAGGACAAGAACAGAAAACAGCCAGATTCTTTGTCAAATTATCCCATTATCACATGAATGGCTTTTAGCCCAATTGCTAATAGAGACTTTGCTCCCTTCAGAAACCCCTTGAGCAGTCTATGTTACTTTCATCATTCCTGTCTTCTAGGCTGCTGCTAGAATGGCCCATTAAGTTCTGCTTACAGCTTTCAACTATTTTTGAGTCCAAAGTTCCAAAGTCTTCCATATTCCAAAAAAATAAAACAACCCAATCAACCAACCAACCAAACGAAACTGGTCAGTTTCTTTATAGCAAGAAACTCATGTCTCCCAGTATCAATTTCTGTGTTAGTTTTTGTTGTTGGTATTGTTGTATTGCTCTTGGCTAGCTCCTCAAGCATTGCCCTTTGTCCTGGCCCAAACACATATAGGCTCTATCTTGGTTCATTTCTTATTTACTAAAACAAAATACCTGGGGCTGCATAATTTATAAAGAATAGAGATTTAGCTCATGGATCTGGAGAGGGTTCTCTCACACCGTTATAGACTATAACATAAGAAACATGGAATAACTCCATTTCAGATCAGGTTTTTCTTCTTCTTTTGATAGACCCACTGATCCTATCATAAACACCCCAACCTGATGAATCTATGCCATACCCTATATCTCCCTAAGTTCGTTCCTCCGAAGTGATCAACATTTGAATTTGAGAATTCATTTTCTTTCAGACCATAGGCAATGTCCTTGGTAAAGCACATACCATTGTGTTCTGTAGTGAATGAGACAATCACGGGGTTTGTTATCTCAAAAATCACCTATGAGTCCTCCATACATAGAGATTTGAAAGAGCTCCAGCATTTCTATGAGCTGCAGTTAATCAAGTCACTGAAATAATGACATGCATTTAGGGCAACTGTCTTAGATCTCCTAAATGATTGTCACAAGACCTGCATTTGCTCAGTTTCTCCACATTACTTCCCAGTGAGTTTTAATACACACCACCCATCTCTTAAGTTGCCTAAGACTCCTGACAATGCTTTTACTGATTCATTTAGCAAAGCTCCCAGTCTTTGACTATCTGCCTGCCAATACAGAGGATATCTTCTTTAGCTGTATTTATTCCTGGGCCAAATATCTTCCCCAAAATAGAAAACAGTGAGACCAATGACCACTTAGATTCAGTGCCCTCTGTGTTCCAAGTGTAGAGAACTTGGGCCTAGGTGCTACTGTTGATGTAAGTTCTCATGGTATCTCTTGCCTCTCTCAAATACTCCGCCATCTGTGGACCATGTGTGAAAAATGGTCATGTACAATCTAGGAAGACACCAAGTTTATAGTTCGGCCCATGTATGTGCCATGCCCTAACCATTGCATTTATAATTGGTAACCGATACTTCTTACTTTTAAAAAGTCCCAGAGCGATCTCACTTCAAAGTCTCAAACTTTGAGATTTTACCTTTTTGTTGCAGCTGTCTCCTGACAAGCTCTTCATGCCTCTTTCTTTCCTACCTATTAAACTTGCTCTTTACTTATAGGTCAAGAAAACTTAGGAGACATGGGAAAGAAAAGAAGTCCTTCACTGTAGAATCTGTTTACATTTACTGCTGACTGAGAACCAAGAAGTTCAACACTTGCTATGGAAATAACTCAGTGATAAGAACTTGCCTAATATGCAGAAGGCCCTGGATTTAATCATTGGTACTGTAAAAAAAAATTTTCAGCCCAACTGACAAGATCAGTGAAGATTGTCCACTTAGGGACAATGCTTATTTATCTAAAGATAACTAAGGTTGTTTAAAACAAAAACAAAAACAAAAACCAGTAAAAAAAAACAAATAGGGTCTGGAAGATGACTCAGTAGGTAAAGGTACTGACTTTGCAAGCCTGATAACTTGAGTTCAATCCCTAGAACCCACATAAAGATGGAAGGAGAGAACTGATTGCGTAGACATCCTCTGACCTTCATACATGCTATGGCATGTTTTTCTCTCTCTCTTTCTTAAATATGAAGCGTATTCTGTCTCCTCTCTCTGCTTAAAAAACTCACTAATTTTGCTTTCTCTGACTCAACCTGAAATTCTTTCCTTTTTAAAAAATATTTTATTATTATTTTTATTTTATGTGTATGACTATATTACTTGCATGTATATATATATATATATGTATATATATATACATATATATATATATATATATATATATATATATATATAAATGCATCTGTGTCATACAATGTCTACGGAAATCAGGAAAGCATGAGATCCCCTAGAATTGGAGTTATGGACAATTGTTAGCCATCACGTGCGTGCTGGGGATCAAATCCAAGTCCTCTGCAAGAGTAACCAGTGTTCTTTACCACTGAGCCATGCCTCTGGCCCCTGAAATTCTTTTCTGTGATGCAGTCTAGGACCTGACTTTATTTGGATGATGATGGTCTCCAAGATGGAAACTTTTAACATGCAGGCGGCAGCAGACTGGGTTCCTTCCATTCTGTGACTAAAACTATTGTTGACCATTCTAACTTCATCCTACTTACCAGCCTCTCTACTACACCATGGTCTCTTCTACTTCACTGGGGAAATAAGCCATAAATCTAATTTCTAACTTTCTCTTCTCCAGCCACAAAGGTGTTCATGATGTCATGCCTTCCATTTTCCCTTCCTTCCTGCTGGTAATGGTTGAGGGATGTATTAGTATTTTCTCTACCTTCATTCCACTGTGTTCCGGGAGCCTTGGGTGTAGAGGTTCCACTGTAGATGTGTCACTTAGGGCTGGGTGTCTTCAGATATACTTTCTCTGTGTGTGACAAGTTGTGGAACTCTGCAGTAGTCTCTGTCTGTTGCAGCACCATCCCCTTTCTTTGATCGTCAGATCATAGCAGGCTTCTTCACTTGGCTACCTCGTGCCTACTCTTAGCCTCTTAACATGTCCCTTTGAAAGGTAGTGAGCAGTTTTGGTGCTCTTTCCAAACCCTTTCTTCTCCTTTTCAATTGTTTTAATATGCTGTGAGGATGTGTTTAGGTGCCAGGCCCTCAGGTTACTTTGTCCATGAGCAATATGATTAGTACCTAAAGCCCATTTACCAGACAAAGATGACCTCTTTGTCAGTATTACTAAAGGGCATTTTTAATACTTGTCTCACTTGATTTATTAGCAATGTTGAAGAAACATCACAAAAGGCTATTGTTTTAGATTTGACCCCTACTCTGAACCTTACCAGACTAAAGTCATTCATGCCAAGTCTCCATGTAATCAAATGAAAATTCATTTGTAATTTGAGCTACCATGATATCAGGAGACAGAGATAACAGCCGAGGTTTTTCTTCCTCTTGCCTTTTTCTTACTCCTCCCCCGCACCCCCCCCCTTTTTTTTTGAGATAAGTTCTTCCTGAAGCCCGAGTTGGCCTGGAGTTAACTATGTAGACAGACTGATTCTTGATCACACAGGTCCACCTGCCCCTGCCTCCTGAGTGGCGACATTAATGGTGCACTCCACTACCTTCTTTTCTAAAGACTGGATCTTGCTTTGTAGCACAGGCTGGCCTTGAACTTGAGATCCTCTTGCTTTTGACTTTTAAGTGCTGTGATAACAGGTGTTCACCACATTTGGCCATACAAGTCACCCTTTTACTTTCATGTACTCCCCTCCCTGTTATGGTCTCAGAGTCAGGGTCCAATTAGGCTCAGAGACAGATGTGTAACAAGGCAAGAAATGTATTACATTGCACTTGGGCCAACTCACTCTCCCTGGGAGTAGGAGAGGAAAGCAGCCTGAACTGAGTAACAGGTACTTTTTATAGATCTTTCATGACTTTCTGTAAGCAAGCAGAGCTGAATACAAAAGCAAGAATTTGTGGTTAATGGTTAGCACAAACTTATTATAAAAAGAGTCCCATGACATGGTGATCGATCAGCTCTGACTGGCTTCTATGGTCTACTGATTAGAATACCCTTTGTTAATTTAACATGAAGAACACAGACGTCAGAAAAAAACCTTTACCTTTAGTAAGAACAGTAAGACTAATGATTTATCTTCGATCAGAAACAAACCTGCAGGGAAAAACAGAAATAGGGAATTAACAGACATCAAAATGAGGTCAGCAAAATGCCAGCCTCTAACACCTGTTATCTTTTAAACTCAGTGGTTACATGGGACAGAAGAGCTGTTGAGTTTAGCAAACTACAAGCTGTAAAAAAAGCTGAGTTGTTTTGCAAAGCAAAGCACCCTAGGGCAAGGTGTGGAGCTGGTGGAATTTACATGATTTAACCCAGAGTAATTAACAAAAGAAAAGGCCTGCTTGACCTTGAGCTATTGTAAGAAAATGTGTTCCTTAAGACAGAGATTTAACCACACCCTGTAAATGCAACCTTTTTCTAAACATCCTTTCTTTAGCTCAGCCTCGGGCCTTGACGGGCAACAAATGGTGGAAAATTTCTCTAGATATCTAACAGTTTCTCTTTTTCTTTGGGATCTAAGAACTCTTGAATAACTGCTTGATTTTACATTTAAAGTAGTGGCATTTTGACATTTTTTAACTTACTCTGGCCACAACGAAACAATCACAGTATTTAAGACAAAACAGACACAGACAAATGACAAAATCCAGATGTTGCCAAATCACAAGAGACGAAAACGAAAGACAGATATGAAAGCTCTTAGGCTAGCCATCTTTACAACAAGGGGAACGCTGGTGGCAAGAAGCCGAAGGAATAGAATGCCTTTTGAATTTTTTTTTTTTTTCCTGAACTCTAGAGGCAAGGTATTTACAACTTTAACCTGCCCCAAAGCAAAAAGCTCTGACAGAGCTCACTTCCTCACCTGCAACTTTGAAGGAGCTTCCAGGCAGGTTGGAATGTTTTACCTGAGAACATAAACCAAAAAATAGTTCCTGACAACCCACAACATAAGGAAACTGAAACAATAATACAATAATCTTCCAAATGATAAAAACTGAGACCCAGATGAATTCCCAGTAAAATTCTACCAGACATTTAAGCTCCATTAGCCAGTTCAACAGGAAAGGGAATAAACAGAGAGACACCTTAATTAAAGAATACCATCTATTGAATGTGTTAGACCCCACTCTCAGCCCGGGGACTCGAACCCCAGTGGGCCGCCTGGGTGACTAACGTCGGGGAGCCTCAAGCCCACTGACCTCACTCAGCCCAGGGGACTCGAACCCCTGTAGGCTGCCTGAGAGTCAGTCCCAAGAATCCAGACCGTCAGATGCAAAATGCAAGAAGTAGGTTTATTTCACTTGCGCAAGTGGGAGACTCAGTCTTGTTCATGAGACTCAGCCCGCCTGACTCCTGCCAGGCCAGGTTTTTATAGTAAGGTTTCACAGGATGATTATGCATTGACATATAGCTCAACAAACAGTTCACATACAAGATATTTGCTTACAGATCAAGGTTACAGAAGGGACAACTTCTCCATAAACCTCACACATTACTTTGCAGTTCACAGGAGGTAAACTTTTCCACAATTTATGGATGGGATAATGGAGACTCTTCCTGTGGAATGTTAAGCCCACAGGCTTTATCTTGCATACCAAGGGATGTTTACATAACTCTTGAATTCCCTGGGTCTCTTCCTCCTGGATTTATAGTTTCTTAGTTGTTTTTCTAATTGGGGGGGGGGGAGGCCGAGCTCCCCATCACCGAGTGCCTCATAAAACAAAATGTCTCACAAATGAACCTAACAAACATCTACTGAATATCTCGTCCAAATACCAAAGAATACACATTCTATTCCATACCTGTTGGAACTTTCCCCAAAATGACCACATACTGGGGCACAAAATAAACCTCAACAAATCCCAAAATGCCGAAACAACTCTGTGCATTCTCTTAGACCTCAATGCAATAAAACTTAAAACCAACACTGAAAGAAGCCTTATTAATTCCATGAACTCACAAAGACTAAACATCACACTCCTGAATGATGCCTTTTTTCTAATTTTTTACTCCCTGCACCTTGAGGGCCTCTTTTGAGGCCCATAACAAGCAAGTCATGCTTACTTGTTTTTTTTGTCCCATGCCAAAACTCACCATTCGCCGTCCATAACAAACCGGGAAGGGTACCTTGAAGAGATAACCTCTATAGCAAACTGGGAAGGTACCTTGAAGAGACGACCTCTGTAGCAAAGCTCAGGAAGGTACCTTGAAGAGATGACCTCTGTAGCAAAGCTCAGGAAGGTACCTTGAAGAGATGACCTCTGTAGCAAAGCTCGGGAACAAAGTGTTGGATGGTGTTCGCAGGAATCAAGGGGTGGTCGAGCCCAACGTTGTGGCGCCAGTTGCCCCGGCCAGCAGGGCATCAACAGAGCACAAGTCCTCAGAAACTTAGAATGAAAGAGACAAAGGGAACACGGAGGGCCGACAAGACAGTCTCCCTGATCAAATCGGCAAATCTTTATTCTTTCCAGAGCTCTTATATACTGCAGCTGCAAGGGGCTAGGTGGGGCCTTGTGGACTAGGGTTGCTAGGAGACAAATCACTGAAAGATCCAGGAGCCAAGGGCATGTGTAGCCAAGGGCAGCTACAGGTAGGGAACTTGTCTGTTTAGACAATAAGAAACTCTAAAAGGCACTTAAGAGACTCCAGGTTAACATAATTGGTGTCAACAAGTGTCAGGATGTTTTGCACCGAGTCACAAGATGTTACATTTGCAGGAAGGGCAAGACAGAGGTTATTTGGTCCCCGGCAGGTTGCAAGGTTGGGGGAGAGAGGCAAGTTAAGTTGGTCTGCCTCTCCCAAAGAGAAAGTTTAATAACATTGGCTGAGTGGGGTCTTGCTCTGAATATGGAATTTGGGGTGACCTGAATTTGTGTCCGCAGACCATGGTCACTCATATTTGTCTCCAGAATAAACTACCTCTCACCCCCTTTGATATGAGAATTGTGTTTTTGCATCGACAGACTCAAGGAAACCACTTAACCCTGAGACTCTATTAAAAAAAAAGTTATACAAGGGCACAGAATATGCATTTCTATTCCAAAAGGGAGGGTTAGGAAGGTATCAAAAAAAGATCAGACCAAAGAAAGACTGAAATCTATGAGGGCAAACAACAATTCCTACAGCTCCACATCTGGCATCAGGGCTTGTAATGGAATCATATGTGTCAGGAATTAGGAATTGAAAGAGTAGGTGGAAAAGAAAGCAACCAACCTCAAACAATCCAAACTGACCTTTATTAGTCGAAGAGGGATCACCACTGTCCAGAGGGAGTCTGCAGTAGCCACAAGGACCAAACAGCAGGGGAATGGAAATACTTTTGTGTTTATAAATAGAGTCATGGAAGTTGGGTAGAAGTTTAGGACCTGAAACTGCCCCAATAAGGGTCTTCTAAGGACTTGTTTTTAAGGCAAGACCTGTTTGCAGAGCTTAAACTGCTTTATGGTTTTGGGTTTATGAGAGTCCTGGACAGACTTGTTTGTAAAGCAAGAATTTCTTTATGATTTGGGGTGTATGGAGGTCTCCCTTCAATATGGGTTCTAACAGCCCTGAGCAGCCCACCTATAGCACTTTCTTATCCATTCTTGCATGAATATACATATCTGTATATAAACATATATATTTGCATATATGTTTTTCCTGGACTTGTCCTGGCCTATTAACTCAGAGACAGAATTTTTTTTGGAGCATCAGGCAAGCTCTTCCTTAAACAGCAATTAATATGTCTAAAGTTCATCTGTTTTAGAGGACAGCAGCTGTCAAAGATTAATTTGTTATTGTAAGTCAGTGAGGGCCTTCACCATGAGATCTAAGCTTTCTGACAATCCCAAAGACTGGTTTCAACAAATCATTAAAAAGGTGATGATTCATCCTGCTCTAGAGTCAACATCAAAGTTGTGTCTTGGTCCACTGGGAAGGGAAAAAGGTGAAGAGCTCTTTTGGTCAGATAATGTTTGGTAACCCCAAAGAGCAACACAAGCAATTCTCTGTTTCCTGAGACTTCAGAAATATTAGGAGAAAGTCAAGGCTGAAGGGTCCAGTCCAGTCAGTAGGGGGGTGGCTATAGGCATGTGTTCCACAAAGAAAGTAAGATTTTTTTGATTGGAGACAGTGTGTAGAGAGAAGTCAAATCTGCATCCTGTAAGAGAGGTAAGAGACCAAGAAGCCTTTTGAGCTTTGTTTGGCCAGAATAATATGTTCCTCTGTGGGCCAAACAAGATACACTGGGAGCACTCAAAGGTCCTGTTTGTGTACAAGAACTCATCTTATTTGGTTGGTACCAATATGAGGCTAGGCAATCACTAGGTTGGCCATCACAAAATCTGGAGCTGTGAGATGAAAGTTTTTCTGGAGGAAAGGTAACACCAGGTGTTTAGGAGACCTTAACCTGGTGTAAAAAACCTAGGGTATAAGCAAAGAAATGTCTTGTTCCAGTCGCAGAATGGTTACATTGTAGTAAGTTAGGAAGAGTATTCACGGTGGTCCTTTGTGGGCAAAGAACTTGGGCTCAGAGAGATGTTTGTCCCAAGAGATGTCTAGTGCATAAGAAAGGCCCAGGGATAGACGAAGTTGTCCTTAGAGCAGCTGGAAAACTATGGTTAGTGGCAGCTAAGTGGCAGCTTGTGTGGTAGATGGCCTACTGAAGAGCACCAATGATAAATGAGAAACAAAGTTGCAGGAATGAAGACTGAGTTATAAATTTATGGAGTGAGCTATTTTTTGTCCTTTAGAATACATAGCCAGCAGTTGATTACACAGAGCACATTAGCACTTGAAGTAAATGTGGAGCACTTTATAATAATTGTGTGTGTGCATGCATGTTAGAAATTGCATGCCACATACAAAAACTCTACTACTGAGCTCCATCCCTGTAATGTTCTTATACAAGTGCAACTGGCAAGAGAAGGATAAGAACTAAAAGTGACATGCTGTAATTAATTATAGAAGACAGAGGAAAAAACAATAGACGGATAATTGCCATGCCGATCAGCAAAAGGATGCCCAGAATATGCATCAACTGGTATTGGGATAAGGACGAAGATGGTGTTTCTCAGGTGTGGGCAGTACATTTACCACAGAGGTCCTTGTTGTCCCTTAGAAAGAAGAATGATTGTACATAGAGAATTCAGATCATTTTCCCTCTCAGTTACACAAAAGCTCTAACGGGAGAATGGTGTTGTAGTTCAAGTTACCTCGGAGGGTCGTACTTCACTGTCCTTTAAATGGTACAGACACCTGGAAATGTTACAAAAGAAGACTTTTTTCTTATCAGATAGGTCTCAATTCCTCAGGAGTATCTTCTGGAACAGAGTGTTGATTTTCTATCTGGAGGAGAATAAGGGATAAGGGTCTTGGCTTCCTCAGAATGGCCTAGCTGTCCTCTGGGTTGCCTTCAGCTCCTACTATAGTTGGGGTCTTCCTAGAACAAATATGCCTACGGAATTCCAAGAATCAGGAGTATCCAGTCTGTCTTCCCTTAATTTCTTCCTATGTCTCTTTATTAACTCTGAGCATAATTTTGTGGAATAGAAGTCACTTTGTGGGTCTTAATTCAACATCTAGAGATTGAGTAGTTCAAAAAGTAGTCTTCATGATCTTCCATTCCATTTAAATTTTATAAAACACATATTGGACCAAGGGGGAAGACTGGGAAATAAAGT
This sequence comes from Eospalax fontanierii, assembly GCA_035773235.1. Taxonomy (NCBI): domain Eukaryota; kingdom Metazoa; phylum Chordata; class Mammalia; order Rodentia; family Spalacidae; genus Eospalax; species Eospalax fontanierii. Next base: position 63,479,814 of record CM069540.1, on the reverse strand, counting down.
TCAGCTCTGAGGGTTTAAAATGAACTGCCAGAACCAGCTCTGGTGGTACACGCCTTTAGTCCCAGCACTAGGAAGGCAGAAGCAGGATGATATCTATGAATTCCAGGTCAGCCTTGTCCAAATATTGAGTTCCAGGTCAGCCAGGGCTACATAGTGAGACCCTGTCTCCAAAAAAAAAAAAAAAGCCTAAATAAGTAAATAAATAGAAATGTTTAAAATTTGTTGTCCCCAAAGATATTTCAGAAAGCAAAGAAAGTCTCAATTTTAACCTCTGGAAAGAAACTGTTCAAAGCTTTTGCAGAGGCAGCTTTTAGAATGAGAGGAGGTGCCCGCAAAGTAAGAGTTGGCTTTGATGGAAACTGAGTGAACAGAAAATCAGAGATCGAGGAGCCAAAGGCCTGAGGCACGCAGGAAGCAGGGGAAGAACGGTTGCCATGGATGCAGTCTAGGTGGACACCTGAGGGCTGCTACAGGAGCATTATTTATCATTATTTAAGTGGCTTCAGTCATACAGTATGTCATGGGGTATCTTGATTCTTGAACAAATCCAACAAGATGCAGTTAAAGATGAAGTAAACAAGAGTTATTAAAGTCAAGGGAGGAGTACACTCTCCCAGACACAGCAGTCTGTCCAAGGGAGGGGCACATAGGGTCTGGAGTTCGGCCTTCTTATCTATTCTGCCTGCTCTTGCTTGTGAGTACAACTTAGATTTCCCTCTCTCCATATATACATAGAATCAGTTTGAAGTGGAAATTATTTATTCCTTTTGGAAATTGCTCAAGGTCATGTGATTGATTTTGTAATCAATCTCATGTCTTCCTTCTACCTAACAAAACTTCAGTGCACGCCCACTATCATCCATCCTACAGGGCAGTACAACTGGTGTGTTACACTAGTCTACCATCTTGAATTCTCCTCATTCTTAAGGGGGCACTGGAGTTACACCACTGGGGCCACCACATGGATGCTAAAAGCCAAAACCCAGGTCCTCCGCAAGAGCAGCCAGTGCTCTTAACCACTGAGCATCTCTCCAGTCTCATGTTCTGGTATTTTAACTAAAGACTTAAGATGCACTAGACATTACAATTACTGTCTTATGTAATCAGTGTCAGTATTTGCCATTATTTGTCACTATTATGCTTTCATTCCTTTGTGTATTTCATATCTTCTGTGTGGGTTAATTTGCTTCCTAGCCAAAGTCATCCACTTAGAGAGAAGAACCTGGTGACAGCTTATGTTTTCACTGATCTGAAAATGTTTTAATATTGTCCTGTTTTTTCTTTTATATTTATTTTTTCAATAATATATATTTAATACAAATTTTTTTCCTTCTGAGGTTGTTTTTATTGTATTTATAGTACATTTTCAATATTTTACAATTTATTTTCAACTATTAGGAAAATTATAAATCATTACAAACAACATTATTTTACAGAGATAATAGGGTTTTTTTTTGTTTTTTACAAGTGCTTATTTAAAAATTTTTCTTTTTTCTTTTCTTTTGGAGACAGAGTCTTCCTGTAGCCACAGCTATAGAGCAGACTGGCCTTGATCTCACTTCCTTCCAAGTCCTGGAATTAAAGGTGTGAGCCAACATGCCTGGCTAAATTTTTTTCTTTACTCTTGAGAACTTCATAAAGGTACAGGATGAAATGTGATCTTATCGAGCCCTGCTTCACCCCCGCAGTTCCTCCCGTGTGTCCTCCCACACGTCCCTTCTCATGGTTTGTTTTTGATAACCCACTAAGTTCATTTAGTGCTGCCCATATGTGCATGGGAATAGATTCATCTGTGAAGCATGGCAAACCTACCAGTTGCCCTGTTTTTAACAAGAAGGCATTTTCACTGGATTGAGAAGTATGTATGTAGCTCAGTGGTAGAGCACTTATATTTTCAAGGCCTTGGGCTGCTGAAATTTGGGATTTGGCCCTAAAAACTTCAATAACACTACCATATCCAATTTCTAATCTTGCAAGCTTCAAACATTCAGAAAAGAGAATAAAAATTGTTACCAAAAGATCTGTGATTTATAAAGGTTTTCTAAATCCACTCAACTTTCTAGGAGTTTCCTAAATCCCCAGTGGTCCCTGTAGGTCATTTTAAGAACATTTAAGGTAATTTTAAGGCCCCAACTCTACACACACACATATGCACATGGGCCGTTCTTTCTTTCTTTTGGTTAAACATATAATTTTATCATTTTTGTGGCTTTCTACATTGCCATCAATCTACATGAAGCTCCTTCTAAGATAACATTCCATGTTTGTCTCACCGCTGGCTCCTCTGCCTCCTTTGTTGTTATTTGTTGTCTCGCAGTTTCATTGTGATGCATCAGTATCTTTTTAATCTATTTTTCCTTGGAATCTGGTGGACTTGTTTCGGTTTCAGACTGGTGTCACATATCAGTTCTGGTAAAATTTGAGCTGCTGCTCCTTGAAACTGTCTCCCCTATTCTCTTCCTCCTCTGCTGCTCCAGTCAAATCAAAGTTTCTAGTGGTTTTTCCTTAAGGAAAGAGTCTTTATTATTTTACCTGTGGATCCTGGCAATGTTGAGAAATGATGCAGACTATTCTGACTTTACGAAAATACTATATTGTTTGAGACGAGGGTCTCACATAATCCTGGCTGGCCTAGAACTCAGTATGTAGATCAGGCTGATGTCAAAGTCACAGAAATTCATCTGCTTTTGCCTTCTGAGTGAGTGCTGAGATTAAAGTTGTGTGCCACTATACCCAGTTAACTTTAATATTTGCTGAACAATATATTTGAGCCATGACTAAGGTTTAATCTCCTCTAATGTAAATATCACAGGGTATGCCAAGTCAAAAATAATATAAGAAGAGTTTTATGCTCTTCAACTGAAAAAAGATGAAGTGATTTAACCAAATTTTATTGAAGCTATGTAGTCATCAATAACTATCTTTGGTTATACCATGTGAGTGTGTATGTTTGTGTGTGTGTGTGTTCCCTGTTTGCTTAGAAGTAGCCACCTTTTCTGCATTTTATATCATTATTTTGCTTGAGTCTTAGCTTTAAATTTGAGACACATCTTACTTTCTCGCTCAGACTGGTCTTAGACTCCTCCTTTCCCGGTGCCCCTGCTTCAGCTTTCTGAGTTGTGGGGTTACAGGGACACCACCACCCACTTCATTTTCTGCTGTTACCTAAGAATCAAAGACTCCCACAGAAAGTTAACAAGTTGAGTCATCCTAGGAGTCAGGAATGCTTGGAGGCATTGTTATTACAAATAAAAGGCTAGTTCTCCTCCATAGGTGAACTGTCTTCTGTTTAAGCCAGGCTTTCCATTCCTTCCAATGCTGGCCTCTACACTGTAGAGCCAGGGATGAGCCTTGGCTGTCCGGAAGACTCCTGAGATTCACAAGTGAGGCTGTGAAGTAAATCATGGCCTTAAAATGACTGCTGGAGATTCAAGGAGCTTCTAGGGGGTAAGTGGATGAAAAAACCTTTGTAAATTACAGATCTTTTTGGTAATGATTTTTATTCTCTTTCCTGAATGTTTGAAGCTTGCAAGATTAGAAATTTGATATGATAGTCTTATTAGAGTTTTTAGGACAAAATTCCAGGTTTCAGCTGCCTGGACAAATTAGGTTCTGTCATGATCCCACTGTGCCAATCAAAGAGGTAAGTGAGGGTGAAAACCAGAAGAGGGAGATTTTGTCAACATGGAAAGCTGAGAAGAGGAACGAAGGGGACGGACTCCAAGTCCATCATCAGGGAACCAATACTGAGTTGTCGGTTAAACAAAAACAAAAGAATTGGGGCAAGAGGCATAAAGAAGCAATCCAGGAAAAGGTGTGATCTGGGTGTCTCAGTTCTGGTTCTTCCAGATAATTCCGAGGAACTAATCACTGCCATCTTTTGAGCAGTGCAGCCTGGCTCCCTTGAGATGACTGCACTGCTCCAAAGTGAACCCCAAGGTGACTGGAAGGAAAATGAGGTAGGTTAGTAATCAGCAGATTGTAGATGGACACTGTTTGAATGATGGGCCTGCCTATGCTGTCAGGCAGGAGCCTGGCCTAACGTAAAGGTGATGAGGCAAAGGTGTCAGGTTTTTAATATCACTTTTAGTGACTTTGTGGACCCAACGACACAATCCTTTTTTAGCAAAAGTAGTTTTTAAGTGCCTCTTATAGTCATAATCCCCACCCCCTTTTAAAAGAGAAATTTTCTTTCTTAATGTTAAAGAGAGCAAAACTTCATAAATACCTGTTAGACCCCACTCTCAGCCCGGGGACTCAAACCCCAGTGGGCCGCCTGGGTGACTAACGTCGGGGAGCCTCAAGCCCACTGACCTCACTCAGCCCAGGGGACTCGAACCCCTGTAGGCTGCCTGAGAGTCAGTCCCAAGAATCCAGACCGTCAGATGCAAAATGCAAGAAGTAGGTTTATTTCACTTGCGCAAGTGGGAGACTCAGTCTCGTTCATGAGACTCAGCCCGCCCGACTCCTGCCAGGCCAGGTTTTTATAGTAAGGTTTCACAGGATAATTATACATTGACATACAGCTCAACAGACAGTTCACAGACAAGATATTTGCTTACAGATCAGGGTTACAGAAGGGACAACTTCTCCATAAACCTCACACATTACTTTGCAGTTCACAGGAGGTAAACTTTCCCACAATTTATGGATGGGATAATGGAGACTCTTCCTGTGGAATGTTAAGCCCACAGGCTTTATCTTGCATACCAAGGGATGTTTACATAACTCTTGAATTCCCTGGGTCTCTTCCTCCTGGATTTATAGTTTCTTAGTTGTTTTTCTAATTGGGGGCGGGGGGAGGCCGAGCTCGTATCACCGAGTGCCTCATAAAACAAAATGTCTCACATACCCAGAAAACTAAGACGTTTTTATTTTCAAAACAAATATTCCTGCTCTAGTTTAGGTGCAAGAGTTTTCTGTTTACAGATCTACAGGACAGTTTAGCTAGGATATTTTGGAATGGCTGCATTTTTGTCTTTATGAATATTATCTAAATAGTCCAGTTCATGTGTGCCTTGATTGGTCATCTACTAAACAGAGACAACGGCTCCCTTGCCTTGGATAATACACTGTGTTGCTTTGAACCTAGTCTCCCTTTCTTTCCTCTTTATGCTTTTCTTTTTCTTCTTCTTTTCTCCCCATCATCTTTTTCCTCCTTCTCCTCCTCCTCCTCTTCTCCTCTTCTTTCTCCTCCTCCTCTTTTTCTTCTTCTTAAATTGGCTTCCAAATAATTATCATAGTTATTCAATTTATCTGGTCTCTCCTTTGTGTGCACAAAGTTTACTGGAACTTTTATCCCAAAGGGGAATTGAATTGAGCGTTGACACAGCAGGTTTCTGAGAACAACAATTTTGCATCATTTACAGCATGGAGACAAGAGACCTCACTCTGAGTACCAGGTAGGTTCCTCCTGGAAACTCTGACTCCCTTTCACCCTTGGTCCTCCAGATTGCCCTTCAGACTGAAAAGGGAAAGGGGCTCATCACAGAAGTTGGATTGTACCATTGCTTACTATTACAAATAGCACCAATCACTTGCTGTATAAAATGCTACTAACTTGGTAGAGTTCTTTTTTTTTTTTTGCATTATTTATTTATTTATTTATTTATTTATTTATTTATGTGCTACAGTGCATGGGTGGAAGTCAAAGTTAAACTTGTGAAAGTTGATTCTCTCCTTCCACCAGGTGAGTCCTGGGATCAAACTCAAATCATCAGGTTTAGCAAGTTCGTGTGCCCACTGAGCCATGTTGTCTGGCTTTCGGTGGAGTTTTGAAAGTGAAGTTGTCTTGACTGAAACAATTGTATGAATTGGAGGATCATCAGCTTGATGACAAGAACATGTTCTTGTCCCAACTTCAATCCAAAGCTTCTCAGACAACAGTTTCTACCTCCTGCCACCTTTTAATTTGTACATTTCTTTTTTCATGATTCAGGGAATTGTTTTATCTAAACAGCTCATAGGTACCTTCAGTACCTTCAGTCTCAATCTCTTTACTATTACACAGAATGATTTCTCAAATCATCTAAAAATTTTCCAGAGCATACAAATTTCATTTGTTTTTAAGTGTTTTAGAGTCAGCATTTACTGTATACAGCATATACAGTAAAATAAATCCTTTCTAAAAGCACACCTAATTCAGTTTTGAGCACTTATTTGATATAATCATGTAATGTTAAATATATATATATATATATATATATTTTTTTTTTTTTTTTTTTTCCCTAGGAATGAAAAAGTATTGAACTGCTTATATGAAAAGCCTGATGCAGTTTTTAAACTGATTTGCTTTCCCTGGGCAGGAGGTGGCTCCATTCATTTTGCCAGGTGGGGCCAAACAATTAATGGTTTACTAGAAGGTATGTGTTAATTTTTATTGTAATATAAGCAATTTATGAATTGCAATAACAGAGAAATTTAAGTTCAGTAAGTTTCTTGGGTTTGTGAATTTATGATTCTTAAATTGGAAAACTTTAGGCATATCTTGAAAAACATTTTTTGCCTGTCTTCTTGACTATTGTTTTTATACTACTTACTGTTACTCCACAGGTCACAATACTCTTCCATTTCTTAAGTCCCTTTATTCACTTCCATTTACAACTATTAGTCTTCTTAAAATCTTTCTTGTTGGTGAGTTTTACACCCAAATGTTTATCTTGCAGCACTGTAAAACTAACCAAAAGTTGGCTCTTCTTTTAGTAATTTTCCTTGCTTTGATTTCCTTTTTTTAAATAGTAATGTAACTTTCTAACTTCATTTATATTTAGCTGCATAAAGGGTTTCATTACGGCATTTCCATACATGCATACAATGTTCTTTGACCAGATTCACTGTTTTCTTGCCCTTTCTAATTGCTCTACCACCTTTTCTTTTCTAAGCTTTGTTTATTATTATTTTAAGTGTATGAGTGTATCGCCTGCATAGGTGCCAGGGCACCGTGTCGTGCAATGCAAGAGGAGGTCAGAAGAAGGCATCAGACGCCTTGGAACTAGAGTTATAGACAGTTGTTAGAAACCATGTGGGTGCTAGGAATCAAATCCAGGTCCTCTGCAAGGGCAGCCAGTGCTCTTGTTCACTAACCCGTTTCTCCAGCCCCCCTTTACTTTCCATACCCCTAATAATTCTCATTTACCCTCTCTTTTCCTCCCAAGTCCCTTATGTCAGAGACACACAGGACACCTACTTCACCTAATATAAAAACCTTCAATGCCGTCCTTTTTCCTATAATGACATAATTTGGGCCAACAAGATGACTCATCAGGTAGAGGCACTTGCTGTCAAGACTTATCACCTGAATTTGGTTCCCAGGACCCACGTGTTAGAGAGAACTGACTCCTGCAAGTTGTCCTCTGACTTCCACCTGTACAGGCACACACATGTTCACACACATGCACAATATCAATAAATAAAAATGTTAATAAATAAAAGACAGAAGAGTACCAGTGTGCACATGCCACATTTTAAACTCTCCAGCCTTGATGGGCACCCGGACTGATTCCCTCACGTGGCTGCTGGGAGCAGAGCTGGGACAACCGGGTGTGTGGGCACTTCCATGGAGATTACCAAACACAGACCGCCAAAACATTTGAGGGCCTCTCTTCTCGGAAAAGAAAAAGACATTCACTTCATATTTGAAGATATGTACCTTGCAGTTAAATGACGATTGTCATTAAAACACACCTAATACAGTCACTGGAGAGATGGCTTAGAGGTCAAAAGAGCTTGCTGCTCTTGCAGAGGACTTGAGTTCAATTCCTAGCACCTGCTGGAGGCTCACAACCAACTTAACTCCAGTCCCTGGGGATCTAATGTCCCCCTTTCGGTTCTTTGGGAAATATACCCAAAATGGTAGAAATGGATAATGTGATAGCTTATTTTTAATGTTTTAGGAAATGTCTTTACTGATTTCCACAGTACCTGGACTGAGTTACGTTCTCATCAGCAGGAAAAAAGTCACCCTTTCCTCGATGTCAGCTTTTGTTCTTTCCTGTACTTCCGATGCCAGCCATTCTGACCAAGATAGAATCTCAGTGCATAGCTACAGACTCTGAACATTTGTGATGTAATTATTAGCTGTCCATCCTTTTTGGAGAAGTGTCTGTTCCATTCATTTGCTTTGATTGTATTACTTGCTCTTTTGGCTTTTAATGAACATAATCAAAAGTACTTTCTGTAACCTTGGAGAAGGGCCTTATTAATCCCTTAAATTTAAGGAATTTCCTGGCACTTGTGAGTTGCTTACTTCTTAAACCTTGTCAGTTTCATTTACTTCCAGAGACTTAAGGATTTTGTCTCCAGGATGAAATGTTTCAATTAGGACGAAACTACTATGGCACACCTGGCTTTTTGCATTGTTAGAGCCCATTTTGGTATTATTTGATGTTCTGTCTCCAAATGGTACCTTGTTTCCATTTATATTTTTATTGTTGTTGTTCAGGTCTTTTTGAGACAGCTGGCCTGGAATTCCTTATGTAGACCAGGCTGACCTTGAACTCGCAGAGATCTGTCTGCCTCTGCTCCGAGGTGCAGAGATTAAAGATGTGTGCCACCACACCCAGCCCATTGATATCTCTGTAAATACAGTCTCTTCTAGTTTGCTTTCTGTTGCTATGATAAACACCATGACCAGAAACAGCTTGGGTAGGACAGAGTTTATTTTAACTTACAGGCTGTAGTCAATCATCCATTGAGGGATGCCAAGGCAGGAACTCAAAGCAGAAACTTGAAGCAGGAACTAACAGAGGAATGCTGTTTACTAGCTTGCTCGAAGGCTGAAGTTCAGCAACCTTCCTTGCACAGGTCACCTGCCTATGGATCCTATGGCACACAGGGGGCTGACACCTCCTGCATCATTCAGCAGTTAGCAATTAGAAAACGCTCCACAGATATGCCCACGGGCCAGTGCAATGGAGGAAATTCTTCAGTTGAGGTACTCTCTTCCCAGATGTGTCAACCTGACAAGTGAGATTAGCCATCACACCTTCCATTCATGCTTTGGTATCTTTTCCAACTCTTTATGAATCACTTTGTAACGGGCAAGACTCTAATACACAGCATAGAATTTGGTTTTGCCATGTGCCACAATTGAAAACTCTTTTCTCAAAAACACATACTTCCCAAACAAAGAATGTAAAAGGACAGGAGGCTTTCTGCTTTGGTAGATGGGCTAAATCGTGCATGTGTAGAATTATTTTGATGCTGGGCATACATTATTGCTGTATTATACTTTCTTTGAGTTTCTTGAAAAATAGCTTTACAATTGTCTTGCTCCATATTTGTTATCCAAATTCTAATATCACCTGATTTATAATGATTTAATCATTTATTGGAGTTCTTTTTATTTTTATATGTTTATTTAAATTCTAATATGTGTGTGCATGTGAGGTACGTGTGTGCCTGAGTTGCTTGGGTGTAGGCATAGGGTCAGCCCTGCTGTTGTTCCTCAGGAGACCGTCACCTCGTTTGTTGAAACAAGGTTGCAATGCCCAAGTCACAGGGTCCCCTCAAAAGACCACCAGGGAGGCCAAATCCGATGTAATAACACAAGGATCTTTATTTGCAAGCTAGAGCTAGGTCCACAGCCCAACATGCCCATGCAGCGGGTGAAGGGTTAGTGGCCCCGAGTGAGGGGGGAAACATGCTCTTAAGGGAAAAAACCTTCAAGTGAGGAATTCCATGCCTTCACGTTTCTTGATTGGGCAAGGTTATGTGGTAAGGGTGCATTTTAAGCTGACTGGGTAACAGAGATGGAGCTAGGTTATAGACAGGTTACCTCAAGGCTGCTCAAGTGGGATAGAGGACTTTTTGGGGTTTTCCCGGAACTGGGTGCTTTTACAGTAAACAACAAGATGGAGACTTTTTGCAAGATGGAGTCTGTACTATCCTGTGCCTCAAGGTCTCTCACTTGTATCTGGAGCTCACTGATTAGGGTAGGCTGGTGACCAGCAAGTCCCAGGATCTTTCTGTCCCTGCCCCGCTAGCTCTGGGATTGCAAGCGTGTGTCATCATGCCCAGCATTTTACTGTGGGTGCTGGGAACATATTCGGGTCTTCATGCTTGTACATCAAGTACTTTACTGACTGAACTAATAATGTTTTAACTTAATTGGTATGAATCAGTTTTTTAAATCACCTGAAGCATGATTTTAGATGCAATATGGTTATCGAAGAAAGTTCCTTTTATTCTTAAATGCTTTTTTGTTTCTAAGAGTGCATATGTCACAGGGCTTGTGTGAAGGTCAGAGGACAACTTCGGGGAGTCAGTTTTCTTCTTACACTATGTGGGTCCTAAGGATCAAACTCAGATTTCCAGGCTTGATGGCAAGTGCCTTTCCCACTGAGCCATCTTGCTGGGCCCCTAGATGCTAGAGTTCCCTGTCTTATTTCAGGAAAGTTTACATGGTTTGAAATTAGAAATAGTTCTGTTTTAGGGTTTCATTTGTTATTGTTTTTTTTTTTTTTTTTTTTTCCTTGAGGGTTTCCATTTGTTCTTATAATAGAACTTTTTCTGACTTCTGTGACTGCTACTTTTGGGGGGCAATCTTTCTTTCATTTCTCTTTTCTGTACCCATAAATACTTCCCCCCTGTCTTGTCATAGGAAGATTTTTGTGAATTTTGAAATCTTTTTTCTCTTTTGGGTGGGGAGGGACTTTTTGAGACAGGGTCTCCCTGTAGCCCCTGCTGGTCTGGAACTCATTATGTAGACCAAACTGGCCTTGTACTCAGAGAGATCCTTCTGCCTCTGCCTCCCAAGTGCTGGGTTCAAAGGTGTGCACCACCATGCCTGGCTTATAGCTTTTGTCTTTTTATTCCGTCTCTTTCTGGCATGTTTTTGAATCTTCGTGCAGTTATTTGTCTATTTCTATTCAAAATTTTAGATGTCCAAAGTTACAATGATTCCCCCGCTTCCTATTTAATTTAATTCGTGTTGGAGTATTACTTTCTGCTCCTTTATGAGGGTTTTGTTTTGTGACACAGGGTCTTCCTGTATGTAGCCCCACCTGGGCTGGCTGGAACTCATAGAGATTTGCTTGCCTCTGCTTCCCAAGTGCTGGGATCAAAGGCGTGTGCCACCACACCCAGCGCTCCGTTATGAGTCCTTTAATGACTATTTTCAGTATCCGGAAATGGATCTACCTTTTCTGCATTGTGTTTAAGTTTGTTTCTGCTCCCGTTGACTGTGCTGGACTTTTTTGCCCAGTAATGTTGGGGGTGAGGTGGTTATAGCTGCTTCTTCAGCTTCTGCGTCAAACGTGCCCTCTTCTGTGGGTTTACTGAAGTGCCGCGTAGAGGCGGGAGGAAGGCACAGGTTTGTGTGGGTGGCAGGATCCGTATTTTTCTCATTCTCTGACATTTTCACCTTTCTAGAGAATTCTCATCTCCTCCTCCTTCTTTGTTAGACATTATTCTTCTAATAAGTTTTCTTCCTAGAAATGTCTTTCCAACTTGCTTCTGTCCCTCAAGCTTTCCAATTCTTTTTCTTTCTACTTCAGCCGTACTTTTATCAGGTCTAATTGCCCATTCATTAGAAGAAAACTTTGTAATTCCCGTTTAAATGATGTAAAACACATCTTTGCAAGTACTTGTTAGTTGTTTGTTTGAGACAAAGCCTCACAACTCCATCCTCATCTGGCCCCAAACTCACAGCAAATTTTTGTTCCTGACAGACATAAGGTCCCACACTCTGCTTGGAAATACTTGAGATTTTGAAGGACAGCTCACATAAACATTTTTAAAGAAAATTGACAAATAAATGCATAAATACCACCAGTCTGACCACTGTTCCTCTTAAAGAACAGAACAATCCTGGCAGAGCTGAGTCTCCATGTCCCTTTCCTGTAAGGTTCTGGGTTCGAGAGATGCAGCAGACAAAAGGGACCAGAGACCCCGTTTATTAAGGCCCCAGTTTATTAAGAGAAGACCAGATGGGACTAGCTTCTCTGCACTGGGGAGTGGAGAAATGTTAGCACCTCTTGGGGGCTAGCCTCCCCAATGAGATGGGGAGACTATCCTCATCTTGGGGCTGGGGCTCCCGGTAAATGGGCTGGCGGGCCTGGCTCCAGATGGGAATGGAGGAGCTCCCTTAGGAAGAGTGGGAGAGGCTAACTCCCCCGGAGGGTGAGCTCAGCCCCAAAGCCCAAAAGCCTCAAAAGCCTCAGCCCCCTCCTAGCTTTTATGGGAGGGTTTTGGGGTTCCCATGACATCTGATTGATGTTTAAGGTAAACTTCTGTCAGGAAGCAGTCCCTTTTTGTAGCTGTTTGTGAATCCTGGGCTGGGAATCTTATCTATTCAAGAAGTTGTAAAAGTCAGTTAATCGCCAAGGTGTCTGTCCTGGAACTGCTAGGGGGAAAGGTTGGGGTTCCAGTCACATCTAACATTTCTGTAGTCGAGTCCCCATTTGTTGAGTGTGTCTAACTTTACAGAAATGTACCATATTGCACATATCCCTTTGGAACTAAACTTGTTCTTATTGTTTATTATCTGTTGAGATCCATCATGTGTGTACATGAATCTTGGTCTCATTAATTTTTAACTGGGAGCATTTCATTGTGTGACTATAACTAACATAGTGCACACATATCTTCATTTTATAGAAATTAAGTTCTTTCTTTTTTTATTGTAAACATTGCTTCACCTGAACGTGATTAGCACACATCTAAAATCCCAGCACCTGGAAGGCTGAGGTGGGAGGATTGCTTCAGGTTTGAGGCTGGTCGGGGCTGCATAGTGAGGGTCCATTCCAATAAACAAACAAACAAATAAATAAATAAATAAAATAGGCAGACAATGTTTATTCAATGAGTAATCTTTTGTGTCTTCTTGGATACATGGTAAGAAAGCCCACATCCGTGAGCGGGCTTCGGAGAGACAGGATGTGAATCTTTTCTTTCTTTCCTTCCCTTTCCTCCTTTTTTTCTCTCTCTTTTCTTTCTTTTCCTTCCTTCACCTTCTCCTCCTCCTGTCTTTGACTCTTCAGCACTGTGATTAGAGGCATTTGCCACCACACAGCTTTTCCAAATGAGTTCTGGGACAAACTCAGATCCTTATAAGGTAAGGCAAGCACTTTACTTGTGAGCTATCACCACAGCCCCACGAGTTCTTAGTTATCAGAGAGGAGTGTTTAAATGTCCAATTATCTCTGTCTATTTAAAAATGAGAAAAATATCTTTTTTTACACAATTTTCTGTTAAAGTCCAAATTTCTATCTGGGATTAAAAATATTTTGTTATTTTTATCTTTTGTATCTGAATATATGGTCTGCATGTAAGTAAGTGCACTGGGTATCATGCAGTCCTCTGGAGCTGGAGTTATAAACTGTTGTTAGCCATCATGTGGGTGCTGGGAATTGAACCTGGGTCCTTAGCAAAAGCAGCCAGTGCTCTTAATTATTGAGCCATCGCTCCAGGGCCCCCATCTGGCATTTTACAAATTCTACTCAAAGACATTCCTTTAATACTTCTTTCAAGGCAAGTCTACTTGCCTTGAATTCACTCAGGTTTTGAGCAGCTGACTATTTAAATTTCACGTTTGAAATATGTCATCCAAGTTATAAATTTCTATAATTATCCTCCGCAGTAATATCCTCCAGTTTGCACAACTTCTGTTCTGAAATCCATTGTCATTAGACTTGTATCTCTCTGTGGCACTGGGCTTTCACTTTGCTGGCTGATGGTGTCAGGAGGGGCATTGTCCCCCTGTTACAAGGTCACTCCTTTAAATCCTTTTCTATAACGTACGTGTATCCACTTTAAGTAGTTTCCACAGTGGCAGGTCTCCGTGTGGACTTTTCTACAGGCCGTGCTCCCTCCTGTGTCTTGCTTCCCAGCCCCATGCTACCTCCCCGCCCCGTTTAGCCCTCCTGCTTTACCATTCCTCTTTCCCCTTTATATCGCTGCATTCTATCTCTTCTCTTCACCATCCATGGACTTGTATTGCAACACAGAACACCCACCACCTGCTCATTTCTTCTTCACATTCCCTCTGTGTTTATTGTAAAGAGCTCATTTTCTACATATCCAACTTTGTTATCATTCCTTGTTTATATTTAATCTGTTGTCAATCCCACAGGAGTGTGTACATGTAGTATGAACGTGTGCTTCAGTTACTCCCTCCAGAAAATACACACATTACTGATCCTCCCAGAAGCATGACTCTTGGAGGATCCTAGATACAAATCAAGTTAACAACCAAGATTAGTCATCACATGCCCAGTTTTACTTCCTCGTACAGATAGTGTAAATAGAACATTGCAGTATCTCTATCATCTATGTGTGTTTTAACTCGATTCTCAATTTCTAGTGCATTCTGTGAGACTGGCGGGAAGAGAAAGTCGATGTCAAGAACCTTTTGCAAAAGACATCTACCAGGTAGCTGATGAGATTGCGTCCACTCTGCTGCCAGTCATCCAGGATAAATCGTTTGCATTTTTTGGCCACAGGTATTTAAATTTTATTGTAAAAGACATATGTGGGATCTAGGATGTGTTTGCCTTGCGTGTTCAAGATGCTAAGGAATTTCTTAAATCACAGGTGCATGGGTAATGTGCTTTGTGTTTTGTGAGATGTAAACTTTTGCTGTTGGTTAACTAAAATGCTTGATGATTATTTCCAATCACAACTTTTCCAGTTTGTACAGTAATTATACCAAAAACAAAAACATTATTAGCAACTTCTATTTATTTTTTGAATAAAAATATGCAAATAGTATATATTTCCTAAGGGCGTAGATCTAACTTTAGACCTCTTAGAATCCATATGACCATGACCTTAGGTAGATATCTTAGATTTCTGAATTAGTTTCCTCCTTCTTACCTATGAAGATGAAATTAATAGCGATTGTAGGAATGGGTGAATAGTAAGGGCACATTCGTCACTGGCAACTATATTCTATACTGTGTAATTTTCATAAAATATAGCAAAGCAGAAATTGAAAAATAAAAAGTACTAAGGAGCTATTGGTAATGATGGCTGCTGTGAGGATGCAAGCCTGAGAGGCCACTTGTACTCTAGTAGATACACACACACACACACACACACACACACGAGCACTAAGTGGACTTAATAATGGAGAGAGAGAGAGAGAGAGAGAGAGAGAGAGAGAGAGAGAACACAAAGCTGCAAAGAAAAAGTGGTGACTGGGCTAAGAAAAGATTGGAGGGGAGCGAAAGAGGGGCTGGGGGTGGATTTGATCTAAATATGCACATATGAATATTAAATAAAATAGTTTTTAAAGTACTCAGCATCCTAGCACCCAGATACTAATACTTTAGAATTTTGCTATGGTTCCTTAATATTTATTTCTACATGATGAGTTCTTTAATACTTTATCTGAATTTTATCACCTAAATATTGCTGTGAACATCTTTCATAACCTGTAATTTGCTCTATGGTTTATTTTTATTAATTTCAATTTGTGGACATGACTGATTTATATGTTTTTCTACTATAATCAACACTTCAGTGAACATTCTTAGAGAAAATTAAGTTTAAATACCTTATTGGTTTCTTAGGCTAAATTCCTAGATTTTAGGCTAAATGATAGGCATGTTGTCAAGGTTCTTGATATGTGTTTCCAAATTATCCGCACTTCATACTCCATTGAGCATTGGGCGTGCACTTGACATTCCCTTCTTTCATAAGATCTAAAAACATATAATTTTATTTGCTTGCTTGTTTTTTTGAGACAGGATCTCGCTATGTACCTTGGCTGGTCTGGAACTCACTATGTAGACCAGGCTGGTCTCAAACCCACAGAGAGCTGCCTGCCTCTGCCTCCTGAATGCTGGGATCACACATATGTACCATCATGCCCAGCTACAAACATATAATTTAAAAATTAATAACCTCTGGTAACTTTGTTTATAAAATCTGCCTGTATAATATCTATAACAGATTATACACTTTTGGCCCCAGTACCCCTTTATACTTTTATCTTATTTAGTTTTTTGTAGTACTGAGGATTAAATCCCAGTCCTCCTGTCCCTCTCTACTGTTCTGCTGTATTCACCCCTTAAAAATTAATTTTAAGATGTTGAAGATTTCAAAGAGGTTTTGCATATATCAGTCAACATTCATGTTATTAGAAAATACAACTTAGAGAATTTTAATTTATCTAATTAGTGGTTTATTTAAAAATGAAACTAATAAGCCTTTATACACCATTGATATAAACAACATATTTTTATGAAAGAAACTATGCTTACTCCTAAAAAATGTGATGAGAAGAATAGCACTATTTTATTTTATACTGTTGCAAATCTGTTTAATGTTTGGCATAAATAAGGCAGCTGGAATCTGATTTCTGTTTCTGCATTCAAATTGTTGCAATTTCCATGTCATGTAAACTCTGAAAAAAAGCCTACTGTGCATTCCTAGAGTATGAGAATAAAAAGGCAGATAAAGGGCTAGAAGGATGGCTCAGCATTTAAAAACATGTGCTGCTCTTACAGAGGACTGGAGTTCAGGTCCTAGCACCATGTCCAGTGGCTGACAACCTCCTGTAACTCCAGCTCCAGGGGATCTGATGCCCTCTTCTGGCCTCTTTTCAAACTCACTTATGCAAACCTAGACACACACACACACACACACACACACACACACACACACACACACACATAAAATATTTTTAAAAGGCAAATAACATTTAAATTCTAAATTTAAAAAATTATTTTATTTATTATTAGCAGGTGTGTATAATGTGTGTGCAAGAGTGTAGGCACACACATGAAACTATGTGGAGGTCAGAGGGCAACTTTCAGGAGTCAGTTTTCCTTCCACGCTGGGATCTAAGCATTGAACTCTGGTTTTCAGGCTTATGTGGCAAGTATTTTTTTACCTGTTGAGTCGTCTTGCAAAATTTAATATTATCCTGAAAATAGCTTTGACCTCATGGACCATCTGATGGAGGTCTTAGAAATCCCTAAGTGTCTCCAGACCACACACTGAGAACTGTTGATGTATACTATAAAGGACAAAGTGATCTACATCTCTGAGATAGAAAAGGAAATATAACATAATTTCAGGTCGCTCTGTGTGTTAGTCAGCCGTGCACTAATTCAGACAAATACCCAACACCATCCATCTAAATACAGAGCAATCTTATCCAGACTCATCATTTGGAAGTTTCAATTCATAACTGGCCGGTCCTATAATCTGTGTGTGCATGTATATGTATGTGCATTCGAGTATATGAATACATATAATGTGTATGCCTGGCATATGTGGGCTAGCTAGGCCATGACTTGTATATGAACACATGTATATGACTTGTATATGAATACATGTATATGACTTGTATATGAACACATGTAATGTGTATGCCTGGTGTATATGGGCTAGCTAGGCCATGGCTTGTATATGAATGCATGTAATGTGTATGCCTGGCATATGTGGGCTAGCTAGGCCATGACTTGTATATGAACACATGTATATGACTTGTATATGAATACATGTATATGACTTGTATATGAACACATGTAATGTGTATGCCTGGCATATGTGAGCTAGTTAGGCCATGGATTTTCAAAGCTTCTGTCTCTTCCTCATTCTGCATTGCTGAGATTACAAGCATGAATAGCTATATCCAGTCTTTTACATGGGTTTTGGAATCAGAACTTAAGTCTTTACATGTATGAGGCAAGTGCTTTACTGACTGAAACCATTTCTCAGCCCTGAAACACTTTTTATGTTGACTTTAGTTACCAAAAATATACCTTTTACAAATCCTAGTTATTAACCAGTTAGCTTTGACTGTCACACGGTCACTGCTGTGCTTATGACACTGGATTATCATGACTTTGCAGAACAGTATCTGTCATGTTTGTCTTCCCCTGGTTTAGTTTTGGATCCTATATTGCTCTTGTGACTGCACTGATCTTGAAGGAGAAACATAATCTGGAACCATTGCATTTATTTGTATCCAGTGTGACTGCCCCCCATGTAAGTATTTGGGTCTTTTTGGAGAAGGGAGTGAAGAAGAAGGAAATATGGGTCTAAAAATTGGGTCACTGTTCTCCTTTGGCCCAGCAAGGAAGGATGGGGACCCTGTGTGCTGCTGAGAACTGCTGAGCTCTGTCAGGGTCCCTCTCTGCTCCGCTGCAGTGAGCTTCAGCTGCCCCTGATTACTGTCGTAGTGTCTCTGTTGCCTCTGTGCCTCAGCTAGTGCTCACCTTTACTGCTTTCTCTTTCAAGCTGGACCAGCTGGGAACTTACTTAACTTTCAAGAGAGGAGCCAATCAGAGTCAGGAGCGAATCCTTAAAATGATGCCACACTTTTGGAACCACTGTGGTCTTTAAAAAAGTTATTATTTTTATTTTATGTGTATGTGTGTATTGCCTGCATGTATGTAAGTGCACCATGGAGGTCAGAAGGGGACACTGGATCCTCTGGAGAACTGGAGTTATGGATGGTTGTTAGCTATCACGTAGGTGCTGGGAATCGAACCTGGGTCCTCTGTAAGAGAAGCCTTTACTCTTAACCAATGAGTCATCTCTCCAGTCCTATTGTGGTCTTTTAACTCAGATTCCTGCTGCTCTTCTCTGACCACCCTACTTTCTCTGCCCAAAGCTTTAAACTGACCCTGGAGCCTTCAGTCTGAAGTGCTATTTGGTGACACTATAATGCTAGAGTTACTAACATTTTCTTCTCCCTGCTTGATTTAAGGGGTAAGTTTTGAATTTATGGGCTAGTTTGTTTTTGTGAAAGATCAACCTGATGTTTCTTGATGTTTCAAGTCAAAATCCCGGCCTCAAATACCTGAATTCAATGAACTGTCTAAAGAACAAATCAGATATTTCATTCAGCATTTTGGAGGCACTCCCAAGCATATCATTGATAATGAGGAAATTATGCAACAGTGTATTCCCATTCTGAAGGCAGACCTAACCATTGCCAAAAATTTCAGGTAAGTAACTGAGACGATTCGTGTGTGTGTGTGTGTTGCTGGCAGTTAAAAGAGGCTGTATATTTGAGAAAACAAGTCTAAAGGGTGTACTGCATTTCCTTTGCAGCCTCCTGTGATATTTGTAATGGCTTGGAAGGAAGCTTGGGCACCGAAAATTTGTATCTGTGAAAGATGACTAGCACATATTTTCTTTAAAAATATTTATGGTTAGACATGCTTATTCTATTATATAGTAAATATCTATTGAATAAATTAATGTCAAAGTGCCCTCACGTTCTTCAAGGGATCAGCAAGAGTGGGTGGCTACTTACTGTTGAGTGTGGAAGAGGGCCAGTGAGGAGCAGAAGTTTGCTGAGGTTGTTTCCTGTGATTTGTTCCAGAACCCTGTGCTATCCTCCATTCCTTTGTCTCATAGGGTTGTTTGGATTGATGCTTTCTTCTTCTGATAGATTGAAATCTTAACATAACAAATCTGTTCCCAGTAACCTAAGCCTAGAAAAGGCCCCTCCCAGTTTAACTTCCTC
This sequence comes from Eospalax fontanierii, assembly GCA_035773235.1. Classification (NCBI taxonomy): domain Eukaryota; kingdom Metazoa; phylum Chordata; class Mammalia; order Rodentia; family Spalacidae; genus Eospalax; species Eospalax fontanierii. The sequence goes on along the minus strand of CM069540.1, from coordinate 63,460,385 downwards.
ATAGCTGCTCTTTCTGAGTGACATTTGGCCTCCTGTACTGTTAAGCATGACTTGTATTTTGTTTGGGCCTTGCTCCCTTGAACTAAGATGTTTTCAAATGTATTTTTTATTGAATTTTTGTGCATTTAATACAGAACCTTAATCATTTTTATTCCCCTCCCCATCTGCTTCTTCCCATGGCCTCCACTAGATTTCATGCATTCTTTCATCCATGTTAAAGTCTATCGAGTCAAGCTAGTGTACCCAGACATCCCTCAGTGAAAGTTTGGGTCTGTTTCTTCTAATGCTCCCATAAAACTTAGACCTGGCCTTGGGCCACAAGGGACTGTGTGCTTGCTAGCAGAAGGTGACCCCGTTACAGAGTGAGGCGTCTTCTTGAGAACCTAGACGGCCTGTCTTCTCACCCATCTTTCCATTCACCACTCATCTTTGGTCTATCACAAAGCTCATAGATCACCTTCTACATGTCCCAAGTCTATACACTTCTCTCTGTTTCTACACTCTCTTGAGCTTTTATGTTTCTGTCTTAGATTAGAGTCAAGATGGGGAGGGGGGAACTGACTCAATGTTTTAAAATTTTTTAAATTTATTTATTTTTATGTATATGAGTGTTATACCTGAATATGTGTAAGTGCACCCATGTTATACAGTGCCCTTGGAGGACAGGAGAGGGTGTCGGACCTCCTGGAAGTTATGGACAGTTGTTAGCTACCGTATGGGTGCTGGGATTCAAACCCAGGTCCTTTGTAAGAGCAGCCAGTGCCTTTAACCACTAAACCACTGTTCCAGCCCCTGACTTTTAATGTTTTTAAAAGCTCTAGTATACAGCAACAATTTACAATTTCAATTCAATGCCCATCAAAATTCCAGTGATAACACTAGGTGTAGTAATGCATGCCTTTAGTCCCAGGACTTGGGAGGCAGAGCCAGGAGGATCTTTGTGAAGGCTAGCCTGGTCTACATAGTGAGTTCCGGGCCAGTTGGGGCTACAGGGCAATGCTATTTTAAAAAATTCCAATGATTCTCTTCACAGAAATGGGGGGGGGGGTGGACCTTAAAGTTCATATGGAAGCATAAAGACAAAACTGACAAAGCAAACTGGAGGTGTCCCCAACCATGACTGATTTCAATTGATAGATACTACAGAATCATAGTAACAAAAGCAAGACACAGCGGCCAGTGGATCAGAGTAGAGGGCGCAACTGAGTGCTGCGCAGCTGCGGCTGTCTGATTGTCATCAAGGTGTCAAAAACACACACTGGAGAAACGATAGTCATATGTAGAAGAATAAAGTAGTTTCATCTCTATCTCTTACACTGTCCAAAAATCAGTGGAAGGAGGGTCAAAGACCTTAATATAAGGCTGGAAACTTTGAAACTACTAGAAGAAAGCAGGAGAAACAGGCTCAAAGTTCTGCATACAGTTCAGTGACTATAGTTGCTAGCAATGTGTTGTATTCTATTGAAAGGTTTAATGGTCTTATCACCAAAAGATAAGAATATGTGTAGCAACATATATGTCAACTGTCTTGATTTAGCCATTTTTGTCAATTCAAACAATAATTTAAAAAGAATCTTTTGTTGGAGTAACAAGGCCTTGGCTGGAGAGAGCAGGTATACATGACAGCTGTCTGTGTTATCTGCTCCCCCTGCCTGATCTCAAAATTCTAAAACAAAGTTTATTAACTAAACAAAATAAGCTTTAGTAATCAAAACAGCATGATACTGGTAAAAAAAAAAAACCAGATACACCAATGGACATATAGAATTATATAGAATTAGACAGCCTGTAAATAAAGCCACAAGCCTGCACCTGTCAGCAACGTGCCAAGGATCACGACAGAAAGGACATTTTCTTTCCTATTTTTTTTTTTTGTTGTTGTTTTTTTTGAGCCAGGGTTTCCCTGTAGCCCCAGCTGTCCTAGAACTTACTATTAGACCGGGCTGATCTTGAATTCACAGAGATCTACCTGCCTCTGCCTCCTGAATGCTGGGATTAAAGGTGGGCACCACCACACCCAGTCCTCTTTTTCTCTTCCCGTGTGTGTGTGTGTGTGTGTGTGTGTGAAAGCAGATGTGCACATGCCACAGCATGCTTATGGAGGTCAGAGGTCAACTTGCAGGAGTCACTTCTCTCCTTCTACCATGTGCCAGGGTCAAACTGAGGATGTTAGTCAGGCTTGGGAGCAAGCCATCTAACTGGCCCAGGACAGTCTCTTTATTTCTCATTAAAATAGATTTGGGAAACTGCATATATATTGTTTAAAAAATGAAATTAGAACTTTACTTCACATACGTGTGTATTATTATATATGTATAATGTTACAATATGCATATATTGTATATAGGTAAAATGTTACAATGAAATAATAGTTTCTCCTGTATTGTATTATGTATATAATATATATGTATGCATTTTTATACATTTATATTAAAAAACCAGTTCAATTAAAGGCAACCATAAGAAACCATAAGATCTGACACTGTAGAACTTCCGGGAAAACAAGCACAAAGGAAGAACTTGGAACGCTGACCTAGGTGGTGAACTTTTTGGTATGCTCCCAAAAGCATAGGAAATGAAACCAAACATTGATGAATGAGATTACATCAAATCAAAGCAAATATTCGATGTAGGGACCTATGTATTTGGAGAAAATATTTTTTGCAAATCATACATCTGATACAGGGTTCGTATAAAAAAATTCAAAAGGAACTCAACTCAGGACAGGGGTGGGGGGAGAGGAGAGAGAGAGATATCAACTGAAAAGGACTCCATAGACATTTCTAAAAAGAGGAATAGAGAGATGCTAAACCCCGGTGACGACACGGAAAAAAGGGAGTGCTTGTGCACGGTGATCGAATTGTCAATCAATACCACCACCGTGTAAGACAGTATTAGCATTCCTCAGAAAGAAAAAAAACAAAAAAACAAGGCTGGATGTGGTGGTGCACACCTTTAATCCCAGCACTGGAGAGCCGGAGGCAGGCAGATTTCTGTAGTTCCAAGCCATCTTGGTCTGCATAGTCAGTTTAGTGCGTTCCATGCTTAACCAGGGCTACACAGTGAGACCCTGTTAGAAAGAAAGAAAGAAAGAAGAAAGAAAGAAAGAAAAAGAGAGAGAGGGAGGGAAGGAGGAAGGAAGGGAGGGAGGGAGGGAGGGAGGAAGAAAAAAATGGAAGTACCATAACACTGCCAAATCCCACATATATGGAATCTATAAAAATGAACTCATAGAAATAGTGAGTAAAATGGTGGTTGTCAATTGCTGGGTGCCGAGGCCGGCTGGCCTCAGCAGAGCACAAGTCCTCAGAAACCTGGGATGAAAGACACAAGAGGAACACAAGGAGGGCCGACAAGACAGTCTCTCCTGATCAAATCGGCAAATCTTTATTCTTCTAGGGGGTATTTATAATCTTGGGGAGTCAGGCACCCATACAGGAATGTGGTGATTAACAGAGACAAAAGCCCACCATCAGGTTATGTAAATACTAAAAGGGCAGGCAGGGGCTAGATGGGGTGTGGTGGCCAAGGTTGCTAGGAGACAAATCCCTGGAAGATCCAGGAGCCAAGGCCATGCGTAGCCAAGGGCAGCTACGGGTGGGGGACCTTGTTTGCTAAACAATAAGAAGCTCTAAGAGGCACTTAAGAAACTGATTAACATAATTGGTATCAACAAATGTCAGGATGTTACATTTGCCAAAGGGCAACACAGAGGTCACTTGGTCCCCGGCAGCTGGGGAGCGGGAAAGAACGGGAGATACTTTGGGCAAGGGAATCAAGTTTCACTTAGACAGAAGGAATACATTTTTGAGATCCATTGGACAGCATAATGACCACAGTTAATAAGACAGTAGCCAGATATGGAGGCACACGCCTTTAATCCCAACACTCAGGAGGCAGAGGCAGGTGGATCTCTTTGAGACTGAGGCCAGCCTGGTCTACATAGTGAGTTCCAGACAAGCTTGGATGACAAGGAGATACCATCTCGAAATAATATAATGATGATGATGATGATGATATAGTAATTTTTAATGTCCACACCACCGAAAGGAGTATGGGAGACGATGAAAAGCTTGACTTCATCACTATAATGTACACTTGTATCAAAACATCATGTTATACTCTCAACACAAATACACACATATGCACATACATATATACAACATGCACAGACACACAGAGGGAAAGAGACTCAATGAACTGTCTGATTCTTATGTCTGATTTTTTAAAAATTGAAAGTCGTTTGTCATCAATCAACATTCAAGCATGGAGTGGGGAGGGGCTCAGGACGTCCCCCATGTCTGAGGTACTGTTAACAATTGACAGCTTCTGGGTATAGGGACAGCGGGTTTTCTTTAGGGGTGTGGCTCAGTACTTGGTGCCCAACCTGTAAGTATATGGGAAGAACAAATTGGGCATGGTGGGCTATAAAGTCAAGCAAAAAGGAAGACATGAAGTTGGGAGTGGGTGGTGGGTAGATCTGGGAGGAGACAGGAAAGGAATCAAGAATGAATACGATCAAAGTAGTGTATTCGTGCATGAAATTCCCCCAAAATGAACATGCTTTTTAAAAAACCAGTTATCGTGCATAAAATACTAAAGACTGAAAAGAATTTGCGCACACTGCTCCAGTCTGTAGGTGAGGCGTGGTGACGTGACTCAGCAGACAGCTGACTGGGACTGCTGTCCTGCTGTCGTCGCTGCCTTTACCTCCATGCTCTCAATCCTCTGGTGTGAAAATGGACCTTTTCTGCTCAATGGCCACGCCTTACTCCAGTTGTTGTTCTACCCCATGATTCATAGAACATCTGTCCTCAGCTGTCGTCCTTCTGCAGTATAGACAGCTGTTGATTGCTATTGAGTATGGGGCAACGTGGTCATCACAGGTGGGCCCCCACCTGGGGGCTGTCGTTGGCCTTTATTGGTAGACTTCTTGGCATCCCAGCTCTAATTCCCTGTTGAGATAAATCTTGCCCTACATCTGTAGTTGGCTTAAATGAAAGATTCTTGCCACTTCTCACTAGTGGCAAATCTCTGCTTGGCTTTGGCCAGGAATTGCTTCCCACTACTTCCTCAAGGGTGGAGGGTTTATGTGTATGCTCCACTATCCTTGGGTCTTCACCTATTGATTGGGGCAAGAGGATGGCTGCTGCTCTTCCTCTGAGAGCTTAGTTTTTGTTCAGAATGAGGGCAGGAGATGGGGTAGGTACCGGAATGCCTGCCCCAACGTCAGCCTGTCTCCTACTGCTCACCTGTCTCACAGGGAGGGCTACCTTTGGTCTCTTACCTTGTTCTTGATCTTTCTCTGAACACCTAGTAGAGACCCATGGAAAAGAGCCTGTGAATGGCGTGAGCACCATGCAGAACGCTGCTTACACTGCTCTCCTGCTCTTTCTTTAAAATGTCATTGTTTTTAGGAGCTGAGCTTTAACGGCTCAGCAGTTAAAAACACTGGGTGCTATTGCAAGACCAGGTTTAGCTCCCAGCACCCATATGGTGGTGAGCAACTGTCAGTAACTCTTGTTCCAGGGGATCTAACACCCTCTTCTGGCCTCTGTGGGCATTGCATATTATACACTTACATACATGTAGGAAAAACACTCACACACAATCAATTAAAAAAAATATCTTGCTGATTTTAGACACCATTCTTTGTGGACTTCATCATGTCCTAACCCACCCACCCCATTTCTCCTCAGAAGGGCCCACACATTCGTGGAGCTTGGTTCTCCTGTGCCCTCTTAACACAGCTCCCTGATGAGTCGATCTGTGTTTTCTGTTAGGGTGGAGTGGCACTCCTGGTCTTCTACATCTAGGATGAAGAGAAATCCTGGCCGGCCCATTGAAAGCTCATCTTCCGGTGCACCTTCTGTCTGTCTCCATCCACTCCCCACAGGATATCCAGAGGGACGAGAGACAGATTTGATCGCCAGGGGCCTTGCCTTAAATTCTTATGTTTTTTGTTGTTTGTTTTTTGTTTGCTTGTTTTTGTCTTTTTGAGACAGGGTCTCCCTGTAGCCACAGTTGGCCTGAAACTCCCTCTGTAGACCAGGCTGGCCTTGATCTCCTGCCTCTACTTCCTGAGAGTTGGGATTAAAGGCATACACCACCACGACTGGTGACTATTTAGATTTTATTTTTACTTTTTTAAAAACGTGGAGTGTTTTGCCTCCAAAAGTGCAAGTGCACCATGTGCATGCCCAGTGCCCGTGGAGGCCAGAAGGGGCCTCCAATCCTCTGGAAACAGAAGTTATGGAAGGGTATTAGCCACCATGTAGGTGCTAAGAGCTGAACCTGTGTCCTCTGTAAGCGCGACCAGTTCTCTTAACTGCTGAGCCATCTCTCTAGCCCCTCTGTTGATGACTTCTTATTCCTAAAATGACTGCGGACGTCTGCTGTGATTTGTTCCTGGGTCCCTTCATTCTCTGAGCTGCAGGCATTCCGCTGAGCTTCTTCTTCCTCCGGTGTTCTCTCTGCCCATCCTATTCTCCTCTCTACACAGCCAGATCTCAGATCCACTCCACGTTCCCAGGGAGAACCACCTTGACTCTGTGCCCCCACCCTCTGTCCATTGATTTGAGACCACACTGGGACTTGGTGCTTCCCTCCCCTCCCCTCTCCTCTCCTCTCCTGTTATCTCACTATTTCACATCTGTCTCCTCAGCCCATTTTTCTGCTGCAGAAGGGTAGGGACTGGGTTTGCCTACTCACATGCCATGACTCTCCAGCACAGTAGCCAACAGCCAGCTCAATACATCTATCTGTGCTGTTATGATGAAGGCAAGAAGAGCCTGGACCATTCCTGTTCTGTGCATAGCAACCCTCACTGAACGAGGGAGAGGGAGTTAGGAGATACCAAGGAGATCATTTCAGGGACAGAAGCTAAAAGTACTAGAGTGACGAGCCTTGCCCCAGCACTATCTTGCCAGTTATGGTCTCAAGCATACAGCCCATTGAGTGGAAAGTGGCCCGGACCACAGTGAGCCACTGTATTGCCAGAACTAACTTCAAAGGAAGGAGAAGAATGAGGTTATGTCATGCTTCGTTTCAGTGATGTGATAGGAAAAGATTCTGGGATGTTGAGGATGAAAAATGACTCATGAGCTCTTTCATTTTACAGCTTTGACACACCCTCGAAGGCTTTTCTTTCTTGGGACATAACTTGCTTTTTTGGCTCTGAAGACATAATAAAAGATGTAGAAGGTAAAATGGTTTTTATGCTTTCAGGTATTTTATTGAAATCTGTGTTTGATGGTTCTCAGAAAATGTCAACTAGAATGAGCAGAAAGTCAGTCCAAACCTATCAAATAAGTTTGATATAAACGAAGAGATGTTGGTCTCGTGTAAAAAGGATGAGGATGTATCACTGAATGCAGATAGGTCTTAGAGAGATTAAAAATACAGGAGACACAGAACTTGAGGTGGTGTATGTAACTCTATCACTGGGTGTCAGCTTTCAGTGAAAGAACACCTTAGGTCTTTTCCTGTCCTTCAGAAATGCTATTTGTTAGTAAATACAATTTCATTTTTTAGGCTGGAAAGATATAACCAGTGGGAAGTTTGATGTTCACATGCTTCCAGGAGATCACTTTTATCTTATGGAACCTAACAACGAGGACTTCATCAAGAACTATATAACCAAGTGTTTAGAACTAACATTATTTGCCAGCTATTAGATATTCTTCATTTTCGCTTTGTGTGCTGGTCTTTTGGGTCATGGTGATGTAACTCTTTAGCTTTATTCAGAGACTTGAAATGATATGTTCTCTACTTTCAGGGTGATCTGTTAGATAGTAATGCATTTCTTTGTGGAACATTAATGCATCTGGGAAAAGACGTAGGTAAAGAATACTTCAGCTAGGGTTGGGGTTCCCTAGCTGAGGAGTTATTGGGGGAGGGAAAGTCAATTTTCTTTGGAGATGTGGCCACTGGTGGGTTCTCCTGCTCCAGTGGATGGCCCCACACTCATGCTCATGGGGCTAGCACTAATTGAACTCAGTGGGTTATAACAAAAAAAAAGAGGGTATGAAGTTGGGAGGGGGATGGGTTGGGAGTGTCCAGGGAGAGCTGGAGTGGGGATTGGAAGGGGATCTGATCAAGACACATTGTATACATGTATGAAACCCTCAAAGAATAAATTTAAAATGTTATTAAGAAAAAGAATGCTAGGCAGAGGGATATGTAGAAGGGATCCAGGAACGAGAAAAGCGGGGTTGGATCTGGTCAAGTGGTGGATCTGGTCAAGACACATTGTACACATGTATGAAATTGTCAAAGAATAAAAATAGTATTTAAAAACACTTTTGGTAGAGTCCTTTATTTATAGAAACTTTGTTATCGAAGTCCCTTGCACACTGCCTTGCACACCTGGGGCCCCTCGAACTATTTTCACAATAAAATGATTGACAGAAAAATGAAAAAGTATGACAAGAAATGCTTGAAATCGACACCAACCACAATGTGGTTCTAAGCTTGATCTTATTTTAGAATATACATTCATCCTGTTTCATAAGGAAGCATAATTGAGACCTAGGGGGCTGAGAAGATGGCTTAGCAGTTAAAGCACTGGTTGTGCAAATATGAAGACTGCAGCATGGATTCCCAGAACACACACACATGTAGGGTGAGTGTAGCAGTGCATCTGTAGCCTTGGAAGTTGGAGATGGGATCCTCAGAACAAACCAGCTAGCAAGACTGTGAGCTCTGGGTTTGAAAGAGAGACTCTTCCTCAATAAATAAGAGTAACTGAGGATGATTCCCTGGACAACAACTTCGGACCGCCACATGATCACTCATATAGGCCTATATACATGCTCCCCTGCCCCCCGAGGTATACTACACACCATACATATACACAATGGGGGAGTAAAAGACAGCCCTAAACAATTACTGTCATCTGCACTAGTAAGACCTCAGACCTTTCTGTGGTCTGGCTACCCTGGCATGACTGGATGAGACCTGCCATGGACAGCCACACTACGGTCTGGCCTGTGGATGTGGGTTGCTCAAGTGCCAGTGCCGTGATGGGTAGACTGCCTCAGCCTCACTCTGTGAGAACTTGAACTTGACACAGGAAAAAAGCAGGACAACCGGAAAAAGCAGGAACCCAGAGAATCAGGAAAGCAGAACTAGAGAAAGTGGCTGCGTCTTCTCAATGGCTGAGCACAACAAAACGGACAGGGATGGAGTCCTCAGGTCCCTTCAGCTGAACGCCATTCATTCCCCAGTCATGCTTATCTCTTCATAGCCTGACCATGCCATCAGATCTCCTGAATTTTGTTCAGAATATTTCTGTATTTCCTCACAATAAACTGAATTTCCCAGGCCTGGACTATGAGACATGCTAGTTCTACTTGAAGATTCCAGCCTGCATTAGTTATTTTTGAGGCTCTGTGACCAGAGTATGTAAAAAAAGTTGGAGGAGGAAAGAATCACTTGTTTTGGCTCACAGCTTCAGAGGGTGCAGTACATGGTTGCTGGGTCCCATGCACTTTGGCAGGACATTATGGCTGTGAGAGCAAGTAGCAGAGGAGGCGTCTCACCTCATGGAGGCAGGAAGCAGAGAGGAAGGGGTGGAAGACTCCACGTCCTCCACAGGTAAGCCCTCTGTGGCTTGCTTCCTCCAGTCAGGCCCACTTTCTAAAGTTCCCATCACTTTCCCAAACAGCACCACCATGTGGGAACCAAGTCATCAGCACATGAGCCTGTGAGGGACATTTCAGATTCAACACAACAAGAGAGCTGGAGAGATGGCTCTGCTAGTAAGAGCACTGACTGCTCTTCAGAGTACCTGGGTTCAATTACCAGCACCCACACTATGCTTAACAACTGTCTTTACCTTCAGTTCCAGGGAATACAGCATTCTCTCCTGGCCTCTGCAGACATTTCATGCACCATGGTGCACTTACATATATGCAGGGAAAACATTCATACACATAAAACAAAAATAAATAAAACACAATAGACTACCTTTTTTTTTTCCATTGTGGAAAATGTCTGATAGCCTTTAGGCAAAACTTAACAAGGATGAAACCTCCTTTACCTTCCAAAATTCTACTGATAAGAAATCACATTTGATTTGTATTTATTTATTTTATGTGTATGAGTGTTTTGCGTGCATGTATGTAAGTGCATCTGTATTGTGCAAGGCCAATAGAGGTGAGAAGAAGGTGTCAGATTCCCGAGAACTGGAGGTGAGGACAGTTGCTTTGCCCCCATGCGGGTGCTGAAACTGAATCTGGGTCCTCTGCAAGAACAGCTAGTGCTTTTAACCACTGAAGAGCTTAATTGCCAATTCGACCTTGATTTTTTTAAAATTAAACTTTTTTGAGATACCTGTAGATTGCACGTAGTTGTAAGAAATAACACAAAGACCCACATAGCCTTTAACCTAATCTCCCCTACCGCAACACTATGTAAAACTATAACGTAACATCTCAACCGGGACACCTATGTTGTCAGTCAGGATACAGAATATTTTAGAATCTAGCATGTCTCTTGCTGTTCCATTCCTCTCTGGCAACCACTGTTTGATCCTTTATGTCTACAATTTTATCATTTAAAAAATGGTAATAAGTAGAATCATATTATTGGCGTGGAGCTTTGATTTCCCATAGGCCATGTATTTAAGGCTAGGGACATGGTCACATCTTTAGGAGGTGTGGCCTAGTGGGAGGAGTTAGGTCATTGGGGACGTGCCCTGGAAGGGGATACTAGACTGTACCACCTCCTCTCAGTCCATCCCATGTACAACGTGCTCCACGTACTTCCTCTCAACACACTGCTTGCCATGAGGCTCTTGAAACAGGCCCAAAGATTTAGAGCCAAGTGATCATGGATTGAAACCTCTAAAACTGAGCCAAAACAAATCCTTTCTTCTTAATTTGCATACTTCAGGTATTTTGTCTCAGCAACGGAGTGCTGAGTTTAGAAGGCAGTAAAATTTGGAATTGGCTTTTTGTATTCAGCAAGATTTCCTGGAAACTCATCCAGGAGGTCTAGAGGTCTTCCTCTTTTAATGATGTCGGTCTATGCCTGTGGTAACTGTGTGCCAGCCCTGAGCTTTAAATACAGGCAATATATGCTTTTCAAGGATCCTAACCCTGTATTGCCTCAAACAGGTTTTAAAACGTTTAAAATGGAACTGTCTCCCTTCTAAGGGCTGTGAACCAGTAAGAAAGACCATGACTTGAGTTGGCATTATATTCCAGACCCTCTGTCTTTCACTCTGATGCAGCTAAACAGTAGGGGCACAGCACTAGAAGGTTTCTCACTAAACCCAGAGTGGATTCTTGTGGTCCTGGGGAGGGAACCCATTGCTTGGTGTATGCCAGACAAGTGCACCTCCATTGATCCGATCCAAACCCCATGTTCTTTTCTAAAAAGACCCAGCATTTCCGGCTTGCCTTGCTTTTACGACACTTTGATTGTTTTTGCCGTTCAGTCTTCACCAAAGCCCTGTGGCAGTGCTATTCCCTCTGCAGGCGAGGCTCAGCAAAATCAAGGCACTTAGGAATGGACTGGGGCCAAGTGTGTCTGTCATTCCACAGTCCCCACATTATGTGAGCCCAAATTTGTAAAACTGAATTGTCTTGCTATTTGTCTAGCACCCTTCCTTTAGTTTTAGGGTTTTCTTTTCTTAACCTTTTTCCTCTTTGTGACAGGGTCTCACTATGAAGCCCAGGCTGGTCTCAAAATAATGGTCCTCCTGCCTCCATCACTCCAAGTGCTAGGAATAGCCTGGCTGCTATTAATTCCTAACCAATGGCTTTTACTACGACAGTAGCACTAACTTTTATAGACCAGATAAATCAAGAGAAAAAAAAAATCAGCTCAGTCAATAAAATGCTAGAGTAGAAGCTCATCATTTATTTACTGAGAAACTATACCCTAACTGATGAAACCTCAGATAAAAACTATATTTTTCCTCATGTTTAAAAAATCAAAATTATTAATTAGCCTTGAGAAATAAAGAGGGTTGGGATGGAGAGAAGCTATCAGATACAAGCACTACCTACTCTGGCAGAAGACACTGGTTTGATTTCCAGGACCCACAGGGTCAGATGCCCTCTTCTAACCTGTTCTGACATTGCATGGCACAGGTACACTTACATATATCAGGCAATATACTCAGAAACAGAAAATAAAAAAATAAATAATTTTTAAAAAGAAATAAAAGGCAAAATTCCAAAAAAAAGTAATGTAGTATAATCTCTTTCAAATAAACTTGTCATTTAATACTTGCTATTTAAATTTATTTTACTCAGCTCCGCAAAAACGTTGTGTGCAGTACATAAGTACTCAATTACATATGCTAAGTTCAATTCCAATAATAAGCATTCAGGCCGCGTTATTATTATTTGTAATTGGCACTGAAAGCTCCCAGTCATCCGAGTTCAGCTTTGGAAGTTGACGGGAATGTCATTTTTTCCATTTCATTTGGAGACTGGTGGACCTTAGCGTCACCGTCAGGAATCCTACAGGAGCCACTCACAGTCAGCGCATCCAGGCCAGATGCAAGGTCAGCTGTGGCCAGACAGGCCGGAGTCCTGCCCACCCAGCACGGTTAGGAAGGGGAGCCAGAGCAGGGTTAGGAAGCTGGGGGGCCTGGCACGTTCCTGAAGAAGGCCGGGTGGATGTGGTCTATCTAGCGCAGACCCAGGGGTGACCACAGCACTCACCTGGGAGTGTTAGACCCCACTCTCAGCCCGGGGACTCGAACCCCAGTGGGCCGCCTGGGTGACTAACGTCGGGGAGCCTCAAGCCCACTGACCTCACTCAGCCCAGGGGACTCGAACCCCTGTAGGCTGCCTGAGAGTCAGTCCCAAGAATCCAGACCGTCAGATGCAAAATGCAAGAAGTAGGTTTATTTCACTTGCGCAAGTGGGAGACTCAGTCTCGTTCATGAGACTGAGCCCGCCTGACTCCTGCCAGGCCAGGTTTTTATAGTAAAGTTCCACAGAATAGTTATACATTGACATGTATTTTAACAGACAGTTCACAGACAAGATATTTGCTTACAGATCAAGGTTACAGAAGGGTCAGCTTCTCCATACATTACTTTGCAGTTCACAGGAGATAAACTTTTCCACAATTTATGAATGGGATAATGGAGAAACCTGCCCATAATTTATGGATGGGATAATGGAGACTCTTCCTGTGGAATGTTAAGCCCACAGGCTTTATCTTGCATACCAAGGGATGTTTACATAACTCTCGAATTCCTTGGGTCTCTTCTTAGTTGTTTTTCTAATTAAGGGGGAGGGGGGAGGCCGAACTCGTATCACCGAGTGCCTCATAAAACAAAATGTCTCACAGGAGGATTAAGCGAACGGTTCCTGTGACTGTTCTGAGCATCCCGAGTCTCTGGAGACCGGAGGGGATTTCAGGGAGGCAGACTCCATGTAGCTCGGCCCATCCGCGATCTTCCCTGGACAGCTGGACTCGGGTCTTGGGCTCTGCCGGCTCAAGCTCCGAGGCTTCGCTTCGCATCCAGCCTGGGATCCCGAGGACGATGCTGGGAGAGGAAGGAGCAAGAGAGAGACCTCCATCCGCGCCCGCCAAGGGTCTTCTGAACTGGGCAGAAGAGAGTGCCAGCTGGTGTGTGCAAGGCAAGCACTGCGCATGTGTGCGGCCCACCTTCCGCAGACTCCCTGTGTTATGCCTGCCAGTCACCTGCCAGACACGCCCCAAGCCCCTCGCACATCAAAGAATACCAGAGCGCTGCGCCGTGGGATCCCTGCGTGGATCCACCGCCCAGTGCTCTCCCAGACAGCTCCCAGCAATCCCTCACAGACAGGGGCCCCCAAACCCTCCCATGCACGTGACAGCCAGCGTCTGGCCCTTACCTGGTCCAGGGATGGCAGTATGCAGGTATCCAGTCATTCTCAGGGTGGCTCCACACACAAGCATTTCCTGGGGGAACTGGCCAGGTGCAGGGCTGTGCGCTGGGGAAGGGGATGTGTCTGAGAGGGCCTGCTGGAGGCAAATCTGTGAAGGGCTTGCCAGGGGCGCGTACTGCCAGGGCGCACACCGAAAGTCTGTCTGTGAGCTGGTTGCGGGAGTCTGGACGTCTCTGTACCTTACAAACCTATTGGGACTGGGTTAATTAAAATAATGGGTTACTAAAACTGGAGCTAAGAGACATCACCATGCACAAAAATGCACTACCAGAGGCCATAAGATCATTGAATGAAAACCCAGGGGCCAGGAGGGTTCTTGGTGCAGGGCTTATTACCCCAGAATCTGTAAAAGCTATTGCCACTGCTGTTTGTTGCTTGCGAGATGTAGAAAGTAACACACTATTGCTGAGGACATCACGTGCTTCGACTGCAGAACAAGGAGAAATAAACCCAGGACTGTGCTCAAAGCTCCCCGCTTAGTGGCTGATTTTCACAGCAACAGAAGGATCTATGCGGGCTCCTATGAAGAATCATCACTCAAATTCCTGCTTGGTTATGGGCCATGTTACTACATGAGCAGGCAGTGTATGTCTGTGGTGCCACAGTGGCACAACTATCATGCATCAAATCTTCATCTTTCTCATACAATTGATGATTCAATCCATAGGAGGTAATTCAGGTCTGGTAATGTAAGCCAGGACAAAATCTGTGGCTGGGTATTTCTATAGTCCCTAGTTCTATAATCCCAAGTGGAGAGTCCATTGTTATTGTTTTCTTCAATGCATGTGTTGTGCCTGTCAAACTGACTTCCAAACATTTATGACTATGCCCGTAATTTGCTACCTGTCAACCACAGTCATGGAAATTGATTTCCTTCCTTCAATGACTGGTGTACTGTGCAGACTCATAAACACTGGTGAAGCTCCAGAGAACCAGTGCCTGTTGCTGTGCCATAATGACCCAAAACTTATCCATAAACATATATCTATGTCAGCACCTCCAGGACTCAGAGAACATCACAGACCAGGGAATGAAGAGAATGTAAGGGTGAAGGAAAGGGTGGAATGTAGCGATTTCCTCTGAATGGAAACTTTCTATCTTTGAAAGGGCTTCTGTAAGTAAACAGACTTACAGATCCTGGAGACCTGAAATAAGATTCTAGAGTTCCCCTACACATCCTAATGGAAGCAGTAAACAACTGCTTAGAGAGGAGACTGACTAGGTAAGCTGCCCAGAGATCATTCTGTGACATTTAGGACTGTGTGCAAGTCATGCAGAGAGCTTCAGGGTTGTAGCTTTCAAGAGTCATAACCCATGCCACAATGGGCTTTCTGGTGGTACAGTTGCACAGAGTCACAGATATTTGAATTTTATACCATGATGTCCTAAACACTGCTCAAAGAACTTGCGTTAATAGACGGGAACAAAGAAGTTGTGCTTTAGTTCTGAAATTTGGGTTTTGTTTCTCTACTGATATTAATGAATAAAGAATAACGTATTCAAAATAAAGCATATGTTATCAAGATCTTAGTATCAGAGTATCTTAATGTGCCAAATTTAAGTTCTCCAAAAATACTCTGATGGGTATAAATTATAGAATGTTAAATATTAAAATCTAATCTCACATAATAAAACAATGTATACTTTTCTCTTGTTTATATTTTCTTCTTTTACTTGTACAGGCGATTCATGTAGCACAAGTACATGCTTCATATTCTAGAGAATAAAATGATGATTCAGACAAGAGAGATTCTTGCATGGACTGTCCTAGAAAACCGTGATGGAGGAAGTTCTTTTTCAGGCTTTCCTGACCCTCAGCACTCAGAACACATTACAGCTGTGGTCTAAAATCTCAATTTCTTCTTAAGTTAACAGCAGAACGTATTAAGACTGTAGTGCAAGTTTTACAAGGATGCAGACTCAAAGTGTACTCATTCCATTCCTATTGATCTGATAAATCACTGTGAAACAAAGCACCTTGAGCACAAAGTACAAAGGGTGTATTTGCCTCACAGCTCTGGTCAGAATATCTCATGGAGGGAGATATCACCCATGCCTTCCTCAAGTAGTTTCTGTCACAGTGACATAAAAATAACTATTGTAGTACCATAGATTCTTTTAGAATACAAGGATGAGACAGAACTTCAGAATAAAGGTCTTCATCCTTCCCCTCAGTGAAAGAACTGTACTTTACACAATACCTTTCAAATAAATTATCATCAGGCTTTCTGAGGAACATAACAGTAATTTTGCGGAAAGAGAGGAATTCTATGAATGTATTTATATCAGATAGTAGTTGATTAAGTATAAATCCACCTGGTGCAGTAGTTTCACTAAGGCAGTGCTTATTTTCCTAAAGATGCTATGACTAATCCACTAGTGACCATGGCGACATACTGTATGACTGTGGGCTCAATGCAAACAGGTTCAAACAATTTGGGTTTATGATCAACTTTAATAATGTTTTTTTGAATGACTTTGGAAACTTTAAAATGATACCTACCAAAAAGTGCATATTGCAAAACAAACATAAAAGTAATTAACATATTTACATGAAGTTAAGGGACAGGAAAGGAATAGATATAGTACAAAATAAAAGAAACACGTGGTATTCAGAACTTTGTCAGTAGATGTGGTTCTTCTTCTGAATTCTTCTGTTGACGGCAGTCAGAGAAATTGGGAGGCAAAGATGGCAGATTTGTCAGTGTTTCATTATGAGAGCAGTCCACTTAAAATGCGCATATGCTCTATCTGTCTTTACAAGACTACCTGCACTGTGATGTAAGGTGCTAGTTAGAGCATTCATAAAACGCAGTTATAAATCGTGTGTGATAACCAAGGCCACTCCACTCCATGAAGGAACTATTTTAGGATCCTTCTTGCATCTATGATGAACAGATACTACTTACTCACTGTATATTCCCTATTGCTCATTAAAGGTTAATGCACATCATGATTACAACCCTAAAGTTAAATCTCCCTTTCTAACTCTAATCCTAGATTGATTTTAACTCTAACCATCCATCCTCACTTACAACCATACTTAGCCTCTTAATGGCATCCAAACCCTACAGCTTCCCTAACATAAGGCAAAGATGAAGATCAAGAGCACATTTTCTCTGTTTCAGAGAGCATTTTGTATTAGAAACTCCTTCCAAATTCTTTCCACATCACCAAAGCACCACATTCTGTTCCTGAGAGTTAGTTTCCTCTCCTTCCAACATGTACTTTTGCCTCAATTTCTTCCATTTACTTCCTGTGTTTGAAGCTTTTTAGTCTTTCTCCCATCCCTTTCTCTCTTCTTTCTTATTAAGTGCTAATATTCCTGAACTGTCGCACATAATTCATAACTCAGACACATGCCAGACTCTTGTTTAGCCTGCTTCTGAATCTTGAAAAAATAAACATTCTATTATTAATTAACCTATCTTTCTCCATATGGTGCATTCAAATACTAATAGTCCTTAGCTAGTAGAATATCCAAGTATTTCTTTCAGACAAAAGTTCTTCTAGTAATTTTTTATTAAGTGTAATTGTTACCTTTCCACATCCAGACTTTATCTTCTGTTTATTGCTGCTCAGAGGAGCAGCATGCTCTGCCACAACAACAGCAAAACCATGAAATGATGGTGTTGATCTGAAAAGGGTGGTGTACATTGAGGTAGTTATAAAATGAAAATCCTCTCACATGCAAAATCTGAATCATCCCTCCAAATGAAAAAAAAAAGTGTAGAGTAAGACATATTTGAGAGTATTTCCAATTGTAGAACAAATTAAAATATTATTAAAATAAATCTCCCAAGGTCCTAGCTGCTTCGATTCCTTTACAAGTGAGGGAACCTGGCTTCTCAGCTTTGAACTACCTACGCCGCTCCTGACACTGGAGACACTGGTTTCCCCTGCACAGGCCCACTAAGCTACCAAGGAATCTATCTCCAGGGGCCTGGGCTGCACAGCCTCTGACCAGGATTGTCCACAGTGTCCAAGGACTTTGCTCCAATCACCCAAGTAGCAAACCATACTGCACCAAGTGAAGAGCCCCAACTTCCCATGTTTAAACCCGCCTACATCCTGTGGCACTAGGCCTCCAGACACCATCTGGGGGCCTCACTATATGTACACAACCAGCGAGGCTTGCTACAGGTCTCAGTGTTGCCCAGGAACTGTGCTCATGATGCAAGTGAGCACCACCTCTTCTGCAAAGTGGAGGACGCTGGCTTCCCAGACTGGGCCTGCCATCTCCACTTGGGAAATATCAAGACCAGGTGAGAGACTCCAGTGACCCCTGATTAGATCCACTTACTCTTCCTCTGAACTTTGCTCCAACTGGCCAGCCTGCCATGGCGTCCTACACTAGACTGCACCTATATTACCAAAGAACATTTCTCTAGTGATGAGATAGCAGCTGACTCTCAGAGGAAGACTAGGGGTAGAGGTTGTGCCTCTCAGTATCAGTGACACAGAAAAATGCCATCTCCTCCACACTAATACTCATAGGTTGGTAACAGTTCTTCACACAGGGCTGGGGTTTCTTCCTCACTTCCCCACATCTAAAAATTAAATTGGGAGGAACCGGGTAGAACTGAGAACAAAGATCCTAAGAGGCATAACCCTGGCCCCCAGAAACATCCCATGTCTTTCCAATAGCTAGAGCTAGTTTTGAAATTTTAAAATAGGCATATTTCAATTTGAAAATCCGGAGAGGTCATGAAATTAATAAATGGCATGTGTGGGGAGTGAGGGAGGTAGAGGAGTAGAAGTCAGTGATGTGAAGGGGAAGAGGCATAACAGAGTAGGATGGGCAGATGAGGGTGGGAAAGGGAGGAGGGAGTCTGGGAAGGGATGACTCACACTAAGAGGCTTTAGAAAAGACATATGGAAACCAGCCAGTACAGAAGCTTCTTAAAGTATAAACATACACAACATAAAATGAGATTAAAGAAGATCCCTTATAAGAGGGAGACATTGACTTTACTAGACACCATTGGGATACAGTAAAAATCCAATACCAAAAATGGACCCATTCCTTTGAAGCTGTTGACCAGGGGTCTCAGAGGCCCTCAAACAATACTGGCCATTGCCACTGCTCTTGATTACCCATGAGAAATTCTCATTAAGACCCTAATGCCGAACACAGTACATATATGAGGTGCAGAAAAAACAAGGAGAAATCAAGTTGGTAGTGACTTCAAAGCCTCATTTCCACTGGCTGGTCTCCATTGTGCTGGTGGAAGGTGCTGTGCAAACCACCTGAAGAGAAAATCATCATCAGCCTTACCCAGCTGTGGATCCCGAAAACAACAACTGGTCTGAAAAGGCATGCCCACAGGTGAAATAGCGGTGCCTGTCCACACACTTTCTAATTAGATTTAAGGTTTGCTTCTTAGGATGATATTGATATCAGGCCTAGGAATCGGTGGTTAGACAGGTCAAAGGCCATAAGGGAAAGCCTAATGCTATTTTTCTCCCAAGTATATATACTATTAAAGCAACTCCTCATAGTCTATTTTATATTCATAGATTAATGACTTTCTTAAAACCGGGTAGATAAGCTTCTATTTTCAGGAAATGGAGATTGACACAGAGAACCACAACTGGAAAATGTGCAGAGAATAAGAGGTTCCAGATTGCTCACTCCTGAATAGGATTCTTGATTAAATTTTCGCTTCTCAAGGCTCAGGCATCATTTGAGGAAGAATGGGGGAGACGATTTTAAGAGTCAGAGGTGAATGACCACAGCAGTTTTCCAGATATCTGGTCAGTTACTCATATGAACTCACAGCAATGGTGATATTTTGCACGTCCCACTTAAATCAAGACAAAAAATCCCTGCATAGATATGGGGAAGTGAGGAAGAAACCCCAGCCCTGTGTGAAGAACTGTTACCAACCTATGACTTCCGGGAAGGCGAGAGTCAGTCTCATTTAAGGATGCAAGTCTTGGTAGCTTGTCCAGACTTCTGTGGATAAACCCATACTGATGTGCAATTGGGGACATAAACGTGACTCTCTGGGCATTCATACATATATGGCTACAGGAAATTGGACTGGAAGCTACCAGCAGGATGTGTTGGGAATTAGTGGGAATGTATGAGATAAAAAATTATACACATTTATGAAAGTTAAAAAAATACGTTTACTAACAAGTATTGCATTTTGTGTACTAAGTGTGTGTATAATATTCAAGTGAACCTCACTTGGCCCATAGAACGTTGTTCACAAAGCAGCACCATGTCTGCAGTCTCAGTTCTATATATTTACATACCAATTGCCGCCAGGTTTTCCTGCCAGAGGGCCCTCTCTCTTCGTTTTCAAATAAAGATTCTGTTGGCAAATCCATATTTAATTTAGTTAACTACTAACAAACACTTAGATAAAATACTATTTGTTACAATGAAAAATCATTTTGAATACTTAGCAATAAGACAAATTTTATTTTCATTATCCCAAGTAATAATTTCAACTAAGCGTACTCTATAGCTGAAATGTTTACTTCTTATAAAAACGTGTCTTACTGCAGCTTCGGTCTGTCACTCGCACACTACCTGTCAGATGGTCAAGTAGCACCAACATCTGAGAGGTAAACAAGTGTTGCTTTCTTTCTGCACAGCTCACAGTTTACTGATTTCTCACTATATTTATCCTTTCAACTAGAACACCATCAACAAGAAAGAAAAATGAAACTCAAATGAAAGACTAACATTTAAAAACAAAGAAAAAGCATATAAGTGAACTATATTGGCGTATGACTTTGCATTTAGATCTTGCAGGATCTACTCTAGAGGACAGTAAAAGATCTTGAGTGGAATATGTTAACTCTGCAGTCTAAGGACAAAAAGAAAGCATGTGTTAATAAGATTTTGTAGCATTTATTAATACCGATAGGAATTCATGACTAAAGCACTGAATTAACTGACACATAAATTAAGACAAGCACTCATGAGACATAACCAAGTGACTGCATGTCCTCACTTATAAAACCATGTGTCCTAATTTGAGACTTACTTTTAAAATCACTATCAGGAACAACAGGCTACATTTAAAAGAATTTTATTCTTATGTATTCACATTTACCTCATGTATTACCAAACGTCAAATGATATATGGACATCTGAGAGTTCTGGGACAGTGAATGGCTGCAATCTATTCCCGGTCCAGCACTTCCTCCTGTTTCCAAAACGTCCAGTAGCAGTGAAATCTATCCTGTGATTTGATTCTAAATATATGGAAGTGATTTCTGTGGTTTCCTCACCATGAGCCATAAATTTACCAATGTTCCTTCTTTCTTTCTAATAGATAATCTGGTTTTGAGTAACCTCTGCATTATCTTGAATCTATCCATTTCAACTTCACTTACTGACTATGTTAATAATGTCATTTGTCTCAATTTATCACAAATATTTTAAGAATTATAGATTCAATAATTCAATAATTATGTGGAATCATATTGAATCTTATTTAAACTACTCTTAAGAACCAGATGGAAATACACTATCAACTTCTATAGAATTTGCTTAATTTCCTCAGTTTAGAAAAAAGTTCAGGAATTAAATTAAATGAACACCTTCTGTAGGTCCTGATATGTCTTGGACTACTGTGCAATGCACCTACCAGGTATTTGCTTGCAGATAATATAATCTTTGCATAGTTTATCAGAGAGGTAGGAAGAGCATCAGCAGTCACAGGACTTTATACATGTAACAGTGAGACTCCCAGAGATGAGGATGTGAATGCCCACGTGGCATGGTCTACAACAGGTGATTTACAAAAGACTGAGCACCTGTGTTCACCATGGAATCTGCCACTAAACTTCTTTTCCCTTAACTGCCTCTTTTCAGAGAAACTTACAGGCCCTCCTAGAACATCTAATAATTTGAAGCTCTAATACTACTCATTAACTTACTATTGATATTTTAATTTTGTCATGGCTGTGTTGATCTCCCTACATATATATATATATATATATATATATATATATATATATATATATATAAAAACCAATGCTTCTCTTCGCCCAATTATACTATTTTGTACTATAAGATACCATCTCGCATGTGGGAACGATGCAATATCACATCAACATGCATATATACTTGCTGACCACATGTTTATATATTTCTATGATGAACAAAATATAGCTTTCCAATTTGCCACCTTCCAAATAGTGAAAAGTTCAAGCACTTAATTTTTCTCAAACACATACTAGTAAAAACAATCACTTTGTATCATTCTCAGATTTGTAATATGCAGACATTCTATTCTTAAAGAATTTCTTTTTTACATTTATTATTTATATCGCATGTGTACATATGTGTATGTTCAGGTGTGCCACCGTGCACTCATGGAGGCCATAAACTTGTGACAGTCGGTTCTCTCCTTCCAACACGAGTCTCTTAGGAACTGAACTCACGATGACTTGCTTAGCAGCAAGAGCCTTTACCCACTGAGCCAACTCGCCTGCCCAATTTCTTTCTTCTTGTGTACACACACACACCTGTTTTTGCCTTTGTCTGCTCCCTGTATTCACCGTTTCTCATTCTTCTTTCCTTTCTTCCCTCCTCATTACTTCCTCACATTTTCCAGGAGAAACAGACATTTGTAATTGAATTCCTAATAGAACTACGTTGGTAATTAGGTCAATTTCATTTGCTTAAATTGGAGAACACAGGTCTCTTTACCCTGTTACGCATGTTTCCCTCTATGTTCAATAGGCAATTTCTATGGCTCATACACCACGCTAGTGTTTGCTTTACATGAACATTTTACACAGTGAGTACTTTGTAAAATGCAATACTTGCCTATCTGTGACTCCTTTGATACACGTCTTTCAGCAACATCCTTGATCTTCGGGGAATGAAGCCATGTGGTGTGGCTGTTCCTCCCTGGACGCCAGTTATCTGTCCTCTGTCAACATCATTATTGACAACATTAATCAAAAAGGTGCCATTGCTTTCAAAGGACTGAATTTCTGATTTTAGAAATTTGTACTGGAAAACTTATTTAGTTCACATTGAAGACCAAGCCTTCAGAATACAAAATCTTATATTTTCAGGTTCAAATCCGTGTTTTATTTTTGCTTTGGAATATCTAAAAATAAAATATATTTCCCACAAATACTGTAGGATATTTATTAAAAGGTATATATTCAAATTATGATCAGGGCCATTACATCAACATAGCATTGAAAATGAACTGTTAAAAGAATGAAACGGTTGTTAGTTCAGATGGACATGTACACATATCCTGTTGAAAGCATTTAGAGTATGCCTTGTTGTTGACTATGAAGTGTTGGGGTCCCTCTGCTTGGTGCCGGCCAGAGGGGGATGCAGGGTCTCTGCCAAAGGGGGTGAGTAGGCACGGAATCAACACACAGACTCCAGGAGCTGAATATGAAGCATGCGGAGGGTGAGCCGCAGCAAAACTCATTTATTCAAGGAGGTGCAGGGGTTTTAAGAGTTTGGTTAGCCAACCACCTATGGGGTGGTTCATCTCGGCGCTGGCTCTCTCCAGACACAGGGCAGAAGCTGGTGTCACTCCTGGCTGGAGCGGAGCACCACGCCCACAGGAGCCACTCCCTTAATCCTCATAGCAGGTGACCTGGCTAAGGTCCACACTGCATCATAGACAGGAGCCACTTCCTTAATCCTCATAGTATGTGACCTCGCTAAGGTCCATCCTGAATTGTGCCCTACAATGAAGGGAACAGCAGAGAAGCTGCTTTACATTAGTTAACCGCAGCTGACAGAACTTCAGTATTTTATAGGTTGAAAACTATGGATCAAAATGATAAGGAAACTGCAAAAATATGTTCCTATATTCTGCATAAACAGAACCATTAGCATAGATTTACTATGCGAGTGTTTGACATTTAAAACTTCCTCAAATACAGTCAACAAATTGTCACACTTCCTTTTCTATTATTTACTTGAGCTAGCAGAGGTTGGATGGAACATTTGCTAGTGCTAATTTCAGGGTTTTAAGAGTCAGGTTGTGGAAAGATGCTGTGCGATGTTCTCTCTGTCCAGAATGCAATCTTATTCGACCTTCACTGAGCAGAAATGTTGACACTCAATGTTAGACATGTAAACCCTCACAGGCAGCAAGAGCTCTGACCATAAAATTCCATTGTCATTCCCACCTTGTACAAAACCACTACTTCCTTAACTTTTAATAACCGATGGTGTTTTTCTCATGGAAACACATTTATCTAAACTAAATTACTGCTTCCTACCTGTTCTGTGATCTATCACTACAGCCCAGGCCCTCATCAGGAGTCCCCAGTGTTTAATTTCTTAGCATCAAATTGACACTAACAGCAATTTCTAAATGTTGAAAATAGAAAGATAGTCTTCAGAACGTCCTTAGACTGCAGTGAGTGCATTTCTAAATGCTGGGTCTCTGAAGTGGTTTTGGAAAGTGGAAATCATGATGTCTTGTACCTATGTGGACTATCTGAATTAAAGAAAGAATTTAATTTTCTTCATTGAAAGGAGGGAATGTAAGAAGGTTCTGGTGAACTATCACAGCTAAGGATCCATTCTGAAAGGAAACATTTCTGTTGACTGTCAGTTGTGTTGATTACTCACACAGTGAGGGCACTGAAAATAGGTAGTGACCATAAGGAAAAAACTTTATCCTAGGCATGATGGACAGGAATTGTGAAATCACAATTTCCTATTCGCTGGTCATCTAACACCCACTGAGATGAGTCCAATGTGGGTATCATAACACCTTCATAATCCATTATTTAAAACAGTGAGTACAAAACACAAATTGAACCTTATATTTATTCATATTAAGAGGTTTAAAATGATTCACAGAAAATAATCAGATAATTGTTTACTATAAACCAATGATAAAGCTTATTTAGGAGACTTTACTGTAAAAATACAATATGATTTTTAGTAGATTGAACTTTTTTATCTTAATATTAAAAATTACTGTCTATTAATTGCATATGGTGGTGTAAAATATAGTATGTTTTGGTTAGTAGGATGATATCATTAAACAAAATAGTATTAAATGAGAAATAGAAATTTTAATATTTACATACCATTTTTAGATTTTTAGCATTCTTACTACAATTCTTATTTTCTATATGAAATCCTGGAGGAGTCACCAATTCAGGCTCTGTAAAAGAATTCATGCTTTTTATTTTAGAAAGTATGAACAAGGTAAAATAATAGACTATATTAAGAGATATAAATTATTTTGTCATTAAGGGATATAAACTAGTGTTATTTTCTCATTAAGCATTTCAATTATGCTTCTTATTTAGATGAACATTCATATCCTTAGTAGAAAATTCTAGAAAGTTATAGTTATCAGAAAAGCCAGTATTTCACTTGGAGAGGCACTCAATGTTGCCAGTATCAAGACACGTGAACAAGTGAAGGTTTCATCCATAAATTCATAAACCTCACATAAATGGTAAGGGTCAGAATTCATATTTTGACATATTTATCCTGGGTACCATTTTCTACCTTTCATAAGTAACTTTAAAAGCATTCACCAACCCCTCCATCAGAATGATTACTTTTCTGCGTCTTTATCTGTGAACAATCTGATCCTTTTAATGGACACATATTTATCCACTATTCAGATAAAGTCACTTAAGTTTTAAAACTCCTTCTCTTCTGTGCAGACTTCCTTGAATGCAGCTCTCTTTCCATGGAAGGCAGGTGCAGTTTTCCTGGGCCTACTTAGTACATTATTCATTTTAATCTCTTCTATGTCACTTAAAGTCTACTCCAGTTATTTACATCTGTAAATACAGGTCTCTTGTTCCTTGACTAAGGAAATGATATTCTGGGTCATCCTAATGTTCGAGATCCTCACTGATTTTATTCCTCAATTGGTGTTTTCCTGCTTCTTGTAGGTCCTGGGTTTTGAAGAGTGTAAATATGTCAGAATATTCATGGCTTTTCTATTGGACAGGAATAATCTGACACTGAAGGGTGAGTTTATGCAAAGAGTGGACAGGAAAATAAAAGGAACTAAGTACAAAGAAGACATTTGTATGTGTAAGAAACTGAATCTGCAATGTGTCCTCTGATGTACAATGATGCAGTCTATGGTTTAGAAATACCGTAGAATCAAACATGTGACTGATTTAGATCACTAGTTTTCCACGTATGTAGATCAGCATGGACTTCAGAGGGTGATGATCAATATATACTGTGTAATCGACAACGTTGGTATTTTTAGGAGTTGGTGTCCTGCTGGATCGAGGACAGAATGGAGGCCTGAGTTCCTCTCTGCCTCTGACTCCCCTTGAGCTTTGACTCTACCTGTGTGTGCATCCTGACACGCAGACCTGTAAAAATCATTTAAAACTCTGGAGAAATCACAGTAGTCTGGAAAGTGACTTCCATAAATCACCGTCAAACAAAGTTTATACACGGAAAATATTAAAGGATTCTTTTCCCCACAAATCCGTCTCTACCACATGCTGCTACACACACCTGCCTCATTCTCCTTCCTCAGCCCTGCGTTCACCAGCTCTGTCTTCTGCTCTCTCCTGCTCTTTCCTTCCTCACAGTTTCCATGTACAAGAGACTCTGCAGTGTAGCTCATTACACTGTGGAATGTAGTACTTACCCTGAGCAGACTCATCCGTTCCATTTTTTTCTGTGCCATGGTCATGCTTTGATTCAGGGCGAATATCACCAGGAATGTTCATCAGTTGAGCAACACGACAAGGACTCTGCCAAATGGGTGTGGGTAACATGTTTCAAAGGGTTCTTATTTGCTTTCTAAGAACATACCTGTTCTCCTCCTCCTCCTCCTCCCCTTCCTCCTCCTTCTCCGCCTCCTCCGCCTCCTGCACCTCCTTATCCTCCTCCTTGTCCTCTTCATCCTCTTCTTCCTCCTCCTCCTCTTCTGTCTCCTCCTCCTCCTCTTCTGTCTCCTCCTCCTCTTCCTCCTCTGTCTCCTCCTCCTCCTCTTCTGTCTCCTCCTCCTCGTCCTCCTCTGTCTCCTCCTCCTCCTCTTCTGTCTCCTCTTCTTCCTCCTCAGTCTCCTCCTCCTCCTCCTCCTCCTCCTCCTCCTCCTCCTCCTCATCCTCTTCTTCTCCTTCATAGTCTTGTAATTCCAATTCAAGCTCTGTTGAAAAATGGGTGTATTTTAAAAACTATAAGCAAGACTAAATAAAGTAGTCCATGACAACAGACAGAAATAACTTTTGCTTATGTTTTATAAATTAGTGTTAGTTCCCCATTAAACATTTCAATGAAATCATTCTTAGTTGAATATTTACATCTAAGCACAAAGTCCTAGTTCTCAGAAAAAGCAATACATCACAGGATAGGCTCTGCATATTGCCAGGTTCAACAGCTGAAAGATTCATCCAGAAATTCATAAACCTCACCTAAATTATGAATTCACATTTTTTGGAATTCACATTTTAATATTGACTGGAAGGGAACACATTAAACTTGTGCACTATTCTCTACCTCATAAGGTAACTTTAAAACAATTCACTGATCACTGTATCAAAATTACTCTTCCTTAGCCACACCTTTATGTGTGAATAATGTTTCTTCCGTTTGAGACATATATAACCATCCTTCTGACAAAGTTTCTCATCTTTTAAGACATATTTTAGTATGTGATGTCTTCCCTGATATCTCCCTCTCTCTTCCGAGAGGGCAGGTGCTGCTTTCCTTGGGTCTTCCTTAGGACATTGTCAGTTTGATGTCTTCTGTGTCTCTTCAACTTTACTCAGTTTTTTACAGGTATATCCCACTTGCTTCTTGACTAAAGAAACTACTTTCGATCAGTCTTGAATTAGACATCCTCATTGATTTTATTCATTAATTAGTTCGCTTTTCTGTCTGGTACTGACACTGGACATTCAAGAACATAAATACGACATGCCAGTCATGCCTTTTCTTTTGTCATTTCTGATCTGATACTGAAAGTGTGAGTCTAGACAGAGTCAGGACCTATGGAATGAAGAACAACGAAGGCATTGTTTATATGTTACTAAATTTTGCAGTGTGGACTATGTTGTACAGTACTATTTTATGCACGGTACTGAAAGATACTACATATGTGACTAAATAACATCACTGATTTTCCATGTATGTAAATTATCATGGAATTCAGATAGTGATACACCATGTGCTATGCATCTTAGAAAATATTCTCTATATTCGGGAGTGGCATCCTGCTGTGTGCAGGATAGAACACAGTGTTGAAGATGTTCTTTGCCTCACCCTCCCAGTCAACTTGGATTGTACATGTGCATCCTAACACTGAGATCCCAAATCCATTTTTAAACTGGGGACTTCTCTTTACTCTGATGATTGACTACAATATGTCAGTACCAAGAAGAGCTGATGAGTTGATAAGCTGGATAATTTCAGTCAATGAAACATGAAAGAAAAACCATCTAGGTAGAAGTTTATATTTGCAAACACCTTTTCTGATTTCTATACGTGACACTTTGAAAGATGTTCAATGACACTTCACTGAAACTGCAGTGGGCGTGTCAAATCCTGCCATTATCCTCGTGGAGAAATAAGGAGCAATGTGGAGACTGAGGAATTTGAAATTATTTATAATCATTGTTTTCAGAGTAATTTGAGTCACAGAGTTTACCTGGTTGTAGCCACTGGGATTCCGATTTAACCACATCCTCTGTTGCGGTATCATTTAAATGCTGAATGGAATTTGAAATGAGATATTTAATCAAAGCTTCATTTTGGAACAATATGTAATTATTCAATATAAAAATAAATGAATTTACCTTTGGGTGTAAAGATTTGTCGGCCCACGCTAAAAGGAAAAGTGAATAGAATCAATCTCATGCACATATGACAGTTCTAAAATTTCTTTTATGAAAGCTTTGGCAAGAAATGAAGTCTCATGACCCCCTTTCAGACAGGGAAACAGACAAGTGAAACATACTAGATGAAAATGAAGAATGTGTACCTAAGAAGCCATGCCATTAATCTTCAAAAGTGAGAAAGTTCACAATGACATTTTTTATGGGAGAAAGGATCTATTCTGTCTCATGGTTCAAGAATGCAACCAATCACATCTGGGACTTCTCCAATAGTGGATCATATTTCATCCCCTATTCAGAGCAAAGAGTGATGGAATTTATCTAGATTCCTTCTTATATACTCCAGGACCCAGGCCAGGTGACAGCATTCACAAGCTCAAACCATAAAAAATAATGTCAGCACAGAGGAAGTGGGTAAGAAGCTCCAACTCTACCTACGGACATTGTCACAACAGGAGGCTGCTGGGAGGGACACAGACAGTGTCTTTCAAGTGTGCGCCTCCTGGTAGGTTAAACAGGCTCTAGGGGATGGACCCACACCACATTACTTAGGAGACACAAAATAGACTCTGGGAATATATACATATATATATATATAATATATAATATATATATAATTAGGCAGGGGACAATAATGGGAAGTGGGGTCTAAATATCACCAAATTGTACTGTATGAAAGTCAAAAAAATCCAAAAAATTGTATAAACAGACTCCCCCGTATGCCCTCCTGTCTCAGTGGCTTATGAAAAAGTGCAATAAGTAACCTATTTCTAATAGATATTCGGCTTTATGAGGACATGATTGACGTGTCCATATCTAAACCATTGCCTCTCTTCTTTCCAAGTCTATTATTTGGCAATATAAAGCACCAGCCTATGAGGGATGTACACAATGTCACAGTGAATACTGGTCATAAGTGGTAATCAGATGTTGTATCTTTCTGTGAGGAGTAAAATGAAGCTCTGTGCGATGTGGTGCTACAATCTTATGCCTCCAAACAGCGAGCAAGAAAAGGTCTGCAGCACTCTGCTCTTTTCACACACAGTTTTGTACTAACGGTTCATTTTTGTCCTTCTCACCTTACTGATAGACTGATAGTCCTTTTCTAATGAATTTCATTATTTTCCCACACTCTAGTACACACACAGAGGCCTCACGGTCCTTCATCTGCTCACTGTGTTCATCAGCTTTCTTTGTCTTGTTTCCTTTTCCTTTCCTCAACTTTTCCAGATGTAAGAGAACTTTGAAATTGAAATTATAACATAGCAACTTTGGTGACTACATGTTGTTGAAATCTGTTACAAACAGGACGTGTGACCGCTCTTGCCTGTGCTGCATCTTACTATGTATTTACTAGGTAATTTCTTTGGCTGACATACAACTTGTGTTTGCTTTACATAAACCATCTGTGCCATGCATATTTAGTAAAATGTAGTACTTACTTTTCTCCTGGACATTTATATCTTGTGCTGTATTAGTGTCATTCTCTGTTAAAGGGAAAACTTTGTAGACGCCTTCATCCAGTTGAGGTTGTTCACATGTAATCTGTTTAAAATTGGTTATTGATGAAATGTTTCAGACACGTCTTATTTGCTCTTTTGAACAAATCTGGATCTATGATTTAAAATAAATTGTACCTGAAAGCATACAGTGTATTTAAGTCTAAGCTTGCTGAGAAGAAAACCTTATATGCTCAAGTTTACACTTCTGTCTTTACCATGGCACCAGGTCTATAGTGGAATGGAGAAGGACACAGGAAACCCTTCCATAGGCAGAACAGCAACTTAATGCATACATCAACAAAGCTAATTACTTTTAGCTTTGAAAACCCAATGTTAATCTGGATGCCCCTAAAGCCGGAGGATATTTATAAATACAGGTATCTCAGGGCCATCGCCCTAGTACCACATCGAACACCAGCTGCTTTAAGAAGACCGTTCTAGGGATCCTAGAAGATCTTTATAGTACATCATGTTGAATATAAAGGGAATGGAGAAGCTGTTCCATTTCAGTAAATATGGACTGACAGAACCTAAACATTTTCATTACATTTCACACAGGTAGAAAAAACACTACAGAATACAATGGCAGAGAAACTGCAAATTTATTTTTCTTTGTTGAATTTAAACAACTGCCTCAGAATCATGGATGTAGTGGTTAACTTCCATTTAAGAGAAAACTTCCAAGAATATTGCAGTCCCTTACTATTGACACTACCATTCCAAATGCTTTGTCAAGAGACTCAAATGTGTCTTTATCTTTACCTGTGTGAACAGGTTTAACGTACAGCACAAACTGAGTGTGGTGGTCCACACACTTAATCCCAGCACTTGAAGGCAGAGTCAGATGGACCTCTGCGAGGGGGAGGCCTGCTGAGTTCCAGGTCAGCAGGGTTACAGGGAGATTCCACTCTCTCTCCTCTCTCTCTCCAGATATATGGCAGATAATCTTCACTAAGACTCGAGGGTCAGTTTTTCTAAGTGATTGAATCTCAAATGTACCATGTGACTTATAGTAGATTAAAGGTTATGTCCTTAGTACTAAGTTAAGATCTACTGACTGCATGTGGCAGTATGAGAAGTAATTTATTCTGCTTTTTGTATATTATTAAACCAAACAGCATTATGTATAAAATTTAAATGTAAGTATTGACATACCTTTTCTTGGTTATCATCAGTTTTTTGAAGAATGTTAGCAGTTTCCAATTCTGTTTCTTGTATTGTTTCTAATTCAGGTTCTGCTGGAAAATTCATATAGTTTATTGAAAATACTATAAACAATATTTAGATAAAACCATTCTATCTAAGAAAAGATAGAAAAAATTTTATAAGCATGAGATATACATTGATTTTATTTCCCATTATTAAGTCTAGTTGAATGTGTTTTATAAGGGAATCCTTGCATTCTTAGTACTAACATCTGATTACTATAAGCACTGATGTATTACTCAGACAGTACAAACCTCCAGTATTACAAATATTTGAATGAGTCAAACTGAAAGTCATAAACTTTACATAAATGACCAAACTCCCTGAAGACACATTTTATTAAACCACGGAACTGGTTTAATAAATCCTGAGCATTAATCTCTACTCCGTGAAGGTTACATTGTAACAGATTCTCTGAGAACTTCATCAGCATCATGACTTTCACACTTTCAAGTGTGAGCATCCAGTTCCTCACATTTGAAACACTCTTTA
The DNA here is from genome assembly GCA_035773235.1 of Eospalax fontanierii. Lineage (NCBI taxonomy): Eukaryota > Metazoa > Chordata > Mammalia > Rodentia > Spalacidae > Eospalax > Eospalax fontanierii. Next base: position 63,428,494 of record CM069540.1, on the reverse strand, counting down.
CCCCTGTTCCTGATAAAGTTACTTATGCATTTAAGACTCATTCCACTCCGTGAAGTCTTTGATTATTGTGTGCTTTCCCTAGATGAACAGTTGTTTTCCTTGGGTCTTTCTTAGGTAACATAAATTTTTACACTCCACTCTGTGACTTTAACGGTGGTTTAACTGTAACATTTCTTCATAGGCAAACACCTTTTGCACATTGACAAAGGGAACTGTGCTTTAGAACATCTTTGTATAAGCAGTCATCATTAGTTTTATTCATTAATCAATCAGTGTGTTACTGCTTGGTGCTGACACTGGATACTGAAGGTTATCAATAAGACATGCCAGTCATGGCTTTTCTATGTGTCTTGGCTGATCTGACCCTGAAAGAATGAGTTTAGGCAAAGGGAGTGCAGAAAGATGAAAGGAAGTAAGAGCAAACAGGATCCGCATATGGGTAATCAACAGGACGGCAATGTGTTCTCCATCCTGTTACAGTGTATTCAGTGTTTACTGCTATCAAATATTAACATGACTGATTAGTATCACTGGTTTTCCTCGTGCATATATTGGAATGCTCTTTACATGCAGATTATCAATACACTCTGTGCTCCAGTACAAATACACTTAATTTCCTACAGGCATAGAGCTGGAATCTTGTTGTATGATTAGACTACAAATGAAACTCTGAACTCAAATGCCTTCGCCTCAGCCTACTAACGAGTTTTGATACTAGGCGTAACCTTACATCTTGTCTGCAAAGAAAGTATTTACATTTGGAAATTTTTGTTTCCTTCCGTGTGGCCCTGACTTGTCATCACACGTTCCTCTCCTCTCCATGTCTGATCTCGTCCTAGTAATGACGCCTGTTTCCATGTTCCATGTTTGATGTTTATTTTGTAGTAGTACCTTACATTAAGGACTTCTATTTCCTCTTACTTTATAGCTTCCCATCTTGATAGAAGCTCAAGTGTCTAGAACCCTTGTCTAAAGAAGATTTCTGTGCATTGCTCAGAAAGAAACAGCACTTCGGTTTCCCAGGTTGGTGTGAGGAACAGACACCTCAGAGCAAATGTACATTCCTTGACCAGCTGAATCGGGATGTTTATTTTTCTCATCCTCCCAACTTTCTTTAAATTTGGACAATCTCGGGTTTCTGCGCAATTAATTGTTGTGCTTTCTTATTTCCTATTCTCTTATTTTTGCTCAGAGCACTCTATTCTGTGAAGAAGCAACATCTAACAAATCGCTAAGGGAATATCCGTGGGGTGGAGGGGACGCTTTTCCCTGTGCATCTTCCCGAATATGCTTTCATACTTGAATTTTATAGTTCTCACAGTTTTACAGCAGAATTCATATGCAAAGTGTTATCCACCACCCTCCAACAGACCTGCCGATTCACTTCCTGGGCCTTACAACATCATTCTTCATCCCCTACTTCTACCTTCATCACATAAAGCCCCTCTTGAAACGAAACTATAAAGGCAGCTTTTGCGATCCTAAACACATACGCACCAAATTCGAGCTCATTGAACGACCCGGAATGCACAGTTGTGGGCTTCACGCCATGGAGATTCACACAAAGAGCGACACTTGGTGCTGTATTTTTGTCACAAGGCAAGCTCTCTGGACAAAAATAGAAATATTTTAATGACAGTGTTTATTGACATTCTTATTTTAACTTTCACTGAAAACTCTTATGGCCTCACTTACTGGTATGTCACATTGATTTCTATTACTATGCATCTAGTAGGTAATTTTATCTGGCTAATGTAGGTCAGTGTTCATGTTTTAGACAAACATCATCAAGCTATTTTGTAAATAATGCATGACACATTACCTTTCGGTGGTACTGTTGTAGCTCTATCTGTTTGTTTTGATGTTTCAAATGATAGGCCAGAAGCATTCTCAGAAATAATTTCTTGTTTGTCCTGTTAAAATTGGTAACAAAAATGAGACTATGTTCTTATAAGATTTTAAAAAATTTCATTGAATTAAAAATCAGAATATTTCTGTAAATCAGTATCATAAAAATGTGACAGGAAATTTAATATGGGAGGAGTCCTCTCCAAGGACCCACACTCTGAAAACTCTTGTTTTCCACACTTTGGCACTCTCTGGACCTTTGTGTTAATTGCCCTCTAAAAAAATTATTAAAGCATGAAAAATTTGAAAGTTAAGGAACAAAAATTCAAAAGTAACATTAAGGGTCACTTATCAAAATAATCCTTACCCAAATTTCAAATTTGTTTTAATGTAGGAAAGCTATCCTTCCTCTAATTTTCCTGTTACCAATGACCTCAATGGCCAATGACATTTAGTAATGTTTTGGGATTTCTCACTGGACAATACTTTTCCAGTATGAAAACACTGGGGAAGAACAGCAGGGGAAGTGTCCCCTTCACCCGCCCTCTCCAGTATCAGTGGGCTCTGGAGACGGACCCATATCTTCAGACAATGGTATTCTCTGACCAACTTTTCAGCTAGAACTATTATAGGTATCCTGATGTAGTCTTTTAAAAGGATATATCCTGAGAACAAATTTCTGCACAAAATATTTATCTCAAAAATGTTTTATATACCTTATGTTTAGAGAGAGATGCATCCTCTTTATTTGAGCATGGGGAAAAAGATCTTGCATAATACCACCTTTAGAGCCAAAATGTGCAACAAAATAGGTAAGAATTCTTTACAAATGAAACGTGGTGAAAGTTTGGCTACATGAATATTAGATGATCTTTCTTTATATGGTTCTAATTAGACATGGGTTTATATACATACTTAAGTGAGGTCTTCCCCAAACCCTTAATTGTACAATCTATCAGTATGTTGACTTAAATAGAAACTGTCGAAATATGATGACAAATTGTTGAACAATAGTTCACACACAGGTAAAACTGACTTTCCACACTGATCTGAAATAGACCTGTATCTTGCTTCCAGTGTTCCACAGGACCTTTTCTATGTAGCCAGAAGAACAAGAGAATGCATGGGTTGACACTGAAATCATGGGTTGGCTACTTGCTATTTGTGGGATCATGGAACAATTTATCAAGCTCACTACATGGCAGCTGTGTAATTAATACAGAAGCAAGTTATCATAATACATTTCATAACTGTTGTGCTTACATTGATATGTCACATACAATTAATAAATAGTATGAAATCCAGTCCAGAGTAGAATATTTATCAAAGAGTAGATAATGTTTTCTGGTTTAAATTATCAGTTGACATTCATTATCAAAAACTTTAAAATCCTACCCTGAAATTAACAGCTCTTCAAGTCCTGCATCTGTAAATGAAGGAGAAGGTAAAATGCATTTCAGTGGATGGTATTAAGCTATAAAACCGTTCAAATATGATATTGACACCAGTAACTTTCAAGTGAATATTAACAGTGATACTGAAAAATAGTGACTACATCCAGAAATTTTCATCTTCTTTTGCAGTTATTAAATATGAATGAAATTTATCAATGTTTGATACCTACAAGTGGCCATGTACAATGATCATAATCCCAACTCTATGCTATAGACTGATGGAAGAGTGTCATTAACAGAATCTATCTCCTATCAGAAAACCAACAAGTGAAGAGAATGATTAGTTTAGGATTAATTACAGCAGGAACCATTTAATAAACAATAAATTCATTCTTTTATGACACAATAAAACTTCTTCAGATATGCAGTGGCAACTCCTCAGAGAAGCTGAATCCATGGACACTGTCCTTTGCAAGCTCCTAATAAATGATGGAAACTGATCAGGACAAGGTTCCTCACGGATCTTCAAGCTACCAGAAAGGATAACTAAGAAACAATCAATACATTGCTCACTCTCCCCAATCTTCTCTCAGGTTCGGTTCTATTAGAGCTATTGTTATATGTCATTGCTATCTGTGATACGAACAAGGTTGAAATTCACCAATGGGGAAAAGCTCACCTCCTTAAAAAGATGTTCATTAGACCCATTTCCCAAAGAGCAGCGTAAGTGGAAGCCCTGAGAAGGGGAGCTCAGAACAAGTGTGAGGGATCTGCTATGACATCACATATACACAGATTGCTATGTGCATATGATATGTCCATACAGATTCATTTATTGAATCACGAAAGCTTTCAGAATGTGACAATAATTGGAAACGCATCCTAATGAAGGAGAAATTGATTTTCACTTCACATAAACATGAAAAATTTACTGAGTTCAATGTTGCTCTTATGTACATGTGTTTAGAGATGACCACTTGGGAAGGATCAGCTATCAGAGTGCTCATCCTTTCCTAAGACTGATCCTCTCTCATTGTACCTCTTCTTTGGGGTTGGGCCTTGTGAACTTTCAGTTTCCAATACCTACAATGGCATGCCAACTAGAGGTGTCAAAATGGCAACCATATTAAATAGATTTCACAGGTTCAGCAGCACTGTTATGTCTAGAAGACACTATCTTGAAGCAGATTTTCTGCTCCTCTGAATCATTCAATATTTCTTTCCCTCTTGAGGCTGTTCCCTGAGTTTTAGATATAGAGGCTGCATTGTAGTGTGGGTCTGTGAGTATTTGAGTAATGTGATTCACCTATATCATTCACACTCTGGTGTTATCACACACTGCAAAAATCACGACAGCCTTTTTGAAGACACGTTTGAAAAGTATAACCTCTGGAGATGGTCTGCATTCATTGCTGAAGCATCTGCATGGCCCCCAGAAAGCAAGATGATCCAGCTAGTGCTGTGGAGTAAGACATTGCCATTTCTCTCAACTCTTCTCGATATGCAACACATCACTGAAGAAATAATGCTTTTACATGTGGAGAACATCTGCACTATCTTCTCTGATCAACAAAAATGAAAGAGAAAATACGGATGGGGGGCAGCAAATGGGCGGAGCACCTTTCTCAAATGCATGGAACTTTAGCTTCAACCATACACAGTGAACAATAAATGATTAACTTTAATTAGACGCTGAGGGGATTGACTACTACCATGTAGCACTGCAGTGAGTAGTCTTCATGTAACTAGAACTTTCAGGAAGATTACATGAGGGAGCAGCCTAAATTGAAGAGTTAAACACAGAAAGAATTTTAGTGAAATCACAAACTGAAGAAAGGAAATTCTAATGACTGAATGTAATGTCTCATTCGACTGATACAAATCCGGCTTTCAGTGGCAAGGTAATCACATCCACATGATGCAGCGTGTTCATGGTGAATGTGAACTAGTATGTCTTTAAAAGAAGGCAAATGTAGCATAATGTGACAATTTGAGGAATTATAAAACATGCTAATTTTTTAGAAAGAAAGTGTGTTTAGCATGAGGAAAGGTGCAGTGAGCTGTGCAGTAACAGAAGGCTCACCAGTCATCAGATTAACTATTTAAATATTTTCATATATGCAAAAATATAAAACTTCAAGTGAAAAACAGATAATCATATTTTGCAGACAGTACCATTTCATGTAATTGCTTTCTGAAGCAATTCTTAGCTCAATATACACTTGGTTTTAAAATCTGTTCTTCTGGCATTGGAAATTTCTTGTCCCATTCTTTGTGGGGGAAGGATGATGGAGTGAGATCATTCTCAGAAGACTTACCCAGGCGCAGTTCTCGGCGACGCGCAATGATTGCGTTTTCATGCTTTATAATCATCCACTTTCTAACATGCACAGAAATTTTGGTACATAAGATTATTATTTTGATATTGATGTGGAAAATATTTGTCAATAAAGTATTTAAGAATTTTCAAATATTTACAGAGGTATTGTCCAAACATTTTAGCATACCCTTCAAATTTAAAAGTAGTAAAATTATTTTACTAATCTTGTTAAAATTAAGGAAGGAAAAGATGAGATTAAGAAAATGGAAAGTGCTTTGATCTTCAAACTAGTCCTAGGTTAGAACTAGTGAGCACTTGTTCTTGAGCAGTGTTTCTTTAAGGTTCATAGTTTACATCTCCGAAAACTCAGGATTTTAGAACTTTATCTCACCAACCTTCTATGAAGATTTCATAATGTAAAACTATTCATTGAGAAACAGTAAACAAATGTATAATTTATTTCTCAATCCTAGATGGTCTGTTATCCTAAATGAAAACCCCTGAGAATTTCATCACAGGGTCTACTAGTCAAATGTTGTAAATATCAGAAATACTCATTACCAAAATAAAGTTAACCTAAATTGAATGAGATATAATGGGACCAAACTACAAAATTTAGGTAATCCAATTGGATTCAGAGCACTGTGCATAGTGTATTGTTTGTGATGTGAAATTGGAAAATACTAAGATTATCTGAGGCAGAGATTCAAGCAGCTTGTGAAATTTTCATTAATGTGAAGAATAAACCAATAAACTGTTAGCCACTTCCCATAAAATGTTAAGATGGGATCTGCTAAGCCAAAAGTTGTGCTAGAGAGGACGATGCGAAGGAACCTTTGGGTACAGACCCACATCAAAGAAGAAAGGCATATCTGCTCTCTATGAAACATTGTTCAAATCCGTGTGATGATTTAGCATAATTAAACTCATGTTTGATAACAGTAAAGATAGACGCTTCAATTTAACTTACTGTGATGCTTCCTGCGGCTATTTACATAGTTTGAATAGGTGATAAGTTCCAGCTGACTAACAATATGTATGAAAAAATCTTGGGAGTTTTGGCTGGACAAGGACGGTACAAGTATGTTGTCAATAATTCTGAACTTTCAAACACGTGACATAAGTACTATTTAGCCTTCAAGGCCGCATGAATGTGAATGTGAAAATAAACACTCAGAGATCATAGTTCAGAGGGACAACCTGGTAGAAAAGTTGAATCAACACTGCAGTGAAGGATCAGTCTTAATAGCACTGACTCACCATAAAGAGAAGCACAACGAGATTGGATTTAAGGAACCTCTTAGATTTTTAAGCATTCAAGGAGCAGGACAGATAAATAGATGCTGGGCTTGATACCCAGTATCACCATGAATATTCCTGAGGTAAGCTCTCTTATACCCATTGCTGCAAATAACTCATCTACTGTATTGCTAGCTCTCTGGAAGACGAGGTGGGTGAAGACACCGCCATTCCAAGAGACAATCTTTTTCAAGCATGGGACTTTAGGTAGGTTAACCAGGCTTCAGTGAATGAATCCACAGGGAAAGACATTTGAAGACACAAATTAGATGCTATAAGACTTATTGTGTGTGTGTGTGTGTGTGTGTGCGCGCGTATGTGTGTATATAGATATAGATATAGATAGATATAGATATATAATAAGTACATTAAATTGGATGTGGGCAATAAGAGTAGGTGTAGGTGTAGATAGGGGAGGGGATCTAAATACCGTATCAATCTACAAAATGTCAATAAAAGTGTTAAACAACAACAAAAACGAAAGTTGACCAGAACCTAACAAGCACGTCATCTGGTCACTACCAAGCTTTGATGGCACCAATGACCCCTACTTCATTGTGCAGCTGCCGGAGCCCGCCGGCAGAAATCGAACCATACCTGAAGTGGGGAGTGAGGATTGAGAGAGAGAGAGAGAAAGAGAGGGAGGAAGGATAGACTCGGGAGGGCTCTCAGTCAATACCGAAGCAGCCCGACTTTATAAGCACTACCTATTTATACTCTAGCAAATGAGGAACAAAACAACTCAAAAGTTCAACACAAAAACAGCGTTAACACAGGCAAAACAAGTTAAACCAATTACATCTTCCTTCAACGGTCTTCAAGGGTCTCAGCCTTGGGTGTAAGATAAACTTCCCCGCAGGTATGAATTATCTGCATAGCAAAACATCCTGCTCCCACAGCACTTTTGTGCACAAGATTGACTTCTGTTTAACCCTAAAGTAGGGCATACTTCAAGGCAGGCAAATGGCTCCCGACATGCAGCATCTTTTATAACAAAAGGCCGTTATTGGGCCTGGATCAGAACTCCATGGTTAAGAGAACTGGTTGCGCTTCCAAAGGACCCAGGTTTGCGTCCGGGAAACCACATGGCGGCTCCTAACCTTCCATAACTCCAGTTCCAGGACATCCAACACCCATCTGCTCGCCTCGCTGGGCATTGTATGCGTAGGTACACTTACATTCATACATGTAGACAAAACACTCAAACACATAAAATGAAACAAAACCAAAAAGAAAAAACACTACAGGGCACCACTAAGAAAAACAAGAGCCGCCATTCCAAAACTACCCAGAAAGTCGGGCATTATGGAACATCCCGTGTGTCCCAGCTATTGGGAGGCAGAGGCAGGCTGAACGGAGTGTTAGAGACCAGCTTGTTCTACATAGCAAGTTCCTGGACAGCTGGGACTTCATGCAGACACTGTGTCAAGACAAATTACCTAAAGTAAAAAAGGAACTCTCACCTGTCATAAAATAAAACTGGTAATTATTTTGCACCTTTATTCAATGATAACTGTCATTTTAATGTATACACTTACACTTGGCGACGCCCAACGACTGCATACATAAGGGCATTCCACCCAAAACTGTCCTGCGTGCAATGATTAGCCCCTCGATCTAATAAAAGTTGCATGATTTTGAAAGAATCCCATTTGACAGCATACATGAGCGGAGGTCTGAAATGACAGAGAATTGTGTTCATCATTAGGAACTCTAATAAAAATGCTTTAAAGATTTAATTGAATATATTTCCTCAACTACATGCCTCACTTGTGTGTACAGAAGTTACTATTTACTCACATACCCAACAAAACACGAGTGTTCAGCTTTGTATTTTATCTCCAAGTCTAAAAGGAGAAAACAAGCAGGACACTTCTTGTGCCAGCAGGAGTAGTGTATGCGTGTGTGTGTGTGTGTGTGTGTGTGTGTGTGTGTGTTAGAATTCCTTATTCAATATCTTTTTTTGTGGTGAATAACTGTGCTGAGATCATTTACTGGTAGTACAGAAAGATTTGTATGAGGAGCATGTTTTCTTCCTAGTCTAGTGTAATGTAATTCACTACCAAATAATATTAAACATTTGCTGATTAAAGTCATAGTAATGTCCATTCACCATAAAACATTTGTACTAGCTTTAGTAAACTGTGCCAATAGGCATTTGTTAGGCACTGACCTACATGCCACACCAGTGAGGTTGCACCCCACCGTCAACTGGTTTATGTTTCTCTGCACACGACAAAATGTATTTGTTGATAATAATGGTGCAAGTATCACAACACTTGGACAGTCTTGGATCAATCTAGTCTCCTCTGTCACTCAGCTATCAGTATCTTCACTCATTTCTTTTCCCATATCAAATAATATCAAAACCAAAATTATTTGAAGAAAAAAAAACCTGAACAGCATCTAGTAATTAGAGTCATGTAAGGACAAGAGAACACCAATGTTGGCCAAAAAAAAGTCAAAGCAAAGAGTCTTCCCACAGCCTGTGATTTTTAACATGTATTCATGCTCAACATACAGTATAAAATGGAGAAAAAAATCCTATAAAGTTAATAAGAATTTCAGGATGACTTAAACTCTCCAATTAAAAATAAGCTAATGTAAAGCCCATTAGCTCAGATGTGATAACGTGACTATCAAAGAAAGATTCTAAATAAGAAAATCAGGCCCTATCATAGGGATTGTGAACAGAGTCTAGTCGTTCCTTGCATTGCTCATTTCACGATTTTCGTTTACACAAATGGTCCTTGTTGATACTTTTCAGTATAAGTCCATGAAGGGAACTCATCCTTTCTCTCACAGTACTTCTGATTTCTGTGACTCTTACTATTCTAAGACAGAGTGTTTAGAAATAAAGTCGAAGGACAGTACCTTTGAAAATGATCACATAAGGAAAAATCCGCACCATGGTTGATTAAAAACTCGGCCATGATGAGTTTTCTTTCTTGCATCGCAAGCAGTAACGGTGTGAGCCCATCCTGCAATGAAATTAATTGACAATCCTTAAGAATACACGTTTCTCAACTAAGTGGAAATCTCACAGATGACCCAGTGAACCCATAATACGGAGCAGAGAATAAACATACACTAGAGAGGAGTCCGTCATGCCTGCCCCAGTGCACATTCACGTGAGTCTCATGTTTGCAATATTCCACACCTGCCTACAGTTGTCACAGAGTTCTAGTCCTCTCCAAAGCTCACTGTGAACAGTTACAGGTTCTGGGAACCTTTGCTCCCAGATTGATCCCATTTAAGACAAAAGATTCTTAAGGACTTATCTCAACAGACCCAAACCAAATGCACAGTATCTAATGTTTTCAGTAATTTATAGAATGAAGCATCTAAATTTTCTTCTCTCGCTCAGAATTTTTACCTACATGCCATAAGATAATAAGATTGAAGGTGTACCATGTCACAACAGAAAGGTCAATGACTGTGTTTATTTGTCTTTAAATTTGTAATTGAATTGTTCCAAATGTCATTCAGTATGATTTGATCACTTTAGATCCCCTTTCCCATTTCATGCACTCCATTGTAAGTATCTGTCTGTATACACCCCCCATCACACACGGTTTTAGGCCTATCAATTCAAACTTGTGTCTCTACGTGGACATCACTGTGGATCCATCCACCAGCGCAACGTTAATCTGAAAGAGGTGATTCCCATAGAGGTCAGGGAAGTTGTTAGAGTTGATGATCCAAACACGTCAGGAACTTTGACTTACACATTCTCTAAACCCTCCACAATTCACTGTGATCCTCAGATATAGTTTGAAAGGAAAGAAGCAACAACATTGCCTCAGTCTCTTCTCCTTCCACACAGTTTCCTTCGTCATTTTAGGATTTGGCCAAAAGAACAAGGTTTCATCATCGAAAAATATGTAGAAGCACATCTAACCTCTGAGCAACACCTTTCAGATTGGACAGCTGCTCTTTCCTGAACAGTTACCGCAGCCAAGGTAGGATCGGGGTACCAGTGAATCATTTCATCAACTTGATCGTTTTCCTCATAAGCATCTCATAGTCATAGTCTGATACCCTCAGAGTGCTATTAAAATTGATATCTAGGCAAGTTTGGAATCGAGTAACTTCCTCAAAGAATTATTCTCTAAATTAAAGAGCACCACGTCAACATATATGTCAAAGTGCTCAGCTCTTCCTGGTGTGCTTCCACATTTCCATCATTCTCAAGCTGGCCAGCTTCATGCAAGTCTGTGATCAATGTTCTCTCCTGCTTTTCTTCTGACCTGACCTCCCAGAAGTGCAGCAGTGCGCACGACGGCACCAGCGTCAAGGGGCCATGTTCATAAAGGGTTTTGGTTTTGTTTGATTTTGAAAATAAAACTTGTTTCCAAGGCAAATTGTGATTCCATGTGCCAATTTACACTGGGCTAGAAAAATGTGGTGAGAGATACTGATAAACATGAAGTGATACTTTTAGCATTTTTACATATTGTTTTCCAAAATGTTTGTCATGACTAGTAAAAGAAAGCTGTATTCTCTAATATGCCTTGAAAGTATCACTGTTCAAAGGTATGCTAACAAAATTATTTCAAAATACTGTCAAGTAGGGAACGTTTGAACTTCTAAACATGGAAAATTGGCCCTAAACGTGTCGCTGTTAAACCACATATTTTCAAACATCTTTGAATTCCAGTTGCATCACCTTACCTTTGTTCTTGCATCGATATTCACGCCACATTCCAGAAGCTGCATTGCAATATTTATATTGTCGACATACACTGCGTGATGTAAAGGTGTTTCACCCTTATGGTCCTTCAGATTGGGGTCTGCGCCTTTCTTGAGGAGCAATTCGACCACTTTATGCAGTGAACTCTGTATAGCCTGTGCGCATTGTAACACGGAAAACATTGTCAGTTCGATGAATCCAACACGTGCTTTTATCAGCAATCACTAATCATATTTAGGTGAGACAATTTCACTTTCATTATGAGCATTTAAGTCAAATTTACTGCTGAAATTAATGACTGAATTACCTTCATTAACGGGGAAGATCCTTGGTCGTCAAGGGCATCCACAGGGCAATTTTGGTATACAAAATAATGAATCAACTCCATATGATTGTAAAAGGAGGCAAAATGCAAGCCTGTCCTGTGGAAATGAGAGGTGTTTCAGAAAGGAAAATGGAGAGAATGATTTCATCATACACAGTCACTCATCCATTTGTAAACATGACAAAAATGTGTTAATGATTCAGTCTGAGAGCAACTCAATAGACTGACTCTTGTGGCAATCGGAATAGAGCTCTTGGCTGTTGCAGTCCGGACAGGTGCTCTATCAATGGTCTTAGAGCTCTATCCCAGAGAAGCCGATTTGAATAGAGAGATGATAAAACAGATACACTGTTTTTAATGTCTTTATTTAATTGACATTTTTGTGAATTTCATACAATAAATCTTAGTCATATTTATATTTCTTCCCTCATTTACACTCCATTTTAGTCCCCTCTCCCTCTACTGGATGTCATACATTCTGTCTTATACATTAAGTCCTATCTGGTCAAGCTCTTGTGCCTGGATATCCCTCAGTGCAAGTTCATCCACTGGAGTCCAGTCAGCCTACCTAGAGTCACTCCCTTAAAGAAGATCCACTCTTCCTCACCCAGGAGTAATCAGTTGCCAATAGTTCCTCAGCTAAGGTTAGAGCCTGCTACCCATTTATGCTGGGTTTTTCTCTGACTGAATCAGCATCAGTCTTGTGAATGTTGTCACTATTGCTGAAAGTTTATACAGCAAGTCCCAAGAGGCCTGGACACGGACAGTGCACGGCGTCATGAGTAATGAGTTTCATTTGGGCAGCTTTCGGCATGAAATGGAAACATGAGCAGCGTTCCTCACCTCAAGCACTTTTCTACCGCTGTGTTTCTACTGTGTATATTAAAATAAAACCTTGTTCATTTGAATTTTGTTGGTTAATGCTATAGTATGCTCAATTAAATGCTCTATAGGTGAATTAGGAGGTGACGGGAATTAGGTGGTTTCGGGAACCCTGCTTTGATTTGCTGTCGAGCTGCAGTGCAGATGAAGGGGCTGGGCTCTGTCAACTCCTCTGTCACCAGTGCAGCAGGGAAGGTGACTTCTCCCCATCACCCCACTCCCCCATGGCACCTCAGCCTTTGCTTCCAAACAGTCTTACCGCTTCCTCTGGTCTTGCATGTTTACGTTGTATTTCTTATTACAAACGAGGCTTACAACGTTCCTCATTTTCCCCGCACAGACGGCTTCATGCAGCTTGTTCTCTGGATTATATGGGAGGTATCTGTCTTTGTGGTAGAAGAGAGACTGGAGACAATTCTTTTTTACGTTGCTAGGGCCATCGCAGAACCCTAGTGGGGTCCTCTCCTGCCTTAGGCAGCAACAGAGGTATTTTCTAAGTGTTGACAGTATTGTCATCTTTAAATAATCCAAAATAATATGCAATTTCCAGAGAAATTTTACTACCAGTCCACTCACTAGAGTGCCAGTAGTGAAACTGTGGGGCTTGACCAGTCAAGCACAGATATAGGTAGCGATGTAACAATTGTTGCTTAGCAACAGTGGTAAGCACAAACATTCTGATGCTTCCTCCCTGAGCAGGGGCAGCCTGGGTAGCCATCAATGCTCAGTGCACATGTGCGGTGCCTCCCTGATGGTCTTTCATGTTTTAGTGTATGCTTATCCTGGAAGATCTTTAATGTTTCTTCAGTTTTGAAAGATGACTTTACTCTGTACAGTAATTTTGTTATGCAGTTAATTTACTTGGGGGCTTGAAACTGATCATTAAATCTCTTTTCCTTTGGGGTTTCTGTTGAGAGGCCTTGTTACTGTGACAGGCATGCCTTTGTAGGAAAATGGTACTTGCCCCTTGAACCTTTGGGGGTCCTTCTACGTGCTTAGAAATTTTCACTATAGTGAAAGGCATTAAACTTTTATTTATTTTGACTATAATATGGAGAAACAACATAAATAAATGATTTCATATATCAAATGAACCTAAAGGCATACACAGAATACTCCATCCAAGCACAAAAGAATATACATCATACTCAGAAGACTATGGAAAGTTTGTCTAAAATAAACCATGTACTGGACAGAAAACAAATCAACAAATTCAAAAAAGAAGTGATTCTGTTTATCCTATCCTACCACAATTCAATGTGTCATAAAATCAACAGCAAACAACCTCTAGTAATTACAGAAGCTCATGGAGATCAAGAAACACACTACCAAATCAGGAAGGAAGAAAAAATGTTCTTTGAATTAAATGAAAATGAAAACACAACAAAACTTCTGAGAAATACTACAGGCAGTTCTCAGAGGGAAATATAAAGCTCTAAGTATGTACATTACAAAATTAGAAAGTGCGTGATATGGTGGAGCACACCTTCAATCCCGGTGCTTGTGAGGCAGAGGCAGGCAATATCTGTGAAACTGATGCCAGCCTGGTCTACATGGCAAGTTCCAGACCAGCTATGGCTGCAAGGACTGTCTGTCTCATAAGAAAAATAAAGCCAACTTGTATTCCCCTGAAATAAGAAAACATTGAAAAGTTAACAGTCAAATATTCAAATTATTAAGAAAAGAATATAGTATGCCCAAATAAGTAGCTTTCAAGGCATGCTGGACCAAACCTTTGAGGTTCTCTAGGTGACGACAGGAAGTAACGTGAGGGACCTTGTCTCTGTTGCTTTTCTATAAGGCAACATCTCCAGAAAGGCCAAGTCTTGATCTTTAATGAATGTCAATGCTGTGAATGCCTTATAGGCCTCTGACGTGGGTGTGTAGCATAGGGATCTACCACCTGCGACACCATATGTATGAACTCTCTGAAGAGGCTGATGCATCTTGATACTTGAGGATCTTTGTGAGATCTGAAACAGCAGGACTGGATCTTCTCCTCTCTGAGCTGTAGGATTAGATAATATCTATGGTTAGATCAGGTGGAGAAAATTTAATTGGCAACAAAGAATCAGCTTTGTAATGGATAAGGCTATTAAGAAAGCAACTCTAATTAGTCACTAGTCAAAGGGTAATTCAGATATGAACTCAATGTCACACAAGTTAGAGTTGGCATTGCATCCTGCCGGGATTAAAATGGAGACACAGAGGTAAATGCAGGTATAATATTGCAACAGTCAGTTATTCACAGTCACAAGGGCAATGAGGTCTGGTCAGCCAAATAGAATGCAGGGTACACTGGAGGTCACCTGTCAGTCACATTTCTTCCAAAAATTAGCCCTAAAATTTTATTTCAAAATGAAATCAAAATCTGTCCAGAGCTGTTTTGACACTGAAAAACCACTTTTTTTTTAACGCAGTCAACTTCAAAACCAAGGTTCACTTTCCTCAAAGTAAAGCTTTATTTCTCCACATGTAGCATGGAATTGTCTCCCCACTTTCCAGAACTAGACCACATGGCATTCTCTTCCTGCACAGTCCTAGTTCATGCTTTTATCAGTATTCTACGCTAGGTGATAATATATAGTATACCTAGATGTCCAAGAAAGATCCAACAAAGCCTTCTGGTTTACCAGGGGACATCATTGATTGCTTAAAAGCATTATGTGCCAATGCAAGATTCTGCTGGTTCTTCATCTTAATCAGATAATGATTTCGGTGGAATAATTTATAAAAGGCTTGTTACAAAGTGTCCTGAATGATTTCAATAAGTGGGAAGTATCATCATGTCTGCTACCATCATGTTTCATGACTCGGGGCCAGCCCGAGTGGACATTGGGGGGCCAGCCTGAGGGGCTGGGGGTGAGTAGACGTAGAGTCAAGCCACAGACTCTGGGAGTTGTATGGGAAGCAGGCCAAGCTCACGGCACTGCAAACTCGTGTGGCACTGCAAACTGGTTTATTGAATAGGTGCACAAGCTCTTACGGGTCTGGATAGCCAATGACCTTATGGGGTGGGGTCCCAAATACAGCCAACAGTAAGTTTGTCCCCAGGTAGGCAGGTACTTTCCAGATGTTGGTCTCACAACTAGTCAGAGCAGAATGCCACACCCACAGGAATCATTTCTCTATTCCTCTAGTAGGTGGCCTGGCTAGGCCCACCTTGCATTATGCCCAACATATCCTCCTTTTTGTTTTTAATTTTTTTTTTTTTGGATTTTAGCCAAAAAGAAGGAACTGGCTACGTTTTGTGGGGTCTTTTTACCCTAAACTGCCTAACCAAATTCTATCTCCTATTTTTATCACATCACCTTCTGAAGAGGTACCCCAATTGCTAATAGGGAATTGGGGTGATGATGGCTCTGACTTCTTCAAAAGCTGAAAAATGGATGTAGATTGTGGCAATGGGAGTGCCCCATCAGTGAGTCTATCTAAAAGACTCCTGAATTGTATAGCTGTTAAAGGCAAGAGTAGTTCACATTATACATTCTAGATAGGAAATCAGAAAAGTCAGAAGAAGGAAAATTTCAAATGTCCATGTTAAAGTCCATTAGAATTTTTTGTTTAGGACTTCCAAGAACATCCGTATGTTGGATTCCTCATTGTTTTTCTTTTGGTTGCCAAGGCTGCACTTGAGAGTCTTGAAGTCAGGATTTGTTTTTAGGCAATTTGATCTAGAACCAATGTAAGTTCCCTCCTAAATGACTTCTAGACAGGGAAAGAAAATAAATTAGCCAACATTTAATGGTTAGGTTAGAACAATGATGGGCTTGACTTTCTTGACAGTGTTGAAGTAGGAATCCTTGGTTATACTTTCCTGTTGGGTGTTTAAGATTATACAACTAGCCCAAATAAACCAACTTATGTTTATTTTTAAGGTCAGTTGTGCATATGTTCCTCTGGGATGTCACATGGGCTTTTAAGGAGACCCTTGGCTCCCTGGGCCTTTCTTTTAACAGTTCCATCTATGTGAAGATAAGTCAGAAGGTGTTGCTAGACCATAGCTTCACACTTGGAAGCATATAAGGAAACGTTTTCCTGTGCTGACTCTCCTCTTTGCAGACTGGCCACTGGTTCAAGTCCTTCTAGTGGGGTCTTCATGACCTCCCTGAACAGGAAGAGAGGTGACTCATCACAGTTATAGGACACTTTGAGAGATTTCCCATAGTCCCCTGGAAGTTAGTTGACCATGGAGGGCAAGAGACAAAAAATTGTTGCTTTAAGTCCCTCTGACCAGATTACTCTAGGCCTCTAAATATGATTGTTGAACACCCAAAAAAGGTTAGTTCCACCAGTCTGGCATTTTTAATTACCATATGTTATGCAGTTAAAGCTTGGGTAAAAACCAAATATTTTTGAAGAAACCTCGACTAGGCATACATACTCAGACTTTATAGACTTTTTTATTTTTAAATTATCTCCATTCCCATGAGATGTAATAACGTTAAAAAATTACATATATCTGACTGGAAGGGTTGGCTGGATACTCAGGTGAGGTAGGCACTGCTAAGACATGAAGATGGCAGTTATTTATGGCTCAGACGAGTAGTAAAAGAACATGGATTACAAATTACAAACATAAGATAAAGTAATGGATTAATATTACCCCTGTATATATTGTACTTTATAAGTTTGTAGTTAAACCTTATGGAAAACACAAAAACCATAAACCTTGTTTTAGGTAACACATTATCAAATTGAAGTTTACAATCTTTAGCATGATTACTAACTGAGGAATTTTAGGCAGAGAGTGTTATCTATTTTCTCCAAGAACTGTGAAATGTCTTAGTGACTTTTTATTGGTGTGAGAAAATAGAGAATTCCATGAGATACTTTTGTTATAGACATTTTATACCATAAGATGCATAATAACCTCTGTTGAAATTAGTTTATCCCTTAGTCATTCTTAACAGGACACAGCTGTCTGCATTGTTTAAACACTATGCATGGGAGATGTAAGTGGGAATTGAACTCACAGCCTTAGGTATGGTAAGCAAGCATCCTACCAGTGAGCTACTTCCTCAACCCAGCAAACTGAAAGCAAAAATGCTGAAATCCTATTAAGTAGTTGTTGTGCTTTTGCCCCAGGGCAAAGCAGTTAACAAAAGCCTGTGACCACGGGCTTTTGATGTTGGAGCCTCTAGCCTGTGGGGTGAGGCCCTAGCTACCATGAGCAGCTAATGGAGGAGGCTTGGAGGTGTGGCCAGGAGCAGCATGATCCAACTTTATTTTAGAGGGGATTAGACAAAAGTGGAACTACCAAAGGTCATAGAATACAAAAGTCAAATCTTAAGCAAAGGCATGAAACTGTTGCTGGAGCATCTGGGGAGGGCGGGTTGGATGAAACTCTTCCCAAGGGCTAAGAGAAGCCCAAGCATGCAAAGTCTGTGCTGGTTTCTCAAGCACATTGGGGGAGAAGCCGGTGTCCTTCTATCCTTACAGACAAGCTGCAGGGAGACTGTCTGATGTGCTTGCAGCTGTGGAGCTATCTGATGGGAGGGGACATCCTTTATTACCATACAGGCCAAAATGTCGACCATTAGAGACATGTAGCCAGAATGTTGGGGGCCCAGCTGCCATGTGACCCACTGTGAGACTTCTGCGGATTTCCACTCCAGCCTCTGGAGTTCCCTGAGCAGAACACAGACACACACACACACACACACAAACTGCCCAGAAGTTTTGCTCCAATTTCTAAAGGCACTGAAGGTAAAGCCAGGCAGGGACAATTAACATTGGAAAGGTCCTTGCTCACACAGAGGGAGCTGCCTCTCTGCCATGGGAAGGACCGGGGTTCTAAACCAGCTGAGCCTGGAGGGCAATCTCAGCTCTTTCACACTTGTGTTGCATGGTACATAATGGGTATTTAAGACAATGGGGCTTCTATAATAAATACAGAAAATATTTTGACTGAGCATAAGAGGACACCTCTAAGAACAATAGAGTGCCTAAAAGTGTCATGTTTTCTAATTGAGGAAATTCATAATTTAATAATGTCCTCCATGCTGTCCAGCTCATTCTAGACTTTCTTTAATTGGCAAATCAAACATAGTGCACAAATTACAGTTAGGATTTGTGTTATTTTCATAAATACCTTTAATTTGGTTGGTTTGGGCCCTGGGAAGGGGAAGTATCAGAGGAATTTCTGAGTCCAATTAAAGAACTGCACTAACATTAGTGTTAGATTTAGCAGAACAGAGAAAGAATAGTTTATATAAATAATCAGAGCCAGATCTTGCAGCAGACTGAACTGTGTTTATTTACTAAGGGAGCAATAGCCTTTCTGTGGAGATACATGCTGTGCAAAGGAAGGAGGGATTGTTGTAGGTTATATAGAGCTGTAAACAAAGGGAGCATACACAGGTGTGGAGTCTAAGTTAAGGTGTCCTTGGGAAACACATGGTACCTTTTCATGAAGTTGTTTACTTGAACAAAACAAAGAAGCTCTTGCAGCTCAGATGAGGCTAGCTAATCATGGCGGTACATGCCTTTAGTCCCAGCACTTAGGAATAGAGGTCTGGGAGTTCAAGACCAGCCTGGTCTACATAGTGAGTTCTAGGGCCAGAACTGCATAGTGAGATCAGAGAGAGAGAGAGATATGGAGAGAGGTAGATAGATAGATAGATGATATATATGCACTGTGACCTGCATACACTTCCCCATACACACATCATACACACACACATTATACATACAAAATAATAATAATAAATAATTTTTTAAAACATTAAGATCGGATCTGGTGGCACATGCCTTTGATCCCAGAACTCAGGAGGCAAAGATTCAGGCAGATCTCTGTGAGTTTGAGGTTAGCCTGATCTACATAGTAAGATAATGTCTCAATAAAACTTTTTAATGTAAGCGTCAGTTCCCTCAATTCCATGAACTAGACACTGCACATGAGCAACAGATTTCTACTGAAGTGTTTTTATTTCCATAGCCAAACTCTGATGTAAGAAAAAAAAAGTTTAATTGACATTTTATACATCTAGAAGTTACTGGGTAATAATGAGATGCTTTTTTTAAATCATAAAAGTAGTACAGAATTTTAATATAAAATAAGTTAAATAAGGGAAAATGAGGCATACAAAAAAATTAAAGAGCTAAACCAAGTCACCAAAATTTTGGACTAAGATCATTTCGTTTTAGTTCAGGAAAATCCTACAAATGTAAAATTCTTTCCCTTTAAAACTTTCTCATCAGTCTGCAGCAGTAGTTCTAAATAGGGACTTCTAGTGATCGCAGAGGGAGAAGCCTGTGACATCAGCCACCAGTCGTGCAGAAATCTTAAAGCAGAACGTCTGAGGGCATGTCCTGCCGACTGTCAAGTGAAAACACTGGGAAATAGATTTGACACACATTGTAGAATGGTTTTCAGCGTCATTAAAAATCTAGACAGGGTGATTGTGTGTGTGTTGTGTGTGTGTGTATGTGTGTGGTATATGCCCATGTGTGTGTGAGGGTGTGCACATCTGTATATTTGTGTGTAAGAGCCCCAAGGAAGACACTGAGTGTTCTGCTATGTTGGAATCCATCGTATTCCTTTGAGACAGTCTCTGGTTGAACCTGGAGCTAGGCTCGAAGCTAGTAATCCATAGTGATCCCTGTCTGTCTCAACCCCCACAACCCTAGGGTTGTAGGCATGTGGCCACACCTAGTTGTTTACTTGGGTGATGGATCCTAGTTCAAGTCTGCATGCTAAGACAGCAAATGCTCTTACCTTCTGAGCCATCTCTCCTTTTCATATTAAATTTTTATTTCTTTTCAGTGGTGCTAGTAATTGAACCCAGAATCCTCCATTGGTAGGCAAGAGTTGTAATTCTGCACCATACATCTTATCCCTCAATCTGGGTGGGTTTTATATGGAATTTGAAGGCTTTTTCGGTCCTACTGTATAAATTGATTATTTTCTTCAGAGCTCGAGATTGAACCTAGGACTTTGGTATGCTAAAACTTGTTCAGTTGTATTCCTGCATATAAATAACAAGCAATGAAAATATTGTTATAAAAATATTCGGGGGGGGGCTAGAGAGATGACTCAGTGGTTAAGAGCACTGGCTGTTAATGTAGAAGACCTGGGTTCGAATCCCAGCACCCACATGGCACCTAAAAAGTGGCAATAACTCCAGTTCCAGGGAACTGACACCCTCTTCTGTCCTCTGTGGGCATTGCATGACACGAGAGCACTTACATACATGCAGGCAATACACTCATACACATAAAATTTTTTAAATTAATAAATATTTGGAAGCATTAGCTGATGTTTGAAACACGTTTCAGGTTAGATTAATCAGTATGTATAGTTCAGAATCCCAGGGTAACAACAAAGACATTTATTTAGGCACTTTTTAAATTTAAGAAACTGTTTATATATATATATACTTAAAATGATGATTCTTACTATTTTGTGGCTAAGAGTCTACTAAAATCAGGAAAATGCATACATGCATAAATGAAATTCTGCCTACACATTTAGAGGCCTCATTCACTGGCCTGAAGCAAAGACTCAGTGAGGCAAGAACTCTGACTTATATGATAGGTGGGGGTTCATTTGGGGGAGATGTTCTTACCAGACACACTTTTTTTCTTTAGGTAAAGCAACCATTTCTCCTTCCCATTGTATGTAGCCAACCAAGCTGTTTCTAATTCAAGATTGTAACTGTTTTTTTCCAGATCCTCAAAAGCAGTTAAGTGAAGAAAAATGTTGTCTCATAGTCACTAGCCATCCCCCTCTGATCCTCATTTCCTGTACTGAATGACCCTCGTTCCCCAAAATAACTTCAGTACTGTTCAACTGCTTGTTTTTTGGCATATTCCTTCTTCTCATTTAGGAAGGCACATTCCCTTCCACAGCTGGACAAACTCAGTGTTTGCAGAGCACTGGCCCCAAACACTGCTCTCTCTAGGCCCTTAAAAATGTTGAGCATCTGAGTGCTGGCAAGGAATGCTTACACCCAGTGGAGGCAAAACTGTATGACTAGAGCCAGAGGGAAGCAGGGATGCTCTATATGGAAAACCGCAAGCAGAGCCAAAGCAGACACCTGACCCATGTTCAAAGCCAGGATTTAAGCACTACTCACTCCTACCTAGACTTAAGGGCTCCCAGGGCAAGGATCAAGCTAGCGTTCTTCCAGAGGAGTGAGGTCCTGCTTAAGGCCTGAAGACCGTCAGGTGGTTCAGCATCAGAGCTCCGTGCCCAGCATGCATGAGGGCACAAACAAACAAAGTGATGAAACCTGTAAAATACCAACCAAATATTTTGACAGATAGGAGATGTACCCATTAGGTCACTGCTTGCAGCAGACTCTTTTCACAGTCTCCTGGCAATGTTGAAGGCCATCACTCAGTGGAAGCTCCTAAGCCCAAACTAAAATCTCTCCAAATCAAGAGACTTCCAGTTTCTCTGTATTATATGACTCCATATGTCATTTACTTATTTGGAAACAGGAAAAGGAGGAACCAAGAGGACTGCTTCACCTCTTCTAGTTTTGCAAAGCATCCGTAATTCCTAGGACTATTTTTTTTAACCAATGTGCACAGCTCCATGCTTTTGTCTTTGGTTTTACAGCATGAGATTAAACACAGTGTGACCTACCAAGAAGCTATGCCTCCACCTTTAGATTTACAGTTTTATTTATTTATTTATATTTCTTTCTACTTTGTGATATGAGTGTTTGCTTGCATATACATAAGTGTACCGTGTGTACAATCCCATGGAGGCCAGAGGAGGACACTGGATCCTTTGTAACTGGAATTAAGGATGGTTGTTAGCTACCATGTGGGTGCTGGGAACCTAACCCAGTCCTCTGCAAGAACAGCAAATGCATCTAATTGTTGAGCCACTTCTCTAGCCCCTTATTCTTAAGTGTGTGTGTGTGTGTTGAGGGTGCATTGTGGATGTGAGTGTAGTGCTTGCAGAGGCCAGAGAAGGGTGCTAACCACTTAGGGCTATCATTGCAGAGGTTGTGAACTGCCTGATGTGGGTGCTGGGAATTGAACTTGGGTCTTTTACACAACACTTCATGCTCTTAGCTTCTGAGCCATCTCTCTGGCCCCCTAAAATTCATATTTTTTAAAAGGAATTTTACTCTGGAGGCAGGAGAATTTGGAGTTCAAGGCTGCGTAGTGAGTTTAAAGCTAACCTGGATCACATGAGCCCCTGTATCAAACAAACAAACAAACAAACAAACAAAAAGACCGTGTCACATTCAGGACAGAGTAACCCATCCCCACTCTGATTTCAAGTCACACCTTGAAAGGGGTGACCACGTTGCACCTTTTGTCTTCCTTACAAGAAAATAAAAGAATGCTTCTCATCCTCCCTTAATAAGCATAAGCACAGAGATGTGTAGACAACCTGTGCACAAGTTACAAGCAAGATGACTTCTGCATTTCTCCTGTGCCCTGGTCCAGGATGAAGGCCTCCAGGCAGGTTGTATCTGAGGTCCGCATACTAGAGACTAATGTTGGACCCTGGTATCAGGATTGTGGGTGCATGGACCAAAGGACGAATATATCAGCAGCTTGTCTGGTATCTGGAGAAGAAGAACTTGATTGATGATTGCTTCTCATAGGAGTCTAACAGGGAAGGGAATGGGTGGCTCAGAAAACACTGATACATCCCTGACTTCCTCAGGTAGGAGCTGGATGACATGCCTGTCACACATGCCACTGCATGAGAGAAACTGCAGTCCCTGAGCTGAACAGAAAGACAGCAAGAATGTTAAGTGGCAAAACATGACTGAGGGTTCAGCTCAGTCTTTTGTGAGGCAGGAATATGCCTAAGTTTGGACTAGTTCACCTCACAGCCCTGCGCTGCTCCTCAGTTGGCAGTGGAACTCCTGGTCTGATGCAGAAGGACGTGCTCCAGCACACACAGAAAGGCAACCAATCAAGGATCAAGCAGTGAGGCAGGACAGAGACTTCTGATGGGTCGCCTTCCTGTTTCATGTACATTACCCTTCTCCCCAAACCCTGTCACCTCTGGTTATTAAGTAGCTGCACCAGTCATTCCTAGGGGGGAAACGCAGTGATGCAGTAATACCGCAGAGGAGAAAGACTGGCATCTTGATAAGGCAGCAGGCAAGCAGAGTGACAGAAGGGGCAAAGGGGTTGACAGCGCGGCCATAGCTGTCAGTAAAAGTTGTTGTGTGTGTCAGGGGTCGGGGGAGGATTTAGTTTACAGGATACTATTAGGGACTTCTAGTCCTGTTTTCCTCCCTCTATCCCTTCTGTTCCCTCCCATTCCCTTTCTCCTTCCCTTCCTCCCTCCCTTCCTCCTTTCCTCCCTCCCTCCCTCTTTTCCTCCTTCCCTTCCTCCCTCCCTCCCTCCATCCCTCCCTTCCTTTTTTGTTTTAAATGTTCGAAGGAGTTACATTGCAGAGAGGCAACAGTTGAGAAAAATATATGTATGTTACTCTGCACAAACAGTTCTTGGAAAAACAGCAAAAGGTTTCCCTGCCTTCAGTCAATCACTTTGTTCTTCCAGGAAGCCATCATATACCTTTAGTAATGGTACTTAAAACCCACACCACATTCATCAGTCAGGCTACTTACAAGATCTTTTCCTTAATTAATTTCCGAGTATGACATTTTTTTTCAGGCTAGGACTGCCTGATTCTTCACAATCGCCTCCATACACTGTTCTAAATTATATCAATGTTGGAACTGGTTCTCCTCAACCTACAAACCCAGCATCTAGTTTTCTTTGAGTTCTGATGATTCTTCTTTGAATTTCTGAAACTGATCCTTATTTTTCACAGCCGACACCCTCATTTATGGTGTGGTTTAACATACCAGGACTCATGCTTGAAAATGAAAAGGGAAGCTGTTAATAATTCTGCCCCAACCACAGACATAAGGTCACTCCGTTTATTTAAAAATAATTTTGTGAGGGCTGGAGAGATGGCTCAGTCATTTAAAGTGCTTGCCTCACAAGCATGATGACTCACAGAAGTAATGTAAAAAGGCATGAAACCCCTGTCTGAAAAACAAACAAACAACAAAAAGGATATTACAGAGTAATAGACATAACTGAGTAAAACATTACAGGACTGTACTTTCAAGATATCTACCTATCTAGTGAGTAGAATAAGAGGAAACTTCAAATGGCCTAAGCTTATAACATTATATAAAAATAGTGACTTACAATAATGTAACTTTTCCTTATCAATACCTGTATACTGCATACCATGAGTGTGTGTGGAGGCCATAGGACAATCTCAGGTAGCTTCCTCAGTCACTGAGTCTTCAGGAATAGGCTAGCTGTCAGTCTCTTTTGGAGTGAGCACTCTTAGGACAAGGCTCTCAAAATGAGCTATAAGTCATCCTATGGGGATTTGAAGGATTTTCAGTCTTTGAGAATAAGAGCAGCCCTAAGCAATATAAATTTGTTTAGGAAAATGTCTTATTACATACACATTTATTTAGAAATCCTTTTTTATACTGGTAACTGTGATGGCTAATATCATCAACTTGACAGGATCTACAATCACCTAGGAGACAAGTCTTGGCAGGTATGTGACAGAGTTTCTAGGTTGGGTTACTTGAAGTGGGAAAACCCACCTTGAATGTCGATGGGATGATTCCATGAGATGGAGTCCTGGACTGAATAAAAAGGAACCAAGCTGAACACCAACAGTGTCATCTGTTGGGCCTCCTGGATCCAGACATGTGGCCTGGTGCAGCTTTCTGAGCCTCACTCGAGTTTTGCAGCCTGTCTCTGACACTCCACTTCTGCATACGAGTGACTCAGCAAGGCATAACAAAATGGCCTCTACCTGGCTACAGCCTACGTGGTGAAAAATGATTGGTCCTTTACTTCCCATGTTTTTAGCCCCACCCCCTATGCTATATAAGACTGTGCCTGACGCAATAAAAACGAGATCTTGCTTAGACAGTTCTCCCGCCTCTGGTTGGTGTTTTCTCCGGAGAGGGGGAGAGGGGTACACACAGTCCGACACTTACCTTCTCGCTCAGCCCCCTGGAGGAGACTGGCTGGACCGGCTCCTCCACCACCCTACCTGCCGGTGAGAACCCAGCAGTCATCCACTGTCTTCTGACTGTGGATATCGTATGACCGACTGCCTCCAGGTCCTGCCACCTTGACTTACCTGCCGTGGATTACACAGTCAAACTGTGAGCCAGAATAAATCCTTCCTTGATTTGCTTTTGTCAGATATTTTATGACAGCAACAAGAAAAGTCACTGAAACAAATAACCATAATAATCATAAGGCAAAACAGCCAAGGGGTAAGACAAAGGCTGAATACTTACATTGTTGAGAACTAAGACCAAATTTTTCCATTAGCTGAAACAATCCAGCCAGATCTTTTTATTTTTTAATGGTATGCGTATGTACATATGTGTATATTTGTGTGCATGCTCATGTGTGCAAGTACATGTGCACATGTATGTATATGGAGATGGCATCCTAAGAAATGCATGACCTCTTTTGGAACAGTCTCTCATTGCCCCAGAGCTTACCAGTTAGACTAGACTGGCTGGCCAGGGAGCTCCAGGGATCCACCTGCCTCTGCTACTCCAGTTATGGATTATAAACCTGCACCACCACACCATGACTTTAGTTTTTGTTTGTTTCGTTTTGTTTTTTGAGACAAGGTGTCCATGTAGCCAGCTGGCCTGGAACTCACTACGTAGACCAGGTTGGCCTCTATCTCACAGAGATCCATCTGCCTCTGTCTTCCAAATGCTGGAATTAAAGGCATGCATCACCACACCCAGTCCTACTCTGTAATACCTCGAAGCTCCGTGATGCTTTCCACTCACCAAGTCTAAATATTGATACAGATGTGAAACTAAGATAATGAAAAGTTCACCAAATGGTTTAAAGAAGCACCTGGCCCAATCAGTCCAAGAAAAATATAGATCAAGTGTGTCATATATCTAAACTTCTACCAATGATATTTGGTTTTGTAAATTTTAATGATTGTTTGACTCCTAACCCAAGTTAGCCTGGACTAATCATAGATCAAAAGGCAGCAGATGTCCTGATCCATGCCTATGAAACCTACCTTGTAAACTATAATGACTTGGTGAACTCATGAAGGAATTTTCTTGAGATAACATGGCACATTAAAATAAAGAGCCATAGAGCCCAAGTGCCAGCCATAAAATGATGACATTAAAAGACCTACTAACCCCCATCTGTACTTCTGATTAAGAGTCAGAAAATTTTGGAAGCCTTGTTACTAATTCTGGGACCCCATGCACGAGAAAGAATAGACAAGCTTTCTGTCTTTCTCCTGGGTGAGTGCTTGATCTCTTAGCTGTTTGAAGAATTTTTTCATAACAATTTTCTCACAATGTAGGTGGGTCTTCAGTCTTTGTTTAGCCATTGACTAATGTCCCCAATTCCGTGTTCCATGACCTTGGGATTAAATTCAACTTGCTAGATTTAAATTCAACTTGCTAGGTTGATAATTGACTGTGATCGTACTGTTTGAAACAGATAATAAGGCACCTAGAAAAACTTTTCACTTTTTTTGGCATCTAAGTAAATATTAGTGGTATTTTCTATTGATGGAGGTATCTTCATAATTATATGGAGAAATAGAGATTAAAAATTAATGAAATAATCTTGGGCATCTGATGACACCTTCATTGGTGAGCAACTATGCAACTCAATATTGCAAAATAGTATATTTTCAGAGCAAATAGTGATTTGGCAGTGAAACTTAAGGAAAAAGCAACTTTAATTATTTTACACAATGATTTATGAGACAACAGAAAAGGGTTTATAATTGGGAGATGGTGGTATGAATTTGGTTGAGTTCAAGGTGTTTACACATACTTCATGTTGCTGATGTAGCAATGTGACCTGCACTAAATGGCTTCAGCAGCATGAGACAAGGCTGTTCAACTTGATTGGAATATGTGATGGCAGATGTTGTCAATCTGACAGAATTCAAAGCCACTACAGAAACAGAGCCCTGGACACTTCTGTGAGAGACTAGATTAAGAGGTGGGAAGTTAATAAGAGTTCTATGGGCTGAACTCCTGACTTAAGAAATAGGAGAAAGCAAAGCTGAGCACCAGCGTTCAACTCTGTTTCATGCCCATGGGTAAAATGTGACAGCCATCTCAAGCCTCTGCCATTACCTTCCCACCCTGATGGACTGTACCCTGGGCCTGTGAGCTAAAATAAACTGTTTTCAGTTGTGTTTGACCAGTGTTTTGTCCCAGCAGAGGAGTAACCAACACAATATTCTTATTTTACTGCTAGGTAAAGCATCCTTCTCTTAATGTATGGATTCAAGTAGAATTGCATTTCTGCTCAATCTTTGCTTTTATTTAATTTTTCTTCAAGACTCATGACTTCTGCCTATAAATTGGTACTCCCTCTTCTGTTTCAGGAACTGTTCCAGAGCTGGTTCTGGGGGAGTAAGACCCCAAGGGTGCCTATTTGGTAAGTGCCTGATGGCTGCTTTTTGTTTTTTGTTGTCTTTTTGAGACATGTTCTGACTGTAGCCCCAGCAGGCCTGGAACTTGCTATGAAGGGGCTGGTTTCCATCTCAAGAGATCCACCTGCCTCTTCCTCCCAAGCCGGGATTAAAGGCATGTACAGCCACCAAGCCCAACTTGTCAGTTGTTCTTGAGGAACTAGCTAAGGGTGAAGCCCATTTAGCTTCTTGTAGTGACAATTATCACTGACTCCCCAAATCACCCTTGGGGAAGCACATGATGGGCAAGCCAAGCATGGATAAATTATGCTTATACAGATTCCTGTGCAGAGCCTGTGAATTCTAACTTAATTCTGAAGTGGTAAAATGAAATCTAATTTTAAAGGCAGGAACATTGAGGTTTACCATTCTGCCTCCCTTGTAAATGGTCATTTACTAATTATGAAAAATGATGCTCATTTCTTGGCTATTAGCTAAAATGAAATGACGTAGCTGGTAAGCAATGTGTAAAATTTTCACGGTGAAATTACTTTCTAGTATATTTACTTTAGCATTGCATTTCCAGTTTTTCACAACAGCAAACACTCCTTCCTGGGTTCATAAACCTGGCCACGAGAGCCGTCTTGCCATCAGGGCGCCCTGCTCTCTATGGCAGCCCTCGCCAGTGGTAAGGAGATGGCACCTGCCCGCTGCCCGGGTTTCGGTATGACTTGGGGAAGAGTCCAGGTCTGGATCTCATCCGGACTGAGGCTGGCCTCTCAAAAGGAGCGTTTCCTTTCCCTTTTAAACGCTCTTCTTCCAGGAGAGAGCCGCGGAACCCTTCAGGGCGTGCGGCGTGCGGCGTGCGGCGTGCGGCGTGCGGCGTGCGGCGTGCGGCGTGCGGCGTGCGGCGTGCGGCGTGCGGCGTGCGGCGTGCGGCGTGCGGCGTGCGGCGTGCGGCGTGCGGCGTGCGGCGTGCGGCGTGCGGCGTGCGGCGTGCGGCGTGCGGCGTGCGGCGTGCGGCGTGCGGCGTGCGGCGTGCGGCGTGCGGCGTGCGGCGTGCGGCGTGCGGCGTGCGGCGTGCGGCGTGCGGCGTGCGGCGTGCGGCGTGCGGCGTGCGCGGTCATTCTGAGGGAGGGGCGCGGGCTCGGAATGTCGCGGCGGGGCGGGCCGGATCGCCTAGGCCAGAGGACGGGGCGGTACTGGGAATTGAACCTCCATCTTGCACAAGCAGCCAGTTCTCTTAACTGCTGACCCATTTCTCCAGCCCCACCAGTATTGATTTTTGTAACTTTAAATTATTTTTGGTTTCCTAATACATGAGAACTATGAGCATGAGGCTTTTTCTTTTGGGACTTTTTGAGACAGGGTCTCCCCTTAGCCCCAGCTGGCCTGGAACTCACTATGTAGACCAGGTTGGTCTAAAACTCACAGAGAACTGCCTGCCTCTGCCTCCCGAGTGCTGAGATTAAAGGTTTGCGCCACTATGGCCAGAGATCCTGAGGCATTTTAGACTGGCTTCAAGTTGTTTCACACATACTTAACATTGACACCGTATTTGTAGGATGTTTATACTTTTTTCCATTGAAAATGTGTCTTCACTTTAATTCTGAGATGATTCTTTTCTGAGCTCTTGGGAACTATCAGAGAACAAGGTCATAATTTAATGTAGTTCGATGAAACATTTTTAGTGGTGTCTTTGAGCCAAGTACTCCTTGGTGCTATATCGGTGGATAAGGCACTGAAGTCTTGTTCCCTTGGGCCCCAGGATCAGGGAAGAGAGGTGTTAAGGGCAGTTACGTGTAAGCAAAGTGTTAGATGGTGCCTTTGTTCTTTAGGGTGAGTGCTGGGCTACAGCACTGCTCTGTCATACTATTGCCTCTTGCCGAGCATCCTGTGCCTTTTAGTTCTCCTGGCCCCTAGCTCCAGAAGGAACTGTAACGCCCGAGTGAGAGTGCAGTAGCTCAGGGTTGCACGTTCCTGGTGGTCTGGGTGTCAACCCCTCTGCCTTTCCTCATACGTCCCTTTCCTCTGTCCTGTGTTCGCCTCTTCAAGTGGCGTCCTTTCTTCATGAATATTCTTTTCTACATTCATAATTGCAGTTCCCACCTCTCCTGTGTGCATCTCTGTCACTGCTCCGTCTCCACATCTGTCTTCCCTCCCTAGACTTCATGTTGGCCTTTCAGAGGACACATTTCTAAGACAAAGGGCATCACTTCCTCTCCCTGCTCCTTCTCCTTTCCTGACTTTATTTTAGAAGGGTTATTGTAGGCTTCTTTTTCTCTCTTTCCTTTCCTGATATCAGCCTAGTATTCGCAGGCTTCTTTGCACTTGCTCCATTGCATACATTTGGACACGTGTTGCTTTATTTTTCAATACACAACGTCACCATATATTCCATGCTGACCTTGGATTCTCCTTCTTCTTCCCTCAACTTTCCTAAGTGCTGGGATTGCTGCTGTGAGTCACTGTGCCCCACTTTGTCTGTGACATGCAGTAAACTCTGCTTGTCTGCTGAGTGCCTTTCTTGCCCCCCATCCTTTCCCCCACGAGTTACTTTCGTGACAGTAGATGGCATTTAACTTCTTGAGATCTGGCCTCTCCTGTCTGCATGTTTGTTCTCAGTTCCCGCTATTTTCAGCTCATTACTTGAGGATTTTAAAATATAATGTATATTTATGGTAGAGACTTTTAAAGATAAAACATCTCTCACCAAACAGGATGTAACAACAAAAACATAATAAATACTTTTTTTTTCTAGACTTTCTTTTTGGTAAAGAGAGAAAAGGTGACATTTCCAGTGTGGAGGATAGAGGAGTCACCCAGACACAGATACTAGTGCCCTGTTTCTACAAGGCAGATGATTTACCTAATTGTCACAAAGCTGTTAGGTTAGGTACACAGGAAGGCAAGAAATGACTAAAGGTAGACTAAGATAATTAGGCTCTGGATTTGGAACTCTCCAAACTCCACAATCATTGAAGCTCTGATTAGTTAGTTAATGTGTTGCAGAAGGTTCACTTTGAAGGTGCAGCTTTCTGGTGGCAGCTTTCTTCCATACCTGTCCTTTTTATAGAAACAGTCACATCATATCATAATTGCTTGCATTTTTTTTCTTTGAATCGAAAGTTCCTTGAGGAAGTAATATTTTTATTTCCAGAGATGAGATAAAACCTTAAATGACAGCTTAAAGAAAGAAGGTCCTCTAGAAATTTAGAGAGCAAGGGAGCAGAGGTGTTAAAAAGAAGACTGAACAGTGTTGTTCTAGTTTACTTTCTGTTGCTGTAATAGAACACCAACCAAAAGCATCTTGGACAGGAAAGGGTTTATTTGGCTTACTCTTCCAGGTCACTATCCATCAGTGAAGGAAGTCAAGGTAGGAAATTGGGAGGCAGGAACCATGGAGGAACACTGTTTGCTGCCTCTGTCTCTGGCTCACTCATGTACAGGCTCGTGCTTAGCTAGCTTTCTTATATAGCTCACCTGCCCAGGGAATGGTGTTGCCCACAGTGAACTGGCCCTCCTACATCAGTTAAAATCAGGACAGTTTGCTCTAGGTAATTCTTCAATAGAGGATTTCCTCCTAGATGACTCTACACTTTGTTAAGTTGACAATTAAAGCTAACTACTACAAATATTAAGTATTGTTCTGTGTCACTTATTTGGTGATAAAATGGGGAATTCCCTTAAGTGTATATGATAGCCAGTCAAGAAGTTTATGAATAAATGAGTGTAGACTATGCCATAAGGATCAGTTCACATGCATGGTAAGGAATATCTGTCAACTGTAGTGATTTTAGAAGGAGTGGTTAGGAATTGGAGGCTAGACCTTTGACTTTGAGAAGGAGACACAGAGGATTAGGACTGGCTCTTGTTCTCCCCTTCTGATGAACTGTCTTCATTGGAATGCCATTGAAAGGGAACTTCTTGGCCTCCTTCCACAGCATAAGGGTTACCTGTCTCCACAGGCTCATGGCATTTATGCCTTGGGGAGGACATCCTTGTGAACCTGGTGAGTCATCCTATGACAAAAAAAGGTAATTGTGTGGGTCTGTTTGTGTGTGTGTCTGTATGTGTGTGTGTGTGTGTGTGTGTATTTGTATGAAAGAGACAAGAAGAGGGAGAGGTGGGCAACCATATCCATTTGGGCTGCTATAAAAAAACACCATAAACCGAGGAACACAACAGAAGTTTATTTCTCATATTCTTAGAGGCCATGAATCTGAGGTCGAGGCAGCTCTGTGGGATGACAGCTCTCTGGGCCTCTTTTATGAGGTTCTTGATCTTTAGTCCTAGGCACAGGGCTCTACCCTCAAGACCTAACCCCTCCTAATACCTTCATATTAGAGATCAAGTTTTCAATATGAACTTTGGGGAAACACAGACATTCAGTCCTTAGCAATTTATGACATACTTGAATTTTTTTTCCTTTTAGTGTATGTATGTAAATGTATGTATAAGACTCTGATATATATGTGTATGTGTAGGTGTGTGGGCTTCTTCATGTGTGAAGAAGAGGCCACAGGAGGCCTGGGCCAGAGGAGGATGTTGGGTGTCTTGCTTTATATAAACTTTCTGTCTCATTCCCTTGAGACATGGTCTTTCACTAAACCTAGAGCTAGGCTGGTGGACCTGTAAGCCCCAGTGAACCTCCTGTTTCCCCAAAGCAGTACAGGTGTGTACAGTCACACCTGGCTTTTTACTTGTGTGCTGGGATCTGAACTCCGATTGTCATGTTTGCACAAGAACTCTTTGCCACTGAGGAATCTCTCTAGCCCCAAAATAGGATTTCAAAAAGATGTACATTTGGGCTGTGAGATGGCTCAGCAGGTAAGGGTGCTTGTTGCCAAGCCTAGTGACCTGAGTTTGATCCTCAGGACCTGCATGGTAAAAGAACAGATCTGACTCCCAAAAATTGTTTTCTGACCTCCACATCTGATGTGGAATGTGTCTGTCTAAGGAGTTTTACAGGCCAGTATGCTAACTATTTGAAATAGTGGGGCAATTGAGCTGTACATTGGCTGGTTTGGAGTTTTAGAAGAGGCAGAGATGTAACTTTGTGGGTCTGTACTGGAGATAGAATTGATGTTACCTGGGTGCCACTAGAAACCCTGAATGTGTCATGTGGAATTATGTTTCACTTCATGCTCCTTAGATCATTGCCTTGGAAAGACAGTTCTTCCTCCTTTGTTTTAATTCAGAAGAAAGAATTTTAAAAGGCCTAGTGTATACTATAGGATAGCATGTATTTTGAGGAGTAATAATTGTGATTTAATTATAAGGTTTTCAGGGATTGAAAATTCTGTTGGACAAGGGACTAGTGTTTATGTGCCAACTGGTATATATAATATTATATATACATGTATTTTTGAGCTAAGACAGGGTCTTCTTGTAGCCCCAGCTGACCTGGAACTCACAGAGATCTGTCTGCCTCTTAGGTGCCATGATTAAAGCTATACACCTAGCCCAATTGGTATTTTGGGGGTTTGGTGGTTTTTCTTTTTGCAGATATGGTCTTGTTGCCTGGCACAGGCCATCCTTAAACATGTGACCATCTTCCTACCTCTACCTCCTGAGTACTAGCATGCACCACCATGGACCCTTGATGATCTTAATGATACAGGGGAGGCTGAAGGTAGAAAACTCTGTAAGGTCAAATAAAGTTTATCAGGAGTAGCTACTGTGCCTCTGCTGATACCCCAGATAGTAAGTAAAGCAATGAGCTAGGGTTGTTGGTGTGAATTTTCCCATTCTTTGTAGTCCTAGGCAGTTTGCTTGGCCTCTCCAGAGCTTCGTCTTTTGGAAAGACTAATAGAAGCCAACTTACAGGGCAGTGATGAAGTTCCAGGCCCATGGTCTCCATGAGGGACCAGTAAGTTCAGCACATTCTAACTAGTGCCCTCACTTTTGACTTGTCAGGGAGTGTTTGTGATTTAACCTTAGCTTTTAAAGCTGAACTTTAAAAGTACCAGGTACCCACTGACCTAAGCTCCCTTATTTTTTAGGTTGTTTTTCTTTGTATTCACTGTGTGGAGAGCTGCCTCTGTCCCTTAACCAGTGGGATCAAACTAACCATAGTCCCTGGCTGTGGCTGTCTTTCTGAATCAGTCGTACTTTAGAGGCAAAGGAGCAGATAAGATGATGCCTTTGATGCCCCAGATGCCTTTGAAAGGTGGTTAGCATGGAGAAGCTTTATTTCTGCCTTCAAGGAGGATGTTATGCTACTTTAAATTCTTTGTTGAATAGGATAGTATACAAATAAACTGAGTTTATGAATTAAAACAAATGGATTTAAATCAGGGTAAGTTCTTTGACAGTTTTTCCTACAATAAGAAAAGGAAACTAGGCATGGTGGCACATGTTTCTAGATCCTAGCACTTTGGAGGTAGAGGCAGGAGGATCAGGAGTTCAAGTTCAAGGCCAGCCTCAGCTACATAGTGAGTTTGCGGCCAGCCTGGGCTATATGAGACCATATTTCAAAAACAACAACAAAAAGTAAAGAACAGGAAAGGCTAACATAGAGGAGATGGCTGATACAGGGGGATATAATACAGGAGACAGTGGTGCAGGGCAGGACTCGGGTGGGTAACGGGAGCTGTAGGCTGAGTCTCTATGTATTCATCAGATACTCAGCACCTCCACGAAAAGAAAGACTCTGAGCTGAGAGATGTCCTTATGGACAGCCAGCAAGAAGCAGCTGTGCGTATAGAGGAGCATTACCTGTGGGTTCTCTGCATTGATTAATAATAATATTAACATTGGGACAAGAAGAGATAAAGATGTGGAATTAGGTTAAAATTGCAACTGTAGCCTCTGTGGCTGTGATTTATGTTGTTACGGTGAGTAGCATTTTACAGTTGACCTCTCTTTCCTTTGAAGTCACCAATTGGCTAGAGAAATGTAACACGGCTGCTGGTGTTTTCCACGGATGCTGGGTTTCATTTTGCTGGAGATGGGAAACTTGGTGGCATTGTTTTACCCAATGATGGACAGTGTCACCTGGAAGATCGTAGCGCCCTGGCTATGTTGACCGAGTCCGGATCGGCGGAGGGCTGCAGATTGAATGAAACACACAAGACAGTGACACAGACACACACACACTAGGTAGGAGGAAAGGAGAATGACTGCCTTTATTGAGAGGCAGCAAGCCTTATATACCCTGAAGCGGGGCTTTGCAGGAGGGTAAAAGTTCAGGTTCTCAGGAGACATCCAGCCACATGACACACATCTAATGTAAACTGAGAAAGTCTGCAGTCAAATCAATAAAGGTCAAGTTGTTTACTTCAGAACTGCAACTGACAAGATCCGGCTAGCTCTTGGCCGAGAGCCTAGCACTAAGAGAGAAGGGCGAGCAGCGGGGCCAGACCCTACAGAAGATAACATGTACACAATGAGCCATTACTATGTAAGTGCTTAGTCTAACTTCACTAGTGAACAGGTTCAGGTGGGTTTTGTGTATAACATTTAGCATATTGTGGGTGATTAGCTTGTCAGTTTTCTTATTTTGGGAAGCTTCTTCCCCGCAGTCCAGGAGAGTTGTGAAGCTCTTGCATGGTGCTGCTCTCTGGGGGACAGAGGTGCCGAGACCCAGCCGGCCCTCGTTTCATATGTCTGGTGGCGGTATTTCTAAACGTCCAATTTAACTAGGCTCACCCTCTCTATCTTATATATATGACTTTAAAAGGTGAGTACTCTCGTTTTTATTGAAAGTAAGTATAGGCAAATTACTCATGGTATAGAAGGACTTGTGCTTGTGCTTAGTCTGAAGTGCTAGATACTAGAGCCTTTAGTTACTGAGTTTCCCAATTTCACTCTCCTCACACTTAATATACATAATCTTCATTTTAATATTTTTTAAATGTATTGTTTTTATTTTGTGTGTATGAATATATTGCCTGCGTGTATGTAAGTGCACTCCTATTATACAGTGCCCACAGAGCTTAGAAGAGGGTGTCAGATTCCCCTAGAACTCGAGTTAGAGACAGTTGTTAGCTACTATGTAGATGCTGGGATTTGAACTGTGCCCTGGCCTGCGGGACAACAGCTAAGGGCACGAATCTCAGGTACCTGAAAAAGAATAGAGACAAAAGGCGGAGGACAGAGACGGCCAGCAAGTCTGAGATATTGATCAAGCAAAGACAACTTTATTGTGTAACCACAATCTTTTTATACCAAGAAATTTTAAGACACTGAACCACAATGGAAGCTTTACAGAGGAAGTTGGGGAGGGGGATCAGAGTCACAAGTTGTTTTTCTTCAGCCTTATCTCTTACAACATATCTTTTTTTAACAGCTTTACATTACATAACTGATTCACTCCAGACTATTATATTTAAGAATATTTAAGAACTATTTCTTCTTAGCTTACTCAAGCTGTCTCCACAGGATATTCTGCAAGTTGCAGAGTTATTTTAAGCTATTGTTTGGTCCTCAGCAGAACTGGGGTCCTCTGCAAGAGCAACCAGTGCTCTTAACCACCAAGCCATCTCTTCAACCCCTTAAAACCTTTTTAATATGGAAATTCTTATACATACATAAAAGTAGAAAGAAACTCAAATGCACATGACCCAGATCAGCAATGATTTGCATTGGATGTTCCTGACTAAAAGTAGTCTTGTTTACATGATCTGGTTATATATGCAAATCAAATCAAATACTGAAATCCTAGTGATGGGGGTCTAACTTGGGCTACAGAGTGAGACCAAAACCCTATGGCTCATGATATAGTGTATTCATGTACTCAACTGTACACTTGCTTTCCTAGGATTACCTTTCCATTTCTCACCTTGTCCAGAAGTTGAGTGAAAATAACATTCAAACGGTTTTTCAGCCTCTTTACAAGGTAGGTATATGTGAGATCAAACGAATAAAGTTCAAGATTTTTTTTTATTGTTTACTCATTAGTAGCCACACTATTTCTGAATTGAAATGATAGCCAGACTGAATTTTACAAGTTATTCATATTCATTTTAATCAGATATTATTAGAACTGTTGCTCTTTTTAGGTTTGACTTTTAAAGTTACTTAGGAAATGAATAGAGAATCTAGGTTTCAGAGTAGTTGTTACTTTTCAATGGATTCTAAATGGCTAAGTAAATAAGTAACTTTGTGGTTTACACAATTTATTATTTAATTGGAGGAATTGAAGAATTTGATTCCTAAGTCAGTGGTGGGCACCCTTTCTGCAAACTCTAGTAATGTGATCCAGTTGATCATCGATGCGTACAATGTAAGTGGATCCTACTTCAAGTAAAGCTTCCCCTTACACTTCAGCAAGCTGAGAGGACAGCACAGAGTTAAACTCCATGTGTGGAGGGAAAATTTTATATAGTCTTAACAAAATATAACCTAAGTAAAGTAATAAGTTTTAGATAAAGGATGTGGATGATTTCTGATCCTTTGTGTGTCGTTCCGTTATCTCCTTGTTGGAGAAGGAGTGGAGTGTAACTTAACATTTAGAGTCCACAGCCTTTCCCTGTGCTGTCCTTCATAGATAGACCTACCTTGATGAATTATGTCTGGAAACTATTTTTTACTTCTTTTTCAATAGACCTCAGAGGATGTGCCCATCTTTCTGGACTCAGTGGTGTGTGCATACTTGTACACTTAGGCATGCCATATGGGAATAGAAACTGAAGCAAGATTTTCTTCCCATTCAGGAGCCTCATTCAGAATACTGTTAGTGATTCCCAGTAAGCATTAGCCAGAGATTATTTTAAATGAGGTGAAGGCATTTGCGGTTTCATGGTGACTCTTAAACATATGCCACTTTCGTATCCACCCAATCTTTTAGTAGATTGAACTTTTGATTTAAAAAAAAAATCTTTATTTTTTTTATATTTTGTGTGTGCTCATGTCATGTGGAGTCAGGACAGCTCGCAGGAGTTGTTTCTCTCCTTCTACCATGTGGGTTCTGAGGATCAAATTTAGGTTTTTGGGTTGAGTCATCTCACTAGCCCTGAATTTAAAAAAAAAAAAAAAGCTTTTTGGACACTATTTCATGTAGCTAGCTCAGTCTGGCATTGAACTCACAGTGTAACCAAGGATTTGCACTTCTGATCCCCCTGCTTCCACCTCCCAACTGCTGGGATTACATTCCTACATCATGTCTTGGGGGTCTCCAGACATTTTAGAAAGATCTTGTTTCAGAGTGGTTTGGCAAAAGGTTCTGAAATTCTAGTTGTTCCACACCAGTTCTGTCCTTTTTCGGGGGGTGGCATAGGGGTGGAGGACGGGGACAGGGAGGTCTGACTATGTAGCCCTGGTGGCTTGGAACTGGGAACTGTCTATGTAGACCAGCCTGGCCTCAAACTTACAGAGAACCTCCTGTGTCTGCCTCCCCAGACTGACACCAGCAGCAACTCTGTTTGTCTGAATAAATCGTTTGCCTCAGTCCTGTCCTTATAAGGGTGTGAATGACAGAGCTCATCACTGTGACTCCTTCATTTGTCTGATGTGTCTGGTGTTTTCAGTAAGCACTGGCTTGAATCCTTCCTCTTAGGCTATTCTTTTTTTTTTTTTATTTTTTGGCAGTGCTGAGAACCAACCCTTGGGACCTCATGGCTGCTAGGCAAGTGTGCCACCACTGAGCGAACATAGTTCTTTAGGGCCTGTAGGGATACTGAGGGAGTGAGCAAGACTACAGTGGTCTTGTGTTCTCAGCCTTCAGAGGTGATTGTTGACTCCGCCTACTCTGGAGCTGGAAGGGGGTGGTCCAGAGGACAGCTTTGTGACACTGGGGAGGGCGAGCATCTTCCACATCCTTAGGATTCCTCATGACCTATGTCACACTTCTGGATTTTATGATGATTAGCATTTATCTGAATAATAAAAAAGGAACACTTCCACTGTGTATGTTATTTTGAAGATGGGACTAGAGTCTTTGACTCTGGATTTTCTAGCCACTCAGAGTAAGTTGTAAGGAAATGATAGCTTTTATCATAATCGTTTATTTTTTTCCATTGGTTTTATGTATTCAAGTAGGACTTTGATTTCCCTCTTCATTATTATTCCTTCTTTTAGTCCCTTTCTTCAGAAGTCATTCTGGAAAACAGCAAATTGCCAGAAGCAGTTACAATAAGTTACAAATGCTACTGCAAGAATGGGGTGAACGGGACTGGAGAAAATAGGCGAAAGTGCTCCAACATTTCCATTGGTGACAAGGTATGTTATATAAACATTTTGTGTAGAAAAGAAAAATCACTTAATTATAAGCAACTTTAATTTCTTATGTAAGAAACATTAAAAGACATAAGTAGCTTTTGACATTGCTAAATTGTTAATCTAATTTTTTGCTTTTCTAGGTTCACTTTGAAATTAGCATAACTGCAAATAAATGCCCAAATAAGAATTCTGAAACCATTAAAATTAAGCCTCTGGGCTTCAATGAAGAAGTTGAGGTCACTCTTAAGTTCATCTGTGAGTGTGAGTGTCAGAGCAGAGGCATCCCTGAAAGCCCCCAGTGCCACGAAGGGAATGGGACATTTGAGTGCAGGGCCCGCAGGTTAGTGCAAGGGCCGAGGGTGAGTACTGGGGCCTGGGGGGTGAGTGAGGGGCCTGGGAGAATATTTTTTTATAACTAAGAAATCATTCCAATAACTATTGCTCACAAACCCAAGTTTAGGATCTTTAATGTTCCTTTTTTCTAATATTTTTTATTGCTTCTTTGAGACTTTTATACCATTTATTTTGGCTACATTCAGACCCCTTTGCCCCATTTTCATACATTTTCCTGTTCTTAAGAATAACTGCTCATTACTTCTTGGAGAGGCCTTCACAGGCAGGCAGGCAGGCAGCGTTCCACACTCTGTAAAGTGGGAGGGCCTTTGCATACTGCCCTCTTGTGGTGGCACTCCCAGTCTCTGGAGCAAAACAGAATATCATAAAATACACATTTATAGGGAAAAATACCAAACTGATAATAATGATTTTTAATCTCAATTGTTTTTGTTTTCAGTTGAGGAAAAGGTCTTGCTCTGTAGCCTAAGCTGACCTCAGATCCATGATCCCCCACCTTAATGTGTGTAGGCAACATGCTCAGTTTTATCTGTGAAATAGTTAGTAAGCAATAACAGTGCTTGCCTGGTCCTGCTTTAATTTTGTATTGTTGGGATAAAAGAGTAGACTGTTTTCAGTATGTGAACATTATTTTAAAGTATATACTTTGGCTACTTTAAATTTATTATTTATGTGTGTATACATGTACTTGTGTGAGTACACATGTGCGAAAATGAGGACAACTGTATGAGGTTCGTTCTCCCCTATCATATGGTTCTTGGGAACTGACCTCTGGTCATCAGGCTTGGTGGTGAGTGCCTTCAGTCACTGAACCGTCTCACTGGTCCCCTTGGCTACTTTTCAAACAAAAAAATTAGAACTGGATGTGTTTTTTCTTGGAAATTCTTTGCCTTTTCTTTGGTTACCTTATGTTCGATTATCTCGTGTCAGTGAGCACTGGTGCCCAGAACATGCAGACGTGGTGAAGTCTTGACCTGTCGAGTGAATTTACTTCAGGGCATGCTACTCATATTTTCAATTTATATACTCAGTATGGTTTTTTTTTTTTTGACTTTTGGTGTGCATTCATTGTACCTTTTCATGTTAGCAGTTGAACCCTTGCTTGAAACTTCAAGGTAGTTAGCCTGTAACAGTAAAATAATAAGCATATCATTTACAAATATATCTTACTCTTCTTAAAAAATCTTTTTCAAGATGCTCCTTGTTCATTGGTGGAGTATTTTTCCTTTGGGTCAGAATGGTTCCTTTCTGAGGTTGAGTTTCTGTAGAGCACTGCATGTTCTGTAAGAGCCCAAGTGGCTGCCGTGGCCGTGTGTGTCTCTGACATGCGCTTTTCTACATGTCTGCATGTGAGACACAGGCATCCCCACCTGATAGGTTGCTGGTGTGAAGAGTTGGTTTTATGTGGTTGTAATTTGTCTTTCTACAGGTGTAATGAAGGGCGTGTTGGGAGGCACTGTGAGTGTAGCACGGACGAAGTGAACAGTGAAGACATGGACGCTTACTGCAGGAAAGAGAACAGCTCAGAAATCTGCAGCAACAATGGAGAGTGCGTCTGTGGACAGTGTGTTTGTAGGAAGAGAGATAACACAAATGAGATTTACTCTGGCAAATTCTGCGAGTGTGATAATTTCAACTGTGATCGAGAGAGGCTGGTGCTAGCAGGATGAGTGGTGACTGTTTCAAGCTGCTAAGAGATACTTACTTATGCTCAGCACAGACACCAAGGCAGGCCTGACATGTCTCACAGGTTGGCCCTTGAAACTTGGGATCTGTGCACTTACAGACGCCACACTCCAGATGCCCCGGCCATTGCAGATCTGGCCATTTATTGCTATGCACGGAGTAGTGTCCAGAGAACAGTCGCATGCACTGCTAGTGTAACTGGGAAAGCACTCACACACACGACACCTGCAAATACCATTTCCTACAATGAAAAACATCTTCTTAAAATAACGTTAAAATATTATCATCATGGCAATAAATCTCAAGTAAAAATAAGCCACAACACAGAGAGGATCTAAGGAAAACAGCCCCTTGCTACCTGTTTGTCAAGTAGCTTTTCAGGTGTCTCGCTGACTCGAGGGGTCACACTCGATCACTACTTGCAGTGCTTGACTCACCTCCACAAATTAAGCCATTGGATCGATGAAATTATCACACTCCCAGAATTTGCCAGAGTAAATCTGCCTCTCTGCCTCTTCAGCACTGGGCTTAGTTTTTTACATGAGTTCTAGAGGTCCAAATTCAGGTCATATTTGTGAAGCTTGCACTTTACCAACTGAACCATCTTTGCAGCCCCATCTTTTTTATTTAGTGTGATTTAATTAGAAATCTAATAAAACTATAATTTCATTTTGGAGGCTAGCATTTTTTAAGCCATCAAAGAGAAATTAATTTGTGAAAAAAACCCCAAATGTTAGTATCACCTAGGAAAATTTACAGGTTACTTACAATTGTTACAGAATTACACTGCTAAAATTTGTTCACTGACACATGTTGACTTGTGTTAATGTTTTATTTTTTAAAAAATGTTTATTTTTATTTTATGTATATGAGTATATTGCCTATATGTGTGTAAGTGGACCAGTGTCATGCAATGCCCATGGAGGTCCGAAGAAAGTGTTGGATTCCCCTGGAACTGGAGTTGTTAACTGCCATGTGGGTGCTGGGAATTGAATCTGGGTTTTCTCTGAAAGAGCAGTCAGTGCTCTTAACCGCTGAGCCATCTCTCCAGCCCCATTAATGCTTTTATATTTCTGAATCTAGAAAATTCACATACAACTGAGAACAGAGACCCGACAGTAGCTGATTTCTGCTCCCGGTGTTTCTGTCCCAGTCATATACTAAGGTCTTTTGACCCCACAGGGAAACCCAACCTTCAGAATGACAGAAGAGAACGTATTTTGACTT
Source organism: Eospalax fontanierii (assembly GCA_035773235.1). NCBI lineage: Eukaryota > Metazoa > Chordata > Mammalia > Rodentia > Spalacidae > Eospalax > Eospalax fontanierii. The sequence continues at coordinate 63,385,902 of CM069540.1, read as the reverse complement.
TTCGGATAATGAAATGCTTCCCAGTGTAGTGGTTTCTCTTTCCATCTTTCTTTGTTTTGTCTTTGGGATTGGGTCTTGCTATGGAGCCCAAGCTGGTTTTGAACTTGAGATTCTCCTGCCTCAACTTTCCAGTGCTAGGACTTCCCCAGGGTGGATTCTCAAGCATATCCCAGAGGTCTGCAGTGTGTTAGCTAGAAGTCTTGGACATACCTGCTATAGATTTGGCACGGACAGCACACATGTTGGTATCTTTTAAAAGCATACAGGCCCTCTCTGGCATCTTGCATAGCACCAGTAGTTACGCTGTGGAAGGCAGGTCTGCAGTGAAGTCCTGAGCAGTTCTCATGCAAGACTGGGAAGTGAGGTTTGTGAATCAGAAGTTCAGTAACCTCTTGATAAGGTCCAGTGTGCCCAAGCCCCACAGGCACTCCCCCAGTGGAGCCAGGAGCTTGCTGAGTGCCTTGCCGCCAGCAGACCTGGTCCAGGTAGGTTAGGAGAAGTCTCCACCTGCCTCTTCCCCGTCAGCTGTAGCTCTGCCAGCCACAGTGACATTGGCTTCTTGACAGTTGCTTGGCTGTGGCTGATGGAAATCGGCATTTTCTTGCTGAACATATTACCCCTTCATTACTGTGGTCCTCTTCTCTTGCCTCCGAGTCAGTAGTCATTAGTTTAGCCCTCTATAAGCAAAATTCATCTTAAGTGAGAGATTTTTAAGTATAACAATGTCAATTTCTGTTTTAACAGAGAATGTGTTCAGTGTAGAGCCTTCAATAAATGAGAGAAAAAAAACACTTGTGCTCAGGAATGCTCACACTTCAACCTCACCAAGGTAGAAAGCCGGGATAAGTTGCCCCAGCCAGTGCAGGTTGATCCTGTGACTCACTGCAAGGAGAAGGATGTGGACGACTGCTGGTTCTACTTCACCTACTCAGTGAATGGGAACAATGAACCCATCGTTCATGTTGTGGAAACTCCAGGTAGATGGTGGAGAATGTCAAGCCTTGTCCCTTGTAAAACTTGTTTCTGCATTCAGGCTTACTGACTGTCAGGTCTCTAATGCTGGAGACAGCCTTGGGCTCTTACTATCGTAAGTTCATGTTAGGAAATTTTTCTTCTCTGAGCTTAATATAGTATTTGGCTAACTATATAAGAAACAAGGAAGAGAGAGAAATAAAAAATTAATTTTCCAAGTGGAGCATTTCAAGATTAAATGCAATAATCTGCCTTAGAAGCGATGTCATTGTTGATCATATTTACATCAGATTTTGGTTTAGCTTTGGGTAATGGCAAGAGAATTTGTTAAAGGATATTACTGTTAATTTTTTTCTACTTTTTAGAAATTAAGCACTTCTTATGTGGTTTCCTAGTAGTCTTTTCTGGATTCTCTGTCATTCCCTACAGTAGTATAGGTTTTTTGTGTGGACACATTGGAGCATGTGGTATCTGTCTAACAGAATAGGAAACTTCCCAAATTTTATTTATTTTAAAGAAATGGATTTGCATTTATTTGTTATCTGTATTTCTGAATGTGTATGTGGATCAGAGGAGCTTTGTGGAGTTATTTATCTTATACCATATAGGTCCTGGGGATCAAAGTGAGGTCATCAATCTTGTCAGCAAGTGCTGAGCCATCTCACTGACCCTAAACACCTTTAAGACACTCTGCACCAGACAGGAGTCTCCTTGAATATGCTTCTGTGTCTTTTCATTTTCTTAGCAGTGTCTTTGAACACAAGGAGCTCTTTCTTTCTTTCTTTCTTTCTTTCTTTCTTTCTTTCTTTCTTTTCTTTCTTTCTTTCTTTCTTTCTTTCTTTCTTTCTTTCCTTCTTTCTTTCTTTCTTTCTTGGTGCTCAGGCATAGTGCAGAACCCATCCTTGGGTATTCTGGGTAACTTCTCTACTACTGAGCTAGCTCTATCCCCAGAAGGTTTAATTTTGATCAAATACAGTTTAACCAGTGTTGTCTTTTATGATTTTGCTTTTACTCTATTGTATTAAGAACTCTTCTCATTTAATCAAAGGGAATAAAAATTTTTCTCCTGTGATTTCTTCTGTAAGTTTTATTTATATTTAGGCCTGTTACCCACTTTGACTTAATCTTAGTTTATGGAGTAAATTTCAATTTTTCTGGATGATTGTCTAGTAGTTCCAGCACCATCTGTTGAAGACTGTCCCTTCTCTCCCTCAGTTGAAAATCAGGTGAACATGGAGAACTGTAGTTTCTCACTGTTCTGTCCCATTGACATGTACTCATCCTTTAGCCAGCTACATTCTTAGGACTTTAGTCTTTTTTTCACATAATTTCTTAGCTGACAAAGAAACACAAAATTGTACACACTAAATAGAACATGATATTTTGATAAATGTGTGCCCATTGCCTTAACATCAGGTTAACCCTAACTGCTCAAGTATTGTATTACAATGGAAACTTTCAGTGTGCCTTCTTGTAGGTGTTGTTTCTGTTTCTTTTGTGTTATGGCGTGAACCCAGGGTCTTGTGATAGTTAGGGGCTTACTGATTTCTATTAGCATCCTGACAAGACTTTGACTGATCCTGCACCAGTTACGGATCAGGTTGGGGAATGATGACATCTTGAACGTGCTTTCTTCTCTTCCTTCTTTTATTTTGTATGGGTGTGGAGGTGTCCATGTTACACAGCCTAGTGTAACATGGTCAGAGAGGACAATTTGCTGGAGTCAGTTCTCTCCTTACATGATATAAGTCCTAGGTGTCAAACTAAAGTGATCAAGCTTGGGAGCAAGGACCTTAATTTGATGGGCTATCTTGCCCACAGTGCTGGCTTCTAATTCATGAATGTGGGCTATCTCAACATTAGTCGTTGTCACTGCCGCTGCCACAGCCATCTCCTCCTCCTCCTCCTCTTCCTCCTCCTCCTCTCCTCCTCCTCCTCCTCCTCCTCCTCCTCCTCCTCCTCCGTCTCCTCCTCCTCCTCCCCTCCTCCTCCTCCTCTCCTCCTCCTCCCCTCCTCCTCCTCCTCCTCTCCTCCTCCTCCCCTCCTCCTCCTCCTCCTCCTCTCCTCCTCCTCCTCCTCCCCTCCTCCTCCTCCTCCGCCTCCCCTCCTCCTCCTCCTCTCCTCCTCCTCCTCCTCCTCCTCCCCTCCTCCTCCTCCTCTCCTCCTCCTCCTCCTCCTCCCCCTCCTCCTCCCCTCCTCCTCCTCCTCTTCCTTTCCCTCCTCCTCCTCCTCCTCCCCCTCCTCCTCCTCTCTCTCTCTCTTGTCTCTCTCTCTCTGTAATTATTATTTTTGATTTTGAGACAGTCTTGCCATGTAGCTATTACCTCATGTGGGACTCACTACATAGGTCAGTCAGGTTGACCTTGAACTTAAGACAGTCTTCTAACCTCTGCTACCTAAGTGCTGGGATTACAGGCCCGCCTGGCCTCTAATCATCATTGATGTCTTTTATCATTGCTTAGTAATTTATAATGAATATATATTCTTACATATGTTCTTAGTTAGCTCTAAGCTTTGGGTTTGGGAATGTGGCGAGGTGTGGACTCCCTGTAGCTCCGGCTGTCCTGGAACTCCTCGCGTGCCAGGCTGGCCTCCACCTCACAGCGATCTGCCTGCCGCTGCCTTCCAAGTGCTGGGATGAAAGGCATGCATCACCACGCCTGGCTGGCTTTGGTTATTTTGGGATACTGTTAGGTTCTAAATCTTTTCAGTCTTGAGGAATAAAGACATACCTTCCAAAATAAATGACTTTTTACCAGTCATATGGCCTGCAGTCTTGCAAACTCAGTTTTTAGAATAGTGTGCCTCACTTGAGTCTTAAGATCCTGCCCAGCTCTTTTGGTGGGGTTGAATTTTGTATGCTCATGATTAGCCTTTTTATTTTCTAGACTGTCCTATGGGTCCAGACATCATTCCAATTGTCGCTGCTGTGGTTGCTGGGATTGTTCTTATTGGCCTGGCCTTGCTGCTTATTTGGAAGCTTTTAATGATAATCCATTACTGGAGGGAATTTGCTAAATTTGAAAAGGAGAAAATGAAAGCCAAGTGGGATACGGTAAGTTGCAGAACATCAACTGAAATAGGTTGGCTCAGAGTAAATGTGACTCTCACTAATGGTCTGGCTGACTTTTAAAGTCCTCTTTAAATATTTCATTTCCTTCAAAGTTTTTTATTCAAAGAATACATTTGCTGAGAAACAGAAGCCTCCTGCTGTGGTAGATGTTAAAAGGACGTGTTGTTGTGTGGTCACTAGGTCTAGTCCTTAAAGCTCTCATTCTGAATCTGCTCCTCTGCCCTTTGTCTAATGTAAGATAGGATCCAAAATGACGTTGCCAGTGTCTCTGGCTACGTTCTCCAGACTATATAAACTCAATGTGATTCTCTTCATTTCATAGTCTGTGAAACACAGTAAGGGCAAAAATGAGTCAGTGGTTGCTGGGGCTGGAGTGAAGGAAGGGATGACCAGAAGGCAAGGTACAGGGGCCTCGGAATGAGCTCTAGGGTAGGTGTGATTGTGAGGTGAAAATACTGGAACTGAATTTAAGATGTATTTTACTCTATTCAGATTGTATCTCCATAAACCTTGCTTTATAGAAACAAGCTGCTTTGGCTTCTGTTAATTTAGTGTTTATAGGATGGACTTGGGTGGCTGGCTAAATACTGGCCCTCCTATATTCATCTTTTGACACAAGAAAGCTGTTGACAGTCTTCAGTATTCTTAAATTATAGATAGATTTTAGTCATTGGACTTCTGCTAGTTTGCTTGAGTTTTTAAAAAATGAGAAATCTCAGAAGTATAGAATTAGAATTTTGTTTTATAATGCTTATACACTATGCATGTCAATTTCCTTTCTGATGAAATCACTAGAAACTGTTTCTTTTACTTTAGCAAGAAAATTCGATTTACAAGAGTCCTATTAATAATTTCAAGAACACAAACTATGGACGTAAAGCTGGTCTCTGAGTTGCCGTTCATATTTCCTTTCACTGTGTCTTTGCATGTGAATTTCTTTCTTTTTTTTAACTGCACCATGTGTGTCTCTTTCGCTACTGCTGTTTTTAGTCCAGCTTAATTTATATGGCTAGCTTGTGCTTCTCTTGTGTGTTAACTTAGTGCTTAGAAACACTACAAGAAATGATAAGGGATAGAAGCAGCAGCTGTGTGGAGAGGAGTGAATGCTCTGTCGTCAGGCAGACCTAGGTCAGGTCTTATCTCTGCTTAGTGGGTAGAACAGTCCTGTACTGCATCTCCTCTCCGAGACCCCAGTTTCCATGTCTTCAACAGGAAGGGTGTGAACTATCACACAGGGTGGCTGTGTGTGGCATGTGATCTACACTCCACTTGATCCTCTGAGCAGTTCTGTACTGGAGGTGGTGTTATGTGAGTCATCTCCAGGGTTGAATAGTGAAATTGTGAAGTTGAACTGGCAGAACCAAAGGTAAATGATCATTGAAAAATTAATGCTTGTGTTATTCAAAATTACAGTTCAAGTTATTTTAAAGTTACTTATTCTAAAAAGATTTTGAAACTGCTTAGTTCTTTATTATAAGTTAAAATTCTACTAAGAAGCAGAAGATGTGTGTGTTTCTTATTGTTAATGTTTCTTTCAAGTCTGAAATAGAAAAAATTTTAATGCAACAGGGACTTTTTGTTGTTTGTGTTGTTTTGCTTGAGCAGGGTCTCACTATGTAGCCTTAGCTGGCCTAGAATTTGCTTTATAGACCAGGCAAACCTTGAGCTCACAGAGATCCACTGCTTTTGCCTCTTGAATGCTAGAATTAAAGGCATGTGCCATCATGTTCAGCTGTAGCAAAAACTTTGAATAAAATATTACTAGAGTACTCAATAAAACCTCAGCTCAGAATTTTCAGTTGGTGAAGCTTGTTTACCCTGCTTTCCGAACCTGGGGAACTTATTTTGGTGCATGGTATCACCTGGATAATTTATATTTTGAACTTTCTCTTATTCAGTAGTATCAGAATTATTCCTTAAACAGGTTCAGATTGCTCCTATCTGAACACTTTTTATGAAACACTTCTACCATATTTTAATGTAATTATCTAACTTTAAATCATGCAACTATTTTTAAGTCTGTTTTGCTTAGCACCAAATTTTCCCCAGTGGATTGGATAGAGCCTGGGACAGTTCAGCTTTTCACACCTTCACTTTGCCAAATTCTGCAGGGAGGGTGTTGGTGATAATTGCTAACACATATGATCCTCCTGTGTATCAAGCATGGTTCTCAGTACTTTATATTGAGTGTTAGTCGTGAGAGTAGTAGAACTGTCTTTATTCCTCTATCACTTGAGAAGACAGGCAGAGAAGCCATGGTCACACAGCCAGTTAGTAGAAGTGAGATTCAAGCCCAGGCAGATGGCCCAGAGTCCTGTCCTCTGCTCTGCACTGGGTAGCAGATTAGCAGTCACACTCTTTGGGAAATTTTCCTGGTTGGGAGGAAATGAAACACTTTACACAGAGTTGTATATTTCGACAGTGTGTTGTGACTCGAGGTAACACTGTTGTGCAGGCATTATTACAATGGGGCGTCACTTGGTAAAGAATTCTGCAGTCATGACCACTCTGTTGGGAGTGAGCTTACAAAGCAGATCGGCTTGAGGATGTAGCTCAGTGGTAGGACCCTTGTGGACTGACTGAAAGCCCCAGCTATGGGAATGTTTAGTATTTTTAAGGGACTCAGGAAGTACCAATAATACTAGAAGTCATGGCTTGCTAGATGATTTTTACTGCTAAGAAAGTTTTATTTAAAGTTTACTTTGTTGGTAGAAAATTCTTGTAGCGTTTGTATGGGAAGAGCTGATACATTTTTGTGTGCTCCAAACTTGATGTGTTCTTTTATCCACTGCTTTACTAAAAGCAGTTTTTATAGGAAAACTGAAATTACTGGGATTTATTTTTTAATTCAAGTTTTCTTTGTAGGTTAGAAATAGTCAAATACCAGCAACTTCATATAGTTATTTCTCACAATAGAAATGTCCACTATTTTCCTGAGGTGAAATATTTACCCTTCCTGTACATTTGATGGCACGTTGGAATAAATGATAATTATTATTTATACTTAATGCTTATAATCATATTCCATCTTCAGCCAAAATAAACTTTTCATACAATTCAATAAGCAAATGTTTGTTTAAAATTCCCTCGTGTTTTAGTGAAAGCTAGGAAAATTCCTGACTATAGATTATCCTAGGAGATGATTTCACAATAAAAATTGTAGGATTGGGGGCTGGAGAGATGGCTCAGCAGTTAAGACCCAGGTTCTTCTGGAAGACCCTGGTTCAGTCCCCAGGACCTACCTGGTTTCTAACAGTCGTCCCTAACTTCAGTTCCAGGGGATCTGACGCCCTCTTCTGTCCTCCTTGGGTATTGCACGACATGGGTACACTTACACACGTGCAGGTAATACACTCATACACAAAGTATAAACAAGTAAATAAAGTAAAATAGAAGAGCATAAATAAATAAGAACAAGTTGTAGCTTATAAAACATTTCTGTGATATTGGACCAAGGCTTCCCACAAATTAGTTACACCATTAGCCGATACTGTAATTATTCCAGCATATAAGACAGCCATGTTCAAACACTGAAAAAATTATTTGGCTATGGGAAAGTTTGTTCTCTCCTGCTGTTATGCAGATTTGAATGTGAATATCAAATCTCCCAGTTTGCATTGCACACCTCACATATATAATACAGAAGCAGTTTGGTGAGTACAGAGGAGGGCTTGCTTAGTCCTGCTCTGTAGGTGCAAACCAGCTTTGGCTTCCTGCAGGTGGGGCTGCAACCAGAGTGATGAGACTAATCTGAATTACTTTAGCTTACCTCCATTTAAAGTGATGTCCAGTACACATAGTGAGTTTAATTTTACCTCTAACCTTGCATGTGAAACTTTTGTTTGAATGGACTTTGAAATAATAAATATAAATATTTGTGTCTATGACAAAGCAAAGGTCTCCAGAGGTAAGTTTTTCTATATAAAATCTTTAGACCCCCTGATAAATATTGAGCTTTCCTTCCTTTATATTTTTCCTTCAGTTTTGTTGTTCCCTTATAATTCTTAAGTACCAAATATGTGATTTGTTCAGTACATTAAAGACAATTAAATGGTAGTTTTATGGCCCAACATATCTGAAAGGTTGGCAGTCTGAGCATCACACAAATAGGAGATGGAAACAGTAACTTCTAAGAGGCAGCTCTGGGGCCTGGATTCCCAACTGAGGAATGCTTTCAAGTTTGTGTAATAACATATTAACTCCAGTTGGCCAGAGAGCTGAAAATTCAAGATTCTGAATAATTTTGTTATTGACATGATAGGATGTTTGTTTGAGTAATTTAACTGTGTTAGTTACTTTTCTTGTTTCTGTGATTATATACTCTGACCAAAACAACTCCAGGGAGAAAGGGCTTACCCTGGCTTAGTTTGAGGTTACAGTCCATTGTGGTAAAGTCACAGCAGCAGGAACTCGGGAGCTAATCACCTTGCATCTGAGTGGGAAGCAGTGAGTGCTGGTGCTTAGTTCAGTTTCTCCTTGTTATACAGTCCAGGATTGCAACCCAGGGAATCGTGCCACCTTCAGTGGATGGGGCTTCCTTCCTCCATTCACCCATTCAGGATGATCCCTTAGGCATGCCCAGAGGCCCACCTCCCAGGTGATTTTTAGATCTCATCAGCCTGACCGTTAAGATTAGCTATCACAGATCCTGAGTTCCTCCATCCTCAGAAAAGTTAGGTGTTGAGAATGTGGGGTGAGGGGATCCAGGTGTATGGTCTTGTTGTAACTGGTATTCATACACCTGCTGATGCCCTCCAAGATGCTGGCCTGGTCCTGAGGGATGGGCCAGCACTACCTTTTTTTCCTGTCTCTGCTCCCTTCCCAGTACCTCAGAATGTATTTTAAAATACTTAAGCTATATGTATCACTACACAGACATGGCTTTTTTTCCTGCACCTTAACTCTGTATGTTTTTCATATTTGTTCCTCAGTCATTTATTTGTCATCAGTTTCACCGTGGAAGTGCTCTGGAACTTCTCAGCTAATCCCTTGTTTTCTAGTTACTGTTCCCATGTTTTGTATGAAATTCTGTTTAGGGCTCTGTCAAAGCACCTCGTTTCACATCTTCATCCATCATCCTCAAGTACAAAGTTGTGATTGTATGTTACTTTGCAGCTTAAAGCACTGAGTATATTTAGAGATCCTGAAAGACTTTAGTGGCTTGTAGTCATTTGCTGGGTCATCAGCACTCCTTGCTGAAGGAGGAGCTGCGATAGAACAGTACCTTTGGTGACACCAACATACCTAGGACTCTTAAATCAGTCACTTCTGTAGAACAGCCTAGGAGCACAGCTCCTTTGCTGAGGACAAAGCCAGATACCCATTTCGTCATCAAACACCCCTATGCAGTGGGGCCTGTGAGTCAGGTGGTCGGTGCTTCAGAAGAGCCTCATAAGGTGGGCAGTGCAGGCCCTGCTGTGGAGGCCTTTCCTGAAGCTTCACATAGTGAGTTTAGTGAGGGAGGACAGCCTGTAGTCTGACCAAAACCTGTGTTTCCATCCACTGTGTTGTCTTCTATACACTGCAAGATCTGGACATTGGAAGGGACTTCTTAAAACAATCACAGTTTTACTTTTGTTTTTAAACCAAAAAGTTTTTTGGTTTTAGACAGTAACTGGTCGTTTTCTTTTTCTAGGGTGAAAATCCTATTTACAAGAGTGCTGTGACAACTGTGGTCAATCCGAAGTACGAGGGGAAATGACTCTGGCGGGCAGCTCTCCCAGCACGGACTGCACAGCAGCGTTGTCTTAGTCACAGTAGGGTAGCTTCGGGGCTCCGTGGCCACGGGTCTGTTCACCTGCAGGTTTTGAAAATGTACAATATGTATAATTTTTAATTTTTTATTATTTTGAAGATAATGTTATAATCCATGCCAGGGACTGACAGAAGACTTGAGACTGGATTTTTATCCTTGTCAGCTGAGATCATGTGTGCCTTTTTTGACCTTTCTTTCTGGACCATTGGAATCAAGCTCTTATTCATCAAATGACAATGCCGGGGAAACTTCCAGGGCAAGATCGGAGGAAGCAGTGGCGTGAGGAGAGTGCACTATGACTGATTCTTGGCTCTTTTCAGAATCCAGAGTACAGTCCTGCTGGTGGGTGAGGGTTGTTTAAACCTGTCACCTTGACGTCTGCCCGTGGGGTATGACTGACATCTGAAAGACACGCTTGTTGACAGTTTCCGATTAAAGTAATTTTGACACAGTTGATTCACAAAGGCCATAAGAGAAATGCATTGAGTTAGGAAGGAAAATCTTAGCTTTAAACCCTGTGTGCGTCGTAAGAGTCACTCCACCTCGGGCACTCTTATGCCTTCTCTATGAATCCAAGCTTGGATAAAAGTACTGGAAACGTCTCTGCTAGAGTTCCCGATTCAGCACTATTCACACCAAGGCCATAATTTCTATAGCATTTGCTAAGTGGGGACTTTTGGGGTTGAGTTTGTTTTACTTTTTTTGTTTAATTCCCGGTGCTCTCTATCACCCTTTCTAATCTTTTAATGTATCTGTTTGCAGTTTGCGGGTAAGACCTTTTATCAGTACTCTTTCTTCGATGTTTTGGCTGTACATTTGCCTTTTTTCACACACTCAAAAAGTTGTCCTGAGCTGTTGCAGCTCATGCACCTGCAGTTCCTGGGTGGTGCTCCCTCAGCAATGCCTGGTGTAGAGTGAATTGCTTCTCCGAGGGAAAAGGTGGACAAACACCCCTCTCAGTGGCATCACCCAAGACCACCTTGAGCAAATGATGAGCTGGGAAAATCCTATGCCCCACCCGCCAGGTCTATTGGCCTTGGATGTGAGAAGGGGAGGGGCTAAAGGTATTTAAACTGGGGGCACCAGGCGGCCGGCCCCTTTTCTCCCCTCCCCCATGGGCCATTAGGATCTGTTCACCGGGAAGTCCCAAGATCCCAGCCACGTGGACTTAATAATGGAACTTGCGGAGGGGAGGGTGGGCGCCTGTGTTCTGTAAGTAAGGCCTCACCCATTGCTCTGTTAGTAAGCCCAAGTAAACTAGCTAAAATCTGTTTAACTGTGAGTGGAGGAATTTGTGTGTTTGTTGCGAGGCCTGGGGGAGGAGGACCCTTTGGCTTGCAAGCAGGGAGAGAGAGGCAGGTTAAGTTAGTCTACCTCTCCCAAAGAGAAATTTTAACACCTGGGCAGTGCTCCCTCAGCACCTCAACCACTGTGCACCATCTGTGTGCACCTTCTCACACTGTGCTTGCTCTGTCTACACTGGTCACAACCTTGTTTTAAGTGCCTTTTAATTTTGACAGTTCACTTTTTACAGTACTATTTACTGAAGTTATTTATTAAAATAAAAAGGCCTAAAATAATGTTGTGTTCTTGTTTCTATATTTATATTATTTTGTTAGTTTGAGCTGATGCAACTTTTATGTCTTAATCCACTTAACTGAGATGATTCTTTGGAGGGTGTGGCAAATGGAGTGGTAAAAATCCAGGTCTCAGTTTGTGTCCCCCCCGAGTTGGGAGCTGTTTCATTCTTAAATTAATCAGAATTAACTCTTAATGAACACTGTCTTAGACTGTTATTATATGCTGGAGATTGTATCATTTAAGAGATGGGGTTATCATTCTTAGGCAAATCTTTTCATTTGGTTTTATTTATTTTTTCCCAAACTATATTTCCATAAAATAACTTGCATAAGGCTTATTAAAAGAAATTGGGTTGGCAGGATGTCTCAGTTGATAAAAGCTTGCTGTGAAGGCAGATGACTTTAGAACCCATGTAAAAGTAGGAGAGAACCAACTTCACAAAGTCATTCTCACTTCCACATGTGTGCTGTGGCATGTTTGTGCCCCAGCGTCACACATGGGGAGAGTGGGAAGGACAGTGATCTTGGGTGAAGGAGGAGGTAGTCTAGAACTAGGATCGGACCAAGCTTGTACTTGCCAGTTGAAACTGGAGAAACCACTTTGAATAAAATTGTGGGTGGGACTCAACTAGAGACAATTCCAGAAAGCAGATGGTTCCAAGAGATACCTAGGAGAATGAGTATCCTTTTAAGAGTTAGGCTGTTTGTTCAGGGAATTGTGATGTTGGCATAGTAATGCCACACTAGAGCTCTCACCATCGTTGACTTCAAGTTACGCTGCAGAGCTATTGTAATAAAAACAAAATGGTACTGGCACAAATCCCAACATTTTTGTTGAGAGAATAGAACCGAACACCTGGGTTTAAGTCCACGTACCTGATTTTTGACAGAGGCCAGAGGTAGATAGCAAAAGACAGCATCTTCAGATGGTTTTGGGCAACCTGGGTAGCTATGAAGAACGAAAGTAGAGCCCTGTCTCTTACTCTGCATAAAACTCAACTACAAATGAACAAAAGACCTCAATATAAGACATGATACCCTGAAGCAGATGGAGGAGAAAGTAGGGGATATAATATAACATATAGACACAAGAAAGAATCAGATATACTGAATGAAGTCATCAAAGAATTTTAAAAAAATTTTTCTTTTGTCTTTTGTTTTTTTGAGACAAGATCTCCCTGTTGCCCCAGATTGTCTGGAACTCAACCAGGCTGGCCTACTTAAAAATCTGCTACCCCTGCCTCCCATGTGCTGAGATTAAAGTCATGTAATAAAGATATAATAAAGGCTGATAATAAAGATATTTTTATAGACTAGAGACATCTCATGTTAATAATTTAACAGTGCTCCCAGAGATCAAGAAACACTAAAACCAACACCTATCTAAAACAATAGATAGATGTAAAAGATAATGAAAATCAGAGATGAAATTAGTGAAATAGAAATGATAAAAATGAAGAATCAATTAAGTAAAAAGTTGGTTCTTTGAAAAGATGAACAAAATTGACAAATCTTTAGCCAAGTTAACCGGAAAAGGGGACCCAAATTAATGAAATACATGGCAAAAAGAGAGACATTGCAACTGACACTGAGGAAGTTCAGAGAATCATTAGAACATTTTAAAATTTCATATTAAAAAACATTCAAAATCTGAAGGAAATTAATTTATAGATAAATGTGACCTATCAGATTGGTTTGATCTGAGAGATGCAGGGGTGGTTCCACATACATAAATTAATAAATGTAATCTACCACATAAATAGGTTCAAGGATAGGAACCACATGATTATTTTATTAGAGACAGAACCTCTGACAAATCTATCATCACTTCATGATAAAAGTTAGGGGAAAATCTAGGGATACAGAAGATATAATTCAAATTAAGAAAGGCAATATACAACCATTCCACAGCCAACACATGCTAAATGGAAGAAACTCAAAGCATCTCCACGAAGATCATGAACAATACAGTGCTCAATATAGTGTTCAGTATAGTGCTTGAAGTTTCAGAGCTAAGTGAAAGAGAAAGGGAATACACTGGAAAGATGAAGTCAAAGTATACCTATTTGTAGATTAGATAGGATTCGATACATATGTACATTCATGCATATTGTATACATGCCTGCAGCCCAGGCTACTGCTCATATAACCTATTAAGCTCTGGTACAGCATTCAACTGCTTTTCTCTGTCAGGTTTTTCAAAGCAGCAGCCCATGAACTGATACCAACTTCTGTAATTAAGTTACTTTTCTGTTGCTGTGATAAAACACCATGACTGAAAGCAACTTAGTAGAAAAAACTCATTTTGCCTCATGGTGTCCACCATAGTGATGAGGCGTGGAGGCCAGTGGGAGGCATGAGAAGAGTGAGAGCTCGACGATCCTGTCTTCAACCACAAACATGAAGCAGAGAGAAACTTATGGAGCAAGGCTTTGAATTCTCAGTCTGTCCCTGTTAACACACCACCCAGCCAGGCCTCACCTGAGGATTCCATGACCTCTCCAGACATCACCAGCCTGGTGATAAGTGTTCAGATACTCGCACCTATGGGAGTCATTTCTCCTTCTAACCACCACATTGCTTTTCTCTTGAGCCTCCTCTCTCTCTCTCTCTCTCTCTCTCTCTCTCTCTCTCTCTCTCTCTCTCTCTCCTCCTCCTCCTCTCTCCCCCAATCATTAGCAGTGCCTAATATGGTAAAAATGTCACTTTTCTCCAAGTTAATATAGGAATTGAATGCAATTCCTATAGATTCTTACATGGAGAAATAACAAACAGCTGACTAATTTTTAAGTAAAGCGGTGTATGAGGCACCCGCCTGGGTACAAGGAACAATATAAACTGTGCTATTAATCATTGAGCAGAACACCCCCCATTATGACCAATTCCAGGGTCAACATTGCCTATTGGTACCACATTTAAGTGGCCAGTGAATCACTGGATGGGACAGTACTTAGAGATAGTGTAGAAGGATTCTCAAGGCCAGCAGAGGTCTCTACCACAGCACTTTAAAGCACTTTGCCTAGTCTCAACCCTCAGTGCTCCTGAGGAATGAGGCCACTGCCCTCTGTGGAGTGTGATGTTCTGGCAACTGGGGCCTTGGCTTAGGCTCCTGATGTATGGCTTGAGAACAAAGGAACACATATTGAGCTTTAGGCTCTGGCTGTGTGGACTCCTGGTAAGAAAGTGATCCAGCCAGGAGCCTAATCTTGAGTGTGGTCCGAAGTGGGGGTGGAATACAGGGATGCCTTTCCCAGCACAGCAACACAAGGGCTAACGTGAGAACACATCCACCCAGGAAGCAAATTAGAGACCAAGAATGTCCTCTGACAGTGGTAATTTAGCTTATAACAGATGGCTATGTGAATGAACCAGGAAAGAATGACTGTTCCAGTAGATGGAGAAAAGTGACTTGCAAGATGCATATGGATAAAATTGGATTGGATTCCTCTAACGTATGACATATAAACCATTCCTCATGGATTAAAGATCTAGATATATAAGGCAAACATCTAAAGTTAATAGAAAATAAAAGATTTGTGCCTTTTATTAAGGTCCCCAACCTCAAAGAATAAATGGGGAAATTGGTGAACTTCATTGTATCAAAGTAAAGATTTCTGGTTCTGGGAATAATGGAACCTTGGGCCTCATGAGTGCTAGGTCTGTAGCTCTGCCACTGGGCTGAACCCCAGCCCCCAAATGAAGATTTCTGATTAAAAAGACAAGAGAGGCATAGTAACTTGAAGAAAAAAAACGTGCAATATATACAACCAACCGGAAACAAGTATCTAGAATTATGTAAATCAATAAAGAAAGAAAACAAATGCTTTCTAAGATGATGTTTGTTACAGAACCCAGCCCATCCAGGTAACCAGGCCCTAAGTGTGCAGGAGCAGCCAGAAACCCACCTCGTCTCACCAAAACCCCCACTATCCAGAGTTGGAGGCAGCCTGACTCCCCTCACACATTAACCAAACTCCACTACTCTTCCAGAGAGTGACCCCTGTTACATAGCCCGTCACGTGTCCACCTCCTCTTTCTCAGTCACTGTGTCAGGTTGACAACACTAGCCACATTCACACACCACAGGTCACATCTTGAAGTCTGCTTCCTTGTAGTGGGAGACCTCCCGTGCCCTCCCATCTTGAAGAACAGGCATGCTGCTTTGTCCTGCTCCACTTATGTCTGCCATACTGGCTTTTGCCAGTTAGGTCGCTGGCCTAAGATTTTACTATTCCAGGTATGGAACCAGCAACAGACCAATATAAGGATTTCTACTACAGTTCAGTGTGAACCAATGAGTTTTATTCTGGTCACTGACAGAAGTGGCTCAGTGCCCGCCCACGGGGCTCAACGGTGAGCAAGGACCCCAAAGATACCTGGAATGAGAGAACAAACAAACAAAACACGCAGAACAGGACGACCTGGGAAATCTCTCGTCAGGCCGCAAGATTTATTGTTATTACTGGGTTTAAATACACAAGCTTAGGGAGGTGGGGGTAAAAATGCACTTACACTAACAGAGCCAGAACCGTTGCTTAGGAGACATTATCTCTGACCTTCAGAGCCCACCATGAATAACTGTTTGTTTGCCAGGAGAGCAGCACCAAAAAGAGAAAGAGAGACTTTGAACTGAACAGGAGTAATAAAAGTATCGCCTTTCAGGTCTTCCTAGCTTGTCTCTAGTGAGATAAGGAGGTGGGTGCAGGACATTCCAGTACAACTCAGTCCCTGCTACCAAGGCTAAATATGCTTATCGTACATGCAGGTGGCTGCAGGGAGGATTTCTCAGGGCTAGTTTCTCTAAGATGGAGTCAGGCTGTATTCTCTGACTATGGCCTCCAGCAACTCAGAGACTGCATCAGTGTGGGTGCAGCTCGTGCAAGCCGGAGAGCTAGGGTACTGTGCACACTTTGTATGCACTTAGCAAGGTAGGGAGTGTCTTTCCAGGATCCGCCTGAACCTCTTCCAAGCAGCTCAGCTGGTCTCGGCGTCTTTCAGGCAGCTTGGCTTGGATGAGAGTCTCTCTCAGCAGTCCTTACTATTTACATGCCACTGGGGAGGAATCGTGTCCATTTCAGGCACTTGCTGAAACTTCTGAGTTGTTTTGTGCCTGTGCTTAATGAACTTCCTTGCAGGATGGAATGTTTCAGCTCCCTTGAAAACATCCTGTGTCTTAAGAGCTTCCCCTCCAAGATGGAATGTTTTATCTTGGAGGAAATCATGCCATGTGATTTGACTTAGTGCTGTTAAAAATAAATTCTGGGCCAACTGAAAACCTCTCTGTGCTGCAACCTTTACTTCTGGTCAGAATGCTGCAAGTCTCACAAGAACAGAGGAACAAGCTTGGCCTTGTTAAGATGGCCTTTCCCTTCAGCCCCGACTGAAAGAGTTTGGCTATTCCTTACTGGTTAAGGTTCAGCTGCACAGTCCAAACCCGAATGGTTAACTGTAAAAGAGGAAGGAGGCACTTTAGTACAAATCTTTTGACATTTGAGGGTGTGGGGCTTTGGCATGTAGCCAGAGTCTAAATGTCACAAAAGGAGGAAGAAGGTTTGTGGACGGCTAAATTGGATAGATTAGATTAAGGGAGCAAAAACTTTCCCACATGTAACTATACTAAAGGGAGACAGGAAACGAATGCTACAAACTACAACTGACATGTTCAGAAGCGAATAACATCAGGTTGGTCACATAACAAGGACACTGAAGACAAAGACAAGCACATAGCTTCAAAATGTTTTTGACAGAAAAGACTGAATTTCTTAACAGTGCCCTTCTTGAATCTCTACTCTGTTCCCTCTAAAATGTAACAGATCACGCTGTGATCTGCCCTGAGTTTCTACAATATTATGTAAAGCCGTGGTTTTTCAGACTATGCCTTGTCCTGAGAGACTCTGTTGTACAAGCAGCGTTTGACTTCACTTCAGTGATGGTGAATCTGTTCAGCACCACCCATTGACCACAGACTGATAGAGCACTTGCTCTTGGCAGTAGATAGGGTGGCATCCTGTTTATTTATCAGGATGAATTGGCCCTATAGTGCCACATGATCTGTTAAAGTTGTATCAGGAAAAGCAGGCCCCAAAAGTTATCAGACACATCAGACCAAAGGAAGGATGTAACTTCTTTGCTTAGACCTCAAAAAGGGGTGGACGCTGGCATTCCATTCATCTCTTCTACCACCAGCATACCACTGACCTTATAAGGTAAGAGGCTAATTGGTGGTCAAGATACACAGATAGACTAGCATCAACTCCAGATGGATCATCTCAGGGCCCAAAAAACGATGTAAAGCAAGTGGCAGTGGGCTCTCCAGCTTCGGGGTCTCCTTGCTAGGGAAAAGTGCTACTGTCCTTTGCCCTAGTAAACTTTTTAACTTTAGAGGTACTTAAAACTCCTATACAAGTATTCTTGCATTTTATAATCTACTTATAACAGACTGAATTCTGGGTAAAATAGGCTTCTGAGGGTTACGTTGCCTTTCTTGAAGTATGTACCCTGGGGGAGTTAGAGAGAGGCAGAGAACAGGAAAGAGACACGAGCCTCACTTTTCCAGATCAGTGCTGTTGCTGCTCGGCTTGGCTCTGTTTATCTAGAGTTTATTCTTGGTTCCTTGAGTGCCTCAATTAAACTCCTGACTGCTTGATCTAGTACTGTGCCCACCTGAAGTTTCCTATGAATCTGCTGCTGGGGTTGGGAGGAGGAAACTGGAGACCCCTCTGTAATCACCAACAGAACGTCTGATGGACACAGGCATTGCAGGTTGACTTCATCTGCTGTTGACAGGACCTACTCAGATCGTCACCCAGTGTTGGGGGCCGGCCAGCTCCAACATGTGCACCTAAGTGGCTGGCCTGTAGCCAGGAGGTGGTAAGGCAGGAAGAGGAAGTACAGGACAATAGGCCCAGAGAAAGTTCCAGGTGCATGATCAACACATGAGCAGCATGTGATCCCTAGGGTGTAATACCTGACCTTTAATGTGATTGGTTGAAAGATGACCTTTTGGCTGATTGGTTGGCCCATAGTTTGTTTACTACTGTGTGGGTATATAAGGCAGAAAAATAAAGAGGAGGCAGCTGCAGCCTGAAATAACATCATCGTGTGTGTGTGTGTGTGTGTGTGTGTGTGTGTGTGTGTGTGTGTCCTGCTGGTCGGGACAACCCGCCAGTCTTGTTTGCCTGTGTAGACCTGTCATCCGTCTGTTCACCTGTCTGGGCCAGGCCAGGGGCTGTGCTTTTGCCTCAGCTCTGCAACCCTGCTGCAGCCTATGATCTGAGTCTCCAGAGGACCCAGCTGATTGGCTATCTCACCCGCACAGACTCCTTTGTCCTTCTCCCTTCCTTGAGGTCTCCTTGCCTCTTTCACCCTTGGTAGCCATTCCAAAAACTACACTGACTTATTTATCTGTATGTCTCCAGATATATTTACTGTGTGATGTGCAATGTGTGATCTTAGAATTAATATTAGCGTTTATGACTGGAATAAAAAGGCCTGTGTGAAACCCACAACTGGTCAATGTACAGAGAAGAAGAGACTGCGAGTGCTTATCCCTGCAGAGGACACCTATATTAGACTTTTGCCTGCCAAGGCTCAGGGATCATTGTGAAAGAGGGAGGTGCAAAGAGTGTGAGGCCCAGAGGAGGTGGGTGACCACAAGGAAACGGAGTTTTCCAGACAGCTGGTCACTTGTTCATATGAACGCACAGCAATGGTGACAGCATGCACAAGTCTCATGTAAGCTCAAACTGTACAAAATCCCAGCATAACATGGCCATGTGGGTAACAAACCCCAATCCAACCTAAGGAAATTTTGGCAGCTGCTGGCTGCTGGGAGGGAGAGAGTTTCTTTAAAGACGGAACTCTGGGTAGGTTCGCCAGGCTCCAGTGGATGGACTTGCACTGCAGGACAATCGGGACACAAGTTAGACTCTACAGACCTTATTATACATATATGAACATTAAATACAGAGGCAGTAAGAGGATATGCAGATTGCAGGGGGATTTAAATACTGTCAAGTGTTGTATGAAAATTGCAAAAGGGCAGTAACACAAAACAAAACAAGGGTCTGGGTGCTTTCCTCAGTCAGGGACATTAAATAAGGTAGTGGCAGGAGTAACTGGCAGATTGCTGCCACTGAGACATCTGCACCTCGTGAATTTGTTAATCAGTAAAATTTGACACTGTAGAAAGACATGGATGTGTTATCTATGTTTCTGACATAGCATGATCATGGCAGAAGACAAGGCCTAAATGGCTCACATGTATTTGGATGAGAATGTATGGAGAAAAGTTCATTCTTAGACATAAGATTGTGATTACAAGAAGGAAATCAGAAGTAATAAAATTACACTTTATTGCCGCATGATTCAGAAAATTAGGAAGCTAGATATGAGCTACCAAAGAGCAATTGAGAATTGTCCTGTACTGCTATTGCAAGTTAAAATGAGTTTATGTGGGATCGGTAGTAGATTAACAGAAAAGAGAAGCAGGGAAGAGGGGTACTGATAAGAATGGGAGCGAAGATCCAAACATGAGAGGAGCCTGGCCTCGAATAAACTCATGCTCATGATGTCACGATGCCAGCCGGGGAATTCACCTCTGTATGTGTCCTTCAGTTCAGAAGTACAAGGTCACGTGTACCCATCTATTGTAGGGTCTGGCCCCGCCTGCATGCCCTTCTCTCTTAGTGCTAGGCTCTCGGCCAAGAGCTAGCCGGATCTTGTCAGTTGCAGTTCTGAAGTAAACATCTTGACCTTTACAGATTTCCTCAGTTTACATCATATGTGTGTCATGTGGCTGGATGTCTCCTGAGAATGTGAACTTTTAACCTCCTGCAAAGCCCCGCCTCAGGGTATATAAGGCTTGACGCCTCTCAATAAAGTCAGTCATTCTCCTTAATCCCTACCTAGTGTGTGTGTCTGTGTCTCTGTCTTGTGTGTGTCATTCAATCCGCAGCCCTCCGCCCATCTGGACTTGGTCAACGAGTGTAGCCAGGGCGCTATAGCTGGAGGTTCCACCGAGATCGGAAAGAGAGGACTAGCGACAGATAGCCTGGGAAGGCCGGCCGGCAAACGTAAGTATTTGGGCGTATTGGACAAATGGGTGCTTCAGACTCTCATGATCTTTTTATAGATCGATTGGTAACCATACTTAAGAGACAGGATAGCTAGAGATTTCAGTCAATGTCTAATCATTGATGTGTACTCTTTCTGATTTTTGATGTAAACATTCAGAGCTTTAAATTTCCCCCTTAGGACTTATTTTAAAGTGTCCCAGAAGTTTTGTTGTGCTGTCCAGAAAACTTTTATTTCTTTCTTAATCTCTCTTTTGCCTTGTTCATCATTCAGGAGTGTGTTGTTTAGTCTCCGTAAGTTTGTGAAATTAATAAGGCTTCTTTCAGTGTTGATTTTAAGTTTTATTGCATTGAGGTCTGGGAGAATGCATGGAATTATTTCAGTATTTTCGGATTTGATGAGGTTTATTTTGTGCCCTAGTATGTGGCAAGTTTTGGAGAAAGTTTCAACAGTGCTGAATAGAATGTGTACTCTTTGGTAGTTGGATAAAATATTCAGTAGATGTCTGTTAGGTTCATTCAATATATGGTATTCTTCAATTAAGGTGACTCTCTGTTTATTTTCTTTCCTGTTGAACTGTCTAATGGAGTTTGAATGTCTGGTAGAATTTTGTTGGGAATTTATCTGGGTCTCAACTTTTATCATTCTGGAGGTTTTTGTATTATTGTTTCAATTTCTTTATATGTTATGGGTGGTTAGGAAACATTTTTTTTGTTTATGTTTTGAGGTGAAACATTCCAACCTGCAGGGAAGCTCATTAAGCTCAGGAAGTAAACAAGTCAAGAGCTTCAGGAAGTCCCTGAAATTGACCAGGTTCTACTAATTTGACTTCCTGCCTGAATTCCTGTGCTCTGGATAGAGAAAATATATTGAGCAAAATAAAGTTAGGGCCTCAGTATTTCAGAGTCTGTTCAGATAGAAAAGGTTCAAAAAAAAAAAAAAAAAAAAAGAAAGCAAATGCAAATGGGATCTGAGATTGAACCTCAAGTGGAGGAGGAAAGTAAAGCTAAATCTTCCACTCTGCCAGAGGACCCAGCTTTTGTGGAACCTAAAATCAGGCAGTTATTCAAGAGTCTTTAGATCCCAAAGAAAAATAGGAGAGAGAGGAGGATTTTCCAGCATTTATTGCCTGGCAAAGCCCGAGGCTGAACTGAAGGAAAAATATTTAAAAGAACAGGGCTGGTTGAATCTCTGTATACGGTATATAAAAGATAAAAGAAAACTATATGTAATCTTAAAATTTGTAGTCAAGGCTTATTCAGGAATGTTTGGTCTTTACCCAAGTTTTAGCTGCATAGGATACAGTAATTAAAAGTACCAGAATGTTGGAAGTTCATGCAGCAACTACTGTGTCTCAAATTATGATTGCTTTTCCCTTTAACCTGTATGGATAGATTAGTGGCCTCTTACTGTAAACAAAATTCAGGCTGTGGATCAGTCCAAGAACAGCTAGAAAATGGTTATACAGAGCCTTCTAATTCACCAATTTTTGTCATAAGAAAGTCACAAAAATGGAGGTTATTATAAGATCTTAGAAAGGTTAATAAAACAATAGAACTTTTAAAAATCAATTACAAAAATTAATAGCCCAAATCCAGTATTAATGTGGGGAAGAGGGCATGTTTATGTTTTTCCACAGGACACTGAGAATGCCATGTGGCTGCTAGGAAGGCTGGTTTGGTTCGCAGGGATGGAACAAGGGAAGAGTGACATTGCTGTTGCTGTGGAATCAGTTCCTGATGACACACGGAGAGCTGTATTGGACTTAACGTAATAAATTAAACTATGCTACAGATCTACCCATATAGAAAGAAAAGGAGATTGTGGTGATGGCTAATGATACTCAACTGACGGGACATTATTACATGGAAAGACTAATAGTAAATCAGGATTCTACTGCAGGGAATGCTGATGATGAGAAAAAGGACTAAGTGCAGAACTTTGGTGATCAGATGAGAGTTTCCCGCAGACTTACACAGGGAAACAGGCAGCAGCCATGGACAAAGTCAAGGATGAGTGATAGCTTGCATAAGTCAACACTATGTACGTTTGGACAGTTAAATATTGCTCATAATGGTACCAGGTTTGATGCTTTCTGTGTTCAATGTATTTCTTGTGTTTCAATGTAACTTGTTTAATTGCATTTCAGTCATTCCTGTGAGAATGAAAGTTATGGTATTTTAGATTATGATTTCTGTAAATGTTGCAAAACCTTAGTATGTGAATTAAGGAAGCTTTTGTTACATTACTGGAATAATTACTGTGATGCCAGATTCTAAGGATTCTGGGTTGTGACTCGCTAGCCTCTAGTTGATTTGGGTGGCCTCCAGAATTTGCTGACTTTCATAAATGAGTAGCCAGAGACGGGTAAGCCCAAGGGGGTGTCTGTCAACCTAAGACAGGGAATCAGCCTCTGTGGCCACAGATTGTGGCTGATTTGCCAATGACAGGTAAGACAGGCACTGACGTCCTTGGAGACCTAAGACAGACGCTCATTTATGTAAGAGAAAAGGGTGAGATGTAGGGTCTGGCCCCTCCTGCATGCCCTTCTCTCTTAGTGCTAGGCTCTCCGCCAAGAGCTAGCTGGATCTTGTCAGTTGCAGTTCTGAAGTAAACAACTTGACCTTTAAGCTAGCCCTCAGTTTACATCAGATGTGTGTCATGTGGCTGGATGTCTCCTGAGAACGTGAAATTTTAAACCTCCTGCAAAGCCCCGCTTGATGCCTCTCAATAAAGTCAGTCATTCTCCTTTCTTCCTACCTAGTGTGTGTGTCTGTGTCTCTGTCTTGTGTGTGTTGTTCAATCCGCAGCCCTCCACCGATCCGGACTCAGTCAATGAACATAGCCAGGGCGCTACAATCTATAGTCTCTTTGAGGGAAAGACATTCATTATTCAGCTTTATCACTCTGAGTACAGGAAATACTGACCACTCAGATTTACCGTTTTCTGTGAATTAAAAAAAAATGGATTTATTTTTATTTTATGTGTATTAGTGTTTTGCTTCCATGTATGTAAGTGCACCATAAGTATGCAATGCCTGTGGAGGCCAGAAGAGGGCATCAGATCTCCTGGAACTGGAATTATGGATGGTTGTTAGCTGCCATGTGGGTGCTGGGGATCCAACCCGGGTCCCCTGCAAGAACAACCAATGCTCTTAATCGCTGAGCCATCTTTCCAGTCCCTTTTTTTTTTTCAGACAGGGTCTCCCAGCAGCTCCAGCTGGCCTGGAATTTGCTATGTAGACCAGGCTAGGGTCAATCTTGCAGAGATCTGCCTCTGCAGTGCTGAGATTAAAGGCATGGGCCTCCACTCCTGACCATATGAAATTTTAACATTAAACAATAAAATACAGGCACCAAGTCCAGGGATGGCTCTGGATTTTCATTAGGAGTTTACTGAGCTTTGAATTTTTATGGATATCGAAATCTAAGGGAACAAGTTCTTAAATTTATGAACCAGATACGGAAGTGTTCTGCTTAACTACGTGTAGCTCGCTCTCACATCTACAAACAATCAGCCTTCTTCGTGCTCACTTAGCCTTGGTTCCACCAAGTACTTCGAAACTTATCCTGTAGAAAATTTTCAGCTGTCTTAGTAAATACTAGAATATCTTTGAAGATACTGGAAGACAGTGTAAAGCATGTTACTGTGCTGACTCCTATATAAGACTTCCTGCCCACCACGCCGGCTGTGCTCCATGACCAGTCCCTCTTCAGGACTATTGGCATTTTCCCATAGTGAAAATCTATGCATCCAAGAACACCTCTTCTGCCTCCTTCCCCAGCCCCTGGCATGTGCCGTTTCACTTTCCCTCTCGGAAGGTGACCAGGTACTTCATACAGACTGATTGATATGGTGCTTGCGCTTTCATGACCTGCTTCCTTCATCTGAAATCATGTTCCAAGGCCCACTCAGGCTGAAGCTCAGGCCAGATTTCCTTCTTCAGGTGCCATATCTACATACATGTTTTATTTATTCATTGTCTGTCAGTTCACACTCACGCTGTTTGATCTCTTTGCTCCTGTGAATGAGGTTGCTGGAAGTATCTGTTCTAGGCAGGGGAAGTGAAAGCTGAATCATATGGTAATTTGCATGATCATTTACAGGGGACCCAGTTTCTGCAGATCCTACCCAACATGAACTAGCTAATAAAAGGCTCTCTGTGTAGGCCAGACTAGCCTTGAACTCAATAACCTCTTTAGGCCTCCTGGTGCTAGGACTGAAAGCATGTCCCATGTATCGCCCGCCTCCTCCTTCCTCCCTTCTCCCCTCCCTTCCCGTCCCTTTTTCCCTCCGCAGCTCCTTCTCTCTCTCCTTCCTTTCCTCGGTCCTTCCTCTTTCATTTCCTCTCTGCCTTCCTCCTCCCTTTCTCTTCTAGCTTTGGTGTGCACTTTAGTGATGATTAGTAATACTGAGCATGTTTTCTGGTACTTATTGGACATTTGCATATCTTTCTTTGGAGATCTATCAATTAAAAGAATTGCCGGCTTTTTAATCGAGCTTGTTATAGGAGAACTCTTTAAATTCTGAATTTTTATGCCTAACAGGTGTATGACTCATGGATATTTCTACCCTTTCTGTGGATTGTGTCATCATTGTGTTGACGGTCTTCTTTCACGTGTAAACATTTTCATTTTGTTGAGGGCCAACTTACAGAATTTCTTTAGTGCATTTGTTATTGTTGCATCCTGAGGGCCTTTCCTGGGGCTGGGACTCCAAAGGCTCTGCTGAGAACAGGTGCTGAGTGGGGGGGTGGGGGGCCTCTCTTGTCCCTGATATTAGAGGAACAGCTGTAGTTTGTCACCATTGAGCATGCTAACTCGGGGCTTTTCATTCTTAACTTTATGTTGTGGTTGCTTTTCTTCTGGTCCTAGTTGGCTCTGTGTGTGTGTGTGTGTTTCATAAAAAGATGTTGATTTCTGAAATACTTTTCCTACATTAGCTATGGTTTCTCACCTTATTCTGTTAACACCAGGAGAAAACAGACAACCCCCTAAACTCTGCTCTCATCTTTGCAGTCCCCCTTCTCACCTTGGGTTCAGTTGTCCTTATTTCCCTAGTTACCACACTTGTAAAGCTTGCTGACCTGGTGTGTCTGATCTTCACAGCCATCAATTTCTCCTTTAGCACTACTCTTGTTGGGTACCCTGATTTTACTATGGGCCTTGAAATTCAGTAATTTTTTTGTTTTGATTCACCTTTATTTTATATTATGATTCTTCAATGATTGATCAGTGTTTTGAAGTGTTTTGTTTAATTTGTGAGTTTCTCAGGTTTAAAAAAATATTTTATCATTATATTTTGTTTTATAAGTATATTGCCTACATGCATGTAAGTGCACCAATGTCATGCAGTGCCCACGGCGAGCAGAAGAGAGTGTCAGATGCCCTGGTACTGAAGTTACAGACAGTTGTTAGCCGCCATGTGGGTACTGGGAACTGAACCCAGGTCCTCTGCAAGAACAGCCAGTGCTCTTAACCACTAAATCATCTCTCTAGCCAGAAAACTGTTATATAATCTTGCTTTGTTGATCTTTGATTAGTATATCCTGCTGCTTTCAAACCATACAATTTAAAGTACACTTCATTTGATATTAGTGTCAGCAACACAGCTTTCCTTTGGCTCCCATTTGCATTTTCAAATTGGAATTTAAAGGGTATCTCTTATAGACAGAATTCAGTCTTAGCAAGTTTTCATCTATTCTAACCATCTCTGGCTTTGTTTAATCTATTTACATGTAAAGGAACTAGTAAGTTACCTGACTCTGCTTTTGCTGTTTTCTCTGTCTCATATATGGTCATTCCTTTTCTGACTTAGTGTCTTCTTTTATATTTATTTGAGTTTTAGCAGACTGAGAGATTTCAGCTTCTCATTTTCTTTTTAAAAATTTTAATTTTTAAATTTTTATTTGACATGTATGAATGCTATGCTTGCATGTATGTAAGTGCAACCGTGTCATGGAATGCCCATGAGCTCAGAAGAGGGAGTTGGATTCCCTGGAAGTGGAGTTACAGATGGTTGTTAACTGCCATGTAAGTGTTGAGATTCAAACCCAGGTCTTGTGTAAGAGCAGCCAGTGCTCTTAACTGCTGAGCCATCTCTCCAGTCCCCCTCATTTTCTTTCCGTTGTACTCTATAGCTGTTTTCTTTGTGGCTACCAAAGGTGCTTCCTTTAACATTCTAACGCTTTTTTGAATTTCTAAATTCTAAAGTTGAATTTATACCAGTTATTAAAAATTGGCTCCTATATAGTTCTGACCCTTTTTCAGTTATTGGTCTTGGAAATTACTTCATATGCCCAAAATGTATACAAGCAATTTTCTTATGTCTATAAAATATAGAAGTAAAGCCCTAGATTACAATAATGACCACTTGCATAATTGCTTATATGTTTTAAGTTTACTGATATCTTCATTTCTGTATACAACTGAGTTGCAGGCTATTCCTCTTTATCAATTTGAAGGATTTACATGAACATTTCTTGCAGGGTAAGTTTAAAGGGAAAAATTCTCTCATCATTTATAGGATTACTTCAGCTTCTCCCTATTTTTGGAAGGATAAACTCATCAGATTTAGTAATTTTTTTCTATTCTCTCTCTCTCTCTCTCTCTCTCTCTCTCTCTCTGAAGGTCCAGAAGGGGGTGTTGGATTCCCTGGAACTGGATGGAGTTAGGTGTAGGCAGTTTGCCCCGGACCAGCGGGGTTCAACTAGAGCAAAGACCCTTAGATACCTGAAATGAAAGGAGCAAACAAACACATGGAACCTGGCGGCAAGGGAAGTGTCTCATCAAGCTGCAAATTTTATTATTATCACTGGGTTTAAATACACAAGCTTGGGGAGGTAGGGGTGAAAATGTAGTTACTTAGGAATGTGGTAACTAACAGAGCCAGAACCGTTGCTTAGGAGACATTATCTCTGACCTTCAGAGCACCATGAATAACTATGTGTTTGCCAGGAGAGAATGAACAGCTATGTGTTTGTTAGGAGAGATGGCACTAAGAAGAGAAACAAGGGCTTTGAACCAGACAGAAGTGATAGAGGTAGCGCCTCTCTGGCCTTCCTAGCTCGGGTGAGATAAGGAGGTGGGTGCAGGACATTCCATTGCAGCTCAGTTCCTGCTACCAAGGTTGAGCATGCTTATCATACGTGCAGGTGGCTGCGGGGAGGATTTTTCCCAGGGCTGTTTTTCTCTAAGATGGAATCAAGTTATAAGCTGGTTATTCTCTAACCCATGGCCTCCAACAGCAGTTGCCACCTGACATCAGTGCTGGGAACTCAGGAGAGCAAGAGCAGCAAGAGCTCTTAACCATTGAGCCATCTCTCCAGCCCCAGACAGAGGATTTTTGATATGTACTTTGTCTTTTTCTTTCAAAAGTGTGTGTGTGTGTGTGTGACAGAGAGAGAGAGAAAGAGAGAGAGAGAGAGAGGGAGACATACACACACAGAGAGACATATATATATATATATATATATATATATGTGTGTGTGTGTGTGTGTGTGTGTGTGTGTGTGTGTGTGTGTGTGCATGTGACATGTGCTACAGGTGTACACATGGAGGTCAGAGGATAACTTTTGGAAGTCCATCCTCTCCTCCTACAATGACTGAACTCAGGTTGTCAGACTTGCACAGCAAGTGCTTTCACCCACTGAGCTAGTTACCCAGGCATTCCCTGGGCCCTTTGAAAGTATGAGTCCAATGCTGTCTTAACGTTCATGTCTTCTGTTGAGAAGTCTTGAGAATAACTTGGAATACTTTGGTTCTCTCTGGATACTTTCTTGATGAGTGTTTTTTGACCGTTTGATTGTAAATGCGTTTCAGTGTACACTTCTTTGAATTCATCCTGTTTAGAGTTCACTAATCTTAGCTTTTGTCTTTCGTGACATTTGAGAAGTTTCCAGTCATTATCTCTCTGCTCTCTCTGGGATGCCTATGATGCCCATTTTTCTGTCCTTTATGGAGTCTTGCTGACCACTTGAATCCTCACCGTTCCTGCTTCTTATTTTCTGCGTCTCAGACTGACTAATTTCAGTGGGCTGTTATTGTGGGTTATTCTGCTTCTGAGTCTTCCAGGGAGTTTTCATCTCAGCTGCTGCTCTTCTCAGCTCTGGGCTCCGCTGAGGGATTTTCTTTTGCTTCACTGCTGCTTCTGTCTCGTACTTTGTTTCCCTCCATCTCCCCGAGTTTTCCTTCAGTGCTTTGAGACAGCTGTTTTACAACCTCTGTGTCTAGTAGGGTCACATCTGGTTTTTGCCTTTAAACTGGTCATATTTTCTTATTTCCTTTTGTGTGTGTCATGTCTGTATCTACATTTGTGTGGAGGCCTGGACATTGCCGTTTGTTCATTACACTGATGGCTTCATGAAACATTTGCCTCCCAGCAGTCCTCCCGTCTGCATCCTCGCTCCTAAGGATGACCAAGACTTGCATTTAAATGAGGGTGCTGGTTATCTGAACTCAGGCCTTTGTGCTTGTGCAGAAAGCGTACTAACCCTCGGAGCCGTCATCCCAGCCTTCTCAGCTGCCTGTTCCTTTTTGAGCCTTGTGATTTTGTTAATGGGAAAATGAGCATTCAAAATTGATGATGTCATAGCTGCAGACCTCAGCCTCCTGCTGCGGATGCTGCCGATTTGGATTGTTTTGTGTTTTCTGTAAGCTGTTTCTGCGTTGGGTAATTAGAATAAGGCATAAACTTAAGGTCTCATATCTAAGGTCAGAAGCAGCAATCGGCCAGCCGCCTAGCAAAGATCCCCAGGGACTGGAGGAAAGAGTCGTTTCTACCCTTCTTGGTCCCTGAGAGCTGTGTACTGGATGCTCTGGGAACATGCGTGCTGCAGCCTGCTGTCAGGCTGGAGACTGGTGGTCCAATAAGCTGCTATCGTTCTAAGAGCTGAACTTGGCTGAAATTATCCACAATTTATCATCCAAATGCTCTGCAGGAAATAAGCCTTCCACTGTACTCTGGAGCTCCAAAGTAGTTACAGCAGGCAATGTGTACACTGCCCTCTCGTGGAGAGAAGGATTTTTAGCATTTGCTGCTCTTCCCAGAATATTCTTATTTTTACAGTTTCTCTCTTATTGCTTGATGTCACTTGGTTCACAAATCGCTTTCCTGACTTCCCGTGGTTCTTTGTGTTTTCCTTTAGTCTTTGATAATATCTAGGCATCTATTTATTTATTTTGGCAGGGTCTTCCTGCAGCCTCAGCTGGCCTGTAACTAGCTTGTAATTTCCTGCACAGGTGAGTTTCTCTTCCACTACCTTCCTGATTATACACACTGTGAATCTAGGGTCAGAGATGACGGAGACCCGCTCTTGAAGCTCCTCAGTGGGCTGGAATGTTTCAAACATTTCCCCCGCCACTTGCAGCCCGAGAAAGGAGAATGGTGACTCGGATGCTCTTAACAACTTCAGGCCTCAGTAGGGATGCAAGTCTCATGCTTCTGTGTCAAGCACTGGAGTCTTGGAAGGAACGCCCGGGACCTCCTAGGTTTACTTCTTGTTTTAAGACTGTTCCTGTTAAGTCAGTACCTTTCAAAATGCTGAACAAGTGTACGAAAACGCAACCCTAGTCTCTCTGAAATGTTGCCTCTTCATCCTATGTGAAACCAGAATTCTCCATAATGGTAATAAAAATCTCTAAAAGCTTCAGCTGCAAGGGGAGTCTGTGACCTAGCTGGTAAGTCACACCCAGAGCCTGAGCCCAGCACCTTTCTCCTGCTTGCTTGTACTTTTTGTCGGAGGCGTAAAATGTCATCCTTTACCCAGGCCTGACATCTTCCAAGACTAAATTAAGATACTGATGAAAAAATATACATATATTTTGCCTTAAATTTTGTCTGTGTTACACTGAGAGGCGCCAAATACACAATAAACAATTTTGAATCAGCTATAGCATACACAGTGACTGTATATTATATATTGACCTCTTATAATAATGTTTGAAAGAATTAAACCTAGATGCAGAAATTTCTAAAAATATATAAAAGCAGCAGTCTATCAACAAAGTTTAACATAAAAAGAAGCATCTGACGTCTGGTTTGACAGCACATGCCTATAATTTCAGAACTTGGGGATCTGAGGAAAGAGATGTTGTATCAAAAAAAACCAAACAAACAAACAAGAAAGAGGTGCAGGATTAGATAATGGTGGTGGTGGCCCAGAGTCAGAAGAGAAAAACATGACCACACAAAGATGGTACTTGACAAAGTCGTCTGGTATTCACAAGGATTTTTCCTCTTATTACCAGTGTCCCTATTAACTAGTATCAATTTCTTTAAATAGTATGAATTAAGCTTGACATTCATTAGTGGAATTAAAAATTTTTTGATTTGTATGAGTGTTATGCCTACATGTATGTAAGTGTACTCATGTCATGAAGGACCCTTGGAGGACAGAAGAGGGCATTGGATCCCCTGGAACTGGAGTTATGGATGGTTTTTAGCCTTCGTGTGGGTGCTGGGATTTCAACCCAGGTCTTCTGGAAGAGCAGTCAGTGCTCTTAACCAACCACTGAGCCATCTCTCCAGCCCCTCGTTAATGGAGTTTTCATAGAAAAACATTCTTGTTTATAAACAAGGCTTTTCATAGTGAAGTTAGTGTGCTTTTTAGACTGGCTGGCTTTAAGATCTGATAGATAAGTAGAAATTATGATATC
Source organism: Eospalax fontanierii (assembly GCA_035773235.1). Lineage (NCBI taxonomy): Eukaryota > Metazoa > Chordata > Mammalia > Rodentia > Spalacidae > Eospalax > Eospalax fontanierii. The sequence goes on along the minus strand of CM069540.1, from coordinate 63,354,791 downwards.
TTTAATGTAGTTCTTTTTAGTTTTTATTTCTCTTCAGTTATTGTGTGTGTGTGTGTGTGTGTGCGCGCGTGCGCGCGCGCGCCATGGCCCATATGTGGAGATCCGAGGACAACTTGGTTGAACTGGTTCTTTCTTTCCACTTTTACACGGGTTCTGGGGATTGAACTCGGGTCCTCAGGCTTATACAGCAAGTACTTTTACTGCTGAACCATCTCACTAGCCCTCTCCCTTAAAAAAAACAAAACAAAAAAATCTGTGTGTGTGTGTGTGTTTATGTCTGCATGTTCACATGTGTGCAGGTGTACATGTGTACACCTCCACATGTGCATGTACAGCCCACAGGTCAACTCTGGGTGTCATTGTCAGGCAGGCCATCCACCTCCTTGGCACAGGATCTCTCACTCTGTGGCACTTACCAATTAGACTGTGTTGACCGGCCAAGAACCTTCATGGATTTCCCTGTCCCTACCTCCGCAGTGGGGCTGGGGTTACGGTCATCCCCCTCCGCAGTGGGGCTGGGGTTACGGTCATGCACTGCCATGCCTGGCATCTTTTCATAGATTCTGGGGATCAAAATAAGGTCCTCATGCTTGTGAGGCAAACACTTTATTGACTCACCTCTCTCTTCAGTCTGCATTTCTGATTTTATTTTATTATTAATTTTTGTTTTTGAGACAGGGCCTCCCTGTAGCTTCAGCTGGCTCGATTTTGCCATGTAGATCAATCAGTCTGGTCTCTGGCTCACAGAGATCCACCTGCCTCTGCCTCCCAAGTACTGGGATTAATTGTGAGCACCACCATGCTCAGCAATTTCTGACTTTAATATTGGAAAAATTAAAGCAACATATTTTATTTCTAAAATTAACTTCCTATGCTTGAAAGTATAAGCATATGTAGAAATACGTTTTCTCTACTATAGGATCACAGAATAGCTTTGTAAATCAAATGACAGGTAAAGAACCATGCATTTCAACATAGGGAGGAGAGCACAAATGTCGTTTAATTGCCGTTACATTACACCAGAAGGTACTGAAGGGATTTTAGCAAACAGTAGCTGGAACGCCAACCTAGAGCTCTTTTTTTTACAATCAGCAACAAGTATGTGATCTTAGAGTTTCAAACTGTTCCAAGTAGTGAAGAAGAGTTCTGAAAATAAACCGGGAAATTGTTACTTTTATTTAATTCAGTCCTAACATACATCCATGCAACCACTTTGGAAGCTTTCAATTTTATACAGCTTTGGTATTGAAGCATATTTTACACTGATTACACTTTATTCACAAACTATCTGGGGGCCTTAGATATCAAAGTCAATGGTCATTCTCAATGGTAAAAGGCAGCCTCATGGATTAAGAGCTGTCCATAAAGCTCGCAGTACACTGAGCCCAGTGATCAATGGCTCTTATTTGTTGGTCAGTGATTCAGCCATTTCTGTCCAAAGTTCATATCCTGTAACTTCCAATTTAAAATCCCAGCGTATCTCCCACCCCAGTGTTCACTGATCTATACAAGCGGACAGATGAGAGCAGTTTTCTAGCCCTAGGTGGGGAAGCTGTCGGTGCATCTATGTCATCAATTATTTAGCTACCAATAATTCTTGAGTTGAGCTCTCCAAAAACAAAAGCCAGAAGTTACTTGTGGTTCTTAAACATTAAACTTACTCAGAATCTAATATCTAGATTCTCATTTACTATAGTCACATTCCAAGAGCCGAAGAGCCATGTATGTGCCCCACACCGGAAGACAAAACACTTAGAACATTTGCAGGATCATGGAGAGTTCTAAGGGAATGTTGTGCAGGAGAATTCTTTCAAAATTGCTCTAAAAGACAGTGTTTTGGGAGGAGGAGCACTTAAGTCCTCCCTGCTAGAAGCTATAGGACCCAGGTGAGAACAAGCAGCTGCAGCCATTGGCTTATGGCTTGATCATGACTTGGTTCCCACTGTGTTCTCATGATATGGTGGGCTTCATGGCCCCCCAGCACGACCTTCATACTAACACTCCATACAGAGAATCTGGTTTAGCTGGTCAGGAAATGGGGACAGAGATCTGGGTTTTTAAAGCTCCTCTGATGAGTTCTGCTTTGTGGACAGGCTTGAGAAGCACTGGCTCAGCACACGCGTTAGCTCGTTTGATGAAATGAGCGTTCCTATCACTATGGAGCTGCAGCAGAAGTGCTGATTAACAAACTTCTAGAAAAGCCAAGTGCCAGATGGCTTACAGTTGGCTTGAAAGGTGTATCTGATCTAGTCTAGACAAGGCCAGCATTCACCACCTCTGACTCCAGCATGGTGGAAAAAGAACTCTATAAAGAAGTGAACCCTCACTTTGCTCACAACTCAAGCTCTGTCAAATTTAGTTCTGTTTGCTTCCACATACATTCTCTCTAGAAGCCTCACCAGAATCAATAGGGCTCCCCACAGTGTCATCTCTTAGACTTTTCAGTTTCAGAGAGTCATTATCATTAAAGAGAAACCGCCTCACTGACTGCTGCCTGGTACCTTGACTGACAGGTGAATTATGTTGACTTCATCAATTTTTATTTGCATGTAAGTGTTTCATTTTTGTGACTGTTTAAGATGCGAATGATATTTTTTTACAATAAAAGATCATAAAAGAGAGGACCAGCCTCAAACATTTCATTTCATTTTAGATCTTTCCAGGAGAAATCTGATTCTGTATTAATTTTTGGCACAGAGCAGAACTGCAAATTCTAGATCAGCATCATTCCTTGAATTCTTCTGTGTTGTTTTGCTTGTCTGTGTGCTCACATGTGTGCATATGCCCAAGCAGGCCAGAAGACAGTGTCAGATCCCCTGGAGTCAGACTTAAGGATGGTTGTGCTGCCTGATATGTGGTTGGGAACTGAACTTGGGTCTTCTGCAAGAGCATTGCATGTACCTAACTGATGAGCCATCTCTCCTGCCTTCTATCACTCTAATTCCTGCTGAGAAGAAATAGATGTTTTCAAGGTTTAGAATATCAAGCAAGTTTAAATATCTATGTAAGTGATAATCCAGTCTTGATTTAGTAGAATCTCATTCAATATTTGGGCTCTCTAGGAGATAGTGAAAATGTGGTTAAAATAACAGTTTACTGTTCTAAAGTATTTAGTCAGCAAAATAATATCTTTAAAATCCTTGGCAGTTGACTATGCAGTGCTTAAACATTAATGGTTTGAAGAGGATGAATACTTTTTACTTGTGACTTAAAGTTCCTTTTGTTTTTTCAATGCTGGGGATCAAATTCAGGGCCTTGAGCATGAGAGGCAAGCACTCTACTACTGAGCTGTATTCCCAGCCCTTTACTTACACCTTTTTTAAAATTAAGAAAAGGAGTTTTAAGAGACAATGGAACTCACTTGCTGCCTTCGAGGGTCTCCCGTAACCTGGGCCTGCTCCATCCATCTAGGGCCTTCCAACTGCTGCTTCATCAGCACTGTTCTCTCACACCAACTTCCTACTGTCCTTTCCCTCACTGTGTGCATTGGCATCTTCGTGCTGCCTATCCTCAGAATTCTTTTCTTTCTCCCAAGTGTGGATGTGGAACAGATTTTCACAAAATGGTATCTACTACTAAAGAAAAAGTATGGAATTATTTAATTCTGTAACACTTGATATGATTGTTATTGTATTTAGTGTCATGGAAAACAGGATATATGAGTACAGAAATGGAAAAGCACAATGTAAATCTGACTGCACACTGTCTCTATAGAAAGGCCAAAGTATCCTTCACAGAGCTCTGGGAACAGGACACTGGTACTCCAGGCCATGACAGTCTCACAATAGCCCAGAGCACTGCAAGGCATGTGGCTGGACTTGAGCCCCAGAGCTTTGCCTCTCTGGATGAGTGGAGCCCTCAGACTGAATTTGCAATTCTAAGAAGTTTCTGTAGGCCACCCCTGCTGCTAGCCCAAGAGCTACACTGAGAAGCAACGAAGGAGAAATCAATGAGCACAGGTTCTGAGGAACTTTGGTTCTTGACACAAGTAAACTGCATACATTTAATATACCACAGAGGCTGAGAGAATGTAAAGGACAAAGAAAAATCAAGGTCAGGAAAGAAATGGCAGTAAGTCTCTTTAGGGCATAAGACCTATGAGGCTGATGGAAATCAAGCCTGGATCACACAGTATCTATTGACACTAACAGTGCTTGTTGCTCTAATACAGAGAGAAAAGTGCAGACAACCAAAACTCCCTTTAACAGACTCTGTCAAATAAACTCTGATAAGCTTACATGCAAAGGACTCAGAAGGAATTAGGTTTATCTGAATATACTGATGTGCAAAGATTTCAAGATACATATACTTTGAAAGTGGTTGCTACTTCCTTGTGCGGGCCTGAGATCGAGCCTCAGTGCCAAAAAATCCAAAGTACAGGAAAGATGTATCACTTCTCTGAATAACTTTATGTCCCATATTTAACTATACACATAGTTATGTTTTATAATTATATATCTTTATAATTTAATATTGTAAGATGTGATTGAAGGAACCCCTCCCCTCCCCCAGCAATTCCAGGACAGACACTCCAGCCAAACTCCAGCCAAACTCCCAGAGTTCACAAATATCTGAGACTTTTACAGCTCCCTGACCCACAGTCCCTGACCCAGGCTTCAAAAGGGTCTATAAAAAGGGATTACTTCCTGGCAAAAAGTTTTACAATCTCCCTTAAACATCAGTCAGACGTCAAGGGAACCCCTTCCCATAAAAAGGCCTACTGACCAGTTAGGCGAGGCTAATGGCTTATCTCTCTCCCAGGGAGAGTTAGCCTCTCACACTCTCCTTGAGGGAGCTTGTCCATTCCAATCTGGAGCCAGGCACACCAGCCCAGTTCCCCAGCCCACTCCTCTACAATGAGGGGTCTAGTCTTCCCCACCTCCTTGGGGAGGCTAGCCCCAGGAGGGCTAGCATTTCTCCAGTCCTGAGTGTGGAGAAGCTAGTTCCAGGTTGTCTTCTCTCTTTCCCCGGGGTTCCTTAATAAACCGGTCCTGTTAACTCCCAGCACTCTGGTCCATTTTCTGCTGTGTCTCTTGAACCCAGACCTTACAAATACGAGTCTGCACAAACAGCATTCAGGGCAGTAAGCAGTTGCTGGAGTATATTTCCTCTTACAGCTATACGATAACCTTAAAACAATTTATTTTCATTTTATGTGTGTGAGTGTTTTGCCTGCATGTATGTAAAGATACCCATACATGCAATGCCTGTGGAGGTCAGAAGAGGGTACTGGCTCCTCTGGAGTTGGAATTATGGATGTTGTTAGCTGCCATGTGGGTGCATGGCACTGAATGCAGGTCCTCAGCAAGAGCAGCCAGTGTTCTTAACCACTGAACCATCTCTCCAGCCCCTACAATAAACTTGGGAGACTATGTTTGGGTAGAGGATTTGGTAGAGGAAATGGATTTAAATTATTCATTATGTGCTTTCCTACATGATTCACATATATAATGGTAGACTGTATTATTTCTAGTTTAAGATCATCAGTAATTCACATGACTTTTGTAAAAGTGGACAGCAGGAATACAGACAGATTAGCATCTTCATACAACCTTCATACAATGACACACCTACTTTGGGAAGCAGTGTCAGCTTCTTCAACTGTAATTTTCTTGTTCAACTAGCAATGAAATGACCCTTGATCACCAAGAAAAATCAAGACATATATACACAAAAGACTTGCGTGTGAATGTTCATAACAACACTATTTAATAGCCTCAAAGTGAAGACACTCTCAATGCCCATCAGCTGGTGGTGTATGAACAAAGTGGGGCCGTGATGCTCCACCACACTGCAACTTTTCCTTTCTTGTCTGGCATGTAAGGAGCTTGGACATTACCTCCCCTCTTCACACAAGAAGAAAGCTGAAAAGCAACCCAACAACTCTTTTTCAGAGCCTTTTGAGAGTTTTAATCACAGAGTGAGCCAGTACCACTTAAGTAAAGACCTGGGCAGATATAGAGACTCACAAGTCTCCAGGAGTAGATGCCAGCAAGCAGAAACCCCCACAGGAAAGAGAAATGGGGCAGGGATTTCTAGTCTAATTTCATAGTGTGGAGTATTTAAAGACTTTGTGGGGAGTCTACAGCTTCACAAGTTTTACCTGAATAAATCCTGATTGGGATCTCACAGACACCACCAGAGAATAGTCTCTCCATGCTTCGGGAAGGGAAGGAAATGAGGTATTTAAAAGCATGCCTGGTACAATTCTGTTCCTCTTATCCAAGCTTTTTCTCCAGAGTCTCACCTACTGGGACTTCATCTGGGTCTACGTGGGCCCCGGGGAGATAAGTGCTCCACTCCCAGCTCTCCAGTTTCCTCTCATGTTGAGATGGTAGTGGCTGAAGGTCTCAACCCAGGATGTGCAGGCTGAAGACTGAGATCTAATCACAGGCAGCAGGAGCTGCAGGGCTCCTGTGGAGGAGGCCTGCAGACTGCGCGACTCTGATAATACCTAATCTCTAGGGAAAGACAGGCAAACTTACGACCTCAGAGAAACTTAGACTCTGACACCTAAAGCTACAGCAAATAGCAAACAGAGTCTAAGCCCTAGCTAGACAAACAGCAGGTCAACTTATCTTAGTTCTCCTTATCCAATGCATCATGTCTGGCTTTCAACCAAAAGGAAAATTACAAGGCATACAAAAGAAAAAAACCCAAACTCAAAGTCAAAACAAGGGAAATCAGAATCCCCCAAAGTCACCTCTGCTCAAACAGGGATAATTTCTCCACAGTGTGAACAGACAGGTGAAGTATAAAAACCAAACTCAGATCTGGCCTGAATATTAGAATGACCAGACTGGCAATCTAAAATGCCCCTGGTTAATATGTTGAAGGGTTTAACAGTTTAGATGGAGCAGAAGAAAAAGGATGTTGAACAAAAGCTTCCAAACTGCTGGAGTTAAGAATACCCGAGAACTGTGAGACAGTTACAAGAGGCTTAGATAGGAACACAGGAATCCAAGGAGAGGGAAGACACGCAGAATGCATGTGTGGACCCAGCTGCTCAGAGAGCACAGAGCAGGACAGCTGAAACCGCTACCAGCAGCCCTAGCCTGTTCACGCTACAGAAATAAAAGAAAATCCTAAAAGACACTGGATGAAAACACACTTTGGGCCCAGTAGCACCCGGAGTGTAAGAGGAGATCTTAGGGAAAAGGCTGAAGATGGTTAAGAGAAAAAAAAAAAAAATCTGCTAACCCAGAACTGGAACCCAGTATAAATTGTTTCCCAAACATGAAGAGAATGAAAGATCTTCTCAGATAAACACAGACCTAGGGATCTGTTGTAAGTAGAGCTCCCTTGCAAAAAAAAATGCAAAATTTTCAGGGAAAGATGAAAGTGACATAATCAGAAATTCAGATCTGGCTAAGAAAGCATCGTGAGCAGTGAAGGTAAAGTGAGAGCATTTGTCTCTCTGCCTTTGCTGCTAAGGAACGAGCTTGCGTGACCACCCATAGCTTATGCTTAGGATGGCAGCAGTGCTCAGAGGGACCACCTGTGAAGTGCTGTGACTGAGAAATGGACTTTGAGAAGGACATACTATAGTAGTTATGTTTTCAGGCCTTGGGTGTAAACTGTCTCATGTGGGAGGCTGTGGAACCCTTGGGACCAAGGCCTCGCTCCCAGATGGGGGTGACAGGGGCCTCGAAGTGAACCTGCTTCTTGTTCAGGCCCAAGTTCTGTGTGTCCAGATCCTGTAAGATGTATCAAGTCATGCTGAAAGCTCCTCCTGCTACGGATCCCCTAGCCGTCACGCCCTCCGCACCATGACAGTCAAGGCTGTGAGCCTAAATAAACCTCTCCATCTTTAAGCTGCATTGCTCAGGTGTCTGGTCACAGTGATTTAAAAAAGTCAATGGCAGCGATTCTGAGCCTGGTCACAGACATGCTGGGTCTCTGTAAATCTGCCTGCTTTTCTGAAGTCTTCAGAAAAGTGTAATCTCTCCTTTTCTTCTCCATATTCCTTTTCTAAACAGGCTTTCTCTAATCCTTGGGATGCCCCAGCACCTTGTATTTCTCCCTTTTATTCTAAAGACTCCTTCTCTCTGCCATGTGGCGGCCAGTCTGTCACGTGTCTGACCTCCATGCACTCTCTAAACCTGCAAGGCTTCAGTGACTCTTGCCCTTCTCCCCTCTATTCTCCTCCTCAAGACAGAGGCCGAGATCACCAGCTTGCCTGCCCTGAGAGTTTTCTTTAAAATTCTAATAAAATTGTCCTAAAGCTTCCATTTGACTCCATTCTTAAATTCTCTTATGAATGGGACTAAGAACCCTCTAGGGATGCTCTTTCTCCCTTGTATCTTCATGGCAACCATAAAGGGACCCAAAAATCTAACACCTTATTTATTTGGTGGCCGTGGGGAGATTTTCCACAGTTGTGTGGGATCTGTCAGCCTTTATCTATCTTGCTATCTTTCTTCTGGGATTTCCAGGCCATAATTGGCTTGCCTCTTGGAGAAAAGAAAAGAAAAAAAACCCAGATTCTTCTCTGCTGGACTTTTTCTCAGGCTTTCAGGTTTGTTTGTTTGTTTGTTTTCCTCCCCACCATGGTTCTTTAAAGGAGGACAGACCAGAGAGGCATGGGATGTTAGTCCCCAGGCCCTGTTGGGTGGCAAGCAATGCTTAGAACATGTGATCTAAAGGCAGAGGCTCTTCTAACCATATTCAAGCATTTTAAATTTCCGTGAGCATGGAGAGTCACATGCATGTTCGGCTGGGACATGTGCTCCCTGAACAGCAGCCCAGTGACATGTGCAGACACAGCTCCTCATTTCTTCTGCTGACTTCATGGTTTCTTTCCTAGCAACAACTTGTTTCTAGAACGATGAGATCCAGAGAACATTACTTGGCATTCACAGTTACAGTACATGGTAAGAAAGAAAACACAAAGACTACCTCCCTTGGTTTGAGACCATGAATTCCTTTGCTTTGCTTTCCTTGTTCCTATTTGGAGCCTACATATCTGAGGGTACGCTCTCCTGTTATATCAGTATAACTTACCTTTTCTGAAAGAAAAGGAAGTTGCAGTCTACATTTAAATTCTGAGATATGTGAATTCCATAGGGCTTGTATTTTGGTGGGAGAATGGGCTCATTTTATCATGGAGCTGAGCTCACTAAGGTAGCCATGTGGCTTTCTCACCATCTTAGCTGGTGACCTCACCTATATGGAGGCAACTATGTGATCAGGTAGCCATCTTGGTTGATGACATCATCAGTATGATGACAGCCATATGACTTGCTTAGTCACATTTCCAAAATGGCAGCAACCCATGTGACCTTGAGGCCATCTTAATTAATCCATCCACATGGTATAATTCAAGGGAGAGAATACTTATTAAGTCTTTCAGGTTGTCTATCTCCATTAATAGATACAAAGTAACTGATTGTGAGTATAAGCTTTCATGCATCTGGTCCCCACTTCAAGTATAGCCGGGGAGGATGAGGTTTGACACTGGTAAAGGAAGATAGTTCTGTCAGCCTCATTCTGCTTGATCATGAGTACTCACTGCCAAGTACCCATGGTTTCATAAAGTTTAGAAATATCAGGTGAAGTGACCTCTTAAAATCAAATGTTCTATCACTTGTCAGTTCCTGTTCCCAATAAAGGACCCAATAGATGAGATGACTTGCCAAGACAAATGTACACAGGCTACAAGGAGGACAGATGTTTTCAGTCCTGTCAGTAGTCACTGGACTCAACAGCTCTCCCATCCAATGTAAACCATTGAGTTAAATTCTACAAAGAAGCAAATGCCTTTTTGTATAAATTATATTGGCAAATTGTTGTGTGCTGTTTGAGCAGTGGGATCTGTAGATGGGATTGGCCCTCCCTCTTCAGACTTAAGCATGTTTTCTCAAAATGTTTTCCAAGACTCTTGTCCTGGTTCAGGCTGGCTCCCTGACTCCATGACAAGGAAAAAGAGCCTAAGAGTAAAGACATTGTGCAGCTGAGAACAACTGAAATGGAAACTACTTTAAAAAGAGGTGATTAAAATATCATGGTATAAAAATGTCTTTTAAAACCAGCTAATGGGATTTCTCTATTCTGTTGCAACAATGAAGAAAGTAATTAACACAGACTAATGCAAATGTGACTACAAAGATATATTTAACTACTTAATGAAAGAAACAACAGGATAGATTAAAGAGAGAAATAAAATACTATTTACAATTCATGGAGAGGATAGAGAGAACCCTCTCTGTAAAAAAATTCCTTAGTTGGTAACTCAAGCATCATAGTTTTCCTTAATTAATTATGCCAGAAGTTATAAACATCAATTTGATAACATTTTACTAGATGCCTGTTGCTTTTTCTATCTATTGTTTAAATTCATTCAAAGCAAGGTTTTAGTAGATCATGCTTTGAGCTACATAAAATAAAAGAGATTTTTAACTGTTTTGTGTTTTTTACAAGGTTTACCTGGGAACTTATAAAGCCACAATGTATACATGAGTAATATTAATTTATTACATTATCTTATGTGTGTAATTTGGATTACACATTCTTTTAATGAGATGATGCTGTACTATACTCTTCTAAGCCAAATATTTACTGTCTTTACAACTTTAGCTGTGTGTACTTACAAAAGAGCATCACATTTGGGCTTGTTGCCTATTGTGTTCCTTCATTAAAGGAGAGGTAAAAGCAGGGTCACTGGACCCTCCCCTGAGTATCCAGTCACTCTTCTCGGCAAGCTGAATGTAATTCTTCCCTAATCACATGTGGTCTCCTGGATTTAGATAGGGCTAAAGTATATAATCTGGGGAAGGCAGGAAAGAGGGGGCACCCATGGAGATTATGGGGATGTCAGCATATATGGTGGGTAAAGACCTTACAGTGCAATTACTCTCAGGTCACCCATGCACCTGTCAGTAATCCTCACCCATCTCTGTGAGTGAACTCATTGGCTCCCCAGGGTTAACTTTGGTGTAATCAAGCATTAGTTTGTCAGTAGAACCTTAGAAAGGGAATAACATTGCTTAGTGCTATCGAGAAGAGAATTTTCACAACAAATTTATTTGTTAATACTATTATGTCTCATGGTATTAAGAAAGGAAACGAGAAGGTGAAAGATGTTAGAAGGATATGAGAATGGAGGTATTTTATTAAGAAGAATTTCTGCATGACGATTAAGATGGTTGGATATTTCCAAAACAGGCAAGTATTACAGAACTGAAGACAGCCCTCTCAAGATCCTTTTACTTTTTATTTTGAACAAGGTCTCACTAACTTTAACAGGTGGGTCTTGAACTCACTAGTAGCTCAGGCTGTCTTTGAACTCATATTCCTCCTCCATCAGCCTTTCAAGTCTCTCAAAGGTCCATGTTACGCTTTTGTTCCTTTCACTTTCGTTATCCCTTTCTCCCTCCCATTTCAGATAATAGCCACCTGGGTAGGAGATGCTATCTGACTATAGTTTGGGGGTTGTATTTCCCTAATGACAGGTGAAATTTAACACATGGTGTGATGGTTTGTTTTAAATGTCAACTTGCCGCAGCCTAGAATAATATGAAAATAGAATCTCTATTGGCAAATTATCTAGATTAGGTTGGCCTATGGGCATGTCTGTGGGGGACTGTCTTGATTGTAATTGACCTAGCTCATTGTGGGTATTACCATTCCCTAGGTAGAGGGTCCTGAACTATACAGGACAGGTGAGAGCAAGGTCTTGACTGTGGATGTGGTGTGACTGACTGTCTCAGGCTCCTCCCACTCTGACTTTGGTTTAATTATGGACTGTATCCAGGGACTATGACAAGCCAGAAGAACCAGTTCTTCCTCTATGTTACTTTGGTCAGGTATTTTATCATAGCAACACAGACGAAGATAGGATACCATGTATTCATGTGCTTGTTGGCTTCTTGGGTGGAATGTCTGTGAGAGTACTCTGCACTCTTGATACTTGAATCTTTAGCTACTGAGTTTTAGATCTCAATTAATACATCTTGAATATTAATTTTTATCAGATAAAATTTCAAAACCATTTTCACCTGTTCTTCAGGTTGTCTTTTACTTTGTTTATAGTGGGTTTAAATTTGTTTATTAGTTTATATTAATTGCACAAAATATTGATGCACAAATGTTTATTAATTCTGATGAACACTAATTTGTCAGTATTGTTCTTTTCTGATTGTGTTTTTGATGCTGATCCAAAAATACATGGCCAAATCTAGTATCATGCAAATTTCCCTCTACATTTTCTTCTAAGATTTTTGCAGTTTGACTCCTATAGGTCTTTGATTCATGTTGAGTTATTTTTTTCAATACAGTTTAAGCTAAGGGCCCTGTCTCATCCTTTTGCTTACAGACATCCAGTTTTCCCTGTACCACATGTGGCAGAATGCCCTTTTCCCAGTGAGTGATCTTGGTGCCTTTGCCCATGAAGGCAAAGGTTTAGTTCTGGGATTTCTCTTATAATTCATTGGTCTATATGAGGTCTTTCTATATGCTGGAACCATGCTGCCTTCATTACTGTAACCTGTTACTATGTTTTAAGATTATGAAATGTGACTCTTCCTATTAGGTTCACATGTGTGCGTGCATGTGTGCATGTGTGTGTGTGTGTATGCTCCACCTTTATTTCTGAGACAGTGTGGCTCATTGGTTGGCTGGAGCACACCCACCAGGCTAGGTGGCTGGTCAGTCTCAGGGCTCTTCCTGTCTCTGTTTCCCCAGTGCCTGGTTTACAGGTGTTCATAGCGCTGTTATGCACAGGTTCTGGGCATTGAACTCAGGTCCTCATGTTTGGGGGAAGTACTTTGCCACCTCAGTCAATTTTCTAACCCTCTGCTTGTACTTTAATAAGATTACTATGATTATGACACTCTTAATTCCATATAAATTGGAAATATGAAATGTTATATGGAATTATTGTAGTGATTAAAAAAATCTTTTGTTAACTTTTGGTAGCTTTGACACTAAAAACATATTTTAGAAGTGCTAACACTGTTAGTTCATTAAAAAGTCTAGTGCTGGCTAAGAATAAGAGAAATAGTTCTTCCAATCATTGCTACAACTAAAATCATAGTTAAATACAATCATTCTAAAATGCATATGGCAGTATATATGAAAATTAAAAGTTTACATTTTCTTAATCCAGACATTCCACTCACACACTCTATAGATACAAATCGGCATAGTTAGAATGTACAATGATAGCTGTTAAACCATGAATTGAACTCGGCAACAACAGAAATGTGAAGGCAACTCCGACAACACTGGTAAACAAAAACAAAAAGAAAGCAACACGGAGTTTTCTTTTCTTTGTTTTTTGAGACAGAGTAGTCATAGCTGGCCTATGGAGACCAGGCTGGACTCGATCTCACACAGATCCAACTACCGCTGAGTGCTGGGATTAAAGGCATACTTGGCCAGAACACAGTTTTATCTCACACAGCTATATTACAATGATTCCTTTACCTTTAGGGAAATGTTTCCTTGTAGCAGAGGGTGAACTGAGCAGATTATTTGGAAGTTCAAAATCTTTCTTGCCTAAATTTTTAGGTTTAGATGGTGCTGTAAAATGAGAACATTGAATATTAGATACTAGAAGTAAAATAATTTCAATTTAAAGAAAGTTAAATCTGGGGCCAGAGAGATAACTCAGCAGTTAAGGAGACTGGCTAAACTTACAGAGGACCTAGGTTCTAGTCCCAGAACCCACATGGTGGCTAACAGCCACCTGTAACTCCAGTTCTAGGGTATTCAACAGCACCTTTTGTCCTCCAAGGGCATTGCCGGACAGGGGTACACTTACATACATGTAGGCAATACACTCATACACATAAAATAAAAGTAATAAATAATTTTTAAAAGTTAAATCTTAACTGGGCATGATGGTGCATGCCTTTAATCCCAGCACTTGGGAGGTCAGGGGAAGGTAGGTGGATCCCTTTGAGTTCCCTCCTTTATGGACAGAAGGTGATATTCACACAATGGAAAACACAGTGCAAGAATGGAGAGAGAGAGCTGGGATGTGGCTCAGTTGCTAGAGCACATGCCTAGCGTGCATGGCAGGCTGGGATTCATCCTAACACTACATAACTAGAGTGCGGTGACACAGGACTATAATCCCACCAGTTACAGCGAGAGGTAGGGAAATCAGAAGTTCAAGGTCACTCTCAGCTGTACAGCAAGTTTTTTGTTTTGTTTTATTTCTTTAATGTCAATTCCTAAATATAATGCCAAAGCGTTACAGGCAGGGCTTCCCTTAAGTTTTCTTTTACTGTTTTTACAGTTTAGCTCTGACTTATTATAGTCTTTCAAGATTCCATATGAATTTAAAAATGGACTTCTATTTCTGTAAAATGTCCTTGGAATTCTTATAGGGATTTTTCAGACTCTTTAGATCATGTTCTGTAGTTTTGTCACTTAAAATATAATTTAATACTGCTAATACTCCAGTCCATTAAAAAAAACCCAGTGTTTTCTAGGAGAAAAGGAAACAGTGTTTTCATGTGCTTACTGGCAGAACTATTACTTGTTATCATTTTGGAAAGTATGTGACAATATTTATGAAAATTTAAAGGGTATATATGCTTAATCCAACAATCCCACTTACTCTAATGATGAATTAGAATGATTATATGGCTCCTTAGAGACTGGTTACAAAAGACAGTTACTTCAAAACCTCTGTATTAGTTTGTGTGTATATGTGTTCATGTGGGAGTGTTCATATGTGTGGGTCCACATGCATGTATGTGAGTTTGTTGATGTCAGTGGTCAACCTTGGACTTCATTCTTCAGGTACTATGCATCTTGTGCTTTTGAGACAGGGTCATTCATTGTCCTGTAACTCACTGTCTGGGCTGTATAGGCTGGCTAGTGAGCTGCAGGGCCACACCTGTGTCTGCCTCTCTAGTGGGAACATACAAGTGAGATACCACATACGGCTTTTTGTCATACATGGTTTCTCTGTCTTGAAATCAGGCCCTCATGTTTACATGGCAAACACTTTACTGATTGAATGATCTCCCTAGTCAACATCCTACTCGTGTGTGTGACTCTGTGTGTATATGTGTGTCATATGGTGTGTATGTTGTGTGGTGTGTACCTGTTTGCATATATACATGCACATGCACATATGAGGCCAGAAGGTGGTCAGGTTTCTTCTTCAACCAATCACCTCTCTCTCTCTCTCTCTCTCTCTCTCTCTCTCTCTCTCTGTTTCTTGGGAAGGGTCTTTTATTGAACCATGTTCTCAATGATTTGTCTACACTACAAGTCAACAACTCCCAGGCAGTCACCTGTCCCTGCCTCCCTTGGGTTGGAATCACAGGAGCCTGTCACTGTGCCTGGCTTTTTATGTGGTGCTGGAGACCCTAACACAGGTCCTAATGCTTGCATGGCAAACACTTTACTGACTGAGCTGTATCCCCAGCCATACAATACTCTATTTCAGAGAATAATAAACAGCATACTAAAAATGTATACAATTTGATTTATGGCTCCATTGATTGTACTCGCAAAAACAAAAGCCTATAGGTCTTTCAATGATGAACTATTGAGTAAGTTTTGACATATTCTCATTTCCAAACCTCATGTAGAATTGTAAAGGACTGAGAGATGAAGAAAATCTACCAATTTACCTGGGCTAATGATAAGGAACATCTATATATAGCAGTATACAACCAAAACCCCTCCACATAAATCTTTACAGTGACATCCTGGGAACACATGCTGGGTTCCTAACTTTGGCTGTTTGTTAAGAGGGCCCACACGTTCTGGATACTGGTAAATAGAAACAATGAGAACGGAACAGAGTTTTATCTCACACATCTCTATCACAGCAATTCCTTTACCTTTAATGAGACGTTTTCTTGAAGCAGAAAGTGTACTGCGCATATAATTTGGAAACTTAAGCTCTTTTTCATCTACATTTTTAAGTTTATACTCCTCTGAAAAAATGAGAACAATACCATTCAATGATACTAGAAATAAAATAAATGCAATTTTCTAAAAATTAAGATAAATCTCAGTCCCCTTCTAAAGCTTCCTTGAAACTCTGTTGTGTAGACAAAACAACTTAACCATCAAATAGATTGTATGTATTTTTCTTTCTTGGTAAATGATGTGTTATAAATATCAATATAAGAATGCAATTCAGGAAAATTGAAGAGTAGAGATGAGTGTGATGGTTCACATCAGCACTTGTGAGGCCAAGATAGGAGGGTGATGACACTCTGAAGGCCTGCCTGGCTGACATGTGGATGCCAGCCTTTTGATACATGGCAAGACTCTGTCTCAGAAGACTGGCGCTGAGCACTTCGTGGTCTCTAGCTCTCTGCGTGTTGACCAGTAGTTAGTGTTTGTATTAATCGTCATCTACTCGACAAAGACACATCCCATCCAGGAAGTATCAAAGGGGGGGGCAGGATATGAGAGAATGAGGTTGGGAGGGAAAATTTGGTGGGTAGACAGGAGAGGATTTGGAAGTGAGGGAATGGAGGTAGACTAGATCCAAAAACATTATATCCACGTATGAATACTAAATAAAACGTTTACAAAAGGATAGAACTTGGGATGGAGAGATGGCTCAGGGGTTAAGAGCACTGGCTGCTCTTGCAGAGGACCTGGGTTCGATTCCTAGCACCCACATAACAGCTAACTCCAGTTCGAGGGATCCAATGCCCCCTTCTGACCGCCACAGACATTACATAACATGGGTGCACTTACATACATGCAGGCAATACACTCATGCACATAAAATAACAATAAATGAAAAATAAAACTGTTATATACAAATGTCAGAGGGGAACACTTTAAAAACAGTAACATAATAAACAAAACTATGAATAACTGTACCACAGAATTTCAGGTGTATACTATATGAAATGATTTACATTCTTAGAAAGAAGGTAGCATTTCCACAATGAAAATTACAGTGCCTGAACGGAGTGAGAGTCTAAGAAGTGTCATAAACACATGTGAATAGTATTAAAAGGAAAATATAATAACATAATTTTAATACCTATTTGGTGACAAATATTAAAATAAAAAGCAGAATGTGGGCTAATTGCAGATAACCTTATAAGTTAATGGACAAAATTTACACAAACATGCTGAATTTCTCCAATATATTTTTTCATAAAAATGAAAAATTCCATTCATTCATTAAGACAAACGTTTGCTTTAAATTATATACATATTATTATCTTTAGATCCAGAGTGGATTCTCTGATAGAAAATGACTCATCCTCACTTCTTTATTATTTTTATTTTTTATGTATATGAATGTATTGCCTGCATGTAAGTTCACCCATGTCATGTAAAGACTGCAGGGGTCAGAAGAGGGGGTCAGAGCCCCTGAAACTGGAGTTACACACAGTTGTTAGTTGCCATGTGGGTGCTGGGAATCCAACCTGGGTCTTCCAGAAGAACAGCAGATGTCCTTAACCTCTGAGCCATTTCTGCAGCCCCCACATGATTTCCGTTCAACACACAAAAGGAGACCATTCATCCATTCATGCATCGCCAGCGAGTACACAGTGTGGACGTGGGTCAGTAAGACTGAGAGGCCCCAGGTGCTGCAAATAGCAGGGCTGTGGAGACGAGGTGCTGAGCCTGTTGGGGTTCAGGTGACGTATGCCACAGGTCCCAATTTCTTGACATCCTTTCCAAAATTTATTCTTATTTTTTTAATTGTTTTTAGTACTAGGGATTGAACCTGGATGCTGTCTGTGTTAGTTTAGGCAAGTACTCCAAGCCTGAACCATACCTACCCCACACTCTTCACTGACAGTTTTTAGACATGGCTTCACTAGCCCCCCCTTCCCCTGCCTTTTGAGATAAGGGTCTCACTATGTAGCCCTAGTTGTCCTGCAACTTGGTGTGTGGATCAGGATGGCTTTGAACTAAGAAGTACACCTGCCTGTGCTGCTCAGTTTTCTTGTTGAAAGTAGTAATTAATACTGTCAATTTGGTAGAATCTGGTATCACTCGGGGGTTGGGCCTCTGCAACAGGACTGTGAGGCATCGTCCTGCTTCCCCACTGTGCGGAGCACCATTCCCTTGCCGGGAGCTTAGATTTTGTAAATGGAGAAAGGGAACTGGGCAGCGGCAGCATCCACTGCTCTTTGCTTCTTGACTGTGGATACGATAGGACCAGCTGCTTCAGGCTCCCGCGGCCTTGTCAGTATGGTGGGCCATACCTTCAACTGTGAGCTCCAATAAGTCCTTTCTGTTTTGAGTTGCTTTTTTCCAGTTATTTTATCACAGCAACAGGAAAAGTGAGATAGAAATTGGTACCAAAAGTGGGGTCATTGCTATGAAAAACTTGATCATGTGGTTCTTAGGCCTTTTAAACTGGTTTGTGGAAAGAATATTGCTGGAGCCCGCCAGCAGAAATCGAACCGTACCTGAATTGGGGAGTGAGGATTGAGAGAGAGAGAGAGAGAGAGAGAGAGAGAGAGAGAGAGAGAGAGAACACAGACTCCGGAGGGCTCTCAGTCAATACACAGGCCTTGACTTTATTTTGCTCAGTGTATTTATAGGAACAATACAACCATCATTTACATATGCAGGATTATTTAAAACACCTACATCTACTTAACAAAAGGTGCTAAGCCTAGGATTTAAGATAAGCTGTCCTCTTGGTGATTAAATCAGACCTTCCTACGAGGATTTACAAGATCCCTACAAGGATTTACAAGATCTTCAGCCTTGGGTTTACAGGATCTTCAGCCTTGGGCCTAAAATAATCTCTCCTTCAGGTGAATAAATCATTTACATAGCAAAATGCCCTAATCCCACAGCACTTCTGGGAACAGCAAGACTGATCCCTGCTTGATCCTAAACTAGGGCAAAGTTCAAGGCAGTCAAATGGCTCCTGATAGAATATGGAAGAGTTAGGAACTTTTGGCTACAAGAGCCCTCAAATGCTGTGAGCAGAGCTCAGTGGGCCATTCTGGCGAGAGCTGGGAAGACACGAATGCTGAGAGAAACGTAGAAAGTGGAGAACTTGCTCAAGAGGTTTGAGAAAGGGGCAGAGACTCTAATAGGAGTGAGATGGGGCCATTTGTGTGATGTCTTAGTCAAGAATCTGTCTTCATTTTGCCCATATCCTGAGGACCCGAATGAAGCTGAATTTAAGGTAATGGACTATTTCTTCGGCAGAGGAAATTTTAAGACAGTCCTGGTGCTGAGACCAGCAGGACTGAAGAGGATCTTCCTGTACTGCACAGAGACAAGAGACAGGGACAAGAGGAAAGGTGTCCTGAGGCAAAACCCCACTCACAGGGGCTCCATCTTGTGAATATCCAAGTTCATTTCAAGGAAGAGACTCTAAACAGGAGGAGTTTCCTGCTCCTTGAAGGAGACAGTCTATGACAGTGTTTTCCCAGTACCTGGAGGCTATGGCCTAGAGGGGCCAAGCTATGCTCAGCCTGGGAACCGAATATGGGTGCACTGTCCTTGTGGTTTTGCAGGCATGGAAAATGGAATGTTGAGGGGGTCATGAAGTCTTGCTCCATGGTTTTGGAGAGCAGCTGTCACAGGGTCAGAGTTCATGCAATGAGGTCCCAAGAGGCCATTGTGAATCTATGAAGGTGAAGTTTAAGTTGTAATGGCGATCCCAGGATACTAGAAATGCCAGGGCCATGTGATACCCTGCTGAAGAAACATGCAGGCATGGAGTTGAGCCAGCTTAAGAGATAGGGTATGTGTGCAGAGCTGGAGGAGTGGGGCTGCTCAAGCCACATAGGGCCCAGATAATTTCATTATGAGCCTCAGATACTGGACATGAAGTTACAGGATTTGGTGTTCTCCCTGCTGAGTTTTGGTCTAATCATTCCTTTATATCCCTATTCCAATTTGGAATGAGAATATTTATTCAATGCCATTGTATGTTGGGAATATGCAATTTGTGTTTTATTTAAGAGGAACTCCCAATTTAAGAGACTGCCTTGAATCTTAGGTGACAATATGCACTCTGGACCTTTAAACTATTGCAATTGTTAAAGAGTATATTGACTTTTGAACGTGGATTACATTTCCATGATGATATACCTCTCATGATGACCATGAAACTTTGCTTGTTTGACAAGGGGTGGAAAGTATGATTAAAGTGACATGTTTGGGTGGTGTGATGGTCAGTGTTGTCAACGTAACAGAATTTAGATTCATCTGGGTGTTGGGCGTCTGGCCATGACTGGGGGATTATCTTGATTACATTTGTTGAAGTGGCACAGTGGGTGGAGTAGCTTCCTGGCTGGGATCTTTGATTAGGTAAATGGAGAACAGGAATGGAGAAGCATCCATCACTGTCTGCTTCTTGTGTATGGATGCAATGTGACCAGGTACGTCAGGACCCTGTTTCCTTGAATTATTTGATATGATAAGACTTAAACTATGAGCCTAAGTAAGTCCTTTCCCCCCTTAAATCTAACCTTTATCAGACAAATAGAAAAACTAACTAAAACACTGAGTTTAGTGTCTCTATAAATCTATCTTTGGGTATTAATATTTTATCAGACATAAGATTTGTAAATATTTTCTCCCATCCTGTGGGTTACTTTTTACTGTGTTGACATTGTTCTTTTATTCTAGTTTTTTATTGACCTATATATTAATCGAAAGAAGATATTATACTTTGATATACACATTTTAAAAATTCCAATTAAACCATATTTGCTATATTTTTATTTTTAAACTGTGTATCTTTTATACTGATCCCAAAATACATCATGAAATACAGTATCAAATTTGTTTTCCCCCTACATTTTCTTATAATATTTTTTCACTTTTGCTCTTATTCAAAGGTCTTTGATTCATACTGAGTTAGTTTTAGAAACTCATATAAGCTAAGAGCTAAGTTCATCCTCCTGTTTGGGGACATTAAGTTTTCCCTACACTGTATGTAGAAGAATGCTTTTTCTCCACTCAGTGATCTTGGTGCCCTTGACCATGTAGATGAGAGTTTATTTCTGTGATCTCTCTCCTAGTTCACTGGTCTATAGGACACATGTCTGTACGCTAGATCAGAATGCCTGTATCTTGGTATTACATTTGAAAATTATGAAGTATGACTTTTCCTAGTTTGATCCTATTAACCATTATTTTGACTATTACTATCAGGACTTCACATGAACTTGAAAATGGATGGTCTTTCAATTTCTTAGGGAGATTTTTCAGAACCTTTTTATCACCTGCAGCTTTGACATTTACCAATAAAATTTAATGTTGTTCATATTTTCAGTCAATAAAATGTCTTGTGCTAGCCCAGGTGTGCTGCCAAATGCTTTTAATCCCAGCACTCCTGAGGCAGAGGCAGGCAGATCTTTGAGTTCAAGGTCAGCCTGGTCTACATAGTATTCCAGGCCATCTAGGGACATGGTGTGACCCTGTATCAAAAAACAAAACCATAACAAAACAAAAGACTGGTGTGGGCTACAACACTGGATGATGGGCCTTCTACACTGACCTAAATGCTAACCATATTTTTAAACAAATTATTTGGTAATAGCTAATAAAATTAAAAGAATTTATGTCATTAATTCAACAATTCCATTTACACACTCTATAGAAAATGTAGCATAATAAAAATATGTGCAATGATATTTACAGCTCCATTGGTTACAGGTGACTCAAAAAGAAAGTGCTGAGTAAGTCCTGATACATCCTCATCTTGGAACATCATAGAGAAAAGTAAAGTGGGAGAAAAAGAGAAAATTCTCCCAATTTATCTGGATTCCCCATTAAGGAGGATCTTATTACTATGCAGAACTATAAGTCATCCACACACATGTCTATTTACAGGACAACACAAAGGAGCACAAGCTGGGCTTGTAGCACTGGCTGTTTGTTAAAAGAACCCGCATGTTGAGGACACAGGCAATTAGAAGTACTGGGAATGGAACACAGAGTTTCAAACATCTATATTAAAGCGATTCTTTTACCATCGAGGAGTTGTTTTCTTGTAGTAAAGGTTGAAGTGTACAGAATATTTGGAAGTCCAATACCTTTCTTATCTAAGTTTATAGGTTTAGACTGCCCTGAAAATGGAAAAAAAAATCTTTGTTAGTGGTATTAGAAACAAAATAATTTCAATTTTTAAACTATCTAAATAAGTCTTAATCATCGTCTAAAGCAAACTGCAAGAACGGAGAGATGGGTCTGGGATGCAGCTCAGTTGGGAGAGTGCTTGCCAGCATGCACAGCAGTCTGAGCTTCATCGCAGCACCACATGAAATTGGGTGTGGTGCATTAAGAGTGTGCTCCTAGGGAAGAGGATCTAAATACAAGCAAAACAGATAGCATGAAATTCAGAAAAATTCAATAAAAGAGGAAAAACAAGACTAGAACTGCCTAATGCAAAGGTCAGTAGCAGAATGAAGAAAAACACCATTAACTGTGTATAAACGTTCATTTTTAAACACTATAAAACTATCTAGATTTTTAAAAATGAAGGTGGCATTCCAAGAATGAAAAGTACAGTACTCTAGCCATGGGGAGATGGCTCAGGGGCAGAAGCACTTGCCACACAAGCCTGGGGATCTGAGTCTGATACCCGAACCCACATGAAGGTAAGTCTCACCTACAACAGTATCTTCTGACTTCCACAGGCACACTGTGTCACATATGTTCCTCTTATGCACATATACACGATAATAAGAAAATAAATAAACTTAAAAGGAAGAAAACAAGGAGAAAAATATGGTGCCTGAATGAACTAAGAGACTAAGAACTGCTATCGTCAACACATCTGAGTGTTATTAAAAAAGTTTAATAATGAAAACACTTTTAATGTCTGTTTATTTGTAGATAGGTGTTAAAATACAAAGCAGAATGTGGGCTAATCAGAGAATACTTTATAAAAGTTAGCGGACAAATTTTATACTAATATGTTGGAGTTCTCTGATACTTTTCTTCCAAAAAATGAAAGAGTCCATTCTTTCATTCACTAAAGCAAGTGTTTATTCGAAAAATGCACCTGCCGTTCTTCAGAACCAAAGTGGGATGCTCAGGTATAAAACCATGTATCTCCACATCGTTTCTGTTCACCACACAAAAGGAGACCATTGTTGCAGCATTATCATGCCACATTATAGTTACACTTGAAATAAACAGCCTGACTCTTAACTTTAGTTATGAGTGGGTCCAAAAGAGGGCACTGGTTCCCCCAAACGTCTCCTCGAACTGTGCCAGTGTGTCAGGCCTCACCTGTGATTTTATCTAAAACTTTTTCTCCAGCTTCAGTTGAAGAACAAGTTTGGATCCACCCTTATCTTATTAGACAATACTGTCCTTTCAACCTTAGGACTAAACCCATACACACAATGTCAAGTATTCTTCTCAGTCTTCATTGTTTTCAATAAAGATGTGCTTCCTTTTAATGCTTTGATACATTAATTCTCAAACGTACCCAAATCCATTCATTATTTTGGGGGGAGCAGCAAACTGAGGTTTTGAGCAATCAAGATCAGGTGCCCAGGTCACAAGAGCCCATGGCTGAGTGACTTTGTAGTTTTTTTGCTTGCAAGGTTAAAAGTCTTTAGTCCAGATTCTGTCCATTTTATAGAACTAGTTCCTACGCGTTAACCTTTCTCTCTCATCAGATGGAAGCTACTGAGACAGAGAAGCCATGTGTGCTGCTGATGGCTGTGGAGGTGAGGTGCAGAGCCTGCTGGGGCTCGGGTGACACCTCTGTACCAGGCTCCAGTTCTCAACATCCTTGCCAACAGTTTTTCTAGTTTTTGATTGCTTGTTTGAAGCACTGGGGACTGAACCTGGGCATTTTCTTTTCACTGATAATTTTGAGCCATGTTCTCACTATATCGCCAGTGTAGATGAAAACCGTCCTGTGCTTAAACAGCCGAGCCATCTCCAAAGGCCCAAAGTAGACTTTCTTAGTTCTATAACATGTCTTTGGAATCCTAGGGATTTTCCCGGAGTCTTTAAGGCATTTTCTGTGCTATAGACAACTGACAAATAAAACATAATATTCTTAATACTGCTCAATCCATAAAAAGTACTAAGAACCAGGAAATAGTTTTCACATTCATGTATTGCCAAAAGTATTATGTACAATCTAGAATCTATACAGCAGTAGCTATGAAAATTAAAAGCACGTATGTCTGTAACTAAAAATTCCACTCACACACTCTGTACATACAAACTAGTATATCAAAAATGTCTAATGATATTGATTACATTGCTGATTGTAGCTGCAATGACAAAAATATAATAGTGATTACAAAATAACATATTGCATAAGCATGATATGTTCTCATTTCAGAACATCAAACAGAAAATTAAAAATTTGAGATATGAAAGAAATGGAATGACTTACCTGAATAAATAAAGATAAGAAGGATCTATGCACAGGACCCAGTTACCATACAGAGCCACAAAACCCTCTACACATGAATCTATTTACAGGAAAATAGATTTCCATTTACATGGAAATGCATGTTGACCTTGTAATACTGGCTATTGTTGGAAATGCCCCCACATTGAGGATACTGGTAATTATAATACTGGGAAAGGAACACAGAGTTTATCTTACACATCTACATTACAGCCATCCCTTTACCTTTTAGGAGACGGTTCCTTAAAGCATAGGGTAAACTGCGTCGATTATTTGGATGTTGAAAACTTTTCTTGCCTAAGTTTTTAGTGTTAGATAGGTCTGTAAAATAAGAACAACATTCATTAAAGATACTAGAAGTAAAATAATTTCAATTTTTAAAAAGTTAAATTTTAATAATTTTCTAAAAAGTAGTTTCCTTATTACTCTCTCCAATAATTTAGATAAAGCAGCTTAACCAACACAGTTTCTGTCTGAATGACTCTTGCCCAGTAGTATATGTGCTATGAAAATAAATTCATTATAGTGGCAGTGCACGTCTGTGGTCCCAACACACAGGAGGCTGAGGCAGGGAGTGTCTTGCCTGCCAGTCTGCCCATATGTGACACCAGCCTAGAAACACATAGTGCTTGTGTCTCAAAAAAACCCCAAACAAATAGAAATGAAATGCTATATGGAAATGCCAGACAAAGAACTTTTAAAAAATCAGTAGGACAGAATACAAAGCCCTACATAACTAAAATATAAATTTTCAGGTATAGTTTTACCTGAATATGGAAATACCCTCCTTTTTAAACAGAAGGTGACATTCACAGAATGGAAAATACCATGTAAGAATGGACAGAGAGAATAAGAAATGCTATTGTACACATACTAGGAATATCCCTGAAAAGAAGACATGATGAAAAATAGCTCTTCCTTTGTGGACACATGTTGAAATGAGAAAGTGTAAAAGTGACCTGTTAGAGAGTCTTTTAGCAAAATATAATGGGCCAAATTTACAAGAATTTTTCAATTTCTACATTGTAGTTCTTGTACAGAAATGGAATGTTCAAAGATCATTCATTAGGGCAAGTGTTTGTGTTCACAAGGTGGACCTGCTGTTCTCCCTCAGATCCAAAGTGAGACACTCCGGTAGAAAACACAGCCTTCCCGTTCGACACACCAAAGAAGACTGGTATCTTTTCTCTGTAGCCAGAGAGTAAAAGTACAGATGTGGGTTCCTGAGACAGAGAGTCATGTGTGCTGCAAACGTTCAAGGTGAGGTACTAAGCCTGCACGGGTTCAGGTGACACCTCATGCACCGGGTTCCAGTTCATTTTTCTCTCTCTAAAAAAATTTAATTAATTTTACTTACTTGTGCTTCTGAAGTTCAGAGGACCACTGGTACATTTTCTCCTTCAATCACATGGGTTTGGAGACTGAACTCATTGGACAGGTTTGGTGGCAGGCAACTTTACTGACTGAAACATCTCATGGGCCCAGGGAACAATTTCTTGACAACTAAGCCAACATTTGTCCTCATTTTCTTGTTTCAAGTTTTGGGGATTGAACCTGAGTATTTCGTTTGCAAGGCAAGTACCCTATCACAGAACTGCATGTATCCTGTCCTCCTGTACAAATAATTTTGAGCCATGGTCTTATCATGCTGCCTAGGCTCGACCTGAATGTGTAGCCTCACATCCTGCATCAGCCTTACAGGCAGCTGGATCCCATTCCAGCACCCACAGGCCTGTTATTTTTCTGACACTTATAAGCAGCAGTTTTTCCTTTTTTCTTTCCTTCTTCTTTGCTTTTTAATAACAGCCATATCACGGGAAGACCAGTTCTGTTTGTAGATCAAGGATGATTTCTGCCATGATTCTTCTTTCACATATTCCCTCAGTGGCCATACCATCAGAGAAACGGATCTACTTTCCTCCTACAACCATTAACAGTCATTAGCTCCTCAGGATGGATGAGGCCACAGCAGCAGCTCGGCTGTCCCTGGTGGACAGCTAGAGGGCCCAGTCCTAGCAGGTCTCCATAGCTGCTGCATGTTCAGACGTCTGCATAACTAGACGGTAGCAATGCATCACAGTACTCCCCATCTCCCCTCTCTTACACTCGTTCTGCCCTCGTTTCAGTGATGTAGCCTGGTCATTTGGGGTAGGATGATAGATGTCCCATTTAAGTTGATGGCCAGAGAGGTCTCAGAGGCTTCCAAAAGAATGCAGACTATTGCCGTTGCTCTTGGAGAGCCTACTGGTGATGACAACACATAGAACACAGATTACAAGAAGGACCTGGCCGGAGGTTTGATCCCTGTTGGCTAGCATTCACAGTGTTTGAAGTGGCTATGCAGACTGCTGGGGGAGAAAACTCAGTTTTGTCTCATCCAGTTGTGGAGCATGTGTGCTACAACACTGACCAGCAAGTCAAGACATGTTCCCTGGTACATGGAACTATGACTATTTTGAAGCTAACCAGCTGCTTATAATTGGAATTGAGGTCGGCTCCACAGGAGAAATAAACTCCTAGTCCTGTATACATGGTCAGAATCTTAAGCTGCTTAGGGCCTGGGCCCAGGAAAGTAACATACTATCACTGTTCCTCTAAATAAAAATGTCAAAACAATTTTAAAGTTTGGTCAAGCATAATTATCCTACATTTTTTTATTGTGTTTTTTTTATGCCATTCCAAAGCACATGGCCAAATCAAGTATCTTGCAGGTACCTTACATTTTCTGTTATTAATATTTTTGCAGTTCAGCTCTTACTTGTATACTTTGGTTTATGTTAAAGTAATTTAAGGTAAAGGCTCATTTCATTCTGCTTGTGAATATCCAGTTTCTCTATACCACGAGGAGCAGAATGCCTGTTCCTCATCGACTGGTCTTCATGCCCTTGACCATGTAATGGAGAGTTTGCTTCTGGGATCTCACTTCTGTTTCCCTATCTTTGTGTTGTCCGTCTGTATGTCAGAACCATAATGCTTTCACGGCTGCTGCCTGGTGGATTAAGTTTTGAAATTCTGTAGCATGACTTTTCCTAGTCGTCTCAGTGTTATTTTGGCTATGATAATCTTTCAAGATTCCATATGAATTTGGAAATTGACTTTTCCCCCACATATGTGTTTGTGTGTATGTGTATGTGTTGTGTGTGGTGTGGACACATGCTTTCATGTGTGTGAGTGTGGATGCATGTGCATGTGTGTTTGTGGGTATAGAGGCCTTAAGTTGTTGAGAATCTTCGTCCATCACTCCGCTTTTTACATTACTCAAACTCAGATCACTTATTTGGCTAACAGCCAACTGGCTACAGAGATCCCTTGACTCTGTCTTTTGAAAACAGAAATACTGGTGGGCTGCACTGCCCATCTGGAATTTTACATGGGAATTTGAGATCTGAACTTTCTTTCTTGGGCAGCAAGTACTTAAACTGCACCCATGTCAACAGTTTTTGGTTCTACAACATTTCTTTGGGATTCTAGAGATATTTTCTAGTCTTTAATAGGTTACTTTCTTTGCAACTGTCATATGGTCAATGTATTTTAGTATGGTTATTAAATTCATAAAAATCTAATGCTAAGAATTAGCAGGGAACAGTTTTCTCATACATTTATTACCATCTCTAATAGACAGAATCATTCTAGAATGTCTATGGCAGTATCTATGAAAGTTTAAAATATGAATGTTCTCCATACAAACATTTCACTGACACTCTGTAGACACAGACTAACACAATAACATATAATGAAAGTAATTGCCCCTCTGACTGTAGTTTCAGAAATGGAAAGTTAAAGGTGATAAAAAATGAAAATATTGTATGGGATCTTTGGGATCCCAGAGAGTCTCAAACAGTACTGGCAGGAAGATACTATTGCTGAAGACACTACATACCAGAGTTATAGAATGAACCAGGAAAAATTAGGCTGGTAGTGACCTCAAAGCTTCATCTCTGCTGGCTTGCTTTCATAGTACTAGAAGGTGCTATGCATGTTAATGCCAGAGAAACGTAATCACCAACCTTTCCCAGCTGTGAACCCTATGAACTTGACAAAATACACCCACTGGTACAATAGTGGAATAGATTTTATGGGAGTAGTAACTAACCATGTTTTAACTGGATTTAAATTCTGCTTTACAAAAGG
Organism: Eospalax fontanierii; assembly: GCA_035773235.1. Classification (NCBI taxonomy): domain Eukaryota; kingdom Metazoa; phylum Chordata; class Mammalia; order Rodentia; family Spalacidae; genus Eospalax; species Eospalax fontanierii. Next base: position 63,326,350 of record CM069540.1, on the reverse strand, counting down.
GAGTCCATACCTGACACTGTTGTCAGGGCCAAGAGCCTGGGGCTAGACAGATCACAGGCCACAGGAGAGAACCTACTACCGTCCTTCAGCTAAAGAGGCATAATACTAGGTGCCTATAATGACTTATTGTTATTCCCATAGATTAGTACATCTCTCAGCTTTCATCAGAGAAAGTTCTTCTTGAAGCTGGCAGTGATTAACATTAAGACCCATGAATGATCTACATGCAGAGAATGAGAGAGCGGGGTGCTCAGCCCTAACTGGGACACCCATATCGTATCCTCTAATCCCAAGTTCAGGGGTCATTGAAGAAGAGGGGATGGAAAGACTGTAAGGGCCAGCGGTGGTAGATGAATACAGGGAACACTGGTGTCTGGAAAACAAAGGGTAGTTGCACATATGGACCCATGGCACGCATGACAACACACACAAGACAAGCTTGACTGAGGCCCAGTGCGGGAGGTGAACAGGAAGCCCCAGCCCTAGCTGAGGATCTATTGGCAAATGATAGATGCTGGGATGAGAAGAGACAGTCTTCCTTTTTGGTGTGATACCTCATAGGTTGACTGGACTCCAAGGGATAGAGCCATACCCAAGAACACTCAGGAAACACAGATTAAAGGTTAGAGGCCTTACAAAGAGTAACAGAGGATATCAAGTTGAGGGGTAACATGGCAGGACGGAGCAAGGGTAAGGATGGGGAATACGATCAAAAAACATCATACGAAATTCTCAAATCAGTAAAATATTAAAAAGGAACTACTAAGTCTCATATGCTCTCATTTTAGAATGTCATGCAGAAAATCGAAGGTTTGAGATCAGTGAAAGAATGACATTGATTTTCCAGGTTCAAATGTAAGATGGCTCTATGTACAGGACACTATAACTGTATAGAACCATAAAAGCTTCCACACACATATCTATTTACAAGAAGAATAGTAGATCACATGCCAGGCTTGTATACTGACCGTTGGAAGGGACCCCACACTGAGGACACTGATAATTAGAAATACTGGGAAGGGAACCCAGAGTGTTACCTCACACATCTACACTATAGCGATCCCTTTACTTTTAAGGAGGGGTTTTCTTGTAGCAGAGGGTGAACTGTGTAGATTACCTGGAGGTTCAAAATTTTTCTTGCCTAAATTTGAAGTGTTAGATGGGTCTGTAAAATGAGAACATCACTGAGTGATACTAGAAACAAACTACTTCCTTAAGCACAGCTTCCTTTTCAGCAATTTAGGTAAAGAAGTTTAACGAGCACAAATAGATTCTGTTGAATCATCCTTGTTTGGTAGTCGATATTTTATAAAAGGGTGCCTTAAGCACATAAGCCAGGAAAAACAAAACAGAGCTGGGTGTGGCCAGTGCATTTGGAGGCTGAGGCAGGGAGATGGGTATCAGCATGCCAGTCTGCCCACACAGTGAGCGATTCTGGCTTTGCTGTACGTATTACCATGTCTCAAAAAAGAAAGTAGAAACACTACAAAGAAATGCCAGAGAGATGTTTTTAAAGACCAGTAGGACAATAAATCAAACTGCAAATAACTAACATGGAACTTCTAGGATATATTTTAAACTTTATAAAACTTAGTGTATTTTTAAGTGGAAGTCGTTGTCGTACATTTGTTCTTCTTTTTTGTTTGTTTAAAGTACCGCGGATTGAACCTGGAATTTCTTATGCAAGGTAGGGACTCCATCCCTGAGCTACGTCCATCTACCTCTCCTTACACGGATAAATTTAGAGACATGGCCTCACTGTACTGCTGAGTGTGTCAGGACACATTCTCTGGTACAACAGTGCCATGGCTGTTTGGGACTAACCAACTGCGTGTGATTGGACTGGAGGTCAACTCTATAGTTTATTCCTGTGGGAGGAATAAAGTCCTAGTTCTGTGTAACCCGGTCAAAAGCTGAGGCTCAGTGAGGGGAGGGGCTCAATAGGAAAACATCCCACCACTGTTTCTTTAAACGAAAATGTCCAAAAATTAAAATTCTGATCAAGCCTAATTTGCCATTTCTCTCTTTTTTTTGACTGTGTCCTTTTATGCCAACTCAAAGCACACAGACAAATCTAGTATCTCCAGGATCCCCCACATTTTCTGCTAATATCTGTTCATTTTAGCTTTTAATTGTAAGTTTTTTCATTTATGCTGATGTACTTATGCAAGAGCTTATTATCCAGTTTTTCATGTACAGAATGCGTTTTCTTCATGACTGGTCTTTGTGGCATTTACCACATGCTCTGATTTGTCTTCAACAGCTGTGAGAAAACTCCTTGACCAATACCCACTTGAGGAGGAAAGGATTTACTCGTCTTACATGTCCTGGATCACAGTTTATCACTCAGGGAGTCACAAACTCAGGGTGGGCCCCTGGAGGCAGGAACTGAAGCATGGGCCATGGAGGAACACTGCTTACTGGTTTGTTCATCTGGCCCATGTTCAGCCTGCTTTCTTATTCAACACAGGTATGGTACCGCCCACAGTGGGTTGGGCCCTCCCACATCAAGGAAATGATGTGACAAGAAAATGCCCTAACAGACACGTCCACAGGCCAGTCCAATGAAGGCAATTCCCCAGTTGAGGCCCCCTCCATCCAGGTATGTCAAGTTGATAACTAAAACTATCCAGCATACCATGTAAAAGGAAATTTACTTCTCAGGTCTCTATTCTGTTTCATTAAGTTCTGCGTTGTCTGTCCACATGCTGAAACCATAATGCTTTCATTGCTGTAGCTTGTTAGTAGGTTCAGAAGTTATGAAATGTCACTCTCCCTAGTTTGTGCTGGGTTGTTTAGGCTCTGACACAGTCTACCATGATACCGTATGAATTTGAAAGTGCACAGTTTTTCTTTTTGTCATGTGTATCTGGTGTGAGTGTGTATGCATGCTTGTACTTGCACACGTGTGTCTATTCTCCCTCATGCTTCACACATCAATGTGTGAATGTGTGTTTGTGGGTGTGGTGGCCTGTGGTTATCAAGCATCTTCACAGTGAGGCCTTCTGTTTATTCATTGAGGTCATGCACGTGTCATAAGCAAATCAGAGCTCACCTGTTCGGCTAATCTCAATAGCTAACTTGCTGCAGAGATCCGAAGACTCTGTCTTCTGAGAACTGAATTGCTGGTGGGTCGTTATGCCCCGCTGACCATTTTACATGGGATTTGGGTATTTGAAATCAAGTTTTCTTTCTTAAATAGCAACCACTTAAATTGGTAAGTCATCTCTACTTTTCTGGATCTGCAACCTGCCTTTGGAATTCTACAGATTTTTTCCAGAGTCTTTAGGTTACTTCCTGTGGTACTGTCAACTGAAAAATACATTTTAATATCATTAATATTTTAAATCCCTAAATCGTTTGATGCTGAGAATCAGGAAACAGTTGCATTTATTACCACATCTATTAGGGATGTGGTAATAATTCTAGAATGGATATTTTGAAAGTATGTATGAAAATTAAAAGCATAAATACAGCTGGCTATGGTGACACGTCTTTAATCCTAGAATTTGGGAGGCAGAAGCAGGTGGATCTCTATGAGTTCAAGGCCGCCCTGGTCTACATAGCAAGTTTCAGGCCAGCTGGGGCTACAGGAAGACCTTGTCACAAAAAGACCACAAAAAAAGCAAAAATACAACCATCTGACTCAAGCATTCTACCATATGGACACAAATGAACACAGCAAAATGTAATGATACTTACTGCATCATTGATTTTAGGTGCAACAGCAAGAATATAATAGTAACTTAAAACGATCTATTGGGTAACTGTGGTAGGTTCTCATTTCAGAACATCATGCAGAAAATGAAAGGTTAGAGATATGAGAGAAATGGACTGACTTTCGTGGTTTAAAGGTAAGAGGATCTTTGTACAAGAGCCAGTTACTACACAGAACCATAAAACCTTTCACACATGCATTTGTAATACCGGCCATTGTTAGAAGGGGCCACACATGGAGGGCACAGGTAATCAGAAACACTGGGAAGGAAACCCAGAGCTTTATCTCACACTTCTGTATTTCAGTTGTTCCTTTACCTTTAATGACACGTTTCCTTGTAGCAGAGGGTGACATGCGCAGATTATTTGGAAGTTCAGAACCTTTCTTGTCTAAGTTTGATGTTTTAGATGGGTCTGTAAAAGGAGAACATCACTCAGTGGTACTAGAAATAAACTAATTTCTTAAGCACAGTTTCTTTCCAGCAATTTAAGTAAAGGAGTTTAATAAACATTAATAGATTCTGTTGAATTATACTTGCCTGGTCGTCGACATTTTATTAGGTATAAGTCAGGAAAAGACAGAACAGAACGGAGCTGGGTGTGGCATCACTCAGGGGCTGAGGCAGGGAGTCGGGTATCAGCCGGCCAGTCTGCTTACACATACTAGGTGAGGGCGGCCTCGCTATACATAGTATCATGTCTCAAAAAGGAAGGTAGAAATGCTGCATAGAAATGCTAGAGAGAAAGACCAGTAGGACAATGAACAAAAGTATAACTAACACATAAGGTTTAGGATATAATTTATTCTCTTTATCAAACTTCTTTAAGTGGAAGTTGATGTTGTACATTGCTTCTCCTTTTGGCTTGTTTAAGGTACTGGGGGCTGAAATTCAAATTTTTTATGCATGGAAGGCACTCCACCCCTGAGCCACATCCATCCCACCCTCTCTATACTGATAAATTTAGAGAAATGGTCTTACTATGCTGCCCAGGCTGGACGTGAACTTGCCGCTCTCTTGCTTCAGCCTTCCAGGAAGCTACTTGCCTGTACCCAGGGGTGTGTTCTCTCTCTGATACTCGTGAATAGCCAATTTTATTTCTTTTGTTTTCTTCTTCCCTTTGTCCATTGATATAAGTAATAGCCTTACTGTGGCCGTAAAGTGTTAGGTGTTTTTAGTTTGGGGTAGATTTCTGTCATGATTTGTGATACTTATCATAGTCTCATATTCTGTTTGCTGTTGTAACATCTTCTCATAGAAGTGTCCATTACTAGAGGGCCCCAGTTTTTGCTTTTGCTTTAGAGCTCTATTAATGTATCTCTGGATACAAATCCTTTTTTGAAATTTAAGAATGAAAATAATTTCTCCCATTCTGTGAGTTGATTTTCATTGGCCTGATATATACTTTTATTTATTCCTTATTAACATATACATTTCCTTATACATAAAAATTGAAGTTTTCTTTATGCTTTAGAAGTTTCATATATACATACAGTCATCTGTGATTTTATGTACCCCCCCCAGCCCTATATCATGGTATCACCTTCCTAAATCTCTTCTTTCATACAGTCCCCTAGCGGCCACACCATTTGAGAACTGACATGCCATCCTCCTGCAACCATTAAGTCAGTAGCTTCACAGGATAGATTAGATGATACATCATGGGCAACTCCTCTACTTTTGATGGACAGTTAAAGGGCCTCATCCTGGCAAGTATGCACAGCTGCTCTGTGGTCATGTTTGCAACAGCAAAGTCCTACACGGACAGCACCAAGTCAAGGCTGTTCCTCATCGCCCCTCTCTTAAATTCTCTCTGTTGTCTTCAGTGATGTAGCCTGATCATTTCGGCAGCATGTCCCAGTTAAGTTGTTGGCCAAAGAGTCTCAGAGGCTCCCAAAAGAATACGGGCCATTGTCACTGGTCTTTGAGGCCCTACTGGTAAAGGCACCAGACACACTGGTTCTAGAACACAAGATGACAAGAAGGAACCGAGCTGTGTTTGCCAGCATTCATAGTTTTTGATGTGGCTATACAGGCTGTTGGGGGAAAAGTCATTTTTGTCTCTCGAGTTGTGGACAGTGATTCAGTACTGGCCAGCTAGTCCAGACAGGCCCACAGGCACAATAGTAACTTGATTATTTGGGGGAGAACCAAATGCTGGTGATTGGATTGGAGATAAGCTCCATAGGAGTATTCCGAATAGACCTCGTCTTGTGTATGGTCAGAAAGCCTGGTTAAGGGCATGGGCCCAGGAGAGCAACACACCACCACTTTCTCCAAATGAAAATATCAAAAAAGTTAAATTATGGTTAAGCCTAATTTGCCTGTATATTTTTTATTACTTTTCTTTTATGGATATATTATTGCCTGCATATAGCTAAGGTGCATCTGTGTCGTGCAGTGCCTGCAGAGATCAGAAGAGGACGTCGGATCCCCTGGAACTGGAATTACAGAGGGTTGTTAGCCACCATGTGCGTTCTGGGAATTGAACCTGAGAAGGGAACACAGAGCTTTATCTCACACATCTTATTACAGCTGTCCCTTTACCTTTAAGGAGACGTATCCTTGTGGCAGTGGATGTCATGCGCAGATTATTTGGAAGTTCAGAACCTTTCTTGTCTAAGTTCGATGGTTTAGATGGGTCTGTAAAAGGAGAACATCACTCAGTGATACTGGAAATAAACTAATTTCTTAAGCACAGCTTCTTTCCAGCAATTTAAGTAAAGGAGTTTACAGGGCACTAATAGATTCTGTTGAATTATCCTTGCCTTGTGGTTGATACTTTATCAGGTTATAAGTCAGGGAAAAGAGAACGGAGCTAGGTGTGGCAGAGCACACCTGTAGTTCCAGCACTCAGAGGCTGAGACAGGGAGATTGGCAACAGCCGGCCAGTGTGCATACATGTCTCAGAAAGAAAGTAGACAAGATACATAGAAATGTCAGTGAGAAGAAGACCAATGGGACAATGAACAAAATCGTAAGGATCTAATAAATGTTTTAGGATATATTTTAAACTCTCTATAAAACTTCTGTTTTAAGTAGAAGCTTATATCTTACATTTGTTCTCCGTTCTGATTGTTTAAAGTCCTGGGGACTGAACCTGGAATTTTCCTATGCAGGGCAGACACTCCATCCCTGACCTACATTCATCCCACCCTCTTTATACTGATACATTCAGAGACATGGCCAAGCTGGACGTGAACTTGCCACCCCCTTGCCTCAGCCTTCTGGGGAGCTACATCCCTGGGCCCACAGGTCTGTTTTTTTGTCTGACATGTGCAAACACACATTTCCTTTGTCTCACTTTCCTCCCTTTCTCTGTAGATCTCTAACAACAGCCATAAAACGGGTATCAAGTGCTAACTCTTTTTTCATTTATGGTAGATTTCTCTCATGATTAGTGAATGTTTATTAATTTTCATATTCAGTTGGCTTTTGTAAAATCTGCCTAGCAGAAATGTCTATTAGATCCCTTCCGCAGTTTTTCTTTAAATTTTAGATCCCTATTAATTCATCTTTGGATATAAATTCTTTATCAGATATAAGAATGGAAAACTTCTCTCCCCTTCTGTGAGCTGCTTTTCACTCCCTTGATGTTGTTTTAGTTTAGTCCTTATTAATATACAAATAGAAAATGATGATATCTTTGAAGTATAAAATTTAAATTTTTCTTTGTTTTTAACGTTTTATATTTACATGCACATGCATTGTGATTATATTCTCCCCTTCTTTCCACTATGGCATCTGCTTCCTTCTGTATCTAAATTTCTTCTTCCAGTAGCTGCCCAATTAGAGAACTGATATGCATTTTTACTAATACCCATTAATAGTCTTTAGCTCTTCAAACTGGATGAAACCTCATGGGCAACTCCTCTATCCTTGACAGACATGTGAAAGAGCCCAGTGCTGTCAAGTATCTACAACTGCTGTGTGTTCATTGTTGCAATAGTGAATTCATATCTGGATGGAAGCAATTCAGGACAAAGTTCCTAATCTTACCTCTCTTAAGTTTTTCCTGCTCTCTGTTCAGTGATGTTGCCTGTAGGTTTTTTGTAGTATGATATAAATGTACTGTTTAAGTTACTGACTGAACAGGTCTCAGTGGTGCCCAAAGGAATACAGCTTATTGCTATTGCTCTTGGTTGCTCGCTAGAACTATATGGTAAGACTCTATTATTGAACATAACACATACTTTGTGTCCAGGACACAGAGAAATCAAGATGGAACAGAAGTGGAATTTTTCCTCTTTTTTGGCTAGTATCCAAAGTCCTAGAAGCTTCTATGCAGGCTCATGTGGAAGAATACTCCTTGCAAGTTTTACCCAGTTGTGGACCATGTTGGCTAAACTACTGACCATGTAGTCAAAGCATGTCCACTGGTGCAAAATGTCGTGACCCTTTTGGGAGAACCAACTACTTGTGAGTGGATTTGAGGCCACTGTGAGAGTAACATACCCCTTTTACAAAACACCTGGCTAAAAGCCTATATTTGGGGACAGCATAGGATCAAGGGGATAGCATGCTACCATTTTCCCTTCAAATGATCACAGCTCAAAATTTTAATTCTTCATGTACCTATGCAGTTTGACCACCACCATTTTTCTAAAAATGTTGTCTTTTCTCAAATGTGAACTTTTGGTCTCCTTGTGAAAAATCAGGTAGCCGTAGAAGAGCGTTACAACTAGATCCTTATCTTTCACCCTATACAAAACTCAACTCTAAATGAATCATGAATCTTTACATAAGACTGACCACCTGAATCTGTTATAGAAGTAATAGGAATGAATCTGAACTTGTAGGCACAGGTTCTGGACAGGACAGTAGTGGCACGGGCATCGGCACACAATCGGTGAATGGGACCTCATGAAACCAAAGGTCTCCGTACAGCAAAGGACACCATCATTCCAGAGAAGACACAGACTATAGAATGGGAAAACGACCCCACCAGCTGTACACTTGACAGAAGCTAGTGTCTAGAGTAGATACGGAACTCAAAAAAATAAAACACCAGGAAAACCACTGATTTAAAAAACAGGGTAAGGAAATAAGCAGAGTGGTAAAAAGGTGAAATGCAAATGGCTGAGAAATGCTTTTAAAATGTTCAGAATCCTTAGGGAATTGCAAATTAAAGCTGTTTTGAGACTTCACTGACCCCAGTCAGAATGGATAAGACAAAAGAAAAATAAAGGTCGAATATTGGCATTTTGGAAAAGGGAATACTTATTCACTGCTGCTGGGAATGCAAACAGGTACAGCCATTATGCAAATCACTGTGATTGGTCCTCAAAAAGCTAGAAATAGATCCATAATCCATCTATACCACTCTTGGGCATATTTCCAAAGGACTTTGTGCTGGATATCTTCAGTTGTCAACTTGACACACTTGGGAGAAAGGGAACTTCAACTGGGGAATTTCCTCCAGCCAACTGGCCTGTGGGCATGTCTGTAAGGCATTTTCTTGACTATTGAGCGAAGAAGAAGAGGCCAGCCCACTGTAGGTGGTACCATCCCTTGGCAGGTGGTTCTGGATTGTCTAAGAAAGAGACTTGTAGGTCAGGGCTGCACGTCAGAAAGTAGCATCCCTCCCTGGAGGGACTTCAGTTCCTGCCTCTGGGTTTCTGCATGATTTCCCTCAGTGCTGGCATCTGACTTGATAGTTGTAAGCTGAAACAAACCCTTTCCTCCTCAAGGTGGGTTGGGTCAGTGTTTCATCACAGAAATAGAAAGCTAAGTAGAACAGAGTTAGCATCAGGAAAGTGGAGTATTGCTGTGAAAGACCTGACAACATTGTTTTGGGGAGGACTGTTGGAAGATTTTGGAGTTTTGGGGTGGAAAAGCCATTAAGTACTTGGAGCTTAGTGAGGTATTCTGTGGGATCTTGGAAGATAATACTAAAAGATACGTAGAGGTGAGGTCTGGCTTGTAAAGTTTCAGAGGAAAACAAAGACTACCAGGGTTGTTAGTGTGATATATTCCAATTATGAATTCATGGAAGTGAAACTTTTGCTCTACTGGGACAACTGATCTTGGTCAATTGGGGCTGAAGACTCATCTGTAATTAATGAGACCAGAATCATTCAGTGACATCTTCTGGGAAGTATTTCCTCAGGGTCAGAGGAGGATGAGATTTTGTTTAAGTGTGCCTGGTCATTCCCTTTTGTGTAAGTATCATGTGCTACCTGGATGCACAACCGGAGTACAGGTATTCTATCTTGAAATAACAAATCATTTAAATTGTCTTTTATTTTGCCAGAGGCCACAGTTGAGAGAGACTTTGGATTATTTTATTGAGACACTGAGCTTTTAAAGTATTGGAATTTTTAAGGACTTCCAGACTTTTGAAGTTGTACTATGTTTTATATTATAACATTAATGTTAACGTGAGATCTTGGGGTTAAGAAATGGAATGGTTACGGTTTAATGGTGATATGTTTATGTGTCAAGTTGACAAAAGGTCAATTGTGCTAAATAGCTTCATTTGGCCCCTTAATACATCTGGGAAGAGGGAACCTCAGGTGGGGAATTTCCTCTAGTTGATAGGCTTGTGGACATGTCTGTGAGAAATTTTCTTGATTGTTGCATGCTGTCATCAGCCTGCTGTAGGTGGTGCTATCACTGGGCAGGTGATCCTGGGTTAGATAAAAAAGCAGACTAAGCACAGATAAGAGAAGCCAGCCATTTAGCAGCATTTCTCCAGTTCTGCTTTATAGTTCCTGCTTGACCTCCCTCAATGTTGGATTGTGACATGGTAGTTGCAAGTTGAAATTAGACTCTATGCTCTCCAAGTTAGTTTGGGTCAGTGTTATCACAGCAGTAAAAAGCTAACTAGAATAGACTCTATATACTAGAACAGAATACCTGTTCATCCACATCTGTTGGTGCTCTAGTCACAATAGCCAAGAAATGGAAAAGGCCTGGATGTCTACCAACAGATGAGCAAATAATGAAAATGTGGTACATTTACATAATGGAACAGTATCCCACTCTTTAGAAAAATGAAATTATGAAACGGATAAAGCTGGAAAAAACTATTCTGAATGAGGTAACTCAAGACTCAGAAACAGAAATGCCACATTCTTTCCCTCATTTGTAACTCTGAATCTTTAAATATGTATGTTTCATTTGGAATAGCAATAGAGATCAGGAAATTAGTAAGGACCATTAGTAAGGGTGATAGGGAAGATGGGGAGCTTTCAAGGGAGCAGAGATAGAATGTAATGCTATAAAGAGGGAAAGGGAACAGATCAGAAATGTTTAAATGGGTGGGTGAATGGCAGGAGAGGGAGTCTGGGGAAGGGTAACTTACACTGGTGACCCGGTGAAAATGCCATATGGAAACCTGCTACTGTGAAGCTTTCTAAATCTTATAGATACACACATATAAAAAGAGTTTACATTGAGTTACCTTACAATAGGGCGACAACGTCCCTACTAGACATCACAGGTAATAAATGAGCTAGAGATGGGTTACTGCTTTTGGAGTTGTTGGCCAGTGAGGTCCTAGAGACCCCCAGACATTGCAGGCTATTGCCATTGCTCTTGGTTACCTTTGAGAACTTACAGTAAGATCCTATTGCTGAAGACACTGTATACTTGAGTCTCAGAATGTGGAAAAAGCAAGTGGGTACTGATCTGGAAGCTTCATCCCTACTGGATAGATTTTATCCCTACTATAGATAGTGCCTGAAGGTGCTATGCACACCATTGGAGGAGAAAAGTAATCATCAGTCTTATCTAGCTGTGAACCATGGGAACTATAGTAATGTCAAGTTATGCCCATTTGTGAAATAGTGGCACAACTGTCATGGGAGTAACCAACTATTTTTCGGATTGAATTTGAGTTTGGTTCCTCAAAATGGAACCCATACCTGGTACCATTATCAGGTCAAGAGCCTGTGGCTATATCAGTTATATCTATGTCTTAGAGAACAACTTCCTACTATTATTCTGTTAAATGAATACAGTATTAAACCATCTCTTGATGACTAATCAATCTACCTATTGATTTCTGCATACCTCAGACCTCCTTAAAGAAGCATCTTTTGGATGCAGATGGTGATTAACAAAGAGAAACACAACTGGTCAAGGTGTAGGGAATAAGAGACTTCAGAGTGCTCAGCCCTAAATGGGTCACCTATATCACATGCCCTCCTCTCAAGGTTCAGGGATCACTGAGGAAGGAAGGGCAGAAAGATTCTATGAGTCAGAGGTAGTGGATGACCACAAATAAACAGCTACTCACAAAGGTTGTGACAGCATAAACAAGACCTATGCAAGCTCCAGGCAGATAAATTTCTAGCATGAGGAGCTATTAGCAATTCATACTTGCTAGGAGAGGAAGAGTTAGTTTTTTTAAGAGTATGGTCTCTGGTAGGTTGATCATGTTCCAGGGGATGACCACACACTCAAGAATATTTAGGTAGCATAAACAGGATTCAGTGGGCTTAAGGAAAATGAGGACACAAAGTTGGGTGAGGAGGGAAGGGGAAGGAAATCTGGAGAGGGAGGCAATGAAAATATGATGAAATTACAGTATGATGAAAATGCAATGTATGAAATTTTCTAAGAATAAACAAACATTATGTAACACAAAAAAGGATATGAAGCTAAAAAATTTAATTCTGATGAAGTCTAATTTGTAAATGTATTTTTACTGTCTTTTATGCCAATCCCCCAATACATGGCCAAATAGAGTATCCTGTAGGCTTTCTCCAACATATTCTTCCAATATTTTGCAGTTTAGCTTCCACATGTAAGGATGTGATTTATGTTGAAGCATTTTTAAAAATAATTTATTTATTGCTTTTACTTTATGAATGTATTGCCTACATGTATATAAGCCCATGTTGTACAATGCCCATGCAGGTCAGAAGTGGATGTCGCATCCCCTGGAACTAGAGTTATGGATGGTTGTTAACCACCGTGTGGGTGCTGGTATCCGAACCTGGGTCCTCTGCAAGAACAATCAGTGCTCTTATGCTGAGCCATCTCTCCAATCCCTGAAATAGTTTTTGAATACAGTTTAAGCAAAGAACTCATGCCATCCTTCTGTTTAGGGATGTTCAATTCTCCCTGTACCATATCAGGTAGACTGCTTCTTCTCCACTGAGTAGCCATGGTACCCTGGACCATGTGTGTAAGAGTTTACTTCTAGGATGTCTCTTCTGTTTCCACTCGTCTCTGTGTTGTCTACTTCTATGATAGAACCGTAACGCTTTCATTGCAGTAGCTTGGTAGTAAGTTCTTAGCACTTTTATGGGTTGAAAATATTAATAAGATTAAATTATATTAATCATTTGACAATAGCACACCACATGACCTAAAAAGACTTTGGAAAAATCCCTAGAATTCCAAAGACATGTTGTAGAACTAGAAAAGTCCATTTGGAAGGCTGTGACAATTGCTCGGTGTGTTAAGTGCTTGTCACATAAGAAAGAGGACCAGAGTTTGGATGCCTCGAACCTGTGTAAAAATGCTACTTTGGCAATGTGTCCCACCTGTTATTCTAGCTTTGGAAAGTAGAAACAGGGTCCAGGAGCAAGCTGCCTATTAGCACTCATCTCATTAGGGAGCTTTGAGTTTGACTGGGGAGACATTGCCTTAAAAGTGAAGGAGTGATTGAGAAAGATTCTCAACAGCAACCCCAAGACTTCCTTATGCAGATGCACATGTGTGGACAAACACCTGTACCAAAACACAAGCATGTGTACACACACACATACACATGCATACACACATACACACATACCACATGCACACAGACACATGAAAAAGCTACTAATTTATCTGGGTTAAAGGCAAGAAGGATTATGTATATGATCCTACTACTGCATAGAACCATAAAGCCTTCCACACATATTTATTTATAGGAAAAACAGGAACACATGCTGGGCTTGTAAAATTGGCTGTGTTTTTAGACAGGGTCACACATCAAGGACACTGGTCATTAGAAATACTGGGAAGGGAACAAAGAACTTTATCTCACACATCTGTATTATGGTTATCTCTTTACCTTTATGGAAAAGTTTCCTTGTAGCGGAGGGTGACATGAGCAGATTATTGAGAAGTTCGGAACTTTTCACGTCTAAGTTCGATGTTTTAGATGGGTCTGTAAAATGAGAGCATCACTCAGTGATACTAGAAATAAAATATTTAAGCACAGCTTCCTTTTCAGCAATTTAGGTAAAGACGTTTGATTCTGTTAATTCTGTTAACGCATAGATTCTATTGAATTATTGCTGCCTTGTAGTTGATATTTTATAAAAGAGTATTGCAACAGTGTAAGTCAGGCAAAAGAAAGAACACAGCTGTGTGTGGTAGTGCACAGGTGTAGTTCTAGCATACCGGCCAGGACAGGGAGATGGGTCTGCCAATCTGCCTCCGTACTGAGTATGATGCCCATCTCATATGTTTAGCACCCTGTCTCAAGAAACAAATATAGATGCTACAGACAAACATCAGAAAGAATGAAAAGGAAAACCCAGTCGGATAAGAAACAAAATTGAGAATAATTAAAAAAAGATAAATATTCAGAAGAGTTTATGCTATATAGAAAGCTTTCCTTGTTTTTAATTTTTTTACTTTATTTTTATTTTATGCGTATGAGTGTTTTGCCTGCAGGTATGTACGTGCATTCTTGTTTCATGCAATGTCCATGGCCAGAAGAGGGGTGTCAATCCCCAGAGCGGGAATTAAGGATGATTGTTAGCTGCTGAGTGGGTGTTGGGAAGCAAACCCAGGTTCTCTGGAGGAGCAGCTAGTGTGCTGTTCTGTGCTGAGTCTCCTCTCCACCCTCCTTTCCCTGGTTTTTAAATATAAGATTACAGTGCAGGGAGTTGGAGAGAAGAAACCAGCGAAGATATGATCAAGATGCATCTTATACATAGATTAAACCTTCAAATAATAGCAAAAAGTGACTGACTTTCCCACAATGGAAAATACAGTGCAAGAACAGAGGCAGTAACTGCAAATGCTGCTGTGTGTGACTTCAAGTACTACTAGAAGGGAGAACGGTAAACGATAGGTTTAACATCTCTCCACTGGGGCAAATGCTGAAATAAAGTAGAATATGGACCTGCTAGTCCTTTCTCAACGTTAATGGGCCCATATTTACATGATTAAAAAACTACATTGTATTCCTTGCACGACAATGAAAGATGCAAACTTCTATTCACTGAGGCGAGTGTTTGTGTGAGCAATGTGCACCTGCCTTTCTCCTCAGACCCAGGTGGGCCGCTCTGCTAGAAAACGATTCACCTTCTCATCATTTCCATTCAACGTGCCAAATGAGAGCATTGTCCTAGCTCTCTAATCAGAGTGAATGTGGGTCTGAGACAGAGAGGCCACGTGTGCTGCAAATGGCAGAGCTGTGGAGGTGAGGGGCTGAGTTTGCTGGGGCCCAGGTGACATCCCCTGCGAACAGGTTCCAATTTCTCCACACCCTTATCCACATTTGTTACTTTCTCTTTTCTCCACTGCATGGTCTTGATTCTGTCATCCATAAAGATTAGAGTTCATTCTCGGCATCTGTCTTCCCTTCCCTGAGCCCGCATGTATGTCCAAACCACTGTAGCCTGGCAGTGAAATGATAAAGTATTGCTCTTATTTTTTCCTTTTCACAATTATCTAGACTAGTATGGTCTCTGAAGAGTTCATATGAATTTTAAAATGACCTTTCCATTTCTGCAAGATGTTTTTGGAAATCTGGGGATTGCTTTCTGTAGTAGGGATATTTGACACTATAATGAGTGATCATATTTCCCATTCATAAGAGTCTCTTCTGAATAAGATACTGAGAAATAGTTTTTTTATATATATTTAGTGCAAATAACCTATAAACTGCAATTTTAAAAAATTAAATTATTTGGCATTATCTACTAAAATTAAAGGTATTTATGTCCTTAATCCAGCAATCTCATTTATCACCCTATTTTATAGGAACATAAGCAGTATAAGAAAATTGCTAAAAGTAACACTCATTGCAGTACTGATTTTAAAGTACTGGAAGAAACAGTAAATCCTTAGAGGTCTATGAAGACACTACTGAGTAAGTATGGTTTGGTCTCATTTTAGAACATCATGCAGATAGGTAAAGGTTTGAGAGATGAAGGAAATCAACAGCTTACCCGGGTTAAGGAGGAGGAGCTACGCAATAATCTTACACGTTACAGAATCAACCCTTGCACATACACATACATGTATTTATGGACAGTCATGGGAACATATGCTGTACCCATAATATTGGGGGCACACCGGTTTGAGGATGCCAGCAAACAGAAACAATGAGAATAGAACCCAGAGCCTTATCTCACACGTCTCTACTACGCTGAGACTTTTGCTTTTAAGGACATGTTGTTTTGTAGCAGAGGTCGAGCTGTGCAGATTATTTAGAAGGACAACACGTTTCTCATTTAAGTTTATAGGTATTTAGTGCTCTGAAAAATGAGAACAGTATCATTAAAGTGCAGTAGAAATAATTTCAATTTTTAAAAAGTTAAATTAATCTTACCCCCCAAAGCATAGTTTCCTTAATATTTTTAGTGATTTAGGCAAAGCACAAGTCAGTTCTGTCGGAACTTTTCTGCCTCTGCAGTTGATATTTTATAAAAGTGCACCAAAAAGGTTCAAATTAGGAAAACAAAGAATAGGGCCAGTTTGGAAGCACATACCTTTGGTCCCTGTACTTTGAAGACTGAGCCAGGAGGATGTAGATTTGTGTACCAGCCTGGCTTAGATAGTTTGTTGCCCGTCTTTCTGGCACTTGGAAACCAGAGGCAGGTGGATCTCTGGGAATCTGAGGCCAGCGTGGTCTACATAGCAAGTTCCAAGCGACTTTTAACTACATAGAGAGACTGGTCTTGGAAAAAATAAAACAAAACCAAAACCGAAAACAAAAACAAACAGAATAAAAAACAGGGGAAGAGATACTAACAAACGCATTTATACGTATATTTGAACATTATTAAAAACAAAATAAGGGCCGGAGAGATAGCTTAGCGGTCAAGAGCACTGACTGCTTTTGTAGAAGAACTGGATTTGGTTTCCAGAACCCGCAAGGTAGCTAGTAACCATCTGTAAATCTAGTTCCAGAGGATCTGATGCCCTCTTCTGACCTCTGAAGGCAGTGTGCAACGCGAGTGCACCTACATACATGTAGGTAATGTGCTCATACACATAAAATAAACAAACAAGTATTTTCAAAATAAGCTAATGAAAATATTCCAACATCTACACTGAAATACAAGAGCAGAATGTGTACCTACAAATGTACCTCAGTTGGTAGAGAGCTTGCGTGGCATGCCTGAAGCCCTGGTTCAGTCCCTTTCACAATAAATACTGCACATGGTGGCTAATGCCTGTAATTCCAGCACTCAGGATACAAAGGCAATTGGTTCAGAAATGCAAGGCCATTCTTACGCTTATGGAGTTTGAAGCCAGACTGGAATCCATGAGTCTCAGATCAAAAACAAATAAGCAAAATAACAGAAAAAAAGTACCTGAAAGATCCCTATTGTCCCTTTAGTCACACAAGAATATAAAAAGATCTACAAAGTAGGCCTCATCCGACACCCTATCTACCGGTACATGGATCTTAGACTCCCTAGCTCTTAGAGTCATGGGAAATAAGTATTTATTCTTAAGAGAAAAAAACCCAAAAAACGAAACTAAATCAAATAAATAACAACAACAAAACACCAGAGAGTGGGCCAATAAGAGAGTACATTTTTCAAAGCTATTGGGCAAAATACACGAAACTTCAGTTTCTTCGGTGAAAATGAAGCTTCAGTCTTCCATTAAGAAATACAAAAACCAGACTATGGGTCAAATTGTATTTATACTGGAGTACAATGAATTGGGCAGGGGTGGGAGCGGTGGGGGGGGGTGCAGGTGGGGGAGGGCTTTAAATACAATCAAATTATCGTATGAAGCCAGATGTGGTGATACATGCTTTTAGTCCCTGCACTCTGGAGGCAGAAGCAGGCAGATCTCTGTGAGATCAAGGCCAGCCTAGTCTACAGGTTACCTGGGGCTCCTGGGAAGCCCTGTCTCAAAAAGACAAAAAAGTTATATTGTATGAAAATTGCAAAAATTCAATAAAAATTAAAAAATGCATGTTTGTATGAAAAGTAGACAACCTGTCATTCCTCCTAGGGTCCAAAGTTGTATACTCTAATAGAAAAATGATTTCTTCTTGAACTACTTCTATTCAACATACAAGAGGAGACCATTATCCCTTTTCTTTCATCAGAGAGTAAACTGTAGATGGGTCATAGAGACCAAGAGGCTACCTGTGCTGCAGATGTCGGGGCTGTGGGGGTGAGGTGCTTAGCCTACTGGAGCTCAGGTGACACCAGGTGCCTCAGGTTCCAATTTCCTGACAGCCTTACTAATATTTGATTCATTTATTTATGCATTTCTTCTATTTATCTATCTATTTTTTGTTATAGTATCGGAGATACAGTACTGGGAAAGCAACAGGTGTTTCTGTATGCTAGGTAAGTGCTCTACCACTGAGCTACATCCATCCTGACCTCTTCTCACTTTTCATTTTGAGACAGGTTCTAAATTGCACAGGCTGGCTTTGAACTCACCCTGCATCATGTGTGGCAGCATGCCCTTTTGCTACGGAGTGATCTTGGTGCCCTTGAATTTCTCTTGTATTTCATTGGTCTATATGAGGTATTCTGGATGATAGAACCATCATGCCTTCATTACTGTAGCCTGGTGGTAGGTCCTAAAGTTATGAAGGGTGACCCTTCCTAGTTTGTTTATGATTATTTGACCATTACAGTCTTTCAAGATTCCATACAAAGTTGAAAATGGCCTTTATTCTATTTGCAAGATGTCTTTGAAATTCTATGAAGTTTGGAGCTTTTTGGACACAGTCTGTACTGTCAACTGACCAATATAATTTAATATTACTAATGTTTTCTATATATAAAAAGTCCAGTGTTGAGCAGGGCACCAAGGCAGATAGAAGTATTACGATACGGCAGTGTCAGAAGTGGGGAACAAGATAGAGGTGACTTAGGGTAGGGCACCAGGCACAAGGAGCCACACCATGTGTCAACAGAAGCAAGGACCTATCAGGGGTGTGATGACCCCTGGATTGTGACTGCTGCTGCAGACAGTAGCTAACTTTCAGGGGAGACGAGGGATAGAGTCCATAGACCTGAATTCCAATCCCACAGAGGAAAATGACACCCAAACACTACTATGACTTAGTTCTCCCCTGAACCCTGCAAATGCCTCCACGGAAAAAAAGGTCACCTGAACTATAAACAAACAACAGAAAGAAAGGAAAACTCAGAACAAATCTTCTCCAGATGCAAAAGTCCATCACAGAGACAAAAACAACACAAAACATCAAGATGACATATTTCCTCCCAAATTACTAATCCCATAGTGATGACCCACAGCGAGAGAAACAGAATTTCAGACAAATAATTCAAAAGAATGCTGATAAGTATTTTCAAACAACTCAGAGAAGATGAATGTATTCCAAGAGAACAAAAATGCCAGATAAAGCAAGGGGGTCATTTCAAGATTAGAAAATGGATTTCAAGACACAAGAATGCTTAAAGAAAAGCCGAACTCAAAAGTTGCTGGAAATGAAAAGTTCAATAAGCTAAATAAAAAGCTGAGCAGAAAATCTAACTAGCAGGATGGACATGTGGGGAACAGAATATTATCACTTGACCACAACGTAGAGGTATATGATCATTCAATCAAAGTCCATAATGGAATTAAAAATATGAAGGGAATATGAGACAGATTTAGGACACATGAAAAGATAACATATGCTAATTATGGGCATAGACTAGGAAGAATTCCATGACAGAGGCATAGAAAATACTTTTAATAAAATCATAGAAGAAAATTTCATAAATCTAGAATCAGAGATGCCCAACCAGGTATAAGGGAAATGTATTCCAAGTTTTGAAAGATCCCCGTTGTCAACCCTAAATATTACAGCCAAGAAAACTAGCTCACCAAGTGAAAAGGCAGTCCAAAGAATCGGAGAGAAGTCTTTGTCAACTGTGGATCTGACAGATCTAGGATATACAATGAACAAAAAACTAAACATCAAGAAAAATAAACTACCCAGTTATAAAATAGGGTATGGAACTTCACAAAGAGTTCTCTAAAGAAGAAACAAACAGGAAGTAAACATTAAAAAAAAAAAAAAAACGCTCAACATCCTTAGCCTTCAGAGAAGTGCCGATCAAACTATTGTAAATTCCATCTCACACCAGCCACAAGAAGACAAATGACAACAATGCAGGTAGAGACGTGGGACAGGGGAGCCCTTACACAGTGCTGGTTGGAGTATAGAATAGCTCATTCACTTTGGAATCAGCTTGGAAGTTTCTCAAAAACTAGAAATAGAGCCACCACATGATCTGGCTGTACCATTCCTGGGCATATACCCAAAGGACGTTATAGTCTGTCACAGAGATACTTGCATACCCTGTTCAAAATAGCAAGGAAATGGAATCAGCTTAAATGTCTATCCACTGGTGAATGGATAAGAAAACTGCAGTTCACATACACAATGGCATTTTATTCAGCTGTAAAGAAAAATGAAATTGTGAAATTAAAAAAAAAAAAAAAAGATGGAGCTGGAAAAATCTCTTTTTCAAAAGAGATAACCTAGGCCCAGAGTGTCAAATGCGCAATGCTCTCGCATGTAGATCAGAGCTTTGGATCTTTAGATTTCTTTGCCCAACCTAGAATGTTTGCAGAGACCTGGAAGAACAACGGAGCTATTGTATGGGAAGCAAAGGCCTTAAGGTGTGTGTGGGGGGGCGGGATGTTAGAACACACGTGCTATGAGAAAAGAGAGAGGGGGCTGGAGAGAGGGCTCAGTGCTTAAGAGCACTGGCTGCTCTTCCAGAGGACCCAGGTTCACTTCCCAGCACCCACAAGGTGGCGAACAACTGTCCGTAACTCTAGTTCCAGATGACAAGACATCCTTTTTTGGCTTCTGAGAGCATTGCATACATGTGGTGCACTTACATACATGCAGGTAAAACACTTATACATACAAAATAAAAATAAAGAAAAAACGAAAAGCGGGGGAGGATCCTGGGAGTAGTAAGGTTTAAGCTGGGGTTTGGGGTGTGGGGTGAAGAGGGTTAATCAAAACAGGCTGTACAAAGAAGTCACAAGGAAACCCAGCACTTTATAAGTTAATTTTAAAAAACATAATTTAGGGCATGAATATAAGCAAAATGCATTATATGACATTCTGAGCAACCCAAAAAACATTACTATTATTTCCTTGTCAAGAGTTAATCCAGCCCAGCCTGTCCATCACCTAGTCAGGAGTGCACCCCCATGAAACCTGCTTCACCTGAAGACGCACGAGGGCGAGGGAAGACATAATCCCCTTAATTGGATAGTGTCTTTCTTCTGCCCAGAAGCTCCTCTGTCAGTACCATTGCTTACAAGAGTGTCCGTCAGGACAGCACTGTTAAGCCTATCCACCTGTGGGCGTTCTAACCTGGGAAAGCCTGTCTTTTCCTTTTTCTTCTATCTTTTTATTTTGGGTACTGGCCAAATGCCTAAACCTGCTTTCCTGAACATCTGAGCTTTTCTCACTTGGGTGTCTGAAGCCTTTTCCTGTCTCCTTCCTCCACACAGCTACTTGCCAACCTGCACTGCCAAACATGTCTACTTTCTGGAAGGCATGATTTTCTCCCTCTTCCGTCCTTCTCCTCAAAGCAGCAGCCAAGAATTACAGCTTTCCTGCCCTGTTGTATTTCTCTCAAACTCTACTACAATTATCTTTGAGTTTTAATAAAACAAAACTCATATAATTTAGGAAAGAATGAACGAAGGTACCACACGTGTGGAGAATACTAACCTCAGAAGTCCGGGGTTAGTAAAAGAAAACCCCAGTGCTGGGTGTGGGACACTCCCCTAGTAATTCTTGGCAAAAAAAGATTGCAGAGGTTCCCTAAACTACATAGGTTATGGCCATTGCCCTTGGTTGCCCACCAGAACTGGATGGTAAAACCCTATTGCTGAAGACACCTGCTGCATAGAAAAGCAGTTTTCTCTCTCTCTGCTACAAGGGATGGTCTTCCAAATGTGACTGACAGCCAACTAACCAATGACTTAAGTGGGGAGGTTTAGCGGAAACGCAGGGAAGGCTTGGAAGGCGGGCACAGAGCGAGGGTGCCTTTCTCCCAGGCGTCCAGAGAGGTTCTTATGAATCCTTTGTAAGTACCCTGGAATAAATCACCTTTTCTAAAGAGCATTCTCTGCCTGCTCTGTCGGTTCAAACCTGGGGGTGGGGCAGGGCTGAAGGCCAAGCCCCACCATGAGAAATTCATGATACAACACCACACACTTTGGTTGGAGAATACAGAAGATAACATACTGGAACTGATCTGGAAGCCTCATCTCTGCTGGCTAGCCACCACAGTGCTATGTAGGCAGCTGGGAGAATAAGGCCAGCAATGGTTTTGCATTTTTCATGCTGTAATACCAACCTGCCAGGTAATCGCTGGTGTGATACTGCAAGAATGTGATGGGGATAACCGACCGATTTCTGATTGGATCTGAGAGACTAGCTCTATAGGAAGTTTATTCCTGGTACTGTGACCTGGTCAGAGGCACAGGGCTAGGAGGTCATAGGCACTACAGGCGAATCTACAACTATGTATTGTTAAATGGACATGTTCTCAAACTGTTTCTGAATATTTATGTTATATCCACAGATGAGTGTTGTCCTTAGCCTTGATCACAGAAGCTTCTTTTTACAGTGAATGGCAGTTAATGCAGAGAGAGTCATGGATGGTCAAAGTACTGAGTACAAGTGAATGTTGTGCGATCAGACTTAAGTAGGGCACCCACACATCCTCCTCCAAGGCTTAGGGAACCTCACAGGCAGGGAGTGAAAGAACTCGGAGTCAAACAATAAGGAAGAGGGCAATGAACAGCTGTCTTAGGGCTCTGAGGACTTCATGAACTCACAGTGGCTGTAGTTGCGTGCTCACAGGGCCCCACACCGCCCAGGGGAGTGTCAGTCATGGTCTTCAGTGATGAGCTACTGGAGAGGTACTAATGCTCCGGTGGACAGCTTCATCACCCCAGGCCCAGGACAGTGACCCTGACTCAGTGGGTCACAAAACACAAACAAAAGCAAAACCCAAAGACTGGAAAGTGGGGTGGGGACTTGGTGGCAGATGGTCGCGGTGGAAGGGTGATAAGAGAGTGTGAGGGACGGGTGTCAACAGAATGCATCGCAGACATGTGTGAGCTTGTCAAAGAGTAAATGAATAAATAACAAGTTCTCCTAGCATTCAGGAGGCAGAGGCAGGTGGATCTCTATGAGACTGAGGCCAGCCTGGTCTACATAACAAGTTCCAGGCCAGCTGGGGCTACAGAGAGATCCTCTCTCAAAAACAAACCAAAACCAAAACCAAAACAAAACAACCCCAAAAGAACAACAAAAATCCAGACAAACAAGTTCATAAAAAAATAAAAATAAAAACCACACACACATACATTAATCTTATAGTAAACCAGGGGATAAGGATGTGATGAGACTTTCAATGTGGAAATAAATTTTACATTTTATTATGTTTTAGAGTCCAGTGTTAGCTTTGATACCGAGAAATAGTCTTTTTAATGCTTTTATTTCCTCAACTATTAGCCATAGTCCCACTGCAAAGTATTTACCAGTACCTATGAAAATTAAAAGCGTACATCTTTTTAATCCAACAATCCACACACATACACTACTTTATGGACAAAGTAGCATAATAAATATATGTAATGATATTTATTATACCATTGATTGTAGTTGCAACAAAAATGTAAAGGTCATTCAACAAAGGAACTATTGAATAAATATAATATGTTTTCATTTTAGAATCTCAAGCAGAGAACTAAAGGACTAAAAGAAAGGAAATCTACCAATTTACCTGAGTTAAAGAAGGATATATATATATGATCCTGTTTTTGTATAAAACTACAAAACGCTCTACACACATATCTACTTAAAATCATGGGAACACATGCTGGACTTGTTATACCTGCTGTTTGTTGGAACGGGACTCACATGTTGAGAATACTGCTAATTAGAAATACAGGGAAGGGAACACAGAGTTTTATTCCACACATGTGCATTACACAGTTATCTCTTTACCTTTACGGAGATGTTTCCTTGTAGCAGAAGGTGAACTTTGTAGATTATTCGCAAGTTTAGAATGTTTCTTGTCTAAGTTTGTAGTTTTAGATGACCCTGAAAAAGATGAACAACAATTTGATACTACAAATGAACTATTTTAAATCTTAAAGAATTAAAAATAAATCCTAATCCCCTCTGAAACACAACTTCCTTATAAATCTTTTCAGTTATCTGGATAAAGCAGCTTAACCAGAACAAATAGATTCTGTCTGAATTTTCTTTTACTGGTAGTTTATATTTTGTAAAATTGCAAGGTGAGAGTGCAAGTCAGGCTAAGGAAAGAATAGACCTGGGCATGACAGCGCACACTTGGAGTTCCAGTACTTGGGAGGCTGAGGCAGGGAGATGCGTATTTGCCTGCCAGTCTGCCCCCCACATCCTGAGTGTGATGCCAACCCAGCTCTACACAGCACCCCTGGCTCAGTAAACAACTGCTACATATGTATACTAGAGAAGGAAGTTAAAAAATCAATAATATAGTAAACAAACCCATGAATTACTAAAATATAAATTTTCAGATACATTACCTGTATATGGAACTACCTCTGCTCTTTGGACAGAAGGTGACATTCACACATGGAAAATACAGGGCAAGACTGGAGAGAGAGGCTGGGATGCGCTTGGTAGGGGACTGGCCCAGCATGCATGGTGGCCTGGGCTCCATCCTAACACCATAAGTCAGAGTGTGGTGACACCAGACTGTAATCCCAGCACTTGCAAGGTGGGAAAGGAGTATGAGAAGTTCAGCATCATCAGTTGTCTAGGAAGATCGACGTCTTTGAGGCCAATGCAAAAACACATTGCCAAATCAAGTATCACGTATGAGTTCCCCCTAAACTTCCTTTTAATATTTTTATTTACAGGTCTTTCACTCATGTTGTTATTTTTTAACATAATTTGAGATAAAGGTTCATGTCAACCTTCTGCTTGGGGACATTCCATTTTCCCTGTACTGTATGAGACAGAATGCCTTTTCCCCATTGCTCCTGACCATGTATGTGAGCGCTTACTTCTGGGATGCCTCTTCTGTGTCACTGGTCTGTGTCAAGGCTGTCCACATGCCAGAACCACGATGCTTTCATTTCTGTAGCTTGGTAGTAATTTTGAAATTATGAAGTTTAGCTCTTAGTTTGTTCATGATTGTTTTGACTATTACAATGTAAATGGACCTTCTCATTTTCTTCCTTTTTCATGTGTATGTCTATTTGGTGAGTGTGAATACAGGTGTGTTTCTATGTGTGTGTATGCAGCTGTGTGTGTATGTTTGTGCATGTGCATGTGGAGGCAATGTTCCTAGTTATTCCTTCACTTTACTCAAGGTCTCTCAGTCAAACTCAGAGTTTGTCCATATAACTAATTTCTACTGCCAGCTCATTCTAGATATCCTCTATTTCTACCTTCTGAAGTTGAAATTAAAGGGAGAACTCCATACCCAGTCAGCATTTTTACGTAGGTTTGGAGATTTGAACTCTGCGTCCTCTTGCTTGCAAAGCAAGTTCTTTAACCACTGAGTCATCTCCACAGCTCCAAAGATGGATTTCCCTATTTCTTTAGAATGTCTTTGGAATTCTAAAGATTTTTCAAGAGTGTTTGTTTAGGTCACTTTCTGTGTGACTAATATAATTAATGTTGCTAATATTTTCAATTCATAAAAAGTATAGTGCTAAGAACTATGAAACAGTGTTCTCATACAATTATTAAGTACAGTAACTGTAGAATGTACATAGCAGTATTATGAAAATAAAAGGCAGGTAGGTTTAGGTTCCCAGCACCCACATGGCGTCTCACAAAGGCCTATATACATTTGGTGCACATATATACTCTCTGTTAGAGGCTGGCATTTTGCTGACTTCACTCTGATGTCTGTTAATTCCCTATTTCTGTTTTTCCCTGCAGCTTTGTTTCTGATATAAGTTAAAGCATTAGTCTTACTGTTTTCACTGTCCTTACTGTTCTTACTAAAGGTAAAGGTTTTTTTCTGACATCTGTGTTCTTCATGTTACATTAACAAAGGGTATTCTAATCACTAGACCAGAGAGGCCGGTCAGAGCTGATCGATCACCATGTCATGGGACTCTTTATAAGATTTTATAATAAATTTGTGCTAATGATTAACCACAAATTCTTGCTTTTGTATTCAGCTTTGCTTGCTTGCAGAAAGTCATGAAAGACGTATAAAAAGACCCTGTTGCTCTGTTCAGGGTCACTCCCATGGAGAGTGAGTTGGCCCAATTGTAATCATAATAAATTTCTTGCCTTGCTACACATCCGTCTCTGAGCCTAACTGGACCCCGACTCAGAGACCATAACACTCTCAGGCACATACAATCCACATAAAAATATATGAAAAAATCTTCAAAAATGTGTATGATAAATAAATACCTTCAATACAGGATATCTATTGTGCACTGATGATATTGCAACAACAAACATGTACAGATGATTCCAGAAAGGGACTATTTGAAATAAGTGTGGTGTCTTCGCATTTCAGAACATCATGCAGAAGATTAAAGGTGTGAGGTAGGAAGGAAATCGGTCAATTTACTTGAGTGATAAGCATCTATGTATATGACCTTATTACTAGAACCAGAAAACCATCCACACACGTATCTATTTAGAAGAAAAACCTAGGAACACATTCTGGGCTTGTAGCCTTAGCTATTTGTTGGAAGAGTCCTCATGTTGAGGACACTTGTAAATAGAAATAATGGGAATGGAACACACTTTTAATTCACACATCTGTATTATAGTGATTCCTGTACCTTTAGTGACTTTGGCCTTTGTGGCAGTATGCAGATTATTTGGAAGTTCAAAACCTTCACCACTTATGACTGTAGTTTTAGACAGCTCTGAAAAACAAAAACACCATCATTCAATGATACCCAAAGTAAACTAATGTCTAAAGCACATCTTCCTTTCTTGGCTATTTAAGTAAAGAGCTTAACGGGCACAAATATATTCTGTTTAATTATCATATAAAAGTGTGTAAGTCAGGTTAAAGAAAGAACAGAGCAGGGTGTGGCAAGTTGAGGCAAGGAGATTGAGATTGGCCCACCAGTCTGCCTACATAGTGAATGTGATACCAGTCTAATTACACAGAGCACCCCTGTCTCAAGAAACAAACAGACATGCTACATAGACATGCCAGATAAAGAGCTAAAAAACCCTGATAAAATAATAAACAAAATCAAGAATACCTAAAATATAAATGTTATTATATAGTTTATTCTCTGTATAAAGCTTTCAGGGCTTTAAAACCATAAGATGACATTCCCTTGATGGTAATGTGCAAAATGGTCAGAATGGTAAGAAGTGCTGTTGTGAATATATTTGGCAAACTACTGAAAAGAAAGTATAGCAATGAAATGTTTCAAAATTTCTTCACTTGGGGACCAATGCCGAAATAAAGTAGAATATGGATCTGCTAGTATTTTCTCAAAGTTAATGGGCCCATATTTACACGATTAAAAAACTGCATTGTATTTCTGGCACAACAATGAAAGATCCAAGCTTCCGTTCACGGAGGCGAGTGTTTGTGTGGGCAATGTGCACCTGCCTCTCTCCCCAGACCCAAGATGGGCCGCTCTGCTAGCAAATGATTCACCTTCTCATCATTTCCAGTCAACGTGCAAAAGGAGACCACGGTCCTATCTCTCTAATCAGGGCAAATGTGGGTCTCTGTTGAGACAGAGAGACCACATGTGAGGCAAATGACAGGGCCGTCGAGGTGAGGGGCTGAGCCTGCTGGAGCTCAGGTGGCATTTCGTGCGCCAGTCCAATTTCTCCACATCCGTATTAACAGTTTTTCTTTCTCTCTTCCCCTCCCTCCATCTCTCCCTTTCTTCTTTATTTTCTGTGATACTGGGGCTGAACATAGGTGTTGGCCTGTGCTAGGCCAGTGCTCTACAACCGAGTCACATCTATTCCAGCATTCTATTTGCTTAAAAAAAGAAATTTGTTATTTTTATTTTGTGTGTACGAGTATATTGCCTGTATGTATGTACGTATGTGAGTGCACCCATGTCATGCAATGCCCTCGCATCAGATCCCCTGGAACTGGAGCTACGGATGGTTGTTAGCTGCCATGTGGGTGCTGGAATCAAACCTAGGTCCTTTGCAAGAGCAGCCAGTGCTCTTAACCACTGAGCTATCTCTCCAGTCCCTCTGCTTATTTTTTATAGTGACACAGAGTCTCCTGCCCAGGCTGCTTTTGAACTCTCTCTGGTGCAGAGGGTAGCCTTGAACTTGAGATTTCCTGACTGAGTGTCCGGGGTAGCTGGGAGGACAGGTGACATCAGGCCCAGGCTACTTTTTCCTTTAATTTCTTCTTCCCATTTCCTGCCCTTCCTAGTAAGACCATGTGATGAGTATGAAGTGTTTTCTCACTGTATTTTTGGTTGAATTTTCCTAATGATAAGTGATGTTTTCATGACCTTTCCAAGTGCCTGTTTATACAATATTTACTTGACCTCATTGTGTCTGAGGTTTCGATCTATATTACACATCTTTGGAGAGTAAACCTTTACCAGACACATGTATGTAACATATACTCTTTTTGTGGAGTATCTTTTTACTCCATTGACATTGTCCTATTTACTAAGCTTATTTATTATTATTTTTTACTAAACATACACTAACATACACTAACTGCATAAAGTGATAATTTCTTTGATGTGCACAAATTTTTAGTTCTGAAGTATCCTGATTTGTTCACCTTCCTTATTGAGTGTGTCTTTGAAGCCAATTCAAAAATACATTGCCAAATGTAGACTCGTGTAGTTTTTGGGCTAAGTTTTCTTGTAATCTTTTGGCACTTTGGCTCTTAGTTGCAACATCTGTCGTTCACTTTCAGTCATTTCTGAATATAACTTCAAGTGCACGGCCATTTCCTCCTCCTGTTTGGGGATATCACTTCCCCTGCAGCACATGTGTCAGAATGCCTTTTCTCCATTGTGCGGTCCTGGCGCTGCCAGCTGAAGTTTAGCATTTATTCTTGGCATCTCTCTTTGATGGTCTATGTGCCCCCATATTTGTGTCAGAACTGTAATGCCAAAAATTATGAAGTGTGACTTTTCTCGGTTTATTCACAATGATCTTTGCTATCACAGTCTTTCAGGATTCCGTATGAATTTGAAAACGAACTTTACTATTTCTCCAAAGTATCTTTGAAGTTTTAGGGATTTTTCTAGCTTTCAGGTCAATCTGTGCTATTGTCAACTGGTCAGGATAATTTAGTATCATTAATCATTTCAGCCCATAAAAGTCAAGTGCTACAAACTATGAAACAGTTTTTATATGCATTTATAACTATAACTATCCAGTATCATTATTGTAGTGTATATAGAGCAGTGTCTATGGAAACTGGAAGCCTATGTATTGTTCTTAATACAACAGCCCTGTTCACATACTCTACTTTATAAACATAAACTAGTATAAAAATGCGATGAGCAGGCTTGCTTGCACAAACTTTTAATCCCTGCAATTAGAGGGCAGAGGAAAGCAGATCTCTGAATAAACAGGACCAGCCTGCTCTACATAGCAATTTCGTTTCATATACAATTTGATATTTATTGTGCCATTGATTGATGTTTGCAAGAGAAATGTAAAGGTGATTCCAAAAGGAAGCTATTGAATAAGTGTGATATCTTCTCATTTCAGAACATCAGAGAGAGAATTAAAGATGTGAGATATGAAGGAAACTGATCAATTTACCTAAGTGATAGGCATCTATGTATATGATCCTATTACTGTATAGAACCAGAAAACCCTCCACACCACACACACACCTATTTACAGAAAAAAAAAATTGTAGCCTTGGCTATTTGTTGGAAGAGCCCACATGTTGAGGACACTCATAAATAGAAATAATGGAATGGAACACACTTTTATTTCACACATCTGTATTACAGTGATTCCTTTACCTTTAATGACTTTGATTTTTGTAGCAGAGGCAGGACTGTGCAGATTATCTATAAGTTCAATACTTTTCTCAACTAAGTTTTTAGGTTTAGGCTGTTCTGAAAAAGAGAATGAAGTCATTAGTTGGTATTATAATAAACTAAGTTCAAATTTAAAGGGGCAAAATAAATCTTAATCACCCAAAGCACACCTTCCTTATAACTCTTTTCAATAATTTAGATAAAGCAGTTTAATCCACACTTGGGAGGCTGAGACAGGGAGATGGCCTACATACTGAGTGTGATGTGAGTCTTGCCATCTATAGCCCTTGTCCAGAAAAAAAAAAAAAAGAAAGAAATACTGCATGGAAATGCCAGAGAAAGTAAGGGAACAGGAGGACAGTGAGAAAAGTCATGAGCAGCTAACAGAAAATTCCAGACATGGTTTACTTGATACGAAATTTTCTCTATTCTTTAAGTAAAAGGGACATTCCCACAATGAAAACTACAGGTAAGTTGGAGGGGATAACAGAAATGATGTTGTACATGTATTTGGAAAACTATGAAAAAGTACAGCAGTAAAACTGATTCACTATCTGTGCATTTGGGGATAAACGATAAAATATCACAGACTATGGGTCTGTTAGAGAGTCCTTTCTCAAAGATAGCAGGCAAAAATTTTTAAGGTTTTCCCAACTTCTACACCGTATTTCTTGCACACAAAAATGAAAGATTCAAATTTCCATTCATGGATGCAAGTGTGTGTGTGAACAATGTGTCCTGCTGTTCTCCCTCAGATCCAAAGTGGACTGCTCTGCTAGAATGCCTCTATCTGCACACCATTTCTGTTCAACACATGAAGAGACCCTGATCTCTTCTCGATAACTGAAAAGTGAAACTGTAAATGAGGGGTGAGGGACCACGCGTGCTGCAGATGATAGGGCTGCGGAGGTGGAGGGGAGGTGCCGAGGTGGAGGGGAGGTGCCGTGGAGGGGAGGTGCCGAGGTGGAGGGGAGGTGCCGTGGAGGGGAGGTACCGTGGAGGGGAGGTGCTGAGCCTGCTGCCACCTTGTGTCCTTAGTTCTAATTTCTGGACACACTTGTTGACATTTGTTCTTATTTTTTTTTGCTTAAGTACTGGGACTTCTAGTAAGTGTTCCAGCCCTCTTTTTATTTGTTTTTAGGGAAAGGGTAGCTTTGAACTCACTCTGTAGCTTAGGGTGATTCTCCAGCCTCAGCCTCCCAGCTAGTAAGTGTTACAGAGCTGAACTACCACACAGTTTTCCCTTTGTCACTTTGTCCTCCCTTTCTCACCCCCTTTCTGATAACAGTCATCCAAGATATATGGAATGTGTTTTCTCTTTGTAGCTTTGAGTTGAATTTCCCTAGTGATCAGTGATGCTTGCTATGTTGCAAACGTTTGCTGCGTATTTGTAGTATCTTAGGAGAAAGGCCGATTACAGTACTTTGCCCTGTGTTTGAGCTTTGCTGTTGCTGAGTTTTATCTTTGGATATTAACCCTCTAAAAGATACATGATTTGGAAATCTTTTCTTCTATTCAGTGGGTTGCCTTTATGTTAAATTTAGTTCATTTCACACACACACACACACACACACATTAGTTTGTCCATGTGTATGTGTAGGTACACATCCACAGTGTGCGCGTGAAGTCAGAGAACAACTTTTGAGAGTTGGTTTTCTCCTTCTGCCATGTGGGGTCAGTGGATTGCACTCTGATTATTCAAGCTTGCAGGTACCCATACTAGCTTAGCCATTTTTCAGCCCCAATTTGGTTCATTTTTATGTATACGAGTTGAGTCTACTGCCTACATGTATATACGTAAGTGAAGCCATGTCGTACAAAGCTCATGGAAGCTGAAAGAGGCCTTTAGATCCCCTGGAACTGGAGTTACAAACCGTTGTTAGCTGTCATGTGAGTGCTGGGAATCGAACCTGGGTCCTCTTCAAGAGCAGCCAGTGCTCTTAAGCACCAAACCATCTCTCCAGCTCCAACGAGCAAATATTAATTGCACAAAATGATGTGCAAAAGTTTTAAATTCCAATGAAGTCTAATCTGTTGCCATTGTTTTCTTTTGACTTTTTCTCTGTTGCCAAACCAAAAATCATTACAGTTTTGTAATTTATCTCTTACTTAGAAGTCTCTGATTCATATTGAGTTAATTTTAGAAATTCATATAAGCTGAGGACTTAGACCCCGTATGAATTTGAAAATTGACTTACTATTTCTGCAAAAGGTCTTTCAATTTTTTACAGAGATTTCACAGAATCTTTCCATCACCTGCAGCTTTGACATTTAACAGTATTCATACTTTTCAATCAACAAAAAAGTCTAGTGCTGGCTGCCCTCCTGGGAAACAGGCTTTTTGTGCATACTGGCACAACTATTAATTATATTTTTCAAGAAATTATGTGCAGCACTTAGGAGGCAGAAGCAAGTGGATTTCTGTTCG
Source organism: Eospalax fontanierii (assembly GCA_035773235.1). NCBI lineage: Eukaryota > Metazoa > Chordata > Mammalia > Rodentia > Spalacidae > Eospalax > Eospalax fontanierii. The sequence goes on along the minus strand of CM069540.1, from coordinate 63,294,064 downwards.
TTTGAAGCCATACATATTGAGACACTGTCTTTTTCAAAACAAAAAACAACAAAAATCCAAAAAGAGCTGGAGAGATGGCTCAGGGGTTAATAGCACTGGTTGCTATTCCAGAGGACCTGGGTTCAGTTCCCAGCATCCACAGGGTGGCTAACAACTGTCTATAATTCCAGTTCCAGGGGATCGAATTCCCTTTTGTGGGCTCTGGGAGTACTACACGCATATAATGCACCTATAAACCTTCAGGCAAAACACTCATACACAGAAAACAAAGAACAAGTAAAAACTTAAAAAGAAACGATTTAATACTTTGTTAAAATTAAAAGCATATAGGTCCTTGATTCAACAATCCTTTAAATTTTTTTGATTTATCTTTGTACCTATTGAGTGTTTTTGCTGTATATATGTAAGTACATCATTTGTGTGTAAACCCATGGAGGCCAGAAGAGGGCATTAGATTCCCTGGAAGTGACCTGTTGGCTGCTGTGCGACTGCTAGGAACCAAATTCTGGTCCTCTGCAAGAGCAGCCAGGCCAGCCAGTGTTCTTAACCAATGAACTATTGCTCCAGCCCTTAATCTTGAAACTCTATTTTATAAAAATATAAGTAACATAATTAAAATGTATTTAAAGATTTTTATCGCACCATTGACTATAGTTGCAGAAACAAAAACGTAAAGGTGATTTTAAAAAAGGAACAGTTAGATAGGTTGTGGCATATTTACTTTTCTGAATTTCTTGTAGAAAATTAAAGGTGTGAGACCTGAAGGAAATCTGTCAGTGTACCTGGGTTAAAGGTTATGAGGATCTATGCAACGATTCTGTCGCTGTACAGAAACCCAAAACCCTTTACACATTTCAGTATTTACGGGAAAGGCACGGAAGCACGTGCTGTGCCTGTAACACTGACTCTGTCGGAAGGGCCCGCAGGTTTGAGGGTGCTGGTAAACGGAAACAATGGGAATGGAATATGGTTTTATTTCACACATCTGCATTTTGGTGATTTTTTTTTTTTTACCTTTATGGACACCAGTTTTAGTAGCAGAGGTTGAAGATTGCAGGTTGTTTAGAAACTGAAAATCTTTCTCTTTTAATTTCCCAGATTTCAGTTTTTCTGAAAAAAAAAAAAAGAACACTATCACTAAATGATATTAGGAAATTAACTATTTCAACCTTTTGAAAGTTCAAATGAACCACAATCTCCTCCTTGATTACAGGTCCCTTATATTATTTTAGCAGTTTGGTAAAGAACTTAACCAGCACCGCTAAGTTCTGTCTGAATTTGCTTTTCCTTTCCTAAGAGTGCATTACAAATCACACATCAGGGAAGTGGAAGAACAGAACTGCATGTGTGTGTACCTCTAGTCCAAGTATGTAGAGGCTGAGGCAGGAGGATGAAGATTTGGAGGCCAATCTGGCCTACATGATGAGTTTCTTGCCAGCTTTTCAACACGTAGCAAGACCAGGTGTCCAAAAAACAAAGAAACCCGCAACAACAACAGAATAATCCCCACACTCAAATGTCAGGGAAAGTACTTTTGAAAATAATTAGGATAATAACCCAAACCATCTGTAAGTGAATAACAGATTTTCAGATATAGCTTTCCCTCTACATAAAACTGTATTTTATTAAAAAAAAAAATAGGTGATCTACCAATACGAACTTTCGAGTAAGTTATAATGCATTCACATTTTTACATCATGCAGATAACTAAATGCTTGAGAGACAAAGGAAATCTGTCAGTTTATCTGGGTTAAAGCTAAGGGCTCTATTACTATATAGTGTGACTTAGTAGGCCTTAGGGTGCTCTTGTAACTTAAACATATATAGCGTTACTCCCCTATGGCCTTTCCTTGTCCTTGACCCAAAATAGTGTGTGTGTGTGTGTGTGTGTGTATGTGTATGTGTGTTTTGCATATTATGCACTGCAAGCAGATTATCTCATTTGTATTGCAAACAACAGGTGGAATTAAATTGATATCAGTTTGTTCTGTTCTTGGCCAGTAAGGATCATAAAGGAAAAATCCTTCTGATACAAGGGTCTGCCTTTACTTCTGTATTTCATGCTGGATGTACATTTTCAATAAAAAGAAAGGAAGGCCTGTGTTTAAGGATACAGTTCGAGAAGAAATCTGAAGGAACAGGGTCTCAGAGCAGTTTGGGATGCTAAGAGTCAGGTTGTGATTAGTTAGGCATTGCTGTAATGTGTGATTGCATTACTATCAAATAGACCAAAAAAAACCTCTTCACACATGTAAATATTTACAGGAAAAACATGGAAACACATGTCACACTTAGAATGCTGACTGTTGGAAGGGACCACAGGTTTGAGGATACTGGTGAATTAAAAGAATGAGAATGGGACAGTTTTACTTCACACATTTGTATTGCAGGAATTCTTTTACCTTTAAGGACTTGCTTTTTGGTAGAGGAGGCTGAAATATGTAGATTATTTGCAAGCTCAGCATCTTTATTTTTTAACTTTCGAAGTTTAGAATACCCTAGAAAATGAGAATGTCATTAAATTGTACTAAAATAAAATAATTTCATCTTTTCAAAAAGTTATGATATATCTTATCGTTCTAACACACAGATTCTTTATACTTTTTTTCCCCTGTAATTAAACTTAATCAGCACAAACATCTGGGGGTTTGTTGTTGTTGCTGTTTTTTGACTCATGGTGGCCATTTCATACAAGTGAAACTCAGGAAAATTAGAGATTCGAGACAGGCAGGTGTGATGGTGCACAGCGCCCTGCATTCTATCCCATAGGAAGCTGGTGCAGGTAAGTGGAGATTGGGACAAGTTTGGCCTGAAAAGTACATTTGATGCCAGCCTTGCTATACATAGCAAGATTTTGTCTCAAGAAACTATGGGGAGCAGGAGATGTCACTCGGTTGTTGGAGTCTCCTATGTTTGTTGGAAGGAGCTCACAGGCTTGAGGATTCCGGTATCCAGAAACAGAACAGAATGGAGTTTTATTTCATGTACCTGTATTATAAATTTTTTTTTTTTTTACCTTTTTGGGCACGTGTTTTGGTAGTAGAGACTGAAATATGCAGATTATCTACAGGTACAGCTCTTTGCTTTCTTCTTTGTCCTGAAAGTGACAACAATGTCATTAAATTATACTCAGAGTAATATAATTTTAACTTTTAAAAGTAAATACTCATCCCCTGTTAAAGTACAGTTCCTTTTTATAAGTTGTTTTTTTCCACCTGTAATTTAGATAAAACACAAAAAAGGGCACTGTAAAAGTACAAGTCGGGAAACTGGGAGACTGGAGCTGGGGGTGGAACACACTCTTATTCTGGCCATTGGGAAGCTAAGGCAGGCAGATGGAAATCCAGGGGTGAACACTGCCTGAATATTGAACCTGATGTAAACCCTACCATAGAGTGTAAAAAATAGAAATGCGAAGCTAGAGAGATAGCTCAGTGGTTAGGAGCACTGGCTGCTCTTGCAGAGGACCTGGATTCAATTTCCAGCACCCATATGGCAGCTAACGACTAACTCCAGTTCCAGGGGATCCAATGCCCACTTCTGACCTCTGTGGGCACTGCACAGCATGGGTGTACCTACCTACATGCAGGCATTATAGTCATATACATAAAATAAAAATAACAAATAAAATACTTTAAGAAAATAGAAATGCTATATAGAAACAACTGAAAGAGAACTTTTTAAAAAAAGTGGGATGTCCATCTGTCATTTTTAGATTGAAAGCTTGATTGATGCTCTGATGGAAAAAGATTGATCCTTATTTCTGTTCAAGACACAGCAAGAGAACATTATCCTGTCTCCTCTATCCAGGAAGTAAAACATGGACGGTGGGTATCTGGACTGAGACGTCAAGTGTGTTGGTAGTGGATGTGTCAATGGTCAGGGCTGGTTGGGGCCCAGATGACGGCCTGTGACTTGGATGTGGAACCTACGGCTGCAGGGGTCTGCGTTTGCCCTGCCTGTTCTCTGCTTGGCTTTCCTGCAGTCCTCCCTTGCTGCTTTCCTGATCTTCCCTTTGGGACTAGGAGTGCTCACACCAATTCACGTCGAAAGGATGTCATTTTCTTTTTGATTTTACAGGCACTCACATCTAGGATTTGGTCGGAACCTAGGAGGACCCTTTGAACTTCTGAACGATATTGGCGGTGCTAGGACTACGGAGGCTGTTAAGTTGGACTAAATGCATTTTACATTGTGGGATAGCCGAGAGCCTCTGGGAAGTTAAGAGTAGGCTGTCAAGGTTGAGTCTGAAATACCCACCACTGGCTCGTGTTTTAAACGCTGGTTACCCAGTTGGCGGTGCTACTTTGGAAGGCTATGGCGCCTTTACAGGAGCTAGCTGGCACAGGGGGTCTCTCAGGACAGCCTCTGAAGGTTACAAGCAGCTCCTGTGGCTTCTCTCTGCTCCTACAGTCAGAACAACTCTGCTACGTCTCCCGTGCCCTGACTAGCCTTCTCTGCTACGTCTCCCGTGCCCTGACTAGCCTTCTCTGCCATGCCTTCCCTCTTAGGGAGAACTAACCCTGAGCCCAAACAAATCTTTCCTCCTAAATTGTTTGTTTCTGCCAGGTATTTTGGTTCCAACCAAATGAAAGTAAGTAACTTTCTGGTACTTTTTTCCTCTTCTTGCTTGATTCAGCATTACCACTGATACTTATTATCTTCACTCTTTGATGTACCATGTGCCTGAAGTCAAATAACTTCTGAAGACAGCACCACTGACTGGGGAACAAGTGTTCGAATCATGGCCTGATGTTAACCTTTTCAGATTCTGCCATAATGTTCTAACCCTGGCCCCCAAAGACTCTGGAGTAGAACAAAAGACCCAAGTTATAGGTGACGGTACCAGTGGGAGACACCCTGGAAACAGCACTGTGAGTGGTGTGACGTGAAGCAGTAGTTTAAGCCAGTATCAGTTACGTCTATCTGGTGTGTACTGGAGGACTGCTGGTCCCAGCTTGAGAAGCTACGGAAGCTAGGGCGTGCACCTAAGACCCCTTTCTAAGTGCTGGTCTATCTTGTCCGTCTGCTCATCTGCAGAATCCAAGTCCTCTGCCTTTCGTTTTTTATCTATCCTCTGCTATCAAGCATAATTTCTGACCATGGTTGTCCTTCTAGCTCACTAGGAAGCAAGCAGTTCTCACTCCTTTGCCAGTACTCCTTTTCTTTTAAGGATGAGGGTGACTAGTACATCATCCTTCACACTTTGAAAAACCTCAAGTTTAATGCTTTCAGGGTGAGTTGGCAAGGCCTCTGCAGCAGCTAAGATATGAGGTCTGTGATTCATTTAGATATTAATGGATGGCTGAGGAGATGGTCACACAGTCACGGGTTGTTGAGCTTTTCTGTCGCAGACTCCGAGTCTGCAGAAGAGAGGGACACGTGAGTAAAAGGAAGAGGACTGAGTTTGTCTCAGTCGCCCACAGGAATGTCACAGAGAAAGTTCACAAAGACAAGGGAGCTCCAGTTTAATCGTTATGAGGAAGGAAGGGAAAAGTCAGGGACGTCACTCACCCTCAGAACCAACAGGTGCTTGATGAACTGAGTTCGAAGCACATCTGCTTCTATGTTTTCAAAATATTCTGACTATGAGCTGAAACACGTGATAATACCTCTACAACTAAAACAGTCACATTGTCTACAATTTTTTAAAAGAATTACCTGAAATTAATTTTTTCAGGAAAGGAGGCTGGGTTGTTGTAGGAATGGCTGAACTACCCCTAGATGTTCTATAAACTGGTTTTGCAGCTACATCCACAGAAAATGAAATGCTGTCCATGTTTGCCTCTAGAAAAATTCAGAGTGTTAAGTGTAAGACGGGTCATATTTGTAATTGCTCTTGATATAGCAAATTGTTAACAATAAAATGAAATTAAATTAATACAAATAATTAAAAAGATGTAAGAGCATTAGTTCAATTAAAAGCATTAAGATACACATTCAGGAGGATAGTTCTAGGAAGCAGAGTGAACTGAAAGGTCATATACTGTAAGTTGCATTTGTATGATGTCCAGCACTACCAGCTTCATAGAGATGCAAAATGGATCTAGGGCTAGAAACTGGAAACTAGAGACTAATAGTTAAGGACTGTGGTTTTGTGGTCACCTGCACTGACGGGGTCTGCAGGAGAACGGGCCAGCCAGGCATGGATGGGGAAGAGCTCATGAGGACATAGGCATCACTACTGAACTATAGATTACTGGTAGATTCTCAGAGAGTCAGAGTCATTGCTTTCAGCTGTGTACCCTCTGGGGCACCCATCAGGCTCGTGCATAGTTCCAACCCATGGTCATACAGATGGCCCTGATTAAAGTCAGAGATGAATTGGGGGATAAGACTTTTAGGGAGGAGGGGGTTGATGGGGATGGGAGCGAGATAAAAGAGCATAACTAATCAGAACGCATCATGTGAATGTGTGAGATTGTTAAAGTACATATAAAGTTAATAAAAACTTTTCAAAGGACTCAGAAGATATATTTAAACAACTAATAAAAGTGTCTTTTATCCCATAAAACTCGGGGAACATCCCAGAAGAAGAGATAGAAGACTATAAGAGCCAAAGGATGAGGAAGAATGTTGTGAAATGTTGTCTTCTAGACATGACACAGCTACTGTACTACAAAAAATCTTTTAATAGACTACATCTCCATGTAAAAAAGTCAGATATACAGAAGAAAAGCCAACATGAAATTATGATTTGATATGTGTCAATCAATCAATCATCAATCAATCAGTCATGTCAACAAAAATCACATGCTTATCCCAATAGATACAGACAAGAGGATTAAATAAAATTCAGTATCCTGTACTGATAAAAGTTCTGAAAACAAATTAAGTGTGGAAACAATGTACCACAACATAAGAAAGGCTGTCCACAACAAATGATAGCTAAGTCCTGGTTAGCTTTTACTGCCAGTTTAACGTAATATAGAATTATCTGGTAAGATCATTTCAATTGAGGAATTACCCAGACCAGACTGGCCTGTGGATTTGTCTATGGAGGACTGTCTCAATGGTTAATCCACGTAGAAAAGCCCATCCCACTGTGAGCAGCACCATTCCCTAGGCAAGTAGGCCTAAACTGTGTAAGAAAACTAGCTGAGCATGAGTCTGTCTGCTAGCCAGCAAGCAGCATCCTTCAGGGTTCCTGCCATGCTTCTGTGGCTGTGGAGTGTGTTCACTGGTCACAAGTAATGCTATGTATAACACAGGCAGGCCAGACTTCAAGTTCTTGCCTCGCCTTCCCTCAAAGCTTGATAGGACCTGGAACTGCAAGCCAGATAAACCCTTCCTTCCTTACAGCTGCGTTCTGTCATGGTGTCTTATCACAGGGACAGAAATGAAACTAGAATGCTAACAAACTGAATGGGGAAAAGCTGAAGCATTTCCACTGAGATCTAGGAAGACAGGGTGCTCATTCTCACCACTCTGGTGGACATAGTTTTGGAAGGCTTAGCCAATCCTTAGTGTGAGAAAGGAGTAACAGGTACTTGAACAGAAAGGGAGGAACTCACAACTATCCTTGTTTGCAGATGACATTTTTCTCTGTACAAGAAACTAAAGACTCCACTAAAATACTATTAGAACTGATAAATTTAACAAAATTGCAAGAGTAGGACACAAATCATAAAATTCAGTAATATTTCATAAACCAGTAACAAATAAGATATTTGTTCAGGAAGAAATCACGGTGGAAATCTCACAGTAGCTACAAAGGTACAATATGTAGGAATAAATTTAGCTAAGGAAGTAAAAGATATCTTAAATGAACATCAAACAGCTGATAAAGGTAACTGAAAAGAACGTAAGAAAGGGAAAGATCTCCCGTGCTTACAGATGGGAATAATTAGTATTATTAAAATGTCCACACTGTCCAAGAGGTCTACAGATTCAACGTGATTCCTATTTGTGACGGTAGGTTTTTCATGTCAACTTGTCATAAATTAGAATCATCTGAGCAGGGAGACTTGACTTAGGAATTGAGCTGATTAGCTTAATTAACGTGAGAACCCCACCCCCCACCCCCGAATACCGTGGCACCTTTTGGTAGCAGCCCAGATAAAAAGGGGAGTGGCAAAAACGTTTGCCTTCTGCTAATTCGGCCTGTGTCTTGCCACTGAGTTTAGCCTGTGGCTGCTGTTGCCCACTCTGTCGCTGACCAGGATTTCCAGGCTGCCATCACTGACAGAACCACAGACTCTCCAGTAACCCTTCAGGTCTCTGGCATCAGGTGAGCAGTCCTTTGACTACTGAGGTAGCCAAGACTCAACACCACAGCAGGCGGTGCTCCTCCATGGTTTCTGCTTCCAGCCCCTGCCTTGAATTTCTGCCCTGACTCTTTTAAATGTGATCTGAAGTGTAAGACAAATAAGCGCTTTCCTATCACAAGTTTTGGTCACGATGATTATCACAGTAAGAGAGTAGCAACTATAATTCCATCAAAATACCAATGACAGGTTCCACAAAACTAGAAAAGGAAATTTCTAAAATTTATATGGAAGCACCTCAAATATCCAAAATAATCTTGAACAAAAAGAAAAAATAGTCAGAAGCTAGAAGTGGTAAATAGCTGTAATCTAGTATTTGGAAGGCTGAGGAAGGAACATCAGAAATTCAAGTCCATGACTACACAGTGAGTCAAGACCAACCTAGGCTGTATGAGACCTTGTCTCAACAACACCACCACAAACAAAAAGATGAATAAAGCTGGAAATGCCACATAAACTCAGTTGATAGTATAAGCCAATCTATGAAATAAAAACAGTCATGATTTTGTCATTAAAAAGACAAAATACCAGAACAAAACTGTGTATTAAATCTATTTGCAAAACAAATGAATCACTCTTGTGCTGGATAGCTTGGGTGTCAACTTGACACACCTGGATAGAGGGGGCCTCAATTGGGGAACTTCCTCCATTGGACTGGCCTGTGGGCATGTCTGTGGGGAATTTTCTGGATTGTTGAGTGATGTGGGAGGGACCAGGCCACTGTGGGCTGTGCCACCCCTGGGCAGGTGGTTCTGTACTGTGTAAGAAAGCAGGCTGAGCATGGACCAGAGAAACAAGGCAGTAAGTAGTGTTCCTCCGTGGTCTGTGCTTCAGCCCCGGCCTCCAGGTTCCTACCCTGAGTTCCTACCTTGGGCTCCCTTAGTGATGAACTGTGACCTGGAGATGTAAGCCAAATAAAATCTTTCCTCCCCAAGTTGGTACTGGTCAGAGTGTTTTGTCACAGCAATGGAGAAACAGGGACAAGTATGTGTAATATATGTACATGATACATTTAATGGTGATAAAGCCTTTAAACATCAATGTCTTTTAGTAGAATAACATTGAATAAAAGATTCTAAACCATGAAATGTTACACTATCAATAAATAGATTAAATGAAAGCTGTTTTATTTTTAAGCATATGAGGATTTCCCTAAGACACAGTTAAATAAGAATATAGGGTGCAAAAAGGACCATTGAGGAAGCACACCTCAAAACTATTCTAGGTAATTAGATACTTCTTCTGTCTTTGTATATATTCTCTTACCTTGATTGCTAAAAGGTGACAAATTGATGACCTTTGTTGGAAATTTAGTTGGTTGTAGGTGCCTAGCAATACTACTTTCTTGATATGGAAACAGAGGTTTGGTTTTCAATGAACTTTCACCTGAAACAAAATTTGAGAAGAAAATTTGCATGACAGTTCTGACTGTTCACACACTACTTCCCAAACTCTGTGTGTTAATCTTTATTTTTGCATTTATATTTTTCTTCCCCATGTTTTGCTGAAGGGTCACTGTCTGTTACTTCAGTTTCTACAGTCTTTCACTATTCTCTTTCTTGTCTTTATGCTATGTCTCGGGATAGTACCTTCTTTAATTTGGACTTGTGCTCCACCCCCACTGTGCATACAGAATAAGAAACCTAAACAAAGAAGTAAACCAGGCCTGTAATTTCAGTTATTTGGGAGGCTTAAGCAGGATTACAACTCCAAGGCCAGGGTGGGCTTCTGAGCAAGTTCAAGGAAAGCCTGGGCAATTTAGTGAACCCCTGTGTCAAACTAACAAAACACACACACAGAGTTTAAAACGCACACTTTGATCACTGGCCAGAGATCAGACTGGAGGGCGAGAGCGCCAGATTCAGGACAACTGGGAGGATCAGGGACTCGATTTGTCATTTTAAGCTTAAACCATAGCTTAAGTTGGTCATTTATCTGTTAGACAAGAAGAAACGCTGGGAAAACGTGTACATAAAAATCTTAATGCATGTTAGGATGATGGCCCCACAATACAAATTCTGTTTATCATGTATATCATGTATGTTATTTCCATGGAAATTTCCATGTACAACTACTTACATAAGATACTTTGATGTATCTTGATATTGTAAGATGAATGGAATTCTGGATACAGTTGGTTTTGTAGACTATCCCAAATCATCTCTCTAATATCAGCAAATGAAACTAAAAAATATTTTCCCAAGTACTGCTAAGATGTAGAAGATAAACACTTGAGACCAAAGAATGAAGGGAAAAGCATCTAGGGATTATTTTGTCAAAAAGATGTGTGCATGTATTTTCTTTTTAAATTTTTCTCCTGTCATTTTTTTCTTAATTTTAGGTTTCCCATTGTTCTAATATTGTTGATGTCATGCATCTTTGCATTAGAAATCCAATATGAAACAAAGATGCTTATAAATAGCAAGGTTGAATCTACATTACTTTTGATGCTATAACTGAAACCAATATGTATTTTCTATTAATATTACTTCACGGAGTAGTGATAAGGAGAAAAAGAGGAAATGCAACAATTAAAGGAAAATGAAAAAAATAAGCCACACCAAGTTTTGGAAAATCTTTGCATAAAACATCATTACATATAGTCTATCACCGAGCATAGTAACATCTCAGGAGGAGAGAATGAGACCGAGACCATGCAGAAAGAGAAGTTTCTGTTGTGCTGTTGACATTTATCTTTGCTGTAGGCTGAATGCTCATGCTCCCCGTCCATCTGTTCTAAATGACCCTGTGATAGTACAAGATGTAATTATCACGTGACTGGATCACCAAGGCTCAGCTCTCATTATACAGATGGTCCAAAGAGCCCCGCCTCTCCCCCCGCCCACAGCTCGAGCTCTGCTTACTCTTTTCAGCATATGAGGACACTGAGAGAGGTCTCTGAAGGAGGAGGTAGCCCTCACCAGACCTAGCACACAAGCATCCTGTTTCTATAGTGCCGTGCTTCAGACAAGTGTATAAAGCAGTGTATAAAGTGTCCAGTTTAAGGTATTTCTGTTATAGTAGCCTGGGCTAATACAATCTTTATAGATCTACTGAATTTTAAACAGTTCATCATTATAAAATGGAAAAGCAAACTATAGAAACTCTATTTACCTTGATAGTCCATCAGTGATTTTCTTGGGGACTTACTTGGCCTATAATCTTGAGATGGGGGCATATCTTTGTTTTGCAATGAACTGACACCTAAAACAAAATGAAAAATGATCACCCAGTGACACAATGGCCACTTACACATGACTCTCAAGCTCTGTATATTGGTCTTTATTGTAATATCTTCTTTCTACATATTACAGCATGGTCACTTGTCTGTTACTCCAACTTCAATAAAGTATCTTATCATGCTATTGCCTTTGCTTTTTATTCTGTATCCCATGATAACATCTTCATTAATTTTGGCCTTTACTTAAGCCATACTTTCACTTTGAACAAGAATATTCATTTTTTTATATTTCATCAGTAGTCTCCAAACATTTCTTCTTCCCATTTCCAAATTTTTATTTTTATTGGAGCAGCTTTGTTACATCCTGACCACTAACAAAGAAATATAAATTTATCAGAGATGTGGTTCTTAACAAATGTGGTTTGAATGTGAAATGTCCTCACAGGTTCATATGTTTGAATACTTGGTCTCAGCTGGTGGCGGTGTTCAGAAACATGATGCATCCTTTGGGAGGGAGAGGTCACCGAGGGTGAGTGGAGCCCAGCTCCGCTTTCTGTCATTCTCCGCTTCCTGACAGCAGACTCCATGGCCAGTGGAATACCTTCCTTGCCATGACAGACAGTGTCCCTCAAACTGCAAGTCAAATAAATCCCCTTTTTCTTAATTTTTTTTTTGTTCTAACAATGATACAAGGAGCTAATACAGCAGACTAGTATTTTAAGTTGACTGGACTGCAATGGGAGCATTTTGTTGCTGTCGAAGGTTGTCACTTAAAAGTGGAAAAGATGCAATCAATAAGCAGTACACGCTCAAACAGCAACTGTTTCTAAACAAAAATGCTCTGAAAACAGTAGATGGAAAATGGCTCATTAACGCCCCCATGTATTTTAGGGTAAAACACAAAAGGAATTTGAATTTTCAGTTCAAATGAGTTCATTTTCAGCCCTAGCTTTCCCTCAACTGTAGGTGATGTAGCCTTGCATATATATGTACATAAGTTTATGTTTTATATTTTTATTTAATGTGTCTGAGTGGATCGCCTGCATGTATGTAAGTGCGCCCATGTCATGGTGCAATGCCCACAGAGGTCAGAAGAAGGTGTCAGATCCCTTGGAATTGGAATAACAAATGGCCGTTAGCCACCAAGTGGGTGCTGGAAACCAAAGCAGGATCCTCCGTAAGAGTGGCTAGTGCTCCTGATGGCTGAGCCATCTCTCCGGGCGCCTTTATTTATATTTGATAATGCTTTGTTCCAGCAATAAAAACGTAAATCACCATTCAAAGTCAAAATTATGGAAATAGTGCTTAGAGGCAGCACAGGTTCAGACGCTGAAATCTGATTAGCATGCAAACTTAGACTCAGCTGACAGGCAGATGCCAATGGAGACTTACTTTCTCCCTTGACCTCACAAATTCCATTGTTCAGAATCAACTCTGAAAAAAATTTTCACAGCTACAGTTTTTCTAGGATCAAAGTGTGTCTAACGCTGTTCCTCCAGGACCAAAGACTGAGTGACAGAGCCCAGCCAGCAATCCCACCACAAGAGATGCACAGAGCACCTTCCGCACCTTGATCCTATCAAAGGAACCTGCAACTGGTGAAGTAACTTAGAGCATCTGCCGTAAAGACTTGCTGTTTTGTTAAGCTCAAAGCAACTTTTCTATTTAAGCCAGAAACAGAAGCGAATACAACAGCACCGGGAAGATTTCCATCAGACATTCCACACTAGAGCACTGGGTTTGAATGGATTACTTTCTAAATGACTAAGTGTCAATACTCATAGATCTAAATAATGCCTACTTATCACAAAAAACATACTTGAGTTTCTTTATAAGACAGAAATCATGTAATACCACAGTTACTGTTCTTAAAAGTTAATAAATAAACCACAAATATATGACTTCACAAGTAATTATTCTTACCAGGCTGGATTTACAGTTGTGATTTCTCTTTACCAAGCATTTTAACTCCTTCAAGAATATGTTGTGAGAGTTCCCTTTCAATATCTAAGGACATAGAACATTTCAAAACACTTTGTAAGGTGAAAATTTAATGTTCCAGTTTTGGTCCTTTCCTGTCTCTGCATCATGAGATATCTGTGTGGTGATGGTTAATCGTTAACACCAGTTTGACTGGATCTAGAACCACCTAGGAGATACTCTCTGCTTTGTGTCTGTGAGCAGTTTCCAGGGAGGATTAACCCAGAAGGAAATACAGGCAGCACCATGCCATGTATAGAAACAGGATGCCTAGGTGTATTTTTCTTAATTGTTTTGCACTATTGTTAAACATAACGCAACTTTATATCATACTGTCATAATGTTGACCTAATTAATTTTGCAATGGTATGCCTTTGAAAGAGGTTGAAAGAAGAAAGAAATGATCTGTATATTTACTCTAATATTAACCCTTTTGGCTAAATGATCTGGTTCCTAGGATCCCTGTCTGCCAGGACAGGGTCTAAAATTTTACTTTGTTAAGATTCTCTACTTCTTTTGTTAAAAAAAAAAAAAAAAAAAAAAAGATAGTTTTGTTCATTGTAAGATTCCTGGTTGAATCCCCCTCCTCCCCGCCAGAATGCTCTGAATGTGCTCAGTGCTTTTGGAATTCATAATTTCAGTTACTCTCAGGAGATTTCCTTTTAAATCTGGAGTTACTTTTCCTGTCTCCGAAATGTCTCTGTCTTTCAGCATTGGTAGGTAGCACAGTGGTTCTGGTTTGTTGACTTTGTGGTGCTTATTTCATTATATTTGATGAAATTTGGTTGTGCAGATTAATAGTCATTAAATATTTTAAAAATCAACTACTATTCCTTCAACCATTTTCGTTCTTTTAGGTCGCTGTCCATTCCTGTATTGCATCCCTGTAACTGTTCTCACTCTCCCTCCTTAAGTTTCAGAGTTTCAACTACTAATGAGACATTTGGATTCATTTCTCCTTAATGTTTTGTCCCTTTCCAGTCTCTTTGACACCATGTATCTTGGTTGGTACTGTGTCTTTGATGTGACATTGTTGGAAACTGCAATGTATCCCTGGAATTCACATCTGAAGTTCTAAGTGCCAGTGAAATGTATTTGGAGCTAAGGCCTCTGAGGAGACTACTCAAACTCAGTGAGCTACAAAGACACATCCTTTCTGGTATGATTACCAGGAAAGGGAAGACCATGAGAGGCTTGCGTCCACAAGCGTTCTCTGCATGTGCGCTGATGCTTCTCCACTGTTAGAAGTGTATGCGATACTGTTTGAATGGTTGCGTTCTAAAGCTAGTAACAGCTAGCTCACGTTCCATGGATAGTAAGCACTAGAGAATCCCGGTCATAAGAGGGAGTCTGTGTGGGTAATGTCCTGTAAATTGGCCAGATGGCTGACAGTGTCAAGTTGACGAGTGTAAAATGACCTAGGGAGAGGCCCCTAAGAGTGACTGTGGGGGTGGTATGGATTGAATTAATTTAAGTGGGAAGACCTGCCCATGGTGGGAGGCACCATTCCCCAGGCAGGGAGTCCTGGACTGTTGTAAGGGTGGAGGGATCAAGCCGTGCACTAGCATGCACATATTCACTGCTCTCTCCTCTGACTATGAATGTGATGTGACCAGCTGCTTCAAGCTGCCTTGCACCTTGACTTGTAAGTCACCCGGGTAACGTTGCTTTTGTCAGGATATTTTGTTATGTTAGTTGGAAAAGAAACTATGACGGTCACTAATTTACAAATACAGCTGTTACCATTTCACTCCAGAGAACTGAATTAACAAATGTTAGACTTGAAAAAGTAATTATTGTTCCTACCCTGCTGACTCTTTGACTCTGACTTCTTTGGCTGCTTTAATCTGGCTCTTCCAGCTGCTCCTCTCATGCCTGCCTCAGTCTCTGCAACGTGAAACAAATTTGAAAACATTCTGAAAGACAAACTACAAGAGACAGCTGTGTCTGCGCATGCTGGGTCTGTGTGTATAGGTAGTGAAAACATTTAAAATTTCTTGTTAAAGAAGAATAACTAGTGGCTGGAGAGATGGCTCAGTGGTTAAGAATCTTTGCTGCTTTTGTAAACGACCTGTGTCCAGGTCCTGGTATCTATGTCAAGGGATCTACAACTGCATGTAACTCCAGTTCCAGGGAACCTGACACCTTATTTTGACCTTCAAAGACACTGACACACATGTACACAGACACAGACACACATGCTTATATATAAATAAAAATGAAATAAATTCTAAATTTATTCTAAAAAGAATAAATATTTTTAAATGTCTTGATTAAAAAATCACAAAACCTTAGGATCGAAGCACTGTTCGGGGCTAAAGAAATGGTTTAATGGTTAGGGGCATGGGCTGCTCCTTCAGAGGGCGCAGATCTCACTCCCAGCTCCCATGCAGCGGCTGGCAAATATCGGTAACCCTGGTTCAGAGCACCTGATACCCTCTGCAGGCACTGCATGCATGTGGCGTGCACATGAAGAAAAATACGCGTACACACAAATTAAAATAGAAGCATTGTTAGCAGCTGTGTCCGCTTCATCTTATCGAGGCTTAGAGGAGCGTCTTAATTTGAACAAAGGCACCTGTGTAATGGGGACACAGGAACGGATACCTCAAAATCTCTTGACCAGTGCTTGTCTATAAAATGCTTTTCTTAATGCAAATACAAATACAAATTGTTCTGCTGTTTACATGGATGTAATTTTCAAGTTTAAATGCAAATTGCATTCATATTGTAGGGGTACACTTGGTAGGTGTTGCATAGAAAAGCAGTTCTCTCGCTCTGCTGTGAGGGATAGGCTTCCAAATGTGATTGACATCCAACTAACCAATGACTTATGGGGGGAGGTCTAGCAGAAATGCAGGGTAGGCTGTGAAGGGGAGAGGCGGGCACAGCACCAGGGCGCCATTCTCACACCTATGTCCAGAGGTGGTGGGGGGACGAAACTTATGAGAATGCCGTCCCCTCCATTCACCACCTCCATCTTCCTCTCTCCCCAGGGATGAATCCTTTGTAAGTAACCTGGAATAAATTAACGTCTCTAAAAGAGCATTCTCTGTCTGCTCAGTCCATTCAAACCTGGGGGTGGGGTGGGGCTGAATGCCCAGCCTCACCATGAGAAATTCATGATACAGTAGGTAAAACATAATATCACCTGCAGGTAAATTTGTAAACCAAAGTCTTACATTTTTTTCTAATTCATAATATTTAAATAAAGTATAGATTTATAATATATATTAACTGTGCAGAACAATGGGCTTAACAGTCAAATTTTCAAGCGTGTATTCAACAACTTAATCATGTACTCGAATTACCCTCTCGGCCTGTCACCTGTGCCTGACCCCTTTCTCTTTCCTTACCTGTCTTTCCTGCTTTACATTTAGGAGTTTTTACCCTTGCACTCTGCACATGAGAGAGAACATTGTCTTAATAATTATGTACTTCCTTAGTTATAGAATATTTGATCTTTATTAGATTATTTAGCTATGAATTGAGTGACAGCAGTATGTAACAAGTGAAAGCACCCTCCCAGGTCTATTTGAAGACTACAGAACTCTGAAACGGTAACTACATAGAGGGATATAGGTAGTCAATGAAATAATTATCAGCCTATCAGCTATTTTCTCCTTATCATCACAATCATAAGCTAGCATTTTGCTTTATAAAATGCAAAGTGACTTTCCTAACTATCCAGAAATCACATATTTTGGGGGACAAAGTTTTAGAGCTCCGTTTGACCTAAAACTCACTAGATTAGTTCAGGCTGGTTTCCCCAAGATGAAGATCTACAAGCGATTAATGGATACTGAGGAAGGGAGAATCTTGTTTTCTCCAGGAACTAGTTCTGTGAGAGGTGATCTGATCCCAGTGGGCAGCCCTAAACCCACATGAGCATCACTGAAGGGACACAGTACATTATGTATATGTATATATGTGTTGTATAAGTGTAGATGTAACAGCAATAATAAAGGACAAGAAATTGTGAGGGAATGGGGGGCATGAGAGGAGGGGCAGGACTGGGAGCAGCAGAGATAATACAAACACAGTCCTCATGAAATTCTCAAAGCAATATAGCTTATTTTCCATTATGAATAAATACTAGTTCAAGTTATGACAAGATGGAATTCATGAAGACTTTTTCCTCATGTAACAAAAATTACAAGCACTATTGTCATTAAATATCATACTTAATATATCATAATATGATAAGATATAGATAAACCATAGGTAGATTTTAAAAACTGTTCTTGACATAGTAACTCCTGGCTTGTGTTGTACTTTTGAAGAAGTACCAGAACAATGCCACCAAGTTCCTTAACTGGTGATTTTCCATATAGCACAAACTTACATGCAAGTTTATATCATCCTGACAGTTCTGACAATATTTCAAGTTAGTGCTTGAAACACTGTAGGGATGTGCTTGGTGAGGTGGGACCCTACATCCTTCTCTTAAGTCAAGTTGTAAACCATGGCTATCATGGCCATCATAACTCACAGAAGTTACCATACAGCAGGCATTCTGGGATTGACCCAGGAATATTCAATGGTCTTCTTAGGTTATGCAACTCTAACCCTAATAGGCATGGGTGACAGAAAATAATCATAGGCAATACCACTGAACAAAGTCCTCTCAGGGTCTGGATTACCTCACTCAGAATCATTGTTTCCAGCTCCATCCGTTTACAAGGGAATTTCATAATGTCTTTACAGATAATATTCCATTGTGCATATATACCACATTTTCATTATCCATTCATTTCTTGATGGACATCTACACTATTTCCATTTTCTGGATATTGGGAACAGAGCAGCAATGAACATGGATGAGCAGGTATCTCTGTGGTTGGATACAGAGTTCTCTGGGAATGTACCCATGAATGGTATAGATCATATGGTAGATCTATTTCTATCTTTCTGAGGAACCTCCTTACTGATTTCCACAGAGGCTTCACTAGTTTTCACTCCTACCAGCAGTGAATAAGTATCACCCTTTCCTAACAATGTTTCTTGGTCATCTGTATTTCTACTTTGGGAAATCTCTTAGGTCTATCACCCAGTTTCTGACTGTGTTATTTTCTTGGCACTTATATTTTTCAGTTCCTTATATATTCATATATTCTAGACACCAACCTTTTGCCAGATAACCATTCTGCAGGCTGCTTCTTCACTCAAATGATGGTGTGTTTTGCTTTACAGAAGCTTTTGAATTTTATGACGTCTCATTTGTCAAGTGTTGGTCTTAATGCCTATACGATTGGTGTTCTGTATAGAAAGTCCTACCTAGTGCCTGTAATTAAAGAATATTCCCTATTTTCTCCTCTATTTGATTCAGGATATCAGGTCTTATCTTGAGGTCTGTGATCCATTTGGAGTTAGGGTTGTGCAGAATGAGAAATAACGATCTAGTTTCATTCTTCTGCATGAAACTATTCAGTTTGACGAGCACCATTTGTTCAAGATGTGGTCTTTTCTCCAATGATCATTGTTGGCCTCTTTGTAAAAAATCAGGTGGTTTACGAGTGTGGGCTTATATGTGGGTTCTCAATTTTATGCCATTGGTAAATGTGTCTGATCTTATGTCTGTACCATGCTGTTTTTATTACTATAGCTCTGTAGTCTAACTCGAAATTGGGGATGATGATACTGACGACAATGTTCAGCTTGTTTTAGCTATCTGAAATCTTTTGTGTTTGCATTTGAATTTTATGATTTTTTTTCAATTTCTGTGAA
Source organism: Eospalax fontanierii (assembly GCA_035773235.1). Taxonomy (NCBI): domain Eukaryota; kingdom Metazoa; phylum Chordata; class Mammalia; order Rodentia; family Spalacidae; genus Eospalax; species Eospalax fontanierii. Next base: position 63,274,909 of record CM069540.1, on the reverse strand, counting down.
GAACTGTGTTGGAGTTTTGATAGGAATTGCAGTGACTTTGTAGATTGATTTTGGTAGAATGGCCATTTTCACAGTATTAATTCTTCCCATCCAAGATATTAGCAGGTCTTTCCATCTTCTGGTATCTTTCTCAGTTTCTCCAATTTCTAAAATTTTTCATTGTACAAATCTTTCATGGCCTTGATTATATGTATTTCAGAATTTTTTTTGAGGCTTATGCTGAATGGGATTATTTCCCTGATTTATTTCTCGAAGTGTTTGTTGTTGGTATATACTGATTTTTATGTGTTTTTGTGTTAATTTTATATCCTGCTATTTTTCTGAATGTGTCTATGAGCTGTGTGAATTTTCTAGTGGAGTATTTCGGGTCTTTTATATGTAGAATTATCTTTGACTTCTTCCTTTTCTGTTTGTAACCCCTTTAATCTCCTTCACTTGTCTTACTGCTCTACCGAAGACTTCAGGTACCACACTGAACAGGAGTTGAGAAATGGATACCCATATCCTGTTCATGATTTTAATGGAATTGTTTAGAGTTTTTCTCTATTTACCACGATGTTGGCTGTGGGCTTATTGTATATTGCCTTTATTATATAAAATATGTCCTCTATACCCCTAGATTCTCAATGACTTTTAGCATGAAAGGGTGTTAGATTTTTGTCAAAGGCCTTTTTCTCCATCTAATGAGATGATCATGTGGTTAAGACTCTGTCCTTGAGTCTTTTTATATGGTGAATTACATTTACTGATTACATATGTTAAACCATCTTTGCATCCCTGGGATGAAAGTGACTGGTAGTGTATGTTTTGGATTTGTTCAGTTTGGAAGTATCTTGTTGTATTGATAATTTCTGTATCAATGTTCATCAAGGAGATCGATCTATAATTCTCTTTTGTGTTTGGTCTTTGTTTTTGGTGCTAGTAATATTAGCGTCATAAAATGAATTTAGAAGTATTCTTTCATTTTCTATTTTACAAAATAATTTGGGGAGTATTTATGTAAGTTCATTTTTGAAGAACTTATAGTTCTGTGCTGAGTCCATTTGACCCTGGGCTTTTGTTTATTGGGAGATTTTTAATTGCTCCCTCTCTCTCATTGCTTGTTATGGGTCTATTGAAATGATTTAGTTGATCTTCGTTTAACTTTGGTAGGTCATATGTATCTTCACATTCATCCATTTCTTTTAGAGTTTCCAATTTAGTGGAATATACATTTTAAAATATGTTCTTATAATTTCTCTGAATTTCCTCAGTTGTCTATTGTAATGTCTCCCTTTTCATCTTTAATTTTATTTATATGTGTCTTCTCTCCTTTAGGTTAGTTTGGCTAAAATTTTGTTAATCCTGTTACTCTTTTCAAAGAACCTACTCTTTATTTAATTGATTCTTTGTATTTTTTTCATTTCTAGTTCACTAATTTTATACCTGATCTTGATTTATTTATTTTGATTTTATGTGTATGAGTGGTTTGCCTGCATGTATATAAGTGCACCCATGCATGCATTACCTGTGAAGGCCAGTGAGGATGTAAGATCCTCTGCAACTGGAGTTATGGATGACTGTTAGCTACCATGTGGGTGCTAGTAACTGAACCCAGGTTCTCTGCAAGAGCAGTCAGTGTTCTTTTTTAAAAATTTTGTTTGTTTATTTTTTATGTGTCTGAGTGTATTGCCTGCATATATGTAAGTGCACCCATGTGCAAAGCCCGGGGAGGTCAGAAGAGAAGTCCCCTGGAGCTGGAGTTACAGACAGTTCTTAGCCACCATGTGGTTGCTGGGGATTGAACATAGGTCCTCTGTAAGAGCATCCAGTGCTCTTAAACACTGAGGATCTCTCCAAATCCCGCAGCCAGTGTTCTTAACTACTGGAGCCATCTCTAGCTACTCAACCCTGATATTGAGGATTTCTTCTTGTCAGTTATTTGGGGGTATTGCCTGTTTTAGTTGTCTAAGGCCTTCAGATGCACCAATATTAATTTGATAGCTCTCAAATTTTTGTTGTTGTTGTTGTTGCAGGTAGTTAGTGCTGTAAACTTCCCTTTCTTGTCTTCACGTGTCCCACAGATTTTGGTATGTTGAGTTTTCATTTTGATTCAACTCTAGCAATTTTTAAACTTCGTTCTTGATTTCTTTCTGACCCAATGATCATTCAGTAGTATGTTGTTTAGGACTCATGAGTTTGTATACTTTTTGTAATTTCTGTTGCTGTTGATAGCCAACGTTATTGTATTGTGTTCAGGAACAATGCAGGATGTTATTTCAGTATTCTTAAATGTGCTATGCCTTGCTTTGTGTCCTGATACATGATCAGTGTTGAAGACAGTTCCATAGGATGCTGAGGAGAATGTCTGTATTTTAGTCTTTGGAGGGAATGTTCTGTAGATGTTTGCTAGGTTCGTGTTACTTTTGTTGTCATTTAGCCTTATTTCTCTGTTAATTTTTTGTCAAGATGATGCCAGTTGGTGAAAGGAGCGTATTGAACTCACCGACTATCACTATATTGAAGTTAGCATGTGGTTTTACATCTGCCTGCTCATCACTGTCTATGAAACACAGTATCTAGGACTGTCAATATTTCGTGGCCCACTTTTCTTGTGTTTATGTCACAGTTTGTTATTCCTATGTCTCAAATATTTTCTTTTTGCTGAAATCTGGAAGATTTAGATAATATACTGTTGCAAATCTGGATCTGGACTTACTTTTCCTTCCTGTTTTTTTTTCTAATGCTTTGGCAAAGTATTTTAGCTAAATGATTGCCTTTACTGGTACAGCCCCTTAGGCGGCTCTTCAAGGGCACCTTCTGAGTAAGTGAGCAACGTACTGCATGACAGGGGTGTGAAGAGAAACAAAGTTTCTCCTTTTTAAATTTCTTTGTTAAAATATATTCTTTTGGTTTCACAGCAACAGTCAAGAGAAGTACATCAACTCTTCTCTGAAGTGCTATTCAGTCCTATAATGTCTGAAAAATATCACTAAGAAATTAATTATAGCCTGTTTGACATTTTATTACATAGGGTCAACTGACTATGAAATAACTCTCTGTTAAATTTCTTCATACCACAACTGTTAGTTATCCCTCCTACTCACAAAATCAAAATCAAAATAGCTAATAACCCTGAAGTAGTGAATGGGGCAGCATTGGCTATATTTCCACGAAGCATGTCTAAGGTTATCGTACCATTTTTTAAATGGATTGCAATGAAATGGAAGAGTTAAAAATCAGTGTTTTTTAGCTCATTTCACATTACACTAGACTTGAACTCAAGAAGGAGGAACTCATGAACTCATATAGGAGGAACTCGTGAAGACTTTGGCCCACGTAATAATACTTTATTGGTACAATTCTCATCAAAGATTGACACTTAACTCCAGAGATGATAAATTAGCTAGAAATAGTTAATTTATAAAGGTTCTTGTTCTTACCAGAGGATTGCTTTGATTGTACCTTGAGGTGACCTCGTTCACTTGCACAGGAGGAAATGAATAGACATCAAAACATTGTATGGTAATCATTTGCCTATAAATGTGTGTGCCTGTAAATCTGATTTACAGTGTTTGTGTTTATGGAAGTGGAATCATAAAATGTCTGGAGCAGAGAAAAACAAAATCTAAGAACAAAAGAGTATGCTCTATCATTTTGAGGCTTAGACAATTTGGCAGGTTTCAGCTTGACTTGTGATTATCAACTTGATGGGATTTTGAATAACCTAGGAGACAAACCTCTGGGGATATCTGTGAGGCATTTCCAGAGAGGTGTAACTGTGTCTCTCAAGGCCTGGAGTTCTGGACTGAATAAAAAGGAGAAAGTGGGCAGAGCACCAGGAGCTATCTCTTTCTGCTTCTTCACCCTGGAAACATGTGACCAGGTGCATCATACTCTTGTTGCTATATGACGGCCTAAATCCTCGAACCATAAGCCAAAATAAATCCTTCCGTCCAGGTATTTTGTCACAGCAATGAGAACAGTAACTAAGATAGACGTGTTTCTTAAATGAAGAAGACAATTTCTGTATGTAGGGAAAGGCAAAGTGGATGCAGATCTTGATGTCACATGATTTCCTGGACAGTGACTCTCCTATACAATGTTATCTCCTATGTAAATTACAAGTGTTCTTTTATAGTCCTTTCAGTTTCTGTTGTCCTGTCTCACCACTTGGGGCCAGCCCAAGTGGACTTTGCGGGGCCAGCCCAAGGGGTTGGGGACAAGTAGATGCAGAGTCAAGACGCAGACTCTGGGAGATGCATGGGAAGCAGGCCAAGCACATGGCACTGCCAACACATTTACTGAATAGGTGCACAAGCTCTTATAGGCCTGATAGCCAATCACCTTATGGGGTGGGGTCCCAAATACAGCCAATAGTAAGTTTGTCCCCAGGTAGGCAGGTTCTTTCCAGGTGCTGGTCTCACAACTAGCCAGAGCAGAATGCCACACCCACAGGAGCCATTCCTCTATTCCTTCTAGCAGATGGCCTGGCTAGGCCCACCTTACATTATGCCCAGCATTCTTTAGATGTTATGATTGTCATATAACTTCCAATTTTACATTTAAACACACTCATTCTGTAAGTGTATTTGGTGATCTGGAACTTATCTGTTTTTCCATAGGGTCAAGCTGCAAACCAGGATCCCACTAGTCACAGAAACTTACTATACAGCAAAAATGATCAAACTCATCTAGGAACGTTTCTATTCTCATTTAGTGACTGTAACTGCAAGTCACATATGTATTAGTGATGAAAGGAATGAGAAGACACATTTTGAACTGAGAATAAAATGGTTTCTGAGATCCCTTTAAACATGTAGTGAAAAGAAATTGTTCATTTTGTAAAACTATGTCAGGGTTGTGATAGGATCCATCTCCAGCTCTGATTTTCTGTAGTTTTATATTTTCTGTATAATTCAGAGGTCACTAAGTAGGTTCAGTGACATAAAAATACTGGGAAAATTCCTAAAAGGGAAATCTATTGGAAAGAAGGCTAAATGAGGATTGGTGGTGTAGAGCCAAAGATGAAACTGACATTTTGGGACAAAGCTGTCTTTCCGACTGTGGTCGGAAGCCTGCTCTGATCCTGACACTATTAAACAGTAGAAGTTTTCTCTTGAAGAACAGGCGAGCTCTGGATGTTCCTATGTCACATCAGCATTCTTCCCACTAACTCATCATCACCAAAACAAAAGCTGTTTGATATTGGACAAAGCATGCTCTTCATAATGAAGAAACACATTCAAGCATTTTCATTAGTATATGTTCACTGTATAAAGCGATGTGTTCCCTAATAACGTTTTGGTTCAAGTACATGGACTTTGATCACCCCCCTTCTCGCTTGCCCCTCTCCCCATCCTCTTCCTTTTTTGCAGAATGTGGAGGAGATTGTTAGCTAGTGAAGTAACTAATATCTTTCTATAACACTATCAGTAAGCACTTCACTTCTGTAGACTCAAAGCCTTTTTCTATCTAAACTGGAAATAGAAAGTGATAGGAATAACACTGGGCGCACTTACCTTAATATTCTATGCTCACCAAAATTTTGATGAACTTTGATAGGGAATTTCCTAAGTGGACGGGTTCTAAATGAAACTGATTTTAAATTTTTAATAAATGCCATGCATACACAGTAGGCATCCAGACCTTCATTCATGTCATAACAGCACAAGTTCGTGTTATCATGAAAGGCACCCATTAAACTCCAAAGAAGAGAAATAACTACTGTTTTAAAAAACTGTCTTACCAAGGGCACTCTTTGATGGTGTCTTGAATTCACTCTTTAATAAATGTTGTTCAAAGGTCCCTTTCAGGTCTTCTAGATCAGTCTCTGTAGAAACAAGTGGATTTCAAAACATTTGATTAAAGAATTCTCACACAGGAATGTAAGGTGTGTATATGATGCTAACTTAATTACACTTTGTTATTAATGAATGCCTGGATTGTCCCATCACTGAACATCAGAACCAGAAGGTCTATGAGCAGGCAAACACACCTCAGCACATTAAACTATGAGAAGCTTATGACTGACAAATATCACATACCCAAGTGATAATACAACTCTTATAATAACAGATGCCTAGTAACTCTAACCAGCACTTTTGCCATACAAAGCTACCTCTTATAAAAAGTATCTATCCTACAGGCCTTATGATAAAAAAAAAAACCTCTCAAGTTGACACTAAATCACACATTTCAGAGATGAATCTTCTGAGGTGAAACAGGACATTCTCTTTACAAGGTCACCTTGAAAACCATGGTGCCTCTGGTCGCAGAAAATCACGGAGGAGCCAAAATTCTTGGCTTTTCTAAATGTATTTTAATTGCCCCTTTTTAGGTTTTCTAAATTTAAACTAAGTAGGCATCAGTGAAGAAAGATTATGATACTTTGTGGAGTGGGGTAGAAATACCCTCTTGGGTTTTCTCAATATGCAGTTCTTGTAGCTTTGTGGAGAATGTGAGTAAGTTTACAAAGTTACTAGGAGTGAGATCTAGTCTCTTCCCCTGTGAGTTCTTACATAGTTAGAAATTTGTGGGATTTTAAACTACTAACTAGAATGATCCAATAATGTTTATTGAAAGGAATTTTTTTTAATTTTTATGTCTATGAATGGATTGCCTGCATGTGCATCCTGTCATGCAATGCCTGTGGAAGTCCGAAGAAGGCGCTGGATTTCCCGGGACCTGGAACCACAGGTGATTGTTAGCTGCCATGTGGGTGCTGGGAACTGAACCCAGGTCCTCTGTAAGAGCAGCCAGAGCTCTTAGCCCCTGAGTCATCTCTCTAAGCCCCTTCAAAGGACATTTATAAAGAAATAGTGATAATCCAGATTAGTGATGCTGAGTCAGTTGCTGAGCCTAAGGTTCTGTGAAGTCTAGTCTTAGCATCACATATAATATCTACTAGAGATCTGCTGGAGTTGGAATCCTGTTTCTACACCCCAGAGACTGAAGTTTTCAAAGAGATGTTGTGTCTCTGAATAATTGCTAGAGCCTACAGCCAATGTTAGAATTCTCTTCAGATCTAAACTCCTTACCATACAGGAGGACAGAGAATTAATTCTACGTGGTTCTATCTCCTCTTCCTGTCTCATGCTACTGTTGTGCACATGGCACCAATAGTAGATACTATTATATTCCTTTATGTAACCTTCTTTCTTCTAAAAAAATGAGGCAAGAAAGAGTGCAGGTATTTTTTTTTACAGTAATAGCCTTCATTTGACAATTTCTGGCTCTAGGTGTTTGTTCCTGTGTATGTGAGTTATTCCCTTGATTGTCTTTTTTTTCTTTTACTTTGGCCATCATTGACACCTCCTGTCTGCTCTGCACTATGTACTGGAATGTGCCGTACACCTAAGTTACAGACCTGGCTTCATGCTGTATATGTGTGTTGTATACAGCTGCTCCACTTCTATACTCTCTAATAATTACAGAATCACTCTTATCTACTCTGTGTGAGTGTGCGTGTGTGTGTGTGTGTGTGTGTGTGTGTGCGTGTGTATGTGTGTACTGTTCACTCAGTATGCCAGGAGGCCAGAGGCCGACACTGAGTGCTTTCTTCTATCACTCTTCACCTAATATTTTGATACAGTCTCTTCAGCTCCATCTGTACTTCTGTTTGGGACCCAGAAAACCTTGCAGGTTTTGTTGCTAATTCTAGGACGCCGTGCATGGAAAGAGAGAAGTAAATACTCTCTTAGCTGTTGGCAAAAAGCTTTCATAACCCTGAGACATTTGTAACACTTCCACAAAACTTTCTTAATATAGTGAAAGTGTTTTTCCTCCCTAATATCCTAGTTGGACGTTACTTTGGTTTCTATAAACCGTTGCCTATTTTCCAGAGCGTCAATAAATGATTCTTTTTAAATGTTTCTGTAAGGAAAAGAAAGCTTCCTAGTCTGCCATCTTACTGAAGGTGGATGGCTGCCTTCAACGTCATGGTTTGAAAGCTACAGTAAAACTCTGTAGTTACCTGCATACATTTTAAATTCTTACATATTTCGACTATCTTTTTTACTGTTATAAAGTCCCCATTTTTAATGACAAGCACACCATAAGTCTGTCATACCACCTACAGTCATTACTATGTCTTGATATACAAAAGATGGCTTAAATAGTGATAATTATGCTCTCAAAGAATTAATCATATAGCATCTAATTTAGGTTAGAAAAACTTGCAACGTACAGAAAAACCTACCCTTTCCAAAGCAGGTAAGGGTAAATACACTAAGCATTACATATTTAGTGTTATTTGATGAAACAAGGGACACATAATTTAAAATACACATTAATATGTGGGCTTATTAGAACCAATTATTACTAAGTTGAGAAAGGATAGCTCTTGTTTGAATTTTCTATTATTACTATTATTTTTTCTAATTACCAAGTGAAATACTTCACCTCTCAGACTGTTTTATTGTGTTAAATCATGAACCAGTACTTACCAACCACTCTGTTCATGTCCAACTGAAATATGAGGTCACTAATCGAGGGATTCAGTTGTTGGAAGTATTCTGGTTTACCCACAGGCTCTTCAGTTGCTTTATGCATAGCTATAATAACAACAGCAGTCCAGATTAGTTCATTGCAGATGAACACACTGAGGTAAGTGCTGCCATGTGACACTAGCTAGAGAGAGTGCACACTGCAATCATCCAACTTTACATACTTCACAGTTTAACATCAACCGAATACAAATACATACATTAAAGGTTTACTTTTAATTGTGTGTGTGTGTGTGTGTGTGTGTGTGTGTGTGTGTGTGTGTGTCTATATGAATCTGTGTCATGTGTATGCATGGCCCATGGAGGCCAGAAGAGAACTTTGGATCCCCTGGAGCTGGAGTTACAGGTGGTTCTGAGCCACCTCATGTGGGTGCTGGGAACTGAGCTTGGGTCTTTTGGAAGAGCAGCAAGTGCTCTTAATCACTTTCTAGCCCACAATATGTCAATATTTAAAAACTTACAAAAAGATAGACCTTAACACAGATGAAAGAATGTTTGGAATCCAGTTAGGGGACAATGGGGGCAGTGCCAGTGGGATCTAAAGGTGATTAAGACTGACTGAAATGCTATGTATGAAACACACAATGATTCAAGAATAAAATAAACTGAAAAAAGATACTGTATGACAGCCATTACATTAACACTTTCAAATATCCCGTGTGTGCATGTGTGTGTGTGTGTGTGTGTGTGTATGTGTGTGTGTATGTGTGTGTTTTGACCAGAGACTGACACCAGTTGTCTTCTTATCATCTTCACTTTATTTTTTGAGATAGGATAGGCTGGTTGGTCAGAGAGATCCAACCTGTCTGCACTTCCCTGAACACTGGGGTTACAGATATGAGCTTTCGTGCCCAACTTTAAGTCTTTATTTATTGGTTAATTTATTTAGTATGTGTGTGCACATGCACACATATGTGGTGCCTATATGCATGCCATGGCACAAATGTGGATGTAGAGGACAAATTTGGGGAGTCAGTTTTCTCCTCCCACTATGCGGGTCCTGGGGATTGAACTCAGATCATCAGGTTTAGCAGCACGTACCTTTATCCACTGAGCCATCTTGTTGGTCTCCACGACTAATTTTATCCCCTAACAGACAAGAATAGAGCTTAGAAAAAAAGTGCTTACTGTAAAAAGTTGCATTGCTATGAAATAAAGAAATGTGGAGCAAATCGGTTCCTTTACATTCTGTACTGTATTCTCCAGGACAAATGTGCAGTGGAACTGAGCATGTAATACGGGCGACATCGTGGTAACTGGTGGCATGGAGAGCGGAAGGGAGGTATGCAGCGGTTATTTCATGTAAAGCTAAGCTCTCACTGAAAACACGGGCACTCAGGTTCCAAAATCTTTTAAATTTCCAGGGGAAATTAGAAATCTAGATGTACAATCCCTAACATTGCATAAACTAGGCTCATAAACTCCATTCAGAAAGTGGAAGCAGGCGGATCAAAAGTTCAAACTTATCATCCTGGGGTACAAAGTTAGTTTGGGGTCAGCCTCAGCTACATGGGACTTTGTCTCATACAAACAAACAAACAAACAAACATCAACAAGATAAACAAAAAAGGACAAAATAGATCATTACTTAGTATTCATCTTTGGTAAAGTATCATTTCTAATATACAGATGAGATGTTTTGTCACTCAGATTTTCATTTGTATTTGACATTACACATAAATCACTAAAAACCTTCAAAAGAAAAAAGCAGAGTCAAGTCTTGTGGCATAATATTAATCTGCTACATAGCTTCGTTATCTGTACTTACTAATATTTAATGCAAAAATAGTAATATTCAAAGCTCAAAACAGCAAGAAATGACCACAATTCCTCTGACAGCACAGGAAATCTATGATATATTATTATAATATATATTTATATTTCATCTATAAAATATTTTATATATTTATATAAAATTCTAATTTTCCAACATACTTAAGAAACTTCACCTGTGCTAACAGAGTTTGATTTGGTTTTTCAGTCCTTTCCAAATGCTCATGTCTCAGGAAGGACTCACTGTTTTGAAATCTAAAGTCTTTCATCTGTTCCTCCCAAAACTCGTATAAAAACCATATCCTCCAAAAACCATATCCTCGTCTTTTGGATTACAATGGTTAAGGATAAAATTCATATAACATCCTATAAATCACTGAAGTTATAAATAAACGTGCCTACAAAATTAAATTACAAAAAGATTCAAAATGCACTGTACCTTGGAATACATGTGGCTGGATCATAAGGACATTTAAAAGGTAAATTCAAAGACCTGTCTCTCCAGCACATAAAGCATCATGCAGCCAGCATAATTACTGTTCATATGGCTGGGATTTGAGAGTCAATCCCTGGTCTAACCTTTGAGGAAACATCACAGTTTCCAGTGTATCCTCTTACCATCCAGGATCAGAGAAAAGCAGTCATGGAGAGTCATGTCCAGGTGCCTACCCCACCACAGATCACTTCCGAGGTTAGTACTGAGCTTCTTCCAGAAACAATGTATCTATTTAAACTGTCTTCTTCATGGTACCCCAGTATAACCAAAATCACAGGGAAAAATCTGAGGTTTTCCTATTATTAACTCTATAGAAAGTCACCTAATAAATCTCTTTTCCCTTCCTTTTCAATAAACTCAACAGAAAAAAGCATCAAGATAAAGAAAGGAGATAGCCCCAATGTAAAGGCCTGGTCCCGGGCTCTGGTTAATGCTGAGGCCAATGAGCGGGAGAGCCGCTGCTGCTGAACGCATACAGTATGCTGGGAAGGCATACTGAACACACGTTGATGACAGTAACTATATTTAGAGACCCTGAAAGGAGGCAATGAAGACAGAGCCCGCGAACACAGGAGGAACTTGACCCTCACCATGAAGGCTTTGTCTAGATAGCCACAAAATTTCCCACTGTGACTAATGCTCTGGTTATGTGGTGATGCAGTGCCTGTGGCACCTTGATGAATGGAAACTGTCTCATGTGACTGATGCAGTCGGAAGGATCCATGAGAAATCTGACCAAGAATTTAACTGGGCTACTGTATCATGACTTTCCTTGTTGTGTGACTAAAGCCATAAAAGGAAGCAATTTAAGAAAAGATGTGTTTATTTAGCTTACAATTTGAGGCGAAAACTCAAAACTCCTGTCAGGGTGGGGAAGGTGGTAGGGTGGCCAGTCAGACTACATTTGGCAGTCAGGAATCAGAAAAACCAGGATATGGGACTGGGCTATAAAACCTCAAGGCCGGCTCCCAGTGACCCACTTCCTTCAATGAGACCACCTACAGGGTGAGTCCTCTTTTCGCACACTTCACCGGGAGCAGTCAGGAGAAGCCACGTGGCACCCTCAACACTGTGCTTAGGATTTCTTTTGCCAAATACCCTATGCCATGGACATTCCATGAAACACTACTATGAAAACAGAAAAAGGCCGAGTTCCTTAGCTAAACAAAACTTTAAAAATCCTTGTGCATATGTGTGTACGAGGTGTGTCTGTATATGTTCACGTGTGACTTCAGGGCACGATGTTACAGGGTGTGTGGAGGTCAGAGGACAACCGTGGTGTTCATCCTCATCCTCTGCTTTGTCTGTGCAGAGTCTGTCTTTTCTTGCCACTGTGTGCTCCTGGGACTCTTCTGTCTCCACCTCCCACCTTGCTGTGGGATTGCTGGAATTACAGATATGCTCCTGCATCCACCTCTACATGGGTTCTGGGATCCATGTTTGTATGGCCAGAGGTTGATTTGGGGTGTTTTCTCAATTACTGTTCACCTTGTGTTTTGAAGCAGGGTCTCTCACCAAACCTCAAGTTCATCAATTCAACTAGACGGGCTGGTCAGAAAGGATCTTCCTCACTCCATTTCCCCACCACTGGGATTACACCCATCTACCATCACATCCAGCCTTTTACATGGGTGCTGGGATTGAGCTTGGACCCTCACACTTATGTGGAAAGCACTTTACTGACTCAGTGATCTTTCTAACCTTCTCACATAAAGTTTTGATTATAAAAATTAAAAACAGAATTAAAATATAATCCATTGATCAAAGGGACGGCACATTTTCAGAGTCACTGATACCTATAGGTAGATTTTAAAAAATGAAATTGATAAATATTTTCCTACTGCCATCCCCCAGATGATTAATCATTACATGGTATTTACAGAGGAGTGTTGCCTACCTGCAACACTGAGATTTAGTTCCTCATCTCCTTCCCAGCTGATATTATCTTGCCTTGTTATCTAATAAATGTTTTTCATGGAGAAAACTTTTAGGACAGAAGATCTGTGTGGGGCCCAGAACTGAGACTCTGAAAGGACTTGCCACTGGCTATGAATTCCTCCACAGGCTCTGAGGAAGAAAGAGGCTATTCTTCAGAGAGACCTTGTAGTTGAACTGCTGTGCTGGGGTGAGCAGAAAATTTAGCACCAGTCTATCTCCAAACTCTGGGACCCCCACCACCTTCACTGACACCGATAATGGTGTGAATATAAAAAGCTGTATGAACCTGGCACAGACTCAGCGATGCGCACACATTCAGCTGGGATCATAGTAGGATGAAAGTACATAGCCGCAAAGGGAAACATAAGTCTCCTTGACCTCTGAGCCTCGACAGGAAAATCTACACAGGAAACATTAGCATCTAGACACTGGAAAGAAGGCAGTGGCTGACAGGGAGTGCAAAGCATTTAGGGGGCAGCACATGCTGAGGACTCGGAGGAGGATAGGTACTGTGGTGTAATTTGTTTAAACTATAGAGCCCCCCAGCCTTCTTCCCACCTAGAGTCAGGGTAGAGCTGATGACTGACCTCTAAAACTCTCTCTACTTTTATGACTTAGACAAGTCCCCCACGTCTCACATCTCATCCCTTAGGTAGTGATAATAATAGCACTTTCCTTATAGGGTTTGTGAATTATTTATTACATGTGTTATAATAAATGTCCCCAAAATTACAAAATATTTGCTGTTGTTATTTTTTACTACTATTAAGGTCTAACTGCAAAACATACCAGGGAGTTTATTACCATTTTGACCACATTTCCTTTTTATTTGTTTTTGCATATGTATGTGGGATATGTGTGTGTGTGTGTGTGTATGTGCTTGCATGTGCATGTTGTACAGGTATGTGTGCATGTGTGTGCATGTGTGTACAGACCCAGAGGTTGATGTCAGATGCCTAATGTGGGCATCCTTCACTTTAATTACTCAGAGCTTACTGATTGCTCATCTAGCTAGTCACTGTTCTGAAGATCCAATCTCCATGTACTGATCACTGGGTCTACAGCTGGGCCACCATGCCTGCCTGACTTTTTGTGGGTTCCAGGGATTCTAACTATCATCCTTAGGCTTCCATGGCAAGAATTTTATCCACTGAGCTACCTCCTCAGTCCCTGTGATCACATTTCTAACTTGTTCTTTTCACATGCAGTTACAGGGCTTTTGATGTCATTACACATACCAGGTGTTTCTATGTGGACAGTTTTCTGTTTCTTAAGTTGAGGATGATCTTCTGATGTTGAATGTACTGTCATTTTATTTTCAGTCCTTAGCTCCATGTTCTGACCTACAAAGCACAGTGCGAAATTACTGGTGAGACATACGTGTGCTCCTAAAACATGATGAAACATAATGGTACATTTTTTCATTTTACTAAGGAGGTCATTTTCAATATTAAGCTGAACAGCTAAATAACCACCATTTAAGATCTTACAACTTCTAAAAATGCAAACATGCTACAAGAAGTCAGTGAGTCAAACATGAGCTGAAACACATCTGATGCAATTCAAGAACCTCAAGAAACATGATATGATAACAAATATGGGAGGTTCAGGACAGGGAACTGAGACCATCGCAGCTGAAAAGTGATCATTCTTAAGGGAAAATCTAGATATTGAAATACTGCAGTCTAAACAGGCACAGATGCTGAATCTTATATTCTGAAATACTTTGTTTTCTCAATCACTACATACTTCCATTACATTATACACTTCCATCCTTCTCAACCTATTTCTTTCTTTTGCCCATTTATTTTAGATTGTTTAATCATGAGAAGTACATTTTGCACATTAACCCTTAACTACATTACAGTGATAATGCCAGACCATGAAAGACAGCAGGAAAGGGAAATCCTTTGGGCAAAACTCGGGAAGCACAAAGACTCCAGAATGTGTGCACTAGAGATGGTCTAAAATTAGACCTACTTACATTGATTCATGGACAGGGTGCTAATGGAGTCAGCCAGATGGCTAGATTCCTGGGAACAAGGAGATTGAAAAAATGTGGACAAGAAGGTCTCAGGGAGTTTTATCTACGTCTTCTAGAATAGGATGGAAGTATATAAGGGCATTCCTGCCCCATGGAAACATGCAAAAAGGTTTTATTGTGGAGTCAGCTCTGAACTAGAGGGTATAAGAACCTCAGTGATACTCTTGGCCCACACTGGTGCTTAGTCTATTGTCCTAAGTACCAAGAGACATGATGTACACAGTGGCTGTTGTGGACTGAAGACTACTGTGCGAAGGTCTCCATCAAGAAAGATCTTTATGACAGCGCAGAGCACTCAGCTGTCCACATCCTAGCCCAAAGCAGAGCCCTACAGCTTGTCACCTTTGAAGGATTAGCCACCACCTGTGAAGATGGAGCCAGGGGTATCTATCCGAAGATGGATACCATCCCAAGGCAGTGACTTGGCCCCAGTGGCTAGGCGTTGACTCTGGGTACCGACTGCCTTTCTCATTCTGTACACTTACCCAAAACATCACTGGTCACTATTTTAAAAAATACCTTTTCCACCGTCATTGTGCTCTGGTAACCATCTCTAAACAGGGCATACTGAATACAAATAAAGACATAATGGGTTCATGGCCACAAAATTCACGGGAACTAGTACAAGCTCCACTACAGCTGCAATTTTGATGGATGGAGTGGCGAAATGCTTGGGCAACGTGCCGGTTACTCTGACATCTCATGGATAATGCTCTGAGAGACTACAGTGCTGACGGACAGACTGTAATATGTGCCTTAAGCCTGATGCCACTACATGGTACAAGCTACACTATAAAACATATACTTAGTAACACAACTATTTTTTTAACCTGACTTTTACTTTATTTCCCAATAGCCTTAAACTGAGAAAAGCTCCCAGCAAATGTTTCCAATAACTGAAAGGCAGGATGGAACTCTGTCACTGAGGCTTTTGTGCCATTAAACCAGTGGGCAGGAAAAGGGGTTTCCAAACTGCCCAAAGGACTAATTCCAATGACTGGGGAAAGTGAGATGTTTTGAATTGAGGCCCCCAAAGCATTCACTGGGTCACTTTACACTACTCTCTTGCTCAAAAGTCATGATAAACAGAAAATTAGCAGTTTATCAAGATAAAACCTCCCAGGTATCATGAGAATAAAGGTCTGTGTTACCTCACTAGATATCAAGGTGGTGGCGAAGATTCATGAGGACATGGAGGGTTGGTTGGACTCTGCTCCTGGTGCAGATTCTGTGAAGGTTGTTCAAACGACAGCAAAGGGCTTAGAACATCGAATACAGTTGGTAGATCAATGGCAGTGTTTGCAAGAGCTGATTAATTTGGAAGAAATTCTACTATGGATTAAACTACTTTCTCTGAGGAAAGTAGTTTCTACTTTCTAGGAGCAGGCTCCTCAGTCATTCAAATTTCGTCATGACGTCAAAGCACTGCAGTTGCATGATCAGGCTCCAGTTCTCCTTCATGTTCTTCTGGAGTTCCCATTCTTGCAGGTTCTTCCTCTACTGAAGTCCAGAATGCCTCCAAACTACCCCACATATGGGCATCAACTTCTTTCAAGTTCATGTTAATGTTAGCTCTTCCTATGAATCATGACTATTCTTAATGACATCTAGATTGGTGAACTCTTTTCCCAATGTTCCCAGTTTTCTTATATAGATCCATCAAAAGAATCACTTATCAGTGGGAGCAATAGCTTATGGAATGTATTTCTTAAGACTTGAATGTTGAAGTTGCTTGTTGACCAACTGACAGGCTAGAAGACAGTTCTCTGTTAGCCCAGAATGTAAGCATTGTTGCTGTATCACACAGCTCCATCAAAGCTCCTAATGGTTGCATTTTGGAACTAATCTTTTCTTGTGGGCAGTAGAACTCTCAATGGGCTTATTCAACAAACTGTGTTTTGGATAGATGTGCTGTCATTCAGGCAGTGCAGCTGCACTTACAGAGCAAAGGCAGAGTAGATCTAATCTAATTCCAAAGCATCCCAGGGTTTTTGAATGATGAATAACCACAGGGTTCAACACACAAGTCACCATCTACATTAGGCCCTAACAAGAAAGTCAGAATGTCCTCCGAAGCTGCCAAGTCAGGCACTGACTTCCTGTAGTGTGAGAGTCCTTGCTGGCATCTTCTTCCAATCTAAAGGAATTTTGTCCACACTAGAAATAACTTGCTGTGTATAGCCACCTTCATCGGTTATGCAGCTTTCAAGGTCATCACCTGCTGCTTCCATTTTGCACGTTTATGTTAGAGATTCCGCTTCTTTCTTTGTAACTCATGAGTCATTTTTGCTGCAGCAAAAGCAGTGTTTGTAAGAAAATTTATAGCATTAAATGCACATATTAGAAAAGAAGATCACAAAATCAATAACTTGCTTCTACCATAGTAAACTAGGAAAAGACGAGCAAATGAAATCCGAAGTTTAAAGAATAAAGTAAATAAGGAAGAGCAGCAATCTACCAAATTGAAAACAAAATTAACAGAGAAAAATCAATGAAATAAAAGCTAGATCTTGGAGAAGGTAAAGAAATCCATAAAACTCTAACCAGACTAAGAAAAACCGGAGAGTACAAGTTACTAAAATCAGAAAAGTACTCATGGATTGAATGATAATAAGGAGATACTGTAAATAAGTCTATGCCTAGAACTTCAGTGAGCTAGGTGAAATAGACCAGTGCTTTAAACAACATGTCTGGGAACCCCACAGTTAGCGTTTTATTTTACACTGAGAAACCAGAAGCTTTTAAGGCCAAGAACAAGGTACAGCTGTCTCTTCTCACTGCAGGTTTTCACCATCCTAATGGAAGGTTTCAATAATGCAACAACACAGTAACAGCTAATAAAAAGTATACACAGCAGAAAGTAAAAATAAAACTCTCTGTTGACAGATTCTATCTACACAGAACAGACAGAAGGATCGTGGTGTTCTTTTGTTGGTGTTTTAAATCACTATTTCCAGATGACATATATGTTGAGCATAAGTTGGAATTAAAACAATGAAATATCACTACCTAGATATTAGGATGGTCAAAATTTGAATGAGCACCACAAAATGCTGGCAGGGATATGTAGCAATAGACAGCCTCATTCACTGCTGGTGGTAATAAGAAACACCATTGATCAACTAGATGCAATTGGCCATTACAGATTATTTCACTCAACAACAGTAGCGTACGTATTCTTAATAAAACTCACTCACATGCGCCATTCACTAAGATCGATAGAACAAAGTCATGTAAGGTACAAACTCTGATCAAGTTAATTTTAATTGTATTATCCCCAAACCAATGCATATTAGAAGAAAGGAAAACTAATTAATATCTTTTGAGCATAAACATATGGTATGGCAAAATATTGGCAAACTGAAGCAACAATGTTTGAAAAGAATTATATACCATAACCAAATGAGATTTCCCACACATGTAACGCTGGTTTAACATTAAAAAAGATCAATGCAATTCTTGTCATTAACATGAGGTAGGAGAGGGAAATTCTGTGGTTGGGAGGTAAAAAAGGCCCTTATCAGTAGCCCGGATGTCGTCTCTTTTCCATCTGAAAGCCAGGTCCAGCACAATTAACACTTGCTATAAAGGCTGCCAAGACAGTTAATATTCCTTTCATACACACACATATTATGTTACAGTAACAATAAATCAGGTTTATGACCCTTGTATTGGGCCTCAGTCCCTTCCCTGACCACCACTTGAGTATCTAAAATAAAACTTCACTTTGCTGACAGAGAAGTCATCCTGTTTTCCTGTATCTCTGTGAACTACATGTTACCAACTGCAGTCCTGGCACCATTCAATGATGTCACTTAAATTCCTTAGCACCCCTTTAAAGACAGTAATTGCAAAACCTCACCTAATCCTACATATAACAGTTTCAACAACAACCACAATCGGCTGCAACTCTCCCTTGAGGAGCCTGTACCATGCTCAAATGGATTGTACTTTCTGTGACTCTTTTTTCAGAAGCCCAGATCCATGCTCTGGATGGAGTATGTCTTACTTTCTTATGAGCGTCTCCCTCCCTTAGCCTTCATGCTCAATCTTATAATAAAATGTCTTTAGAAACTGGTTAGTTTGGAAGGTTTTTTCTGCACTGACATCATGAATCCAGGTTTCGCCTGCCTCGATAGGTCCCTGAGTCTAGAGAACTCTTCAGGCTGCTAAGGGCTAAGGGTAACAGTAGGAAGCTCTGCCTCCTGCCTTCCCCACGATGCTGAGAGTCTAAAGAAAAAAAAACCACACACACACACACACACACACACACACACACACACACACACACACTCTGTCGCAAAGAAGAAAAGCCCATTTAACAAATTCCAAAGTCAACCTAGAAGACCAGGAAAATGCCTCAAATTGATACATAATAGCTACAAAAACTCACCAGCTAACTTTTACTTAATCATGAGAAAACAAGCTTTTTCTCTAAGAAGAGGACAGGTCAAGAGCATTCCTCTCACTCACCCCATCTATCATCATAATGGAAATAATAACAATTACTGCAAGACATCAAGGGAGGCCCTGCCTGCTGGGTGGTAGGTGGAGGGGCTGAGGTCAGTGCTCACGTGGGTGGGAGCTCCCACAGAGTTGGGAGAAGGTGCTGCTGCTTAGACCTTCCCAGTATGGGCCTGCAACAGTTTACTGGAGGCAGCTGCCTGAAGCAAGGTGGGGCTGCTATTGAAGTCACTTGCACTGAAAACTTGTCTAAGATTACCTTGAGATCCTTGAGGTTGAGGGTCTGAAAGGGATTATTTTCATGCAAATGGTTTGTCAGGTGGTGCAGGACTGCGTTTCTTCTCTGAGGAGTTCCAGCAACTCTACCATCTCCCTAGCAATGGGAGTCCGTGGAGAGGGCTGACACCAGGAATCCTTTGGAACAATCAGCACTGCCAGGCCCAATGCCAGTTGCTTTGGTGATAAAATGCAGGGTTCATTTAGCAATATGGGAGTGTTTGTGGTTTCATTCAAGAATCACCTGGGCAGGTTTTCACAGATTTAAAAGCTGTTCATGAGCTCTCCGACTCCACTGTGCAGTCTCAACAGAAAGATGGAGAGACAGAGGAGCCATGGAAGGCGTACTCAGAGCACTGTCTCCTGGACGTGCTGGAGATGTGCATCAAATCTGGATCCTATACCCAGGGAACTCTGAATATCAACACAGAGCAGACAGAAACTTGTTCAACTTCAAGCAGCCCGCAGATCCAGGTTTGGTCGGCATCTTCAGCTACAGCACGAAGGCTTGCTCCACTCAGGGAGACGTGGTGGTTGTGGAACTGTTCCCCACAGTGAATGGAAAAAAAGAACCACTGCCCTGTGTGTCAGGGAAGACAGGAGTCACCCTTGGCATTCCAGTGAGCCCACAGGCCAAGTAGTCAGTATTCTTCAGAAGACCTGTAAGATTTATATGATGCACTTTCTTCATCCAAGAAGAAATCCAGCCACAGGGAAGACATGCTTAGAAATTTGTACTTACGCTTTGGGATTATAGAATTCCCCAAATTCAAATCAGCTCAGCAAGCAGAGGTCCTCTAGGACTCCAGGGCAGTTGTATACATTGTTCCTGAGAGTCAGCATCCAGATATCCAAATCGACATCTTATATGTTTAAGGAACCATCTTGATGGAGTTTTCAGAAGCTCAGGTGTGTGATGCCAGTAAACACACAAGAAAATCCCTAGAAGGTGAGTCCCAAGGATGAGAACTTAAGAGTTGAGAAATGTCCATCTCAGGCTCAGCACAGATCCCCAAAGTTGTGAAGATGTGGACAAAATACATTCAGAACCTAGTAATGGCAACCTGGAATTTGGAATCCATCACGCATGGGTGACACACTTGTGGCCCCCACTTCTTATTGATGCCAGAGCCAGAACAAGGATTACCACTTACTCCTTAGCAGACCAGTGCTATAAGATTCTCTGCCCCTACCCTCAGCGCTGATCTGTATTCCCTCCTAGGAGGCACTGATAGATATACTGTGCCATCTAGGATTAGCATAAAACCTCTGTGGTATGGAAGAACCATCATTCAGTCAGCTTGCAAACTTGAGTGATTGAATGGAAACTCCCGTATTGTTGATTTTATTCCAGAATTCAAAGACACAGAGAACAGCGTGTCTGTTGATCAAGCTGGATTTTGTACGAGCAATGGGAAAGTTGACTGACAGAGCTTGTTACAGGCAACCAAAAAGAAACTGTTTTGGTGCCCTAGAACTGGAAGGTGCAGTTTTGAGTTCAGCTGGATGACAAAAAGAATAATCATGATCTCATTCTTGAGCAGCACCTGGAAGTCTATGGCTGAATGCTTGATCCTGGCCAACCATGAAATGGCCAAGAAGATCTGGGAGAATTTATGTGTATGAGTGAGTACATTGCCTGTATGTATGTGACCCATGCTGTGCAGTGCCTGTGGAAGTCAAAAGAGGGCATCAGATTCTTCTGGAACTGGAGTAACAGATTGTTGTTAGCCGTCATGTGGGTGCTGGGAATTGAACCCTGATTCTTTGCAAGAATATCCAGTGCTCTTAACTGCTGAGCCATCTCCCCAGCCCCAGGTGTTTCCATTTTGAAAGCCCTGAGATTTTTAGCTTCCAGATTGGCTTTTTCCGTTATAAAAATTTATTTGTAATGGATAAATAAAAACACAAAATTGTACGTATTTGAACACACTGCTTACATACTGTTTAATTCAGGGTAAGCATAGCTAATTCCTAAAACACATTTCTTCTACATTGAAAATTCCTTTGTTTTTGTTTTTTTAAAATCTGTAGTGTTTAGTTTTTGTGTGTTGTTTTTTTTTATTTTTTGGTTATGAAACTTTATTATCAAGTAAGACATTTTTACTCAACACCTCTTGTACTTTCTGAGCTATAAGAACAATGCTTTCAATCACTTAAAACACAGAAATGGATTTACCGAAAAACTTCATAAATGCATGCAGCTGCCTATCCCTTCATGTTTCCATGACACAGGAGGAACACTTATGACTATGAAATCTGAAATATGGAAATACTTTTCTGGACAACATTTTAATAACATTGTTAAATATCTCAGTGCAAGTACAGGTAATAAAAAGAAACTATAAAAGTAGTTCAAATAAAACTTTAAAGATATTTAAAAACAGATCAGGTAAGAAAGACAGAAAGTATAAGCGTTGGTAACGTTCACCCCAAATATTACCACTTTTCCTAAAAGGAATGTGTTAAACGCTGTATTTAAAACAGTTTGTCATGCTGGATTAAGAATAAACTACTACAATAAATTTCATTTGAAATTTTCATTTTTTAGTAATTTTTTATTGAGAATTTCATACATCAATATTGCATTTGAATAATTTCCATTCCTCACAGCCCCTGAATTCCTTCCATGTCCCACTCACTCCCTGACAGTTCTTGTCCTCTTCATTATGACTGTTACACACACAAACACACACACACGCGCGCGCACACACATAATGCCCTGATTTATCAAGTGGCACTCACGTGTGCATGTGTTTAGGACTGCCCGAATGGATCAGACAGCCTCTCAGGGAGCTCATTCCTGGAGAAAGCTGATTCTCTCTCCTTCTGCATCTGCTGATTGTCTGTATCGCTTCATCTTGGAGTGGGACCTGGTAAAATTTCCCGTATCCACCTTGGCATGTCAATTGGTTTTGTCCTAACACGGATCTTGTTAGACTACCTCATGGTGAAGATTTCATTTTAAAGGCAGAGATAAGGCACAACAATAATAAAAGATTGAAAGTAAAATGTTGAGAAGTTATGCTACACAAAGGCTTACATAAAGAAAGATATGTGTCCTGAGGATCCACTTGATCAACACATCAAGGAACTTCTCTACCACTGGACCTGGACCCACAGCTGCAACTGCAGTAAATACAGCATCCATTGTGGTGGCAAAATCCAGGAGAGGCCTGTAGTCAATGCAAACTTGGTTTAAAGCCTTCTTCCAAAAATCCTCTACAAGCTGTGCTGATAGAGAGTTTTCGGAAGGGGTTTTCACTGATCACTGCTAAGACCATCAGGGAACTATTGCTAATGGGGAACAAAGAAACAGTGGGAACAAAACACAAGGTCTAAACTGTGCTTCAGGGATAACAAAGATGCCCCCCAATGGGCCGTGGCTAGCTTTTGCAGGCTCTGCAGAAACACTGCAACCATGCAGAAACACTGCAGTTTGTCCCAGGCATTCCCAGCTCACAGAACCAAGAGCTCCACACAGGGGGCTGGAAAGATGGCTCAGCAGTTGAGAGCACTTACTGTCTTTTTTTCCCCAAGTCAACCTGCTCTTGCAGGGTTCCTGAGTGGTGACCAGCACCCATGTTCAGCAGCTCACAACCACCTGTGACTCTGAGGCCCTCTTCTGTCTCCAAAGACAGCTGCTGCTCACGTGCCCATGCCCACACTCCGCCACACAGTCGTAAACATTACTCAAAATAAAACTGAAAAAACAAGAAAACTCCGTACAGAAGTTCAGAAGTGGAACTGGATCCATAGGAACAAGGCTAGTTTAAAAAACAGCAGCAACAACACAGATAGAGCCCAGAGTAGGTTCAGGTAGAAAACACAGGGGATCTGCATGGGATATGAAGAAACAACACCACCTAACACTATTGATTGCTTGACTTTAATTCCCATACAGCTCTCCCTGCCCAGCACAGCTATTCCCTGCTCACACAGTCCCTCAGGTCAGTGCAGCAGGCTCTCACTGACCTCTACCATCCTCATTCTCTCTCCCTCTTTCTCTCTCTCACCCCCTTCTTCCCTCCCTCTCCTCTCTCCTTCTCCCTCTCGTTCTCTGCTCTTTAGTTTTCCCATTCTCTTTTCCTATGCCCTCCCCTTTTATTGTTACATCTCCTGGTTTATGAAATCTGGATACGTATTTTCACTCCGAAGTCTTAGTCTGTCTTTATCCAAAACTTCCATATATCCTCCCATTTCTCCCTTCGTCTCTGTTACTTCCACTCCTATGCACGTCCCTCTCCTCTACTACCCATCTAGAAACCTAATACTAAGCATTAGTCCCACCATGATCACTCATCTCTTCTTACCTTCCACTTATACCCACCATAACTAGTATACTTTACTGTCAGGGGCTCATTACTCCCTAAAACAACCAGTACTTAACCTGATATGTAACTAGCGTCTGTTTAGTCGTCACCAGCTACTTTATTATTAGAATGGGTTACACGTAGGATACTGGCTGTGCTTAACCCAGGGGAGTACTGAACACTAGTCTAACAAAAGAAATAATCAACACAACTATACTTCAATCTAGTGTATCTTACATACTGCAAATACCTCTATGGAAAAAGAAGAGGCAACTTGAATCAAAACAACAATAAAAATCAAAATCGAAACCAGTTATTTGACTCCAGAAAGGCTGATTCCGGTGCAAAAACACAAATGGTGGAAAAAACCAAGACAAAATGTCCCTTCTAAAAACTCTCAACGCCATAGTAGTGTGTCCAGTGAAAGCCACTTAGATTAAATTCACATGCAGATTCAAAAGAATGTTTATAAATATGTTCAAACAACTCAAAGAGGGCACAAATATTTTCCAGGAGAACCAAAAACAGATGAATAAAATAAAGAAGTCAATTTATGATATGAAAATGAAATTTAGCAAAGACATAGAAATACTGAAGAAAACTCAAACCAAAGTGGTAATGGAAATGCAAAATACAATAGACTTTTCAGATGAACAGTTCTGAGGAAAGCCTCACCAACAGAATCAGCAGAGGGTCATGTGGAAGACAGAATATCAGGGTTTGCAGATGAAATCGAGGAGTAGATCATTAAGTCAAGATAAATGAAAAAGGATTTAAAAAATATGAACGGAACATGCAAAAACTTTGGTATACCATAAAAGGCAAAATTTACAAATTATGGGCATAAAGGAGAATTATACAAAATAATTTTTAATGAACTAGTAGAAGAAAATCCCCCAAATCTACAGAAAGAGAAGCCCATCTAGATAAAAGGCACACGGAACCCAAAACAGACAGGACAACAGAATAAAGAAATTTCCCACATCATAGTCTAGTGAAAACACTCACTGCACAGAGAAATTAAGTATATTAAAAGTTGCAAAAGAGAAGCCATGTCACATACAAAGACAGGCTCATCAAAATAACAGCTGGCCTTTCAATCAAAACCTTCAAAGCAAGAAGAGTGTGGAATGCTGTATTTTAAACTCTCATAGCTTTCAGCTCAGCCTAACTGGAAAAACTATCCATCATAACTGAGACTAAACAAAAACTTCCA
The DNA here is from genome assembly GCA_035773235.1 of Eospalax fontanierii. Classification (NCBI taxonomy): domain Eukaryota; kingdom Metazoa; phylum Chordata; class Mammalia; order Rodentia; family Spalacidae; genus Eospalax; species Eospalax fontanierii. Next base: position 63,249,903 of record CM069540.1, on the reverse strand, counting down.
TGATAAAAGCAGGCTAAATGAGCTCTAATCCAGCCCAACAGAGGATACTGGAGGGAAGATGTTAGACTAAAGGGAAAGTAAACACACCAAGAGGCTAAAGGAGAAAAAAAATAAACAAAACTAAGACACTCCTTAAGCAAAACAGGACTAAGAAATCAATGATCACTACAAAATCAACAAAATGATGGGAATTAACACACACTTTTCAGTAGTAACTGAATATTATGGGTCTCAATTTCCCCTAAAAAAGACACCTTTTACCAGACGTGATTATAAACAGGATCCATTATTTTTGTTGCCTCTAAGAAATATACCTCGCCACCAAAGATAAACAGTATCTAAGGGTATGTCATAGTTGTCTTCTTGAAATACCTTGGAAGTGGGACTTTCAATTGAGGAATTGTCACCATCTGACTGGCCCAGCTATGGGCATGACTGTGAGGCATTTTCTTGATTGCTAATTGGTGGTACCATGCCTAGGCAAGTGGGTCTGGGATATATAAGAAAGATAGCTGAACATGAGCCTGGAAACAAGCCAGTAAGAAGTGTTCCTCCTCAGCCTCTGCTACAGTTTCTGCCTCCAGGTTCTCGCCTTGGCCTCCTTCGATACGGACTGTAACCTCTAAGCCAAATAAACCCTATCCTCCTCCACGTTGCTTTTAGTCAGTGTTTAATCACAGCAACAGATATAAAACTAGAACATGGTGAAAAGATGGGAAAGGAAAGATATTCCAAGAAAACTGAACCAGGAAACAAGCTGGATTTGTTATTCTGATATCTGACAAAATAGACTTCAAACCAAATCTAGTTAAAGAGATCAAGATCACATCATAAGGACCAAGGAAAAATCCAGCAAGAGGAAATATCAATTACAAATATATTCACACCAAACACAGGCTTATTCCAATTTCCTGAAACATAAATACTCAGTATAAAGTCACAGATTAACTTTAACACAGAAATAATGGGTGACTTCAATACCCAGAACTTACCATTAGACAGATCAAGCAGACAAAAAAGAACAAAAAAATACTGGAATTAAATGACATCATAGACCAAATGGATCTAGTAGATATCTATAGAACATTCCACCCAAACAAAAAAGAATACACATTCTTCTCAGCAGGTTAATAACTATTCTCTAAAATAAATCACATATTATGGAGCCAAAACAAATCTCAAACAATATAAGAAAATTGAAATAAGCCCCTACATTTGGACCGTGATATCAAACTAAATAAAACCCTTACTAAATGGAATTAAAATGAAAACATAACATAGAGTCCAAGAGAGAAATTTATAACTAAGAATGACACTGAAAAATCATGAGGCACCTCAAGGCACCGGAAAAAGAAGTACAAACCAGTGCCGAAAGCAGTAGATATGGAGAAATAATGAAGATCAGGGCAGAAGTAGTGAAGCAGAAATAACAAAATACATCCAGTCTGGTTGTTGGTTTGTAGTTTTAGTCCATTGTGATCACACAGAATACAAGGAATTATTTGGTTTCCCTATATTTGATAAGGTTTGCGCTGTGAACCATTCATTACTATGACCTATTCTTGAGAAGGGAAGCATATATTCTGCAGTGTTTGGGTGGATGTTCTGTAGGTGTCTGTTAAGTCTATTTAGTCTATGGTGTCAATTTAATGCAGAGAGTTCTCTGTTTATTATTTTATGCGATGACCTGTTGATTGGTGAGAGCAGGGTCTTGACGTCACCCAGTTGGGTGCTGGGGTAAATCTGTCTTGACATTTAGTTGTGTGTTTTATGAAATTTGGTTCACCCATATTTGGCGTGCATGTGTTTACAACTGTAACGTCTTCTTGTTGGACTGTTCTTTTAATCAGAATAAAATCTGTAGAGGTCTTCCTAATCTCTTTGGATTAGTTTTGGTTTGAAGTCTATTTTTTCTGACGTTAGAAGAGCATGTGTACTTACTTCGTAGCTTCTTTTACTTGGAGAAACCCTTTTTTGTTTGTTTTTTGAGACGGGGTTTTATTTACATATCCCTGGCTGGTCTGAAATTTACTGTGTAGACAGGGTGACCTAGAACTCACAGAGATCCATCTGTCCCTGCCTCCCAAGTGCTGGAATTAAAAGCGTGCACCACATTATTTCGACGGGCTTGCCTTTGCAGTCAGCAGCGGCTTTCAGGATACTTTGTTTACTCTGCATGGTTAGTGTTCTAAATATGTGACACGAGGACTTTCTTTTCTGGTTCTGCCTGTTAGGTATTCTACGTCCTCCATGTATCTGGTTAGGTCTTTTGCAGTCTAGATTTGGGGAAGTTTCTGCCATGATTGTATTGAGAACAGCTTCTTTGCCTTTGGTACGGTGTTCCCTTCTGCTTCTATGGCCATCACTTGTAGATTTGGTCTTCTCATGGTATATCCAAAGATCTTGTACATTTGTTTGTACTACTGTAAAGAATTTTCAGTATCCTTAGCTAAATATTCTCCACCTGGTCTCCAAGCTGATATTCTTCTTCCTGTTCCATTACATTAGTGAGTCATTCCACTGAGCTTTTTACTCATTTACTGACTTTTTCATCTCCAGCATTTCAAATGGGTTTTTCTTCACTGTTTCTAAATCCATTTTGATATGCTCATGGGCTTCCCGATCTCATTTAACTGTTTATTCATGTTCTCATTCCTTTCTTTGAACACACTTATACTCTTACAGGTTAAATTTTTTGTCTGGAATTATATCCAGATCTCTGTCTTTTGAAACCATTGGTAGATTTTGGAGGCGTCTACATGTCTTTTTTTGTTGTTTTTAATTTGTGCTTTTGTGTTGTGATGTTTGCATTAAGAACTCCATTTTTTTTTTCTGGCATTAGAGTACTGCCAGCTTCATAGAAGGAATTTAGGAGTGCTCTTTCTGTTTAGATATTGTTGAATAATTTAAGTAATATTGATTATATACCTTCTTGAAATGTCTGGTAGAATTCTGCTGTAAATCTGGGCCTGGTTTTTTGTTTGTTCATTTAGTTGGGAGGTTTTGTATTACTGTTTCATTTTCTTTATATGTTATGGGTCTACTTAAGCAGTTGAGCTCTTCTTGGTTTAGCTTTGGTGATTCCCATGGTTTTAGATATATGTCCATTTCTTTTAGGTTTTCACATTTAACAGAGTATATGTTTTTAAAGTATTCCCTTATGATGTTTTTAATTTTCTTTGTTGACTGTTGTGATGTCCCTTTTTCATCATCTCTGATTTTGATTTGCTCTTTCTTTCTTTTGGTTAAGTGGACTAAGGATCCATCTTATTTATCTTTTCAGAGAACCAGCTTTCAGATTTCATTGATTCTTTGCATTGTTTTCTTTGTTTCTGTCTCATTAATTTGTGCTCTGATTTTTATTATTTCTTCTCCTGTGTTGACTTTGGGTTTCATTTGTTCTTGCCTTTCCAGGGTCCTGAGTTGCAATGTTAAGTCATTTATTTGTGCACTTTCTGATTTTTTTAAATGTAGGCACTTAGAGCTAAAAACTTCTCACTTAGACTGATTTTAAAGTATCCCAGAGGCTTTGATGTGTTGTATTATCCTTTTTATTTTGCTCCAGGAATACTTTAAATCCTTTCTTAAGTTCTTCTTTCACCTATTCATCATTCAGGAGTGTGTTGTTTAATCTCCATGAGATCCTGTAGTTATTAATGCTTTTTGCCAGTGCTGATTTTAAGTTTTATTGTATTGTGGCATGATAGAATGCATGGAATTATTTCAAGTTTTTTATATTTATTGAGGCCTGTTTTGTGCACCAGTATTTGGGCAATTTTAGAGAAAGCTGTATGGGTTGCTCAATAAAATGCATTTTGCTTGGGTGGAATATTTGATAGGTGTCTGTTAGGTCCACTTCACATACCATCTCATTAAATTAAGATATCTCTCTGTTTATTCTTTGTCTGGTTGACCTGTCTAATGGAGATAGTGGGATATAGAAGACCCTAGCTATAACTGAGTTGGGGTTAATCTGTGTCTTCAAGTCCTGTAGTACTGTTTTTAAGAATTTGAATGCACCAGAGTTTGGTTCATATATGTTCATGATTGTTTTATCTTCTTGGCCAATTGTTCCTTTGATCTGAATGAAGTGACCCTCTTCATCTTTTCTGATTAGCTTTAATTTGAAGTTGTCAGATATAAGAATTGCAACCCCTGGCTGTTTCTTAGAGTCATTTGCATAGAATATTTTTTCCATCCTTAAAACTATGGAATGCTTCACAAATTTTAATGGCATCCTTGCACAGGGGCCATGCTAATCTCTGTATCATTCCAATTTTAGTATATGTGCTGCTGAAGTGAGAACTTGGCTTTTGTTTTGGGGGGCGGGGGTATCTTTCCTCCTTTTAGTGAGAATATTTGCAATATTCTGTAAGGGCTAAGTTGTAGTAAGGAAGAGGTGTTACTTTCCTGTTAGATCAGGCTACCAAGCTGAACATCTGCTTCCAAGAATGGAATACTGGTTACAACAAAAGGCACTATTCATGGCAGACCCCTGACTTCTAGGTCACCTCTGATATATCTTGTTTTCCTTTTTCAGCTTCTAGAAGGCTGTCATGCTCCTGAAAAGTCCTCTGTGATGGGCTGTTTTCTTTCTGTCTTCTCTAATTCTAAGAATTGTTCTTTATCAGGATCTGGGACTGGGTCTAACTATGGTCCTGAATTCTGTTCTGGCTGTGGCTCTTTGTCATGGGTCTCTGACCCTAGATGGTGCTGGGGCACAGTTGGGGTGGGAGCCTGTGTTAGGCTGGGGCTCTGGCTATGGATCGATGATCTCACACAAGTTCAGTCCAAGGTATGGCATGGTAAGGCAGGGCTGGTCTGAGGTAGTGTCTCATTATTATTGATATAAACAAATCATTGTCAAGTTGAAATGTAAATATGAATGTATATTTAACTACTGCATAAGTAAAAACATTCTTGCTACTTTTTACACAGAGATATAAATGCTTTTAGTCCATAAACATTACCAATTATTTTATTCATTATTGTAAGTGTAATAAATGCATATATTTAAAGTTATTACTTTTCTTATTAAATTCATGCTTTGAAGTTCAAAAGTTTTGGCATCAAATATGACATTAGATATATAAACTACAGAACGAACAGCAGAAAGAGTGAAAGTAATGTAACAGGTAGGAAAATGGGAAAAATTAAAGGAGAAAATTACAGCTAGGAATATCCATAATTTGACTGCATATGGTTATGAAAGCTTATTACAAGACAAATACCAGACTAAGTGTAAAAGCATACACAAGTCCAAATTTCTTATATGAGAAATATCAACATAATAAAACCAAAGAAAATTCAAGTGGCAGATTGCATAGTTATTAAAAAACCAGCCAGAAGAAAGGATACCAAGCCACATCAATAGCAGATAAGGTAGTTATCAAGGAAAATGAAGAAAACTATTAAAAAGATGGGTTGTCCCTCAGTAGGACAATATACTCTGACCTTGAAGATTCAAATTTTTAAAGTTTGTACATATCTAAATACGCTAGCACAATAAGATATAAAATAGCACCTGGTGTCACTATAAGAAGAAACAGAACAATCCAGAAAGTGAGGGACTGAACACAGGCAACTCAGCAGTAATTATGAAAGATACATAAATTATCAGAGGGTCCAGAAGTAATCAACAGACACATAAAATCAATATAAAGCTTTCTTGAGTTTAATTAAAAATAATTTAAAAGAAGTATACTTACTGTCAATGTTATCATCTCTGAAACTCTGAAGTTTCTTGATGTTAGACTGGCTTCTGGTTATGAGAAGTTTCTTCTCAAGAAGTAGATTTTCAACTGCTGTATCTTTTTTCTGGTATTCTAAAGGAACTGCTAAAGACAAAAAAAAAAAATAAAAGCATACCAGGGAAATTTTTAAAAAATTATTTTCTTTAAAGCAAAATGTTTTAAAAATAATATTATTCAAAAATTTAATGAAAAACTTTGTTAAACAACATTAGAAACTAGAACTATCATATAGCTTTATGTATATTATTTATTGACTTTTTGAGAATTCGTGCAATATATATTTTTATATTTTTTGATTCATTTTTATTTTATGCATATGGGTGGTATGTCTGTCTGTGTGTAAGTGCACTCATGCTGTGCAATGCCTGGGAGGACAGAAGAGGGCATTGATTTCCTGGAACTGGAGTTACAGATGATTGTTATTTACCACGTAGGTTCGAACTCTGGTCTTCTGCAAGAACATCTGGTGTTCTTAATCACTGAACCATCTCTCCAGCGCCCATACAATATATTTTGATCATATTTAGATCTCCTCCCTAATCTGTCCCTGTTATTACCCAATTTCCAATTTCATGTATATATGGCCTACAGAGCCGGTTTCTGTACTCAATTGCCCTTGGTGTGGGTTCATCCACGGGAGTCTGGTGAACATACCAAGAGTCTCACCCTTAAACAATGTTGACTCCCCGCCTCCCAGCAGCCGCTGGTGGTCAATAGTTCCTCAGGTAGGGTTGGGGACGTTTTATCAACTTCCCCACATCTATGCTGGGATTTTGTCTGGTTTGAGCTGACGTGGGACTTGTACACTCTGTCACCATTTCTGTGTTTACCTGAGTGACTAACAGCTATATAGAAAACTGCTTCTTTGTGATCATCCACCTCCTCTGGCTCTTGCAGTCTTTCTGCACCCCTCTTCTGCAATGATCTCTAGGCCTTTGGAGGCAGAAGTTTGATACAAGTGTTCAATTCAGGGATAAGCATTCTTCAGCCTCTTATTCTCGGCATGTTGGCCAGTTGTGGTTCTCTGTATTAATCACCATCTGCTCTTTAAGGAAGCTTCTCTACTGAGAGTGGAGAGATGCATCCGAACACTCAAACTTTCCACCTCTGGGAAGGGATGAGGGATCTTGAAATACAGTGCTCATGAACTTGTGCACAGTCTTTCTTACTTAGCGATTTCTGACCATGAAAACGTTAACCTGAAGCTATTGACATTTTTTTTCTTTTTTCAATTTTCCCACTTTATTCAATGAAGCAGGGTCTCTCAATTAAACCCAGAGCCCACTGATACAGCTAGCCTCCCTAGCCAAGTTACCATAGATACATAGATACAGGTGGGCGTGTTTGCCTGCTTAGCATTTATGTGGGTTCTTGGAGTTTACTTACTACTGAGTCTGGAGTCTTCATAAATTATTTCTTTCTCTGCTTGCATGTGGGATTCTGACATGGAATCATGATGCAACTGTGTATGACTTTCATCTGGTGCTGCAAAATGAACTGTGTAAAGAGATACATTTAGTCTCAAATATAAAAACAAATCTACTATGAAATCTCTCATCTCAAATGGATAATAAGTATATCTCACTGATTTCTCTTATTTTCAAAAAGTCCTACATTACCATCTTATATCTGACCTGAAAATAAAGAGTCTTATGGATAGATAGTTTGGAAACTGTCTCATTATTTCATTAACATTCTAGGCCACCAACTATATTTTGTCTCCTTAATTCAGAGGCTACTTATGCTTTAAGCCACTATTTATTCATAGACCAAAGAAAACGCAACATTACTCACCAGTGCTATTTGTTTCTCTAAAATATTTCTACTGAGTTTTTGTACATTTCACATAGCAGATCTTAATCAAACGTAGACTCCCGCCGCCCTCCGCCCGGCAGCTCCTTCACAGCCCCCACGGGATTTCACACATTCTGTCATATGTTAAGTCCTAGACCGCAAGCATTTGTACCCAGATGTCCCTCGGTACAATTTCAACCACACAGTGACATTTGTAGCTGCAAAATGTCCCAAGCCATATAAGTTCAAATGTAGGAGAATGTTTAATAAACCACTGTATAGATTGTGAACTGTGGTGTGCTGTATTAACTATCATACATGATGTGGTACAAGGTGCGCACAAAGTTATGCAACAAAAAACATTTATATAAACTAACACAAGAAGCCGCTTAGAAAGAATGCTAAGTGGAAAAAAAAAACCCTACAAATACTGTATTAATTTTTTTGTGTTCATTTTTGAGTCAGAAAGTTGAGAAAATACCCAAGAAATAGAGAGAGCTTAAAATTTCCAGAAAGGGAAATAAGAAAATACTATAGTTGGTTACCTATAAGAGGGAGAGGAGAGAATCTGGGAATGCAAGGAGGACTACGGAAGGAATGGTGGCCGAGCGACAGGCACGTGAGTGACTGCACACTTGGAAGTAGGCTGACACTGTATACATTCCAAACAGAAAATGAAATCTATGAAGACTTAAGAAATGAGATCTAAAACTGTGAACAAACGTAATGAAGTAAAGCCAGGACGGGAAACAAAACTCAAAACGGTAACTCAGGAACTCAGCACCAGACTCGTGGGAATCAGTTGGAGGTCTTCATTTCTTTTCCTGTGCTGTGATGAAATACACTAGCAAAAGCAACTTGAGGAAAAAAGGTTTCTATAGGTTCCCAGTGCACTACAGTGAGGAAGTCAAGGCAGCTGGTCGCGCTGCACCCACAGTGGAAGCGTGATGAACACACGTCGGTGCTCTGCTCGCTTTCTCCAGTTTATACAGTTCAGGATCTCATTGGCCAGTCAAGATGGGTTTTCCCAACTCAATGCACATAATCAAGATAATCCCCCACAGGCATGCCCAGAGGCCTGTCTTCCAGGTGATTCTATCTGACGGTTCACATTAACCATCACAGTTGGTTTTATTGCCAAACAGTTCTCCACAGAGGCCTAAAGCATTATCGAATCAAGTGTATCTATCAACCTGTGGATCTTCTGGGATTCAGGATTAACACCGTGAAGGACACACACTAAATGGAGGAGGGAGAGAACAAGCCCGAGAGACTGAACCCAAAGGCATCCAGGAGAGTCAGTGATTTAAAAATATGTGCATACCTCTCTGGGCATGTGTATATGTTTGTGTATGTATGCGTATGGATAAATATAAATGCACGCATGATTAATAAGGAGAATCGCTTCATGTTAAAATCTTAGGTGTGGTCTTTCAGGCTCAAACCTAGACAGATATAAAAAGCTTTCTAACAATTATCATAGAATGAAACTCCCCACCAATGCCAGAAATGACACCTGCTAGTGCACCTTGATCTTTGGAGGCATCTGTGCAAACAGATACTGTGTATCTGAATTTCCAGCAAAGCAGCTGTCATTTCTTTATGGATAAGAGGAACATCAGCATAGTCCTCATGTCTAGCTAACCCAGTCACTACCTCGAGCTACGGGTCCGACACAGAGGCACAGCCTGCAACGCAAGGAACTGTTGATATTCATGACTGAAACTGAAAAGAACAGAGAGTCCTTTGGGGTCACTTCAGCAGTCACTGAAGCAGTTCCACAGACTTGGCTAGTTCCTTTGTGGAGAAGGAGGCGTTCTTGTTAAAGACAGAGGGTAAGAACTGCAACATAAGAAGGGGTCACCACAAACTTCCACATTCAGAAGACAATCCTGGTAACTACTTGGCCTCATAAGGAGGAGGGCGACAAACACTCAAGACCACCTGGACCCCACCTCGGGTCTTACTTGGGTACAAAGACTTTGTCCCACACTTTGTCGGTAAATTTCTTGACACTGAGCACCATGGTTGAACCAACTCCTCACTATGTGCAGCTTCCCTGTGAGCTACTCTGGGGGTCCCTCGTGTACACAATGAGTGAAAAGGGCAGATAATCAAGACTGAATGAGTCTTGGATTCCTAGGAGTGTCTGTGCTCTTCCTACTAGTTACTGGGCTCAATGAAACCTCTCCAAAGGGCTGTGCTGACGAGTCTGTAACACAATCCAATATATAACTAAGGCATACAGTATAAATTGTGCTATAGTAAAAACTATAATATGGTGTACGTTACATGTGGAATTTAAAGATAATATCAATGAGCTACACATCAAGATGTTTCCAGAAGTAATGTAAAGTGAAAATTAAGTATAAAGGAATATTTTGTGTGAGAGTTACTGGGAAAGTACAAAAAGAAAAATGAGAACAAATCTCTACATGAGAAAGGAAAGATTCTTATTGTTACAAACTGAAATTCAATGATATAATTCGAAAATGCTGTTTCAGTTGAAGGAAGGAGAGGTGAATATCACAACAGAGACATATTAAGGGATGCTACTGATTTGGTACATTTTTCACATATGTTTGGAAGCTGGTGAATATTTAATGTAGTTCAAAAACAAATTTAAATCCAAAAGTTAAAAATCAGGATGAAAAGAAAAACAATTACATAGAAATGAACCTCCTAAAGAAAAAATGAAGTACTGACCCCCTGCTCTTGGACAAGCCTGCAGTGTGGACACTATCAACAAAACCTCAAGGTCTTTTTAGTGTGTTGTTCTTCTGTAGCAATTCTGTAATGATTTTAGATGCATTACAGTGCTGTTCAGAGTTAGGACTCATACCTTAGGAGAAAGAAGAGACTAGAAGGCAAGGAGAAAGGTGAGGCCAGTTCTGAGAGGATGGACTTGGAGGAAGGTAAGGCCAGGCCGGAGGGGATGAACTGGACAGGTTCATGAGAACCCAGGACAGCTTTTTATTGCTTTTTTCTCTTTCTTTTAATGTGTGTGTGTGTGTGTGTGTGTGTGTGTGTGTGTGTGTGTGTGTATGCGTGATGTTTGGAATCACAATCGATTGTCCTACCCCCTTACTCATTGAGGCAGGTTTTTTTGGGGTTCACTGATACTATTCGTGTTCTGGGAATCCCTTGTCTTTGCTCAGAGGCTGGAATGATAGGCAGGTCTGCATGCCCACCCACCATTCCTGTGGGTTCTGGGGATCTGAATTCTAGTTCTCACACTTGTGCAAGTCAAAATACCGCATTGTTCCCACCGACTATACACAATGATTGTTGTCAATTAGGAAGATTTTAAAAGAAACTCTTTCTATATTCCAATTTTATTGTGTTCCATCCTTGTCCCTCTCCCACCACCTCCCTCAGCACCTGGGTCCTATGAACCAGTAGCAGCCACGGGCTTAGGGCTCTTTCCAGAAAGGGATTGTTTCCTGGCTGCTCTGGTTCTCACAACACCACAGCCAGTTTCACCTGTGAACAAAATGAAACACTGCTTTTCTCCTTTAGACACACACATTCACATGAAGATGTGAATAAATGCTTAACGGTTACTTTTAGTTAGATCCCTTATTTGAACTGAACAACTTAAAAGCTAGAAACTCTTACTGACCACTTTCAGTAGCAAATAGGTTAGCAAATGAAGCCTTTCTATTGAAGCAAAATCCTTGAAGCTCCTCCAGAATACATTGTAGGTGAACTAAAATGTATTCTGAGCAATATCGCACAGGGCTAGAGATCATAGCAAGAGACTGGGGTCCAGTGGGACACTTCAGCCATGTCAGTGTGTCCCAGAAACCACCAGTGGTCTTTCAGAGCACCTAGGGTCCTCAGTTATCTCCCTTAGCCCAGCTGCTAGGCTGTGTTGCTTTAGAGAACCTCAGGAATCTGAGTGGTCCCTTCACTACGCAAAGAGGGACCAAAACCAGCAGATCATAAGGGTGTTGACTAGACTCAAAAATTCTGGCGTCCATTTATTTCAATGTCTCTGGTTATCGAGTCAATCAAACCTACTCTGGGTTCATGTCAACCAGTCTATGACAATTCCAATATTTAGTTGATCAGTTTTGGGGTGTGGAAAGGCAGCTACTCAGAGAGCAAACAGGAGTCAATGGAGAGGCCTAAGAATAACACTGGTGAGCCACCTACTGGACACTGCAGGCAATAAACTGGCCTTAGGAAAGCCATCTAAGGGACTGGCTATAACAGCTCAGCATAATCCAGTGGATGGATGGGTTCTCCATGAAAGCTAAGGGCAAATGGTGAGCCCTGGTGTGTGGGACTATGCAGCTACTGCTATCCCCACATTCCAGCCAGAGAGATCAGAGAGCACCCATCACTCGAATCACCATTAAGACTTCCATCTCTGAGGAGGCCATGAACAGTATGGTATTCTAGGCTCTTCAGCTGACTACTCTAGCTGCCCCCTTCCTGGACCCCTCTGATTTGCTATTTCATTGACACATGTGAGCCACCTGTCTCCTGACTGGAGTCCGTGGAGGGAAACATTGCTGCCAAGCAGAAGTGCCAGAGATAGCTGAAAACACTCACCTGCATGAGGCAATGACTGGCCTGTTACCATTCTTGGTGGTCTCTGACTATAGTCTTATTACAAGTAGCTTTAGCCAAAATAGTGACTGTGACTTTTGTTTTGAGTTAGGTTACAGCATTCACAGTTCATGTTAAAGTATCATACACACACACACACACACACACACACACACACACACGTGTGTGTGTGTGTGTGTGTATCCAAATAAATGTTCTACTGAGTTCAAAGTAATAGAAAATAGCTGTAATCACCGTACTTACTAGTAAATATATCTCCTCCAAAAGATTTTTGTTTCTTTAACTGGACTTGGTTGCTTGACTGTGCATGTTGATCTTCCATTCTAAGATTCCCATCTGATACTTCTTCATGAGCTGTATACATTAAGAGAGAATTTTCAAGCCTAATTAGAAAAACAGATCTGCAGTACCTCCTGATTTCAAGTTCATAACAAGCATATAATATTCTTTCCCATTTAATAAGCTTCGATGTAAATGGGATGCAAAATGCAATGTGGAGACAGTTACAACACTTTAAATGTACATTGAAGGTTCAGCATCATTTTCTTAGGGTCTTCAGACTTTCTATTCATAAACCAACTGAGGAAAATGCACCTGTATCTGTCATTGCTTGTCTCTGAAAAAAAATAGCTCAAACCATCAAAACGCAAGTCACAGGAAATTGGATGAAGAAATGATGTCAGGATGGCATGTAGAAGTTACAAGATGGGTACCTGTGCATACATGAGCTGTCTGCCTCTTGTCTGTTTCTAACAGCCGTGTCCTAGGGTCTTTCTTATCCACTACCCTTTGACTAACAGAAACACTGTTTCTTCTCCTTCTCCCACTGAATCTTGAAACAAATCACTGAACCCTCAAAAGTTTTACCAAAAGCATTGGCTTAAAATCAATAAATAAATGAACAACAAACGAAAGTCAGAATACCAGATGACCAATTTTCTTAAGGCCCACTGAAGGATGGACCCTGAGTCAGTGATAAAGCTTGACGTACATAGGAGAGATTTTCTACTTATTGGGCCCTGTAGATAGTGATGGGCAGGTGCCTGTCGGCCCCCGAACTACTGTCATGAGAATAAGTGGGAAACATGATGATCCATGGTTTTTGCTCTGAAGTTACCACCATGGAGCTCATCCAAATCCAACTTGGTTGAGTCTCCTCAGGACCTACACTCATCCAATGTCACAGTACCTAGTACTGAATGGATCCTTATCAGACATGTAGTGGGCGTGTGCACCCTGATTGCTTTCCCCCTGGGTCCTAAGGAGAACTGTAGTTAGGACTCTGGGACTGGGACCTTCCTGATAGTTTCCCATCTCAAAACACCATTAACGCTATCAACAACGTCTGCTCTCATTACTAGGCTTAAAGAAGTCAGTGTTCACCAGCTGATCTGGGGTGGCTGGAAGGAACTGATCATTTGCGGCTTGACACTGAAGTGTTGGATTTGGGACTGACATTATCTGGCACCATGCTATTACACAGACTGCTGTAAGGGAAGCTGAGTGCAGCAGGCGTGAAACTGACCGTGCAAACCCCCTTTTCAGCATCTCTCTCCACACAGATGATCAGGGGCAGTTTACCTTATGTGGGAAGTTACATCCTACCCACCAAAGGCTGGGCCCCAAGAAAAGCAGCATTCCCAAGAAACGTCAGAGTCCCCCGTGCCCTGATTATATCCTTCTCTGGGCCTAGACAAAAACACTGTCAGAGAAGACTGGAGTCTGTGTGGATTCATATGTTACAACATGGCTGGACCAATAATGCAGGCAAGGACAAACACCTGAGGCCCACATGAAATTTGTGGGGAAATAAAACCAAGTTATTTCATCGCAAAGGAGACAGCGACCAAGTTTTTGGAGTTTACAGTCCCAGCAAGTGACAGCTCCCAATGTTACATACCCTCCATCAGCTACTTGTGGGTTCACCCATCTGGACTACAAGACAAGAAGCCCCGAGGCCCTCTGATGGGCCACGCAGCGAGCCCTTCTCCTAGCCCTCCGATGCCCCTTTCCTTTCGGTCTCCGAGCCTCTCGAATTGAGTCTATGGCAAGGGTCCTCTACGTGGAGCCCCGCCCACTGCACTTTAGATCCAGTCTCCTGTGACTGCAGGAAGCAACCGTCTGGGAGAGGCTGCTGGGCAGCCACTGGTCTTAGTGAACACTGGGCACACAAGGGTCTTACGACCGGAAAGTTCAGATTAATCCTGATGTCTGTGGTTCTCCAGTCATTTTGAGAATTCCCACTTGAGGTCAAAGTATAAAATTTCTATGAATTATATGCACACATGTATATTTATGAACTAAAAAAAGAGATTTGAGAAGAGTGATTTTAATATTTAAAGTCACCCTCAATTTTTATACTTACGAGTTTGGTGTCTGATAATTTTTAGTTTCTTTGCTTGAACTTCAAATTTTAACTCCGAGTCTTGATGCTCAGTGTTTTTGTCTGATACGTCATAAGAGACTGCATAAAGAGATACATTTAGGCTCTTAGTAGAATATAAATCTGTGGTCAATTCTCTAGATTTCAAAGTTATAATAGCTGCATAGCAGAATTTTCTCTCATTTTGATAATTATAAGTAGACTGCCCCAGTTAACTATGAGAACATTTTTAGGGGTTGTGTGTTGAAGCTTATCATTTTGCAGCATACCTAGGTATCTATTATATATTCATTTCTAGCCTCCTTGGACTATTTATACTTTAGGTTATTGAATATTCATAGGAGTAGAGCAGGAAAGCATATGTCAATGTTATTACTGTAGTATAAATGTAAATATGAAATAGTCAAAGCCATGTAAAGTTTCAAGTAGAAGTGAACAGAGTAAACTACACACTATGATACAGTACAAATCAGGCAAATAACATGCAGTGCTGTGAATACAGCAGTACAGCCAATGAAAAGCACATGTATCCACTGACATGAAAGGACCTCTAGGAATAACACTCAGGAAGAGTAAAAATCCCAGTACAGGGAAACCTTGCATGCTACCTCTGGGTAGGGAAGATGGAAACTTGAGAAAAGAAATAGAGAAAGGAAGGTGGTTATTTATTTACTTCTGTGGTGCTGAGGATTCAGCCCAGAGCCTCGGGTATGTGAGGCAAGCACTGTACCACTGAGCTACTTTCCCAGGTCTCTTTCTACTTTTCATTTTGATTCTGGGTCTAAGTTGCTTTGGCTGGCCTGAACTCTTGGTGGTCCTGTGTCAGCTTCCTAAGTGCTACGATTACAGGCCTGTGCCAGTTGCCACGCTGAGGTGGCTGTCTTTACAAAACCAGACACAGGAAAGAGATCAGAAACAATGCTGTTGGCTATCTGCAAAATAAGAAGCTAGGGATGAGCAAGAAATGGAGGACCCTAACTATACTTTTATGGATTCTTCACTCTTTGCAGAAGGTTTGGATTTTACAGTTTGGGAAAACAAAATTAAATCAATGAGACTATGAGGTGGAATTAAAAACTGACAACAACAAGATGAAGCTATTAGAAGAAAAACAAAAGCAATGACTCAGGGACACAGTGCTGGACATAAACCCTCACTGTGGGCCTGGGCCTGCGGGCCAGGACCCAGGGAAACTACAAACAAATCCTGAAATCCTCTAGGGTAACTTGTTGCTCCAGTGAAATGTGATCAGCAATTCCAAGCTTTCTGAGGACTGCAGGTGGAACAGTGACTAAGGCAGTGGAGCGGCTTGGAGCTCTAGCTCTCTTGAACTCAGTGCCTATAAAATCAAAGGGCCTCTTTTTGGGGGCGTTGGGGGCATTGGGGACATGAGACATCCACCACACATCTGTGTGCACCTACTTCAGTCTGCTCCTATGTGTCCGTTCCTTGTCAAGATAGACTCTGTGGGTGCAAAAGGGAGCAACAGCAGGGCTTTTAATGCACCAGTAAGTGAATCGTGGTTGTCATTTTGCCATCAATTTGCTGTCTTAAAAGACCAACTGGGAAACTGGCACCTGTCTCTCTGTCAAGTTTTCTCAATACGACTAGTAGTTCTAAGGATCTTGGGCTACAGTGTGTGAGTCCTGTGCTCCTACCTCAGATAACCTCCTGCTCTGTGTCTTGGGGCCTGATTCCTTTTTGAGCTCACCTGGCACAGGCACAGACCATAGGCAAGTCACATCATGGTGCAGGGATTCCTGGCTACTCTGTGACCTTTTGTGGCTGGGCCTAAAGCTCTCCTAGAGAAAGAAGCTCCCAATGAGCTGCTCAAGCACCTGTGTATGAACCCCACCTATCTGCAACTACAACCAAAACTTGACCAACATGGGCTGCAAAGGCTCCACCTTCACCTGTGGGCAGCAATTGGTCAGCTCACCAGCCCCTCTCTGCCCCTGGATCTTGCATCTCACTGCTCTGTGTGATATGCCTTGGACAACTCAACCTCAGACCAAGATAAATAAATGGTATGGAGACACCCCAAGAAAAAGGAATGGTCAATGATGCACAAAGTCTTTCTGGAAGAAACACTTCCTTTGTACAATGTTGACTGTAGGATAATCTCAGAAGGGAGGAGGCTCCATTTGCAAGACAGAGACTCACTATCTTAGATGGCACGGCCTATTGGTCTCAGAAAGTGCTAGCAGGCTTCAGGAGGCATCTTGAAGGGAGGAATATGGGATGAAAGACAGGAGTGTCCGAGTTTCTCTGCGTCCTTGTTGGGTACACTTTGGCCTGAGAGGGTGACGTATGAACTGGGACATACGACTGGGCCACATCTGCAGAGCTACCCTGGAGTTCTGCGAGGCCATGTTATAATGCCAACAGAAATGACAAGATCTGTAATCAGACTCAGATTTTCAGTTTCATTCCTGCCACCTACACTGGCTATCTAAATTAATTATATTGATTATTATTTATTTTGTGTATTGGTAGGTGTATCTTCATATAAAGTTCATATATAACAATTTTTGAAGTTGGTTATTTCCATCCACCTTGTATTCACGGATCAAACCCAGGTAGTCAGATGTATGCAGCAAGTGCCTTAATGACTGAATCATCAAGCATGGGAAAAGTGTTACTATTCAGGAAACACTGTTAGCAACCTCACAATGGCAAATAGATACCATTCCTGGATAATGTAGGTAAACGTTCCTCCAAAATCTCTAGTACTCTAGTTACTGGGGTCTGGAGGTAATTTCAATGCAAACCCTTACTTGCATTCAACCTCAGGCCCTAATGGAACTGCTTTACTTAGAGTTGTTTTAGTTGAGTGTTGAAGATGGAAATCTACACACTGCTTAGCATATCTGTTATTTAATGCACCTTCCTGAGAAGTAAAATAAAGCCACAGTCATTGATGAGCTGAATGGAACAAAACTTCCCCGAGACACTGGTTTTCCACTCAGCAGTCAGTAGGTCTGTACTCATAGATGTACTATGAGTAAGTGGTCATGTCATCGACACGCTGGTTTCAATGCTATGCAACCCTATGCACCTGTAATACATGATATTCTGCCCTATCGTATAGACTGTCTTCCAAATGGAGGGAACCTGATACGCCAAAACTGACACTGACACCTTCGGCATTCTTTCATGTACACTTTTTCTGCATAGTGTTCAAGGCCAGTTTACGTGGAATAAATTGTGGTGACCACTAATCTTTCCACAAAGCTGCTCTTATATGTGACATGGGTCAGGGTGTCTGAATGATCTGCTCTTAGATGGAATACTTTCCACCGTATTGATTCTATCACTCAAGTGGGCAGCACTCAGGAAGGACCAGATGCCCTATTTTCCCACCTGCAGCTCTTTCCTTTGACCCTAGTATCGACAGGTTTAATAAGTACTTAGAACTCTACTGAAATTCCTGCTTCTGATCTCTCAAGGGCATGACATTACACTGCCATGACTGAACACATCAGAAGAGCTCCATCTGTGGATGGGACTACTCACATAGCTGCACTCTTGGCCTCATCTATACACATTTCTTTGTTGAGACCCACCTGTGAGCTACCAGAGTTTTCTTCACTTCAGGGGCCATGAACAAGAGGATGCTCATAGGTCCTAACACGGCTTCCCAGCTGACTCCCAGGCTCTCTGGATCCTCACTCACATTGACCTGCCAATCTCAACTGGTATCTGTCCTTGTGACTGAAGCCTCTGTCACAGGCCACCGCTCCCAGCTCAGAGATGTCACAACCTTTTATGTTAGGAACTTGGGGTGGGATTAAGGGGTGTGAGACAAAGATCTCTCCTTTGTTACGGATGCCGTAATGACCTTGGTCAAATCCTACCAAGGGTCAATTCTTTTGGGCCACCACAAAACTAAAGGATACTCCAGAACTCTGAAATGTACACTACACTGGGAAGTTACTGGTTGTTAGAACCTGAGAATAGCATATCTTGTGGCCATTAAATAACTTTAGAACCAAAACTTCCACTTGGAAGGCTAAGGCAGAAGGACTCAACTTCAATGCCTGCTTAAGCTACAATATCAATTCTTTCTTTGGTTATGGTCAAGAATTAGTGCTTCCGTGAAGGGTAAGATTTCTGTAAAATACATGTTTAAATGCATATTCATAAACTAGAGTAAAGACCTGATGATCTTAATGCAGAATAATGCTATCTATAATATTTATGATTACCAGTGGGTCTTTCTCTCTTGGGAAGTCTTTGTTTCTTTGCTTGAAAGTCTGCTTTTGACACTGTGCCTTGAGTCTCAGGGGTAAGATCTTCAACAATTTCTGCATCAGGAGCTGCATAAAACAGGTGTATTTAGTTTACTGCATGAAAACAATGTTTCAGCCAGGATGCCTGGAATTGCAGCACTCAGGAAGTAGAGGCAGGAGGACCAGGAGTTCAAGACTGTCTCCGGCTGCATAACCAGTTGCAGGAGGCCTGTAATACATGAGACCCTGTCTCAAAAAATCATGTTTGCTGGACTCATGATAGAGAGGCAAGTGGATTTCTGTGAGAACAAGGCTAACCTGGTCTACAGCTCAGGTTACAGGAAGACCCTGTGTCAAAAAAAAAAAAAATCATGTTTGAAATCCGTAAGTTTTGAATTTCTGACAAGTATGCAGCAGTATTTTCTCCTGTTTCCACTACTGTTTATAAAGAATGCAAGTCTCTCAAGTGTATTTCACCACTGCTCTGAGCAGACTACAGAACTTAGTCTCCTTCTGCCATGACAGAAGTACTCTTCTTATCCTAGTGTGTGACAGTGGCTGCTCCTGCTAGGAGACTGTGATATACAATGGCAGGCACCACTAACAGATGCCAGGCTGACTCACAGCAGCACTGGTGGGCCGTTAATACAGACAAGGTGCAAAGGCCATCAATCTAAGTGAAAGCCCTGGAGAAAGCTGGAAGGAGCTTAGCGTCTCTCTCATCCTACGGTAGCTAACTGCCAAACTTTGCTTTAACCTTAAAAAATGCAAAAGAGGTGAGGCCGCTTGTAGACGTCCTTTGTTATAGGCTTCCTCTTAGTCTCCTCGATGGAATACTGCTGGAAACAGTCTAAACAACTTACCCAGCAGGCCTCAACTCCCCAGTGGGTCGGAACCCCCTGGTTGCCCTGGAGGCCGTCTGAGCGGCCTGCACGGCTACTATCCACCACAGCCCTGTGACCTACATTTGACTTATACTTCCAGCAACCATTCTCTCATCAGTTGAAGCCTTTGGGATAAGTTCTGTGCACAGAGCAGTGAAATGAATTGGGCTCTTACAACTCTAACTTCCCAGGGTTGGTGAAGCAGAGCAAATACTGCCAGACACTGAACACAATCTTTTCTGTGAAATTGTCTGATGAGGACTACTCAACAAAACCAGTGCATAGCTTGGCTTTTGTTAGGCAGGTATTGCATGGCCAAAGGAAAAATTTCTGTAAAATACATATTCATGAGTGAACTGTGTGATTAAGACAATATAGGAAGCATTGTGTCACATTGTGTCACATTCCCAAATGTAATTCCAGCATTTGGGAAGCTGAGGCAGGAGGATCAGAGAGAGCTACTTGCATAGTGACATCTATTTAAAAAAAGTTAAAACTCGTCGATAGGTTTCATACTTACTAGTGAGTCTTTTTCCTTGTTTCTTTGGTGGATGTTTGGCTTTTAAAGTTGTTTCTTCATATTCAGCTTCAGGATTTTCATTTACTTCTTCATCAAGAGCTATGTAAAGAGAAATATTTAGTACACTAAATAGAAAATGTGGAATTATTGTATAAGTCTCTGTACTTCAAATTTAGGACAAATTGACAGTGGTAGTCTCTGCTACTTTTATAGTTAAAACGAAATGACCGTAATGTTAGCTTTGATATTTAAACCCATATTTTATGGGTTTAAAATAAGTAGTATCTACTTTTCTGTTCTTAGATTTATCACTGTTTTTCATTTTTAATGTGTACCTGTGTGTGTGCATGTGCGCGTGCATGCCACATGTGTGCACATCAGGGCATCAGAGCCCCCGGAACTAGAGTTACAGGAGGTTGTGAACTGTCTGATACGAGTGCTGGGAACCAATTCTGGGGCCTCTGGAGAGGAGTAAGCAGTGTAAACTGCAGAGCCATATTGCTCCAATCCCTCTACATATTACAGATCACACAGGTTCCACAAGGACAAACAAGGAGAATGCATGTGTTCAAGTTTACTCATTATTTCCTTATCTGTGATTGAAAATTAAAAATACAAATGTTTAAGCATGAAAAATTAGTCTGAATAGGGGTATTACACATCTTAAGGCTAGTACTATTGCAAACTAGGACTAATGTGCACTATGATTAAACCACTGTATAGAAAAATGTAACTGGAATGAAAAAGATCTCTATATGGCTGGAGAGATGGCTCAGCATAACTGAGAGCACTGGCTGTTCTTGCAGAGGACCCAGGTTCAATTCCCAGCACCCACATGGTAGCTAACAACCATCTTTAACTCCAGTTCCAGGAGAATCCGATGCCTTTTTCTGACTCTGAAGGCATTCTGTGGCATGGGTGCAGTTACACACATGCATGCAATACACTCATACATATAGAATAAAAATAATAAATAAAATATTAAAAAAGAAAAAGATCTCTACTGACTTTTAGGGATATCTGGAAAGAAGACATTAAGTGGCAAGAAATACCTGGAAAATGGAACGTGTATACTGCTTTTTAAGTAAGGAACAAGGGTAAGCAAGAAGGAAAAAGAAAATATCACATGCATTTAACATTTCTAAATGAAACAGGTGAAACATCAGAAAACAAAGTACTTGATATGCTGCAAGGTGGATGAGGAGGTCTAAGGAAGGAGCTGTAGTCCCCTAACTCTACCTTTTACATATGTCTTATTTTAGGAAACAAATTCGTATTCTGTGTATTTCAAAAATAAAATCAAAGCACAAAAGATAAGGAGAAACAATGTGCACACATATAGGAACACATGACAGTGTGCATGCGCGCGCACACACACACACACACACACACGGATGGGAAACTTAAAAATGAACTTTAGCTGGCATGGTGGTGTAGGTCTTTAATTCCAGCACTTGGCAGGCAGAACTCAGTCCAGGTCAGCTGGATCTACATAGTGAGTTCCACGGCAGCCAGGGCTACATAGTGAGACCCAGCCAAAACCAAAACAACAACAATAGAAAGACACTTCTGATCCAGGGTGGAGACCAGATTTAAACAAGCACTCTAGAAGTTCCACATATCTCAGCTGCTTCAGGGGACCGTGGATCATGGTGGGGATTGGATGTGACTCTGGGTAAGGCCCACAGCACATTAATCCCTCCAAAATTGACGGTGAAAGCTATTGACGAGGGCTGGAAATGCTGGCAGACACAGGACAATAACTGATCCTCAGGAAGACTGAGATATAGCCTCCAACCCTAAATACTAGTCCCACAGAGTGAAATGACACCTCAAGCCTGTGGCTTTGCCTTCGACTGAACAATGCAAATGCCACCACTGGGGCAGGAAATAAAAGGAATCTTGAATTTTAAAAATAGAAAAAATAAAAAATAAAAATTTAACAAACTAACTCCAGATATACAAGTACTTGCCCAGAAACAAAAACAACACGAAAAACCAAGTCAACATTTCTCCTCCTGCATCACTAACCCCATACTAATGGCACCTAATTAAAATAACTTCGGAGAAATTCCAGATAAAGAATTCAGAAGAATCATTGTATGTTCAAACAACTCAAGGAAGACATGAATACACTCCAAGAGAACAAAAACAAAGAGATGTGTGATATAAGGAAGCCAATCCAAGACATGAAAACAGAGATAGAGCTTCTAAAGAAAGCAAAGTGAAAAGACTCTAGAAATGAAAATCTCAATAATCTAAACAAAAACCTCAGGGTAAAACCTCACAAGTAGATTAGATCATGCAGAAAAAAAGAGAAACAGGAATGGAAGACAATGCAGAGGACCTGGATCACTCAGTAAAGGTCAATGATTAATATAAAAGGAAGTGCGAACAGAATTTGGGATAGCCTGGGACACCATGAAAAGACCTATCCTTAGGATTATGGGCAGGGAGACAGAGAAGACTATAGTGAAGCCATAGATAAAATTTCCATAAAACCATAGAAGAAACCTTGCCTCTCCTAGGGAAAGAGATGCCATCATGGTATAAGATGCCCTATACAACACAGACCAGAGGAGAAACTCATCACTAGAATGCAAACACTAAAATCACAAAATAAAGAAAGGCCATTAAGAGCTGCAAAAGAGAAAGCTCAAGACACTTACAAAGGCAGGCACATCAGAAGAATACCTTCAACAGAAACGTTTAAAATCAGAAGGGCCTGGAAAGATATATTACAAGTTCTGAAAGACTACCATTGTTAACCCAGACTATTATGTAAATTCAGCAAATTTATCTCCTGGAATTGAAGGAGAAATGAAAGAAAACTTTGTACGTTAAAGAGATTAAAAGAAGCTGGACATGGTGGCTCACACCTTTAATTCCAGGACTCGGAAGGCACAGGCAGGTAGAACACTGTGAAATGGAGGCTAGCCTGGTTCCAGGTCAGCTGGGGAAACAGGGAGACCCTGTCTCAAAAAGATGAGAGAAAGACGGAGAGAATTGATTAAAGGAATACTTTAGTTCGAAGGGGAGGGTAAATATGCCCCAAGAAGTCTCTAACAAGTTCTTTTGGAAGCCAATATTATCGATACTCAAATCAGAACAACACCCAACAAAGAAAAATACTGACCAATCTCCCTGATGAAATACTGACCAATCTCCCTGATGAACACAGACACATAGTTCTCAATAAAATAGCTGTAAACAGAATTCAAGAATACATAAAAAGATAATTCACCATGATCAAGTCACCTTCCCAGAGATGCAGGATGGATCAACAAATGTAATCCAAACTACCACATAAACAGACTCAAGGACAAAAACCACATGATCACCTCATAAGATGCAGAAAAAGCCTTTGATAAAATCCAACATCCTTCATGATAAAAGTCTTGGAAAATCTAGGAATATAATGTCAACATAACAGAGGCAATACATGACAAATCCACAGCCAATATCGTGGCAAATAGAGAAAAACTCAAAGCATTTCCACTAAAATTAGGGAAAAGTCAGAGAAGTCCTCTATTTACTCTGTTCAACATGGTACTTGAAGTCTTAGCTAAAGCCATGAGGCAGGTGAACAAGGTAAATGAGAAAGGAAGAAGCCAATGGATCCTTATTTACAGATGATATGATGATATGCACAAAAGACCTAAAAGACTCCAGCAGAAAACTCGTCCAGCTGATAAATACATTCAGAAAGGTAGCAAGATATTACTTAAAAATAACACACAAAAATTAATGGTCTTCCTATATTTCCAGTACAAACATACTGAGAAAAAAACCAGGGAAACAATCCGACTCACAATAGCCAAAAAAAAAAAAAAAATTCTCAGAATAAATCTGGGCCAGGAAATAGAAGGCTTATGCAGTGCAAACTGAAGGCACTGAGGAAAGAAACTGAAGGCGACACCAGGAGATGGAAAGAGCTCCCATGCTCATGGTCAGTAGGACGACTTCTGTGAAAATGGCCACCCTACCAAAAGCAAATTACAGACGCAGTTCAAGCTCCATCAAAATAACAATTCTTCACAGAAACTGAAAACAATCCCAAAATTCATATGGAAACACAAATGACGACAGTAGTCGGTACAATCCTGAATACTAAGAACAGTGATGGGTATCACCATCCCTGATTTCAAGTTATATTGCAGAGTACAACAATAAAAGCAGCATGATACAGGCATACAGGCAGACACATTAACCAACAGCACAGAATCGAGGACACTGGTTTAAGTGCATGTACTTACAGCCACCTGATGCTTGGAAAAGGAGTCAACAATACACATTGGATAAATGACAGCATCTGCACAAATGGTGCTGGTCAAAATGGATAGTTACATGGAAAAGAACGAAACTAGGGGCTGCAGAGATGACTCAATGGTTAAGAGCACTGGCTGCTCTTGCAGAGGACCCAGGTTCAAATCTCAGTACCCACATGACAGCTAACAATGGTCAGTAACTCTAGTTTCAAGAGAATCCGACACTGTCTTCTGATCTCCGTGGGCATTGTACCACATGGGTGCACTTACACACATGTAGGCAATACACACGTAAAGTAAAATAATAAAAGAAAAAAGCGAGAACTTTTTCTCTCACCCTGTACAATCCTTAACCCCAAGTTGATCACAGACCTCAACATAAGACCTGATAAGGTGAATCTGATAGAAGAAAAAGTAGATAATACATTTCAACTTACATGCCCAAGAAAGGACTTTATGAACAGAGCCAAGAGCACAAGCACAAAACTAACAACTGATAAATGAGACATAGGACCACATAAATCTAAAAAGCGTCTTTACAGCAAAGGGCACCATAATTTGGGTAAAGAGGCGGCCCACAGAATGGGAAAAAAATTATCAGCTTTGCATCCGGCAGTGGGTTGGTATCTAGACTATACAAGGAACTGAAAAAAACTAAACAAGAAAAGAAACAACCCAATCAAAACTGAGGGCATGAAACTAAACATATCTATCAAAAGGAGAAACACAAACAAGCAAGAAATAGTTTTAAAATATTCAATGTATTTAGACACCTGAGAAATGCAAATTAAAACCACTTGGAGATTTCATCTTATCCCAGTCAGAATGACTAAGATCCAAAAAACCAAGGACGACTATGTTGATATGGATATGGCGAAAGGGAACCCTTACTCCAGCAAACTGTTGCAGCCACTGTGGGAATCACTGTGGAGGTTCCTCAGAAAGCTACATTTGGATATATCCAGTTATACCATTCCTGGGCATATCCCCAAAGGACTCTATATCTTACTACGGAGAAACTTGCTCTACCACATTCCACGTTCATTGCTTCTCTAGTCCTAAAAGCCAGAAAATGAAAACAAATCTAGATTTCATCAACTGATTAATGGACACTGACAATGTAGTACATTTATTCAATGGATTATTGTTAACAAAAATGAAATGATGAAACTTTCAGGTAAATGGATGGACTTGGAAATAATCATTCTGAATGAGGTTTTGCAGATCCAGGAAGACAAATACCACATACTCTCTTATGTAGATGCTAGCTTTGAGTCTTTAGGTATGTGTGTTTAAACTGGAGTGCCCACAGAAGGCAGGAAAGCAATAAGGGTCCATGTGGGGGGATTCAAGAAAAGGAGGATATAATGCAGGTAATATGAAGGAATAATAGAACAGGAAGGGCTGAGTATGTATGGGAGGGCAGTGTGGAGGAGTGAGTACAGGGAAGCGATTGTTAAAAATAATGCATTCTCCAGTCCTGACGCATGGAGAAAACAAGCCAGTGCTGACCTGGGCACTTCATACGAAATGCTGGACTTTCATACTGCTGGAAGACTCTACCATGCTGCTGGGGAAGGAAAGTCATCCAGAGTCTCACACAGCTATGAGCCCCGTGAGCTGCAATAACTGCTGGCCTGGCAAGATGAGCACACTGGTGCGACAGTGGCACAAACTACAGGAATAACCAACCACTCCACGACTGAAAGTGAGTTCACTCCACAAAATGGAATCCAAGCCTGGCACTATTACTAGACAAACTATCCATGGCTTCCTAGGCCACAGGCTCTGAAAGAGAACCTAGTACTATTATTCTGCCACACAGACAGAGTAATAAGCTAACCTGTAAGTTCTTATCTTTAAACCCACCGATTAGGGCATCTCTCAACTCTCATCCGAAAAGTTTCATTTTGCAGACTACATCAAGATAGAGATGCACAACTGGTCAATGTTCAGAGAATAAGAGACTGTGGAGTGCTCAGCTCTAAATAAGGCATTTATATCCCACCTTCTCCCTCCAAGACTCAGGGATCATTTGGAAGAGAGGGCAGAAAATTTAAGAGCCAGAGGGAGTAGACATGTGCAGCAAAACAGCATTTGCTCTATGGAACAGCACTCTCAAATGCATGATTTCACAGTGCCCGGGGCTGCATGCACCAGATTTGTAGAAGATCAAGCCAACCCACATCCCAGAAAGGACTGGAGAGCAGCTCATGAACTCCCACCACTGTCTGAAGAGCAACTGATAAGTGACTGCCCCTGGGGGAGGGAAAGTCATCTCTCTTTAGGGATGAACCCATGCCACAGTAGATGGTTCCATATAAATGCACATACAGGTAATATTACATGGATTCAGTGGATATTAGAAAACAGAGAGAGAGAGAGAATGAAGCTGGGAGTGCCCATGCAGGGAAGAAAGTGGAGGGGTGGAAATGGAAATAGCTTTGATAAAAATCCATTATATGCAAGTATGAATATTAAATAAAATATTAAAAAAGAAATGAAACTCCTGAAGGGAACAAAGGCACTCATGCAGCTATCAGCACAGTGTTGGCAGACGCCGTCGTCAGAAGGCGAACCCGGGGGAGAGGGGGCTGTGAATATGCCACACAGTACTTTCAGAAGTTTGTTTTCCTAGACCTATGTGTTCAACAGCTGTAAAATAACTTTGGAAGCTTAACAAGATTGTGCCAGTGAATAATTGTGCTATGAACTAGTCTGGATCCACACAGATGAGACACAAATGAGAGATGGAAGAAGACAAGAACAAGCCCTGAGGGTGGACCAGAATACAAGGCGTCCAGGATTTCTCTGAATTCTAGTCTGTCCATATAGGTGCATGTCCATGTTTATATATGCATGCACTGGTACGTCAGGAACCCCGCATATATGAATACATGTTTATATGAATGTGTATATGTATGTGTGTGATCTGCGGTGGAGTCAATTACAGGTCAAATCATATTTGCCATCTATACGGTCCAAGCAATAGACGACTGCAGAGGCATTACCTATTGAGGAACGATTCTCAAGCCATGAAAGGCCTGAGGCAACACTGTCTTGTAGACACTGGAGCCGGGAAGGCTCGAATGTAGACTTACCCCTTCTCAGGCTAACCAAGCTCTTAGGCACACTGCATTCTCGGCCTGGCCATTTTCAATTCGAGGTGGGCACGTGGGTACCACATCTGTGTAGACCCCTTACCAGGAGGCAGGGGTACGCAAAGAGACTTCTCAGCTCTCACTCAGTGTTTAGGGCTTTTTCAGTCCTACACCTGCATCACAACACACAACAGCCGACATACTGCTGTTCAAGTTGCTGACTTAAGTTTCAAAAAAAAATGTTTAATGAATTTTGGCTTGGGATTGGGACAGAATTTCAGTACCCCCATTGGGACTGAAATGGCCCTAAATACTTTAGTCTACATATTTATGCAAAGTGGTATTATCAGTACTGATGATTATAAAATCAAAATCTCAATCAACTGAGAACGCTGAAATGTTTTACATTCTGCAATATTACACATTCAACCAGATTTATGTAAAATAAGCAAGCTTATATATCTCATTGGCATATATTCTTTCATCTTTAGTAAATGAGAAAATTATATATAAATAAAAATATTTAATTAAAAATGATTATTATCAGTAAAGATTTGGTTTGTATACATATTTTATATACCTGTATACCCAGGGATATGTAAAAGTTCTCAAGAGAAAAAGGGTCAAGAGTGGAAAAGTTTAAGAAGCCTTGTTTCGGATGAATGTTAGAGTTTGTCTAGGGGCTCAAATTCTTTTTCTAGGACCCAGTGAGTCAAATTAGAGGAGTTCCAAGAAGGCTCGGGAGGCAACATATGGCTATGCTTATGGTCTTTTGCAAGAGTGTTTAATATACTTGGAAAGGCTACACACCAGTCCCAGACCATTTCCAGAACAGATATACAGTCTATGGATCAATGAGTTATTGAGCTTTAATGAAAAAGATTGTGAGCCACAAGATCATTTGGCCTGGCAAGCACAAGACACCTTTGAGACTTGGGTCATTTACCTCCAAATCTAAGGATGCAATCTTGTTATACTTAAGGAAGCAGAGAAACACACTGTGGTCTGATGACTACAGAGCTCCTTCTTCACAAAGCCTTTGTGGTGAAAACACATGGAGGTGAAAACAAGTGGACGGTGAAAGTCATCAGAAAATGGCTTCCTTTCAGGAGGGTGCTGGAGCCTTCCAGCAGGCCACTAGGTTGCCCGTCCACCATGGGGCTCTGATCTCCACTGCTGTTTGAGTTGCACATCACAGCTGCATCTCTGCCCACTGATTAGAGATTAGAGTAGAGGGCCAGTAGTACAGGGCAGAGGTGCTGGTTGTGATTTGGAATACATGATCTCTGCAAGGGAGCTGAAAGGTAGGACACGCACTTAAAGAGACAGTTGCTGGCCTGTTTCAGGGTCTTTATGGATACTAGGTATTTGTAAAATAATGATAGGAAGTACCAGCCAAATGGTACAAAATGTTTATCTTTGTTCCCAAGTTATTTTAAGGCATTTTAAGATGAAGTGAAACATTTCTATAAATTATATGCTGAAATGCAGTTTCTTAGACAAAAAGAGTCCAATGAGCTTCATTTGAAATTATGTAAGCTTCTAATAATTATCATGCTTACTAGAGATTCTTGCTGCTACAGAATCTTTTTCTGTCCTTAATTTCATTTGTGATTTTGAGTCTTGTTGGGTAGATATGAAATTCTTCTGTGACTCTTCATCTTCATTTACATAAAAGATACATTTAATGTAGTAAAGAAGAGAACCGATCTCTACATTTCAAATTTGTCAAAATACACAGCAGTATTTTTCCCACATAAAATGTTTACATAAATCACTAGAATATGAGCTGTGACATGAAAATGGTGAACTGACTTACATGAATTACCAGGAGATAATGTTAACTGGGGAAAGGCATGAAAAGAAAATTTGTATGCTGTGTCCTGGTTAAGAAAAAAAGTCGGCCATGGTGGAGCACACCTTTAATCCTAGCACTTGGGAGGCAGAGGCAGGCAGATCTCTTACATAGTAAGTTCAAGGCCAGATGGGGCTACAGGGAGACCTTGCCTAAAAGAGACCAATAAGGTCCAAAAAGCCAAAAAATAAAAAGGAAAGAGGAAGGAAGGAAGGAAGGAAGGAAGGAAGGAAGGAAGGAAGGAAGGAAGGAAGGAAGGAAGGGAAGGAGGGAGGGAGGGAGGGAGGGAGGGAGGGAGGGAGGGAGGGAGGGAGGGAGGGAGGGAGGGAGGAAGGAAGGAAGGGAGGGGAGAAGGGGAGAAGAAGTAGAAAAAGAAAAGAAGAGAAGGACTGGTGAGTAGAATTTAGTTTTAATAGAAAATCACTAACGTTCCCAACACAACAAGTCAGCTGGTTGCATGTACGAGGAGGAGGTGGCTATGCAGACATGGTATTTTGGGGGCAAGTATGACATTTTATACTTACTTTAAAAAAACAAGTTCACTTTTCTATATATATTTTAGTAACTAAATAAAATCATTACGTTTAACAAAAGAGACTTAAAATAGAAATAAAAACTTAAACAAACAAATGTATTGGAGAAAAAAAAACTGGTCGAAATAACTGACAAATATGTTGGGGAAGGAAGGGGCAGATGTTAAATATTTTCCTGAAAGGCTTGGTTTCTTTGATGATACAGACAAAGCAACTCTGAAACAATCTGAGAACTAAAGGATTGAGCAAAGGAGCCAAAGTGCTGATGTGTTTCAACGTTAGTTTCACACTGTAAAACCGTGAGTAATAATTAGTCTCCAAAGATGAAAACCAAAGCAGCGATGGACATCAAATTCTGGCTTTCAAGGAAAAAAGTTACAGGAAAACTTAACATGCAAGAACTCTGATAACATGGGTCTCATGAGCCCTTCCTGAAGAGCCGAATAGAGAACAAACACCACAGTCGGACACTCAGGAGGGGATCCACAAAGGGACCAGCGATAAGCATTGTAGACAGAGCAGTCAGGCGAGAGAAAGAGATAAAAGGTGTACAAATAAGGAAAGGAAAAGGTCGAATTAGCTGTTTGTGGGTGCTGTGGGTGGTTACATCAGCAAAGCTAAAGGTTTCCAGGACTATTAGGACTGAGAATTCAGTAAAGGAGCCAGGTACAAAATCAACCACAAGTCCAGTAACTTTTCTGTGTGCCAATAGTTAATTATCTGAAAAAAAATTATGAAAGCAAGCCCACTCATCATAGCTACAAAAAGAAACACTTGAGATTAACTGAACAGAGGAAGTGAAGGAGCTGCATAATGAAAATTATAAAACACTGAAGAGAAAACTGAACAAGGCACTAAAAGTAGAAAGACCTCTGATGTTTATTGATTGGAGAATTAATATTAAAATGTCCACTGTCCCCAGACCAATCTACCATTTATGTGTAGTCTCTACGAAGTCTCTACAAATGACATTCTTTACAGAACTTGAAAAACTACCCTAAAATTCAGCTGGAAGCATCAAGACCCCAAGTAGGGGCAGGAAGAGTGAAGCAGGAGGTACACTGCATTTGATTTCAAAGCATCCGACAGGACCATGCCAAAACAGCACTTGACTGACATTAAAGATAAGCCAGAATCACAGAGCAGCAGAACAGAGACCTCACGAGTAAACTACAAACGTAAAGCTAACTGGTTCTCCATAAAGACGCCAAAATCTGCAGAGAAAGGACAGCATCTAATAAGCGGTGCTGGGGAAACTGGATAGCCACATGCAGAAGACGAAGCTTGACCTGTCTCCCAGCCTATACAAAAATCAAAGTGCCTCTAAGAGCTTAGTACGAGACTCAAAATTGCAAATATTTGAGGAGATATTGGTACAAGTACTGGTTTTCAAGACAGGAGTCCAAGATCACAGTTAACAAAATGAATACATGGCATTCTTTATACAAATTCAAAACAGGAAGCAATCAGCAGAGTGGAAAGGCAGCCTAAAGAGCGGGAGAAAGATTCTTGCCAGCTGACAAGTTGACAATTAATATTCAGGTTATATGAAAACAACTACAAGAGCCCAACACCAAGAACTGAGGAATTCGATAAAAATGGGCATTAGCCAGCTGTGGTGGCCTATCTTTTATCACAGCACTCAGGAGGCAGAGGCAGGCAAATATCTCTATGTTCAGGACCAGCCTGGTTACAGAGAGAGTTCTAGGCTACTCAGGGCTACATAGTGACATCCTGTCTCAAAAGGGGGAGCATTAAAAACATATGTTACAAATGCTCAATACATGAAAAAAATCAGTTTCACATTAGTCATGATGGAAATGCAAATCAAAGTATAATGAAAAATGATCGCACCCAAATTGGAATGGCTATGATAAAAATAAATATTTTTGAGGATCTGAAGGAAAAGAACCCTTATACACTGTTGTTGGGAATGTAAACTAGTCCAGCCACTAAGGGAAACAGTATAAATGTTCCTCAGAAGTTCCTAACAGAACCAAATGGTCCAGCTATCTTCCTCCTCACTATATATTCAAATGAAACAGGGTAAGCATATAAAAAGAAATTTTACCCACGTGCCATTGTTTATTGTGACACTATTCACAACCAGATAGGTACGTATCACCAGGTATGGATGACAGAAGTGTACCTGCCCAATCTGGAATATTATTCACACATAAATAAGAACGGTGTCTTGCCATTTGAAGTAAAATAGACGAAACTGGAGAACAACATATCCGGGAGATAAGCCAGCCACAAAGACAATGAAAATCATCACATGTTCTACATCTTCTCTTGTAAGTGTGGAAACTGAGAAAGAAATGACTTGAAAGGAGAAGAGGGGTGTCTATGGTCTGGGAAGGATGTCAGTGTTGGGATGGAGGCAAGGGTAGAGGAGAAGCTGGCAAAGATGAATGTCTGTATAAAAAGAGCACATGTTAAAGTAAAATAAAGAGACAGAGAAGAAAGCATATTAATATATGTGACTTTCCTATAATGATTCAGAGTTGATAATATTAAATATCACAGAGTTGCATGTGAACTTTTGAATAAATCCAATCAAGAATGAAATTAAATATGAAAATCATGAGAGTGCTTTTACTGAGAAAATGCAGAGGAAATCTGCTTCTTCATGCATACATAGAAGAAGACGAAAAACAAATCTATATTTCTATGGGAATTCTTTTCCTTCAAAGTTTAACACTGTGTGTATGTGTGTGTTGTATACCTGACTGTGTGCATGTATGAATGGGCAAACAATGGTGACTACACTGGATTTATAAGCAAAATAACTGTAAAGTGCTTACATTGAAATAAAATGTAGTAGATCATGAATGTACTAATGAGTAACCCAGGCTGGGGCTGCCATTCATTGGGAAAGCCTTTGTCTATCAAACCTGAGGCCTTAAGTTCAGTACCTTTCTCGCCTCCAAAAGAACACTTACTATGGTTCTATCAGTGTCATAACAGGAAAAAGTTAAGCACCAGAAATACGGAGTTTTCGTTTGTACATACCAATAATATAAAAATTATACTGAAAGTGACAGACTCCAAGAATATAGAAATGTAGAATATGTATCTCTCAGTAAATGTAAAATTAACAAAATCAAAGGAAACGAAGATAGAGTACATTAAATAACTCAATAGAACTGAAGTTTCTAGGAGAGAAGCAGGACACCTACTCTGCTTAATTTACAGTTAGCTCGAAGCAAATAACAGAGTTATACTTAATACTTCTTTTGCTAGCAGGTCTAAGTGCTGAGTATGATTTTAACCCGGTATTTCAGTCACATCTGGGGCTACAAGGAAAAAAGTCTTTTAAAAGCACTAAATTCTAAATTGTAGTGACCTATTGTATGAGCACTAAATTTGTAATACACATTAGCCAATACATTGTACTTCATTTTTTGAACATAAGAAAAACCACAATTTGTGATAATAAACTGGTAAATAAGGTAATGCAATTGAAGTATTATGTCATTTTAGATAGATTTTAAAATATTCTCCAGTTTTCTTAGAGTTATTAAGGCAAGATGATTAAAAATTAAAAGCTTAAAATATCTGTCATCATATGCCTAAGGAAACATAGGTGATGTAATAAGATTATAGGACAGAAAAGAGAGTAATAAAACCAGGCAAGGAAAGTAGAAAGAAGATCATGTACCTGAACTTCAAAATTTAACTAATTCAATTACAGATGATTATGAATACTAATTAAAAGTCAACTCATTGTGACCAAAAAACACACAATTACAAACATCACACAAGGTACAGAAAAAAATCACAAATGTGCAGGAGGATAATATTTTCCAGAATGTAAAACAATGTATCAGGAAAACACCAACACAAACCCATAGGACCTTTATAAATAGAAATAGTTTTTAAGTGAAACAATCAATTGTAGAAATAATGGAACGGTTTCCTTCATTAGGACAAATTAAGTTCCTACACAGTAGATAATTAATGACACAGTTACAAGGAAAGACAGGAATTTATAATCATAGTAGAAAAACTGACAATTGAATAGTTATAGGTAAATCATCGATAAAGTTCATTAAGCATGAACACATTACAAAACAGAAGTTTAGCGTTTAACTGCAGGCATAATGCTGAACTGAAGAACGAAGATGTCCCTAATTTAGTTGAAAATGACCTTCTAGTACTTTAATTACTTACCGTACACACCCTCATATTTGGTAGCTTCAAGATTCGCAAGTTCAGACTGTGTTCTTGAAATTAAAGTCAGGTTGTTGGGTGATTTTGCTGTAATAAAAAGCGCTAAACAACAACAAAAGAAAAACAGTTATGATGAGCCTAGGGGTAGACAAAGTTCCTCTACTTTGTGCAAAACTAGAGAAAGGACACAAAGCTAAATCTATAAATTATGCATTCCAGCAGATGGGGAGGCAAAGCGGCGATGTGTGAGGCTGTCTGCTGAGTAGTCACTGACGGTGCAAGTGACCGGACAAAGGTGCTGGACCCTGCACTTGAGTTCTCCTGGGATCCTGGAGTACAAACACTGGTACAAACATTTTTTTAAGTCATGATCTGGGAAAGGAACAGGTAGAAACGGGATGGGGATAGAGTGACGGGCCAGAGAGAAGCAGAGAGAGAAAATGGAATATATTTTACACATGTGTGAAATTATTCATTATTGGGAAAATTTACAAAATATATGCTCACATAAATACTTACAAGCCCTAGAAAACGGTCTTGTGGTGTGTTTGGCTTAAAGTAAGGTGTACAGGTCTCTACGACTGTGCTCACCTCTGCGTCTATCCTTTCTGGTAACCACTTGCTTCTCGGTATTTACTTGGCTTTCTGGAGGCAAATCTTTATTGTTAGTCATAAGATCTTCATACAGTACTTCATAAGGAGCTGCATAAAAGGAAGCATTTATTATACTAAACAGAAAAATCGAATCTGTTATGAGATATCTACATTTCAAATTTAAAACAAGATGAACAGCAACAATTCCTCTTGCTTTCACATGGTCACAATAACTCAAATGCTAAGTCGGACAAGAGAATAGTTGGACATTTGTAGTGGGTGTGTGTTAAAGTGTTTTCATCGTTTCTAAGGAACAATATAAAGTGAAACATGAAAATGGGTTCTCCATACACTTCTTGTGTGGGAGAACGAAAGGGTGAGAACATGCACAGCACGGAAATAGAAACAGCAGCAGCAGCAACTGCCTCTACAAAATGAGATCTGAGATCACAAGGCATGGCTGCCTAACAGGACTAACAGGAAGGGGAGAGGCGGGTGGGAGGACCGTGCTGCTCTGTCACATACTTTCTACAAGAGGGCTGGGGAGAAGCAGCTCTCAGGGAGAGCTCCTAAGGAGAGCTCTGTGAAGCAGAGGCAGAGCATGTGCTGTTGTTTGAATACCCACACATACGCCCAAACCCCAGCGTCCTTAACATGAAGCAAATACTGATACAAGTGATAAATAAATAGCACAACTTTGGAAGATATTAATACCAAGCTTTCTATAAAAGAAAACCAGAAAATCAAAAGAGGAACACAGAGTTGATGGGACAAGTGATCCACTGGGCAACACACACACACACACACACACACACACACACACACACATGCACACACACCAAGCCACAAAATAAGAATATACTCTGTTCTACAAAGTACACAGCATGTTAAGCTATAACACAAGTCTTAACGAATTTAAAAGATTAAAATTATACCAAGTACCTTTTAATCACAATGAAACTCTATCAATAGCAAAAAGGAAACCGGAAGATCCAAAAATATGTGGAAATTAAACAATGCTGGCCTAAACAATAATCAAATCAAGAAAAAGAACAAAATTTTTTAAAATAAATTAAAATAAAAACATATTATACCAGAATGCATGTGATATAATGGAAGTGCCCAGAGAGAAATTGATAGCCGTGGAAATGTAGCTTCAACTGTAAACGTTGATGGTCAGGGGTCCAAGGGACCACCACCAACAGAAGCTATTATCATTGCCCTTGGTTGCCTCCCAGAACTTGAAAGTTAAGAGCCTATTGTTGAAGACTCACCACACACTATGCCTGGTCCTGTAAACCTAACCAACTACCTATGGCTGGAGAGGCCAGGGACTCCAGAGGAAAATCTACTATGGTCATTTTCCTAAGTCAAGATAGTTCCTGACTTTATTTTAAGTACTTATCCTTATACCCACACATTACTGTAGCTCTCAACCCTTACCAGAAAACCTCTTTTGCAGAAGATGGAAGTCAAAAGCAGAAAATACATGGCTGTGGGCAGCCCAGCCCCAAATTATACATATACAGCACATTTCTTATGCCTAAAGCTCAGAGAACATTCCAGAAGAAAGAGTGTAAGAGCCAAAGGAACAGGATAGCAGCTGAGAGACAGTGTTTTTTAGGCATGACAGAGATGCTGTACCCATGGAATTTCAACAATGTGGTTGTGCAAACAGGACCCGCAAATGACCACAGCCGCTGACATGCCAACATAGACGAGGGGATTTCATGAGGCTCAACCCTAACTGAAGATCTACAGACAATCAATGTCTGCTGAGAGAAGGAGAATCAGTTTGCTCTAGGGGTGAGTTCCGTGATACGTTGTCTAATCCCAAGTGGTCAGAACTAAATACATGTACACCTGAGTAACACTAAATGGTCCCAGGTTGTGTGTGTGTGTCTGTGTGTGTGTGTGTGTGTAACAATAATAACTGAAGAATAAGAGGCCATGAATTTGAGAGGGAGTGGAGGAAACACAGAGGAGTTGGAGGGAGAGGAGGTGGAAGGGAAATAATGTAAATACAGGACTCACGTATGAAATTCTCCAAAAATCAAAATATATCCTTAAGAATTTCAAATCAAAACATTGCTTTATGCCACAAAGAGTTACAGAATGTAAATTACATCCAAGCTAGCAGAAGGAAGGAAATAACTAAGATTAAAGTGACGATAGATGAGAAAAAAAAAAAATATACAACGAAGCATGAAGTATTTGAAAAGATCAAGAAAATGAACAAATATTTAGCAGTAGAGAACCAAGGAAAATCAGAAATGGAGTTAGGTGTTAAATGCTGTTAGGTGGTGTGGTGTACCTCTATAACCCCATGACTTTAGAGGCTGAGGAAGAGGAAATTTGAATGAGACAGGATCTAGGGTACATGGTGAGAACCTGCCCAAGAAAAACAGAATCTCAAGTGATTGACACAAGCAAGATTCTAAAAAAAAAAAAAAAGATAAAAATTATATACCAGCCACCTGAATAGCCTAGAATAATAGAATAAATACATGCCTAGAAACTCTTAACCTACCAGGATGAATAACCAAGAAACAAAAAGCTAAAAGACTAATACCTAGTAAAGACATTAAGTTAGTAATCAGAAACTTCTCAACATAAAAGTGGAAGATGAGATTCTTTCACTGTTTTCCAAACATTTAACATACTAACACAAACTCTTCTGTTTGGGTTTCAGAGAAGTGAAGTGTACAGCACATCCTCAAACTTCTTCTATGAGGCTAGCATTACCCTAATACTAAAACCAGGCAATGGAACTTCAAGAAAGCTACAGAAAACATCCCTCTCTAGTCAGCTTCAGATATCAACTTGACACAGCCCAGCCTTATTTAAGGGAGTCTCAGCTGGGGCACTGTCTTAAAGGTGTTTTTTAATTAAAATTTTATTTTATTTTATTTTTAAGTGTATGAGTGTTTTGCCTGCATGTATGCAAGTGCCCTATGGACACGCAATCCCTACAGAGGTCAGAAGTGGGCATTGGATCCCTTGGAACTGGAGTTATGGATGGTTCTTAGCTGTCATGAGGGTTCTGGGAACCTAACCTGGGTTCTCTAGAAGAGCAGACAGTGCTCTTAACCACTGACTCATCTCTCCAATCCCTGGGAGGCATTTTTTGCTTGCTAATTTATGCAGAGTGCCTTTGGTAGGCAGGTTAGCCTGGGTTGTCTAAGAAAGCTGGCTGATCACTAGACAGAGGGAGAGAGTCAGGAAGCAGCATTCCTCCATTGTTTCTGCTTCAGCCCCTGCTGGAGGTCCTGCCCTGACATCCCTCAACAATGAACTGTGACTCAATAGTGTACAATGAAATAAACTCTCTCTTGAACAGTTGTTTTGGGTCAGAATGTTTTGTCACAGCAGTAGACATGACAGAACAATCTACAACGACATGGATGTAGACACTCAACTAGATACTAGCAAATTGTCAACATCAGACTGAAAGGATGGAGTGGGATGTGTTATTACTGTAATTTGAGGATGGATCAACATACAAATATCACTCAATGTAATAAGTTCAATTAAAAGAACAAAAAGCACACGATCAGCACAATTGATGCAAAATAAAGCATCTGGCACATTTAAATACCATTTTCTTCTATGAACATTCTGCTAAGGAGAAATGAAAGGAAATTATCTCAACGTCATGAAGACCATATATGAAAAGCCTATAGCTAATATTATTGTCAACTGTGAAATCCTGGAAGCGTTTCCACTGAGTACAGGAACATGATGAGGGCACTCACATTCATACATCTTCATCAATCAAGCATTAGAAGTTTTGCTAAAATAGATAGAATATTAAACTCACTCCTAATGACATGGTTATATCCATAGGCTAATGCATCTCTCAGTTCTCATCAGAAAGGCTTCCTTATGGAGCAGATGGTGACAGATTACACACAAACTGGCCAATGTGCAGACAATAAGAGGCTACAGACCACTTATCCCTGAATAGGACACCTATATCCAATTTCTGCCTCCTAATGCCCAGGGATCATTGTGGAATAGGGGAATAAAGACTGTAAGAAGGGGATGGAGAGATGGTTCATCAGTTAAGAGCACTGACTGCTTCTGCAGAAAACTGAGGTTCAAATCCCAGGACCCATAAAATGAATAACAACTGTCTGTAACTAACTCTAGTTCCAGGAAATCCAAAGCTCTCTTCTGTTCTCCACTGGCATTGCATAACACATGTGCACTTACATACATGCAAGCATAACACTCATGCAAATAAAATAAAAATAAGTAAATTATTTAAAAAACTGCAAAAGCTGCAGGTGGTAGATCAGCACAGAAAACCGAGTTTTCTGGGCGGTTGGGAAGTTATCTATATGAACTCACAGCAATGGAGAGTGCATGCACAAGTCCCACAAAAGCTCAAGCCAGTCAAAATCCCAGCATATACATGGGAAAGTAAGAAACCCCAAGCCTAACTTGGGAATGATTAGCAACCAATGGCTGCTGGGAAAGGGACAGTCAGTCTCAACTAAGGCTGAAACTCTTGGAACGTTGACCAAACTTTAGTGGATGAACCTATACAGAAGGGCATTTGGGGACACAAGTTTGACTTTATAGGCCTTCATACATAAATACATACATACATACACACAAATACACACATTTTATATATATACATGAAATTGGGGTGAACAGTAGGGGACTACAAATGGAGAAGGGGATCTGAATTTTATGAAAATATATTGTATGAAATTCACAAAAATCCAGTTAAAAAGAACTCTTAGCTAGGGGAATTAGTCAATAAAAGACATGAAAGGAACAAAGATATGAAGAAACAGAAACTTTGCAAATTATGTCATCTTATATGTAGAAGATCCAAAATGTTTTAGACATATGCACGTAAACACACACACACACACACACACACACACACACACACACACACACACGGTTTAGGATGAATTCAGGTAAGTCTCAAACAAAAACCATCATGAAATTATATAACAATTTATCACATACATTAAAATGAATAATCCAAAAGAAAATTGAGACTATAATTATATATTTAAAATGTCAAAAGAATAAAATAGTTGAGGATAAAGTTAACTAAGGAGGTACAATATTTGTATATTTAATATTACAAGAGGTTCCTAAAAGTTTTAAAGATCAAAATTATTAGACAATCTCCCATGTTAATGAGTTGAAAACGTAAATAAATAGTCGCTGGGTGCAGTGGCATACGCTTAATATCAGTACTCAAGAGGCAGACGCAGGTGGATCTCTGTGATACTGAGGACAGCCTTGTCTACACAGAGTTCCAAACCAGCAGCAGATACAGGGAGACCCTGTCTCAAACAACAACAAAGAAAACCTAAATATTATTAATAGAGCAATACTATATAAAGAGATGAGTCAGAATTCCAATCCATTGACACAGACCTTGGTTTCCTTCCAGTACTTGAAGGCAAGAGCCTATTGGTGAAGACCCCACATGCTATGGTCATAGGACTTGGAAGAATGGAGCTGGAACTGACCTGGAAGCCTTCTCCCTGAGGACTACCCCTCATAGCATCAGTAGCAGTATCTCTTTGCAAGCTGCCAAGGGGAAAAAACAAAGCCACCGACAGTCCTACACAGCTGTAAAACCTACAAACTGCAACAATAACTAGTCCCGAAAATTCATGCCTGGTAATGTATACCTAGCCAAATGCCCATGACCGGAGAAGTCAGAGACCCCAGAGGAGAACCTACTACTGCCACTTTCCTACAGCAATATGATTTTACGTATATTCTTTATATCCACAGAGAAGTGTAACTCTCGTCACTTATTAAAGAAGCTTCTATTGTGCAACAGATAGAGACTATTGCAGAGTTCCACAAGTGGTCAAAATGCAAAGAGTAAGTGGCCCTGGGGCGCCCAGCCACAGCTGGTACATCTATAATGCAATCCTGACACCAAAGGCTCAGGGAACATGGCTGAAAAAGGGAAGAAAGACTGTAGGAGTCAGAGGGGCAGGACCTCTAAATAAAAGCGACAGGTAATCAGTAGTTGCCAAAGAGAGATAATCAGTTTTCTGACAGGCTATCCAATCCCAAGTATTCCACCTTAAACACCTGCACATATGAGTACCACGACACGAGCAGAATATATATGAGAGAAGAGGTCATGAAACAGAGAGGTAGTTGGGAGATGTGAGAGACTTTGGTGGGGGGAGAGGGAGGAGCAGAAATACTGAATACAGTACTTATCTGAAAGTCTCAAAAAATTAAAAACCCTACAATATTAATAAAGTGTGATACAACAATATTAAAAGACAACATGGGACTATAGAGATGGCTTGGCAGTTAAGAGCACCGGTTGCTCTGTGGAGGAGCTAGGTTCCATTCTCAGCACCCACAACCATCTGAAACTTCAGTTCCAGGGGATCCAACACTGTCTTTTGGCATCCAAGGGCACTGCACTCTACTGTGCACATGCAGGCAAAACACAAATATGTTTAAAAAAATTAAAAATACAACAAAGGACACAAAAGGCCAAAGTGTAAAAAATAAAAGTCGTCAAAATGCAAGTCTTTGGATAGGTCTCCTACATTAAATCCCACCCATCCAGGGCTCAGGGACCACAGCAGAAGAAGAAGGGGAGGAAGGATTGTAAGAGGCGGGGAGGAGGTACATGACCATACGGAAATGAAAGTCTTACATGCTCCTGTGAACTTGCTCGTGTGTCAGCATGAACTTGCAATGGTGTCAGCATGCACAAGACCCATGCAAATTCAAGCAGACAAAAACCCAGTATAGAACTGTGCAGATGGGCAGCAGACTCCAATCGTAGCCTAAGGACTACTAACAGCTGATTATTGCTGGATGAGGAAGAGCTGGTCTCCTGTTTTCTTTACCTTTAAAGCCATACATTATCAAATCTGCCCTCTGGCCCTGCTCCAATAGGTTGCAGTGGCTGAAGCAGCAGGTAAAGGAGGCGGAGGGGTTGGCGGGGAGGTGTGTACCCACAGAGACTGTGCCCTAGATGTCCTATATGGCAGGCAGCAGCGTCCCTGGTGACGTGCACTAGTTGCTTTTGCAGAGGACCCAAGTTTGATTCCTAGCACCTACATGGCAGCTAAGAACTGTCTGTATCTCCAGTTCCAGTGAATTGGATGCCCTCTTCTGACCTCTACCAGCAGTGCACAACTCGAGTGCACTTACATACAAGCAGGTAATACACTCAGACACATAAAATAAAAAATAATTTAAAAATTTTAAAGGGCATAAAGATTATAATCTTAGTCTTGGCAATGGATCGTCAGTGAAGGCAACAAAAGTCGAAGCAATAGCTGAGTGTGGTTGCACATGCCTTTAATCCCAGCAGGTGGCTCTCTGTGAGATCCAGGCCAGCCTTGTCTACATAGTGAGTTACATGCCAGGGGAGCTATTAACAAATCAAGTTCACAAACTTGAGATTTTTGTTAACTTAAGAACAGTATCCCCCAAAATAAAAATATATCAAAACCTGCAAGACAATGTAGGCAAATAAATCATCTGATAAAGCTGTAAAACCCACATTATAAAAAGAACCTCTGCAACTAAGAGATAGGGAAGACAACAGAAGTAAATTAAAGACAAAGAATCTGCCAGAGATTATGGCAGAAACCAACAAGCATGGGAAAAGAAAGCAAGATTAACCTATTTAGGGAGGGACAACTACTGTGTGATTCACAGAGAAAGAAGTAGATCAGTGATTTTTCAAGATGCAATGGAAGTAGTTTTGTGGTGAAGAGAGGCTGAGGAAACAGACATCATGACGGTCACACAGCACTGTGAATAGAATCAATGCCAACTAATCAGATGTAGAGATGGCTCAAACAGCAAATTTCAAGTCATTGTTATTTTAAAATTAAAAATTTTTTAAGTCAGTTCAACACCTATTCAAAATTCATAATGAATTCTGAGTCCTGGTCATAGTAAGTACTACTTGTTGAAATACCGTGTGGTGATAACACATTGAATTCATTCTTATGTAACTGTCAACATGCATCTATCCTATCTGTGACCAAATCATTTTGGCATTTAATAGCGGTCTAAGTCATGTGTTTATGCCATGAGATCACACAGCCTTTCCCATTTCATGTTACACAATGGAAAGATATTTTTACCTTCAAGATTTTCTATGTCTGAATAAGACTGGATTTCAGGTGTCTGAGTTCTTTCTGATGCATCAGCCTTAATAACAAAAGATGTAGGAAATAATTACAAATACTGTACATCGTAGCTCTACTTAGTTTCCTGCCTTAGAAGCTAGTTTGCTTTTCACTCTAATCTGCCATCTTATTGCACACACATTTTGCTTTTCATTCTTTGCTGAATTTATGAAATGAAAAGTTTTGAATCATTTACAAATCTGAGCTGCTTTGAGAACAAGAGTACCAGGGGAGCCCAGGAGGGCAGTGAGCGCCTCAGAAATGGCTCCAAATGAACCAAGGTAGCATCACCATTTTCATACAGCTTTATATTTTAGTTAGCTAAAATCTGTAGACAACATCTCACAGTGTACAAGCTCGTTTCCTACAGTCATTTTAATAACATGAGTAGTAAAAATATACTTTGAGGCTATGTCACGTATGCATGGGTTCTTTATCTTTTCCTTTTTCTAGCTTTTCCGCCCTAAGAATGTGCTGACTAAATAATCTTCTAACTAAATAAAGAAATTTTTACAGGTTTCCAGATTTTGTTTAACTGGGAATAAAATCACTTAAAAGTGATATGATTTTAAAATCAACTTGCTTTACTATATAAAATCTTTAAAAATGAATCTGAAATAAAAGCTGAAAATATCCCT
The DNA here is from genome assembly GCA_035773235.1 of Eospalax fontanierii. Taxonomy (NCBI): domain Eukaryota; kingdom Metazoa; phylum Chordata; class Mammalia; order Rodentia; family Spalacidae; genus Eospalax; species Eospalax fontanierii. The sequence goes on along the minus strand of CM069540.1, from coordinate 63,206,429 downwards.
TGTCTCATGAATTACACATTTTATCATTAGAATTATAATATAAATGACAACTTTTCTCCAGTACCAATTAGAATGTTTTATATATTAAAAATCTTACTTAGATATCCCAAACATTACTTCGGCACCTTAAATATAAAAATGGCTGTATTAAAAAGAAAATTTGTATTCCCTTGAAATAAGAAAATATTTCTGTTTTAAATCAACAACCATTCAAGACACTAAAAGAAGAATCTAGTATATCAAAATAAATAGTTTCAAGCCATGCTCTACCAGACTTTGCTGTTCTCTTGGTGAGAACAGGAAATGAAACAAAGGATTTTGTTACTTTTTCATGAGGCAACATCTCCGTGGAGGGTGAGTCTCGATGTTCTTCAGGGAATGGTATTGCTGTAAATGACTTGTAGAGTTCTGAGGTAGATGTGTAGGCTACCACACCTGGGACACCATATGAACTTTCTGAAGGAGCTGATGCATCTTGATACCTGAAGATCTGTGAGATATCTGAAGCAACAGAGCCTGATCTTTTCCTCTCTAAGCTGTAGGATCACAAAAGATCTATGGTTAGATCAGGAGAACAGTTAATTTGCAACTAAGAACTATTTTTTGTAATTGATAAAGATATTAAGTAAGCAACTCTAATTAGTCACTAGTCAAAGGTAATTCAGATATGAACTCAATGTCACACAAGTTGCAGATGGGCATGCATCCTGTGGGAAGGAAAATGGAGACACAGAGGTAAATGCAGGTATAATGCTGCAGCAGTCAGTTATTCACAGTCACAACAGGACACAGAGCACTGAGGTCTGGTCAGCCAGGTAGAATGCAGGGTACTCTGTAGGTTGCCTGTCAGATACATTTCCTTCCAAAAATTGTCCCTGAAATTTCATTTCAGAATGAAATCAAAATCTGTCCAGAGCTGTTTTGACATTGAAAAACTACTTCTTTTTTTTTTTTTTTTTTAACTAAGTCGACTCAAAGCCAGGGTTCATTTTCCTCAAAGTAAAGCTTTATTTTCTCTCTATGTAGCATGGAATTGTCTCTCCACTTTCTAGAACTAGACCACATGGCATTCTTTTCCTGCACAGTCCTAGTTCATGCTTCTAACAGTATTCTATGCTAGGTGATGATATATAGTGTACCTAGATGTCCAAGAAAGGTCCAACAAAGCCTTCTGGCTTACCAGGGGGCATCATTGATTGCTCAAAAGCATTATGTGCCAATGCAAGATTCTGATGGTTCTTCATAATCTAATAATCTAAGAAGCAGCAGCAGATGTCACTATGGAGAAATGCAAAGGGACTGAGCATAGCTGGATTCACCACAGAAAGTTTTCCAGAGACAGACTCCTCCTCACATTCCACTTAACCAAGTGATCGAGGAATTGGGAAGGAATGGGAACTAACTAATAGACTACAAAATGGGGAGAGTTTCCTACGTGGCACAGAAGCCTTGGTATAAAAATGGAGATGACGGTGAGCTGTCTACACTTTGTTCCCACTGAACCCTCATGGGGAATCAGCTCTTCCCAGGCACTAAAAGGGAAGCAAGAGAGCGAGCAGTGCTATCCAGAGATGAAGCGTTGTCTCTGCTGTGTCCGCCCACTACACTCTGAGTCTCCTTCACATTATCTCTCACTGCCACCCGATCTTCAGTAGCCGGATTTCCACAGCACTGCATAAGGAAGAGACGATGTCGGCAGGGTCACTAGATGGGTTAGGTGAGTGCACACAGCATAGATTCCACACCCTGATTACCCACGAAGATCTGCTTTGGATGGTCTTCATGGTTTTTTTTTCCTTTTCTTACTGAAAATTTGCAAATCTTATATAGTATATTTTGACTGTAGGTAGATCTCCTCCATTTTGTCCACTGCCGCCTCTTCCCCATTGTTTTTCGTACTATATTATATCTATGAGACACACAGAGAGAGAGAGGGGCCTATAAAGTCAAATTTGTGTCCCCCAAAGCCCCTTGTGTGGGTCCATCCCTGGAGCCTCATCACCCTGAAAGAGTTTCATCCTTTGAAAGGGACCAGCTCTCCTCTTCCCAGCCACCATCAGTTTGCAGCTATTCCTCAGGTAGGGTTCGGATTTCTCTCCCACTTCACCCTATCTGTATTGGGATTTGGGCTTACCTGGGACTTGTGCATGCTTGTCAGCATTGCTGTGAGTTCATATAAGTAACCATCCATCTGTCTGGAAAACTGTTTCCTTGTGATCATCTGCCATCTCTGGCCTTACAATCTTTCTACCACCTCTTTTGCAGTGATATCTGAGCCAATCCAAGCACTCAGGAGGCAGAGGCAAGTGAATCTCTCTGAGATCGAGGCTAGCCTGGTCTACACAGAAAGTTTCAGGCTAGCCAGGACTACAGGGAAACTCTATCTCAAACAATGTTAGTGTTTATAAGGACTGTCTTGATCTTTTAGTATTTAACCTAAATTTTTCCTCCCTGTGACTCTCTATTACATAAGGTTCCTTATCAGGAATAGAAGAGAGAAAGGTGTTTATTGCGACCCTTGGCACGTTCTCCAGTCATTTCCCAGGGTCAGACGTGCACACCTGAAAAACACATCATTCATTTTCCATAGAGATGATCCAGGTTGTCCATTTTCTGGAGAAATTAATTAATGGATCAATTAATTTAGCAGTCTCCAAACTTATTTCTCACCTTGTTCACCTGGTGAAAATCTTAACAGGTAACAGTGTCTATTTTTAAATGAGTAATATGCTGTATTCATCTTCTAGTCAGGTCAAAACAAGAGGCAAAACTCATATTCCTCTTGAAGTGAGCCCTGATTCCTGTGGAGTTCACCATGGCAGAGAATCTGTTAAAGGGTGTAACAAACTGTAACTTGGGATCCAGCTACCAACCTGTTAACATTGCTCCAGAGTTTCCTTTTTCATCAAATCTTCTGCTCCACCATTTCCAAGAAATCTTTGTACTTCTGGGCTTCAATTGGTCATCTATTTTACCTACTCCCAGGATTATTCTGTCCCATGTCTCTGTAGTTTTATTATCGTTAGTTCTACTTTACCTAGTAATTTGTCCCCTGTGGAGCTTTTGGGACTGTGTAAAACACAGTCAATGAGGTACTGGCCATTGCAACACAGAGGTTGGTCTGGTATAAGGCTTCCAACAGGTCACGCCCTATCTCAGCATTGGTAGGAAATATCTATTTCCAAAAGCTAAAATAGCCAGATGAGTCACATAGGGCATCTCCATATAATAATGTTCACTGAGCAAGAACCACGTCCAGAGTAGCAGCAGAACATGATTAATGCACCAGGCTCTCACCTGGCAGGGTTCACACTAGGTGCAGCTGATGGACAGTGGGAAGTACTGTTGGGCACAGAGCCTGTCCACATAATAGTTTATAGTTCATAGAAGAAGGTCCCACCGGTTCTGTGTTGCAATATTAATATCACAGAAGTCTACGTGTCTCATCGAGTGTGTGTGCTTAACCCTGGGCATCTTTCACTTTTATCCTCGTAAAGGTCCTTCCCACTTCACTGAAATTATTCTAGACACTTTGTAACAAGCCTTATGTAAATTATTCCACCCAAAGCATTATCTGAGAAGAAAACCTACCTTATAGCTCCAATTTAGGTCACTAGCAATAGACCCCCGATGAGGCAATGTCAGAGCAACAGTTAACCCAGTAAACCAGTAAGTCTCCTCTGGAGTTTAAAATACCAATGTGAATTTTCCCCTGTAGAAGTATGTTATGATAAAACTGGAAAACGTACATTTTGATAGATGATTGCTTCATGATTAGATAATCTTTTTTTCTTGATAAATACTTCCTTGAATACTTCATCTAAATTATCCTTCCCTGTGACTCGTTACTAAACAGGGCTATGACTTGAATGTAAATAGTGTCCTGTAGGCTAATGTGTCTGGACACTTGTTCCACCGTTGATGGTGCTGTTGTGGGAGTCCGAAGAACCTTTAAGACGTGAGGACTGCCTGGAGGAGGTGAGTCACTGAGGGTGTGTACAGGTCCACCCACCATGCCTCTATACACTGAAAACGTGGGTTGGAGTGGATCATTCTCCTCTGGATTGCTTCTTGTGTTTGATCACAGTGATGAGGAGACCCATACAGACAGAGATTTTTATTACTTTCACTTGCTACCTGCTAGAGTTATTGCGGTCATTTGTTCTTCTTTTGCTGCCTGTCTCTCCTGTTCGAAACAGGCACAAGAGAAGCGGTCTTATCTGCCGTCACTGTCCGTGACATTCCATAACTAGTATATACTTGGCATTTGGAGGTTTCAAAAATACTATTCAGATGAGTGATAAAAAAGTGAAGTAAATTTCCAGCTAATAATCCACTTCATGGAGGAAAACCAGCATGTATTAAGACTCCCTTCTTTTCCATATATTCCTGCGATTAATGATAAGACTAGATAATACTTAGGGGAGAACACGATGATTAAAAGATTTAGGAGAAAATATACTGGATGTTTAACTCTCAAAAACCAAGGAGTAGTTTCGATTTTCATCTCTTAAAGGTGCTTCAATGTGATAAAACATTTGAGAAGAGCTAACAGTGCATATATGTATGTGAAACAATAAACTATTAAAATATGTTTGATATTTGTCACTAACTCCTTCCTAAGATAGAATAAACTCCTGATGCCAGGTAGAGATGAGCTCGTGCTTGTAAGCAATGCTCTGTGTCTGCACACAGGCATCTCCTTACCCTCCCACCTGCTTGCTAGAGAACAGGGGACTTTCAAAGTATTTCACAAATTCTATCGAGATCTAAGGAATAATCCAAACGAAGACTGGTAAATAATTTTTTGTGCCAGGTGATGAATAGTGTGAATTTTTACCATCCTTAGCAATATTAGAAATGAAGCTTTTATGGGAAATTCTGTAAAACTGATTCAACAGAAACAGGCTATTTTCACTTCATAGTTCCAGTTACTTCCCCTACTCTAGACTCCAGACAAAGCAAATTACTGGGCTTTCCTTGAGCACTCTATGCAGATTCTAAGCCTCCTCACGTAGGCCTCAAGACAAGGTTCTTCTATCTAAAAGGAAAATACTCTCCTCATATTCCCCTGTACAACCCACCCTGACTCCAAATTAAAAGCTATGTAATTTTCAGTCCAGCCAGACGTGCTTCCTCCTTCTGAGGGATCTTCTGTCTCATACTTTGCTTCTTTTGTACATACTGAGTCTGCCACGTGAGACTACTCAAGCAGGGAGGTAAATGACTGTGTGTCTGAAACCCTCTGAAACACATGCAATCCAGCAGGGTGCCTTACTCATCAGTTCAACTGAATGGAAATAAACTGCAGTGTTCTTCCTGAACTTGGAGAACTTTCTATCATTTGATGCTTCCTGCAGGTAAAAAATTCACATAAGAGTTGTAATTTGGTATTTCTCTAGATTATTTTTCCCTGATGCTGAATTTCCGGCATCACCAAAGCCTCCGCTGCACTCTTTGGTTAGACAGAAGAAAGAAATATGCCATGCTGTACTGTGATCTGAGTCTGGGCAGAGCAGCACCCTGCTTTATTTCTCTTTCCACAGAGTTCTTAAGACGGATGGACTTACACGACGAGTGAAGTACAATTATTAATACTTTTTCTTATGACGTCTCATGTATTCATAATACTAACCACGCATATTTAGTATGTAAAGGGACAGATTAGAAGTCATTCTCATAGTAAGATAGAAAAGAAAAATTAAAACCAATGTCCAACATTCTCAGAAATAGAAAAATGCATAAACTTAAAAAATATAAATGGTTAGTACAAACCTGTGTATTGGGGTGCAGTGCTTGCTAATCCACCTGGGTCTCATTCTAGAAATACTCATGATGGGAATGAAACACAGAAATGCATACTTGCAGGTAAGTCTTTTGCCTTTTTTGCAAGGTGACTAAAGCCAAACTTTTGCCCATTAGGCTTTGTATAATTAAATAATAAATAACTTCCCATGCAATAATTCATGTTAGTGACCAAAAGAAAACACCAACAGTTTTATTTTCCCTGAGGAACACTCCAACTCTCACTAACAGAATCTGCAACTCCATTAGCATGCCTGACTGAGGCGCACTGTTCCTTGACTGACAGGTTATTAGGAATAATCACAATGTGCTAACCAAACAGACTCACTACTGAAAACTACAAGATTTCATTGGATGACTCGACCAACTCAACCAGTTTCAGGCCTTCATATGCACACATATGTGATTGACTGGGTTCATTGAAAGCAGGAATTTTATTAAATCACTGTTTGTAGATCCAGATCATGTATTTTTATAACTAAATTCAAAATGAAACTCAGTTCTGTGGCCTAAAATTTTAACTTTATTTAAATTTAAATTTTTTTTATTTTTTGAGTGCATGTAACCTCCAGTTTTTGTCATTTAAGGTTTCAAAAATTTTGTATTTAAAATTATGTATCAAAAGTAAGAATATAATACTGTAAAGAAAGGATATAAATACAGGAATCTGAGATACTGAATTCATTCAGTTTGACTATTTTTCTCACTTAGGTAATTGAACTGTTAAAATTCTGAAAATGTAAAAGAAAAAAAATTTTACCTTTCATCAAACAATCTTTCATCTTGGGCAGATAATATCTATAATAAAGACAAAATCAAATTTACTTATGAGAAATATATATAATATAATAAATCATTTAGAAAACATTCAAATGTGTTTTTTCTTAATATAACAATCATATAAGACAAATAAGTCAAAAAGGTCAATAAATTATATTTTGGTGAAAAGAGACAGTAAGAGAAGCTTAGGTCCTAAAACTATTTCTCTCAGTTAAGAGCAAAGAAGGTTGTATACTTGCAGCAGACAAAATTTACTTTCAATATCTCTATTACTAATTGTCTGATCCTTTTAATTACTATTTCTATAATTTATAAGACTAATGCAGTAACAGAATGGTGTTAGGAAACCAGTAGCCTTGCAAGTATGGTTTTATAAATGGGTGCTCTTCTGAACAATTAACAGATACTTTCATACAGAGTAATGTTGACTCCAGGTTCTACTCCAGCCTGAATCTCCCCTAATTTAGTTGTTTTGTACAAACATTAGCTAGTTTAGTCTTCATTCACCTTCAGCAGAGGTTTCTGTCATTCACCAAAATAATTTTCTTTTCTTCTTAGACCTACTGCTAGTCTAAGTACACTATCAAGATCCTCTTCAAGTTAAATGTGGAAAAAGAAAAGCAGAAACAAACACACAGAGCACTTTCAGTCTGGGCAACGCAAGTTCCTCAGGTCTGTCCTAAGTGACTTTTCTAATAGCTGGGTATTGATTCCCAGTGTGGTGAGGGAACCACTTGTGCAAGGTAAAGACTCCAGATGGAGTCAGGAAACGGGATAGCTGTAGAAAATGCATTACGGAAGCTGACCCTGATCTCCTCTCACTGATGAAGTATTGTGTTAGAGATATTTTACATTTTGTGTTTGTCACAAGAGTCACTCCTTGTACTAATATTTCACAGCACAGAGTTTCACACAGCTCATGCAGACTGTTACCACAGAACTAAAAAAAAAACCATGCAATTTAGTTTTATTAGTGCTCACAACATACAGAAGCAGTTCATGAACACTATCTCAGTTTACCCTCACTAATTCTTGAAAGTGTAGCCCATCTCCCATTAGTTGTGAGTTGACAGGTAATTATATTCAGTTTCTGACAGAAATAATAGCCTTTCCTGGCCTTGCTATAATTTAAACAGGATTTTAAGACTGCTGCTGTTTTTTCAAACCTATTGATATGCTCTATGTGACAGACTTCCGATCTAGAATTCAGAAATGCATATTTCTCCTGTATTGTTTTCAAGTTCTCAGTTTCTCTCCCATAGTACAAAGTGATCATAGGCCATGTTTGGGAAAGCTAGATCCAAAATAACTGGTATTATACCTTTCTACATCAGATAAAAAGCTTAACCTCGACAGCACCAGTCACAGTCAACCACGGATGCTCTAATATCAAGAAATAGGGGTAAATGTATTTCAATATTCTGAAATGTACTTGTGAAGTTACAAGGGAAGCTTGGTGTCCCTCAAAGACCAGTGGGGCTATTTGTGTGGTATATTTGAATTAAGAATCTGTGGAAGTGAAACCTTTTGTGCATTACAAAGGCAAAAGATGCTGGCTAGTTGTGGCTGAATAATCAACAGTCCAGCATCACTGAAGTGAAGTTTTCTAGAGAGTATTGACTCAGGCTCACAAGACAGAAGTGGTCGCCCAGGAGCTGCATCTCATGCTGGAAGCTGAACTTTGCAATGTGTGATAATCTCCCACATGATACTGGTTTTGAAGGCATGAAAAGGTCATGAACAAGAGCTGAGGCTTGACGCTTTGAGAGGCCAGGCCAGGCCTTTGGTGAAGGTATGTCCTCTGTGGGTGTGGAAGCCCCAGGATGAATCCATCATGGAGAGAAGCTAAGGATTTTCACTGTGTGGTAGACTCAGAATCCCTAGAGAGGCCGAGAGGGCACTGGTGAAAGCATGGGCTCGGCTGCAGAGGAGACCCCACATGGTAGCCACGCCAGCACTATGGACGACAACCGAGGCCAGCAGCCAAATACAGAGACTGACGTTTCTATCGTGTGGGGATCTGGTCCAAGTCTAAAGACAAGCTGTTGTGCTGAGATAACAGATCCAAAATGGAGGTGCCAATCATTTTGGAGCCAACAACATCATGAGTAAGTCCTGCATGTTAGACTTTGAGCTGTTGATACTGTTGGAGTTTAGTTCGCTTTGTTTTGATTACAATTGTTCCCTGGTTTCTTTCGTCTTGAAGTAAGAAAGAATGTAACATATGCTGGATTTTACAGGCACCTACAGTTAAGAGATTTTGGATTTTTTTAAAAGAACTTGGACTTTTAAAAAGAATATGGGACCTTAAGAAAGTTGTATTATATTGTATATTTTGATAGTATCATGAGATCTTGCAGAAAATCAAGAAAGGAAAGTTTATGGTTTAAAGTGATTGTGTGTCCAAGTTGAAGTTAGCTTCAGCTATGAACTTTACACAAACTAGTTCCCCTGGGAACAGGGAATCTTAATTGAGGAACTGTCACCACTGAATTGGCCTGTAGTCATGTCTGTGGGGCAATTTCTGAACTGGTAATTGATGTGGGAGGGTCCATTCCACTCTTTGAAGTGTCACTCCTGGGTAGGCTGGCCTGGGCTATACAGGAAGCTAGCTTAAATGAGAGCCTGAGGTAAAACCAGTAAGCGGCACTGCTCCATGGCCTCTATTTTAGGTCCTGCCTCAGAGTCTTGTCTCCAGTTCCTGCTGTGACCTCCCTTAGTGACGGATTGTGACCTGGGAGTTGAGAAATGGAATAAATCCTTCCGTCCCCAAGTTACTTTAGTCATGGTATTTATCAGAGCAACAGAAGAGCAGTCTAGGACAGTTGGGATTCAAGATGACAATGAATCCATACATCTAGAAGGAAAGACTCAAACCTCCACCAAAATGAATAAAAATAAGGTAAATGATAACATGAAGGATGAGTTTTATTTGCTACTATGGTGGTCGTTTACTTGCCTGGTCGTGTTCAGAAGTCCTTTGTCCACCTGATCGAGAAGCAAATGCTGTCCTTGATTCCCTCTCACGTGTTAAGGTGTGTCTTGAATCGTCACCTGTAACTCCTAGCCTACTCACACTTTTGTCCAATCTTGCTTTGATCTTTTCTTCACTTTTATAAAACTGCAACTCTTGCCGTAATACATAGTCAAGTTGAGTCTTATTTCTTTCGGCTTCCTGTTTTAAGAAAGCAGTTTGTCACACATTGCCTTCTGTGACATTTCCTACCAGTGTTACAGCATTCAGGAATCTGTATGTTCTTATATCTACCTTCTCTCTACTGTTACTTTCCTGTTGGTGGAAGGTAAGTTAAACCAATGGTATAGTCAATTATTCAGTAGCTTTACATTTAGAATTAAAGATGGGAAAAAAGTTTTCCACTCTTGTTTTACTACAAATATCCAGTCATTTTCCAAATTGCTATTTTTGAAATCCATTATTGCAACTACACATTAGAAAGTGTCTAAAGATTATCCACAGCATCAAAGAAAAGAAGGAAATGTGAAAATAAAGTGTTTATTCGAATAAATTGCAGTTATTCAGTAATTAGTGAGGTTGAATACATATATTTGTATTTATTAAGTATAGGTGTTTCTGAATCATGATTTGCCCATTTTTTGTTTCTTATATATTTTTGGAAAGTTTATGAAATATCTTCATATAAAATATTTGGTACTTTCCAGTGATATTCATATAATTTATTTGCCTAGATAAGATTTTCATTTTCATGCTTTCAGCCTGAGTCAAGTCCTCCTTACCCGAGCATGCTGGGGACCTCATAGCTTATAGAAAACCTAGGTCTTATAACTTATGAGCAAAGAACAAAATTAAAGACAATTCTAACCATAATTTACAACATAAATGCTGCAAATTTAGTAGACTCAAATTTATTAACACATTCTTTTTTGTATAATGTTTAGAAAGTTTTGCTCCATAAGGATGTCCAACCTTTGATACTGTGACATGATATGTGATCTGCAAATGTGCTGAGCGACTTTCACAGATATCCTGTAATGCATGCAACTCACACCGGACATTCTTGTGGCTAGCCAATAATATATTATCCAATCATAATTACTGCTCATTTATTCATCTTGCACCTTAAAAGAATCATTAACTTTGGTGCATTTCATGAAAAAGTAGCCTAAGTGTTTTCCCTAAATGTGTATTTTGTGTGACTATCATTCTTGTATGAAAAATTTTAGTACTAAAATTTTCTAAAATACTAAATTAACATATCCATTTGAATATGGCCCTGGATGTCCAATTCAGCCCCGGAAGCAGAGCCTCAGTGCTCTCTCCCTGAACCCTCAAGTAGACGTCCACAACGGGTCATGTGTCCTCCGTAAATACTCTTCTCTTGCAGAATTGTTTCTTCTCCCTTGAATCTCATAATAGCTTTAGTATGTTAAAAAAATAACACCATTTTCATCTAAAAAAGACTTGGGGAAAATGATAAACTGAAATACTGATAATACAGAACTTTCAAAACAGAAAAATTGTTTTTTCACTCTTTATCTATAACCATTCATAAAAAACTCCCTGTATATTTGTTAAGTGTTATACTAAATTACTTAAGACTAACCTTACGGATGACTTTTGTGTTACATTTTCTGAGTGATATAATTCAATAATATTTTGGATAAAATCTAGTGCTTTATTTTCTGCTTTGTTCCCAGATACCTTTTAAAATTATGTTAATTATTATATAATTTATTATCCTGCATTTTACATTAAAATTATATAGTATTAAGTATTAATATTCTGTGTCTCCAATGATAAAAATGCTTATATTCTATTTCATTTTCAGTCTTGTTTTTAGCTAGAATTGCAAGAAGAACTCAAAGAGACAAGACATTGATTTTCCTGGCTTTAACAGGAATCTTGGGAGAATTGTATTTTCCTTTGTTTTTTAAAACTGGGTGTTACTTGCAGGTACACGCACATTTAGGTGCAGGGGCCCGAAACGCTCAGAACAAAACTTCAGATCCCTGGAGATGGAGTTAGTTACAGCAGTTGTGAGCCACTGACACAGGTGCTGATGGCGTGACTCAGGTCCTCTGGAAGAGCTCTACGTGTTCTTAATCACTGAGCCATCATCTCATCTCTCCCGCCTGAAGTAATATTTTATTTCAAGTGAATTACTTATCAGCAGTTTGAAATAGATTTCTTTGTATTGCTAAGGAAGTTTTATTTTTCTTTCTAGATTACCATTTTTATAATAATATTAAGTCTTATTAATATATTCAGAATATTTAAAATGACTACCTTCTAATAGTCACAAAGTAGAAAATATAGTGTTGCATATGTGTGTGTATGTGCATGTCTATTCTCAGTTTATAGGTCAAAATTACTCATTTAGAAAGTTCCTTATAGCCATCATCTTTATTCGCGGTAGTGTTAAAGCTGCACCCTCTCTTTACCTGTAAAGCCCATCTCAGTTGTTCCTGAAGAGCTTTTTTCTCTATCTTCAGAGCATCTGCTTCTCTCTAGGAAGTAAAAGAAAAATCATTCTGACATTTTCAAGATTTGTTTTTATGGTTATTGTCACATTCCACAGACAGCCAGTTTGATGACTTGGACACACATCTAATTACAAAGTTCTCACACATAATGGTGGGCACTACCTGAAGCAATAGTTTCCTGTTCATTACCCACTGATAGGATTACTGTGCATCTTTTAAATTGCAAACATAGGAAACTAATCACTTCATTTCTCCTGGCAGAAAGATTGTAAGGGGCAGGGGAGGAGGTACACAACCAAGTGGAAATAGATTCTTACAGGCTCCTGGGACCTTGCTCATATGAACCTATAGCCATTGTGTCAGCACAAGACCCACGCAAACTCAAGCAGACAAAAAACCACACAGAACTCTAGAAATGGCCAGCAGTTCCCAATCTTAGCCAAAGAACTATTAACAACTGATTAATGTTGGGTAAGAAAAGACTGATCTTCTTAAAGGAAGGGACCCTAGCCAGGCTGACTAGACACAACTGAATGGACTTACACTGAAGGATGTCTGTGGACACTAACTTGACTCTCTAGACCTGAACACAAATGACAGAATGCATGAAATCCAGTGGGGGTGCCCATGGGAAGAGGTCAAAGGGGAAGGGGGTGTGACGATGATTAAGATGTTCTGTATGAAATGGACAAAAATACAATTTTAAAAATTAAAAAAAAACATAATTAAGAAATTAAAGTGCACAAAGTAAGGAGACTGGATTCCAGAAAACATGAGAATCACTGTTTAGCTGGTCCCTAGAACCCACAACTTAGCTTTGATCCAAGTAACAGACAGCTTCAAACTAAGCAATAGAGGTACCTAAAGGTAGGCGTATAAAACCTCAAACAAGTACTGTTCATTGGCTCTGGTCCAAAACGTGACCAGACACTGCGTGATTGGAAGGGGATGAAAGGGGATCGAGATGGTTCTAAATACTAGAGGAGAGGAAGTGAGGCCAGAAGCAACTCTGGAGGCTGGAAACCGGGAAGACCTATGTCAGGGACCATTAAAAGGTCCTGGACTTGAGGGAGGCTAATAAACATGTACATTTGCCTAAAAAATTATATTCAGCATGGTGAAAGTACATTTTGTTTTTATGTTTGAAATATATAATAAAGTATAACAGAATGAGCCGAAGAAGGAGTTGTTCTAAGTCAACTGACAGAAAAACTGACAGAGGACCCAGGACAGTGTCCTACAAAATGAGTCTCAAAGCAAATGACAACAAAAGGACAAAGATCAACACCACAATGCTGACACAAGACAGTGAAAACTCAACAGCAAACTACAGACAAGGTTAATATCTCACAAATGCTTAAAAGAATTCTTTGTGCCACAACTCCAACTGGAAAAAGTCCCTCTGATAATCTGAAGGTATAACCCTATATTTTCCTGATTTACATATGAAAAAACAACTCAGAAATTCCTGGGCTTGATAATAACTTCCTCTTGCTTCTTAACAAGTTATCATAGTTGCTGAAAACAAAATATCTCAATTGAAGGTGGGGGGGTGTTGGGGGTCTGAGCCTGTCTTTTCTATGTCCTGTTCGTGACCTCACCAGGCTGAAATCAAGGTGTGGGCTAGGCACCTATCCCATTCTGTATCCCATGGGTGTCCTACCAAGTTCAAGTGCATATGACAGACATCAGGGAGCTGTAGTTGTAGGACTGAGGTGCTCATCTTTTAGAAGCAGTCTGCCGTTGGCAAGAAGATGGCCTTCTCCATAGGCAAGCTCATAGCAACATGTCTGCTAAGATGGATCTTAGATACTGTGACTTGATCATAAATGTGATACACTGCAAACCTTGATGTATAATGTAACCTAGTGAGGAGAGTGACATCGAATTGCTGCTTTATTTCACTGGCTAGAAGCAAGTCACAGATACTCCCTCACTTTGGGAATGGATCCCAGATAGCAAAGTGCCCCACATAAGGATCAGGGGGTCATCATAGAATCTGCTACCACTGTTATTTACTAGCTTATTTTAGCTAGAGTTGCATTGTGTATGTTTCAAAAAGATTCACCCACGTGTTGAGGCACAAACCTTTGGGATGCTGCGGTGGGGAAATGACAAGCCCATAAGTTCTAGACCAGCCAGGGAGACCAGTGAGGCTTCATTTAAAAAAAAAAAAAAAACATTTGGGGAGGGAGACATGGCTCATTTGGGAAAGTCCCTGCTCTGCAAGCATGAGGACCTCTAGCAAACACATAAAAAGCCAGGAGTACTAGCATGCACCTCTAACCTGCAGCTGCACCATTTGTTACGTTCCAAAATGGACAAATATCTTTATGCCAAAAAGACACTTGCACCTCCAAGCCTAGCAAAGCACTATTCACAATAGCTAAAATACAGAATCAACTCAGATGCCTTTCAGGAGATGAATGGATAAAGAAATTATTATATATTTATACAATGGAATGCTCTTCATTCAAAAAGGAATGAAATCCTGACTCAGCAAAGTGAATACAACAGGAGAACAAAATGTGGAGTGAGTCAAGTCAGACCCACAAAGGAACCTGGCACGTTCTCCCACATCAAGAGAGCCAGCATGTCACCTACGAAGAACAGAACCCACGGTGGCCGCCGCAGATGGGGAATGGGGGGGATGCATAGAAAGACTTCAGAGGGACATTTAGGGACAAGGGAGGAGGCTAGGGGGAGGGCACAAAGGGGTAGAGCCTAGAAGAAGGGCTTATGGACACACTTAAAATACGTATGTAATTATGGAAACATGACAAAACATACATAATATATATTCATAATTATGCAAATATATAGACTCGTGGAGGATATATCTTACTTGGATTTGAAGAAACTCTTCAAGTGTTTTAAGTTCTCTGCTTGGAGATACCTTTCTGTAATTAAAAAGGTTTAAAAATATATCACAAGATTTGAAAATGCATGCCTGCTCTGTTTCCCTGAAGACCTTAAGCCACTTAAACCCTTAAAATAATTCATATTTACTTATTATTATATTAACTTAGTTAAAGAGAGCGCCCATGTCATAGTCCATGTACTGAGGTCAGAGGACAGCTTTTCAACCTTGTTTTCGAGGCAGGAACTCTCCTATTTCTGTCACTGCCTACAGGATGATGTCTACCTCCAGTCTCCCCGCGGGAGTGTGGGAGCACACATGCGCGTCACTGCACTGCCTACAGGACTGACGTCTACCTCCAGTCTCCTCGCGGGAGTGTGGGAGCACACATGCGCGTCACTGCACTGCCTACAGGATGATGTCTACCTCCAGTCTCCCACAGGAGTGTGGGAGCACACATGCGCGTCACTGCACTGCCTACAGGACTGACGTCTACCTCCAGTCTCCCACGGGAGTGTGGGAGCACACATGCGCGTCACTGCACTGCCTACAGGATGATGTCTACCTCCAGTCTCCCCGCGGGAGTGTGGGAGCACACATACGCGTCACTGCATATGGCTTTTATGTGGGGTCTGGGACTTGAACTCAGGTTCTCAGACTTTGTAGAGCAAGTGCTTTTGCCTTCTGAGTCAGCCTCAGCCCTCCATACTTTTTAGAATGCATTAAATCCATGTAGCTTAAATGATAAACAAATGAACAATACTTCTCAGGCCAACTTCTCAATGGTGTGATTCAAATGTGAAGTGACTGAAGTCTTGCAAACACAGTGGTCATTTGTTTCCTGTCCTGAACACTTTTCTTCTTTAATTTAAAAGTCAAATTACTCACCTAATGAATTTCTTTTCAGAATCAGAACTACTCTAAAGACTGAATTAACAGGATCCTTTTAAAATTTCATTTTATATTAGAATTATATTAAGTAAATTCAAAATACGATTAATTTAATATATTGATAAAATATTCACTTATTAAAGCCATTTTAAAATCATGCATAAAAGAGGTTATTGTCTTTATAAAAGTAAGTAATTAGAAAGTACAGTAGAGACAAATTCTGGGGAACTGAGGTGGGGACTTAGTGAACGGCAAAGCATTAGTTAGGGATGAGGAGCCAGTAGAAGGCCTTCTCCTCCCACAATTCCTGAAGATTTAATTCTCCTTACACAATCCTGTACATCCTCTGGTTCACGCTCCACTTCTAATTCTGATACAATTCTTTATTCTTTCCTTTTTTATTTTTTTCACAGTACAATCCTGGTCTGCTTATAAAACTATGTGTTTGTTAATTTATGTTCTAAAACACCTATTGATAGGTATGTTTTTATGACCCGAGGTTGTTTATAATTTTAAAGTATGAAGAAGCAAGGAAGGAAAATACCACGTCTCGTTATGTCTTACCTTTCTGCATCTTTATCTTTCTTCTTCTCTAGCTTCACAGTTTTCTTTGGTCGTTGTTCCTCTTTGATTAGAGGTTTTGTTTTCTGTATAATTGGAAATAAATAAAAAATTAAATGAGTAAGAATGCCATAAACTGCAGGAGCTGGGTGATAACATACATCGCTAAGATTTCTGTTTTACTTCAAGTCACCGTGCTAGGTCTCAAGGAAAACTATTTGACCAGAAATAAGGCAAAGTTAATGATTCAGCTAGACGGTTTGAATTTGTACTTTTTTAAAGAAGAGCATGTATAGGGTGTCCTTGACCATAAGTGTATAGGGGTGTCCTTGACCATAAGTGTGTGTGTGTGTGCGTGTGTGTGTGTGTGTGTGTGTGCGTGTGTGTGTGCGCACGCGCGTAGAAGTTGGAGGTTACTCTCGAGCAGTGTCTTCCTTTGTTCCTCTCCAGCTTATTTTCTGAGATAGGCCTCTCAGTGAATGGGGAGTTCACCATTTCAGCTACACAGGCATGCGAGTGAGCTCCCAGTGTCTAACCATGGCTGCCTTCCTTACAGGTAGGGGAGCAGCTGTACCACTGTGTCCAGGTTTTTTTGTGGGTGCAGAGATCCAAACTGAGTTCTTCATGCTTGTGAAGCAAACACTTTGCTCACTGAGCCATCTTTCTAGGCCGCAAATTCCTAATTTTTAAAATATAAATTATATATAAACTAATGCACATTGAAGTAATTAAACTCTTCTAACAGTCTCTCTCGGTGCTGTTCTAGTGTAGCCTATGGCTCCAAAAGACATCTCCCTACACAGTACATGCAACAGAGCCAGCAGGGCATGCAGAGATGGGTGAGAATGATGTCATACAAAAATTCCATCAGTGATACATTTAAAAGCTAAGCTGAATGATTCAGAAAATGTAAATAACCTGAAAAGACACAGTCCTTTCTGTTGACAGAGACCTAGAATCTCATTTGTGAAGATGAGCATGGGATACACTGTACCTGCAGTGAAACTGAACAGAAAGACAAAATACCATATGTAACTGATGTGGTGCTCAGTATGCTGAGAATCACACAGCTGGTAGAAGCTGCTTTCATTTGTGTTTGTTCAGATGAAAGGGGACAGAGGACAGATGTGAAATTCAAATTATATTCAAGTTCTGCAACATAACCGGAGTAAATCTGCATCTTAAAGCAAAAGTTACAGCAGAACTAAAAACAGGGTTCAAAGCATTTAACGAGCCCAGGTCTAAATATGTAGCCTAGGCTGGACTTGAATCCATTACTCCCTTGCCTCAGCTTTCCAAGTAGCAGGATCACAGGTGTACATTGCCATGCCTGGAAAAAACAGTCTTGAAATATTATTAAGGAATGGATTATTTTAGGTATTAGTGTGAGTAAAATCTTTTTAACAATCAAATCATAAAATTATAGGTAAAGATCAACGAAGGTAGTAAGTGGTTATTTTGTTCCAAAACAAAACGCCCAACATACACAAACATATTATCATGGTAAACCTTTTCGCAAGTTAAACAGAAAGTGAAATAATTCCTCAGAAATGAGGGAAATAGGGAGCTGGGCACAATGGTACACACCTGTAATCCCAGCATTTGAGAGGTGCACGCAGGAGGATCGGGGTTAAAGGTCATTCTCAGTTACATAATGAATACATGGCCCACCCAGCTACATGAGGCCCTGTCTCAAAACAGCAAGAACAACAAAATGCAGAAATACTGTAATGTAGTAATGAATTTTCATGAGAATAAATGCTTCCTATAAAAACTCATGTGAAATGTAGATTAATAAATGCTAAAGGAATGTGAGGGAAAATGACTACAAATAATTTCTGCTTTCTCCTATAGTAACAGAGAACTATCAGGTAACCAACTGTCAGGGATTCAAGAATATTTCCCTTCAGGCATGATTTGTATGTTCCCAATACTCTGGAAACCAATGCAAGTGAACTGGAGGGAGTTCTTGGGTGGCCTGGGGTACAGTACAAGACTGTTTTTTGAATATTTAAAAAGGAGAGTATTGTCTTTCATATATATATATGTGTGTGTGTGAAATATAGATATGAAATAAATAATTAAATATATAGAATGTTCACAAATGGTTATTAATAAACACTACTATTTGGCTTTTGCTTCTAGTTTGCATTAATAACCCTAACCAAAAAAAAAAAATCACAAGATGAGGAAGTGCAAGAGGAAGAAAGTTTTCTCATGTCACCTTGGCACTGACTTATACTCACACTAGTTGGTGTGGGAGAACTTGGACATCACAACAACTAGTCACAGAAAATATAATAAGAATTCATTGAAAAGATTTAAAAATTCTATTTCATTGATGGTTTCATGGAGTCAAGTGTTTGGCATAGACACCTCTTTGAGAAGCTGTATGTCTGTCTCCATAGCACCCTTGAGTCTGGTAGCTAGTACAGAAATTTAGAGCATGAATTTGGGTTTCCAAAGCACAACTACTATAAATCATGATGACTGGAAGCACATAAAACATTTAAATATCACTTTGATTCCTGTCCAGACTGCAAGGCCTCGTTGCAGACGGCACGGCATCTCTAGACACTAGAATTTACCAACCTCTGTTTCTTTCATCTTTTGTATTTCAAGTTCCAGGACGCTTTTCTCCAAGGATAACTGTTCAAAGTCGGTCTGTATCTGTTTATATTTCTAAAAGCAAATGTAATAATTTAAGTATTAATGGAAACCAAGCATCTCAGTAAGTTTACTTCAATGCTTTGCTATTACTATAAGAAATTCTTCATTAAATCACAAAATACTGGGCCATTGGCATTAATCTGTACAGTGAAGCTATCATTGGGATTGACAGAGGTCAATGAACAGAACTAATGTGTAAGACAGTAGAGCTGAGGATTTCGCAAATATTTGTGAGTGATAATGAGGTCTAGAAAGGTAAAAGAGCACACATTCCAGTCTGCACATTCATGGAGATGTGTACAACTGAGTAGCACTCATAGCTTTTGAATGATAGAAAATGGTAATTTCTGGAGTCTCTCAAGAATTCAAGAACAAAATATGATGTCAAATTAAGGATTTTATACTTACAGCTTCTATTAAACCTTGATCATTTAAAGCTCTGAAAAACAGACCAAAATGTGTATAATGTACACCATAATTTTACCTACTTAATACACTTATACATTTACTTTGTAAAGACTTTAACATATTACAAATTAAAAGTCAGAATACAATTTGACTGGCATGCCAGAAAGCCAGGGCCCTCCCAAGAAATATAATTGGATTGCTCTCTTTCCAAAATACATCCCAGGCATTTATGAAACACTGCATTTATCTATTTGATTATGGACTTCTGTTTTGTTTTGTCCTTTATAAAAATGACATATATATGTATCCAAACTCATGTTTTTCACATAATACCTGGGATCCATCTATCAATAATCTAAGATATTTTTCATTGCTTTTGAATATTATTTACTCTCCCATAGCAATAGCTGACAACCATTCTTTGTAGAGGGTCACATAGCAAACATTATTTATTCTGGGTGCCAGATGATCTGTTACCGCTAAAAACATCTACCAAATCAGAGGCAGATGGACAATTAATGAATAAAAGCCCAAGTGTCATGGTTCATGTTTGTAATTCCAGCACTCAGGAAGCTGAAGCAGGAGGACTGTTAAGAACTTGAAGTCAGTCTGGGCTACAAAATGAGACACACACACTCTCTCTCTCTAAAAAAAAGAATGTTACTGAGTGTTCCATACAACCTCATATACAAAGAAGCTGAAGACCAGACTGACTCATTGATCAGTTTGTTAACACTGTGTCCTATATTCCTATATTATGATGAAAATCATAGTTTTTTAAACAAATTATCTGTTTATTAGACCAGACTCAAAACAGCTTTAAGATATAATTATGATGTGAAATACATTTTTAATGTATATGTTATTTTATTTATCTTTAAGTCGTTTTTCAGATAAGGTCTCCCTGTAGCCCCAACTGACCTGGAACTCACTATGTAGATGAGGCTGGCCTTGAACTCACAGATACCTGCCTGTCTCTGTGTCTGCTTCCCCAGATGCTGGGATTAAAGGCATCACCACCATGCCTAGCAAAAGGTGCCTATTTTTAAGACTTTTAATATGGTCACTAATTTGGACAACCATCACCACTGCAGAGGTGAGGAAACTAGGAATGAGGCATGGCAAGGAGCTTTCAAGAGAGGGGAGGCAGAATTCAGTGATCTAACCTGGGCAAGGGGAATAACGGAAGAGAAATGGTCAAATGGGGTGGCAGAAGGCCAAGGCAGTGTGAAGGAGGGAGTACAGTAAGACGTAACGCTAAAAGGCTTTCTGAAAGGTCCTATTGAAACCTACTACTATAGAGACTTCCTAAAATACATACATGTACATTTGTAAAAGAGTTTGAATGGACTAAACCCTTTCGTGTGGGAAAATGCCCCTACTAAGCAACCATACGCTAACAAAGTCCAGTGTCAAAACTGGACTCTCTCTTTTGACCTTGTTAGCCACTGGAGTCCCTCAGACTCCCATACATTGCTGGATATTGCCATTGTTCTTGGTTACACTCCTGAATTTGATGGTAAGACCTTATTGTTGAAGACACCCCACACTTGAGTCATCATAGAATATGGAGAAATCAAGCTGGTGCTGACCTCAAAGCTTCATCCCTACTGGCTAACTTACACATTACTGGAAGCTGCTATGCATGCTATTGGAGAAGAAAAGTAATCACTAATCTTACACAGTTGTGAACTTTACCAATTATAATAATGACCTGACTAGCAAGATATGCCACTGGTGTAAAAAAGGGAATGAATGATTCTGATTGGAGTTAAGGCCCACTTCCCAAGCTAGAACCCATACCTGACACCATTATTGGGGTCAAGAACCTAGGGTTAGGAAAGTCATGTTCCCAAGAGAGTACGACTCATAATAGTAAATGGACTGCTAAATGGACATAGTACTAAATAGGCTTCTAATGATGTACTGCTATACCTATCAATTGTGCATCTCTCAGCTCTCACCAGAAGTTTCTTTCTGTAATAGGTATTGATTAACACCGATACCCAGAACTAATCAACATGCAGAGAATGAGAAACCATGGAGTGGTCAGCCCTGAATGGACATCTATGCCACATCCCTTTCCCCTAGGCTCAAGGATCATAGGGGACATGGAGATGGACAGATTGGAAGGGACTGTAGTCAATAAGTAACATTCTGTAGACGGAAACTTTTGAGAGTAGCTTTTACATGTTCTTATCACAACAAACAAATGTGAGGACGGCAGAGGTGCTGCATAGCTTTACTTTGCCGTTCCACAAAGTTTACGTGTACTGAAAAATCACATTCTATGCTTATATTTTCAATGAATTAAAAATAGAAAAATATTTTAAATGGAATTATATTAATTTGTAAGTAAGGAAGATATGTGCAAACTTTATTTCAATATCATTGTAACTTTTCTTTTTAAATCTATGGGGGAAAAGTATATATGACAAAATTTGCCATATAAACCATTTTAAGTATCCAGGTCAATAGATTCAAGAACCTTCACAGTTTTTTCCAACCAATGTCTACAACTCTCCATCATGTAAGCCAAAAACTCTATGTGCATCAAACAGTAATCTCCTTTCAGCCCCTGACAGTCACCATTCTACACTTTGTCTTGATGAAGGTGGCCACTCCAGGTATTTCATGGAAATGGAATCATGCAGTGTTTGTCTTTGTGTCGTGGGCTGGTCTGATTTAGCACAGTGCCCCCCGTATAATCCATGTAATCATATCTGTTCACATCACCTTTAAAACTAATAACCCTCATGTCATTTTGTTTATATCCACCCACTGTTGAGAATTAGTGTTGCTTCCGTGTTGGCTATTACAAACGTTGCTGCAGTGAAGATATGTGTACACATCTCTTCAAAGCCCTGCTGTCAAATTTTGAATATATTCCTCCCAGTGGAATTGCTAGATCACTTTGCACTTATATTTTTAATTTGGGGGAAGCAGCATATTTGTTTTTCCAAAGCACATAGTTTTATTCTACTTTACATTCTGTATGTTTGCAATTATAAATTTTAAAATAATACATGTGTGAAATTATAACTGCACATAGAGTCATATGCATAATAATTAGAGCATAACTTTTGATGCAGGCCGTATTTTTCTTATTTGTGCTTCAAATATTTCTGTTCTAAATACGGACTCAATTTTACAATACAGAATTGCTTTAAAATCTTACTTCTCCAACAAAGTTGTCTGGTTTTCAAATATTTTCATCATCATATTCCATCTATCAGTCACTGTAATGGTAGTTTCTATTATAAAAATAAATAGAAAGGTATTAGAGGGTTGAAGTAATGTGATTGTATAACTCAGTGCTATAATGAGAAAACTAAATGAGCATAGCGAGGAGAGAAGAAGATGACATAAATATAAGGAACAAAATATCATCGCATTCACCGCAATAACTTTTATACTGTGCATCATATCTGGTTCTCAACAAGAAATAGTTAAAGTACAAGACCTGTCTAGGGACACAATCTGAAGAGATAAGAAATTCTTAAAAACAAGACTCCGATATTGCAGAGATTCTTAAATTATCAGACAAGAATTTAAACAGCTGAATTACAGTCTGTGTTATCTAAGGAAGAACTGGGCACCGCACCAGAGCAAATGGATACTGGAAGCAGAAATTCTCGTAAAGAATTAAAAGAAATTCTAAAACTTGAAAACATTGTAACAAATAGGATTGCCTTCCATGGGCTTATGAGTGATATAAGTAATGAAATCAGTGAGCATGGAACTGTCATCAAAATGCCCTAGTTTAAAAAGAGAGAGTGGTAAAATAAGGCAGATAAGTCTCCAAGAAGTGTGAGGCAGTTATAAAAGATAAGGTATTATTCATAAAGTGGTGATGAGAGACAACGGGGGGAGAAGGGAAAAATGCGAAAAGTTAGTAATGAAGGACTGACCAAAATTAATGACAGAAGTTAATCCCGCTTCTCTAAAAGTTTTCCATTATTATTATTGTACGTGTGTGGGTGAGGTGTGTGTACGTATATGTGATTCTGTATGATTTTGGGGGGATAACTTGGTGGAATTGATTCTCTCCTTCCATCTTTATGTTGGTTCTGGAGATAGAACTCAAATCACCAAACCTGCCCAGGAGGTGCCTTTACCTGCTGAGCCATCTGGCTGCTCAGGAGCTGAAAATACATAAAACAAAATCAAAATCAAAACCTGCAAGTATACATATGATGTTCAAACCAGAAAAATAAAAAGTAAAAGAAACCTGAAGAGGTCAAAGGTGCAAAATTACCTTATATATTAAAAAAATTAAAAATCACATCACACTTCTCTTCCCACCATAGATGGAAGAAGACACCATGCACACATATAACACAGCCTGCAGGAAAGCCACCACTGCGTCTGAGCACTCCCCAGGACCCTGGAACTGCAGTGTGTGTACAGGCCACTGCAAGCCAAGCTCTGCTGCAACTCTGGAAGCCCATGCCTCAAACATCAAACCTGCTACCAAGACAGTTTGCACCTTGAGGCCCTGGAGCCACTGCTGCTCCACGTATGCCTACATCCATGAACCTGGTTTCAGGGCTGCTCTGCAAGCACCTGCAGATGCCAGAGCTACAGGTGCAGCAGGGATACCCACACACATGGAGCAGCAGCTCAGAATACACCAGTATCTGGACCTCACGGTCACTGCTAGTCCAGTCACAGCTGTGGAACAGAAGCCAAGTGCAGAGACATTGCTCAAGTACCGTGCTTCAGTCAAGCCATTGTCATCACAGGCACACTGCGAGACAGATTGGTCTTCGAGTTGCATCTCACTACTACAGCTTCTCTTGGGCAAGGAAAAAGGCACTGGAGAATCCTAAAGACCTTAGAAGCTCTCACTGCAGATGTCCACAGACTGTGAACAAGATCTCTTGCAATCTTTATCAGTGCCACAAACAGCACAAAGTGCTTCAAGGACACTAAGATGAGGTTTGAGACTAGCCTGGGACACATGAGACTGTCTAAAATATTTAAAAGACAAAATATTGAAAGCAATGAGAATACAGAAATTTCTTCTTGTGGTTTGAATGAGAAATGATCCCTATAGGCGCATGTATTTGAACACTTGGTCCCATTAGTGGTGGTATTTGGAGGGTTGTAGAACCATCCGAGGTGAGCTTTTCTGGTGCTTTCCTGCCATTGGGGACAGGCTTTGAGGTTCTATAGCCTCACCTCCTAGTCTCTGTTTCTGCTTCCTGTGTGCAGATGAAATATGACCTCTCTGCTTCCTGACTGCCAGAGCAGCCTCATGCTCCTGATGGCATGCCTTCCTTGTCATGATGGACCATATCCCTCTGGACCTACAAGCTAAAATGAATCCTTTTCTCTTCTAAGTTACTTTTTAATCATGGTACTATTATCACAGCAACAGAAAAGCAACTCATACATTTTCAATACAGCTATAAATTATTTATTAAGAGATGCACATCACACATAGAGCTTAACTGTGATATCAAAAAGAAATGGGTGGCTTTACAAGTCCTCAGGGACAGAGAACGTCAGATGACTTTGTTTAAAAACAAGCCAACCAGCTGTGGTCAATATCCTTTTGAGGAAAGTTACTCAAGAAAGCTTGCCAAGATAATTTCTCTTCTAATGTTTTCTTTTTCCATTGGCAGAGAAGCAGCATCGTAAAGGTCTTCCTGAAGGTTCTGATGCAGAGATCAAAGCAGATGGGGTTGATGGAGCTACTGACAGTTATTGTACAACCAATAACCCAAGTGCCACAGGGCAATGAAGAAGGTGAAAACCAAGGTCATGATGTTATAGGGAGTCCAGGAGAAAGGCACTCAAGAGCTGTGCTGCTTTTCTCTATTTGACTAGGACCATTCTTTTACATTTGGTCATTGGATGACTGAGGTTGGGATCCAGATCTTTTTTTGAAGGATCTTTGTATACTGGAGAGGATCAGGGCAAAACTTTCACTTTGCAACAGCCAATGTTGGCTTCCTGGGTCCCATGAACTTTTACCACCAATCAGAATGTATTTTCCATACATTCCTGATTCTTGGAGAATTTGGGGTGTCATAGTCTTTTTTTTTTTTTTTTTCAGTTTGAGCATTCACAAAAGTTTCCTTGGTCTCTTCAGCACTGAATTCCTTCCTCAGGCTTTCCTTGGCCTGAATCTTGTAGACCACTTGGAAGACAGGGTCAATAATGAGCTTGTTCTCATCCTCTGAGGAGGGGTAGCTAACATAGGTTGTATTCTGCTCAGCTTTGGTCCAGGCAGCATGTGGGTCAGTGGCCTGGGATGGCTTCCTGTGGTGGAGCGGCTCCTGCGAGATGACCAGCAGGCCTGGCTCCTTTTCCTCAAGGCCAAAGCAAGTCAAGGGCAGCTAAACAGGAGCTGAGCAGGGTCCTGTGAGCTGGTTTTCTCTTCTCAGCTTCTGCCACAGAATCAGAGCCTCGAAGGTCAGCCAGGTCCTTGGTTTGCTTTTGTGTTTCCTGGTAGATTCTGAATCAGACGATGGTGATGATAGAGATGGGTGTAGAAGGGAGCAATGGCATTGCCAATTGTAACGGTGGGCTAGATAGGAACTATACCTGACACTCATCAGGTGGCACTATCTGTTTTCCAACAAAGTCTTGCCAGCAGAGAATTTCTGGGGCCCACGGGATGAAGGAGATCAGCCTGATAAAGCTAATTCCGATGCCAGCCCTCTTTGGAGGTACCCTAGGCCCCATATGTCAACAGTCTTATGATAGAAAAGTACTGGTTAAAGCTGATTACCAGAAGTTTCATGACAGGAGCATTGCTACTGACATGATCCAGTGAAAGCCAAAAGGCCCAAGCCAAACTCCCAAGACCCCAGCATCCCATGAGGATGTAGGCCGTGTAAAGCTTGATGGAGAAGATTCTAGTGAGGGCCTCTGCGTGGCATCTGCACAGGATAAGCTGAGCAGGTAGCACTCATTAATGGTCTTGAACTGATTATTGACTTTGAAGGAGATCATGACCAAAATGTTGCCCACAATGGTGATCAGGCTGAGCACAGTGGTCACAGCTGCAAGGGTCATGACTTCCCACAGCCCACAACAGTCTTAAGCTTGGTGATTGACTGGGGTGCGATTGACCATGCTTGCCCCTTCCATCCTGAAAGAACTTACATCAGGATTAATTCTGAAGTTCTGAGCTGTTCTCTGTTCTTTCTCACCTCTTCTTGGCCAGCCTCTACTTCCCCACTTGTATGCTGGAATTTTGTCTGCCTTGAGTTTAGAAGGTACTTGTGGATGCTGCTACCATTGCTCTAAGTTCATGAGTAACTGATTAGATGTCTGGAAAACTATTTCCTTGTGGTCGTTCACCACCTCTTACTATCTTTCTACCACTGTGTCTGTAATGATCCTTAAACCTTGGGTGGCAGAAGGTTGATATTAGTGTCTTCTTTAGGAATAAGCAGTCTGCAGGCTCTTATCCTCTGCATGATGGCCAGTCGTGGGTTTCTGTGTTAACCACTATCTGCTGCATGAGGAACTTCTTTACCAAGTACTGAAAGACACATTAATCTATGAGTATAACAGTAAGTCATAAGGTTCACCTTTAACAGTTGTACAGACTTGAGGTCTGTCGCCAAAAGAAGAGTCCTAACTCCAGCAACTGCGGCCGTATGAAATGATTCTTCTCCATTACCAAGGCCACCTGATGCCAATAGAGTTGGCCAGCGAAGCAGAGGGACAGACTCATTGCCATACACTCTATGTACACTTGGGTCACTGCGAACCATGATTTGAGGAACTTATCTTCTGTGCACAATAACAGGGGCCAGATGGAAACTTTACCCTGTGGAATCCTCTCAGAATTTTGTGCAATATGTGTGTGCTTCTGAAGCTGTCGTGTGCCAGTGAGAACTAAGATAAAGTGAGCTGTGTCACCTAGGAAGGAGAGTGAAATCTGGCTGGCTTTGAGGAATATCATTCTTTAATGAGTGCTTGCTGCATAAGCATGAGTTCAAATATCCAGAACTCATGTGAAAAATCCAGTTATGGTTGCACACCCAGCTGTAACCCTACTATTAGGGATGGGAGTAGACAAATGGGATCTGCTGAGTGTGAGAGAGTCTAGCTCAAAGTACTAGGGAAGAGAGTGATGGAGAAGGACACCTGATGTCCTCCTCTGGCCTTTGGGTGTTCACATGCACACACATACACACAAAAATCTTTTTAAAAGATATATCATGCAAATAGAAATCAGAAAAAAAAAGCAGAGCTGGCTATACTTTTATCGCAGAGACCTTGAGCTAAGCAGTCTCAAGAAATCATTTCATTGTCTAATGATAAAGGGGGAAATTTACCAAGAGAATATTACAAAGTCAGGTATAGTAGCTGGCACGGAACCCCAGGTACTCAGTACCAAGGCAGGATTTGGAGGCAGCCTAGGCTATACAGCAAGACCCATTTTAAAGGCATACCAAGAAAATACCAAAACTGCAAATATATATGCACCCACACTAGAGCACTTAAATGTTTGAGAGAAAAGATTACTAGAGCTGAAGAGATAATTCAGTGATAATAGCAGCCTTTGCTACCTGACTTTCAACAACTGTCAGATCACCCCACAACAAATCATTAAGAGGACTGACACCTGAGCTGCCTTTTAGACTGAATGAACCTAGGATCACTAAGAAACTCCATCCAGAAGGAAAGGAGACATTTCCTCAAAAGCTCACAACACACTCTCCTGGACCACTGATTAATTAGGCAACATAATAAGTAGTAATACTTCCAAGAAGATTTAAATCACAAGAATATTTTGAGACTGCAATTACCTAACGCTAGAAATAGAAGAGTTCAGAAAAGCTCACAATGTGTGAAAATGAAACACGACTCCCCAACAATGCATCAAAAAAAAATGCTAAAGGAAATGAAAACCACATGAGACTGTGAAGTAAAGCTCCCAGAAAAGTGTCTGGGGAGACAGCTCAATGGGCAGGAGCACCAATCCTGCTAGAACAAGGGCTGGAATTCACATCCATAGCACACATGTAATACTCCGGGCATGGCTATGCATAACTGCAACCCCACCATCTCCCAAGCCCGAACAGTGAGCTTCCAGGTCAGTGAGAGAGCCTGTCTCAAAGTCATAAGAAGACATCAATAGAGGAAGATCCCAGACATTGTGCTATGGCTTCTCATGCATGAGCACCCACACACTGAACCACATCACCACAATGCCTCCTCTCTTTCTCTCTGTCTCTGTTTCTCTCTCTAAATATAAAACTAAGTTCGTTCCCAGAGAAAAGCTGTTCTTTTCAACATTCACGGGTGATTGTGGGTTCAGCGATAGAGAGGAGGTAGATTGTGGTAGGACCGGAATCAAATTGTCTTGGGCTTTAAATAATTTCAAATAGAGCTCAAAGTTAGTAAAAGGAAAGAAATAAACTATCAGACTAGAAATAAATGATATGCAGGCTAAAAATTAGAAAATGTCAACAAAACTAAGAATTGGTTTTTGCAAAATTAACAGAACCAGCAAAGTAGAAGAAAGGAAAGAAAACTCAGTATCTGCAAAGAACTGAGACACTACAACTGATGACATACGATATTCTGTTTTCAGCCATGACCAAGCACTAGGGAGTAGACTAATCACACTAAACCACTTAAACACTGGAAAATACAGAGACCGGTAGCATGCTGAACCTGAGAAAGAATACGTGCAAGGCAGAAGGGAAGCTGGGTGGCCTCACATCCGACCACACTGATGGGAACATTCAAGCCACAGTTTATCAAGTAGGATCCAGACAGTCTAGTGAGTTCAGAAGACAAAGCTCAGGGCTTGGGGAAGCCAAGACAGCTGCAGAATTACCAAGACATAGTATAGTAAAGACAGGGTGAAGGGAGAGACAGTGATTCCTAGGTCGAACAGTGCTGTTCTTGTTGCAGAGACCTTCATTATCTACTCTGAAGATCTAGGAATCTTTCCACCCTGACCCTTTCTTGGGTCAGAAAACTGCAGCAGGTGGAGTGCTGTTAAAAGTTCACCTGTGCTTGGTTTAAACATGGCAACATCAGCCTTTAGAGTTAACGCTGAAAGAGGACACAATAGCCTGCACCTTCTGCCAACTGAATCCTACTTGCCACTTAGCTGGAAACTCGTCTTGTCTTCACACTGCTGATTCAGATCATCTCAGGCAGTAAGAAGGAAACAAATTTCTTCTTTCTGTTGCGTGTAGCCAGAAATTTGTCATACAACTATGTCTGCTCTTTGTGTTCATGAATTGACAAGTACTCAATGCATTAGTATATATTTCAAACAACAATTCCTATTATATAAATATACAACTTGGAAGGTGGGGCAGGATGATCGGGAGTTCAGGATGATTCTTTGAGAATGAGAAAGCTAAATGAGGCCTTGCCTCAAACAGATTCACCCTAAATAAATAATACATCTAGAGACATCTCCATTCAGCCACCTTCACAGGAAACTGACATTTAAGTAGCATGTTGTAATCAATCTCAAGCCCCCACTCCAAGCACTAGCAAAGCACCCTTAAATAAACAAGTATAGTTTTGGTAGATCATGCATGCATAACCAGGAATTCCAATTTCTGCTTGCAGCTAGGTCTAGTATATGGTCTTAACTCCCAAGAATCTTTGTTGTCTCTCTACTAATTGTTACTTTAAGTTACATCAATGTCAGAACTCAGTGTACATTATTTTCTTGATGATGTAATGAATGAATGGCCACCTACCTGGCTCAGTTTCAGAAACAACTGCAGGTTCTTCAATCGAGTGGGATTTTATGAATTCTGAAATAGACAAGTGCCTGTCATTAGACATTTCACACAGCAATTATATGCATTAATCAAGTTTCATGCTATATTTTTATTTCAATGATGCATTCAGGGAAAGAAAAAGGTAAGTTTCTGACAGTGAATCCTCCAATCAGGCAAATGGACTGTGGTATCTGGAGGAATATGTTTAACATCTGACTATGAACTCATTATTTTCCCTCTGAAAAATTTGCTCTCTCTTGCGGTGCTGGGGATCAAGCCCAGTCCCGCTTGCTGGACAAGTGCTGGACAGCGCATCACACCCCCCCCCCCCGTCCTTCCATCCTTTCTACCCCTCACGAGCCGCATCACTATCCATCACCTTTTCTTTCAAGCCCAGTCACCAAGTTTTGCCAAATATATCAAGTAAATAGTAGTCCACCTTGTCCATCTTGCTTTCTTTTGTTAGTGATGTAAAGTGCATTTACCACACAGGGAAGACACAGGGCCATTTGATTATACAAGGCCTTTAACAATCCCTGTCACATATTAAAAATGTGCAAAGGCTTTATTTAGCAAAGCATGCAGTTCTATAAACAAGTCTTCTCCTATTGTATCACTCCAACCATTTCATATTCTTATATTAGTCCAGGTGTAACTGCTGCTTTTTTTCACATGATCATTTCAAATGGCTAATGTTTTCCTCCTCCTCTCAACTAAATTCTATTCCTGTTTTAAGGATACAAAATATTCTTAACTTCCTCAGGATGAACCCATTATTCCTTTCTGGGGACTTCCACTGCAGTGTTTACATACTGTGCCATGCATTACAGCATGTTAAATGGCTCATAGGCTGGACCTGGGGTGCAGGCTGTTCATCCCTGCACTTGGAAAGCAGAGACAGACAGACCTCTGTGAGACTGAGACCAGTCTGTTCTACATAGCGAGCTCTCAGCTTGCTGAGGCTAAGGGTGACCTCATCTCAACCAAGAAAAACAACAATAAAATGATCCATAAAGTACCCCCCAAAACTTTGAATTTCATGGAAGCAATAACCAAATCACAAGAGCATTCATCCTTTATATTCCCAGAAATTAAAACATGATAAAACTTGTGTTGAAATACTAAACTCTCTGCTGAATAGTGTTTTACGTTAAGCATTGCATAATTTTATAATTACAAAAATTTAAACTTTAACTCTCAACGTGCTAATATATTTAGGAACCTATATAAAAGTCAATCATTTATAAAATACTACCTTCAATTTGCTTCTCTACAACTTCATAACTTTTTACCACTGCTGATGGAGCTTCTTTATCCCTGTTAAAGATGCCAATAAGTAAAACATATTTTCATATACCAACTAATAAGAGTAAGTTACATGCTCTGAGAACTAAAATTTACAGACTACCATATGAATTTTGAGAAATAAAAGTTTAAGTGTCTTTCATCGCTACTAAGGTAAATGATTAATAAAGACATTTTAACACACAAACACAAAATTATGTAACTCTATAAACTGTGCATTCCAAGAATATATTTAAGTTCACTCATAACATTAGAGCAAAAATAACAGAAGCATTTCAAAAGAAGCATGTGATCTCTTTTTGCTAATCTATTATCAATGGTATAATGGCTAAGAGCAGAAGTCTAAGTGAGAATTCCTGGTCCAAATCTGTTCCAACCAGCTCCCAGTTAAGTGGGCTGGGAGTGAGTTGCTGTCACTCTGTGCTCTAGTTCCTTTAGCTATTAAAATCTACATGTCATAATACTACATGTCATCAAGTAGTTAGGAGGCCCTCAGGAGAAAAAAGTGTTAAATACAAATATCAATAAATGATCCAAAGATCTTACTGCGTAACAACAAACAGTTTAAGTTAGGCTTCTGAGTCTCCTCACGGTACTGACTCCACACTATTCTTCTTATTCCTCTAAGTCTAGTCAACGGCACACAGACATTACATGTAGTGACTGTATATCCCTTTCCGATTGTGGTACTTTTCCCTTTAACAATATAAAAGTGTTTCTATATATACTTAATATATACTTAATAAATATAGAGTTTGTTTGTAAATGAAATTTTAAGTTCATTTACCAAACAAAGAATTTGTTACTAGCAGTCACTTGATCAAATTTAGAGACAGGCTTATGACCCAGATATTTTTAAATTAGTATGGTCCAACAGATATTTTAAATAATAGCCACAGATGACCACTGAGCACTTCAAATGTGTTTAGTATGACCCACAAAACATATTTTTTGTACTGAATTGATTTTGAACAGCCACATGTAGCTAGTGACCAGAGCACTGGATAATGCCAGACTACTACAAACTGTAGCAGAAGCAAGGCAATTAAAAACTAAGATTTCATTTAGAAGCTGTACACAGAGCAGCCACATTGAATCATCCCACATTCAATGCTAACACCCAACCCCTTACTGATTTTAATCCAGTTCATCCTTGTGTTTCACTTACATGTGTTTAAACTGTATGGATGCCTTACGTTCTTTAAGGCGATTTTTCAGTTCTTCAAATTTGTTTATAATGTTTACTATTTGGGCAAAGCTTAAATTTGATTTATCAGCTGATGGAAGATCTGCTTCTTGAATAGCTTGACCTTTACTTATCTAAAGTAATAAAAATAACCAGTTACTTAGGAATGGCCATTTTGATCTCCTACTTCAAAGAACTTACTTATTTCCTTTATCAAAGCTGATTTCTATAATGTTACTGTCATGTATAGCTGTAGTCAAACACTGGCAATTACATTTGTAAAATATATCATTATTTACATCTGTGAAATATTGTTATCAATGTATATTATCCTGATGGATACTTCAGTATAAATAGAACTACAACTCACTGAGGATGTTTGTCAAAAATAGTACCAGAACTTCTATTTACTATTTTGATACACATATATGAATTTTTTTATGCAAGTCCAATAGCAATCAATTCAACTCAATATTTCCACAAGAGGAATTATAAATCAATTGATTCACCTAAATTCTTTCTAAGAATAACTTATTGTTGCCCGGGGTGTTGTACACCTTGAATCCCAGCATCTGGGAGGCAGAGACAGGCAGATATCTGAGATCAAGGCTGACTTGCTCTGTGTAGCAAGTTTCAGGCCAGCTGGGGCTGCAGGGAGTCTCTGTCTAAAAAAAAAAATCAATGAAATAAAGTAATCTGTAATACATTATAGAGACAATAATTGGCTTATAAAGTCATGATCCTCTACTACTAACACATCTTCAGTCTGCACAGGGCAATGTTTAGATCCCTTTGGGTACCTCAAACCTCTGACCAAGTAGGAGGAAATGGGACATACGGAAAATCCGTAAGAGTCAGAGCCTAAGCTGTTGCATCACAGTATTCTAGGGGACAGCTCTGCTCAAGGAAGTTCAGCAAGGAGTGTCCAATAGCAATAAATGAAAGAGAGACACAAGGAAAACAGCACCCGCGCACCGTGTAGAGGGGTGAGGGAGCTTGCATAGGATGACAGGGTTATATCCTGTGATGAATTCAACACGTGCCTCTGTCAGTGCACCGTGATCATCGGTGTTAACCACACCAGTAGGTACTAGCAAAATAATGTAAAATAATTTAAAACAAAAGGGTCATTCCAAGATTTTCAAATGTTAGCGTCTGTAATAATAATTCATTATGAGAGCTTTCTAAAGTGGCAAAGGCGCGTGCGCACGCGCACGCGCACACACACACACACACACACAGCTGAAATTTTAAAACAATATACCTTTACAACAGGTCACGTGTAAATCTAAATGCTATCTATCACCTACACTAAGAATCCTTTCTTGAAAGGCATGAGATTGGGCAATGCTATTGATGCTGAATTAAGAATACATTCAGGAAAAGAAAATATGACTTGAATCTGAATGGCCACATGTAGCTAGTGACAACTGCTCTAGATAATGCATACCAGACTATTCCAGATCAGAAGTGTGATCATACAATAAAGATTCCTTCTCAAGGTTGGGAAGGCCCCACGGGGATTTTAGGCATACTGAAGGAACATGGTAACTGGTACGAAAGTGAAAAGAGGACACGTGGATGGGCTGAGGAGCTGGGACAGGCAGAAGTGAGTTGTCAAGGACAGTTGTCTTTCTTCTGTTTGACCCAAGTGGATAGATGTGCTATGAGACACGGATTATTTGGAGCAAGAGGAGCATATTCTAAATGATCTGAAGGAAGATGGTTCATATGAAACAGGAAAACTAGATGATGTTACCCAAAGGGAAAGATTAGAGAAATATAGGAAGCTATAAGTTAACATGATTAAGACAATAGGTGACCCTGAGGAAGAGATGACTAAAGAGGTAAAGCAGCATCTAGAAGAGTCTAAGTCACAGAAGCCGAAGGAAGCACTTGGAAATGAGGATGTCAGGGCTGGTGACAGCTCAACAGTTAACAGAATTGGCTGCTCTTAGAAAAAGATCCAGGTTTAGTTCCCTGAACTCACATGGTGGCAAACTACTGTTTATATCTTCAGTTCCAGGGGATTCAACGCCCTCTTCTGGCCTTCATTGGCATTACATGCACATGGTGCACTTACATACATGCATGTGAAATATTTATGCAAATAAAATAAAAATAAAGAAGATAAAAATTTTTAAAAGAAAAATATGTTTTTAAAAACGGAGGCAGTGATCAGAAATAGAAAAATATATGCTAAAGTTAACAAAATATAATGATTAGAATACAGAGAGGATGTTTTCTTTGCTACAGATTTGGAATCTAGTCCCAGTGTAGGTAGAAGTCTGTTTGGAAAACAAGAATGGTTATAGTAAATGAAGGTGCACTGGTAAACGTAGAAACCTGCGTTGCACAGCTAAGTGGCATGGTTCTACAGACATCTTCAGACATTGCTGATGGTGCACAGGTACACCAGCAAGCTCCTGAGGACAGAGACAGGGCATGACCTCTTCGCTGCTGCTGCTCGTTCTCATTCATCAGCACTGTCAAAGAAGATAAACAGGTTCACGGTGCACAGATTGTCTGTGGTGTTTTTCTATCTACCCATGTATATATCTCAGGATTTGCCTTCATCCAAACAAAAATACATTTCTTTCCCTAATATAAGCATGTGTTCAAAGTATTCTTTATAATATTAGTTAATGGAGGTCAGAGACATAGGTTTGAAGAGAACATAGCATCAAATAAGAGAAACTAACGTATTTTAAAACAAAGGAAAGAAACAATTAATAGAAACTGAGCGGAAGACAAATCATGGTTCTCGAGAGGACTAAGGTGAAGGAATCCACGCGCTAACACGTCCGATGCCGGTAGCGAGCTTTAGGTCTGTTTTTATCAGAGTCTAGGAAGACAAAATGAGTGTGGAGACAAAGACCTTGTTTGATAGCAGGAACGGGAGGCGTTCCAGCCAATGGCTTGCATTTATAATGCTGCAAGTGATTGGCAAGGTGAAGATTGTGATGCCAGAGGGTTATTAGGCAGTATTTGGAGGAATCCTTATTACAGAGTCATTCTCTTCAACAGTGTTTCATAGCTCAAAAATAGTTCCAAAGAAGGTAGCGGCAATGGAAAAAGACACAGTTCAGGAGATTAGGTTGAAATGCTTGTCATGAAATGTACAATCTGAAGAATGATTAGGAGAGAGACTCCAGGGAGGTAGCAGAATAAATAAACTGTCTTGATGAAGTCAGAGTAACCATAGCAGTATTTAAAGTAGAACTTTTATATACCATAGCGATATTTCAGTCAATGTACAAGCCACATGTACAACAGCAGTCCCTAAGGTGATTCTGCCTAGTGATATCACAGTCATTGTTCACATAAATATTGTGTATGATGTTCATATAATGACCTATCATCTATTAACACATTGTTCAGAACATACTCTGTGGTTAAACAAGTCTCAGGTCTAAATGGAGAGTTAGGGACCTTGGAGTTTAAGACTAGACTGCCCGAAGGGCTGGGAAGATGGCTCAGCAAAATGCTTGCAGAGTATTTATAATCCTGGCTGTACGGAGACAGAGACAGGAGCATCTCTGGGGCTCACTAGCTAGCCAATCCAGCTTAATCTTCGAGCTTAAGTCTCAGTAAAAGATCCTGTCTTAAAATAAAGTGGAGAACAATGGAATGAAGACACCCTAAGTTGATCTCTGGTCTATACACACACACACACACACACACACACACACACACACACACACACACTGCATAGAAAGAACAGATTGTCTGAATTAGTGGTTTTAAAAGTAACCAAATCTAGTTAATGCCAAGGTCCAGAGTGTGACAATACATGCAAGCCATGGGTAAAAATGAATACACTAGGTGTTTGTAGATGAAGACATAAAGCAATTGGAAGGCCAGGATGTGGGAAGGGTCATGTACATTGGCGGGAATGAGTAGAAACAGATGAGAGAAAAATACAAATCTATGAACAAAACAGACTAGAAAGCTGTTTACAGCACCCACATTAGAGGGAAGACAAGCTGAGGTTTCAAACTCAAAATGAGAAATTTCACAAGAGGAGAGAGGGACGGTGACTTCACTCACCTCCACTTTCCTCAGAAGATACCGACCAACATCCCACAGTCCAAGAACCACTAGCACCCTCAACTCTGTCATGGCTACCCTACTGCAAAGTATGAACAGATCATGAAAGACTTCCTCTCCAGGGCCAGAAGAAGACGATGAGAAGATTCTGGGGATCGAGACACGTTCTCTCTTTATGTTTTAATTTTATATCCCAAATACACAAGCCTCTTTGCTTGAAAGAGCCTGGGCTTCAAGAGCACTCAACTAGAGAGAATAAGTATTGCCAGGGGCAAGGTAGAATAATTCTGAGAATCTCTAAAGCTATCATGGAGATAATTCTTTTCTGTTAGTGTAATATATATATAAACTCTTCCAAAACAGAATCAAAAGTCCTTGAATGAGATTGCTTACCTCTTCCACTTGGTTGACTTGTTGCTGGAACCACTTCATAAAAAGGACAAAAAAAGTAAGTAGTCAATATAGTGAAATAAATGTGTGTATAGACCTGTGTCTATATGCATGTGTATCTGTGCCCCTATATCTGTTAATGTCAATCCTGACTCAAACATAACTTGGGACTCAGAATGGGACTAGTGCAACATATAACTGTAAATAAAATCTTAAATATTTCTAGCAGCAAAGTTGAAGTTCTGCACCTTCAATACCTAAAATCTCTTTCCTTACACGTATACCTCCCTTGAGGTTTAATAAGCTTATATTGTAATACACTGAAACACATACCTTAAAAAGAGATTCCAAAATCTGGAAAAGAAAGATTTTGTTAGTGTATTTAGATATACAAATTTAATGTATGATATACTGTAGACTTCTTACAATTCTGAATCATAAAAATATTTGCTATTTATGTTCTGAAATAACTAAAGACCTGTTCTTCAAAGTTTTAATATTTTTGTAGTGATAGCATCTAGTCTATTTTGGATACACAACGACTTCAAGGACACAGACTACCTTTCTACTTCATAGGAAAATATATTTTTCCAAAAATAATTCACATAAATCATTTCAACTAAATGATTGGTCAACTAAAGTTAAAGGAAAGAATCACACCTCTGTTAAACATCCTACAATGCTGATTAACTGATTAAAGTATCAATGATTGGGAAGAGCTGGAACACAGAGGCCAGAAGAGGACATTAGATTCCCTTGAATTGGAGTTACAGGCAGTTGTGAGCGACCATGTCCTCTGAAAGAGCAACCAGTGCTCTTAACCCAATGAGTCATTTATCTATGCCTCAAGTTTATTTTTATGAATGAAAATAAAATAGAGAACACATTTGAAAGTATATATGACTATATCAATAGATAGAGAAAATTTCACAAATATAAATGCCCAGGTTGAAAATCAAGATACAAATAAAACTTTTTAATGAGCCTTACACTTCCCTAAAGGATTAAATCTAGGCATGATTGCTGATATCATATCTCATTCAAGTTTCTACAACCAACACAAGCTCTCACAGTTTATACTTGGCACTTTACACAAAATACATACATGACGTTCTTCCTTAACTGCTTCATGTAGCTGAGCTGTGAATTCTGTGCAGCATAACAAGAATGATTTAAAGTCACTGGCAACCTTTCAAAAGGAACAGCAGAACAGAAAGTCACTTTCAGTTTAGAGCCCACATGTGTCTGTTTCTTTGTCTAGTCAACTGTTTTGAAAGTTTCTTAAATTTGTAATTTATTTCCCTTCAAACATGGATAGAAAGAATTCATGCTTCAAATGCTGTCCTAGAAAATCTTGCCAGAAATAACTGAGGAGGACAGAGAAGAGGAGTGCGCCACTAACGACAAGCTGCTAGCTATGTCTTCGCGTTCTCCACGATACAACTGCACAGACTCAAGCAGCCCACTTTACACTCCTGAAATTTTAGGGTGATTTAAAGAAGGTAAATATTGTTTAATTATCTCATGTTAGAAAGCTAATATAGGTCTGGGCAAGTAACTCACAGGTAGAATGCTTGTCCTTGTGTACCCAAGGTCCTGGGTTCTATCACAAAAATAGGAAAGAAGTAAGTGTGAACTACAACTTTTGACTCTAGATATGTTGGCCGAAAGCTGTATTCTCTCATCTATGAGTAGTTACAGATCAATACAAAGCAATGATTGAACTTCTTCTAGTAGAGCAGTACTTTGGATATCAGAGAATTGATCCGGGCTAAATAAGTCTTACATGTTTAGATTCAGTTAAGATTTTCAGAGTTTGTTCTGCATAAAGAGAATATTCACTGAACACTACACTTTTAGCACATTCATAGGAGCATGACCTGTGACACAAGCATGTTGCTCCAGCACTGGGAAGCTGAGACAGGAGAACCCAACTTGGGCTACCAACTTGATACCAGCTTGGGCTACAGAGAGTAAACAAGGGAAAGTACTGACATCCTGTCTCAATTTTTTTATTACATCTTTGTGTGTGTGTGTGTGTACAAGTGGAAGAGAACGACTTCCAAAACCTGGTTCTCCATATGGGGGTTCCAGGGATTGAGCTCAGGTCAGTCACATGTATGATACTAAGCAAATGTACAGAAACTAAAGAAATATGACTCCAATAACAATTGCCCCCAAACTGGGAACTATTGATATGCAAATCCAACAAAATGTGTAAACAATCTAAATGATAAGAAATTTTAAATGCTGGTAAAGAAATTCAACGAGACATAAATAAACGCAGAGATCAAGCATATATATGGAAAGATTCCATCCAGGCATATCAATAGATAGAGCCATATCCAATCTATTAAAATAATTTATGTAATAAAAGAATCATAGTCCATGATTAAGGTGTATAAACAGGGGCTGGAGAAATAGTTTAGCACGTGAAAGTGCTTGACACACAGGCCTGACGACTTGAGTGTCATCCCTGGAACCCGTGTACAGACGGAAGGAAAGAACTGACTCTGTCACAGAGTTATCTTCTGACTTCCACAAATGATCCATGGCACATACACATGTGCACATACACAATAATGATTACAAGTTTAAAATATTAAAATGAAAATGTAAACCTACATCATCAGGCCTGTGTAGCAAACACCTTCACCTGCTAATCTATTTCTCCCTATATACTAAAAGTATTCTATTTTCTAGCTTATTAGGCAGAAAAGAACAAATGTTTTTTAGATTTAACAGATATGTTTGCATATTTAATGAAAGCACCTATCCACATAATGATGGTAACCTCATTCATCCTAACAATCAGTTGTTTTTACATGTTTTTTAAGATGCAAATGTGTAAATGATCTAATGATAAGAAATGTTAAATGTTGATGAAAGAAATTCAATGAGACATAAATAAACGGACAGATCAAGCATATATAATGTACACAGCTGGTGCTCATGGAAACCAGAAGAGGACATCCTAATTTCTGGAACTTCAGTTACAGAGGTTGTGATCCATACAATGTGGGTTCTAGGCACTGAATTCTGGTCCTCTGCTGGTATAGCAAGCACTCCTAACCACTAAAACATCTCTTCAGTCCCTTATTTCACATATTTTTTTCTCTTTGTATGTGCGCAAGTACGTGTTTGTGGGGGGGGGGGAGTATGTGGGGGTGAGTGCCTGTCATAGCACACACATGTAGGTCAGAGGACACCCTGTGGGAACTGGCCCTCTCCTTCCATCATGTGGGTCCCAGGGATTAGACTAAAGCTGTCATCTTGCTGGCCCTAGAATACTTTTTTTAACATGACACAGAACACACAACTCAAGCGAAGCAGTCAAACTCAAGCAAGACTGAAAAGGGGACTAAAGATGGTTAAGACAGGGGCTGGCTGAGGATAGACACATTAGTATACTCGCGTCAAGTTTCACAGGAAGGCCATTCATTCCGACAGGACACACGGACTCCAGAGGGAAAGCTTAACCATTTCCAGTATAGAATTTCTCCCCACTGGTGTCACATCTACATACTGATAAAGATACTCCTTCCTTGTCAGTTTTTACTGCTGTTTTTTCTTCTCCAAATTCATCAGGAATTCCATAGGATTCTTCCATAGACGAAGCAATCTATGAAAAGAATACAACACAAATTGAATTTTTCATAGTCAAATTGTAAAACCAACCATGCCGTGACTTTATAAAAATCAATTTTCCCCTGCTGGGCATAAATATGAACTTCCTACCCTTCACCCATCAGGTGTCATCAAGAAGAAGCGCTAGTCAATGGTGTTGGTGTTGGACCCCCCCCTCCTTCACTACAGAGATGCTCCAAGACTCTGTCCTTCCTGTGCAGACAAGCATCTATCAGACAGCAGGTACGTGTGGGTCCACAAATGGCTGAAGCATTAAAACCAGTTTGCTCAGTGTATCTGTCTGAGTCTCCTATGAACAGAGTACTGAAAACAAAGCCATGGAGACCAGCAGGAAATCCCTTTTTACACAATATTCTCTGAGATAACAAACTTGGAGCCCCTAGTTTAACAGCAGGATGAACTACAGTGTATCTTATCATTGTTCTTCCTCACTTCATATCTGGTGAATTTTCAATTCAACAGTCAGTCATTATGGAAAAAGGAACTTTGAGATGAAAGGTTTTTTTCAAATTTTAAGTGCTATGTATGTTTCTGAAGTTCAGACAAGAGTTACCATAGCATGCTTGAGATTGTGAAAGACCTATGCTTACACAGTCCTGATGACAAAGCTGGCCTTAGCCTGGCAGCTGAGAAGCTGGCTTTCCAGAAGAGAGTCAGAGTGGATTACATCCATAAGCTGTTTGTACAGACAGTGTGGCTCATGATGAACACCTGCTTTATTTGGAGTCTGGAATTTTGGTATACACTAGACAGAGAGAACTTCGGTGAGGATCCCTTAAGACAACTCTCGGTACTGTTTCTAATGATTTTCCCTGGCACACATTCTACCTGTGCGGTCATGATTCATTGGACAGGAACTGAACATGCCCTGTGGGACTCCAGTCTTGGCTCTGGTTTACTCCTGATCTCCCTCCACATGCTGGATGCCATACACCTAATGATTGGTAGAACTAAATACTGAGTCCATTATGACAAAAGCTGATTCTCTTGCTTCTTACTGGAAAATCTCCAAACCTGAGGCTATCATAGGGACACCCACCCAGTATGTGAGCCAGTAAGTATCTTACCATTTTCAGGTTCCTGGTGACTTTCCTGATTATTTCATTTTCTTGTAATAATTCTCTTGTCTTACTTGATGGTATTGGCAAGGCAAACCGTATAATAGATTCTCCTGTGGGTGGAGATCTTAGGACCATTGGTTCCATTTTCGCATGTATTGACGTAGCACCATGTTTTTCTTTTGGCTTAGGTGATGCATTAATTAGTCCTTTTTTATAAGGTAATTCTGGAACACTTGCCAATTTCTTACTAAAGGCTGACAGATGCTTTGTTGGTTTCATTTTATGACCGATTTAGCTTCCAAATTATATGTAAAAAAATTAATGCTTCCTGTGAATAAAATATTAAGAGTTTCAAAGAAAAATCCAGCACATGTTAATCAATTAACAAAATTAAATTACGCTAATGAAATTCATATCTCTGTTTTGTTGTTCTTTAGCAGTTTACTCAGGCTACATTGTTATGGTGTGAAGATAAACTGTCCTGCACAGGACCCTGTATTTAATGTTTGCTCCCCAAATAGTGGCACTATCTTGTGAAGCGTGGCCTAGCTGAAGGAGGGTTGACAGTTCACAATTCTTCCTGAGTGCCTCCTTCCCTGCTTCCTGTCTGCCACGGTGTGGAAAGCCCCATCCTCCACATGCTCCCTGTCATATTGCTCTCTCTTACTTCAGGCCCAGAAGCACAGACGGAGGTGATCACGGGATGAAAGCTCTGAGACTGAGCCAAACAGATAATTCCTCCCATACATACTCAGCTCAGGGAATTTGTTCCCAATACGCGAAAATAACTGAAACGTACACCAAGCCTCTTCTGGGAGCTGCCACTGTGTCTCTGACTGTTTCTAACTGCCACAAAACAATGAAAATTACTCCAAGAAGACACTGAGACCCAAGCAGGACAACTGAAACATTAAAAGACTCATCATTTAAAGCTGAAATGTATTTATATACCCCATCGTTCCCATTTTGCATGTGATTAAACTGATCTCTGAGACGTGAATCACAGGACAACGCACTAAGCTATGAAGTGCTATGGTTGGAATTCAAACAAAGACCAAGTTGCCTAC
Organism: Eospalax fontanierii; assembly: GCA_035773235.1. Taxonomy (NCBI): domain Eukaryota; kingdom Metazoa; phylum Chordata; class Mammalia; order Rodentia; family Spalacidae; genus Eospalax; species Eospalax fontanierii. The sequence continues at coordinate 63,163,560 of CM069540.1, read as the reverse complement.
ACATCCTGTTTCCTTTACATACTGTCTCTTCCAAGTATATATCTTTAGAATTTATAGTAGTCTGTGTAGTGGCAGTGATACATTAGATGGTAGAAGAGTCCAGTGCTTTCACAGGCCTCATTTCTAAGGAGCCTAGTCCCATTCGTGAGGGCATTACTCTGATGATATCATGACCTTCCAGGGCTGCGAACTCCTGACACCATTCTCTTGGAGGTCAGGATTTCAACATGAATTCAGGGAGAGGGGCCCAGATATTTAGAGCATGAGAAACACCTAGCATCAACAGTGAAGCACAACACTTGTGCACGCACACATACTTTTCTTCCATTCCTGAGTGGTGCACAGGTTAAAGATGGGCTTATGACCATTTCCTATTAATACATTATCAGACAGAGCAGCTATTGCCCACAGTTCATATGAGCCCATAAGGCAAAGCAATATGACACAAGAAAAACGGGAGCATTAGAAAGTAAAAATCACAGCAGCTAAAATGACGTAATGAAGATCATTCCAGAGAGACTAAACAATGCATGAAGACACAGAGAAAATATCTGCACTATAAAATGGTTTGAAGTGCTTTTATAGATCCCAACACAAATGGTACCAAAAAAAAAAAAAAAACAAAACCAGCCAACATAATTGATAGAACCTCTGCAGAATAAGTTAGTAAGAGGGAGTCAGAACAAGAAGATACATTAGAGATCAACAGAGAATATAAGAAGTAAAGAAGAGAATAGTAGAGAAATGAAAACATAACTAAGAGACCACGGAACTGTGTAAGTATCAACAGCCAGAAAACAAGAACTCCAGAGGAAAAGAAGAATGAAAAACGGGAAGAAATGCTCAAACAGGCAATGAAGATAAATTCCTCAGGCCTAAAGAGTCCTGGAATGCACAGACCAAAGCATTCACAAATCACCAACAGGACTCAGACAAGAGCACACAGTTAAGCACATTACAATGAAATGTATGAGGTCAAAGAGAAAATTGAAAAAAAAAAAAAAACCTACAGAAAGAAACTGAGACCTACAAAGGAGGGAAAAGTGAGTGGAAAAGGTTATTTAGTGATAGCTCTTTACTAAACTTCACTCTCTGTCGGGACTGAAGAATGAAAATATTTCCCAGTGAACCACCGAGGGAGTATGTGGGGCTGAGGAAATGGCCTGTGGCTGGAGCCCTCATCCCCTGCTAGGGCCACAGATCCGGTGACACTGGAGCAGAGCCTAGTGCAGTCTGCAGTAGGACTGACGAGTGTGAGTTGTGGAAGTCCTCCGTGCTGACCTCCCCTCATCCACCATTCCCCAGGCCTGGCCAGCAGGCTAGAGCTTGTGCAGGCACCGAAAGGCTTGTCCCAGATCTGCACTCTACACTGGCTCCCTTTAAACTCAGGACAGAGACCACAGATCATCCATGTCCCAACTAGGTTCCCAGGCTCAGTGTTTTCTGGGCACCCGGGTCCGGGTTGTACTAGCTGGGATCCCCTCCTGAGGCCATTTCTCCAGCCGAGAATTAGAGAGTCCCCAGTGTGTGCCCTGCAACTACTCCACTCCGATTCCAGAACAAGACTCTTCTCGCTCTCCACTGGAAATCCTGTCTCAGAGGTCCAGCTTGCTCTAGGCTTGTGAGTCCTTCCCCAGCTTCCGGAGTGCACAGAAACTCTGGCTACAAAGCAGACGCTTTTTGCTTTGACTCGTCTCTTTTCCCTTCAGGAGACACGACTTGACCTCATCCTCTGGACTGGTTCTCTACACTGGGGGATTTATTCATCTGGTCACCTCCTTGGCCATCTCAATGTGACCTCCCCACACAGGTGAAGTGCAGCGTCCCCTGTGCTGCGTTCTCCGACTCCCAAGGGGATCTGGTCAGTCCAGATGCTGTGTAGGAGTTACCTGTCCCAGGGCTCTGGACCAGGATTTCCAATTCTCCAAGCAGCTCCAAGGCAGAAAAAGAATTGGGCAGGCAGGAACACGGCTGTCCTACTCCCCACACACAGGAAGATGAGACAGTGCCTGAGCTCAGTGAGATCAGCTTGCAGGGAGACAGTTCCAGAAGCCCCAAAACAACTAGAGCAGCCACCAGCTGATTCACACAGAGCCTCCTCAGAGGAGGAAGGAGATGATGGGCTACTGAATGGCATTCCCTTGTCAAGGGAGAATACTTACTGTGCAAGGTGCTGAAAGATGTGTTATTCCCTCTGTGCCTTCATCTTTCACACAAGGCCTGCGTCCTGGATTATGCTGGCTTGGTGTGAGCGCCCCTTACGCTCAAGGGAGATCTGGATGCCCTCAATGAAGAATTGGAACAATGGAATCTAATCAGAAAGAGTCACTCCAGGAGATACACATACTTAACGAAGAACATCTGAGTAAATAAAAACAACTGGAGGAGCCTGAGTGGGGAGCCGAGTTCTAGCCAACTATGGGTCAGCATCATGGAAACGAGCAAGCAGCTTTTCCTGCTGACTTCAGAAGTAAAACACACCCAAGCCATGTTCAGCGGTACTCTTAGTTTGTCTCTCACCCTAGAGGGACTTCAAAGGAGAGGAGCTTCCATGGTCAATGTCTTAAGCAGTGCCCACCTTACTGTGGAGGCGACACACAAAATGGAATCTACAGAAGGGACTATCACAGAGTATAGAGATGAGTGGGAACACCTGTATCATCCATCACCCTCAGTCACCTCTGAAGTTGACAGTGAACCCCATGCTAAGAATCTGAAATTGCAGGATCAAAACCAATGATACTTGTTAGATCTCAGGGTCTGTAACTGCTTCACAAATCAGAACACGCACACAAGCACACGACACGCACTCTCAGTTTCAAGTGCTGGTAGGCTATCCATTGCTCTCAGAAGACCCAAATCTTGTCCATCATCCAGGAGTCAGATGGGGCCAGACTGCAGCAGGAAGCATAGATCACATATTAACTAACATTGCAGTCCTGTGGTGTAGGATCCCCTCACTGCCTTGAGATGTTTAAGAGTAGGTACCCTACTGTGTATGGTGGAACACCGCTGTGCTATGTATGGAGTTAATAACTCCCTTAATAAAGCTCCCTCCAAAAGGGCCTTCTGTCTCTGAGTCTTTCTTCTCAATCTCTTCTCTGTCTCCCTAAACTCTAATGACACTATCAAAATACAAAAGAAGCAGATAGTTCAAATTCTCAGGTATCCAGGTGGAAGGAGAAACGGCAGCTGATCAGTGCTCACAGACAAACTTGAAAGACTGCAGGTTAGGAACAAATACAGAGTTGCACCTGAAAGCTTAAGCATTACCAGACATTTCACAGCTTCTTGGAAACTAAATTAAAACCTGTATCCTTATTAGAGATTTCTAGCATCAAAGATCCACAAGACTGACCAAGACATTGATGGGATGCTGATCTGCTTGGCACGAACTCTGGAACTCCCTAGAATCTGACATTCCAGGACCAAAGACCTTCAGAATACTTGATCCCAACGGACATGAAAGATGGCCCTTCCTGGATCTCCCAGTACCTTGAGGTATCTAGTCTCATCAAGCATATTTGGAGATAGATGCGTATGTTGCACTTCCTAAACTGACTGACTTAACAAAAACATCACTGTACTAATTTGTCATCCAGTAATCCTCTAAAGTACTGGAACAAACGCACTCCCATCTTTTAACTTATTGACTAGGCCACAAAGAAGTTATGTTTTAAATAGAAAATAATTTTAATTATAATGTGCAGAAAGCCATGTTTCCTGAAGTTCGTAAGATCTTACGCTTGTGCCTAGAAAAAAAATTAAAGTCCTTGTTTTTTCTTCCTTCCTGTTTTTAAGGGGAAGATATTTTTTAAAAACCCCCCAAAAAATATAAAAAGAAATTAAGTTACCGTTTACATTTCACATAAATTTGCCTTGAATTAACTGCAGTTTGTAGAGCCTCAGACGATATCGTTGTCTTAAAATACAGGATATTTCTTAGTAAATATTTAAATGAGAAGGATGGCTTTGAACAGGACGGGAACAAATGACATTTGAAGAACAATTGATTACATGATCCGAGCAGAAGCTGAAACTGTGTCCGCATCTGCTTAGAGCATCCCTTAAGACCCAGACGCAGAAGTAGGGTTTGGTCTGGGGGCTTGAGTGTTGGTTCAGGGGGTGATGCTGGGCAGACAGTGCCAGCTCCAGGATCAGAAATGTCAGGCTGTGGTTCTTTGTATCTATTCTTCATTAATCCCAACCTGAGAATCACAGAAGCCTTGCTGGGAATTTTTTTTCATGTCTTGTTAATTCTTTTTCAGGGTTTATAAGCACAAAAATAATCCAGTAGGGGACTGCATTTTCCCATTCACTGCTCTAGACTGTCTTCCCAATCTACCCACTCAAGCCTATTTTGAAGCTCACACTAGCTCCTGCCTTGATGATATAGGTCTCCACTCTCATCACTGTCATAAACTGAAGTTGTGATTTTTGACTCTGGAAATCACACCCTTTGAGACTACTTGGGCCTAACCAAAAATGTGATTTATTTCTTGATGGCATAACTAAAGTTGAAATTTATAAAATGAAACATGTGAACTTGTCTTTTTATAGTGATCTGCTTGCAAGTAGCTAGCTTTTCTGCCCAGAGGATGCTGAACTCCTGCAGGCAGGCCTGGAATTTCAGGTGATGGTATTGATATGGAGTCCTTTCAAATCTAAGAAGCCAGAGCAATGCTTCTGTGAGCACTTCGAGCACCTCTGTGACCTTGGTGAGAAATATCCCTGGATGGGAAGGAATTACAGACACATCACCTGTATGTTGAAGAAGACTTGCAGTGTTGTCCCTACTATCTTTAAGCAACACAAAGGGAAAATGTTGTAAATATCAATGTGGCTTTACAGGAAGAACTAGATAAGTGTTCATGGCAAGACAGCAATATTTGGTCCATTTTTCCCTATCAGCTATGGATGCTTGCTGACCAGTACCCCAAACCTTTAAAAGATGGTATTTTTCTCTACAGTGCATTCAGCTAAGGTCTAACTTGAAGGTTTTCGAAGGACTAGTACAACTTAGACTTTTCACATGAGAGTGCCTGCTTGTCTCATTATCCTTTATATTTATCCTAGTTAGGGTTTTTGTACTAATATTTTCCTTATCCATCAATGTTACAACCATGCAAAAGTTAAAACATCTTAAGATTATCCTGGCTGTTCAGGTAGCATGAAAATAACTTCGTCTTCCGGCTCCTTCCACTCCCCTCGCTTTATACACCCTTTCAGATTTTGTAATTGAGTTCTAAGAATGAATTGTAAAAGAGAATAAACCAATGAAAAATTTGAAACTTCACGCAAAGATTAGCCTGGGCAGAGTGGCACAAGCATGTAGTCTGTCCCCGTACTTGGGAGGCAGAAGCAGGGAGATCATGGATTTGAAGCCACACTCGGCTACACAATGGAATCTGTGTCAGAGAAAGAGGGGAGGGCAGGTGGGAGGGAGTAAAGCTGATACAAAAATAATAGCATTCACACCTAGTCTGGAATATGTGAGATGCCCATCCACAGTGTTAACAGATTAAAGGTTACTAGATTAGAAAAACAGAAAGAATCAGTCATTCTACAAAAAATGAGAAAACACAAGGATACATTGTAACATAATAGATATGGCTCAAGTTTGGGAGAGGCAGGATTTAGTACTCAGAGGGTCATCTAATATATCTCAAGAGCTCATAACAGGTTTTCTAATTAGCACTAATGGAAAAAATTCAATGTACACTGTTCACACATTCATGTAAAATGTTAATACAAGATTACACAGTAGACTACATAACGACTAAACACAAAAGCAAGAATAAAAATCAGTGACAGTATAAAATAAATCATTTTGTAAAAATATTTACAGACTAAATTTCTCAATTATATTGGGCATAATCTCGAATGTAAGAAAATAATAGTTATAGATAGAACTCCACAGTGGTAGTATTTAAAAATGTGAAACTTTAGCGTGACTTTTTACCCAAAAAAAGACATTGCTGATAAAACATTACACTCCTGTCTAGGAGACTTCACAGACAAAATTGAAACACACATACCCAGACACTGGTCTGTATGTCTGAGAAAAATATGTCTGCGAAAAATGGAAGTGTTTGTCTGGGACCTGAAGGACAGTAACAATTCCAGGAAGTGAGAGAAACAAATGCCTACCTGATCTAAATCCCAAAGAGACTGTCAGGGAAGAAGTAGAGGGCACAGGAACTCAAGAGCTGTATGTACAGAATTCTGCTCCAATAGGAAGTAAAGAGTGTCTGAGTGGAGGGAGGAAATATCCACAAGAGGAGAGGGGTTTAGTGAGAGAAAGTCACAAGTTTGCTTTCTGCTGTGGGATGAACTGTGTTCTTCCCAGAAATAGGACCAGATCCCATGAGCCTGTCTGGATTGAGGGTGTTTGCAGATGCCCTCAAGTTGAGCTCATCTTAGATGAGAGCCGGCCCTGATCCCAGGACTTGCTTATGAAGAATAAACCCAGAAGAGGAGACACAGAGAGGAGAAAGAGAATGCCCTGGGATGGCAGGAACACGTTGGGAGTGAAGACTCTAGAGCCAAAGGACAGCAAGGACTGCCCACAGCCAGCAGCAGTTACAGAGCAGGGCATGCTCACCTCTAAGTATCTCCAGGGAGAACTGACCTTGACCACACCCTTGACTTTCTTCTACCTCCACCTACAGAACTTCTGTTTGCCCACCACCAAGTCTGCTTCTTTCTTACATTAGCCCAAGAAACACAAAGGTGATGGAAATAAAATAATGGAAAGATCTCTGTCTGAGTGGTTGAGATTCAGTTGCTAGAATAACATCCTGGAGTAAACGAGAGTTTTAAACAGGGCAACATGCTTCAGACTGATACAAAAACTTTGTTCTGGGGACAGGCAGGATGTGTTGTTAGTCCAAAAGGCCAGAGAAAGAGGATACACTGATTTGGCCCTGGAAAACAAGCCGTAACAAATGCCCCTGTACCATCCACATAAGCACAGCAGTTTACCTCCTAAAAACACAGGAGGGGGCTCTGCTGTCACCATTCACTGGCTTGTCACTTCCCACCTATGACACATGCTCAGTGGTCTGACCACTGGAGAGCAATCTGTTCATTTAAACCCTGAGAAGGGGTTGAGGATTGAGGAGAGGGTGTTTGGTAAAGTAATGAAGGGCCTTAGATTCCACATCCAGAGAAACAAACAGGCTGCCTTGGTGGCCATTATGCGACAGAAAACCCATCCAGGATGTTCTTGGCAGAGGTGCTCCTGAGCACCTTCCCATTTCCCAGAGGGCAGCACCTCCCACCGGCTCCCCTGTTGGAGCTGTACCTACTGAGGCTGTTGGAAGTGGGCTTACTGGGTAGCTTCGCTTTGGGCAGACAGGCTGTGACAGTCTATTGGTCTCAGAAAGTTGTAAAGTCCGAGTTTACTGTACCTCCCGGAAGGAAGTCAGCAAAATCTCCAGATGTCAACACAGCCCCCGTACAAACTGACATTTGTGCTTAAGGGAAAGGTGGGCCTTTGCGCTCAGGGCGGTAACAACCGACCACAGGGCGCACGCCAGGCCCATCCTGATGATCCCTGGAGCAGCAGAAACGACGGTGGGCGCGCGCCAGCCCCACTCGGACCCCTGCTCCCAGGGCGGCAGAAACGACTGTGAGCACGCGCCAGGCCCACCGGACCTTTGCTCCTGGGCGACAGGACACCACTTCCTGGCCCACAGTAAGCCCGGGCTGCAGCAAAGACAGTAGAACACACTAAAGCCTCTGACTCTGCAGACTATGTTCCCTAGCAGCTGCAAGTCAAAGGTGCGTTCTTGTAATCACTAAGCCTAGAACAGCGATGCGGAATCCTATCCAAACCAAGAAATCTCGAGGTGTCCTACCAGGAGACAAAGTGCAGTTTTCCTAATGCGAGAAGAGAGCGTGGCAGCGAGTAGATCTGATTTGCTTTAACGGCTGTTGATATTCTAAAAACAAGCAGGAGATTTTTATGTGGGATTAGGAAAGTGAACTATCGACAAGCTAGCACAGATTCCGCATTTGATCCTAAAATCTGAAGTACCAACAGTGTCGCTGGTGTGGATTGTGTGCAGATGGATATTTGCATGAGTAAACAGTGAATATGCCTATTGAAGAAATACTTTAGAAAAAATAAATCTGGTTTACTAAAATTGCCTGGGTTTAGTGTCTTTTCATTGTTTATTTATTTCAATACGTTATTTGTTATGTTTATTTTATGTGTATGAGTGTATTGCCTGCTTGTATGTATGTGCACTGGTGTTATACAATGCCCACAGAGCTCTGAAGAGTCTGTAACACTAGTTCCAGTAGATCCAACACTCCTCTGTCCTCTGCAGGCACTGCATGACACGGGTGTACTTACATACATGTATGCATAACACTCATACACAAAAAATAAAAATATATTTAAAAAGTAATTTCCTACCTTTAATTTCAGGTTTATCATGACATAATTTTACACGTTATTTCACATATTCTTCCCTATATACAGACATGTCTAATAGAGTTACATCGATACAGTAAATTATAGATATCGATATAATAATTTTAAACTATAGATTTTTGTCCTACTCCTAAGAGCTAAAGACCCCTGTACTATGCAGTATGGCATATTCTATTTAAGGCCAGCTACACAGGACATGGGGCCCATAGTTTGAAAATGCTGAAATGTAACCTTCCTCTACCAATAAATACCTTGAGCTACACTAGTGTTTAAACCACAATTATAGGGGCAGCTTAATCACCATATTCACTTCACAGCTACTGCTGCTGAGAAGTCATACTAGGAGTGTGAACACTAGCAATTTTCCCTGGTCTTACTAACAGATAAAAACCACAATCTATAGAAACTAAATATTTTCAACTCAAACAACAGACTTCATAATTATGATAATTATCATGAAATTTACTCCCTTTAATACATGCCAGTAAAGTCCTCACAACAACAGTGATGGGTCACTGTACCTCACAGTACTGTTAGGATATTAATAAAACACCATCTAGCTCCACATCACTCCTAAAGACCAAAAGTATCTGAATTTCAGTAATATTGGGAATAATGTTTCTAAAATAGAAACAATTGTACCAATTCTTAGTCTTTATCAAGTTGTCCCTCAATTAACCCCAATCTAATACTTATTTTCATTGATTCATCCAATTTTAGCAGGAGAATGAAGCGAACTAAAGAAAACTCAGAAATGAAAAAATCTTAGCATACATATCTGTCAATGGTACCTACTATCACCTATAATTCACTAGTAATATTACTTAACTTCTTAATTTATATCCTATTACCTCTTTCAATACTTTAAACTTGTTAAAAGTTTTATTATTTATTTATTTTATGTGCATGAGTGTTTTGTCTGCATAATGCACCTAAGTTACACAATTCCCATGGAGGCCAGAGAGGGCCTGGATTCCTGGCACCGGAGTTAAGGACAGTCGTTATCCATGGAAGTGCTGGAAATCGAATCCAGGTCCTCTGGAAGAGCAGCCAGTGCTCTTAACCACTAAACTGTCTCTCCAGCCCCAATATTTTGAACTCTGTATCAATGCAAACATAGCTACATCATCACCATCTCCTCTATGAAATAAATTACATCCAATAACCTAAACCATCCTAAAAACTATTCAATCACTTGAATGTCTTAAGAAGATTTCTACTGAAATCAACTGTCACTGAAAAAATACCAAAGAGCAAGGTGAAAAGATGCCTCAATGGTTAAGAGCAGCTGCCTTTGTACCAGAAGACACAAATTCATTTCCCAACTTGATGTCAGGCAGCTCATAACTGCGTGTACCACCAGTATCAGCTGTCTAATATTCTCCTGGCCTACATGGGCACCCACACACAGGTGGCTTGCACACACATGCACAAAATGAAAAAAAATTAACAAAAAGAATAAAAACCATTATTGTTCCATTTTGGTAGCTACTCTAGCCTTAAGTTATTCTCTTATATAGAATGAATTTATTAAACATCTTCACCCTCATTTCAATCTATCAGCACATATAACAATAAAGGTAATTTTAACTTTCAGGGAAAAAAAGCTTTCCTGCCCCTCCACCACCTATCCCAGCCCCTCTATCATTCTTGATTGGCAAGTTTAGGTGTAATTCAGACCAAGAGATTTCAATGTTCATAACATTAACTTCCAATGTTAAAAACTGCAAGAAATTATCTCACATCAATGGAATGAAAATTAAATGCTTTAATTAAACTAAATTCTCATTACACAGATGGGATCTGACCCTAAGACATTCAGTTATCAGCTAAATACCAGAGTCAGCTGGCTTTGGTCTACTGATATCAGGAGATAATGGTGGTGGAAGAAGCCCAGGCTGCATTGAAGTTGTTCCTTTGAATTTTCAATTTAATATGAACATAATAAATATATAACAATAAATTTATAATATATATTATATATGAATTTATAATACAAAATATAATAATAAAATTTCAATTTAATACTTCAGCTCAGAATTGGTTAAAGGAGTACTGAACGTATTTCTAGATTTAGTCTTTGCTTCCTCAGTCATCTTCCCTATGTTCACTAAACACTATTTTCTTTTTAAAAAATATTTGATTTTTATTTGTATGAGTGTTTTGCCTGAATGTATGTAAATGCACCTGTATTGTACAATGCCCACGGAGGTCAAAGGAGAGCATTGAATTCCCCTGGAACTTCAGTTGTGGAAGATTGTTAGCTGCCATGTGGGTGCTGGGAATCAAACCCAGGCCCTCTGCAAGAACAGTCAGTGCTCTTAACAGCTGAGCCATCTCCAGCCAAATACTGACTAGTTTTAAGAAACCAGAAAGGTAAGAGAACCCCAGACCTTCTATTTGGAGATGGAGCTGGAAAAGTGAGAACTTCCCTAAGTATGCTAATTCGAGCAGAACTCTAACCCTGCGGGAATTTACCAAAACAAAACCTTTGGAGAACTGTTACTTCCCAAGCATGCTTATAATTTCTTTTATGGCAATACTGATAATGTATTGTATTCTCACAAGAGAAGTCAGTAGCCCATTGCTCCTAGCGACGAGTGGAGTCCTGATATAGTACTACCCCAAACAAATGTTTTACACTTTTATTTTACCAGCTTCTTTTTTTTACTGTAAGGAGTTGAAGCCTGTCGAACAGTGTGTTTACCATTAGCTGAATACTGAATCTACACAAGGACATCCACTAATGGTTTCCACAGTATTATGAGCTTTGGTCTATTTACTTAGGTTGATTTGTTCTTTAAGAGACTTACCTGGGTCTCTATCCAGTTTCTCTGCAGGTGTCATATTACGTAATGTATACGACCCTGTAGTCCATTTCAACTGTGTTACCTCTAAAGGACAGAAATTCTTTCATTAATTATTTTCAGTATATACACTCAACAAAATATGAGTCAAAATTCACATTTCTGTTATACATATTGGTGTTAAGTGTTTCTTTCACACAGCTCTCTCAGATGATCTGAGCTACTTTGATGACTCCTTGATGACGCAGATGCCTGTGTTGTGTGAGGTAACAGAGCACCACTACAATCTCTTCCTTCACTAGCAGCTCTCCATTAGTTACTGTTTAGTTTCCAAGAAGAAACACCAGGCAGTTTTAGAGGGAAGAATTTATTTGGCTCATGGTTCCAGAGGAATAAGAGTTCATGAGTTCACCATGGCTAGGGAGGCATAGTGGGAATGACCTGCAGCAGAAAGCAGAGGTCTCATCTTCAAGCAGTCACAGGAAGCAGAAACAGCGAGCTGGAAATAAGGTAAGGCCAGGAACTCTCAAAAACAGCCCCCAGTGACATGCTTCCTCCAGCAAGGTCACAGGTCCTACATCTTCCAAACAGCACCTACCGATCGGTGACAAAGTATTCAGATACTTGGAGACAAAGGCATTCATTGCTCCTTCAAACAACCACAAGCACTAATCATAGTAATCTCCATGATCAGAGAAGCATTTGCTTCAACCAGCAATCAAGACTGATTACAGAGAAGTCCCTTATCACACCTGTATGGTAAATTCAAGATTCTCTCTGAGGTTTTTTTTTCCTATTGCTTCATTCGGCAGCAAGTCCTACCCTCTGACCAGTAAAGGGCAGGAAGGTGGGGAGAAAGGAGGAACAACATGGCAGTGAGTCTTGGGGAGGCATAGATTGAATCCAGGAGGGAAGAAAAATGTCTTGGTCCCAGACCCATGCAGAAGGCCAAAACCCAGAAGGCTGCGTTCCAAGTCCCTGCTGTCCTAAGGATCATGTGAGTGGAAGCGAGATGCTGACTGGGATCGGACATAGAGCCCCATGACAAAGGGCTTTGCGCCCGGAGGAAAGAGACTTGCACGCCACCCTTATGGTGGCTTTAGGCTGGTGGGTCACTGGTAAAAATGACTTTATGGCTTACCTGAAATAAATCAGTCTCTCTAAACAGAAGATCAGTTTCCATTTTATCCAGCTGGATTAACCAGACTCCGCCAGCTAAGGCGTGGAGAATAAATTTCATGAGACAACACCACACCCTGGATTAACTGTCATATATAAAAGCAGACTAAGAAAGGAAGGAAATGAATCCCTAAACTATAATACTTTCAAGCCATCTCCACAATCTTTATGATTTTTCTCTTAAAAGAGCATTGGTATAATTACTGCATAACTTTCTCAATTTATAGGATAATCCCCTGTATGTCGTTACGGTTTTTCAACTGGGATTGACACCTAGTACATAAGTATCAAGAATTTTCTGTATTGGTCAGACCTGTAATTGCTGGATTCAGACATAAAATTATCATTTGCCCATTTCTTCTCTAAGGAATCCCTTTTCCACTGACTTCCTGTCCTATTATTATGTAATCTATAAACCAATTTTTCTAATCAATACTCATAACGGTTGACTAACATCTGTCATCACAAGAGGTCATTTAGTAGTGCAATAGTGTAACATCAGTCAGTCCAACAACTGATTTAACAAACATTTTTATTCTAAATCCACTAAATATTCTTCAGCTCATAGTAGCTTTAATACAAATACACGTTAACCTTATTAGTAGGCCTTCATTGACAATATCTACTGTTCCACCAAACCCAGGCTTATCATAGAAACTACCCAAGACCCTGACAACTCACAGGAGTAGGCTCAGCTTCACTTCGAATATATGGCCTAGGTAGTTCACATCAATTCAACTAAACTTGGTCTTATGAATTCATTAGCAATATATCAATGTTTATGTGTCAACGTTTATGAGCATTTTGAGGGCAGTTTATTTGTATTGTTCAAAAATGCTTATGTTATAGATTAATTCTACTTATTGTTTCTTAAGTATTTTCCTTCAAAGGATTCTCCTGAACTTCCCAGCACTGAAGTCCTCTTCCTTCACATGAATTGGGACAATACTGTCTACTAGAAATAACCCAGTTAACCATTAGATGTTTCTATATTTAATACTTCTCAGTATCCATCCTCACATGTCTCAACTACAGGAGTCCACCAAAACCTAACAATAGTAAAATCAAAATCATAAAATACGAGCTTTATTAATCAAGTTTTCTTAGGTGCTCACCTGTAGGGCACTAAAACGGGGGAGACATGAATAATCGCCTGCTCACCCCAGACAGGGATCGGGTGACACACCAAATTAAGGCTATCATAAAAGTCCTATTTGGTGAACCAGTGAGTTTCAATTACGGTTACTTACAGGAAAAGAAATGCCTGAAAGAGAGCTGTATCTCCAAAGGTCCACCTTATCTCCAAAGGTCCACCGCAGTGTAGGCGATAACTCACCAGAGCAGGAAACCTGGAGCACACCAAAGAATCTGCAGATAGCTCAATAGGCTGCAGATGGCCCTTTCCAAGTAGTTCAGCTGCTCTGAGCCTCTTCCAGGCAGCTCAGATGGTCTCTGCTGCTTTCAGACAGCTTGGGTGGTCTGATAGGTTCTCCCAGCAGTCCTTAGAACATATAGATGCTTAGGGAAAGAGAAGCCCAGAGACTTGTATCAACTTCAGAGACTTTCTGAAGCTACTGAGTTGTTTACTTCTGACCTTAAGGAACTTTCCTGATGGGCGGAAGCTTGTAGCTCAGAGAAAATTGCTACATAGTATTACTTCACACTTTTTCAAACTTCAGAATAGTATAAATGCCTTTCATCTTTTGCTGTGGAATTCACGAATGGAGTCTTGATAGCTGTAAGATTTTACAGATTATATACGATTATTGTACCAGATTTTCCATTAGAGTGTTTATTACATCAACTAGAATTACACTTGAAACCTAACATAGGTTCTTGGAGTCATTGCTTTCTACAGTATTTTGTTAACCCAGAAGGACTATTCCTACATATTTCTATCTGTTGATGAGGATATTATTTTCTTGGTATTAATTTAGTAGTTATTTTTCAGTCAGTTCTGATAAATCCCCTCCCCCCCAAAATTAAGAAAATCTTCATGAATCCTAATTTTGAAAAGCTCCTAAGCAATTCTAGTGCCTTCTCTGGAATTTTGATAACCACAAATAAATGTATAGCTGAAAAAATAAACACCACATCAACATGGATTTCACCTCATTAGGATCAACATAAGTTCCAATTTCTGTAATTTTAATTACAGTTGATGGAGTGCCACAGCTGCAGAAGAGCCACACAACCGGCTCCTCCTGCCAGGATGTTTCTCTGCCTTCCTTGTGCCACTGTTATCAGCTAGCCTCATCTGAGCTGCAAGAGCTTCTTTGTTTTGTTCAAGTAAACAACTTCATGAAAAGGTACCATGTGTTTCCCAAGGACACCTTAACTTAGACTCCACACCTGTGTATGCTCCCTTTGTTTACAGCTCTATATAACCTACAACAATCCCTCCTTCCTTTGCACAGCATGTATCTCCACAGAAAGGCTATTGCTCCCTTAGTAAATAAACACAGTTCAGTCTGCTGCAAGATCTGGCTCTGGTCATTTATATAAACAATTCTTTCTCTGTTCTCCTAAATCCAACACTAATGTTAGTGCAGTTCTTTAATTGGACTCAGAAATTCCTCTGATACTTCCCCTTCCCAGGGCCCAAACCAACCAACTTAAAGGTATTTATGAAAATAACACAAATCCTAACTGTAATCCATACACTATGTTTGATTTGCCAATTAAAGAAAGACTAGAATGAACTGGACAGCATGGAGGACGTTATTAAATTATGAATTTCCTCAATTAGAAAACATGACACTTTTAGGCACTCTATTGTTCTTAGAGGTGTCCTCTTATGCTCAGTCAAAATATTTTCTGTATTTATTATAGAAGCCCCATTGTCTTAAATACCCATTAGTACCATGCAACACAAGTGTGAAAGAGCTGAGATTGCCCTCCAGGCTCAGCTGGTTTAGAACCCCGGTCCTTCCCATGGCAGAGAGGCAGCTCCCTCTGTGTGAGCAAAGACCTTTCAAATGTTAATTGTCCCTGCCTGGCTTTACCTTCAGTGCCTTTAGAAACTGATGCAAAACTTCTGGGCAGTTTTTCTTTTTTCCTGTGTTCTGCTCAGGGAATTCCAGAGGCTGGAATGGAAATCCACGGAAGTGTCCCAGGGGGTCGGGTGGCAGCTGGGCCCCCAACATTCTGGCTGCATGTCTCTAATGGTGGCCATTTTGGCCTGTATGGTAATAAAGGATATCCCCTCCCATTAGATAGCTCCACAGCAGCAAGCACATCAGGCAGATTCCCTGCACTTTGTCTTTAATGATAGGACACTGGCCCCTCCCCAAATGTGCGCTGAGAAACCAGCACAGACTTTGCATGCTCTGGCTTCTCTTAGCCCTTGGGCAGAGTTTCATCCAACCCGCCCTCCCTAGATGCTCCAGCAACAGTTTTATCCCTTTGCTTAAGATTTGATTTTATTTCGGATTTTGACTTTTGTATTCTAGGACCTTGGTTATTTCTCCTTTTGTCTAATCCCTTCTAAAGTAAAGTTGGATCATGCTGCTCCTGGCCATGCCTCCAAGCTTCTTCTATCACCTGCTCATGGTCGCTATGGCCTCATTCTGCAGGCACCCCAGCTTTTGTTACCTGCCTTACCCTGGAGCAAAAGCGCAACAACTACTTAATAGGATTTCAGCCTTTTTTGCTTTCAGTTTGCTTGATTGAGGAAATAGCTTTCTGGTAGTATACTTGCCTACCATACCTGAGGCTGTGAGTTCATATACCCACTTACATCTCCCATGCATAGCATTTAAACAATGCAGATAGCTATGTCCTGTTAAGAATAACTAAGGGATAAACTAATTTCAACAGAAGTTGAAATTCATCTTATGGTATAAAATGTCTATAACAAAAGTAGCTCATGGAATTCTCTATTTTCTCAACCTACAAAAAAGTCACTAAGACAATTCACAGTTCTTGGAGAAAATAAATAACAATCTATGCCTAAAATTCCTCAGTTAGTAATTTATGCTAAAGATTGTAAACTTCAATTTGATAATGTGTTACCTAAAACAAGGTTTGTGGTTTTTGTGTTTTCCATAAGGTTTAACTAGAGACTTATAACGTATAATATATACAGGGGTAATATTAATCCATTACTTTATCTTATGTTTGTAATTTGCATTCCATGTTCTTTTAGTACTCATCTGAGCCATAAATAAGTGCCTCCTTAGGAGGAAACTTACATTGGTTCTAGATCAAAGTGCCTAAAAACAAATCCTGACTTCAAGACTCTCAAGTCCAGCCTTGCAACCAAAAGAAAAACAAGGAGGAACCCAACATATGGATGCTCTTGGAAGTTCTAAGGAAAAAAATTCTAATTGACTTTAACATGGACATTTGAACTTTTTCCTTGTTGACTTTTCTGGTTTCCTATCAGGAATGTATAATGCTAACTACTCTTGCCTTTAATAGTTATGCAGTTCAGGGGTCTTTTAGATAGACTCACTGACGGGGTTCTCCCATTGCCACAATCTATGTCCATTCTCAGCTTTCGAAGAAGTCAGAGTGGTCATCACCCCAATTCCCTATTGGCAATTGGGGTTCCTCTTCAGAGGGTGATGTAATAAGAACAGGAGATAGAATTTGGTTAGGCAGTTTAGGGTGAAAAGACCTCAAGGAAAAGTAGCCATAAGTAGCCAGTTCTTTCTTTTTTGGCAAAAAAAAATAATAATAATAAAATTAAATTAAATTTAAAAAAAAAAAAAGGAGGATAACCTGGTTATTGTCATATCAGTTATTATCTGTGTCCTACCACTTGGGGCCAGTCTGAGTGGACTTTGGGGGGCCAGCCAGAGGGGTTGGGGTCGCAGAGTCAAGCTGCAGATTCCAGGAGTTGGACGGGAAGCAGGCCGAGTGCATGGCCCTGCAAACTCGTTTACTGAATAGGCGCACAAGCTCTTATAGGTCCGGATAGCCAATGACCTTATAGGGCAGGGTTCCAAATACAGCCAATAGTAAGTTTCTCCCTAGATAGGCAGGTTCTTTCCAGGTGCTGGTCTCACAACGAGCCAGAGCTGAACACCACACCCATAGGAGCCATTCCCCTATTCCTCCTAGCAGGTGGCCTGGGTAGGCCCACCTTGCATTATGCCCAACATACTTTGAAACAGATTATGTTCAAAATATTAATTTCTAACAATGCTAAAATTTTTTATTAATTCTTAAAATAATTCCTTTAACATGATATCCAAAATACTATACAACTTGAATTCTATGTCACTTAGGTTAATAATCAGTCTCACAATCCATGTATCCTTAATCAGGGTAAGGGAAATAGCCCACATTTTCCCTGCCTGGTTAACAGTTTCTCTTTTGATACTAACCATATCACTTATTCCACTTATACCAAGCCAAAACCTGATTAAAGAAATTAATCTGTAAGAAATGTTACATCTCAAGAATACTTTTATTTAAAGTGTTGTATTTATAACATTTATAGCAATGGAGCAACCTTATACACTTATTGGATCTCTTGTGATTTCTACACCAACATTTGAATTTTCTAATAATAATGTATTAGTGTACACCTTTAATTACTTCTTGATCAAGCAAGCTATGATTAACATGCATGATACATTCAGAGTCAAAATACAGTCATACAGTCTTCACACACGACTGCCTAAAGCACATGTAGAACCTACCATTGCATCAACACTGCGGCAGCTCTAGGCAGTTCTCCACCCTAGCAATAAAAGCAGGGGTGCGGCATAAAAGAGTTACTGTAATAAGTCCATAAACGGACGCAAAGCTTATCTTTTGCTTTCTACATTTATCTGGCATAGTTGTATCGAGTTCTACGGTATCTAACAGATGCAAAATTTTTAACTGCATATTTACCCATAAGTCTGTGGATTTTGTCATTCAAACTTCATGAAGCTAAAGGAGCCATAATCTTATGATATCATGTGGCCTAATTACATCATAATTATTCTTCTCATACTATTGAAGTTATGAATTAATTCAGAGCCTAATCATGGTCCCAGTCTAAGGATGACAATTTTTTTTCTACTTTTATCTCAACAATGCTGAATCTTAGGCAGCCTTCCAAACTTGGTTCTCCCACTAACAAAGTATCTGCCAATTAATCATCATTCTCTAGACCATTTTACATCCTATCAACAATTCTTAACTTGCTGAATGCCTCTTTCTATACTCGATAGACACAACCTGAGAAATGTACCTACCATGTAAATAATATCCCTTCTTTGTAGCAGAGTCTACTACCTAGACATGTCATTCCACTATTCTTACCTCTGCACCCTAAAGTCATCATAGTGCTTCTATGCTGTAAATAATGTACTTTAAGAAAGCATTAGACTAAGTACCTGAGTTTGGTCTCTGGTACTTATGTAAAATGCCGTGCAGGGTGGCACATGCCTGGAACCCTAGTGCTGGGGATACAGAGACAAGAGGGTCCCTGGGCAGGCTAGCTAATCTAGCCTACTTGGTAAGCTCCAGGCCAATGAGAGACCTGAGGAGTGCCCAAGGTTGTCCTCTGGCCTTCACATGTATGTGCACACATACGAATGCCCATACACACAGGTAAACACACACACATGCAAAAAAGAAAATATTTATTAAGGTTTTTGTATGCATACTACCAGAACAATTGTTAAAGTCACCTTGTGTAAGTTAGCAAAATTTAACTACATTAACATAGTCCTAAGTATTATAATTCATGCTAATAGCAAAAATATACATGATCCATAGTTAACAATGCATTTATTCCTAAATGCCATTATATCATTTCATGAAGGTTTCTGAAGGAAAGCTTTCTCCTCTGCTGAATTCTAAATGCCATATTTTTCAATCAGCTCTCTTACTTTAGAAACATAGGCACTCATGGCTTCTTCCTTCGACAACCCTAGAAAGATATAAACAGATCATCTCACCAACTGGTGCTGTGGGAGCTGAAGCAAGTTTGTTTTATCCTCATTTAAGAATTAGAATTAAAAACTGTGGGCTGGAAAGATGGCACAGCAGTTAAGAGCACTGACTGCTCTTGCAGAGGACCTAGGTTTAATTCTCAGCACCCACATGGCAGCTAACAACAGTCTGTAACTCCAGTTCCAGGAGAATCTGATGTCCTCTTCTGACTTCTCTGGGCATTGCATGACATAAGTGCACTTATTTACATATAGGCAATATGCTCATATGTATAAAAAAATATATATAAGTGCAATATTTTCTTTAATTAAAAACTGGGACTACAAAGATGGCTCAGTGGTTAAGAGTACTGACAGCTCTTGTAGAGGACCTGGGTTCAGTTCCCAGTACTCATATGGCAGCTAACAACCACTTGAAACTCCAGTTGCAGGGGATCTGTGGGCATTGCATACATGAGTATACTTACATACATGCAGGCAAAACACTCATATACATAAATAAAAATAAATTTTAAAATATTTTAAAAAGAATTAGAAACCTTTTTGAAGGCTCCATGCTTCCCACTTGACCTTGCCTTTTAAATCTAACATTGCTGGGCATGCTGCAAAAAGAAGGAGAGAGTTTCCAGTTTACTTTTCAGTGAGCTCATCTACAAACAGTGTTCAGACAAGTACATTTATATTTAAAAAGTAGTGACGTAATACCAATATTGACGTCCCCAATGACAGACTGTTTGTAAAGCCCATAGAGTTCTTTCAGTTCTTCATCCTCTGGTCTGCTTTTCAGCTTCCTCACGTCTTGTGTGGCCCTGTCAAAATCAGCCTAGGCCGAAAGAAAGCAAGAACACACAAAAGACACACAATGTGTTTGTTAATGTAAAGCAGGCCTGTGTAACTGCAAATGTTTACCACAAAGGTAATGGGAACTCAGAGAGAAGGAAGGCATTCAATTAGAAACCTGGTGTGCTTCCACTAGAATTATTTTAATTTGAACTCATATATACTTTTGCTGATTAGTTTTAACTGTCAACCTGTCAGAACCTAGACTCATCAAGGAAGAGTCTTACTGAGGAGCTAACTAAACCAGGTTGGCCAGTGGGCATGTCTGTGGGGAACTGTCTTGATTGTTAACTGATGTACCTGATGTACGAAGACCCCATCCATTGTGAGCACCACCATTCCCTAGGCAGAGGGTCCTGAATAGTACAGAAAGGAGAAAGCTAGCTGAGCACAAGGTAGCAAATGAGGATCCATGTATTCATTCTTTCTCTGCTCTTGACTGTTGATGTGACTCCCCTGTCACAGACCTGTAACCTGAACTGTGGTCAAATAAACCTTTTCTTCTTTAAGCTGCTTTGGTCAGGGTGTTTTATCATAGCAACAGAAATGGGACTAAGACAATACTTTCTTAGTACACACTTGATATATGGACAAAATACAGAGAGGGAAGTAAGATTGTTATTACTGAAAAGTTCAGTGTATCTGTTTTGTTAAAGGACATTATGTCTGATGCAGCTTTCTTCTCTCTCTTGGGAGACCCTCCACCACCAGGCCTCCCCTACTTTTCCTTTTACTTTGAGACAGGATCTTACTCTGTAGCCCCGACTGGCCTGGAACTCTGTGTAGACCAGGCTGCCTTTGAATTCAGTAAAGCTGCCTCTGCCTCCTCTTCTGAGTGCTGGGATTAAAGGTGTGTATTACCACAACCAGTGATGTGTTCAACTTTTGACACTGCAACATGACCTATAAAGTTCACCATAGAGAGCCATGCAATTGAGTTACTAAACACAATAAAATTTCATAATGTTTCAAGAAAGTTTACAGTTTTGTGTTGGGTCAGAATCATAGCTGTCCTGGCCACAGGATACATAGCCCACAGGCTCTAGGTTGTATATGCCTGCCAAGACAAGGCTTTACGACAAGCAATGTTTGGCTATCAGTTATCAGCATGCCCAGAGCATCCCTCCCCAGTGCCTGTGCCCACTGAATTCAAAACCTGTAGTGCTTATTCCTGTCTATCAGCCTGACTGCTTTATGATTTGGATCAACTTCTGGTGCCATTGCCTTTCAACATGGAACCCCAAATTTATGTCTTATTTCAACTGGTTTCCAGAAAACTGAAAGTCATTTAGCTCACTTTGGGCTGATTAACAAAACTTTATATGCAAATGGATTTGGATAGGGAACCTTGTCTGACCCATCCTGAAGGAATTCTGACAACCCAGACTTTCTGCCTGTTGCTAAAATTCCTTCTGGAGGAAGGAGATGTAAAGGAGGACCACCCACTTCTCCCAAAGCCCCAACAACCAACTCAGGTATGATCCATCAAAGTGAGCTCATAGGAACCAATGAGTTTATTGGTCTGACTTAAAGAAAAATAGGTGAAGAGTTACTCAAAGGAGCATGAGTGCTTCTCCCAAGCCTACAGCAGAAAGTCCTCACCTGAGCATGGATGATAGCTTCCCTATAGCCTCATCGAGAGCCTACGTCCTTAATCTTCCTCATTCTATATACACTAGTCCTTCCCCCAGGCTACATGAAATTAGGGCCAAACTGCCCACCTGTTCCCACCTCCCCAGTGTTTGGATTGCATCATGTTTTTTTGGTCTACATGGATTGAGGTCCTGTGTGGCAAGCATTTTTACCGACCAAACTATCTTCCAGCCCTTAAATGTGTTTCCTAATAGACTACAACTTAGTTTTATGCTCAATCTGTCTGAAATTATTTTCCATGGCTTCAGCCAAATGATGGTCTCTAAAGGAAGCCTTCTGGCTGTTACAGCTGGCAAGTCTGGCCCTTTGTCTCCTGTTCCCATGGTCACTGCCAATGTTGCAAGTGGAAAATTCTATGCTGCCAGGATGTATACAGTTAAAACACATGCATGCAGTTAAAAAACATCCTATAAATTACCTTCAGGCTGTGTGTCAGTTTATACGAAGCATATATTGATGTACTGATGTCATGTTTAGACTTTGGGTTCCATCCTAAGCTTATTACACATAGGTAAATGTTCTAAACTCTGAAGAAGTCTGAAATCTAAAATACTTTTGGTCCCAAAAATTTTAGAGAAGGGATGCTCCACCCCAGTATCAGTATCAGGAGGCAGGCATTAAGATCAATATGATTAGGAATATACATATTCTTGATTTGTTCTGTGGACTCTGCCCCCCCAGCTCATCCAGAGTACTGTATGAACCCCCCAACGTACAGTATGCCTCTGATGGGCCATATCTGCATTGGTTAGACAGGAATGTCAGGGAAGTCTGTCCATAGGAATTCAGAGTCCAGAGGGAGATGAGCTTGTCAAAGAACTGTTGGGAAAGAGGAGTCGCCATTGGTCTGGGAACAGAGGTGGGAAGGGTAGCAAGATACCTTCCCCAGAGATGAGTTGGTGCTTGCACTGAATCTTGGATGAGGGTGTGCAAGTATTCTGAGGGCAAAAAGAGGCTGGAAAAGCTGCTCTTGACAATCTATGACAGAATTCACTAGCCTTAATGAACTGCAGTCCCCCAGGTATCCATGACAAGTGCAGGCATAACTAGTCACTGTAATAGCTAGGAGCAAGCCTATGTCTGCTGGTCCACGAGGGAGCCTGGCCAGACACCACTGGGTATATCCTTGCTCAATGAACTTATGAGTGAGTGGATCAGAAAGTTATCACAATTAAAACATCTTAAAACGTACAGTTGTTGACACTGAACTCCAGAGCATTCCGATCAAAGGGAACACAGCCTCCCCGTGATCCTGAGCCCTGGGGGCTGTGCTGCTATGGTAGCAAGGTACTGTGTTTCTACCCCCGGGATCTTCACTGCTCACAGATGCAGTAAAACAAATCGCTTTAAGGGTACTAAGGTCCCTCTTCTTTCCTTTCTTGTTTGATGCTTGTGCTCAAGAGCTCCTGGCACCACCCTTCAAGTGAGAGAGATGACACTCACATAGGGAGCACTGAGTGCCCATCTAAATGGGCCACTGGGGCTGCTGGACATTTCTATACATGTCTCATCCCTCTGAAGACATCCTCTGAAAGTAACTCACTGCTTATCTTATTTCACTTTCTGTAGCCACAGAACACAGTCATCCCATATAAAGAGACTGTCAAAAAGTCTTTCTGAGAAATTTTTTCCAGGTGAGAGATTGAATTAGGAAGGTAAATTCCCTAGTCAAAGCTGCTGCATAGATTTGAATCACACAGGTGTGTGAAACCCAGGGCCTAATATGAGTACTCTATCGTTGAACTGCACTCCTGGCCCAGAGAAGATACAGTCAGGCCAGGGTGTGAAGATGCACCCCTATAATCCCAGCACTACAGAAGCTGAGGCCAACCTAGGCTATATAGCAAGACGATCACAAAAAACCCTAACAAAACAAACACCGTATTTCAATTTTTAAATGAAATTAGGAGATATAACTGAATGAGGAATTCCACCCATGTTTTCACTTCTGGGACAGACTGCCAATAGTATTCACTGTAATATGAAAAAAAAAAAAAAAAAAAAGAGGCCCTTGCCGTCATTTCACTAGTGAGCCACTGACAGCGTCCAGGTGGAGCCCAAACAGTCATATAATGTCTGTCCTAATTACACTTCTCTTACAGAGAGAGAAGTGGTTTGAATATGATGGTCAGTTTTTAGTTATTAGTATTTAAATATATTTTAAATTTTTATTCAAATTTTAAAACTTTAAATCATTTTAGACTCAGATGCAAGTTATAAAAACAGGGCACATTCAATGGACCATGTACCTAGCTGTGATCTTTTTAAAAAAAAATTACATTCCTCCATGTGGCGTAAAAGCAAAGAGCAGTCTTCTCTCTGTCTGATATGAGGGATGGACTTCGGCCTGACTGACAACTGAGTAGCCAATAGCTTAAGGGAAATGCAGGGGAGGCTGGGAGGAGGCGGAACCAACATGGCGACTAGTGGGGGGGATTGTACCCATGTGGGAAGAAAAGTGCGGAGAGACTGTAGCCATGTGGGAAGAAAAATGTCCCAGTCCCCAGGCTCACGCAGAAGGCCAGGACCCAGGAGCCAGCATGCCAAGGCCCCCGTCTTAAGGATCATGTGAGTGGAAGCCGAGTTCCCGGGGACAGACTAAGACCTGCACGCGACTGTCTGTCGTGGACTTTGTGAGTCCGCCGGTAACCAGGGAAAGGACTGAGCCAGGTACCCGGCTGACGCAGACTTCGCAGGCCACTTATACCCAGAGACTTTGTAAATAAATAAATCTTTCTAAATGGAAGATCAGTTTCCATTTTACCCAGCTGGATGAACCAGATCCCACCCGCTAAGGCATGGAGAATAAATTTATGCAACACTCCAATTCCCTCAGTGTGCAAAAGGAGCGTCAGTACAGAACCTTATGGTGTGTGTGTGTGTGTGTGTGTGCACATGCTAGGGTTTAGCTATGTTGTACAGGCTGACCACAAACATGAGTGATCAAGCGATCCTTCTGCTTTATTTTCCTAGTGCTGGAGACTGAATCCAGGGACTTCTGCATGCATAGGTCAGGGGGTGGGGCAGGATGCAAGAATCCAGGACTCATCTTGCCTGAAGAAATAGTTAAAGAAGTTGGCTATGCTCATACCATGAAATTTTATGCATTAGAAAATTTTAGCTTAGAAGTTGATTTAATGAGAAGATGCTTTAAAAAATGTTAAGTACAAAAGCAAATCATAGCTATATATACCTCTTATCTCCCACCTCCCCCCCCCCACACACACGAAGAAAGTGTTCTATCATGTAAACGGTGCTTATCATCTAGAAGAAGGAATTCCTGGTTTTGTTTATGTTTTCTCTTTTCCAAAAGTTTCCACTTCTGTCAGTAAAACAGTAAAGTTATAGCTTCACCAAATAGCCCTGCTATTCAGAAAACACTCGCCTATGAGAACCTTTGACAGTCCTAAGAACAAGGAGCGCAGATGGAAAAAGTAGGTCACTCTGCACTTCCCATCAAAAGCGTCTACTTCTCAGCTCTGGGTAATGTAAACCAGTCCCCTGGAGCCCAAAGGGTTGCCATAGGGAGCCTGAATCCTTGTCAACAGATGGCACTGTGCAGTCTCTCCCGTGCAGTAAGAGGAGCTGGGGCAGGTGGGGGAGTGACTACATAGTCTGCAGAGTCACTGCTGAGCGCTCTGGAGGACCAGCTGTCACACCTCTGGCCCCAACCCAGCATGTCCTTTTGGGGGCATCACTATTGCATGACCATCTCAGACCTGGCTTACCTGTAGAGACATGGTACGGATCCTGGGAATCTGGAGTTCTCTGGCCACTGGGTCCCGACCCACTGTCTCTGCAGGTACTTAAAGGGCAGAGCTCCTCCCCCGACCGTTCCTATTGGCTGTGCTCAGGGCACCGCCTGCTACCTGGAATGTGGGTGGGGCCAGCCAGGTTCTAAAGCCTCTGCAGCTACTTCAGCACCTTGGAAGATTTCCTCTCTGCTCCTGGCTCACATATCTATTTTTTCCTCAAGAGGTTGTTTGAATAAAACCCAGCGGGACTCCTTGATGCATGTCTTCTCTGAGATTCTAGAAATCTGGGTGGTGGGTGGCGATCACTGGGGACCTCTCAGTCTCATCACCCTAGTTCTCTCCAGACACGGTTCATCAGGAGTGAAGGGTCAGGGGGTGCGAGCTTAGAAAGCAAAAACGCAGGCTGCACTCATATTCGCTCGCATTTAATTAAAGACTTGCAGCCTGGGCAGTGAGACCCAGTTTTCCCTGGGGACAAAATTAGTGTCACCAGGAATCTGCAAGACTTTTTCCAGAGAACTGGAAAAAGATTCCCTGGTCACAGGAGGCATTGGTTTCTGTCGCTCATTAAATAGTAGCATTCATGGAGGGAGGGGATGGGAACGTTACAATGCAACCCGCCACCAGGAAGAAGAAAGGACCTCGAACTAGCATCGTTTTGAGAATATTTATTTTAGAAAATATCTGCTACCTTCTCATGTGAATCTCGTTTTTCTTCCTTTTTGAAAATATTTTTTATGGTGAAATGAAAGTATTTTGTGTGTGTGTGTGTGTGTGTGTGTGTGTGTGTGTGTGTGTGTGTGTTTTCTGTCTGTCTAAGTTCTGGGTGATGGGAAGTGCAGAGTGACCTAGAGGGCAAATGTCAGCTTCAGTCACAGCGAGCACTTTCTGTTAACCCCAGGGGTGGCTTCTGAGAGTGCCCTCTGTGTCCTCAACTGAGACCCTTGGACATTACAGTCATTAAAAGAAACTAGGAGATGGAAGCTACTCTGTACTTTGTTTTATTCTGGAAGTCTAGAATGTTAATTAATTAATTAAGACAGGGTTAGGGGACTGGAGAGATGACTCAGTGGTTAAGAGTACTGGCTGCTCTTGCAGAGGACCTGGGTTTGAATCTCAGAACCCACATGGTGGCTAAGAACTGTCCATAATCTAGTTCCAGGGGATCTGACACCTTCTGACACTCCCAGGCATTGCATGACATGGGTGCACTTATATACATGCAGGCAATATACTCAAGACACATAAAATGTTAAATAAAATTAACAACAGCAAAAAGACAGGGTCTCATGTATCCCAGGTTGGCCTTGAAGTCACTCTAGCCCACACTGGATTTCATCTCATGATCCACCTGCCTCAGCCTCTCATGTACTGGGATAGTAGGTATCTATGCACAGAACGCAGTTTTAAGGGTTGCTTTTCTGAGTTGCTATCCCCCATTCAGATGCCAAGAGCCCTGGGAGATTCTCAGGGGTACCATTTATTCATTTCTCTCGTTTCAGTCGAGACTGGGGCTATTTCCTTTCCCCTCCCTCTGCCTTCCCACTTCACCTTTGTGCACAGCAAGTCCCGGTGGAAGTCTGTGGTGCTGGGCAGTGAAGTTCAGAGTTGGTTCCTCAACACATCAGGAGCACTCACTCTCAACGTTATCTAACCTCAGGGGCTAGGGATATTGTCCTGTGGGATTCAGGGTGCACAGAGTTGACATCATGTTGATGTTGGTTTTACTGTCATGTAAACAATACATACTCTGAGTCTAACTGGGCACTTTTTTTCCCTACTGGCCTGATCGATGGAAGAGTAGTACCAGCACCATGCTGTTGCCTAGTGCTCAAAACACCTTCCATTCTACCTTGCCACCGTGGACACAGATGCTCTTTAGTGTGTCCTACAAATCTACCAATAACATAGACTCCAAATCTGTTCTTTAAGTTCACGGTTCATTGCTGAACTCCATTCTTGGTAAGTGATCTCTAAATCAGTTGAATGTATGAAAATGTCACTATTAAATGCATTTTGGATGATTACTACACATGGGCAAAAAAATAAAAATGAAAACGATTGCTAGGTAACAATAATCTTTGCTGAATACTCAAAACACACAATAGCAAGACATACAAACACAGAGCAAAAATTAGAAATCCACAAAAGGAAAATGAGAGTCTGGTGTTCTTTTATATCAACAAACTGTCTTGTCAATTATCTCTGTCATTATGCAACTTATGTACCTTTTTTTTTTTTTTGGTCTTTTTGAGACAGAGTCTCACAGTTGGCCCACAACTCACTATGTAGACTAGGCTGGCCTCGATCTCACCTGCCTCTGACTTCCAAATGCTGGGGTTAAAGATGTGCATCACCACGCCTGGCTGTATTACCCAGAATCTTAAAGTTGTGTTGTGTCATGAAAAGCTTATAATCTAACAGCTCAGTTCTAGAATTAATATAAAAAATAAATCTTTTATCAGCCTTATAACTTATCCAAAGATTTTAGAAGTTATTCAAAGACCTAACATATTTTATAGGATAAAATAACAGCTATTGTGGAAAAGTAAAACTGATCACTCAGTAGAAAGTAACAGATGCATATCAATTAAAGAAATCATTGGAAGCCTATGGTTGAGACATCAGAAAATGTTTTGTAGAAATTCAGAACACAAAATTGAATTATTCCTTTTATCGTATATCTATTTGAAATAAATTAGTAGGTGACTCAGAAAGGAAATGTGTATAGAGGTGATTGGGTCACAATTTTTTTTTCTCTTTTTGAGACTAGGTCTCCCTGTAGCCCCGGCTGGCCTGGAACTCACTCTGTAGATCCGCCTGCCTCCGCCTCCAAGTGATGGGATTAAAGGCGTGCACCACCACTATTTTAATAAAATTGTTGAAATTATATCACTAGTCTTAA
The DNA here is from genome assembly GCA_035773235.1 of Eospalax fontanierii. Taxonomy (NCBI): domain Eukaryota; kingdom Metazoa; phylum Chordata; class Mammalia; order Rodentia; family Spalacidae; genus Eospalax; species Eospalax fontanierii. The sequence continues at coordinate 63,135,082 of CM069540.1, read as the reverse complement.
AACAGAAAAAAGAACTAAAATTGTAAAGGTTCTGGTTATTTTTTAAACTTATCTTATGTGTACAAGTATTTATGTATTATGTATTTATGTTTTGCCTACATGTACGTTAAGTGCACCACATGCATGCAATGCCCATGGAGGCCAGAAGTGGTCGTCAGATCTCCTAGGAGTGAACTTAAAGATAGTTGTTAGCCACCATTTAGGGGCTAGGAACCCAACCCGGGTCCTCTGCAAGAGCAGCCAGTGCTCCTAACCGCTGAGCCATCTCTCCAGCCCCACAATATTTAATTTTTATTAACTGAATTTTAGCAAGGTTGTCAGGCACTTACTATGTGGCAGGCACTGTGATAAGCATCTTACATAGAGCTCCCTTCTAATCCTCTCAATAGGTGCTATTTTTATCACTTTGTAGGTTAATTAACCTTCTTAGGGGCACAGGTGCACTAGTTAATGATAGGGTTAGGATTTCAACTTAGCACCCTGGCTCCAGAATCATGTAATGTAAGGTCTGAGATTATCAAGTGCAAGGCAATGTTTAAACTATAGATGGGAGACTTCAGAAGGTCAACACTCATCCACAGTTCTTTCTTTTCCCATCACTTTCCTCATCTTCCCTCTCTCTCTCTTCTTCCTCTCCCTCCTGCCTCTTTTTAAGGCAGGGTCTGCCCTGTGGCTCAGGCTGGTGGCCCTGGACTCTAGATCCTCCTGCTTCAGCTTCTCAAATGCCAAGATTATGTGAACTTTTAGTATATCAATTAGATCACATGTTTGCAGATTATCATAATGAACATTTTATGGAACAAAAACCTGTTGATACACTCAAAACTTTTTGTGACTTCATTCTCGTTAATTTAATTAAATTAATTAATTTTAAAAATCACATACTTTCCCTGCATAAGCGGCAACCTTGACCAAAAGCGATACACTGTTTATGGTCACTAGGTGATGAGTACTAAATCTACAGAAAATAGACTCTTGTAAAGAGCATGTGATAAGTAACAAGCTGTAAGCCTATTGTCTCATAAGTATAAGAAGCATGTAATAAGTAATTAGTTTATAAGATGTAAACCTGTAATTTATAGTCTATAAGATGTAAACCTATAGTCTCATAAGCATGTAATAGATATTAATAGTGTTAAAATGTAAGGAGCACGTGCTATAAGTTGTAAACCCATAGTTCTATAAGTTTATAAGTTGTAACAACGTAAGCCCATAGTTTCAGAAATATAAAGTACATATAATAGGTAATTAGCTTATAAATAGTGCCATAATATAATTTCATAAGTTAGGATTCTATGAGTTAGAAGTCAGCCTAGTTTCATAAGTTAGAAGCCTGTAACAGAGCACTTGCCTTCTTGGAAAGGCCTCTGGCCAGCTCTGGGCTGATGGGGCCAGAGTACTTTCTTAGAAAAGCTGGGTGCACTGCAGATAGAGACTTAAAAGTGCCTTTTTCTCCAGCCAAGCTTCTGGTGGACAGAATGCCCATAGTATCAGATCTTGCAGCTGGACCCCCTGCTTAGAGCCCAGGTGTCCTCTACTATCAGACCCCAAGGGTCACACTGCTGTAAAGTTGTGATAAGAGCAGGACAGAGAGTGAAGTCATTTGGCAGCTGATTGGCTGATGGGGCCACACTGCCAAAATTCCCTATAAAATCTAGGGCCAAAGGCTAGATGGCGAAAGCTAATTCACAAGAACCCCGGGACTTCGTTCCCCTTGTCTGGAGTCCCGTTAGCCTAGACTAGCACGTGTCACCACGGAAAGGGACACGCCTCGAGGCCCACACAGCTCTGGCGTGGACCGAGTTCCCCAGCTGTACCAGGAAGCCTACCACCGGGCCACCCGCTGAGCCTCGGATCCGGGGGACGAGCCCTGCCAGCTGGAGTTACTGGAGCCAACAGCGCAGCCTGCTGGACCAGCTGCAGAACCCTCGGGGAGTTTGGGGCCCCGCTTTATCAGCCTGCCATAGGAGCGGAATTGGTGACCACGACTATCTCTATTCTGGGACCGATATCAAATGACTGTGTGAAAGTGTGTTGAATGAATCTGTTTTAATCAATAAAATCTACTAGACCTTGATACCTGGTTTCTATGTTCCCTTTCCCTAACCTTTTTTGGGTTAGACTAAGCCTCACGACAACTCTAAAATAGAAAGAAAACGAGCAGTGAAGATTGAAGGAGAAAGTTATAGAGGGAAATGGCTTGAGTTCTCTTAAGTTTATCTGAAACAGAAATGAGCAGAGTGGAGGTGCAAAAGAAATCTGTCTTCTAAATTTTTGCCGTGTAGTCAACAGATTGTTTTTAACTTAAACGTCATTCCACGGTATTACCAGTTGTCCACAAATTCTCAGAGATTCCATTCATTACCATTTGTCTCCATCGGTTTCTGGCAGACTATTCTAGAGTGCTGTTGCCTTATTCAAAGCAGCCCTTACCATTTTTCAGGGGGCTCAAGATTCTTTACGTTACCGTAAATAAGCCTTCAGCAGCCACTTACTTGATTTTCATGGTGCTAGGAATGAATATATAAAAGAACAGTGGATCAGGGGCTGGAGTTTTGCGTCCTTAGAGCCAAAGAGAGAGGACCTGAAACCCAGGAAGAAAAGACAGGTAGGAAGCTAAGGCGCCAAAGAGCGAAGGACCGGCTCCGGAAATCCACCAGTTAGAACCCTCTCCAGACAACCAATCAGGGCCAACGGTGGTGGTTGCTACGGCAACCATGGTCTCGCGAGACAGATATTGCGCCTGCGTTCTGCTGCCTCCAGGCTTCCCGAGTCTGCCCGTAAGTCCTACGCTCAGGAGTTCTGTGGTGGGTCCTCGCTCTGTCGCCACGCCGGGGGTCGACGTCTCCTATTAGGAATGATGTGATGCAGAATGCAGACACGTGACGCTCCCTGCAGTCCGCCCGTCGCTCCCGGAAGGCTGCGTGGGCCGAGGTCTGCATCTGCGCCGCGCACGCGCACGCGAGCGACGCGGTCAGGGCGGCCGTGGGGTCGCGGTGGAGGCGGAGGGCCTCGTGGGCTGCGCGGGATGCCGGTGCCGAGGTGGGAGCGGGCCTGGGCCCTGCCGGCTCGCAGCCGGTGGGCACGGGCGGTCGCCGTGGCGCGTCCCGCTGCCCCTCGTCCGGCCGCGGTACTGGGGCGGGCTGGGACACGCGGCGGCCAGCGACCCCCTGGCCCTTCCCGGTTTTCTCACCTGGGGGTTTTGCCTCGCTTCGTGTGACGTGGACACCTCTCTGTCTTCACCGCCCTTCCTGGCGCCGACCGCAGGGGCGCCTCTGTGCTGCCGCGGTCTCTCCCAGGTCCTCCCAGAATCCGGGTCTTAACGTCTGCCTAGTTGTCCACGCCGCTGCTGCAGCGTTCGCCTCTCTTTCCACTGCATTGCGCTCCAGTTCACTGTGCCTTGCCTACATTTCCCAGTATGCACAACTTTCTGTAGCCTCTTGTCCTGAGGCACTGAACTTCCTTCGATAGGGTTCCTAGGATACCCTCTCCTTCCCACTTCCTTTGGAAGGAATCCCGATATTGGTTGTGACAGTCATTTCCTCTGCAGAGCCTTCTTTTCCTGACCCTCAACTAGGGCGGCTACCCTATGCACCCTAAGCATCCACTGTCGTGACTTAATGGGAACCATTTTTATTACCTATTGAAGCCAAAGACTTTTTACTTTGCGTAAATTAATGGTCTGCTGCATCAAGGATAATCCATAAGTATTTGTTGAAAGAAGAGTGTGCTCATGGGGTTGATGGTGGGAGCAGTATTCCAGGTAGAGAATACGGTGAATGAGGACGTTGTGAGAAACCAGTTTCATTAATAGCATTGAGTCAGTTGGGTGAAATGTGCATAGTGAGTTGTGGGAAGTGGAGGGCCTTTGCGTTGTACTTTAACGGGTTTGCATGTGCAGCTTTGGCTGCTTCTGCAGAGGACCTACGTTTGGTTCCCTGCAGCTTGGATAGCCTTTTTTTTTTTTTTTTTTTTTTTTTTTTTGGCTGCCTCGGGCATTACAGACACGTGCTGCACTTTGGTACATGCAGGCAAAACACTCATACACGTAAATATTTTTTTAAGACTTTGCAGTAGATCCTTTAGGCAATAATTGCGGCTCTTGAACATAGGTCACAAGGCACCGTTGCAAAAGTCCCATCCCATTTCTCCCTATGCAGTTATGTTTTTATTATTTTTTGTATATGAGTGTATTTCCTGCGTACATGTAAGTGCACCGTGTCATGCAGTGCCTGCGGAGGTCAGAAGGCGTTGGATTTCCTGGAATTGGAGTTAAGGACAGTAGTTAGCTGCCATATGGGTTCTGGGAATTGAACCTGGTCCTCTGCAAGAGCAGCCAGTGCTGAGCCATCTCACCAGCCCCTCCTGACTTTTTTTTCTAACGTGGGCTAATCTGAACTCAGTCCTCATGGTTATGCAACAAACACTTTACCTACTGAGTCATATCCCTAGCTCTTTATTCTGGTTTTTTTTTTTTTTTGCTCCTTTTCCAAAATTGAACTAATAGGAACCAGAACGTTGGAAACAAAAGTATTTCTATTAACGGGTCTGAGTACAGAGAGGGAGAGTTTAGAGTCATTCTGAATTTATGATCATAAAAAGGGAGACATAAGCTGCTAAGGGATGTTATAAGAATTTGATAAAGTGCTTGCCATGCAAGCATAGAGAGCAGAGTTTAGATCCCCAGGATCTATTAAAAGCTAGGCAGAGGATCCGACACACTCTTCTCACCTCCATGGACATTGCATGACACAGGTGCACTTACATACATGCAGGAAATACACCCATACAAAAATGAAATATATAAAAATATTTTATTAACTGAGAATTTCATACAGTGTATTTTCATCATATCCACTTGAACTCTTCCTGGATCCACCCTGACCTCTGTTCTCCAACTTTGTATTTTTTTAAATAACCCATTGACTCCAATTTGTGTTGTTTGTATACTTCTGGATGTGGGATCATTCACGGAAGTGTGGTTGACCTACCAGGAGCCACACCCTAAAGAAAATTGATCCTCTCCCAACAGCCAGCAGCTTCTAGGGTTCCTGTTAGGGGTAGGAGGCTCATGATTCCTTCCCATCCATGCTAGAATGTTGACTGGCCTGCTCTTGTGCAGGTAACCACAGCTGCTGTAAGTGCAGCAGTACTGTCACATTCAGAAGACACGTTTACTCTGGTCCTCCCTGACCTCTGGTTCTTGCCGTTGTTCTCCCTCCTCCATGATGGTCCCTGAGCCTTGGGGAGGGGTGTGATATGGATATCCCATTTGTGGCTGAGTACTCATAACTGTACAGCTGTTGCCAGGCAGCATATTTTCTGTTATATTGCATGGCATTCTGCTTATACAGACTTGCCTTTTCATCTCTCCTACTAGGTTCTGTGTATCAGAAGTGAATCTATCTTGCTGCTGAGCACCTAACTGTGAGTATTCATTCTGTGCTGTTGGCTAGTGAGATACAGTAACTGATAAGCAGTTATGCCTCCCTCATCAATTATGCCATACCTTCCTCCAGAGTTCAGCTGCTATCAGTCACCTTACTCAACATGGATGACCTATTCCTAGCTTATGGGGAGCATAAAGCCAATGGAGAATCAACTGGATGCGATGCAGTGCACCATGGAAGGAAGGGGCGTAAATAGCAGATGTTTCCAGCGGTGGGCAGCACTGACCTGACCAAGTCTGTAGTTCTCACTGGGAGGAAGTTTTGCTTTCTGTGACTAATTGGAATGATATCATTTCTCAGGGCTGTCCACTGTAGAAATGCACCCCCCGCCCCCCAACCCTGTAGCGGCATTTTCAACTTTTGGCTCTATCTGATTCACCTGGGCAGCTTTTTACAAGCCCTTTTTCAAGCTTGGCTGTAGTCCCAGAATTCCAATTCAGTAGCTCTAGGGCAAGGATCAGCCACCTCTATATTCTAAAATGCAACAGGTTATTTCTGAGATGTAGCCAACATCAGAAGAACACTCTTTGGAGAAATTTTTTTTGGGGGAACTGTGAGCCTGCTGCTTCTACACACTGGAGGATTCTATAGGCTTGTTCAAAGAACCAGATGGTATGTGGAGAAAGTGCACTGAATCTGAGGAACCTTAATCAGAGGGACTTGCTTTAATTTTGCCAAGTGAGCCTCTTGGCAGAGGAGCCCCAGACGAGCATTGGGAAGGAGGAAACTAAGATGGGAACACACCTTTGGGAAAGGTAAACTGGATATGAATACATAAATTAATGCATGCCCAACTGAGAAAGTACTAACAAATCTGTAAGACTAATACCACACAGTCACTAAGAGGGTCCTTGTGAACAAGTAGACCAGTGGCTTATAATGTCCCTCCTGTGATGATCCCTTTATCCCTAATGGATTCATAGTTTTGTATTTTTAAAAATTTGCTTAATATATTTATGTGTATGAATGTATTGCCTAAATGTAAGTGCACCCATGTTGTACAATGCCCATGGAGGTCAGAAGAGGGCCTCAGATTTCCTTGAAACTGGAGTTAATAGATGGTTGTTAGCTGCCATGTGGGTACTGGGAATAGAATCTGGGTTCTCTGCAAGAATAGCTACTGCTCTAAACCACTGAACCATCTTTTCAGTCCTAGTATTTTTGTGTTTCATCATAAAACTTTCCTAGTTTTCATGAAATTGCCAGACAGAGTAGTCAGTTTATAATCATGAGACTGAAAATACATCTGTATATGTATCATATTTTATCAACAAATCTGGGGACCATAAGGCAGAGAAAGGACAGAATGAAAAAAGTACTATATTAAGTTTTAACCATGGGCATAGGTTACTATTTGGTTCTTAAAAATCATACCTACTTATGAATTTCAGAGCTCCCTGTAGTGGACACAGAGTCTTATTCCCCACAGGCTTCAGTGCCTAGAATACTACCTGCACACTGGAGTAGCTCAGTTAATACTCGCTGAATGAATGACTGGTAAGAAATTTTGTTGAATGAATGAGTGGAAATCCAGTTAGAGATCAGTTTAGAAAAAGTACTAAGAGATCTGTGAGATTAATACTGTACAGTCCTGTCTGTATATGAAAAGTTACATGAGAAAGTGGGGGAAATTACAAGAGAAGTTAAGTGAATGGTTTCCTAATTGGGGTCTACAATATTAGACGGTAACTATCAATTAGAAGGAAAAATGCTAAAACAAAAAACCAGAGAATACAATCAAAATATTCTCAGGGAATGCATTGCCAACTAAGATGAATATTTTATTCTGCTTTCCTCTGAAGGGTTTTCAGGATGGCTGCAGCCCCCCAAGCACCAAGGAGGGGATCTGTTCGGAAGACAAGACCTCTGATTGTAAAGACATCACTGAACAATCCATATGTTATCTCGTGGAGCACCTTGGAGAGGGAGGACATGAACTTCATATTACAGACACTTGAAGACAGGTTTAAAGCTATTGGACTTCAGAAAATTGAGGATAAGAAGAAAAGGAAAAAAACACCTTTTATAAATGAGCAAAGCAGAGAAAGACTCAGCACGGATATGGAGGTTAATGAGGGTACAAAGGAGGAGCAGCTTGCTGCTAACCCACAGGTGTCAGGGTGGACACCTGTGCATGTCAGGAAACAACTGGCCATTGGCGTTAATGAGGTCACCAGAGCTCTGGAGAGGAATGAACTACTCCTAGTTCTAGTATGTAAGTCAGTCAAGCCTCCTGTCATCACCTCACACTTGATTCAGTTGAGTGTAAGCAGAACTGTCCCTGCCTGCCAGGTTCCCCGGCTCAGTGAGACGATTGCTCCAGTCATTGGCTTAAAATGTGTGCTAGCCTTGGGCTTTAGAAAGAATACCATTGACTTTGCTGACGAAGTGATGGCCATCCTTCCCAGGGTGCCCAACTTAAATGTACCATGGCTTCAAGACAAAACTGAAGATCCCAAAGGAGGTTTAGAGACCGAATATTTGGAAAGCCAGAACAAAGATCTTTTGGACACTTCATTTGAAGACCTTACAAAACTTAGTAAGAGAAAGCTTGCTGAAAATGGGCAGCCTTTGGCTGTAACATTACAACCCCTTAAAATAAAGAAACTGATTCCTAACCCTGATAAGATAAGGAAACCACCCAAGAGTAAAAAAACTGTTTCAAAGTAGTCTTATATAAACTGTCACTTTATGTAATTTGTAAAAAGATACCACATAAATAAGCCTGGAAACAAATAAAGTGAATTATGTTTATATATATTCCTTTAAAAATACTTCATTTTTATGTGTACGAGTACACTGCTTGCTTGTATGTAAGCACACCCGTGTTGTGCCATGCTCAGGGAGGTCAGGAGAAAGTCAGATCCCCTGAACTGGAGTTATACCGTGTACGTGCTTGGAACCAAACCCAGGTCCTTTGTAAGAACCAGTGTTCTTAACTGTTGAGTTATCTCTCCAGCCTCATGTTTAAACATATTCTTTAAGGTCTTGTGTGGCCGTGTTCCTTTTAGATATGAACACGTCTAACTGGCACAGATAGGCTGAAGTCCAAAAGAAAGAAAACAACGCAAAAAGATGAATATCAAAACAAAATTTTATTCAGACTAATGTCCATGCGTATATAAATTCACTGCTTTAAAGGCTGGTACAATGTTTGTTAGCAAGAACATCTGTATCCTACAACACTGAGTATTTCTCTATCAAACTTGGAAAATGGTCAACAGACATAGTCTAGTGAGGTGGATGAAACAACTGGAGAAGCATCATTAGTTGTTACGGAAAGACACTAAATGCTCAGCAATACACTGTCTCCAGAAGCAGTATGCCATGTTGTACTTCATGATTTGGCTTTCTTTGTAGGTAGGCATAGACAGGCTTGGGAGAAAGGCTTGACACAGACAGTAAAAGCCTGATAAGGTTATTTAAGAATTCCCTCCTTGTACATGTTAGCTTTCTTGCAAAATCTGACATGTTACTGAAAAGTATATTGGGGCTATAGCTTGGTAGTACAGTATGTGCTTAGCACACAATCCCTGGGCTTTATCCCCAGCAACAACAACAAAAAAACCTCAAACAAAAAACCAATTCCAATGGCAATCAGGTGAAACCGCGAGAGAAGAAAATAGGAGCCTGGATTCTCAGGTAAGTTTCTACAGTGATGGATCTTTCCAGTTAGGAAATGGAGCAGTCAGTGCTTTGTATGTGTACACACTATGTGTGGAGGACAGTCACATTCTCTAATTTGGAGGGTGTGGGGAGAGTAATAATATACTAAAATTTTTTTCACCCTCCTAGATTTTGGTTGGAACCCCCCCACCCTAATTTATCTTTAAAGGAAGAAACCTTATAGAGTATTTTTGGAATAGAATACAGGGCAGTGTAATGTTCAAAAACATCTAGACTGCTGCATTTAAATTTTTTAACAGCTACTTTGTATGCAAGCAGTTGTACTTTGTTGGTAATGAGCTTAAATTATAGAGGATGGTGCAATTATTACTGTATTTAAAGTGATGAAGCTCAACAATCAGAATATGCAATAAATGACTCTTTCAAAGAATAGTGTAAGTTTCCCCATAAGGTAAGCAATAAGGTAAGCTCTGGCCAGGAATTCTTACTAGAAAACCCAATCTGTAAGATTTGATGGCATAAAAATGAGACACAGTTCCTAACAGAAGCTGTGACTAGAAATTCACTAAAACTGGTTTACATAATGCTTGTCCCTCACAACAGTGTTCGATGAATAGGTAGTTCTGTTTCTGAAGGCTTCTCATCAAGAATGGAATGCAGCTGGACACGAACCACATGAAATGAGAAATCTGCCAAGTGTCTTTAGGACAGTACTGGTCCCAGTTATGCACCACTCTGGGCTAAGGTGCCCCCTTTAGTGGTAGTATTAAAGATGCCACAGTTGTGGCTTTCAACAGCTTAGGGGAACATTGAGGCCAGATAGTATTTTAGACTGTGCAGGCAATGCGGTCAGTCTGTCACAACTTCCTGACTTGCCATTGCAGCATGAGACAGCCACACATACTACATAAATGAAAACATGGCTCAAAGGATTTGCAGGTTATGAAATGTCATTCTTTGGACTGTTTTCCTCCGACCATTAAAAAAACCAAAAAGATCATTCTGAGCTTGTGAGCTGTACAGAACACCTGGCAGGTAAGACTATGGGTGTCCTATGGGTCACATTTAGTGATCCCTTCCTTTCCAGTACGGGTTCTGATAGGATTTGCCAGAGTATGTATGACATGAAAGAAATGCCATGTTATCTAAAAGAAGTAGCTTTCTGGACTGGAGAGGAGGCACTGGTATAGGAAAGGCAGGAAGAAGATCTACAGTGTGGCATCTGACTCGCAGGCCAGTCTATACAATGGCCTGGTTTAACATCTTATTTTTCTCTTGGGTTAGTGGCAGCATATACACATATATGTACACTGTGTAACTTCTGTTTTTCAAATTCTAGGTAAAAACAACATCAGTAATAAAACTAAGAATACTTATTTACAAGTAAGACATTTTCCATTAGCATGACAATTTTCATGATAAATTAAAAGTCAGCATAAAGGAACATGTGCAATTTTGCATAATAACATTCAGACCATCCCTGTAGTGAGTGCACTACTAGATTCCACTGCGCATCTAGTTTGACCTTAGAGCCTCTATTTCCTTTCCCTCACATATCCTCGATGTTGCTGAGAAGAAATGAGATTGTACAACAGCAGCAGCAAGGGCTGGTCAGTCATGGGAGTGTGCTCTATACACAGCACACTTAATATTTGCTTCAAACTGCTTTTGAAACAATCCACTGGCTTACTGAAGACCAAAGTACAAATCTGTATATTCACTGACTTGGCTTTATGGGATCTATGTTTATGGGATAAATGTACGAAGTCACTGGTACATTTTCATATTGCTCCATACTGAATGTCAATTCTATAAACATTATCAGTAGCATTATATAAGGTGATACATGTATGGATCCTTTGTTCTGTTATACAAATATATCACCACTCAATAAACAGAAATGCAGCAGCTTGTCCCTACCTAATAGCCAGAGTTTTCTTAGCATACTGCTAGAACTTCTCTGTTCAAGCCACGGAAAACCAGTCCTATTTCTAGAGTGGAAAAAACACCCTCTCTAAACCAAGAAAGCCAAATGTTGGAAAACTGGAGGAAATGTGCTCTTTGTATATCTGCATCCCTCCCCACAGTGGGTAAACAGCGGAGAGTATGCATTCTAATTCTAACTAGAAATGGATTACTGGTCATCTGTTCTGTTCTACTTCTCTTGTGCTTTTATTCTTCTTTGGAATGGCAGTTCCAGGAATCATTAAATAGAATATTAACAATGAGAATGTCAGCATTCTAGAAATAACACATCCATCTACTGTAGTACAAGTCCAACCTAAAAGAGGAAAGAATAGAAAGTAAGATCTAGCAAAAGAGGAAAATCAAATTATAACAAAACACACCCATGTTCTTAAAGGCCTCTTTGGGCCTGCAAGATGGCTCCCAGGGTAAAAGCACTTGCTACACAGGCTTGATGACCCAAGTTCAATCCCTGGAAACCCATAGTGGAAGGAGAGAACTGACTCCCCAAAGTTGTCCTCTTACCTCCACACAAGTGCCATGGCATATATACATTGACATTCACATACACAGACAATAATTTTTAAAAATTAATAAAAATTCCCCTTCATCCTAATGGGAAGTTAGTATGGGATTGTGTGGGTTAAATGATTACCTTTTCAGAATCTGTTCCTGGGCACCTCCAGTTGTACAAATAATACTGCAGATTGCCATCTCCAATACCAAACTTGAGTTTTTCCAAGAAGGTCTTATTTTCCATCAAATCTAGTGCATTGAATACATCAAATCCTTTCTGCCAGAATAAAAAGGGTTTAAAGTGTAAAACACTAGCATATTTTCTGTATTATGTATTTCATTATAACATTTAAAATCTCTACCAATAGCTTAAAAACTCATTTATAATCGGGCTAAATTTCTATCATATAAAATGCAGGTTAAGAACTGCCTTATAAAATTATATTAGAAAAACAGCTGTGAGGGACCTGGAGAGCTGGCTCATCACGATAAGAGTGTATACTGCTGTTGCAGAGGATCCTGAGTTCAATTCCCAGCACCCATGTAGGGTTGCACAGTCACCTGTTACAGGTGGGATCCAAGAACTCTGGCCTCCACAAGCACCTGCACTCATGTACACATATCCCCCGCTCCCACATATATAGTTAATACATCCTCCACAGGCTGTCCCCAACCCTCTCTTGCCCTTGGCTCCTTCTCCTGATCCGCCTGCTACCCAAACAAGTATACTGTAGACTACTCATCAAAGAAGTTTCTTTTTGCAACAGACGGAGTATGTTACAGAGTTCCACAACAGGTCACACACAGATAATTTATGTCTGAGAGATGCCCAGCCCTAAGGGACACATCTACAGTAGAACCTCTATATCTAAGGCTCATGGAATATAGTGTAACAGGGTAGAGAGAATACTAAGACATCCTTTAACTCTCACCAGCGAAACTTCCTCATACAACAGAGTGTGATTCACACAAAAGACCTCAACTGCCTAAGTTTTAGAGAATAAGAGACTGTAGGAGTCCCTGGATAGGGCTCCTATATTTAATCTCTCTCAACTATGGCTCAGGGACTGTTGCAGAAGACAGGGCAGGAGGATTCTAAGAGCCCAAAGATGATGCATGAACATAAGGAAATAGAGGCTTTCAGGCCTCTGGAAACTTCAACAATAATGACAGCATGCCTAAGACCCATGCTGAGTCAACCATATACAAAAACCCACCATAGAACTGGGGAAATGGGCAGCAGGCCCCAACCTTAGCGGAGGAACTATTGGCAACTGATTACTAAGGGGTGAGGGAGAGCAGATCTTCTTTAAGGGAGTGACTCTAGATAGGCTGACTTGACTCTGGTGGATGAACTTGCACCTAGAGACATCTGGGTACAAACCCTTCAGAGGATAGGCCTTAACATATATGACAGAATGCATGATGTGTGGTGGGGAGGAGGGGATATGGAGGGTGTCAATGGGGGAGGGAGTCTAAATTTGATTAAGATCCATTATATGAAATGCATAATAACTCAATAAAAATATACATTAAAAAACTTAACCTTGGCTAATTATTCATTTAACACAACTATTTACTCATGTATTTTCCTTTTACTATGGACTACTATTGTTTTCTTATATTCTTTATGAGTTTTATGCATCACATAGGGATTAAAAGTTTCTACTTTGTGGTCTGGTGAGATAGTTTGGTGGGTAAATGCACTTGACACCAAGCCTGATAACCTGAGTTAAATCCCGAGGACCCACATGGTAGAAGAGAACTGATTTCCACAAGTTATCCATGGAAAATCTTACATGAATTACATAAGGAAGAATGCATCCAGAAAGTATTTACATAGGGTTACAGATCAGGAGAACATAGCACAAAAAGCAACAAGACACTCACCAACTTAGCTATGATGAGTGCATCATTCATGAGATCAAGCAGAGGTGTCTCTGTATGAATGTTGTAGAAGGAGTAGGCAGCCTTGAGGCTCTTGTGAGCAGGGTGGTGCATAACTGTGGAGGGGAGTGTGTAGAAGCTCAGGAAGTCAGTCAGCTTCCCACTGGAGCTCTATGAGGCAAAGGTAACAGACATCTAGTGAGTATTTCCTTGAACAAACTGCATTCAGCTAACTTATCTGACCTCTGACTTGCACAATAACTTTCTGTCCAAACAAGGAGCCTGCTAGTCAAGACTTCTTTCTGCAACTCAGTTTGAGCCCTTTAGGCTAGATTGAGACCAAGAGCACAGCTGGAACATCAGCCAAAGAGCATAAAGCTCTTAGAAAGCAGAACCTTCTAAATGGAAAGTTTCTCCAAGCAAACTAATGAGTCAGTTGACACCCTACACAGAAAGAGAAGATACATAGCAATCTGAGCTGAGGACAAGAGGTTGCTGCCTCACTCAAACTGAAGCACAAAGGCTGCTTCCAGGAGGAAATTGAGTTGCATGCTGAGCTAGACAGCCAATGTTGCATGCAACATTACTTCGAAGTACAACTGGCAGGGCTGGAGAGATGGCTCAGTGGTTAAGAGCACTAGCTGCTCTTGCACAGGACCTGGGTTCAATTCCTAGCACCCACGTGGTGGTTAACAACCATCAGTAACTCTAGTTCCAGGGGATCCAATACCTTCTTCTGACCTCTGTGGTACTGCATACATGCAGGCAATATACTCATACACACAAAATAAAAATCATAAAATATTTTTTAAAAAGTACAACTGGCAAACAATTCAGCCATGGTATTTGGCACATTTTCTTGGAACTGAGTGATAAGAGCTGGTTACTTCCAGGAAAATGCTAGCAAATTTTGTTTGTCAATGATAAAACTTGGGCTTTCTGGTCTAAGTTAAAGTTTTGTGCTACATTATAGACTTTCCTGGTATCAAAGGTCTTATCTGTGAATGTGATTTTTTTGTTACATATAATGAAGTGGCAATATCTGAAAGAGTTGTGTCATTCATTTTATCTACACTTTCCAAGTGGCCAATGCATGATGCTATAAACTCTTACACAGGTAGAAGATCCAAAGCATCAGACATAGCTCAGTGGTAGAGCATCTGCTTAACATGCACAAGACAGAAGAGAAGGAACAAACCAAAGAGTTCTAATCATGAGTACAGAAAGTCCACTGATATAATTTCAGATAAGAATATCTGTAATTATCTGAAAAGAGCTGTGTTCAGTGGTGCATACTGATAATCTCAGCATGCATGAGGTTAAGGAAGAAGGATCAAGGGTCCAAAGCCAGTCAGAGCTACACAGCAAATCTGATGACACTCTTGTCTACCCATTGAGACTTTGTCTCAAAAGAAAGAAAAAAAAAGAAGATAATGATCTGAAAAGGCAGTTAAATTACATGTTCCTTCTCAAATCCTCAATATTTCATGTTAAATATTCTCATATACTTCAATCAAAACAATACAATGAACTGAAAGCAAAAAGTGAGGACCCACAATTTTTTAAAAATGTGAAATTATTCTTTCACTAATTTTGTGGTTTGGAAAAAATTATTTTTCATATAAAATATGTTCTTTAGGTAACATGCAATGAATTTCCTATTGTTTTATCCTAATTACACAAAACAAGTATAAAAAATAAAACTCTGAATATAGTAAATGCTATTGATATAATCTATAATAGTGAAAGTTCTGTAGGGTCCTGAATAATTCTTTAGTGAGTAAATTGGTCCTGAGATTGTAAAGCTTAAGAGGCACTGCTCTGAAGAAACTTACAAAATGCATTCAGATTGTATATATTGGGCAGGGTGTGGTGGCAACCACCTTTAATCTCAGCACTTGGGAAGCAGCATGGTTCTACACAGCAAGACACTGTCTCAAAAACAAAACCAACCAATCAAAACAAACAAACCCCATTAACTCTCTGTAACTGCCCTGACTGGACCTGTGATCATATATCCATATGGAGCCTGATAGTGCTAAGTAACATTTCCCTGTTCAACCAGTGATGTTAACAGACCCTGAGATTGACTTCTAACTGGCCCTCTCCATTGTCTTCCAAGTATGTGTCACACTAGATTCAGCTTTCTTAGCTCAACCTCATTTCAACCTACAGAGCTTTAAAGAGAGACATCATTTGAGCAACCAATTTCAGGCTTTGTAAAACAAGGTTGAAAAACATGGTATTAAATTTAACCAATAATCAGTGTATCTAGTTGAATCCTTTTCCCTCCCTTCCCTTCAGCAAGATTTAAGGAGCTGAATCCACAAATTCTCAACTAATGGCAATTCAGATCCAGCCATTTTGTAAAAACCAAAACAATATTAAACTGTGGGATGCAGTCACCTAGGGTGAGGCCAACATTAGCCTTTCAAAATGAGAAAGCAAATACATAAGAAACAACAGAGAAGCTTCCCAATTTCCCACTAGGAAGTAGTAAAATGTGCCCAAATCCAGGAATGGAAATGTAGGAGTTGCGGCTTTATTGGGGTGAGTCAAAGAGTGAGTCACGGAGAAAGACATGCTCACTCCCATCCTTCTAAAAGAGGCTTCACCACAGTGTTTCTGCAATTCTCAAGGCTATCTTAGCAGTTCATCTTTACCTCTACCACAAACGTGTCAATAATGTGCTCTCGGGGGAGGAACCAGTGGGCTACTTCCTCTTCATCCATCACTGGAGCTAGATGAAACCTCTTCAAGTAACTGTTGATTAATTCTCGAACTGCTTTGATATCTTTTGGTTCCATTGGTCTCAACCCTGAAGTCTTTGTAACCTGGTTAGAAGGAAAACAAAAGCTAAAAGTGAAATGTGAGTGGATGAAATAAAACTCCTTTGTTCCCAAGTGCGGTCCACAGTCCTGCAGTGACAATATTGTATTAGAACTTGTTAGAACTACAGAATCCTACAGTATTCAATCCTACTACAGGCTCCAGAGCTACCTTGGTGAATCAGAATCTGCAGTGTAATTTCCTGGTGATTCTTGTACACATTAGAGTCTGAAGCTGAGTTTGATGGCTGGGCCTACAGAATCCTAGCTCCTTGGGAGGTTAAGGCAGGGGATCTCAAGGTCAAGACCCAAATGGAGAAGAGTAAGTTCAAGGTCAGTCTGGGCAACTTAGTGAGACTGTGCCTTGAAATAAAAAGTAAGATGGGGGCTGGTGAGATGGTTCAGTGGGTAAAGGAGCCTATTTAAGTTTGACCACTTAAGTTCAATCCCCAGGACCTACAAGGTGGAAGCAGAGAATGGACATTCACAAGCTGTACTGATTTCCATGTACACAATGGCACATATGTGCCACTCCCCCACAATAAAAATATATAAAATATAATTTTTTATATGTAAGAAAGGAGCTGGAGATGTAGTTCAGTGGTAGAACACTTGCCTAGCATGTGCAAGTCTCTAGATCCAATCTCCAGTACTGGGAAAAGGAGGAGGGAAGGAGAGGAGGAGGGAAAAGAAACTGGCTGGAGAGACAGCTCAGTGGTTAAGAGCACTGGCTGCTCTTGTATAGGACTGGGATTCAGTTCCCAGCACCCAGATGGCAGCTCACAACCATCCATAACTCCAGTTCCAGGGGATCCGACACCCTTTTCTCACCTCCATGGGCACTGCATGCCATGAGTGCACTCATATACATGCAAGTATTACACTCATACACACAAAGAAATAAAAATATTAAAAAAAAGAAACTCTGAGAAATACTGGGTTAAAACATAGCTAGAATTAATGTGTCCTATCTTCTTATACAAACGGATCAAATGGAACACTACAAGTTGATTTATTTACAGGAATTTAACAGTCATAACTGCTGGGAGTGGTGACACACAGACTTGTAATCTCGGGCTGAGGCAAGGGGATCAGATGTTCAAGGTTATCTGTGGTTACAAAGTAAATTCAAGGCCAACCTGGGCATGAGACCCAGTCTATTCTCCCACCCACCTCCCCCCGCCAAAAAAGAAAGTTAACAGTCTATCTGAGAATGAATGCATAACAATTACATGACTTCTGAAGCATGTAAAAATCTGATATTTTTATTTTAATTTAAAAAAATATTTTGTTTTTATTTTATATATATTGAGTGTACGTCTGCGTTCATGTAAGTGTACCTGTGTGTTGCAGTGCCAGCAGAGGACAGAAGAGGGCTTTGGATTCCTGAGACTGGAATTACAGATGGTTGTTAGCTGCCATGTGGGTGCTGGGAATTGAATTCAGGTTTTTTGCCAGAGTAGCCATGCTCTTAACTACTGAGCCCTCTCTCCAGCCCCCATCTGACATTTTAAAATACAGTTGAGGAACTTGCTTTATTCCACAGTCCATTGAAAGGATGTCATGAATGAAAACAGGAATAGATCATACTGGCCAAGATGAAAAAGCCAGATATTTTATAAAGGAGAACACCTGTCACATACTGGGTTTCACTTTCATGACTTGTTTCGAATTTTCTTTTTTGAAAGAAGATCTCCCTATGTAGCCCAGGTTGGCCTATAGCTCTTCATCCTCCTGCCTCAGCCTCAGAATTACAAGGGTGAGTCACCAAACCCAAGCATGACATATCCTTTGATTAAAAGACATCAGAGTAGGCATTTTAATCACCACTCCAGAGGTGCACAATTTAAAATGAGGCCATACAGGGGAGAACAGGTCCTCATTCAACTTTGTTCAATTGCTTGTCCTCAAAAAAGCTCCTGATGTCATTTTGGCACTCTAGGCCCCTCCAGATGCCAGGGAGCTCAAGATTAGATATGAACAGAATAGAAACCCACACCCCGCCACCAGTAAACTTGATTTTTCCCTTGGAAACAATGGGTAAATTTTAGGAGATAAATGACATAAATATTGCTACTGTATTTTTTCTGCTCCCAACTAGTTGTAAATATTTCTAAACAAAAAACTCCTAAAGCCTGGGAGATAGCTCAGTGTGTAAAAGTGGTTGCCATGCAAGCCTCATGTGTTAGATCCTCAGAACCCACTGATCTGAGTTTGATCTTGGAGCCCACATTTTAAAAAGCGGAATACAGTGGTGTGTATCTGTAACCAACTCCCAAAAGTTGTCCTCTGACCACCACATATGTACCATGCATACAGGTGCCCAATCACACTCATATGCACACACACTAAATAAACATTTAAACAAATAAAACAAAAACATCATTATGATTTCTACAGGTAGCATGCAGAAGTCCAAGAGGGGTAAAACCAGTTTTATCTTGAGTGGCAGCTGTGATTAATTATTACCAAGGGGTTTTCAAGGACATGTGATGAACAATGCTGATTACTGATTATTAGTGTGGGGGAAGAGGGAAGCTGGGATACTTAATTGGTCACGGCTGAGTATTTACTATAAGCTGTTCAATGATTATTTACATAATCTTTAAAGATACAGAACCCTCCAGCTAAAATACCATTAAATAAATTTGGAGAAATGAAATCCTTAACATTTAGTAAGCAGCACATATTTTTAAACCTGAGTGGCTTTCAGAGATGACCTATTAGAAATATCCATTCCTACTGGGGTATGTAGCTCAGTGGTGGAATGCTTGCCTAACACACACAAGACGCTGGGTTTAATATCCAGTACATCAAAAAGAACGTTTAGTCTCACCTGGAAATAAATCAAATAGATATGCATTTCTAAATACTACTTAAAAGACCAAGCTCATATAGAATGTCTTTATGCTATGGTCACTTAAAATTTACTTTCTCTTGGGCTGGGGTGTAGCTCAGTGTAGAATGCCTGAATACACCTGTAAGAGGAGGTAAACAAATTATATTTTAGTGTTATGAAAAGTTCTGACCTCAAAGACATAAAGATCCTATGGGACTTTCAGGGAGAATTGTTGTATCTTGGAGTCAAAAGGTAAGGAAGATACAGTGGTACCAAATATTTGCTTATAGGCAGAATATACAAAATTGAAGCTATAAGCTCCAAACCTCCTCCATTAGATCCCTTAGCTTCTGCTGTCACCCTCTACGTACCTCTAATAGGGACACCAGGCCCACCCAGGCCCACCCGATGTCAAACATTTCAAACAGGTTGTCTATAGAAGCACTGAAGCAGGAGAATATCACAGTATATCAGCTGTCAAAAATGTAGAATGAGTCGTAGCTTGTGACTGAAATCTCAGTACTTCGGAAATGGAGGCAGGAAGATCAGGAATTCAAGGCAGCTTGTACTATATAGCAAGTTGAGGCGAGATTAGGCTACAAGACAGACTCCATCTCAAAAAAAAATAAAAAGGTAAATAAATAGCGCCTCCCCCCAACACACACAAAATAGAAGGGCCTAGAAAACAGAGAAAAAAATATTTATTTTTGTTGAATGACTAAAAATATGTATGGGGGGGGGCTGGAAAGGTGGCTCAGCCATTAAAAACACTGGCTGCTCTTGTAGATGACCCGGGTTTGAGTCCCAGCACCCACATGGTGGCTAACAACCACTCATAATTCCAGTTCCAGGGGATCCAACACCCTCTTCTGATCTCTTCAGGCACTTTACAACATGGCTGCACTTACATACATGTAGGCAATATACTCATATATTTAAAAAAATAAAAATAATAAAAAAGTAGCAAAGTATATGGGAAAATGAAAGAATTTTTCAGTGTAAAATAAAATACACACTACAAGTATAGCTGTCTTCAAGAACAAGTGGGAGAACCCAAACTTATATAAAATAGTAAGCTTTAGTATAACCAAATAAATAAGGTAGTAGTACTTTCTGTGAGTTCAACATAAAGCAGAGAAACCTTTTAGTTTAATGTGGAAATGTTACATTTCATAAACAAATTCTGTATCTGAATCAGGCTTTCCCAGGCTCCAACTAAGATTGACTACTTATTGAACTCTATGTGTATCTGTAATACAAAGAAAATAAAATTCAGAGCTCTACTGAAAGACAGAATTACTGTTATTCTCTATTCAACTATGCGGTCTGAAAAGATGAGAGCCAAGAATCTAGAGCAGAGATGTAAGCAATGATTATGGCTATTTATGGAATTAAAAAGGGATAGGCACAAAACACACAAAATCACCTAGAGCTATTAAATACAGAACATGCAGTAACTACCCTTATAACAAAAAGCTAGGACTGGTTGTGATTAATCTGACTCCTGTTTTTGTTTTTAAATTTGCCAGGTGTGGTGGCACAGGCCTTTGATTCTAGCACTGGGGAGGCAGAGGCAGGTAGATCTCTGTGAAATCAAGATCAGCCTGATCTAAATGGTGAGTTTCAGGTCAGTTGGGGCTATAGAGAGACTGTCTCAAAAAACCAAATAATAATAATAACTAAAAAAGTTTGTGTATGGGGTATGTATGAATGGAGGTGCCCACAGAATTTGAAAGATGGTGTTGGATCCCCGGAGCTGGAGTTACAGGTGTTTGTGAACCATCCAACATGGGTACTGGGAACTAAACTCAGATCTTTGGAGAGCAGTACCTGCTCTTAATCACTTTTTATGTACTTCAAATTCCTACACACACACACACACACACACACACACACACACACACACACTACTCTAACTTTGTTTGGAAACTATAACTTCAGAGGTAAAATCAAATACACTGAAGGGTAGCGAGGACCTAGGAAGATGCATTTCTTGGGAAAGCCTAGTATTTGGGAAATAGAGGCTAAGGGTATGAATGCTGGGCCAGTTCATTCCTGCACAGGAGCCTTCATGCCAGTCTTGTGTCTCCCTGTTCTCTTTTGTGATAGGGATAATGACTAGCTCTCCCAAGACTTCTGCTGCCAGTGCATGACATTATGGATGGTCACTGTCTGACACGATGTTGGCCTTAAGTCTAAGGCACATGACATAAAGGCAATCACTCTAAGAAAATGGCAATGATGAACCAGAAAAATAAAACTGAGCCACAGAGTAAATGATATGTTCCAAAGGCTCTTTTTATGTTGAATGGTACAAAAATAGTCTTAAGTGGTTTGATCGCTACCATCCATTTATCTTTTAAAAAGGCACCAGAGTGACTGCTGTGGCATCCTTTCAATTTTTCATTATCTGTACTTTCACCTCTTCATTCTTCCCCCTGCCCATCAAATACTGTGCTGGTTAGATTTATTATCAACTTGATATAACCTAGAGTCACCTGGGAAGAGGGCACCTCAACTGAGATAGTTCTCAGATCAGATTGACCTATGATCCTATCTATGATTGCTGATTGATGTGAGAGGGTCCAAGCCCACTGTGGGCAGCACCATTTCTAGGGAGGTGGTCATGGGCTACGTAAGAAAGCTAGCTAAGCATAACCCAGAGAGTGAGCTAGCAAACACCATTCCTCCTTGGTTCCTACGTCCAGGTTCCTGTTCCGACTTCCCTCAATGATGGACTGTGGAAATGTAAGACAAATAAACCCTTTCTTCCCCAGGTTGTTTCCAGTCAGCAATTTTTTTCACAGCAACAGAATAAAACAACTACTCTTCATTTTCCTTTCCTATACTTAAAAAAAAAAAAAGGATGGATGTGGAAGAAGCCAATGAGATCTCTCTGACCTTGATAACTCATTTGTACTACATGACTGATTAGTGGGATGCAGACCAGGATACCACTACTGTGGTGTGCAAGAGCTGGAGCAGAAGAAAAGGGGTCTAATAGGAATCACTGCAGCCTGGAGATAGGACACCCCATGTCCATGTCCTGCGCTTCTTGTTTTATACTGTGGCCTGAGTACCAACCTCCCTAAGCATCAGTTTTTTATGTATAGAATAGGATAAGAAGTACTAATTTCCAAAGCTGTGAGAAGAAATGAATTATACATGGAAAAGGTACATTATACACTTAAACTTACTGAGCAGAAAAAGAGAGTCATTTCAGGAACATGGCCAATCCAGACTTATTGAAGGAACATGCCAAAGTCAGCTTTTCACAAAGAATGCCTGTAGTAGCTTAAATGAGAATGTCCCCTACAGGCTCTAAGTATACAGATATTTTGTCCCCAGTTTGTGGCACTATTTTGGGAGGTCTTAGGTGTGGCCATATTGGAGGAGCACGTCACTGTGGGGCGGGCTTAGAGAGTTCATAAGTCTTGGCGGATCTCCAGTCACTCTCTGCTTCCTGTGCCTGCCTGAAGATGTGAGTGCTTAGCTTCTGCGTCTACTCTAGCCACCTCTGCCGCCATGCCTCCCCGCCATGATGAACTCTTGCCCTTTTGGAACCGTAAGCTAAATAAACTCCTCCTTTTATAAGTTCCCTTGGTCAATGTTTCTATCACAGCAGCAGAAAAGTGACTAATACAATGCCTGACTTAGCGACTTAGCATCAACTCATCAAACTTTGCTATCCACGAGAATACTAATTTTTATTTTATGTGTATGAGTATATTGACTGTATATATGTAAATTCACACATGTCATGCAATACCCTGGAGGCAGAAGGAGGGCATTAGATTCCTCTGGAACTGGAGTTATGGATAGTTGTTAGCTGCCAGATGGGTGCTAGGAATTGAACCCATGTCCTCTGCAAGAGCAGCCAGTGCTCTTAACTACTGGCTATGTCTTCAGCTGAGATTAAATTTTGTAAAAGAAGTGCAAAGGCTAAGAGTTAGGTCAAAAGTGCTTTCAGGTCCTTAAATTATGGTGATCCTAAAAAACCCAGAGACAGAAAACAGAACTTCTTTTTCTTCACTGCATTTTAGACAACCTGCATGTAAGTAGGTACTGTCCTTACTACACATAAGCTAGGTTGCTGGGGCCAATTCACCGAGCCCATGGAGACTAACGTGGAACAGCATTTGCTTTGGGCTTTAAAACAAAACAAAACAAAAACACAGGCAAACCTCAAACTTTTATTTTCAACTCACATACAGCAAAACACTGAACAAAAAATCTCATCTGTAGCTCAGAGTCTAAGACAGCTCCAGCGATCCTGCCTTCTAGGATTCATGCCTGGTGTGATCTGTTCCTAGTGGTCATAGTATAGTGACTAAAGGTTGCTTTCAGGATTTGATTGTATAAGGTTCTGTTTTTCATCTAACTGGCACATATAAACTGCCTCTCACTGGCTTTGGTGTCTAAGCAGTCAGGCTATATGAGCTGCCCTGTGAAGAAGATCCCACAGCAAGAAATTGAAGGTGGTCTGAAGCAGCTGACAAGTCAGATCCTCAGTCCACCAACCACAACGGAAGTGAATCCTTGTAACAAGTTATAAGCCTGGAAGCAGATCCTTCCCCAGTAAAGTCTGAGATGAAACCTGGCCCTGGCTGACACCTAGATAGCCAGAAGCAGAAAATTTAGTTAAGTGGTGCGTAGGTTCCTGATCCTCAGGACCTGTGAGAATAAATGTGTATGGTATTCTGTTTTGTTTTGCTTTGGGAGAAAGGCTATTTTTATGTAGCCCAGGATAGCTTTGAACTCTTCATCCTCTTGCCTTGGCTTCCTGAGTGCTATAATTACAGGCATATACCACTATGACTGGTTTAAACATGTTGTTTTAAGCTCCTCAATTTGTGGCAAACTATAGCACAAAAGATAATCTATCATTCAACCTCCAATAAAACCCACACAGGAAAGCCCATTTAAAGATTCCATACTAAGATAACTTTTTATAACGGGAATCTGGTGGTTTAAAAAGATGATAGGAGACTGGGACAGATGGCTTAGTGGATAAAAGCACTGGTTGTGCACAGCTAAGAATCCAACGCCTTCTGACCTCT
Organism: Eospalax fontanierii; assembly: GCA_035773235.1. NCBI lineage: Eukaryota > Metazoa > Chordata > Mammalia > Rodentia > Spalacidae > Eospalax > Eospalax fontanierii. The sequence continues at coordinate 63,110,910 of CM069540.1, read as the reverse complement.
ACAGGCACTGCATGACACAGGGGCACTTATACACATGCAGGCAACACACATCTACATATAAAATAAAAACAATTAAAATATTTTTAAAAAATAATTAACTAATGAACTAGAAAAACAGGTAACAACTGAATGCAACACTATTTCTACTCCCTGAGTAGTCTCTTCTCTAAACCTGATCCTTTAGTTCTATGGTGTTAAGAAATCAGGAGTAGGGTGGCACATGCCTTTCATCTCAGCACTCCAGAAGCAGTGGCTACAGGGGGACCCTATCTCAAACAAACATCCACACACACACACACACACACACACACACACACACACACACAAAAAAAAAAAAAAAAAAAAAAAAAAAGAAAGAAAGAAAGAAAGAAAGAAAGAAAGAAAGAGAAAAAATGGCATCAGGGGAAGCTTGAATTTTCTTCCCTATTCCTTAATGGGCAGACACTCAAAATTCCAAAATTTCCTTGAATTCAACCTCATATAACTATAAACTCAAGAACTTAAAAAAAAATCTTGAGCTGAGCATGGTGGCACAAGCTGTTAACTGGAAGCAGAGCTAGGCAAATCTCTGGTCTACATAGGGAGTTCTAAACCAGCTGGGGCTACAGAGAGACCCTGTGGAGGGATGTGGGGGGTAGGATCTTGGAAAAACAAAACTTGTATTTCCAAGTGAACTCATTCTCTTTACTAGCTCCTGAGTTCCATGATGTCCTTTCAGGTACCCTTCCCCAGACAGAAATCCAGTTTTCGAGTCCTGCTAATAATTGTTTTCTGCATTAAAAGCTTCAATTGCTATCACTTCAAAAAGCTGCAAATGGTTCTTACTTACATCTGGAAGTCTGTAAAGCTTCATTGTTCTCTGTAAGGTCATATTTCTACTCAAGTGAGAAAATTTCACTTCTACCAGTTTTCTGGGGTTTAGGGATCGATGCCAGTACCTGAAATACAACAAATGTTTTGAAACCTAATGGACTTTGAAAAAAATTATTTTACTTATTATTATTATGTGTATGCATGTATTGTCTGCATGTACGTAAGTACACCCGTGTTGTGCAATGCCCGCAGAGGTCAGAAGGTGGCGCTGGATTATCTCGGAACTGAAGTTATGGGCAGCTGCTTGCCGCCACATTGGTGCTGGGAATCAAACCCTGGACCTCTGCAAAAGCAGTTCTTCACTGCTGAGCCATCTTTCCAGCCTCAATCTAATGGATTTCCAATTCTACACACTTTTTTCTCTTTGTCTTAGCTTGGCTATTCCAGAAGCATCTACTCATTACTTGTATTATGCCAGGCACAGTGCTGGGCACTGGCCCTTTCACTATGCAATATTTTACAAGAAAGAAATTGACTCATAATATTGTCTTGTATTCCTAGTTATGTTTCTTTCAACTTTGTAAGGCTTCATCTCCTCCCCTAAAGAGGAATTCTTAAACTTCAGAAGAAACATTAATCACTCCCAGGTATGCACATTTTTAATCAGCATCAAGATTTTATATAAAGCAACCATGAAGTTTAAAATCATGACAATATTTCCTAAGACTAAATAAATAGCCTTTATTACAGGAGATAGCAAGCAAACTTCATTTTTGAAACTAACTTGAATTTCTCATGTGATTTCAGTTTGGGTAGACAGTAAATGATCTGTATTGAAATACACCTGGGATGTCTTTTTTTGTGTTTATTTATGAGTATTTTGATAGGTCAGAGAAATTTTACAATTTAATCTTTTATACTCTGTTTATTTCAAGTTTCATCCTATTTGAGCTAACAGAAATATGGGAGGGAGATAATGTTTAGATGTTTTAAAAGTAACAGCCCAATTAATTCTCACTGGAATAACCTGCACAAATTTGATTAGAGTTAATGAAGTCATAAACATGGAGCTCAAGTCTTCTTCCTCTTAGCAAACAAGTGCATCAATGGATACAATACTATCAGATTTTCATAGCGGTTCAGTAGTGCTGCTAAGTATGGTAGAAAACTGAGTTTACATGTGGAAAAGAAATACTGCAACACTAGATACACAATTCAAGACTGCAGGGCTGCAGGTTTCCCACACACAAACAGCACTAATCTCTCAAAATGGAACAGAAATAGAAATCCAGCATTGGTTGGCAGGAAAACCCTAAAAATGTACTTCTTTAAGTGGCTATAGGGTATATCAAATACCACGCTCAGGGGTTCTATTTTGGTCTCCATCTCTCCTAGCAATGAACTGCTATCCCCAGCAAGTCCAAGTCCCTGTGAATTGTACCTGAGGATAGTATTTCTAGCAAGATGTTAGTGAGGCCAGACCATGTGGTAAAGGAAGAAACTCCAGACAGCTACGTGGTTTTATTACCTGCATGTAGCCACAGGCTTAGGAAGAACCACTCCAGCAGTATACACAGCCTGAAAGATTCCTTCCAGATTCACTCTTCTAGTGATCTCTCGAATTAACACTGGGGCTACCCGTTTTGATCTTAATTTCTTATGAACACAAAGAAAGTTGATTTCTACCATCTTCTTCACACTGACAAATAAATATGTTGAAAATTAGAACACACTAAAAATAAATAATACTTTTAGAATCTCTGAAATAAGAAGAGTGTGGAAGTCATTCTTTAACATGCTTTTCAAGAAAATTTTCCACTATGCAGGCACTTCACAAATTCAGATTGAACACCAACTGTCACTCTCCCCTACCTACCTACATGATGAACTCTTAAGACGGAGAGCCCTGACCTCTTCCCTCTAATTAAAATGTAAGACTGGTTAATTATAATTTTAGAAATTGGATCAATGAACCTCAAGAGTTTTTATATTTGTTTTTCCTACAACATAATTATTGCAAATAAAACCTGGATCACTCCAGTGTAATCTGAAAGGTCGATGCTGTAGAACATGACACAGATCCCCAGAATCCCTGAGAAACACCTTGACTAGACCAAATGTTTTTCTGAGCTTCCTGAAGCCTCCTGGAACTTCAAAGCCTGGTACTGGCTCTGCTTCTAGGAATTTAAGCATTTTATTTAAATCACAGTATTCTTGAGATACATGTTTCATCAGCAAGACAGTCAGTCTACTATCCTAAGTGGTAAATAGACCTATTACTTATTACTGGCTTTCATAGCTGAGTATGTGACTTTCTAGGCTGGAGATCCAGAACAAAAATGTAACATCTTCTGAACAGAGATTTTCATGTCTTCCAATATTGTTAAGTATTTTTTCCCCCAGAAGTATCTATTTATGGCTTTGTTTATTCTAACATGTTTTTATATGTATTTAACACATACAGGTATGTGCATGTATGAGACTGAGAGACAGAAAGAGTAGAAGAAAAATAGGGACGGAGGACAGGTAAGAAAGGAGAGGGAGGAGGACAGTGAAACAGGTGGAAGGATCAACAGGTAACACTTCTGTCCTCTTCTGATTCAAGTTTTCCTTTACCTTTCTTTTCTTTTAAAACTAATTATAAATCTAACTTTTGGAGTTTTTAGGTTTACAGCAAAAATGAGAAGAGAGTTCCTGTATAGCCCAATCCCTCCCACACAATTTCAGCCACTATCAACAGTTACTATTCACTTATTTATTTTGATACTGGGGACTGATCCCAGGGCCTCACACATGCTAGGTAAGCACTCTACAACTTAGCTTCATCTCCAGCCCATTTTTTAAAAAAATCAAAATCTCACTAGATAGCATAAGCTACACCTGGCTTCTGCACTGAGTAATTTTTTTTTTTCTGTGTGTGAGGGGCAGAGGTGTGTACATATGCGTGGAGGTCACTAGTTAACATCTTTTGCCTTTCTTAATGGCTCTCAATATTCTTCTGATTTTTTTGAGACATGATCTCTCACTGAACCTGGCCTAGAACACGTGGATTCAGCTAAACTGGCTGACCAGCAAGTCCCAGGGATCCTCCAGTCTCTACCTCCCTAAATCCCAGATTACAGGCATGTATCACAGTGCCTGGCTTCTAATATGGGTGCTGGGGGCTGATAGTCAGGACTTTATGCTTGCACAGCAAGCACTTTGCTGAGTGAGCCATTAGCCCAGCCTTCTACTGTGTAATTCTTAAAAACCTGGTTTGATTATAAATTTGGGACACACACACACGTACACACATACACACACCACACACACAGTGACAGGCACAACTTTTAACATATTACCTGTCATAAACCCGGATGTTTGCTGGGATGGCACTTATGAAACCTACTAACTTTTTATTTGAAGACACTCGGACCCCACAGTGCCATTGAAGAAGCCAGCCTGGGGGACGCAGAGCCCTAAAGACAAGGTAAGGAAAAGAGAAAAACACACACACACACAAAAAAAAAAACCACCAGTCAGTGTCCAAGAACATGAACAAAACAAGAACTCCTAAGTCAACAACCCATTCATGGCCCCTGTGACCAGAGACACATACCACAACAGAAACTCAGATGAATAGTCAAAGCGGAACATATTATCATCGTCTTCCACGTAATTCTCGTTTAACAATGTGTACAACTCCTTCAGCTGCAAGATAAAACAAGTGTCCTATATAGTGTTCAGGAGCACCTCAAAAGCAAGTTTGTGAGTGTATATGTTGAATTAGAGTCTTACCACTTCAGCATTACTCAAGTCTAAAGTGTCCCACATGAAACCTTGTGGCAAAGAATATGGTTCTTGACGAATCTTGTCTTTGTCTGGTTCAATTGCACCATGAGATGTTATGACTTCATCTGGACAGAGAGAGAAAGGATATTAAATTTCAAAGTATTCTGACAATCCCAAATGGTCATCCACAGGAACAAACCAGACTTAGGATGCTTGGATTCAATATTAACTAATTAACAGTAATACTAATCCTGCATCTGTATTATGATATAGCATAAAACAGTAATATTAATGAATATAATCTTAATAATCATACATAATCATACAATCTAATAATTATTAATAATATTACCATTTTGATTTTCTCTGGACTGAAACAGGAAAAGTAGGTCATATAGAATATCTGTTATTTTACCAGTTATCACAAAGGAACAATGTTTTTACCCAGTGAGTGACATTATAAAATGATGGTGATTTCTCAGCCTCAGTCCTAGGTTGCAACACAATGCACAACACTATTGTAAGTGATGAAGGGTTGACACAACGGTGTGCATGGGGGGGGGGGGCTAGAGTAACCTCTGACCCCTCTTGGCTGCAAAACCTTACCTACTTCCAGATTGGTTACTTCTCTCCATCTTTATTGCTAACCATGTAGTCCATGCTATCACAGTCTGGAAGGATGAGGAGGAGATAGGAAGGGGAAGCACAGGGTCTTATATAGTTCCCGCTAGCCTGGGACTTGCTATGAAGCCAAGGATGACCTTGAGCTTCTGATCCTCTTGCCTCTGCCTCCTGAGTGTTAGGATTATAGGTACTTACCACATGCCTAGTTGATGAGGTGCTGGGAATCAAACCCAAGGCTCTGGTTATGCTAGACAAGCACTCTACCAACTGAGCTACACTACACCCCCAGCCCAACTTCCCTTTTCCAATTCATCCTATATAGAAAGTATCTTGCAGATACTTCTAGAAGGAACAAAATACAGATGCTTTTCTGTGGCTGCAGCCTGCCTTGCATTCTCCTCACACTCTCCATGGACCTTGATCACAGTGCTCTGGCCTTTGCCTGGGAAGTCTACCCTAGTTCAGGGCCTTCTTTTCTGCTGGTCATTATGTCCTCTGGTCATTATGTATGTGGCCTGCCCCTGTTTCTCAGAAGCTCGCAAATCATCTCCTCACAGATTCTTTAATTACTAGAACTTTTTCCTACCAAAAGTATGTCCTCTCCTTGTCTGGCCACTCCTGTCCAACTTTTCATCATTGCTTCCTGGCATGTGCCCTACGCTGTGCCTGGTATTCAACATCTGCTCAGTAACGGCCCCAAGGGTCCTGCTCTTCCTGTCACTGAACGTTTCTACAAGAAGTGCTCAGTGTGTACCAGTTCTACCTGCTTTCTAGCCTGATCTTTAACTTGGTTACTTGTGTCTCCACAGACTTTCTCAAGGCAGCCCACATAGCCAAATTCCCAGTCCTTCTCATATAGTCCCTGAGAAGAAGTGCTTGGCTCTGACATTATATGCCCAAATCAGTCCAAATATAACTTCAAACAGCTGAGTGTGTTTGGACTGGACTGTGCCACCCTCCAGACAGATGGAAATAGAAATAAATAGTAGTCTATGCATGTTCTGCCAGAGCTCATTTTCCCCACTAGCCTGGCTTCCTCACCTACTGTGGTCTCTTACTGAACCAAGGTGCTCACCAAGAGCTTTGGTATTTGGAGAACCCTGCAAGGACTTACAGCAAGGGGCAAAGTAGGCTGAGCGCCAGGTAATCATTCCCCAAAGGAGCTCCGGAGGTTACATGTGTGAACATGGCTTCTTTTCTGTGAGGCAGAGAGCAGATGTGGGAACCACATTCAGCTAAACCTAGTTCACTGAGATCAATAAATTCAGGTTCTTCAGTTAATGCTCATTCACTTCAGTGGTGTCAGAAACTCTGGAAATTCATTCTAAACAGCCCTCCACAGCCAAACACATTGCTAGAAGCTGGAAGATAAAAGGCAGAGTTTTTTGTTTTCAGTGCTAGGGACTGACTTTAGGGCCTCACATTCTAGGAAAGCTCTCTATCACTAATACACTCCCTGCCCATCTTTGTTTTTCCTTTCTTTCCTACTTAAGACACTTGTTTCTTTCAAGCTGTTGGGGTGGATGTATGAGAGAAAGGATTGGAAAAAGTCTGATGGCTAATATTTCAATGCTCAGGAAAAGATTGCTCTTTGGTTTATGTTTGACAAAATGCAATAACTGGGCTTAGCATTTTAATTTACCATTTATATGCTATTCAGGACATAGATAATTTAAAAAGTAGACATAGTTTTAGCACAAAGTAGGTCATTTATGTTGTCATGCACTTTGAACACTTATGTAACATTTATAACATCACCTTTTGCCTAATGACAAAGAAGAACGATTACATGTGTAAAAGTCTAAGTGAAATTTGATGGAGCAAGCACAACCCCTAGAACAAGATCCTGTGACCATTCCTTATGTGAATGGAGACCTAGAAAGGCTTTCACTTTCAAGGGGCATCCTTGTGATACTTGAACATTACTGAACTTACACACCACTGTTATGTGCTCAAAATCCTATTAAAAAGTATACAATTATTCATTTCAGTGAGATAATGTGGAGACATTTTTCTGAGTCCGTTAGAATACCTGATGAGTAAAAATGTTAAAAAACAAATGTGTAGCAAAAAACAACTTCATGAAGCTCAGAAGCAAAGAGTAAGAGAGGAAAGATATACATATAAAACATGTTATATAGTATATGTACTATATATGAGTTATATCACAGAACATAATGTATCCAGTTATATAGCATTTTTATTATATATTACATACATAGAAAACTATAATAGGAAATTACAATATTTTAAGCATGGGGAAATTGGATAATGTAATAGTGATAGGAATTAGGTTAAAAATCAATGTTACTGAAAATCAATGTCACTACCTAATATTTATCCTTTAAGACGACAAAGTAACTTTTGTGTTCGCTCTGAATGTGTGACAAATCAAATGAAATAAGTGAAGTAACTTTTCCATCCCAGTTTTGGAAAGCACATAAGTGAGCTTACTTAGTTTGGGTACTGGCTGTGTATCCCAGAACTGGTATCGGCGCTTTGTGGCCTCATCAATGTTCCTGGCTGGGCCCTGGCATGCGGACAGCAGCTCCATTGCTCTCTGGATGTCCTGAAGCTTCTGAATGGGGATGGTGGGATTCTAGAAAAATAGAGACACAGAGATATAGGACATGAGGAAGCTGTCGCTACTCACAAATGCAGGGCAGGTGCATATGTATCTGCTTTGGAGCCTGTAACAACTGTACTCTGTCATAGATTACCACAGTACTGTAGTCTGAATGGAACTTGTGGTTTGGGAAAGCTAAAGTACATAGAAACACCCTTCAGGATCCCACCCATCTGTGATGATCCCACCACCAGTCCTTCAGGAGAAGAAGGCAAAAAAAGAGTGACATGCAGGACATGCATTACTGTCACACAGCAGCCAGGCAGCCACGAGCCTCTGTTGCACTGTTAGGGTTAATGCTCTGCAGCAGCAATGGAGGGGCAACGGAAACAACTTCTAGAACAGAAACTAGGCAGATAAGAGAAAATTAGAGAGAAGGGAAGGGAAGAGAAAGAAATATGAACTTAGGGCTGAGCTGGGAAGGAAATGATCAAGAAAGGAAACTTCTAATCCTGCTGCTACTTCCTGCTGGACCACACCCAGCTCTCCAATCACTAGCAGGCCTTCATGGAGGAACCCTGACATAGAAGGTGAGAAGCTCCTTTGTAAATCATGGTCCTTGGCATCCACTGCTTGTTCTCCCAACAGAATTGTGGAAAGCTAATCTCCTTTTAAGGTAACACATATTCTTATCTATACAATGGACAGTATTTTTAAGCCCCCAAATTGTGTCTCAAAGCCAGTTCTGCTTGTCTTCTCTTGTAGAGTCCCTAGTTCCTGCTTTCTCTTTTGAATTCCTCAAATAAATAATACACAGAAACTGAGACTACACTCAAAATGAGGCACAGTACACAGGACTGAATATGGAAATCAATATGCAAAATGACTGAGTTTAAAAACTGTAATCAAATCTCAGAATACTCTCCATGGCTATTTAGAAGTGGTTGGAAGAGATTTCAGAGTCCTCAGGTTTTTCTGCACTCTTTGAAGCAAGGGACAATCGACTCTCTGTGGTTTATAAACAGCACCCTTGGACTTCTGCTTGCTTTTTGAGTCTGAAATCTGAGCTCTGAACAAACCTTTTTAACCTGGGAAGCTTTTGTCTGATGCAGTACAAAAACACAGGCTGTCCTGTGGTAAGCCTTATTTACTGGTTTTCTTTAGGGTTCTTACTGAAATGTTTCAGGAAAGTCATGAAGTCTAACTGGGACAGGCTGGCAGCTTAATGTTTCCATTCAGCAGCCTAATAGCACAACTCTATTACCAGTCACTCTCTAAGCTATTTATCCCATATTAATCAAGACAAAAATATCTTATAGATACACCACTGAGCTACATCACCACACTTTATTTTTAAAAGGTTTCTGAGACAGAGTTCCATTAAGTTGCCCAGGTTGGCCTTGAAATTGTTATCTTTCTGCCTCTGCCTCTTAAGGAACTGTTACAGGCCCTATACACCTGGCCCTGTCCGTCTGGTCTGTTTCAAACTATCACTTGAACTCCCAACAACACAATCTATTAAGAGACCTACAACAGGAACTGAGGCTACAACACAGTTTAATTAATAATGCTTGAAGATGCCTCTCAGTTCTAAAAGAGCCAAGACACTGAATCTCCACGAAGACCCCATAGTTCATGCTACCATATGCTACTTACTCAGTGTCACTTGCTGACTCTTATGGGACCTGAAATGGCCACCTCTCACATACTTATAGCCCAATGCTCACTACTTGAATACTTTGTGAAAACAGATACAAATAAGCACAATTTCAAACCTATGGTAATGAGTAAGGAAATTATGTTAATTATTTTTAATTTTTTTTTTTTTCTGAGAATGCTAGGATTACCTTAATTCAAGGTAAGTGCTCAACCAGTGAGCCACACCTCAGCCTTATTATTATTACTATTATTATTATTTTGGAGGGGAGACAGGATCTCCCCAGTAGGCCCAGTTATCCTGAAACTCACTATGTGAGATCTGCCTCTGAGTGCTGGGATGCTAAGATTAAAGGCATACACCACCACGCTCGCCTAAAGTTTTTTCTTTGAGTCAAGTTCTCCCTATGTAGCCCAGGCTGTCTCCAACTCATAATCCTCCTGCCTAGACCTGCTGGGTGTTGAGATTACAGGCGGGCGCGACCACGCTCACCTTATGATACATTCTTAAATCTATCCATTCACCTTCCACAGTATCACCACCTGAGGAGAAAGGTGAGAATGTGTGTTAGCCCCCAGTTACCAACCACTGTTACAGTCTCAGGAGAGGCAAGGGTTCCTCTTTCTTTCCACATTTACTTCCTTTGGAATACTAAATATCAACTACATTCTTTTGACCATTAGTTTCCAAACTGAATGCCTTGGGAAGAATGTCCAAGTGCTCCGCCACCAAAATGTCTGCAAGAAAGGGTTGGGGATGTGTCTCAGGTGGTACAGTGCTTGCTTAGCATGTACAAGGTCCTGAGTTCAATCTCAGCACCAAATACGCACATGCATGCACACACATGTGTGCGCGCACACACACACACACACACAAATCTGTAAAAATCCAGACAAATACCATTTTAATTTTAGTCCTTGAGATCTAAATGCAGTTCACTATTAAAGTTACCGCATTATGTATAGCTGGCATAAATTTAAGGGAAAAAAATGCCTTAAAAAAATGTAATGAAGAGGAAACCCACATTAAAAGACTGCTGATTAGCTCCTGTTTTTGTTTGTTTATATGGCTTCTTTGAGACAGGAACTCCCTGTAGCCCCTGCCTCTGCCTTCCAACTGCTGGGATTAAAGGTGTGGCTAGCTCCTAATTCTCTCTTTTTTTGTGTGTGTAGCTCCTAATTCCTTTCTTTTTGAGACAGGGTCTCCCTGTAGTCCTAGCTGTCCTGGAACTCAATATGTAGACCAGGCTGGCCTTGAACTCACAGAGATCCCCCTGCCTCTGCCTCCTAGGTGCTGGATTAAAGGTGTGTACCACAGTGGCCAGCTCCTAATTCTGTGTGTGTGTGTGTAGCTCCTAATTCTTAAAAAAGAAACTCTCTATTATATACTGCTAACAGTTCCTCCCACTCAGTTGGCTGCACTTTTCTTATCAGTGCCAGGAGCAGAGAGGAAGTGCTTAGAATCCCTGAGGGTAGAGAGATGGGTGAAAGCCAATGGCATGGTAGAAGCAAGAGCTGCCCACAACTGCAGGTAAGTGAGACATTCATCTGCTGAAGCAACACTGAGAAACTGGAACAAAGTTTGTAAGCTGCTGGTGATATCCTCTGGGTTAGCTTGAAAGTTGTATCTAATGGAACATTTACCACCTGAGACCAACTGGAAATGCTAGGAGCTCCACTTTGTTCTCTCCTTTAGTCACTCAGCGAAAAACCAGGCAAGCAATTATTCTTCCTAGAGATTCCTGGTCCTTTCACTTAAAGCAAGTATCAACCATAAAACTACCCAGATTTATTTACATGATGTAATATAAACTGTCTGAGAAATACTTAACTCCATAGAATTTGCAGGATAGTAACACCTGTCATATACACTTTGCTTTAATAGTACAAAGCACCTTCATAAAAATGATCTCATTTTAATTTCATCACAGACCTGTAGCCTGGGGGAAAGAAATGGGCTTTACAGGATAAATAAGGAATCAGGTTTCAAGACATGTAGTAGATGGTGAACGGAGCCATGGCTAAGCTCAAGTTCTTGGGCTACCCTGCCTAGGAATGTTTATTTAAAGCTGAACTATCAAAATCACCTTTTTCATTATGTTTCTAATTCTGCTCTGGGTTTGACTCTGGGTTTCCTGTACCACCAGAGCTATGTCCTCCTGTGTGATAGGGAGGAGGGGTCTCTATAAACAGGGGTGACTGCCACTGGCACCACCAGACATATCTACAGCACAACTAGCTCTCTGTTCAGTAAGATTTGTGCCAACATGGGACCCAGCTGGACTACTAAAACAGGGGTGTCCTTAAGGGAAGATGTTAGAGGTGTTCCCCACCCTTTGCAATGGCATGAGAAATGGCCACTGCAGATCAGGCTGATTCAAATTCAACAAAGACTTACCCATGGCTGCTCCCGCTGAAATCTGCTGCCAGATGGCGTTGTGCTACGCAGGTAATTAGACAGACACCCAGAAAAATTAAAATGTGAATATCTTCTGAACTAAAAGTAATCAAATATTAAGTGTAACTTCAAAACACAAACAAAAAAAACCTCCAAAAAACAAAAACAAAACAAAACAAAACAAAAACCCGCCTAACAGGCTCCCAGTGAGACTTTTCTAAAACTATGAGCTAAATACTACTACATAGAGAAGGGGAAACAGGAGGTGGCCATACACACACAGAGAAGCCCAGTATGTACCTCTTGATTATGTAGGTTCCACAGTCGGGTTTCAGGGAGGCTGTAAATACCCTCCAGTTACTAGTGCCATTCAACACAATCACAACAAAACACTAGCTAGACATCTGGCCCAGAGGGCTACTACCCTGCCCAAACCTATCTCATCTGTATCAGGAACCACAGTGGTGGCAAGGAAACAGGCTCTCACTTTTGAAGACTGTTGAATTTTAATCTCCTGGGAATCAGATGCAGAGTCAGACTTGGTGCCCCCGGAATTTGGCTTCTCCTTTTTTCTCTTCTGTTTCTTCTTTTTCTTTTTGGCTCCCAAATCCCCTCCAGGACTTCTGCAGAAAATGCAAGGAAGGCAAAACAAACCAAAGAAAAAAGTCATCACATAAAACTGAGTGGCATAAAAGCTATCACTTAGAAAAACACATGTAATCTACATAGTTAAAAACAGCTTCACTGGAGTATGAGATATGAAGGATGTCACATTAAGATGTCCAGGAGAAAACATTACTCCTTGCTCTGTCACATGGCAGGCACTCAGACACCTAAGCAGGAAAACTGTAGCTACAAAGCACATTTATAACTGAAGTTAAACAGCTTTCACGGTTACTCTTACTCTATGAGTCCATTTCTTACTCAGTTTTTAAGAAGAACATGTGTAAAAGTTCCATTATAGAGAGCTCTTTAGGATCACAAACCATTTACTGCTTCTTTTTCTTTTTCCTCTATTATTGTTATTTTGCAATTGTGGGCTTTGCACATGCTAGGCAAGCATCAACCACTAGTTACACCCCCAGCCCACCACACTACTAATCTCAAAGCAACAGAAAGAAAAGAAACTACTTTTCTACAGATGAGGACGTTTCTCCTGATAAAGACTTTTACTACCAGGGTAACAATAAGAATCCCTGGACCTACATGTGGAGAGAACTAACTTCCCCCATTTGTCTTCTGATCTCTACACAGAAGCTGTGGCATGTGCATGTACACATTCAAGTGCACGCACACACATACACAAAATAAATATTTCATAAAAAATATTTAAATCCTAAAGTGACCAAAACATCATGAGGTAAGAAGGTTCCATTTGGAACCCTTCCCTTTGCTATCTTCTGAAAAAGAATAAAAGAGAGAAGGCACAAATGAAAACTTTCCATTTCTTTGGGCTTATTCTACCATAGATTTCCTAGAAGGTAAATTAAGATTTAACATCAGAGATTATCACTGCATTTTTGCCCCATGTAGGTAAAGTAATTATGCAAACAATAGGTTCTGCTCCACTGTTGTAGATTAGTCAACTAATCATTTCCTTCTTGAGTCCTACCTAATTAGCACATATACAGGCATCCTCCACACTCATGTCATTACCGTATATCTACAGGCTCATGATACTGTCCCTCAAAGACTAGCACTAGTTTCTCTAGTACACTTGCTTCCAAATCTCTAAGCATGTCTCCACTTTCCCTATCATGTTCCAACAACACTGAACCTAAAACCTAACATTTCAAAACTTGCCTGTTTCCCTCTTTCCACTTGTCAGTGCTTTTGGAGGCTCTTGCTGTGTCGGAGTACACCAAGTTACTTCTCAGCAGCTGAGAGTACCCCTCTGTGGAGAATAGTCAAGTTTTCCAATCCTTTTCCTTTGTCTTTTTGAGATGAAGTTTCCCTGCAGCCCCAGCCTTCCCTATGTAGACCAGGCTGCTCTCCATCTCACAGAGATCTGCCTGCCTCTGCCTTCCAAGTGGTGGAACTAAAGGCATGCATCACCATGTCTGGCAAATTTTCTGATATTCTTACTGAGAAAGGTTACTGCTGCAAACGTTTCCCTACTTCTGTCTTCCTGTATTCAGGCTGGTTTATCCATGGAGGAAATGTTAGGTCAAAGCACCCCACTTACAAGTTTTGTAAATAATTAAGCTCTTCCCCCTAAATACTGTACTAATTTTCACCATACCAATAAGAAATCAAGGGTATCAGTATCCCTCCATCTTTAGCAGTATTGTACTTATACCATTCATTCTCATCTGGGATATCTTTAAAAAAAACTCTTCCTGGGCGTCATGGCACAGGACTTAAATCTCAGAACTCTGTGAGTTCAAGGCCAGCTTGGTCTACATAACACAATTGAATTCCAGGCCGGCTGTGGTTACAGGGAGACCCTGTGTCAAAAACACAAAACAAAAAACATTTAATCAGGACTGAAACTTTACATTTTTCCTTATTGTATATGTGTGGATATATGGATATTTATGTTAAAGTATGTGAGTACACATGTGTGCACATTCATGTGAAGGCCCAAAGCTGATGCCGGGAGTCATCTTTGATTGCTCTCCACTTTATTGAGGCAGTCTCTTGCTGAATCTGGGTCTCATCATTCTGACTAGATGAGCCAGCCAGCTTGTTCTGGGGATCTCAAATCTCTGCCTCCAGAGTACTAGGATTATAGACAGCTGCCATGCCTACTCAGATTTTTTTTTTTTAAAAATCTTACCTATTATTTTTATTTTATGTGTATAAATGTATTGCCTACATGTATGTAAGTGCACCTGTGTCATACAGTGCCCTTGGAGGTCAGAAGAGAAGGCTGGATCTCTTGGAACTGGAATTATAGGAGGGTTGCTAGCCACCATGTGGGTACTGGGTATTGAACCCAGGTCCTCTCCAGTGCTCTTAATCACTGAGACATCTCTCCAGCTTCCTGCCCAACTTTTAATAGGTCCTGAGGATCCAAACTCTAGTCTCCATGCTTGCAGCGCAATCGATTTATCCACTGAGTCATTTCCCAGCTACATTTAATCTCATTTACAAACCCTAAGAGTGCGATATGAATTTCTGCTTATAATACCTGGTTTGTGCCTATTACTTAGATCACAAATATTTTATTCTGTTTAATATTTTATTTACTTTATTGTATCTTTATAAACAGTATTATATAATCTAATACTTAATTTTTTTCCTTTGTGGCTTTTTTCTTGCTTTTAAATTTTGCTTACAAAGTCTTTCCTGTTTCAAAATTACATAACACCCTTCTATGATTTTATTCCTATTGCTTTAATGGTTTTTGAGAAAAATCTTAGCTTTCTGACTCTTTTGGAATAAAAAGTATACATGTGTCATACTATGTCTTTTAAAAAATATTTTATTATTCATATTTTTTATGTGTATGAGTGTATTGCCTGAATGTATGCAAATGCATCCGTACCACACAATGTCCTCAGAGGTCAGAGGAGGGTGTTGGATACCCTGGAACTGGAGTTATGGACAGTTGTTAGCTGCTACATGGATGCTAGGAACCAAACCTGGGTCTTCTGCAAGCAGTCAGTGCTCTTAATTGCTGAGTCATCTCTCCAGCCCCTATACCATGCCTTTAACATTTAAAAAATCCATTACAAAAGCTAGGCCTGGTGGTACAGGCCTATAATCTTAGCTACTCAGGAGACAAGAGGCAGGAAGTTGGCAAGTTTAAGACCTGCCGACCTGCCAGGTCTGTATAGCAAGTTCAAGGCCAAGATAGGCAAGCTCCTGAGACTGTATCTCAAAAGAAAACATGATTATGAAGAGTTGAGTATCTGGATCAATTGTGTAGCACTTGTCTAGGAAGCCCACAGTTGTGAGTTCAATGCCTAGTGCTGAAAAAAATAAAGAAAAAAAAGGCTATAAATACAAGAGATCACTACTTATTAATAAATACACTTGTCAAGAACTTAATATGGGGAGAGACCAAAGTGAATTAGCAAAAACTAATGCCAGACAGACAAAACATCTAAATAACTACTTACTGGACACTCATTCACTATGCACAACTCCATAGTGAGTTAGTTGTATGTTCAAATACTGCTGCAAGTGCAAGCAGATTTAGAACAAGCTCACAAATTCTTGCAAATGTTTTACATGGAGAGCTGTGGTCTCTTCCTCTTTCCTTGTATCTGGGTAGCCTTTTGACTTTCTTTGGCACAATGGAGGTGACTCTGTGTGACTGCTAGGTCACAATAGGTCACACCTTTCCTACTTCTCTTGAATACTGTTTCCCTTGAAACATGCCACAATGGTGAGGCCACATGTATACACCTTGGCTGAGTCAGAAATTGAACTCCTTACCAACAGTTAGTATTAACAGCTAGCATCTTCTGAGTGAGCCACCTAAGTCTAGCTCAGGAAGCCTTTGACTGAATGCAGTGCCACCAAAGTCAGTCTGCAACTGTGAGACTCTATATTAGTTATTTTGTGCTGCTATGACCAAAACAAGACAATGACTGAATGTGTAGCTGATTGGCACAGAGGAACATCCCTCAGTAAATTTTCCATAATGTTTTTACACAGTATACCCTTTTTCCTTTTACTTTCTTGCCAACTGTAGGTCATTCAAGATTCAGGTCAAGTATCACCTCCTTGGAGAAACCTTGCTGCTCCTCCCCTTGGCTTGAATCAGCAGCCCTACTCAATGTGCTCTGAGCATCTTTTCCTGCCCTGCACTGTACACTGCAACTGTTTGCTTTTCTCACTGCAGGGTGCTCTTTAAGATGTGCAGCACATATTTTCTTCTCCCAATGAATACTAAGTGCATCATAAAGAATATACTCTTAGTCCTTCATGCTGGGCCAGGGCAGGCAGGATGCCTTAGCCAATGGCATATAGAAAAATGCATTAGAAGTCATATATCAAGCTGGGCATGGTAACACATCCCTCTAATCCCAGAAAGTGGGAGGTAGAAGCAGGAAGATCAGTTGTTCAAGGGCAGCCTCAGCTACATATTAAGTAAAGATACCAACCTGGGCTACATAAGACCCTACTTTAAAAGCAAAGCTATATGCTCTCTTTTGGCTGTTTTTACCTTCAATGTTAAGCCTTATAAGGCTTATAGCCTTATAGGGCTATAGCCCTGGGTCCATGGGTGGATCAGATGTTGAAAGACCCTGTCTTTGCACAGTATGGAAGAAAAACACACCTTTGTTGACTTGAATACCAGAATTGAGAGGCTGTCTATTACCACGTCATAACCTGGAATACCCTGGCCAACAGAGTCCTAACATTCATGCCAACATCAATGCTGTAGATAGATTCCTTTTTCCATCAGTTACGCATTTATTAAATAAACATTTAAGTTTGAAATGGACAATTCATTCTGTAAGTTCAAATACAAAATGTATGTGGCTATCGATTCATATTTCCCTGCTCCTAATCCTAAAATAGAAAGCAGTGCTCATCACTAAAGATCCATTAAGACTTTATCAAGTGGTACCCTAGTACTCTAAAAATAGCAATGCATTCCTGCCCCAAAATGAGCAGTTTATTTGCAACAGTAGAATCAAATTTGTACTATCTAAATGTTTATATTTAAAATCATCTGGTCACTAAGGGTGCTCATAAATATCTGACTGACAACGGGCTTAAGCATATTACAACCAGGTACTGGAGCTGGAAATATGCTGCAGATATGCATAGTTTTGAATATTCTAATTTGGAGCCAGGATATTTTAGGCACATCCTTCCTTGATGTGCTCAAGCTGGCACCTTACAAAATGGGGACTTTGCTGTGCTGTTGTGTGACCCATGTGTGAATGTATAAGCATATTCATGGGACTGAAGAATCAATCTGTACTGCTGTCCTAAAGGTCCCTAATACTAGCGAGTGCTAGTAGGCAGTAAAAACAAATGCCTTCTGATGGGTGATTTGGCATCTCTAGGTAGCTCCAATCACATAGACTTTAGGTAAAACACCCCCAAAAGTAACAATTTCCCCTACCTTTGTGGTAAAAATTATTATACTTAGTGGCGAGTGTTCTCTGGATTTCTACTCTGTGTTCAGCATTGTGTTGGGTTCACAGGGTGGTTGAAGAGGAGGATGTGTCCTTGCCTCCTGAACCAGAAAATATTCCTCTCCTGCCAGCACCCTTTACTTACCTGTAGCCAGTAAAGGCTTTTCTAGAAATCACCAGAAGCCCCATCTTAAGTATCTCCAGATTCTCAACTTGCTTTCTTATAGAGGGGTATAGAATGAGTGACAGTGAATGGTGTGCATGCTTGGAACTCTGTGAAAGTATCTTCAATGTACAATGCAGAAAGTTTTGTCCTGTCTGAATAATTCCTTAAATAAGTTTTTATCATCTAGGATATAAATTAGGACAGTTGTGCAATGAAGTCTTCCATTAATTAAAAATTGGAAGTTAATTAATACTAATTGCCAAAACTTACTCCCCAAACAATAACTGCTAAAATTATACTTTTTGTATTTGTATAATGGAGAAAATATACTCACTTTTATCAACCCTGCTAGGATTGATATAGTTCCTCCCCTCTTTCTTCTCTGAAAATTAAAAGTTGGCAAAGTGCTACAAAAAATTGTCAATAAATGAATATTCTCTCCTCTAAACACCCACACACACTCCAAATTTCCCATCCCTGAAAGAGAATGAGCTACATTTCCATTTCTCAGAAGCCTTAAAGAAACTAGAATAGAGTAAAAGCTGACAAGTGTATGTCTTCATAGGATTATGGCAACCACAATTTACAAAGTATAGTGAAGGCCTGCACATGATGTCACACACCTGTAAAGGTAGCACTAAGGAAAATAAGGCAAAAGGATCATGCATTTGAGGCCAGCCTGGTCCTCAAAACACTATCATTGGTACTACAGGTAATGATATGTAGGGGTTGGAGAGCTGGCTCAGACATTGAGTACTTGTTGCTCTTATAGAGGATCCGGTTTTGGTTGCCAGTACCACAACCACCTGTAACTCCAGCTCCAGGGTTCCAATGCCCTCTTTGACTTCCACAGGCACCTGTACACACACACACACACACACACACACACACACACAATAAACTTAATAATAATAATAATAATAATAATAGTAAAGTAATGATAAGGACATAGACAAACTGCAACTGCTGAGAATTCAAAACAATAAAGCTATTTTGGAATTCCTAGGAGAATTTAAAATTACTTTTAAAAAATTTTTATCCCTTCAAACCTAAAATTTTTATTTTGATTTTTTACATAGACAAGATCTATGTATCACTGTGTGTATATGTGACTATATGTGCATGTGGGGGGGTGCACACCTGTTCATGCATGCAGAGGCCAGAAGAAGGTTATTAAGTATTTTCCTCCATCACTCTCTGCCCAGTCCTTCCAGAGAACGTGTCTCCCTGAACCTGGAGCACACAATTTCTTTGCTAGGCTAGAATCCAGCAAGTCCCAGCAATCCTCCTGGCTCTGCTTACTTTGGAGCTGTGGCTACAGTGGTGCGTGGGACACCTGGACTGTTATGTGGTTGCTGGTATCTGAACTCTGGTCTTCATGACTATGGAGTAAGTGCTCTTTACCACTAAGCCACCTCTCCAGTCTCTCCTCAGAACTTTCAATGTTGACTCCTGATATAATTCAACAATTATACTCTCTGGCTTCTAATCAAATAAAAATGAAGTAATGTCTATATAGAAACTTGCAAATGAAAATTCATAGCAGCCTTATTCATAACAGTCCTCAAAGAAAAACAACTCAAAACGCCAATCAACTGATGAATGGATAAGGAACATGTGATATATTCACACAATGAAATATTAAAAAATTAAAAATGAGCCACTTACATAACAAGGAAGAATTAAGTGGAGAAAGCCAATTATGTAAAGCCCACACATATGATTCCCTTTATATAAAATACTCAAACAGGCAAACCATAGAAATAGAAAGCAGATTTGTGGTTGTTAGGAGCTAAGGAGAAGAAGGGATGGTTAATACTGACTGTCAATTTGACAGGATCTACAATTACAAGAGACATGCTTCTGAAGACACCTGTAAAGGATTATCTAGATTTTCGGTTCACTGCAATAGGAAGATCCACCCTAAACATAGGTGACACCATTCAATGGACTAGGGTCCCAGACTGGATAAAAAGGAGAAGCAAACTGAGCACCAGCATTCACCTCTCTGCTTCTTGCCTGGAGATGTGATGTACCAGACACCACCTGCTCCTGCTGCCTTGCCTTCTCTACCACGACTATAAGCAACTTATAGTTTCCTTCCAACTATAAGCAAAAATAAAAACTTTCCTTCCTTAAGCTGCTTTTGTCAGATATTTTGTCACAGCAATAGAAAAGTAATTACTACAAAGGCTTCAGGGATGTGGGTTTCTTTCTAGGGTGATGAAAATCAATTCTAAAACTGATTGTGGTGATGGGTGTACACCTCTATGAATGTTATAAAAGCCACTAAATGGCACACTTTCAATGGGAAGATTATATAGTATGTGAGTTGTATTTCAATAACACTATTTTTTAAATTAACTGGTAAAAAAAAATCTAGTCAGGAGGCAGAGGCGGATGAATCTCTGTGAGTTCAAGACCAGCCTGGTATACGTAGCGAGATCCAGCCTCAAAAAGACCAAAAGAAGAAAAAAAAGTTAACTGATGAGACTTGGAGTCTAGGGAGCAAGATGGGGGAGGGGAGGGCTCAACAGACCTGGAACAGCAGCAGGCTTGTGTTACTGGGGCATGCTGCCTCCAGTAACCTAGAGTTTCTGAAAGGAAACAGGACTGACAGAAAGAGATGGCACAAGGCTGGGTAGGAGAGATGTTGAACAGGCTTCAAGATAAAAAAAAAAAAAATCTTGCTTAGAGAAAGACTACACATGGAAATTCAATGAAGAAAGTCTGATTCAGACTCCTGTGTTTGAAGCTAATTACTAAGTCCAGAAATGTAGCTATGGAAATCATGTTTTCATAAAAATTCCTCCAGCTTTAAGCCGAGTTCCATTTTCCTCTTCCCTGAGAATTCATAAAGATCCACAAACAGGGCCTCAATCTTATTACATACACTCAGCTGGAGATGGGGAAGAGGGTGGTGGGTTCCTGAGCCCAGGTCAAATCTCACATAGGAGACAATGCCCTCCTCCTCAGCTGTGCAAAGGTCAAACATCAACCTTGATACACACATTTCGAGTATGTGTTCATGGAACCAATGGGCAGGACTTATTAGAAAAACCAATGAAATAGAGCACTGGAAGCATTTCACAGTGTGTCCAGAATGCCCACAAAAACCTATTCTGTTTCTCTCTGGACTCATAGCTAGACTCACAGTTCCTAGCTCCTGACAATAAGGTCAACAGACCATGACTGAAAGTGGTGTATACACTTCCTACTGGCTCTGCCATGTTCTTCCTTTCCTTATGCTGATGGGATATGGATATAGGATAGCTAATCCACACACTGGGCTCTGAATAAATGAAAGAACAA
Source organism: Eospalax fontanierii (assembly GCA_035773235.1). Classification (NCBI taxonomy): domain Eukaryota; kingdom Metazoa; phylum Chordata; class Mammalia; order Rodentia; family Spalacidae; genus Eospalax; species Eospalax fontanierii. Next base: position 63,089,560 of record CM069540.1, on the reverse strand, counting down.
GAGCCCCCTCACCATTCGTCAAGACACTAACCCAGGACAGTTATATAGATAGGAAAGAAAATCCCATGGTATTAGGGTCTAATCATAACAATATATTAATTATAAGAGCAATATCAAAGCAGATCAACTTAAGGTACAGGAATTCTAAAGGTAAGAAACAATGTTAGATTTTACAGGACACCATTAGAAAAGTCTGTCAGCATCTTCTACCTGTGAAACACAAGAAATATCAGTAGTCTGATACAAAGATTGTTTCACATGTTTTTTTTTTTCTTGATACCAACTTCCTGTACAGAAAATGCTGAGATCATGGATGAGAATAATCTTCCTCCCTTTTTCATGAATTGTGTATAATAGTCACAATGGAATATTTTAATTTAACAACTGTATTATTTGCATGTGTGTGTGTGTGTGTGTGTGTGTGTGTGTGTGTGTGTGTACACCAATCGGCCAGTGTATGTATGAAGGCCAGAGGACAATTTTTGTGAGTCAGTTCTCTCCTCCCATTTTGGGTTACCAGGCTTATATAGCAAGGGCTTTTCCCTGCTAAGCCATCTCACTGCCCCTGTAAGAGTAGAAATATTTTCTGCAATTAAGTCTTAATTAATATAAATTACAGCTCGAGAACAGAGAAACATCACTAAAATGCAAGAGTCATGCTTACAGCAACTGGCCAATGCACAGAGCTTGGAATATGATAAAGCACAGCAAGAATGAACAGCAGTGTTGAGGCACAGCTCAATGATCTTATTGCTAGCACATAGGACGCCCCATGTTCAATTACCAACACTGCAAATCTGCACTTGGGAAGCAGAGGCAGGAAGATCTTTGTGAGATGGAGGCCAGCCTGATCTATATAGTGACTTCCAGGCCAGCTGTGGCTGCAGAGTAACCATTTAACAAACATCACTGGAAAAACTAGCTTCCTATGTGAAGAAAAAAATTAAAATATACATTCTAATTTTTAGTTTTTGGTGATGTTTGTGTCGTTTTAAACTGCAACTCATGATCTTTTGATACTTTCTTAGCTCATTTATATTTTATCAAGTTATAATAGCGAGCTAGGCATGATAAGTACATGCTTGTTAATCCCAGCACCTGGAGGACAGAGGCAAGAGGATCTCTGTGAGTTCAAAGCAGCTTGGGGTATATAGTAAGTTGTAGGCTAGTCTGGGCTACATAGTGGGACCTTGTCTCAGAAAAGAAAACAAAGCAAAGCAAACAAAACAACCCCTCCCACAACCAAAAAGACTAGATTTCTAGTACTGTATGTGCATGCAGGCCCTGGTGCCCTGGTGCCTGGGGAACCTTGGTTAGGATATCAATTTCAAAATAGATGAAAGACCCAAAATGAATGAAAACAAAATCTTTAAGTGGAAAGTAGTGAATCCAGTGCCAAGAACAGAGTCTGGCATATAATGAAGTACTCAACATTGTCTACTGAATGAAGAACAGAAAGAACAAGACAGTAACTTTGTGATATGAGTTAATAAAAAACAACAACAAAAAAACCCCAAAACTTAAACAAGGACTCTTCCAGTTGTGGTGGCCCAAACATGAAATCCCAGGACCTGAAAGGTTAAGCAGAAGGATCAGGAGGTTAAGGTCATCATTAGTTACATAGCCAAATTCAAGGCCAGTATGGTCTACATGAGACCCTGTCTCAAACAAAACAAAACAAGGACCCAAATGTATACACTGAAAGGGAAGCAGTGATAACTTTGGCTATATACAATGAAGCAAAATATTTACAACACATTCATACAAAATATTAATAGCCATAATATTTAAGAAACTATCTTCTCCATTAGTTTATTCCCAGCTTAGTACAGAGGAGCAAAATAAAATCTTGGCAAGGACTGTGGGCATTGCTTGAAATTGGGTCTCAAGTCCTGATTCCCTAACTTCAAAGCTGTATTATTTTGGGTGTACTATTAAACCTCTTTGTGCCTCAGTTTCCACAGCTAGAAAAGGGTGACTATTCAAGAAACAGTATTAAAAAGATTTTAAGGATAAAATGAGTTAATGCATAAAAGGAGGCTGGAGAGATGGCTTAGCGGCTAAAAGCACTGGCTGCTCTTGCAGAGGACCCAGGCTCAATTCCCAGCACACACATGGTAGCTAACAACCATCCATAACTCCAGTTCCAGTGGATCCAATGCCCTTGTCTGACCTCCACAGGCACTGCACACATATGGTGCATATGCAGGCATTATACTCATACACATAAAACAAAAATAAGAAAATATTTTAAAGCCTAATATCAGAAGTATGTAAAGAAAGACAACCCCTTATTTCTCTGATAAATGTAAGCTGATGCAACTACTAGGAAGGACAATCTGGAATTGCCACTGTCACGCCATCATTACCACCTTTACCACCATCACAATCACCACTATCTTCACCAGTATCATTGCCATTAACTTTAAAGTAACTTGATAAAATGTAGAAGCCACCACTATCATCACACCCCTTTACCACCACGGGTAACTTATCATAACCATCATCCCACCATGATCACCATCACCACTTGCATCATCAGCATCATTATCATAAGCATCAACATCACAATCCCCAACATTATCATCTCCACTATTATCATCACTACCACCACTATCACAGCAGTTAACAATTTACAGAATATACTACATGGCAGGTATTGCACTAAGTATCTAGCTGATCTTTTTAACTGTCATAACTACTTAAAAATATATAATCTTCTAATATAAATAAAATAATATTTCTAATATAATAAAAATATATTATTTTCTAATAAAGACCAATCATACTATGTCACCCATTGTTATGTGAGTAAAATTCATCTTTTACTTGGGCTTGTTTATAGACCTTACACACATATTAAACAACACATGCAAAGAACTATGTTCCCTATTTACCAGCCACATGACCCTGGACAATTCACTTATCTTTAGGAGCCACAGCTACCTTGACAGTGGAACAAGGGTCTGCCTGAGCAGATGACCAGAGAGATAGTGTGGGAGAGACTGGTGGAAAGGTGCCACAAGAAGGCCAGGTCCTGCAAGGGCTCCAAGCCTTTGACATGGACCATCATCTTGAAGTCATCATGACCATGAAAAGCTTCATGAAAGTGGAATTTGAGCTGACTTTTAATTTAGAGAAATAGAAAAACATTTAGAGACCATTCTCCAAAGGAGGGGAAATGGAGGGGGAAGTCACTCATGAAGCCTTACAGGGAGTCACATACCACTGAATGGTAGGGACTGGTAAGATGGCTCAGTGTGTAAGGACACTGACAGCCAAGCCTGACAACCTCAGTTCAAACCCCAGAACTGTACAGTGAAAGGAAAGAACCAAATCCCTCAAGTTGCCTTCTGACCTTCACATACTCAACATGGCATACCATCATACCACATCCCCAAGTAAGTAAATAAGTGTAAAAAACAAAAAAAAAATTAAGTTGCAGTTTGTGTTTGAGGGCAAAGAACCATCAGACCTGTAAGAATGCAGAAAACACCACATACTCTATGAAAACATATTAAATAAAAAATTAATTAAAGGGGATGGTGTGTTTTTATAAGAGAGAAAGGTAAGCAAAGATAATGAAGTCCAAGAAAATTTAAGAATTTTTTGATAGCATGGACATAGTAGATAAATATTTTTAGGAACACAAGAACAAAAATAAAAGTCACATGGAACTAAGTAAGATTCCTAGTTATTCAAAATCTACACATCCCTAAATCAGGGATGGCAGAAGAGAAACTTTTATTTATTATTTTTTTCTTTTTTTGAGACAGGGTCTCATTATGCACTTATGTAGCCCCAGCTGGATGGGTGTGGCAGCTCACACCTGTAAAATTGGGGGAGGCTGAAGCAGGAGGACTGATGCCTTTAAGGCCAGCCTGGGCTACACAGTGAGTTCTAGGCCACACTGGCCTAAAGGGAGACTCTGTGTCAAAACAAAGACCTAAGATTTTTTTTATCCTTGTGACATGTGGGGTCTACTATTTTCCTAAGGAAAAAAATAATTACCAAAAGCAATCTACAGATTGAACACAATTCCCACTGAGGTTCCAAATGCATGTTTAAAATGGACAAAACAATCACTTGGAAGGGCTGGAGAGATGGCTCAGCAGTTGTACTTGCTGACCACTCTAGCAGAGTGGCCCAGATTTGTTTCCTAGCACCCACAAGGCAGCTAACAACCAGTTCCAGGGAATCTGATGCTTTCTTCTGGCATCTGCAGGCATTGTGCAACATGGGTACACATACACATACAGGAAAAACATGCACATTAAAAAAAAAAATTCAATTAAAAATTTAAAATATTTTTATTTTATGCATGAGTGTATTGCCTGCATGTATGTAAGTGCACCCATGTCAGACAATGCCTGTGAAGATCAGAAGAGTCGTATCCTGTGACACTGGAGTTATAGACAGTTGTTGGCCACCATGTGGGTGGTGGGAATCGAACCTAGCTCCTCTGAAAGAATAGTGTTCTCACCGCTGAGCCATCTCTCCAGCCCAATAAAGAACTTTGTACTGGCACAAAAACAAACTTGGAGATCACTAGAATAGATAAAGAACCAAGAAATAAACCCCATAATGACAGCTACCTAATTTTTGACAAAGATGCCAAAGCCCATTTTGAAGAAAGGATAGCCTCTTCACTAAAAAGTGCTGGTGAAACACTTCCGATGTACAGGAATGAAGCCAGATCCCCACCTCTTACCCCATACAAAAATCAATTCAAAATGGATCTTAATGTAAGAGTTGAAACTGAAATTATTAGAAGGAAACATATGGAGAACATTTTGAGATACAGGCATAGGAAAGGACTTTCTAAAAATAGTCCAGGAAATAATACCAAGAATTGTCAATTGGAATTGTGTCAAATTAAAAAGCTTCTGCAGAGCAAAAGAACTAATCAAGTGAAGAGATAGCCTGCACAGTGAGATCTTCACTAGCTCTCAATCCCACAGAAGGCAACCAAGAAATCAAATAATCCAGTCAATAAATAGGCTAACAAAATGAGCAGAGAGTTGTCAAAAGATGAAATGCAAATGGCCAATAAACACATGAAAAAAGTTTAACACTCTTGGCCATCAGGAAACAAAACAAAACAACAGAGATTCCATCTCACCTCAGTCAGAATGGTTATCAAGAAAACAAATAATGCTGGCTAGGATGATGGGAAGGGAACCTTTATATGCTACTGGTGGGAATGCAAATTAGCCCAACTAATATAGAAATCAGTATACAAGTTCCTCAAAACAAACAAATAAACCCCAAAATAGAATCATGTTATGAATCAGCTATGCCACTCCTGGGAATAAACACAAAGGAATCTAAATCAACATACCATATCATCTGCACATCAGTGTTTACTCTTACACTATTCATAACATTCAAGTTGTACTATCAGGCTAGGTATTCGATAAATGGGTGAACGGAGAGAGAAAATGTGCTGTATGTACATAATAAGTTTTATTCAGCCATAAAGAACAAACTATGGTTTGCAGGAAAATGAATTCAACTGGATATCATATTAAGTAGAATAAGTCAGACTCAGAAAAACAAACATTTGACATTACATATACACAAAATCACATATACATATATAGACTTAAAAGTAGAAGCACAGGACTGGAAAGATAGCTCAGCAGTTAAAAGCACTGGCTGTCTTAGCAGAAAACCCAGATTTGAATTCCAGCACCCACATGGTGGCTAAGTGCCTGTAATTCCAGTTCCAGGGAAATCTGATCCCCTCTTCTGTCCATGAGCATTGAATGACATGGGTGTACTTATACACATGCAGGCAATACACTCATACACATAAAAAAATAAAACAAATTTTAAAAAGTTTTTTAAAGTAGAAACAAGACTAGAGGAATGGGAATAATGAGAGGAAGAAGAAAGTTGAATATGGTCAAGTATATGATATGCCTGTATGAAAATGTCTTTATGAAACCCATTATTATGTATAATGAATATACCAATAAAAAATATAAATGAATGTCTTAACCTTCAAATACTAAAATTATCACATCTACCTCAGGAATTTAGTCATATATGTTCCAACAAAGACACATTAATTTTTTTTTTAAGTCTTTTTGAAACAGGGTCTCCTGGTAACCCCAACTGGCCTGGAACTTGCTATGTAGGCCAGGCTGGCCTTAAACACAGAGATCCGCTTCCCTCTGCCTACCAAGTGCTGGGATTAAAAGTGTGTGTCACCACACCGGGCTCATTCTAATTTTTTATACTGTAGATACTCATGGGAGTCATTCTTAATATTAAAGGAAAAGTTAGGAAAGAAAGGAATGAAAACCACCAATTTGTATAGAATATAAGTATTCTGAAAGTCATTATTGGCAAAATATGGGAGAGACTTGGTTTTGTTAACTTAAACACAAATTTGAAACCAAATGTACAACTCTGTCTGACATGGGGTAGAATACAAAATGCTCCCTGCAGGATCAACACAGGATCACGTGTTGAATACTGAGCCTTCATTTAGTGATATTATTTTGAGAAGTGGTCACTGGTGGTACCTTTGAAGGCTTGCCTCAAGCCCATCTCTCCTTCTGGTTCTGGAGTCCAGGTTGTTTTCAAACTCTAGATCTTCTTCAGCTTTCTAAGGCTAGGAATATAGGCTTGTGCCACCACACTTGCTAATTTTGTGTGTGTGTGTGTGTGTGTGTGGTGATGGGCATCGAATACACAGTAGAATGCATGATAAAGAAACACCCTACCAGGAAGCTCCATCCCAGCTCCTTCCAGTCTCCCTCTGATTTCTGTATTCCTCTAAATCCTTCTGTCTTGGGTTTCTGCCTCACCACAGTACCAAAACAGAGCCAGTATACCATGGCCTGTAATCTCTGAAACTGTGAGCCAAAATTAATCTTTTCAATTCTTTAAATTATTTCAGGTTTGTCAATGATTAAAATGCTAATACAGTGCTTAATATGGGGTAAAGCAAAGGAACTCTCTCAGATGTATATCACAAATGGAGGAAATATACACTGACAGGGCAAGAAGACAGGGCAAGAGTTTTAGCTGACTTGAACAATATGCCCCATCTTCAGAACAGTTTCATCAAATCCCTTACACAGAAGGCAGAATGAGCAGTATTAAATACTGTCTTGGATTAGGTCTATAACCTCACACCCAGATATGAAAATTCTAAGAAAAGTCATCCAGTAGATTACTTTTCCTACCACAGTCACCCAGGACAGAACAGAAATCTCCAGCCATTTGGACTTTTCATTTAGCCTGAAGTTTTCAGGTTTCCTCAAGCTCTATACTAAGAGCTACTTACTTTATCTGAACTTAAAATCATGTTAAATAAAGCAGGGTGCTGAAGGGGTCTTTTTAAGTAACCCTCTCATGTGCCATCTACTATTTGAAAACAAAATGGGACTATTTGGACTATCATCTCACTAGTAGAAACCGACTATCTTTCTTTTGTCCAATTTTTTTAAGAATTCAAAGAACTTTTATAGTGGTATATCTTCTGTATTTGGATAGACCAAAAAAAGAGCATACTTTCCATAAAAATGTGATATCAAAATGAGTTTCAAAGTATCTTAAAATGCTTATGCTACTGTTTTTAATTAAACAAAACATCTCATAATTTGTTCACAGACTTTCAGTATTATTCATAAAATGAAAAACTTTTTAGCCAATAAAGAAAATTCTATAAAAACAAAAGTATAATAAAATATCTCACTATTTTTCCTTTATTTCAACTGATAGTTTCAACATATTATATATATTAAAAATAACTCATAACTGCATTATATCGAATGTTGGGTATGCATTAATTATTTTAGGCCACAAAGGAGCTACTGAGCAAATCACCACTGCCTACCAGCCCAGAAGTGATGATACTTTTGTCTATCAAAGATAAAGCATTTGCTTGCTCATTCCTCTAAAGGCTTATTATTTGTTGTTTATTTAAGCTAGAGAAGAATAAAGAGGCCAAGTGAGAAAAAAAAAAATTCCAAATTTTAACATTTACAAAATGACAAACTTGAGTCACTTAAATAAAACCTAAGTTGTTCTTTTTGGGTTCAAACAGCCTTTATTGGTGCAACAGTAAGTGAAGATGGAATATGTCAACTGTTGTTCCTGAGCTGCCACCACAGATAAGACTACTGCCCTTGGAAAACAAAACCTAAGTTCTTAATGAGCAATATCAATTGATCAATCAAATAAAACACTATTGACTTCCCCAAATCGAATTGTCAAAATTCAAATCCAAAAAAAGCAGTTCAACAAGAGCAGCAGCTTGAGTTTTACTAATCTTTTTACATTTTAACACACAACAATAAAGCCATTATATTACTCTTTTCCTACTAGAAATTACTATTACTTTACTTGCTCTGGGTTAAAACAATTCAGTCCACTTGGCAGCTCTAAATTTTGCTTAACCATAATAGCATATATATAATGTATAATGTATAATAAAATATAATGTATAAAACTGGGAATCTCTGAAGAGAGCCCCCAAGATGCCTTTGGGTGCTTATTTTGGAGACCTCACACAGCCTACTGCAAGGGGTCAGGGGACAGTCCCTGATCAATGGGCACACAGATGAGTACTTCTGTGTGTCACGGATATTCTCCACTGTGTAAGCAAAGTTTTAATTAAACCCCAGCCTAGAATGTCAATCAGACAAAGAATAATAAGAAATTGGAAGAGACACTAGTCCAGGGTGTTCCCAGAAAGATAACAGACAGGTGTTGCAGTTATCTGACTAAATTCATCAGCTTGCATCTGGACCCAGTTCTGGCAAGAGCTACTGTTTCAAAAATATATTTATATTTAGCTATCACAGGCTAATTTCTATTGCCGCATAAACAGGACTCAGTCTTAGATTTCCTGGCTTTAAAGAAAAATTGTAGACTTGAATGATAACATTCAGTACTTGCAGCTGCCACTTGTGTTCGCTGAAAATATAAAAAAGCAACTTGCCATGATATATGTGGTCAGTTTTTCTTTTCCTTGATCTGTCCTTTAATATTTCAAACCGTATTAAAGAGCAATAAAGCTTCCTTTCTTAAATAAAGTTTAAAGTAAACGTTAAATAGAATAGAAATACTTTAGACTCTCCATGAACTGAATAAGCTGTCGGTGACTCAGGCCTCCCTGTCGTGTTTTTAGGCTGACCCACTTCTACAGTCACCATGGTTCGAGGACTCACCCTTCTAAGGGGCAGCAGTAGCCGCTCCGTGCCAGCGCAGTTAAAGACTTCAGCAGAGCCAAAGGCTGGGCCAACAATACCTACGAAAGGACCCCAACCTTCATTTAAAACGATCTCCCAGCCCCCGCCTCGAAAGCAGAACTTCGATACCAGCCTTAACCACGGGCGATCTTTTCTCCGACCGAAGAGCAAGTCTGCCGGGGAGAAAGGAGGGCAAGCTCGGACGGAGACACCGAGCGAGTGTTACAGCACCCGATGCATCTGGCTTCGGAGATCAGACACCCGCTCGGCAGGCGCGGAAAGCACCAGTCCGCGGGTCAGCCTGCTCCAGAGAGCTTGGCGGGCACGCTCGCGGGACGTCCGGAGGCCGGAACCTGGACCCCGGGCGCCCCGGACCCCGCCCGAGACAGAACTTCTCAGAGTCCGCGGCCAGCGGCGCCGAACCCGCCGGGGCGCCTCCGCCTACTCCCCCATTCCACATCCCCCCCACTGGCCCTGCGCGTTTGGGCTCCGCCGGGGGTTAGCGGCGGCTGGGGGAGGGGACGGGGCGAGAGGACAAGGCAGGATGGCACCGGGGGAGCGACTCTACTTGCATCCCACGCCCCCGCCGGCTCGAGACGCCGCCGCCACAAAGGGAAGGGCGTCGCGCCCTCAAAGGTCCCTCAAAGAACCACGGGGCGGGCTGAGTGAGGCGGGGTCGTGCGGCAGGTGACAGCCGCGGCGCGGGTCCCCGGGCCGGAGTCGCAGTCTCCCCGCCCCCCGGCCCCGCCCCCCCCCGAGCGCGCTCCCGCCAGCGGGGCGACCCGCACCTCACAATGGTCTTCCAGACGAGGCCACAGCCGATGGAGCGGCCGAAGGGCACCCGCGCCGCGGGGCCTGAGCCCTGAGGTACGCGCGGTCCCCGCCCTGTCGCGCCCGCGCGCCGCCTCCTACCCTTTGGCGTGCTCGGTCTCCTCCTCATTGTCCCCGTCTATCCCGCACGTGTCCTGGTCGTCCAGCTCCAGGCTCTGCTGGCTGGCCGCAGACTCGCTGTCCTCCGCCATCGCGGCGGTGAGGGCGAGGGCTAGGGAGGCGGCGCTCGGAGCGGCGAGCGCGGCGCGACGGGGCGGGCGCGGCTGCAGCTGCCTTTAGTGCCGCCCACCCACGGGCTCCAAGTCAGGAGTCTGCGGCCCCGCCCACCACGGGCCCCGCCCACCTCCGCCGGAGCGACTCCGCCCACCTCGCCTGTCCACTCCCGCCGACCTCAGCCGGCACAGCCCCTCCCCTCTCGCCTTCCCCCTCCCGCCCTCTCCAGCCCGCGAGGCCCCGCCCAGCATGCCAGACTCTTCTGCTTGCTTCCTCCCCTCTCGGCCGGCCCAGCCACGCCCACCCTGCCTACCCGCTCCCGGCGTGGGTGGCCTGCCCGAGATTGGGGCGGGGCCTGCGCTCGTGGCGGAGCCTGGCGGCGGTAGGGCGGAGGCGGGTATCCGAGGCCCTGTGGGGTCCGGTAGTGCTGGTGTCTGGAAGCGGCCGCGGCTTCGGGGCGGGACCTGCGATCTCCAGGGCCGGCGTCTGGTCTCCGTGCCTCGGCGTCCTGGGGCCGCCGGCCTCGCGGCGTCCTCGGTTCCTCTGCGCCGTCCACCTCTGCGGGCATCTTGTTACCCGCTAGGAGACTCGGAAGGGAAGCTCTTCTGCTCCTCGCGCATGCACTTCAAGAATTTTCCGTTTCGTGTTGGAGTAGGTGAAATAGTGCCATTTCGTGTGGACCAGGCGGTGCTCCAACCTCCCGGTCTCCAGTGGTAACCAACCTCGGAGCCCCAAACTCTGATGAGGAAAATTGGGGAGCTGTTCCTATTTGGTCTAGACTGGTACCCCTGACAACGGACATCTTGAGGGAAACGGGGACGATGTTCAAATGTGGGCACTGGGTACTTTCAAGGTAGGTCACTGCCTTCTTCCACGTGAAGATCCTGACCTAGAGAGACTCGTCTAGACAGATCGGAATAAAAAAGTCCCCCCGTCAAGAAGAGCCTCAGGTGAGGAAGGAGCCCAACGTGGTGACCCATGCCTTGTAACCCCTCTACGAAGCAGGAAGACGAGGTGTTCTTGAGGTCAGTCCCACTACACAGAGTTCGCAGGTAGCCGGGCGACGTGAGACAGCTGAGGGAGAAAGGGGATGGAGGTGGGGGCAGGAGGCAGTCCTTGGTTTACCAAGTCAAAGGCAAGGAAGTTATACTTTTTGCTGTTGCAGGCCCAGCAGCCCCTGGTTGTCTGGAGATGGCATGTGTGCAAAGGGCTCACATGGCAGTTTACCACTGTATGTAACTCCAGCTCCTGGGGTTGTGATGCTTTCTCTTCTTCACGGCCCTGCCCCAACACGGGTGCCCTTACACACAGGCGGGCACAACACTCATACACGTAAAACAAACAAACAAAAAACCTGAAAAAACAATCCTGGAGAAATTAAGCAAGAGTATCAAAACCCGGTAAACATCAGAACATAATGACTAGCCGGGAAGATCTGTTCCCTAGAATGGAAAGTTGTCGCAGATGTCTGCACAGTGCTGGATTGAATCATTACATAATGCAAATATTTCTCAGTATTAATCTTCTGCAGGAGGTGGGTTGTGGATGTTCCTGAGAGAGATCAAAATTCTCTTGTCATAGACAGAAACTCACTGTGTTTCTAACAGACTTATCTCCTTAGTTTTGTTCCAGTACTTAAAATATCAGAGCCAAGCACTATCTTCCGGAAAATAAAATCCAAAAACAATTCTGTGGAGTTTGCCCTTGGGAATTTTCCATTCTGCCTGGCTCATCCTCTGTTAGAGATATACCATACTTGTGTGATTGTGTAGTTGGTCTTGTTATTTTTTTTATAATAGTAGTTTTTAATAATTGTGGTAAAATATACAATATTAAATTTACTATCAGCTGTTACTTAATTGTATAGTTTTAAGTGTATAGTTTGGTTGTATTTCACATATTAATCTTTAGAACATTCTCTTCTTACTGACTACAGCTACATACCCATTATTAAGTAACTCCATATTTCCAGTCTGTGGGAACTGCCATTTTACTCTCTTTTTATGAGTTCAACTACTATAGAAAACACATATAAACTATCTTTTTTTTTTTTGACTGCTTTAGTTCACCTAATATAATGGCCTGTAGGTTCATCCATGTTATAGAAATGTCTCAGAATTTTCTTATTTTTGAAAACTAAATAATATTCCATTGTGTGCGTTTTTAAATCCATCTTTCCCTTGATGGACAGTTCCTCCTACCTTTTGGCTACTGTCCTAGTTACTTTCTACTGCTGTGATAAAAACAACTTGGGGAAGAAAGGATTTATTTTATCTTACATCTCCCAGGTCCCAGTTCATCACTGAGGAAAGTCAGGGCAAGAACTCAGAGCAAGAACCTGAAGGCAGGAACTGAAGCTCAGATCATGAAAGAACTCTTGCTTACTGCTTTGCTCCTCTGGCTTGTGCTCAGCCTGCTTTCTTATACAACCCAGGACCACTTTCACAGGAGTGGCACCACCCACAGTAGGCTGGGTCCACCCACATCACTCAACAACCAAGAAAATGCCCCACAGATATGGCCACTGGCCAGTCCAATGGAGGAAAGTCCTCAGTTGAAGTTTCCTCTTTCTGGATGTGTCAGTTTGACAACAAACTATCCAAGGCAGCTACTGTGACAACAAGACTTTGCTTTCAGTTCTGTTGGATGTACAAGCAGAAGGGAAGTTGCTGAGTCATATAATACTTCTGTGTTTTAAGATTTTGAGGAACTGCTGTATTGTTTTCATGCAAATCATACTGTTTGCATTCTCTTCTACAGTGAATAGGGGTTCTCACTTGCTTGTGTCTCTTCCATTGCTTGGTGTACCTACTTTTCTTTCTTCCAACAATAGCAATCCTGATGAGTACAGGTGATGTAACATTTAATATAACCAGAGGCTTATATATAACACTGTTGAATATGAACCACATTTTTGGCCAAAAGGGCTGGCCTGCAACTCACCACATAGACTGGCTGTCTAGTGAACCCCAAGGACCTCCTGTCCCTGCTTCTCCAGTGCTGGGATCACAAAAATATATCACCATGCACAACATTTTTTTGTATAGGTTGTAAGGATAGAACTCAGGTCCTCATGCATGCAAGAGAAACATTTTACTCACTGAGATATGTCCTCTGCCCAATAATAGTTTTTAAAGCCATGTATAATACATATAATGCATAGACTAGTGGTAATTACAGTTACCTGTGGGAGAATGTTCAAGAAGATGTGTACAAATGATTTTAATTACAATGAAAAAATTATACAAGCTGAACTATCTGTGGAAGAATATTGCACATTAGCTACAATGCTGTGTAGTAGTTGACCTCAAAACATTTCTGAGGAGCTGGAGATGTGGCTCAGTGGGTAAGAGCACTAGCTGTTCTTGCAGAGGACCTGGGTCAGTTCCCAGCACCCACATGGCAGCTTACAACAATCTGTAACTCTAGTTCCAGGGAATCCAATGCCCTCTTCTGGCCTCTTGCAAGCATTGTCTTCATGAGGGCACTGACATGCAGGTAAAACATTCATACACATAAAATAAAAATGAATAAAATTAAAAGACAGGTTGGAATATTCTCCCCTTTTTCTCTGAAATTATAACGTGAACAGGAAGTGGGTTGGGGAACTAGGGTTATAGAAACACAAGGGATACTGACAACAGGACTCCAAAGGAAATATCAGATTAAAGCTAGAAATATAAAAATTCATCCTGAGCCTACACATGTTTACCAACCTAACTTGTTTCTTCAGAGGATAGTAAATATTAAAACATTTGCAGAGAAGTTTAAGGAACTGGAAAATAGAGTCTGAGAAAACGGTCCAGAATGCAGTATGGAGAAGTAAGGAAATGAACATTTTAAAGAAGTTAAGAGATAACGGTGATTAAGACTGTGTATGCTTCTCTTCGGTCTCTTGGAGCACTACCCCAACATGAGCACATGCTTAAGTTAGCCAGCTCATGTCTTCCACACCCTGTGGTTCTTGGCCAGTCCATCAAATGACCATGGACATGTGATGGCAAGCAGTTGAGATCAACATCATTCTCTACCTAACCATAGACTTATGAGAAATGGTAAGTAGTCCTGGCTTTAAGACATCAAATCCTGTAGTGTTTTATTATACAGCAATAACTGACATCTTAAGTCAAAGTAATGACCAAGAGAAAATCTTTTTTTTCTTTATTATTTTTATTTTATGTATATGGGTATATTGCCTGCTTATATGTAAGTATACCCATGTCATGCAATGCCCAAAGAGGACAGAAGAGTGCATCAGATCCCCTGGAACTGGAGTTATGGATGATTGTTAGCTGCCAGGTGGGTGCTGGGAATTGAACCCAGGTCCTCTGCAAGAGCAGCCAGGACTCTTAACTGCTGAGCCATCTCTCTAGCCTCAAGAAAATTTTTGTAAAATGACTCATTTCTTGTTTCTAATTGTGATTACTTTCTGCCTACCTGGGTATTTCTGACAACGATTCATTCCAAATATTACTTTGCACTGACTACTCCTGCTCACTGATCTGCTTCAGACATGTGTTTACTTTAATTCTAAAAAAGTAATTCTATACCATACTGAACCTTTGCAAATTATTCATTTGACCCAAGTATTGTGGAACATACCTGTGATCCTAATACTGGAGAGAGAGAGGCAGGAAGATTATGAGTTCCAGGGCAGCCTGGGCTAAATAACCAAAAAACCAAAAAAAAATTTTTTTAAAGGAAGAGAGGAAGGAAGGAAGTTGTGCATTTGAAATACATACTTTATGGTAATTCTAAATGTTATTTGCACCTATGGTTTATTGTACTGTGTATGCTATTTTTATCACTCAAATAAGTAGAGTTGTGACATGGTGAGAATGCAGATTAGCTATATTATAAAACTTCACTGTTGGTGGGTCTTTCTTGTCTTCATTGGACAAAACTTTCGGGCTAAGTGTAATCTCAACAAAAATTCTAAAAGACTCATAGATGATGTCGTAGAGAAGGAAATGTGTTCATTTAGGAGTTGAGAGGTTCCTTTTTGAACCATACTGCTTTCTGAACTCTGAAAATTGAGGTTCTGTCTCCCAGAGCATCACTGGATACTGTGCTTCCAAAGTTCATTTTTTTAAATTAATAGAGTTGATATATTCCAGAAGCATACAGTTTGAGGAAAAAAAATTTGCTAGAAATACCAAAGGAAGCAAAAGGATCTATTCTACCCTAAGATTAGAGCTTCTGCGCATTCCCTGAAAGAAAAGAAGAAGGGGGAAGAAGGGGAAATGGGAGAGTAAAATGAAGTGTTGAAGAGGAAGATGAGGAAACACAGCAGAAAGGGGAAGCAGGGAAGAAGCAGGGGAGGGGAACCAGCCAAGATAGAGGGACGTGGGTACATAAGCCCCAGAACAGGTACCCAGGTGTCTGTGGTCTCCTGCCTCAGTTCCTGCTGCCCTTTTTCAACAACACTGCTTAAAAAGTTCTGTAGCAGTCTAATCACAGCACACTCACTTTAAGACCTCTGCAGCTTCCAGTGCTTTCTGTATTGAGTTAAAGCCCCCATATTGGTATTTAAGACTACAAACTAGGGACTGGAGATGGCTCAGCCACGAAAAGCACTGCTTGCTCTTGCAGAATACCTGGTCTTGGTTCCCAGCACCTACACCACAGCTAACCAACCTTAACTCCATTTCAAGGGAATCCAGCACTGTCTTCTGGCATCTGTGGGCATTGCACGATATGGGTGCACTTAAATACGTGCAGACAAAGCACACATAAAATAAACATAAATTTTAAAAAAGACTATAAACGATCCTCACCTTCACACCTACCCCTGGTCTCACCCTTGCTTGAGCCTCTACACGCCTTTTGTATTCTCCCCAGACTCCTTCCCTGGTCTCTGGGTCCATCAGTATCAGATCCTTCGCATGATCTCCAGCTTGGAACGTCCTTCTCCTTCCCCTCCATCACTAAGGGGGCAATTTAAATGTGGCCCTCATTTATACACTTGTCATAATCTCACAGGACCTAACTTCTGAATAATTCATTTACTCATCTCTGTATTCAAATCATCCAAACAGAATGTGGAACTTAAGGGACCCTTTCTAGAAAGCTGTTAAATGATGAAACTACCTTATACTTTGTTCTTTCTGGTTTGCAAGCCCAACACCTTTCCACAGTATAGTTGCAGGCGTAAATTCAGGTAATTCAGAAATTTTCCTTTTGGATTTTCATAAGAGTTCAAGGTACAGTGATAGAAAGGAAAGATGCAGTTTGACTTGTCTAGGAATAGAGATTTCTCCTAGGAATTATTCAGGAACACCTGATTCTCCTTCCCAATCCTTAAGGAGCAAAAGATGCACAGAATAGAAGGGAGAAACTTGTATAAGAAGCAGTGGAAGGAAAGGTTCTTCCTCCTGCTGGACCTCTAGTTGTTATATAACATAATACCTTCTTGGTAGTTCTCTTAAGGAAACTTTGAGGTGGATTTGTTTTTCCCTGGAGAAGATGACTGAGCCTGGTACCCACTGGATTTACTCAGAATAAAGGGGACTTTCAGCTGTCTCCAGAAGGTTGTCTTAAAAGTGAAGACACTATGCAGAAGGGAGGGTGAATGGAAGGCATTCAACCCTCTTCATTTGAGACTCTAACTTCTATAAAGCAAAGAATGAACAGGTATAGTAGGACAAGCCCTTAATCCCAGCACTAGGGAAGCAAAAGCAGTCAGATCTTTGTGATGCTAATGTACATCAGATCTACAGAGCAAGTTCAAGCTCCCTGGGGCTATAGGGAGACCCTGACTCAAAACAAATAAACAATAAAACTAAGAATAGTAAAGGAACTGGCAGGCCTCAGCTGCAGAATATTTGCCTAACATGCATAGGACCCCACCCTCCTCGCTTCAAAAGGTAAGAGAATAAAAAAGAGGCAACATAAATAAATAATAAAATAAAAATAAAATAACATAAATAAATAATAAAATAAAATAAAAAAGACTCACACAAAGCTCAGATGTTCCAGTCTCTTCCCAATTGTGAGTTCAATGATGAGGTGCTGGTAGCTTGATGTTGACAAAGTGAGAGTACTTACCTTACAGAAATCGACAGGGCTCCTCCACCCTACTGGAGCCAGATTTTCACTTAATATTTAACAGCATATGACTACTGCTGTCTTTTAAAATTCATTGATCTTGAATAAATGGAGGTATGGATAAATAGTTACGTGATAAAGAAAAGAGAGTCAAAATTTGTATTGCAGACTGGAATGGATGGGTTGATGGGGCTCGCTGTGTAATGCATTTACTTTTCTTTTTTAAATCATTTTAAAAAATTGTTTTATGTATATGAGATGAGTGTTTTACCTGCATATCTGTAAGTGTGCTTGTGTCATGCAGTGCCTGTGGAGGCCAGAAGAAGTTGTTGGATCTCCTGGAACTGGAGTTACAGATGGTTGTTAGCCACCATGTGGGTGCTGGGAACTGAACCAGGATCCTCTGCAACAGCAGCCAATGCTCTTAACTGCTGAACCATCTCTTCAGCCCCACATTTAATTTTCTTTTATAGAAACTTTTTCCTAACAAAGTGCTCCTAAAAACATTAAAAACAACTTATCAAATCCTAAACTCACTAGGAAGTAAATAATGCTCTTTATCTGAACTTTAACAATTAAGTAACAGGCTCACTTGTACTGTGGTCGAAATCCAGGCTCCAGCTTCCGGAAGGCAAGCTGGAGGAAGTTCTCCACCCCGGACCTTTAGGCTGAATTTCGCATCTAAACTGTAGTGAGACAGTAAACTGTAATTCAAGAAAGGTTGTTGTAGTCAAACAAGACACTTGAAAAATCTGAGCAAGCAACAGTTCCTGGCCTATCAGTTTATAACAGAATTCTTGCAAAACTGAAGTTATTGATAATCTGAATCAGCTTTTAATTGGGAGATAAGTAAAACAAAAAGAAACAAAACAAAATCATTTCTTTGTTGTTTTGTTTCTGAAACAGACTCTCATAAATTCCAGGCTGGCCTGGAAGTTTGTTTTTTACCTTGAAATTCTGAGCATCCACATTCCTAATGCTTGGATTACAGGTATGTATCACCATGCCTGTAGGTAGCTCTAGCGGTATAACCCAGGCCTTTGTGCATGGTAGAACAGCACTCTACCAATTCAGCTATATCCCTAGACCAAAAAATTCATTTTAAAAAATTTTTACTTACTATGGGTTGATTGATTGATTGATGTTATATGTATGACTTTGCCCGTAAGTGTTCCTGTGCCATGCAATGGATGTCCTCCGATACCAGAAGAAGACATCAGATCCCTTAGAACTGGAGTTACAGACAGTTGTTAGCTGCCATATGGATGCTGGGAACCAAACCTAGGTCTTCTGGAAGAGCAGTTAGTGCACTTAGCCACTGAGCCATTTCCCCAGCCCCATAAAATTCATTTTTTTTTCTTTCTTTTCTTTTTGTTTTGCCTCCCTGTAACCCTGGCTGGCCTGGAACTCCCTATGTAGACCAGACTGGCCTGGAACTCAGAGATCCACCTGCCTCTGCCTCCCAAGTGCTGGGCTTAAAGGCATGCATCACCACGCCTGGCTCACAAAATTCATTTTAACAACCATAATAACTACTACTTATTAAAGTCCCCGGTGTTTCAGACATCTGTTTTGTCCATAATACTATTTTAAATTTTGACAAGAACACCTAACAAAAGATTTTCCCACTTAATTTGTTATAGAGTGCCAAACAGGAGTCACCACACGCAAAGAAAGTCAAAGTAGATTTTATTACGGCAGAGCTGACTTCTGAACTCTAGGTGGGTGAGTTCTCAGAAGCAGCCTTGAGTCATTGTAGCATCCAGCTTTTATAGGCAAGTACAAGGTGTATAAAGGTTAGCTTCAAAAATATCCAACCCCAAACTCCCATCTGAGTCCATAGAATCAGATGTTTACATTTTAGTCATTGCCTTTGTTCCAGATTGAGACACATCCTGACATTATATCCAATATTGAATACCACAAGAAAATGTCAAGCTCAGAGTTCCCTTTCCTCAAAAAACAGGATGTCACTGCTGTAAGATGGAGTTTCTATGACCACAGACACAGATGTGGTCATTAACAATGGTTATTTGCTATTAGATGTATCTAGTAAGATTAGATACCCTTCTTTCACACAAGATGTTTGCATAAGATTAGATACCAAATGGGGGTCTTAAGTTCTCACTGGTGGGAGGCAGGGAAAAATGAGGACACTCTGTTATAACTTGACCTGCAACACAGCATCATTAACTTCAAACACAAACTTATATAACAGATCTCTACAGCTTACTCCTTTTGCATAACTGAAACACTGAACCTGTTGAATTTTATCTCTCACCACAGTCTGGAAAATATACTTTGTCTTTCCTATCTTTCAGTGAGAAAATGGAGAGTAAGAGATGTTAAAGGATTTACCCAAACTCACTCAAAATGTGTATGAAACAAGACTCAAAACTATGTCTATGTATCCCTAAAGCCTATAGTTTTCTGTTTTCCCCCATAATGTTTATTCATTCAATTTTTTTACGTGTCTGAGTGTTTTACTGGCATATGTATAAGCACACTTATGCGTACAATGCCTGTGGAGGCCAGAAAAGGGTGTTGGCTCCCCTAAAACTGGAGTTACAGATTGTTGTTAGCTGCCATGTCAGTGCTGGGTACTGAACCCTGGTCCTCTGGAAGAGCTCAGCCATCTCTTCAGCATCAATGACCAATATTTTCCTGAGGGTTTCTAGAGAATGTTTCTTCCAGTGTTATTAAGCAGAACTCTTTGTTAAAAAGAGTTTTACATTATATTTTATATATAATTACTATATTATGATTACAGATATTAATACATATATATTGTATAATGTATTGAATAATTGTACATATAATTATTATTTTAGGCATTTATATATAGTTATGATATTACTCTATCAAGATCATCTAGTGCGCTTTTTGTTTTATTCCTGCAGCTTCTCATTTATTAGTTCATGAGGTCATTACCATTTTCCATAATAGGTGACAACTCTAAGCCTGGGGGAAGTTACATCCCTTCCCTAAGATAAAATAGGGCACTGCACTCATGTGGTGACATACATACATGCAGGTACTCATACACATAAAAAGTTAAAATAAATTTAAATCCCGTTATGTGTGCATACCCTGTTTTTCTTATCCATTCGTCTTCTGATGGGGACCTGGGCTGGTTCCCTGTCTTAGCTTTTGTGACAGTGCTGCACCAGCATGTTATTTGTACTCATTATATTTGCTGTCCGGGGTCCGCTGATATACATGAGTTATGTGCCCTGACCTTCTTAACTATCACTCCAGCATTTGCTAACCAAGTCAGTGACAGAGAAAATACCCCCTAAGTTAACTTGTTCTTAATCGTGAATACACAATGAATTTCACAGTGCTTAGGCTGAATAGCTAAGAATTCACATGAATTCTAACGATTCCCTTGAGGGGCTTGAGTTTCAAAGAGAAAAAAAGATAGTTGGTGCTGAGGAGTGCTAGAATACAGAGACTTGTGCTCTCTTTGTGCACACTGCTGCTGATAGTTTTAAGAGAAGGGAGCCCTGGAGATTTGGAGCACTATAAGCTCCAAATAAGCTGCTCCAGTGATGAGCACTCATAGATTCAGCAGGTATTCTATATGCTTGGATGATGTCACAGATCCTGCATGTTGACTATCTCTGAACATATATTTCGTTCAAAAAAGTACCTGTCTCAGGTGGGTGAAAATGTATGACAACAATATTGACCTCAATTGTATGTCTATTAGCTACTTGTCTTGTTGCTGAGACCAATAAATACTGACAGAAGCAACTTAGGAAAGAGGAGGTTATTTTGACTTAAAGTTCAGGAGATAATCATGGAAGGGAAGGCATGGTGACCTGGTGCATTGCTTCCACAGTCTGAAAGCACAGCGTGAGGAATGTTGGTATGCAGCTCACTTTCTCTTTCTCTTCAGTGTAAAATCTCAGCCCATGGAATGGTGCTGCTCACATTTAGGGTGGGTCTTCCCACTTTAGTTAACCTAATCTAGACAATCCCTCAGAAACATGCCAGAGATTTGTTTCCAGGGTAATTCTAAATCTCATGAAGTTGACAAATCAAGACTGTCACATTAGCTCGGAAGTTAAATGTCACTGTTGATATAAGATTAGGAAACCTAGAGAACAGCATGGCCAAGCCTACTGACAGAAGACCACATTCACAATCTCCGGCCACCCTGGTCTCATTCTGGTCAGGCTGCAAATAGAGCTAAAGTACAGTATTTCCCATGCATGTTGGAAACACTTATTCTCTCTTGTTTACTTTTTCTCTTTCTTCTCCCTCCCACTGTTTTATGTTTTGTTTTGTTTTAGGACAGGGTCTCTCTAGAACTAGAACTCTCTATGTAGACCAGGCTGGTGCTGGGAATAAAGGCGTGTGCCACCATACTTGGCTTTCTTTCCGCTTTTTATTTCCCTCTCTCTACCCCCAGAACAGCTCTGTGAAAAACAAAATGTTGGACAATGCCAGTATTGGTTCTCACTCTTACAGCTGATGAACCGTTCTGAGAAAAGACAATTATAAATCCAGTGAAATACAGTGACTGGCAGACATTCTCAGGGCTGCATGTATACCATGTGGGGCAGATAAGGTGGACAGAAAGCACTCGACTGCATGATGGCAGGCCCAGCCACTAATAGTTGTGTTCTCATAAGGGTGACAGTTATTTTAGCTGTAATATAGGATATTTTCTGCCTGTATCAAATGGTCATTATAAAGCTGTCCAGTTCTCTCTAGATATGGTAAGAGAAAGTGTGGGTGAGTCTCTCCAACATGGCTTTTGTGCTCCAGCCATCCCAGAGAATGGAGGACAATCGAACAGGTTCTCAGGTGGCTCAGAGTGTGGTGGGATGAATTTCAGGAGACTGTGTCAGTGGGCAGTTAATTTATTGAAACCAGGGCAGGGCTTTATATAGGGAGGCCTTTCTGGCTGGTACAGAAGGCAGGAAAGTTAAAGGTGGGGTCTTTAGGTAAAGGCAGGAAGGTTGTAGGGCAGATGTGGAAGTTAGGAATGAGGAAACGAAACCCAAAAACCTGGTTCTGGTCTGGGGTGATCTTTAGTCGGGTGGGGAAGGTGGGGAGATGAAGCAACTGCTGAGGCCTGAAGTGGCTTCTTGGGACCTAAGTTATTGCTTCAGGCAGAGTAGGCCAGACTCTGATCATCCCTTCAGGGTATCCAGGGTTGCTTGGATTGCTCAATACCTTTTGCAGTAGACCAATACCCACAAGAAAGTGCTTTAGCTATTTCCAAACACAACACAAATGTACACAATCACTACAGTCTAAACAAGCCTTCTCCTTCAGTAAAAAATGTCTATTACTATCTGTTGGTTTTCAGCCTTGTTGGAGACAAAACAGTCATTTGGTCTTGTTTTGTGGAACAGGTTTGGATTATATCCTTGCTGGAGAAGGTGGGATCTGAGATGAATTTTGAATCACAGGAAAAATTATTGGATCTTGGGTAGACAGCAAGTGCCTGCGATGATGACAAGTTACAAGAGAAAGAAGGAAACGAAAAGTCTTTTACGTAATTGGCAGGGGAAGGATCCATAAAGGATCCTCAAGGCAGTGGCCTTGAATGGGGATGTGATATATTCAGGGATAATTTGATAAAAAGCCTTGAAATCAAATGTGAATAAGTAACAGAAACATTCACCCCATTATCCTGTGAAGGATGCAAGTGTGAGAAGTGGATTTTAAATTGTTTTGGACCATTTGGAAGAAAAGGAGCCCAGAGGCAAAGAAGGTGTTAATGTGCGCCTTTTCAGGCGAGATACGACCCAAACTGCTCTTCTAGAGACTCTGTAGTGGAGAGGTGGGGAAGCACAGAACTCAAGAGTTTTAGCTGCTTGGTAGCAGCAAGGAAAGTAAGATTATTCCAAAGTTCCCAGCCCTAAGGTGGATAACAGTGGCTAATCAGATGATTTCAGAGGAAGATGTGTTCCATGCTTAAATGCAGTTTCTGCGCTTTCTGCTAAATACAATGAAACATGATTACATTTCAAGTGAGTTCCTATCATGCCTGCCTTTAAAATTTTCATGTTTACTTTCACTTTGCATGTCAAATTGATCTCTCTGTTTTTTCTTTTATAAACATCCAACAGAATTTAAAAAGATAATGTTCCAGATAGACAGTGTTACTTTTTGTACACCGAGGAATCGATGGTGATGAGGAGGAAAAAAATAAATGTGTATTTGATATCAAAATCAAGTTTTAAGTTTTAAACCATATTATTTAGTACTGATCATACAACAGCTCTGTGATTGCATATCATGAATCTTGTTTTCCATTTTAGGAATCTGAGCCGCAAAGAGGTTATATAACTTGTTTGAAATGCTGTTGTGGCAGCTGTCTGCAGCATGTGTAGTAGCATGTAGCAGTGGACTGTTTATTGGGACAAAGACTTGCCTAGACAATGTGCTACCTCTACCTTGTCACTGGGACCCTTTTCTCCTGGTGACATTGCTAAAATCAGTTATTCACCCAATCTCTCTTGCAGCTAGAAGTGGGACTGTGACTTACTTTGTGCTGAGAGAAAAAGATGTCCTTAGAAAAGCATCAGAATAAATTTTAAGACGATGCTGTGTTCGTCCAAATGCTATACCTACTGTCCAGTAACTGGGCAGAAGGAAAAGATGTCCTTGGTACGGTCACAGACACTGCCCTATAAGGCCATCTACCTGCAGGTTTCGTGTTCTCTGAAACAATGAGCACTTCATGTTTAGGTCTGTTCTGGTTTCCGTGGCTCACAGCTGAAAACATTCTCCTCAGTCCTGGCAGGACAGGCTTCTCTCGGTCTGCCTAGATTCCCACTACCTTCTTGAATGGGAAGAGCCCTGCCACAGGTCACTTCTGGGAAGGTGGAGAGGTGCCACTCTGTCCACAGTGGCAGTGGCCTTGAAAGGAAGTGTCACTTCAAAGAAGGTTTGAAAACTAAAGTGGACCCTCTCTTTTGGCCTGTTGAACTTGTGATGCAGGTCGATAGTTGTTCATTTAGCAGAGAAAGGAAAATAGGAACAGAGGATTAGGAAAAAGCAGAGCCAGATGGAGTGACACCCTAGTGAACATCCACAATGTGGAAGACCTAGAAAAGACAGGGGCGTGGCAGTCAGAGATTACAATACAGCTCCTTGTCCCTGTTTATTCCACTTGCTGTGTGCCTGTTACGGTCTGAGACCCCAGTAGCTGAGTCCTGCTGGGCAGTGATCCTCTGCTATGGATTTCATTCTTTCACTCACTCATTTGTTCATTCACACATTCATTTTTGTCATGCTGGTGTAGAATTCACTCACTCTGTAGCCTAAACTTGCCTTAATCTCATGGATGGTCTTGCCTCAGCCTCCTGAGTGCCTTGAGTACAGAAGTGAGCTGCTACATCTAGCTCTAAATTTTGTTTTTAGCTTCTTAGGGTACTGGCTGAGACAAATCGGGCTCTGTGAGCTCATGCTGAGAGCTCTGCTAGGATACATATGCTCTGCTCTTTGCTCCTTTGTGTTGAAGAGCTCAGCCATGTGGGCCTGGCTCATGGTACTTCCTGTTGGCCTTGGGCGCTAAGAAAATCCTGAGAGCGTATTGAGGTTGAGGCTAAGGCCTAGGAGAACTCAGAATTACAAGTTTTCCTTCCTACAATGGTAGTCAATACCATTTTTTCAGTCAAATCCTTATTTATGTTGGTTTTTTGAGATAAAGTCTTATTATATAGGCCAGGCTAGCTTCATATTTGGGATTTTTCTGCCTCAGTCTCTTAAATTGTTGTGATTAAGGATGTACACCATCATGTTCAGCTTCAGATCTTTTTAATAGAGAAGTATCTTCTCAGACAGCTTTAGATTTCCACATCATCTCATCTCCCCAACAGCCTATGTATCAGTTGGTTCCAGTGTACTAAATCCAGATCATCTATTAATCCCTTGATTTTCCCCATGAGGCCTGGCTCCTTTTGGATTTTCAAGAGCCCTTGGTTTCCTCATCTTCACTAGTAGCTCTAGAGAAAGAATCCAGCAATCAGATGTGATCTCAGGCAGGTCTGCAACTATAACTTTCCTGCCTCTGCATTGAACCTCCAATTTCCTGTGTTCTAGTCAGTTCAGGGCTGTACCAAGATACAATGCCACAGATTTGAGACTTAAACTACAAACATTCATTTCTCACACTCTGGTGGCCGAAAGGCCAAGACCAAGGATACCACCAGGCTTAGCTTCAGGTGAGGACTCTCCTCCTGACTCAGACAACCAGATTCTCATTATCATGTCCCATGGCCTTTCCTGTGTGAACGCCTCTGTCTCTGTTGTTCTGTCTCTGACTCATCTTTCTCTCTCTCTTTGTCCCTTCCACTATCTTTTTTCCTGGTGTTTCTTCTTGAAAGAATCAGAGCCACACTCTTTTGACCTCACTTAACCTCCTCCTTTCTGTAGAGGCCAAATTTCTAGATGCAGCCACCAGGGAAGATAAGAATTTAACTCATGAATTGGAGGCTGAGGAACAATTCCATACACATAGCACCTTAAAAGTAGTAGTCATGCCTGATCCAACTGTTAAAATGTTTATTTTTATTTTATGTGTTTGAATGTATGGCCTGCATGTGTGTAAGTGCTCCCATGTTGCGCAGTGCCCACCTGCAGAGGTCAGAAGAAGGTGTTGGGTCCCCTGGAACTGGAGTTACAGATGGTTGTTAGCCACCATGTGGGTTCTGGGAACCAAACCCAGGTCCTCTACAAGAACAGCCAGTGCTCTTACCCACTGAGCCATCTCTCCAGTCCCCTGATTCAGCTTTTAATTCTCCTGTCAGAGTACAGCCCTGACATACCATAAGTGTCCAAAAATGTTAGTTCACAGATTTCTCTCCCTTCTTTTTTTCAGTGCTGGGGATTGAACCCAGAGCCTTGTACATTCCAGGCCAAACACAACCCCTGAGTCACATTCCTAGCCATAAAAACCTTGAATGAAATGTCCAAGTTGGGAATTAAATACAGGTTTATTTTTTTTTCTTGTTTATTTTATTTTTTATTTATATTTATTTTGTATGTATGTGTCTGTACATACACACACACACACACACACACACACACACATATGCATGCCATGGTACGTGCTCTACAGTGCCTGTGTGGAGGTCAGAGGACAGAACTCGGTTGTCCAGCTCCCCTTTCCTTTCCCTCCTCTTTTCCTCCTTTCTCCTTCTCTTTTCTTTTATTTTGAGGCAGGGCCTTATGTATCACATGCCGGCTTTAAATTTAGTATGTAGCCAAAGATAACCTTGAACTTCTAAACCTCTTGCCTCCAGGTGTGCATTACCACACCCCATTTATAGGGTCCTGGGGATCAAACCCATGGTTTTATGCATGCCAGACAAGCACTCTACCAAATAAACCACATCCCCAACTAGGGTTAATAACTGATCACATGCAGGAAGTCATACCTCTCAGCTATAAGGAACTAAAAGAACAATAAGAATAAGCTTAATGTTATAGTAGCTGGATATAGACTGGAAGTAAATTGCATTTTGAAGCCTCGTGTCAAGGCAAATAGGCCAGAAATAGAGGAGTGTAAGAAGAGGTGAGATGTGTGCTGTCCCTAAGTAGCTGGTTGGTTTGGGGACTTGGAAAAGGAGGTAAAGAAAAGTATGTCCCAGTCAGAAAACCTTGGGATCTGAGATGTAATATTAAGGTATCATGGTCTGAATGGTGGATGTTTTAGTTTTGTTTCTGTTGCTGAGATAAAATACCCTGACAAAAAGCAACTTATAAGGAAAAGGGTGTGTTCCAGTCCACAGTTCTAGGTCACAGGCCATCGTTGTGGAGATGCCCCTGTGCCCAGAGCTAGATTTTAGGAGAAGAAAAAGGAATGGAGTTTAGAGCTCAGAAATAAGAGCCAGACATGCAGCAGGCAAGGGATGTATATTTCTATCCAGTGAGGACAGAGACGTTTCTCAGCAGCTCTTGAGTCCTAGTGAGGAAAGGTGAAAGTTTTTATTCTTTTGGGCCCAGCTGGAATGTGTTTGGTGCCAAGATTTGGTGTCCTTGAATTATTGAAACCCTTCTTTCAAAATCCCTTTCCTAGAGGGAGCAGGCTGGTATTTCAAGACCCTGTTGGTCAGCTCCACAGTCTCTCTTAGTTCAGGAAGTAACTGGTTGATCAGACTTTGAGTGACACTGCCAATACAGAGCTACTTGGTTACTGTAAAGAACTTCTGACTTTATGACCTCTTCTAGTGGAACTAATAGCTTCTGCAATTTGCACATTCTATCAGTCAGAGACAGCTGGTTATATTACATTCACAGTGAAGAGCAGAAAGAGATGGATATATACACACTTGCTTGTTTGAGTCTGCTCTGCTTGATTGATTTCTCCACTTGTAGACAGGTCAGGATCCCTTACCTAGGGAATAGTGCCTCCCACAATGGACCAGGTTTCCCTACCTTGATTAATTTATAACGATCTTCCACAGGCATGCCCATAGCCAACCCAATGTGGATAAGCCTTCATTGAAACTCTTTTCTCAGGTGATTCTCAGTTGTGTCAAATTAACAATGAAAGATAACCATCACAGTGGTTGACAGTTGGGTGAGGGGAGTAACAGCCAGCATGGGAACCACGGAATGAAAGTTAAAGATTAGCTGGAGGGCCACAAAGCAAGATGAAAGCCTGGAGAACGCTGGAAGATCCAAACTAGAGTATGACACAGAGATTAGCTTTTCTAATCAGAATGGTTCTGAGCTTTTAATAAGCTGGTTGACAGGAAAGGAAAAAGCTGGGCATGATAGTACACACATATTCCAAGCACCAGGAGGCTGAGGCCAAAGGATGAGCTAGAGGCTGATCTGGTTATCTACAGAAGCCTTGTTTCAAAAAAATCCCCCAAATTAAGGCAGGCAGATATCTGTGAAAATGAGGCTAACCTGGTCTACATAGTGAATTCTAGGCTAGCTAGGACTATAGGAAGACCCCGCCTCAAAAAAAAAAAAAGAGAGAGAGAGAGAGAAAACCCCAAACATGACCAGAATTTCCATACATATTTTAGGAGAAAACTCCAAGAATGATATATTTCAAAAAAAGAACAACAGAAAGGATTGAATGTTCCATCTCATGCAACTCCTTAGCAAAACTACTGAAATGCACATTTGCTCTTGGGAACCTATTCAGAAGGCTGTAAAATGTCCTGCTCTCAGAATGTTAAGAAATTTCAACCATAAAGGTCCTACCCTCCTACCCTTCACTATCTTCATGTGTCATCAAGCTTGTCACCCCAACATCTCCTCATGGGTCTCCCCATGTTTGAAATGTATTACTGAGACATTTAGAATTTTAATAGAAATTTCAGTAAGGCAGAAGCCTATGAGATATGGGCACTGGAGCAAGCCATCCACTCCTACCTCCCTGTGTATGTGTTGATCTGTACTTGGTCTCTCTTAATCGTAGAGAGGCAGATCTTTTAAGATTATCCCTTTTGATAATATCACATAGCTTTCCATGTTTAGTTGATTGGTTGGGTGACATATTTGTTCACTTATTTTTTCTTTCTCTTCTTTTTTTTCTTTCTTTAATAGTCTCCTTGTAGTCCCAGCTGCCAACTGACCTGGAACTCACTATGTAGGCCAGGTTGATTTTGATCACTTAGAGATATGCCTCCCTCTGCCTACTGAGTGCTAGGATTAAAAGCGTGTGCCAGCATGCCTGGTCATTTATCCTTTCTTGAAAGAACTTTACCACCCCAGGTTTGTGTAGGCATAGTTGAGATGGGGGGGGGGGTGGATGACGACACAGGACGACAAGTACAGGCTGCGCTGGGTCACTATCTCCTTGGAACGGAGACATTCTGGAGCTCCTGGAGGGAAGAGGAAGCCAATAAAACACCTCCATTCCTTTACAGAAGCTATGTTTTGCTTTTGTTCACCAATATCTAGCCCTGCAGCCTCCTTTCCTTAAGCCTCCTCTCTCTTCCTCTCCTCCTTTTGGATTAACATAAGAATGAGAACAGGAGCTATTTTACTTTTTAGATAGTTTCAAGAAGCCAAACACACTAGAGGGGGCAAAAGTGTAAGACAAAGTGGAGGCCAAGTTGACTAGTGAAGCCCAGGCTTTGCTTGGCCCATCAAGTCCTATATATGGCCCAGAGTCTTTGATTGCCCCAGCTCTCTGGAGATGAAAAAAAGCTTGTTCTTGGAAGTCCTTCTGTTGCTTCCAAAGCAGGTCAGCTTGAAGGAAGTGACAGAAAATGAGTACCTTTGGGTCCATTGGAAACAATTTCTAGTTTCCTTTTAAACTTATTGTGAACTAGCCTCAATTTTTGAATAAATAGTGACTTGAATACTGAACATTTGAGAATCAACAAAAACACTGGCTCTGATGGGCCCTTTGCAGATCTTACAGTCTGAGCACCATGCATACCACCCAACCAGACCAAGGCTTTGGAGTGGCTCCTCGGATCTGGACTGTTCCATCAGAGTCATTTGATTCCTGGCTCTGAACTCTTGCTTCTAGGTTTACTCTAGTTTAGCAGCTTGCATTTGGCTTTCACCCTGGATTTTAGAACTTGATATCAATTCTTTTCTTCTGTCTGCTACCTAGAATTTTCTCCCCTTGCTGTTCTGGAATCTCACCTTTGGTCACAGCTGAGAAACACAATTGGGTCCTTGCTGAACGTTTGGGGCCTTGTGGCTCTGTACTGTTGACCACTGGATACTGCCAAACTGGTTTGGTAGGTTCTCATCTCCTCAGTTCCTCCAAGAAAGTCATCTTACAAATGTCTGTACTTGGTCTCACACTGTACAAGGTTGCAAATGAGCATGTGGATGGGTACTTGAAGATCCAACATCTTCAGCAGATGCCCAGGTAGAGCCAGGAGATGGCAGAACCCTAAAGCATGCTTATGGCATCAGCCTGAGAAGACCATCTGTTTTGGCTTAACTGTGAAATGTCCCCCACGGGGCCATTTATTTGAACAGTCGGTCCCCAGATGATAGTGCTTTTTTGAGAGTTTGTGGAACCTTCTGGATATCAGACCTGGCTGGAAAACATAGAACCATAGAGTTGGGGCTTATAGATTATAGCTCAGCTCTGGTTCCAGGCTGACCTCTCTGCTTCCTGATCTATGAGATGTGAGGAAGCTATTCTGTAAGCCCCTACCACCATAGAGCATGTTGCCTCACTAACCAGAATGGATTTATCCTCTCTCAAGTTGCATGTTGTCAGGTATTTGGACACACTGATGAGAAAAGTCTGGTCTCCCTGTTCCTACATTTATGCCAACATCATGAACAATGGCCTCCCTGGTGGCTGTCCAGATTCTTAAGTTTATGCAAAGAAGAGAAAAGCTTGAGCTAGCATCTGCTTCCTGAATTTCTTCCTTTAGAGACATTATGACATCCCTACCTCCTTAAGCCTCTAAAGCCTTTTATTTTTGCTCATCTTTACAGACTACTGCTCTTCCTTTCCATAGTGTCCCCACGGTCAGTTCCCATTCCTCACGGCATGACGAACAGGAGCAAGTCTGGCCTGCTCCTCTGTCTCGGCCCTCGTCTGGGACTTGCCTCCTGTGTCCATCATGCGAACAGGACAGCTTGGACATGGATACTAGAACACTTGTTGGAACTTTAAAACAAGTACCTTTATTCCCAGGATAGGCGTTTGATGTCACAACTGCCATAAAGAGTTCTGCTCGTCATTCCTGCTGACTTGAAGGGATTGTGCTTAGGATTCTCTCTGACAGCCTCGTTCAGGGGTATCCTTGTTCCCTCAGAGGAGGTTCTGTCACTTCACTGGAAGAGTCACTCCAGCTTGCCTTTGCTCTGTCTCAGGGCCATGGGCCTATGACCAGTATTGTGTTGGAATAGGCGATGTCCTCAAATGTTCGGTGCTCGGGTGGTAGCACTGTTTGGGGAAACTTTCAGAGGTCGGGTATTGATGGAAGAAGCAGGTGAAGTGGGCATCTCTTTGAAGTCAATACCCTGCCTCCTGGACCTTCCTTTTCTGCATCCTGTTCACCACCAGGTGAGCGCTCCTCTGCCATGTGCTCCCACAGCCACGATAGTCTGCCTAACTGCACAGCACTAAGTGGGTGTCAGCTAATTCCCCAAACCATAAACCTTTCCCTTCAAGTTGTTCATTCAGGTATCTTGGTCACAGTTCTACAAAAGCTAATCAATACTCTGGGTTCATGTCTTCTAATACTTAACTTCATTTTGTTTTGAGAATCTTAAAACTTCCAGTTGTTATGTGGTTGTTTTATTTGTTTGTTTTTATTTTTTATAGTTTACAGTTACTTCTCCAAATTCTCTATATTTAAAAACTGCAGAGAAGGGCTTGGGATGTGGGTCTCCA
Organism: Eospalax fontanierii; assembly: GCA_035773235.1. NCBI lineage: Eukaryota > Metazoa > Chordata > Mammalia > Rodentia > Spalacidae > Eospalax > Eospalax fontanierii. The sequence goes on along the minus strand of CM069540.1, from coordinate 63,057,955 downwards.
CTCTGCAATGAACCTAAGAACCTTAAGTAAGTAGATCAAACCACTCCCTAGGAAGACCATTTTTGCTAAGCCAAAGACCAAAGTCCTTTTTTTCTCAGGCTGGCAGTTGCCACTCACCCAAGAGTCATGTAACATAAATGATTCTTCCAAGAGTTAAAATGACTTGCCTGGTAGCATTCTATTAATTTTTAAATAGGGTTATAATCTTTATTCACATTAGCTTTAATACTTTTCTCTGTATAACTTTGCTGACCAGCACAATCTATATGTAACATTCATGCAACATAAACTACTCTTCCAAGAATTAAAAAAGGTCTTGCCAGATAAATCTTACCTCCAGTCATTATAGGTAAGAAAGAACCATAAACAACAGCTTCTGCCCTTACAAAAATCTAGGTTCTAGGCCACCAGCATTAAAGTCTTTCCCTCTGCCCATGACCAGAGACAGATTACCCAAGTCTCATATCAGCTCTGTAGCCCTGCTTTAATTTCAAATGGTCTTTTACAAGGTAGAGAATGTTGTTTGTGACTAAAATGAACCCTTTGTGCTATTTGTAATTAGAGATGAGAAAAGATGATTTACTCTCCTCAAAAATTTCTAAGCTGTCTGTCCTACTGATAGCCTAAGTCACACCTTGTTTACATTAGGTTTCAGTTCTCTCTCCTACATCTAAAGTGGCATAGTCCAATGATGTGTTCTTTAATAACAAACTCTTGAAAATTCAAAGATCTTCATGAAGGCCATGAACAAAAAAAAGATAAATCTTGCAAATGAGGAATAAGGATGTGGCCCAGTTAGCCTGCATGAAGCCCTGAGTTTGAGTCCCAGCACTGCATAAATAGAGTCTGGTGGCACACATGTATAATACCAGCACTTGGGAGGCAGAAGCAAGAGGACCAGAAGTTCAACCTCATTCTTGGTTACATAGTGAGTTCCAGGCCAGTCTGAGATACATATGACCCTGTCTTTAAAAGAAAAAATGCAAATGAAAACACTGGCCAACTATAGGTTCATAACCCTGGTTGGTTATTTCTCCTCAGGAAAGATTTGATAGGAGATTTAACAATTCCAATGACTTTCTTAAGTTAGGACTTGACTCAGTTGTTCTTTTGTTCTTATGAGAATTCCAAAGGGACCACCTGACTCTCAAAACAGCATTAAAATGAACAAGATGTTGGCTAAAGAAGCTTCTACTGAAACCTCATTATACATATATATACATATATATATATATGTGTATATATATATATGTATATATATATGTGTGTGTGTGTAGATATAGATATACATTATCTATCTATTTATCTGTCTGTATATCTATCTATCCCCATTCTCAGTCCCTGCCTTCAGAAAATCCAATCTCAATATATTTCTCTGCTCATCAATTCACAGAACACTTTCTTATTTCTTCCTCTTCTTCTTCCTCCTCCTCTTTTCCTTCCTCCGCCCTTTCCTTCTTGAGACAAGATCTCTATATTTCCCAGGCTGGCCCCAATTCGTAGTTTTCAGTGATCCCCCTTAGCCTCCCAAGTAACATGCCATCACAACCTAGCCAGTATGTTTAAAAAGTTTTTTTAGCTGAACCCTGGTGATCATCATGGCTATAATAATCTGTAGCATCACACAGGATATTTTTCGGTTATGGCTCCTCCCAAATAGCTCCAGTGTTGAGTGCTTTGGATAGATGATGGCAGAAATCCCATATGTAGGACAAAAAGCACAGAGGGAGGGAGAGTCACCAGGGATGTCATGCTCCTGACGCATTATCTTTGAAAGTCCCCAAAATAATTCTCTTTAGGACTCGGCTTGGGCTGGACTGGCCTCTGTTAGCTTTCACAGATATAGGTCACCATATATAGACATTGAACCCAAATTCCTTCTAGCTCTTCCTTAAATCTACAGATTATCTGGACCAGGTGACCTCGGAAGGGCTTTTGACTCTTTGTTCTATGACAGCATCAAACCATCAGATCTAGATCTAGAAGTACCAACTGTCCCTGAACACTTTTCTCTTGTTCCAACAAGTAAAGGCTTTTAAAATTATTTACCTATCTCTATATATTTATTATGTTTATATGTATGAGTGTATTGCCTACATGGATGTAAGTGCACCCATGTCATAAAATATCCATAGTGGTCAAAAGAGGGCATCGGATCCCCTGGAACTAGATTTACAGATGTTTGTTAGCCTCCAATGTGGATACTGGGAACTGATCCTGGGTCTTCTGCGAGAGCAGTCAGTATTCTTAACTGCTGAGTCATCTCTCCAGCCCCTGAATAAAGGCTTTTTACATTTTTAGACAGTTTATTTTATTTTAAAATAGGGTTTATGTAGCCCAGGATGGTCTCAAATTTGTTATCCACTTTCTTCTGCCTCTTGAGTGCTGCAGTTATAGGTGTGTCCCATGACACCAGGATTGGGTTATGTTATGGAGTAGCTGTTGAAGTTCACTCTGTAGAATCCCATGAATGGCTCAATTTTAGGGAATCTGCTTTGCCGGAACTCTACCTTGAGAACTGGGGTGAAATGTTGCTGTGGCCAGCATGCATGAGGTCTTGGTTTAATATCCTGCAGTGGCAGAAAAGAAAGCAAGCACAGTTGTTTTACTATGAAGCTTCTTTTGCCACCGTCTAAGAAAATGGGTTTCAAACGTTATTTAACCAAAAGAAAAGTAGAATCAATTATGAAATGTGAAGTGCACAAGGTTTTGAGTGTATGAAATAATGACTGGCAGAATGTGGGAAGCAGACACAGAAAAACTGACAGTTCAGCTTGGACCATATAGAGAGATTGGGTCTCAAAGTGAATATAAAGAAACAGGGTTGACAAGTTGGCTCAGCAAGTAAAAGCACCTACTCTGAAAGCTTGACGGCTTAACTTCTACCTTCTCTACCCTCAGAAAGGTAGTGGGAGAGAAGCAACTCCACAAAGTTGTGTTCTGACCTTCACATGTACACAGTGATGTGCATGCTCCTCCTCCATATATATCACACACACACACACACACACGCACACCCACACACACATGCACCACATACATGCACATACACATACTAAATAAAATAAATTAAAAGCAGGTAATAGCGCAAGTAAGATGGCTATTCGGGTGAAGGCATCTCCTGCCAACCAAGATGTTCTGAGTTCTGTCCCTGGGGCTCACATAATAGAAGACGAGAACAAACTTCAACAAGTTGTCCTCTGACTTCCACCTACAGGCACCTACACAAACTCGAATACATTAAATAAATAAATAAATATAATTGGAAGAAATCATCCAGCTGTCATTAAGTTCCCACTTCACACAACCTTAGCACACTTCAGAATCATTTTAGAATCAATTGTTCTAGGAGCTGAAGAAAGGGGAAACTGTCTTCTCCCATAGATATTACACATGAGAATAAAAGGAAATATGCCCCACTTAGATCCGCTTCTACGACAGCTCTCCTTCCGGTTCTTTTGTGTTCCCACCTGTATTTACGGGATTATTGTGACCTGGGTCAGACAAACAAAGTGGAGTAGGAAGTCAGAGAATGTAGAGTCAGAGTCGTAGATAATGGTATCTTTACTAGAACTAGATCTAAGCAAAAGAAGGGTAAACGGGAACCATCCGACATCATAGCGGAGGCTGAAGACAGAAGAGTGAGTTTTCCTTAAGTATACCAAAAATGAAGACATTTCCACCTGGATTCCAGCCAGCCAGCCTGCCAGCCTGCCTGACATAGCCTGTTAACAGGAGTATTTCTGCTTGCTGTCCTTGATCTTTTATGCGTGTGCTGTGTCTGTATATAATGTGTTAGTGTGAGGGTGTACATACTGGTGTTCATGCAGGTGTATGCATGTGTGGAGGCCACAGGTAGATTTCAGCTATTTTCCTCAGACACTCTCCACCTTATTTTTTAAAAATATTTTATTAATTTTTTATGTGTAGGAGTATATTGTCTGCATGTGTGTATGTGCACCTGTGTTGTACAATGCCTACAGAGGTCAGAAGAGGGTTTTGAATCTCCTGGAACTGGAGTTATAGATGGTTGTAAACTACCATGTGGGTGCTGGGAATTGAACCCTGGTCCTCTGCAAGAGCAGCCAGTGCTCTCAACCGCTGAGCCATCTCTCCAGCCTCTACCTTATTTTTGAGGCAGGATTTCTCACTCAACCTGGAGTCCATTGATTTGGCTGAGCTTACTGGCAAAGCAGCTCTCGGGATCTGCTGCGCTCAGCAAGCACTTCACCTGCCGAGCCCTACCCTCAGCCCCTGCCTCAGCCTTCAGAGTGTGCCGTCTTACTATCTTGGCTTCTACCCTAGGGATATTTACAGTAATGCAGTGGGGTGAGGAGGCACAGGTGCTATGTCCCTTGTGTCAAAGCAGTCACTCACCATCTGTGTGACTGTAGTCATAGTCTGTGTTTGGTGGGGGCACACACCTCCTTTGAACTCTTTTCCCCCTGCTGACTTGAAAGAAGCTATTTGGCTTTTCACCTACATCAGACTTCAGATTTTTTGAGGGAGAGGGTCAAACTTTTGACACAGGGCCTCCCTGTAGTCCCAGCTATATAGACCAGGCTGGCCTTGAACTTACAGAGATCTACCTGCCTCTGCCTTCTGCCTCTCAAGTGCTGGGATTAAAGCTGTGCACCTTAGATTTCCATATCTTCAGATATCTTGAGTTTCAAGCTTTACCAGACATTTGCTAAACCGTATTTTAACCAAATAGTGTTTTCTTTTCCTATGGCTTCCCTATGCCCTTTCCCGATGGAATCTTAGGAAAAAGCTATAATAAGCAATCAATTCACTCTAACATCTCAAATTTTCCTATGAAATCTTTTTGATTTCTTTAAAGACAGTATTTTTAACAGCAGTTGGCTTTAGACTCCCTAAAGGATGGCTTGAACTTCTGTTTCTCCTGCCTCCACCTCCTAAGTTCTCAGATTCCAAGTATGCACCCCCACACTTGGTTTATTTGATACTGGGGATTGAACCCAGGACTTTGTACATACTAGGCAACCACTCTACCCCTCTTCAAAGTGCTGTTAGATTTTGGTGGGCACACCTAAGTACCAACTGCATTGTCACTATATCAAAGGACAGCTAATTTCCTGGTATAGAGTGGTTCTCCATGTTTTCTATCTTACTATACTTAGTCAAGTTCATATTTTAGGATCTATTGCTTATAATCTTCTCCTTCCTGGAACCAAATTTACATTCAAGATGTAACAAAAAATACAATTTCAACAGACAAATAGCAAAAGGAACTTATGAGAACATATGTGATTCTCTTCCTTTTCTCCATTACATCCTCTGATTTCCTTCCTGGTAGCAAAGACACCAATGTGATTTCTCTAGCAGTTGAACAGAAGTATTTAATTCTACATTCATACAGTCATTGTTCAACCAAACAGTGGCAAGGGATTTTATGTGAATTTATGTGAATCATCTTGGGCCACTTTTAGGTCTGCTTTTGAGGTCCTATACTATGTTAGACAGCAAGGGAGACCTGGATGCTGGAAGACCACCTATCCTATCTCTTGTGGAAAGTCTGTGGGTTAATCAACTACAGGGGACTGCTCTACAGATGTTTTTTAGGAGCCCATTCCTATGACCTATAGATGGGATGGGTGAACAGTTTGCAAAGAGAGGGGCCCAGGGCTGACAACTCACAGGATATCCACCATGCCGACCGTTTGTCCCCATTCCTCCCTTCTGTTTAAGAATGTCAACCTGCTCAGGTGTTTATTACTATTATGGACACATATTTCCAGTGAAGACAGTTTTCAGATAGTGCAAAATTTCCTAAATCTTGGAATTTAAAAAATAGTAAGACAGTGAAAATCTCAGTTTGTTGCCTGCTTGATGATGATGAAACTTACTGTATTCGTTACTTTTCTTGTTGCTGTCATAGAAAACCTGACAAAAGCAACTTAAGGTAGAAGTTTATTTTGGCTTCTAGTTTGAGATACAGACAATCACAGAGAAGTTATGGCAGCAAGAGTGCGAGGTGGCAGGTCCGAGCGCATCTGCAGTCAGGAAGCAGAGAGAGAGGAATGCTGGTACCCAGCTGGTTTTCTCCTTTCAAGTCAGTCTAGGACCCCTGCTTATTAAATAGTGCCCCTCACACTCAGAGTGGGGCTCCCACTTCAACTAATCCAACTTAGCAAATCTTCCACAGACATGCAGAGGATCCTGCCAAGTTAACAATCATTATTAACCATTACACCTTGCCAATTATATCTTAAAGCCAAAAGGTTTCTTGTTATTATCATGGTTTTGGATCCCACTTGTTTTATGTGCATGAGTGCAACATGTTCATGCAATGCCCATGGAGGTCAGAAGAGGGCATCAGATGCCCTGGAACTGGAGTTACAGATGATTGTTAGCTGCTGTGTGTGTGCTGGAAATGGAACCCGGTCTCTACAAGAGCAGCCTGTGCTATTAACCACCGAGCTGTCTCTCCAGCCCCATTTCTTTATTTTTTAAGGGTACTTACATGTGCCTCTGAGATTCCAGGTACCTAGATCAGAGAAAATTCTATTGTAATCATCACAATCAGCTCTCTCAAGGTTACATAGCTGACCCACAGATCCTAATTAGCTTTGGTGCACTGAGTAGGCCTATGGAGTCAGTGTTCCTTACTGGCTGCCATCGGTCACTTGTGGTCTAGGGGCTTCACTGCCTTTGAGCCACGCTAGTGTAGGGACATGCTTTGAAAGACTGGCTACTATGGTGCTCCAGGCCTAGCATCCTTTCACATTCCCTGTCCATCCCTGTTTTGTCATACCTTCTTAGCATTCTTCAACTGCACTCCAAAGATATGACATCAGTTCTATCATATGCTTGGAGGAGGTCAGAGAGGAAAAAGAGATCACAAACTGCATGTGATCACATGTAACCATGATGCTTAATGAGTCTGATGTAGAATCACAAAGCATGAACTTTGTTTTATCCCCCACAGTTCTTTAGTGGGGCAGGGTAAACTTCCTCTGTACATTGATTAAAAGCTACCCTGTTGCTAGTGGAGATGATACAAGTCTGTAAATCCAGCAACTCAAAGGTGGCAGGGGGGAGGACTGTGGCTAGCAAATGCTACAAAGATAGATCCTGTTGCAAACAGCTTGTTGATATTTCTGTTCACTTATAAGGAACAACAGCGTTACTAACCATTTGGTGACAAAATGAATGTCAGTTTATTAGTTCAAATGTTCGGTCCGGTTAACAGTCAGAACTTCTGCTGGTTTTGGCAATAGGTTCGGCGAGTCAGAAGGCAGGTTGTGTGCAGCTCCCTTCCTCTTGCATCTTCAGCGTTTCTGCTTACAGAAGCTTCTGTCCCTTTGCCTAGAGCCTGAAGTGTTATAATAATAACCAGGCGGAGCTGGAGTTCTCTCTCTCTCTCTCTCTCTCTCTCTCTCTCTCTCTCTCTCTCTCTCTCTTTCTCTCTCTCTCCCTCCATACATGAGCTATGAACTATAGGAGCAGTTCCTAGACTTTGTAAATTCTGCACATGGACTCACTGATGGAACCAATATCAAATTCTGGGGAAGTTCTTCTCCTTTCTGATTCATTCCAAAGAATCTTCTTAAGGCTAAGTGTTTCATATTAGAAAGAAAGTTGGGGCTGGAGAGATGGCTCAGTGGATAAAAGCACTTATTGTGTGAGCATGAGGATCTGTGTTCCAACCCCCAGAACCCACAATAAAATCCAGATCCACAGCCCAAATATCTGTAATCTCAGAACTATTACAGGGAGATTGGAGACAGAGATGGAAGAATCTCTGGAACCTCACAGGTCGGCTAGTCTGGTATACATGGTGGACAAACAACAGAGACCCTGTCTCCAAAAAAGTGGAAAGTAAGGACTGATACCCAAGGTTGTCCTGATTTCCATACGTGTACTATGATACTAATATTCACACATACACACACACAAATGCATTTTATAATCACAGACACACACACACACACACACACACACACATAAAGTTGGGGGAAGGAGAGGCTGGAGATATAACTCAGTTGATAGAGTGTTTGCCTAGCCTGCTTGAATCCCTGGGTTTGGTTCCCAACATTGCACAAACCTTTAATCTCAGCACAGGTGGAGGAAGGAGGGTCATAAATTCACGAGATCCTGTGCTCAGGGAAGAGAGATTGAAGAGAGGCAGAGGAAGCAGATGGGGGAGGAGAGAGAGGGAAAGAGAGAATATGAGAATTAATGTTTGTAGTTGAATCTATACTTGACATGCCTCAGGTCTTAGAACTCACTGCCATTGTTGATGCAGTATGATTTAACAACCCTGTGCCGCATGGGCTCTCCCGCCCTGAGGTCTTGATGCTACACTTTGAATTACTTTTCAGTCTTGTTTTCTTTAACACTTGGGAGCTTTCTTTGAAAAGTGCTTGCTTTAATCTCGCCTGGCAGTTTCCAGGCAGAAGCGTGCTGATTGTACTTATTAACTGTTCTAATAGTCTAGGATTCCAGGACTTCAATCTTGAGAGAAATCGAAGCTGCTCTTTCCATGGTCGGTGTGAATTAGGCCTAAACCGTCTGAGTCTCCAGGCTAGGGGATTCTCACAGGCACTTAATCCAGTCTGCTTGCACTGCCGATGCTTCAGCGTTTAGATTTGTTTTTTTAGCAAAATTGTAACCTTATTAACAGAACCAAGGCTGATGGTTCGCTGTCTTTTGTAGGAAGGAGCTCGCTGTCCTTGGGTCTCAGCAGCTTTACTTGTGAGGTGGTTTCAACACCTTCCTGACAAGCAAAGGCTCAAGCAACTGTAGCAATTGGTAACAAGGTCCAGTTGAGGAGCTTTACACCCAGAAATGAGAATGGAATAGGAATAGGGAGTTTTAATATTCTAGGCACATTCATCTTAAACATAAAAACTCTATATTGTGACTCACTACACTTGGGCTCACTGTGGAATCACCCTGCTATCATCACACTCATCAGCATGCTGTGTGAATAATAACCAAAGCCCAATGATGTGATTCTGTCTGTAGATTCTTATATTGAAACCATGGGAGTGACTTCCTCAAAAGAGGAGCCTAGGGGATACTGGTGAGTGAGCTCACAGAGGATGTGGTAACATTTCTGGAATCCTGAATTCCCTGGTCAGGTCTCAGAGGACAGAGGTGGGGTGGAAATCTTGAGTCATAATAACGCAGTTTTCCAATTAGAGCAAAGGCCTTTTTTCTCAAATGCAGAAAAAAGAAAATGTTACTATGCTTTCCTTGAAAACAAACAGGTTTTGATTCACAAATTAGATGCTATCGTCAGACACTTAATGTTCTCATGGCTAATTTGAAAGAAATTTAAAATATTTATATTTTATGAGTATGCATGTTTGATTGCAGGCATATAAGTACATCGTGTGCATGCAGTGCCAAGGGTGTCAGATCTCTTGGAACTGAGCTTACGGATGGTGTTTGTAAGCCCTCATGTGGGTGCTAGGAACTGAACCAGGTTCTCTGCAAGAGAAGCAAGTGCTCTTAACCGCTGAGCCATCTTTCCAGCTCCAGGATAATTTTCAAAATAGAATTAATTCAGTTGAAATTATTAACATTCAGCTGGAAAATTCAAGAATGTATGTGGGGGTTGGTTTAACTCAGCAACTGCTAGGCCCACCTATCTAGAGTCCTGGGCATAAAGAACAGAGAGCTGAAGAATCCAACTTGGGAATTTGGTGACTGAGTCCTCCTAGTAAGGAGAACTAACACAGAGCCTCATCCTGTCCTTTTTGAACTACCTCTTCTTCCAGATTTTCTTGGAAAACTCTCTGACTTGACCTTATAAATAGAATCCAAGTCTTCCTCTTCAGAAGTAGCTTAGTCTCCAGTCACTAGGTACCTTTGCAGCTGCCACCTTTTTGCTCCTGGATTGTAATTAACCCTCAAGGGACCAGGTCTCAGCAGAAAAGATACCTATATCTAAATTGAGAGATTGAGAGCTGTGGCTGACATTCCCAGAAGCCTCAGCCAGGAGGATTGGCTATATGTTTATGTTCTGTTCTTTGAACTTATATTGTTGCTGGGGAATCAGGCATCATGTGTTGGAAAGGCAGTCATGAATAGATGGTTCCTAGGTGAATCTGTAGATGCTCCCCTGAAATATATAAAAGGTTTGACTTTGGGCCTAACAGAAACAAACAAGTAAGTTGAATCAGTTAAGGAATAAAAAGAAGATTTTATATATCTTAATTTTAATTTTATTATTATTATTATTATTATTATTAGTTTTTGAGCCAGGATCTCACTAAGTCCAGGCCTGGATCTTGTCATGTAGACCAAGCTGGCCTTGAACTAACAGGAATCAGCCTGCCTCTGCCTCCCAGGTGCTGGGATTAAATGCATCAACCATTACACCCAGCACAGGAGGAAGACTTTTTAAATGAACTTTAAAACAACAAAATGATCACAAACAGCCTTTAGAAAACAAGGCAATTAATTTAAAAGCTCACTTTCTGTATGATGAATGTTCCATTGATCAATCAAATTCAAAAAGATTTGAATAAGATTTCAATAAATAGCTCCCAGGGTCAGAGAAATTTCTGAGAACTCCAACCAACATGGATGGTCACATGACATGTAAGGGAAAACAGATGTGAAGCATAGAAAACAACTGGATTGGCTAGGGCATAGTCAGCCAACCACTTGGTTAGAGTACAACTAGTTATTTGTTTATAGTTTATGTACTTGGCTACAAGGTCTAACCCGTGACACTTGGTAACTGTCATTACACTGTACCTGGGTTTGGTTTCCTTGGGCCCAGTTCAACTTCATGACCTCCCACAAAATACTTTTTAACATGTTCAGACACTCTCTGCATCTCTGCTTTGATGGAAATCTATGTTTCCATTCTCTTCTTTTTCAAACTTTATTTATATTTTGTGGGTATGAGTGGATTGTCAGCTTCTTAGTATAATATGTAGGTATGAGCAGTGCCTTGCAAGGTCTATGGAGGGCATCAGATCCGCTGGGACTAGAGTTACAGATGGTTGTGAGCTGCTACCAGGATGCTGGGAATGGAACCCAGGTCCTCTAGAAGAGCAACCAGTGCTCTTAGCCACTGAGCCATTGTTCCAGCCCCTCCTTTTTTTTTTTTTAACACCAAGGGCTGAGAGTATCTTTCTGTGAGCAGAGTTAGTGAATAATTATGATTAATATGCCACAAATTTAGGATTCATGTGTTCTTCCTCTGTATCTCTCATGCAGAAACATTCAGACAAGTCAAGATGCTTCTTTAGCTCTCATTGATACAGTGCAGGACATCTAAAAGGCAGCAAGATGAGACTCTTGGTGATTGATGGACACAATAATTGAGTGGTAAGAATTATATAGGGCTTACAGTGAAAATTTCCATATACTCCCATAGAAGTCAAGGTAAACTCTTCTAGGAACATGTGGTACAGTTTATTTACTTCAAAAGCATAAGCTTGTCCTCACATGTCTTTGTCCCAGTGTTTTGCAAAACTGAATGCCAATAGATACCTTATTTTCACTGACTTCTTCATGTATAGAGCAGAACTAGAGAGGATAAACTGACAGGTGTTGAGGCTTGTGAAGACAACAACAAACTGGAAAGTCCTGTCCCAAAGGCCACACCAGGATGGCGTGTAATCACAGTCCCTGAGCTGTGGCCCATGTGAAGTTCTGTAGCTGATCACGTAAACAAGCTGTAAATGATTAGTTAAGCTATAACCAAGTGACAGCTTGGTGGCTGTAATCAGTCAAGTTGTTTTCTTTTAATTTGGTGATCTGTGGGATAGATGGAGTGTGTGGGGGGATGTGTGTGACTGTGTGAGTCTGGTGTATGAACATAAGTGTGTGCAGTTAAATGTGCCAGAAGAGGACATTAAGAGGCCTGCTTTATATCTCTGTCTTATTCCTTTAAGAAGGATTCTTTAACCGAACATGGAGCTTGCTAGTGGCCAACAATCTCTAGGGATCTTCCTGTTCCCACCACCCACTGTGCCAGGGTTACAGGCCCGTGAGGCTACACCTGGCTTTTTACTTGAGTACTGGGGATTTGAACTTAGGTCTTCATGTTTGTGCAGCAAGCACTCTTACATACTGAGCCATCTGTTCAGGCAAATCAAGTAAGCACGTGGAAAGAAATGTCCTTTTGGCACTATGTCTAAACATAAAGGGAAAGGGATTACTGAAAGAATTTAGCAAATACTTTTTTAACCTGCCAAGTAACTTGTTTCAAAAGGAAAGATCAGCAGCTTTGTTTTTATAATTTCTTTGTAAGTTCATTTTCCAGTTAGTAGTTAAATAATTTTTAAAATTACATAAAAATATATGTGTGTCTACACTTACACACCAGCTTCAGCATGTGTATGAAGGCCGGCGGACAGCCTACAGGAGTTGGTTCTCTCCTTTCATCACGTGGGCCCTAGGGATGGAACTCGGGTTGTGAGGCTTGATAGCAGGTGCCTTTACCTACTGAGCCATTTTGCTGGTTCTTTTAAAAGATATTTTGTTTTTAATTATGTGTGTGTACCTGTCTGTGGATATCCTGTAGAATCCAGAGACCTCAGATCCCATTGATTATAGTCAGTTGTGAGCCATCCAATGTGAGTGCTGGGAACAGAACTCAGGTCTTCTGCAAGGGCAGTGTATGCTCTTAACAACTGCTGCGCTAACCTCCAGCTCCTTTGCTAGAGGGTTAAAAAAAATATTGAGAAAAGTGTCCTATGGCACAAAACTGGCTTTAAACTCACTTTGATCCTCTGCCTCCAGCCCTGGGATTCCAGATGTGGGCCACCATGCCGAGTTTCTGCAGTTAAGGGTTGAACCAGGGTTTCAGGCATGCTAGACACACACCTAGCTGCTGTTCGAGGCCCCAGGCCTCCGCCAGCCTCTCCGTTGCGTTCTTCCTTTGTGTCCTCTTCCCCTTCTCATGAGTACTTACCCCACCTTCCACCATGTGGATGTCAGGGCACAAAATAAAGAAGAGGTTTCAGCTTCTACAAGCAGTAGCATTTTTTCTTTCCCTCTAGATCTTGCTCAAATTTTGGATGACTAACCCAAACCATCCCTTCAACAAATGTTTCATATCTGTGACCACTGTTCCTCCTTCATGTGTCTCCCAGTATCCAACCTGAAAACTTCCACTACTAGACACTGGATCTTATTTTAGCTTACTCTTCTATCTTGGGCTGGTGTCATATGACTCCAGAATGTCTCACTGTGGGGATGAGATACCAAGTTAGCTTGAGGCTCTTCGGGTCACGTAGGGCATCATAAACCATTACCTTGCTTCTAGAAGGAATTTATCATTATGTTATACTACTGCGTTAGTGAGGGTTCTTTAGAGAAACAGAAGCAATTAAATTATTAATATCTAGATATATAAATAAAGAATTTATCAATTAGCCTTCTTTAAATGGTAACAACAGATGAATCACACAAGAGAGGCTCCTTTGGGCTGGTTGGGGGCCTTAGCAGTTGGAGTAATCTCACCGTAGGCAAAGGCTGTTTGTTGCTCAGTGCTTAAAGTAGGGTGCCTCAGCAGTCCCAATCTGGTGCTGAAAACCTGGAGGGTTCCTGGAGAACTGTTGGTTCTTAGTCAATGGTGGAAGCCTGCAAAGGTTGGTTCTCATTATCAGCAAAGAAATCAGGAGCAGTAACAGGGTAAATCTACTTGGTGGTGAGAGGGCAGGCCAAGTGAGCAAAAGGCAAATAACTTCCCTTCTGCCAGGCCATTTCCCCCTTTATCTGAGCTGCTGCCAGAAGGGGCCACCTACATTTAGGGGTGGGTCTTCCCACATCAACCAAGGTGATCAGGACAATTCTTCAAGTGAAGCTTCTTACTCAGGTGACTCCAATTTGTTAGTATTCTGGGAACCAATATTTATTGCCTTCCACCAGAAAACAGCACTACTTCAAAAGCACTGGAGAATGCAAAGAGCCTAGATGAGTACATTAAGTTATGCTTTAGTGGATTTGGCTGTGAGATGACAGAAATGCTGACCGTAGCAGATGATAGTGGTCTATTAATCACACAGCTTTCCATCGCTGTAACAAAATACCTAAGATAATTAACTTCTAAGAGACCAGATTCGCCACAAATTTCTGGGGGTTCTAACCCAAAATCATGTTGGATGCATTGCACTGAACCCCTGATAAAGGTGCTGGAGGATATCAGTGGGGAACAGATAGCAGAGTAAACTTGTTATTTCATAAGCCCAGAGCCAAGAGGATAGGGGAAGAGACTGGGGTCTGATATCCCATCTGAGAGTGTGCTCCCAGTGACTAAGGACTTCCTGCCAGGTCCTACCTTATGAGGGTTCCACTCCTTACCATTATGGTCACCATGCTAACCAACCCTTTAATGGGACACAGCATCCAAACTACATCAGGAAGGGAATTAAATAAGCTGACTAACAAGATGTATCTAGAGCCCCTCTCATAGGAAGTAGTATTAACCTGGGGTTAATTTCTAGGGGCAGTCAGTTGGGTGGGGTGGAGGAAATACTGCATTTCTGGCTAAAGCATCTGGGTTTCACTCCAGATGCTAGGCCATTGCATTATTGGGTCATAAACTGCACGTCAAAATCTTAGGATATAAAAATGGACACCATCATCTGTGTGAGTCATAAAGAGGACCACTGGGAGAGTCCAGGCAAGAAGATGTTCTTGAGAGGAGCTTGTAATATGAAACTCCTTTTGAAGTTCACAGTGGACTTTGTCTTTTAAGGCTGGATTTCATTTCATTTCTGGATTCTGAGTATAAATTAAAATGTACATATTTCATATATATAATACATGCCACTCTATACTATATATTATATGATCTGTATACACATGCGGGTTTTGCTTCTGTTTCCTTTCTCTGTGTCATACTGTGTGTGATAGTCCACACGGACACACACAGGAGGATTTATTACCGAGATTGCCTCACACCATTATGGAGACTGGAAAGTTCCACTCTTCAGAACCTAAAACCTGGAGGCCCAGGAAGGTGGTTTCCCAGAATAATTCAGGCTGAGTTTGAAGACCTGAGCCCTAAGAGAATGGAATGGATGATGTAAGTCCCTGTCCAACAGGGGGAAAAGACAAGAGGACATTTTCCAAGTCAAGCAGTGAGAATAAAAAGGGGACAAGAGAGGTACACTCCACTGATTCAATGCTGATCTCATTCTGAAGCATCTTCACAGGTACATTTAACCGGGTGTATGGTGCCCTTGATCTAGTCAAGTGGAGACATGAAGTTAGCTAGTACTTTTCTGTCACCTACCTCCCAAACGCCATTAACAATGAAGTTTTGTCATTTGCAACCGCAGGATATTTAGTACATTGTAAGCCTTTATTTTGTAAAGGCCTTTTATTTGTATTTATGCATACGTATATATTTCTGTTTGTGCACATGTGCAGGTGCCCATGGAAGCCAGAAGAGATCATTTTATTCCTTGTAGATAGAGTTATAAGTGGTTGTGTGTTGCCCAACGTGTGTGCTAAGAAGTGAATTTTATTCCTCCACAAGAACAGCAAGCTCTCTTAACTGCTGAGCCATCTCTCAAGCTCCTGCAAGTCTTTACAGAGGTATTTGCAATAGTCTTCCCCTTTCTGAGGATTTGCATTCTGTGGTTTCAGTAACTGCATGGTCAGCCACAGTCAGAACATATTAAATGAAAACTTCAGAAATAAGTAATTTAGAGGTTTCAGATTGTATCTTGTTCTGAGTTTGTGATATTTTATGTCATTCTACTTCTTTAATCATCCCTTCACCAACATCCAAACTATATATGATACCCTCTTGTTAGTTACTTACAAGCTGTGTTTATTATCAGATTGACTGTATGTAGCTAAGAATGGATTTCAATTGAACTTATAGTGTGTTATAATTGTTTTATTGTTACAAATTGTTGTTGACTGTGGAGAGCTGCGGATTGCCACGCCTTAAAGATGGCGCCTGCTTCCGCCTTCCACCATCCCGAGGGTGAGTGCTCTCTGGAGTAAACAACTCCATATTTGGCTGTGGCTGAGATCTGGGCCTGCTTCCGCATATGTGCGCCTATCTACTTTCACCATGTGGTAGTTTGGGGTTGGCTGGCAGGAGGGGATTTAAGTCTCTGGCGGGCTTTCCCCGGGGTCAGAAGTCTGAAGTCAGAAGATGGTTCAAGGTTCCTGAGTAAACTGCTTAAAGAAGAGTCTGGTGTTGCGTCTTCCTTGCTGGTCGAGGTGGTCGTGACAAGTGGTGGCCCGTACGGGGAACTTCTTCAAAGGACTCAGAACTTTTTGCAGTCAGGGCAGTGCACTGGAAAGTCCTCAGGTAAAGTGGGGATCCGCGACAAAAGCGGGTACTTTGCTCCCTCTGTAGACAAAGACGGGGTGGGGAGAGTTCGCGGGATAGCGAACCGAAAGTAAAATAACAGGTTGAGCACATGGGTTTTTACATGATCCTTGCTATAGGAGTGGTCATTAGTTTTGTATTCTGGTACCTTATTTTTGCCTGTTTTTGTAGAGAGTGTACAAAAGGTACCCAAAAAAACATTACGGGAAATACTAGTTCTCACCCAATTTTTTTGGCTCTAAATGAGCTACTTCATTCTAAGAATTTAAAGATTAAGAAAAGCACTTTGGAGAGATTCTTGGAGGACTGCAATACCATTGTGCCTTGGTTCGCGGTATGCGGAAGCCTCATGATCCCTTCATGGGAAAAGCTAGGGAGAGATCTGGACTTTGCTGCCAATCAGGGAACTCTGAGAGGAGGAGTGCGACCTATTTGGAAACTAGTAAAGGGCTGCCTTGAGGACCAAAAGTGTAGTGAGGTGGTAGAGAATGGGCAGGCAGCTTTGGGAATGTTACAAGAGGAGAGATCTGAGCACGCGAGTAGCGGGAAAGATAGCAAAATGAAACAAAAGCTATATCCCAATCTCAGAGTTTGAAGATTCAGAGTCTACAGACTCTGAAGGAGAGCCACACGCTGTCATAAAGCAGATAGGCGCACATATGCGGAAGCAGGCCCAGATCTCAGCCACAGCCAAATATGGAGTTGTGTACTCCAGAGAGCACTCACCCTTGCGATGGTGGAAGGTGGAAGCAGGCACCATCTTTAAGGCGTGGCAATCCGCAGCTCTCCACAGTTGACCTCTTATTGCACCCATCTCATGAGTCAATTTTTGTAATAGGTATGTCCCATATAAAAGAAAACATTTATCCCTGTGGATAAGGAAGGGATGCTAGGTGTCTAAGGTAGCTAAGGAGGCTGTATCTTCATTGATCCCATTGTTTAACCTCAAATAGCTGACAAAATATTCCACAAAGAGAGATTATTCAACTGAAGCATGTAGAAAGTTGTAAGACTAGGAAGCAATCCCATTGTTTCTACCATTGTCTTAAACAAGAAGCCACAAATCATCTGGTGTAGCAGAAGTCACTATGGCTCTCCGCAGTAGGGTAAGGAAGCTACAGATGCAGAGGATAACTAAAAGGAATTACACCTTGTGTCTGTGAATTGATTATGGTTTGCAGGGAAACTTAATACTCATTTCACCCTGCCTGGAGATCTGAGGACAACAGATATCTTCTTTCTCTTTTGGATGCATCAGAAGTCAGTCACCTGTCTCATCATCAGAAGCAGGGTGACACCTTGGTTTTCTGACTCCAAGTCCAGAGTCCTTTCCCCTCTTTGGCATTCACTGGTTAGCATGGCTTACAATGCTTGAGATGCTAATTACTGTGTATTTACTGTCTGTAGAATGTGTTGTATAGGCTATGAAAGGGCAAGGGATAGACAGGCAGCCTGCAGAGGTGGCTGCATCTTGGGTCAGGTGTCAGGACATGGGGCCCATTAACCATGTGTTCCCTAGCTGACTGCGTCCCAACACCTGTGTCATCAAGGCTCTTTCATGTTTTAAATCGGCTGATTCTTCAATTCCTGTTCATTTTGTGAGGATGCAAATAGCCTTACAAGAATGATTAGTCACTTTTCAGGTTCCAGAACACCAGCATTCACCAAGTCACAAATGCTGTAAAGAAGGACAAAATCCAGTCACCAGGTACTTCAGTGTATGTTTGTATTCATAGCTATGAAAGTGGTTCTCAGAGGTTGTGGAAAAGGCTTACAACCTTCCTCACCTAAAAACTCAACTGCATCTGTTGCAGTCTGTTTTGACACTGTCCTTCCATCATCTGCCGCATTCTCCTATCCCATGGACTGTAACATAACCATCACGCCCATTCCAACCGGTTTTCCATGATGTCAAAGCCTGTTATAAAAACTTCAAAACATGGGGCAGGGGAGGTGGCTCACTTGGTAAAGGGCCTGCAGAACAACCACAAGGATATGCGTTCATATCTCCAGTACCCACCTAAAAAGCTGGGCATGGTGTGGCATTCCTGTAACCCCAGTGCTGGGAGATCAGAGATGGGCAGATCCTGGAGCTCATTGGCTAGCCAGCCTGCCCAAATTGTTGAGTTTTCGGTTTAGTGCAAGACACTGTCTCCAAAAAATAAAGGCAGACAGTGATCAAGGAAGGCATCCAGCATTGACCTCTGATCTCCACACACACATGCACACACATGTGCACACACCCACACTGAGTACACATATGAGAGAGAGAGAGAAAGAGAGAGAAGGAGGGAGCCAAAACATAACTGCAGTTTGTTTTAACTATGGTAAAAAACAGCAAATAAGACTTTGTGGATTTCTATCTACAACTTCACTCACCTGTGCTCCCGTGTGATAGTTACTCTTGTCAGTTTGTGCCCAGAAGATGATATAAGCACACTCTGAAGTGATTCTGTAAAGATGTAGCCAGAGAGGATTAACTGTGGGAGGAAGACCAACTCTGAATGTGGAGGGTACCATCCCATAGCTGGGGACAGGACGGAATAAAAGGGGAAGGAGAGGCCCCTCATGTAGGCCTTCTCTATGCTTCCTGACCGGCATGAGGTGAGCTGCTCTGTTTCTTCACAGCCTCACCACCATGATGGGCTAAAACCTCTGAACTGTGGGCCCAAACAAACCCTTAAATTATTTTATTTTGTCCCATTGATGAACTCTGACCAATATATACCTTTTCATCCAGTTCCAGAGATCTGAAAAGATGACATCTACAAGAGGAGGCACACAGGAAATTGTATACAGTTCTTCGTATTGGGGCCTAACTAACATTACCTAATTACCATTCTTGAGTGCTTTGCTTCAAGTGCTTTTGCTTTGATTTGTGCTAATTTGTAGTGAGTAAAGTTCTCGACACGTATGGGGACTCTTCATTAGGTGATGTTGTCTATCACCTGGCATGGTCTAAGGTACGCTTTTTCTTGGAATCCTCCTACATCCTACAGCAGGACCTTCATGAAGAGAGGGCACTGAGTTCTTTAGGGCACCCTGCCCATTTGACACCCTGAGTTACTGCTAAATCCTGATGACCAACTTCACCTACATATTCCTGTCTTAAAAGCTTCTACCTGGAACTTTAGTAAGCTAAATTAAAAAAAAATCTTGTGTGTGTGTGTGTTTGTGGGCTCATGTGTGTATGTGGGGGGGGGCTCATGTGTGTGTGTATGCTCACATGTGTGTGTGTGGGGGGGCCTCATGTCTATGTGTATGGACACATGGACGCCAGAAGCCAACCTTGAGTGTCATTCCTCAGACACTAGCTGTGCAAGTCTGATGACTCTCGTTCCATCCCCAGACCTATGTAAAAAGCCATAGCACTCCTATGATGAGATGGGAGGTGGAGAAAAAACTGACCTGAAGCTTGTACACCAGCTATCCTGGAGTACACAGTGCAGCAAGAGGAATAACAAGAGACACTGTCTTAACCAGGTCTCCTGACCTCCACACATGCACTGTGGCCTATATATGCTATATTCAAACATACATCAGCATATGCACATACATAAAAACATAAATAATAGACTAGAGACAAACTAAAAGGCAAGAAGCCATGTATGGGGGCAGGGAGACCTTTGTTCATTTATTGCTGTCTGTTCCCAGCAGGCCAAGGTGGATGTAAAAGAGATGACTTAAAATTTCAGGGACTTGCAGGTTAGCTGTTAGATATATTAGCATGAAGAAAATAAATGTTGTAAGTCTATAATCAAATTACATGCAAGTAAATGCAATTCTTACTTAAAATTCACCATTCTCACTTATTTCCTGCAGTTCACTTTCAGTACCTGTGGAAGTTAGGTTCTATGGGATCTTACTATCAATGAATTAGTAGGTACAGACCAGTGTGCCTACAGGAAATAGGAACTAGGTCCCTGCAAGCCTCTGGTCACATTTCTGTTAGTGGATAACCTTGTTCTATGTGTTTCTGTTTATTGACATCTTAATTTACTATCTATGGTTTTCATGTTTTCTTTTTTTGAGACAAGGTCTCATGTAGTCCACATTGAACTTGTTTTAAATTTCTGATCTTCCTCCCAAATGCTGAGGTTACCTTCGTGAACTACCACACTCAGTTTCTGTGGTGCTGGGGATCGAATCCCATGCATCTTAGGCAAGCACTCTACTAACTTTGCTACCATTTCAGCCTATCTATTGGTAACTTTACCAGCACTGTAACTCAGACCTGAGCAAAGCTTCTCTAACTCATAGAACACCCCAGCCTTCTCATGTTTGGGAACACTACACAGAACTTCAGCATTATATTGGATGCCATTTGTGATGACAAAAATGCCAATAAAAATCACACAAATGCAGATAGAAAATGTGGCGGGGGGCTGGAGAGGTGGCTCAGTGGTTAAGAACACTGACTGCTCTTAAAGAGGACCTGAGTTTGATTCCCAGCACCCACATGGCCGTTAACAACTGTCCATAACTCCAGTTCTAGGGGTTCAACTTCCTCTTCTGACCTCCATGGGCATTGCATGACATGGGTGTACTTACACACATGCAGGCAATATACTCATACACATAAAATAAAAATATTGTTTTAAAAGAGAAAATGTGGCAGTGGCCACAGCATGTGAAAGGGTGCTTGTCTACAGGAAAAAAGCTAAAGTTTAGAAGGCAGATCATTGACTTGTTCAACTTCAGTTGGGAACATGTGCATTTACAACTCAAACCCTGTGTGTGCCCATGAACAATTTCAAATGCACAGTGAAGTTGGGTGTGGTGGCATGTGCCCGTTATCACAGTAGTTAGAAGGCTGAAGCAGGAAAGTTGCAAATTCCAAGCCAGTCTGGATTACATAGGGTGTTTGAAGCTATAGTCAGACCCTGTTTCAAAAATGAACAGGGGTTGAAGAGATGGCTCGCTATTTAAGAATACATACTGCTCCTACAGAAGACTCAATTCTTTTCCCAGCACTCAGGTTGGGTGGCTCACAACTGTCTGTAATTCCAGCTCCAGCAGCTCTGACACCCTCTTGTGGCCTATATAGGCACTGCACCCATGTGCTCACACACACAGACACAAACATATACACATACATTAAAACATCTAACCAATAACAATAGAATGTATTGAGGGCCAGCAAGATGGCTCAGCTGGTAAAAGGTGCCTGTTGCCAAGCCTGATGATCTAACTTTGATCCCTGGGACCCAAGCGGTGGAAGGAAAGACTCAAGAGATTCCCATAAAGTTGTCTTCTGAACTCCAGAGGCATGCTGTGGCACACTCTCCCAATAAGTAAATCTAATAAAAATTTCAGAAATGCAGTGACTATGGGGTTTGCAAATACATTTTAGAAAGCAGATTTGCAAATCTCCAGTCGTTAAGTAATGTGGATTAACTATGTCTTCTGCTATGCCTATGCCTATGCCTCATTGTGTTTAGTGGGAATATGATGTAACTGACCAAGTGCATCTCTTCAAAACTCTTGTGTACAGTGATATCATACTGGTTGTTTGAAAGAGGCCATAGTGGGAATGCATACATCTCAGAAACTAGAACATACTATAGACAGAGCCTTCATTTGTTAGATTTAAGAAAAGTAATGGAGAGCATGCTGATATTTCATATGAAGCTTACAGTGGTCTAGTGTCTGGATCCATTATATTGTGAATAACACTGAAAAGTTAAAGATATAGTCTTCCAGGATTCTAAAACTGACTCAGCAGAGTCACTTCATGATTGTGAACAAGTGATGCTTTGATGTTCAAATTCATCTTAATTTTTAATTCAACAAAGTAACAATGTTCAGAGTTCACTTTTGTGAATCATAATGGATTGACTATGATAAGCACCAATAGCAGAATCAATTGTCAGAGGGAATTTACAATATAGTATTATGTATTTATTATTATTATTTGTAAGTTGTGTCCTTCATATTCTTTATTAGAACACCTATGGCTGTTGGGTGTGGTGGCGCATGCCTTTAATCACAGCACTTGGGAGGCCAAAAAAAAGGAACATCTATTCCTGGTTATTCCTGGTCGTTGAAGCAGCACATCATAGTTTTGAGTTGAGTAACCTCAATTATTTTGCCATCAAGCCTCCACTTAATTAGGTGTAAAACAAAGAGGAATAATGTAAAACCTTCATTGGATTTTAGAACTGAGTTCATTACTGTGCCAGTACCTTGCTTACAGGTAGGACCGTCACGGACCATGTTAACTTCCTCTCACTCCCATCTTATCTTGAAGACAGAACCAGGGCTGCTTCGCCCCTCACCTCCCCACAGCAGACCCTGGAAGGCCAAGAATCTGGATTAGACCTGTTTTTTACAGGGAGCCGAGAACTGACCACTAGGTGGTGTGAGCAAGATGCTTTTGATGGCTGTGGTCCTTTGACCAAACTAATGTGAAATACTGTGATATATTGTACTCTCTAATTCTTACCAGGCTAGAGGGAAGCTAAAAACATTGTTTAAAGAGCTCGGTCTGTCCAAGGCTAGGCCTATCTCAAAAAAAGAATGTTAATGGAGGTGGTTTCACAGTGGAAAAGATTGGCAAAAATAAATGAAGCCAACTTTTGCTGTCTGAAGCTTTCACACCATATCTTCATTTGTGAATTCCAAAAAGCTCATGGAGCTTAATTTTATTGTCTGTTATGGTCTGTCTAAGAGGATTCTAGTGTGACAATCAGCATTGGTATTCTGAGAATGGAAAGTTAATGTCTGGGCTCCTCTGTGGACAACTGCAAGAGGAAATGAACTTCCTCCTTGGCAAATGTGATTCCCTTTTGGCAAACCCATTTGCTTTGCTTTCTGGTGTACTGTGACAAATGCTACCTGCTTGATACTTGTCATGACTGGATCATGAGCCACCCATCTCACAAAAGAAGTCAGCAAAGCAGCTCTCCCTGCCCCTAATCTTCCTGCCAGAGCTCCTATAACCAGAGCCCAAAAGCCAGTTGTTACATGCTTTCCACAGATAACGTTTCACAGAATAGGCCTCTTGGGGAAACTGGTGCTTGAGGGAGGTGATTTGATTGACAGGCTTGCAGAGCTGAGTGACAGGAAGGACGTCTTCCAGCATCCCCTCTCCCACCTCCACGGCCAATGTCTGGGTATTCCAGAAGAGGTAACTTACCTCTAAGGGGTTCGACAAAGAAGTCCTCCTTGGAATTCTTAGCAAAGCCAGCAAGGCCTCCTCTGCCACCTATTGGTGAGAACATTTACTACAGAAGAAACCTTGCCTTGAGGATTAAGCCACTGTTTCCCATCCATTAGCTGCCTCACTTTCAGGGCTTTCTCAACCATCTTTTTCCTTTAAAGTCAAATGCTAAACATAACAGACAATAAAATTAAGCTCCATGAGCTTTTTGGAATTCACAAATGAAGATATGGTGTGAAAGCTTCAGACAGCAAAAGTTGGCTTCATTTATTTTTGCCAATCTTTTCCACTGTGAAATCACCTCCATTAACATTCTTTTTTTGAGATAGGCCTAGCCTTGAACTCCCCATGTAGCTGAGGATGACCTTGAACTGCTGCCTGTCTCCCTCCCCCACCGTGTTCTGGGTTCTAAGTGTGTGCTACCATACCTCTTTTTATGTGGTACTGGGGATCTAACCCCGGGTTTCACACATGCTAGGCAAGCACTCTACCAACTGATCTGCATCCCCAGTCCTCATTATAATTCTGATGAATAACATTATATATTTGGGATGGTTTTGGCCATTTCATCAAAACCTTCCTGAAACTTTCCTATGAAAAATCAATCTTGAACATAAACACTGCTTTTTGTGAAGTGCAGATATGTTTCCTTTTCTGAAACATAAAACGATGTTACCTTGTGTTCTTGAATGAAACTAAAAGCAAAGGTAGATTTGAAGCCTAGTACAAATTCTTGGGTGTCTATGAACTCACAATCCCCCCAACAACCTCAAAGTCTCAAGGAATGAACAATAAAGACTTAATGACAATTTTACAATAGACAATGGCTCAGATCACTTTTTTTTCTTCCAAGTTTATTTTGAGTTTTCATTTTTGGATAACCAAGCAGCTCTTAAGGGAGAATGCACAGAAGAGTCATTCTGGCACTTTTGGATAGTACATAAGAGTGTTTTCAATAGTCACATTCAGTCCCCTTGCTCAACCCTTACTGTCACATTTGGTGAGCAAGATGGGCCCACAGGATTCCAGAGTTAATACATAACTGTATATACAAACAGCCAGTAAAACCATAATGGTGGCTAGTGGCCAAAGGGATGGAGTAGGAGGGGCATTTCTAAAGTGTCCTCTAGTCTACCTTAGCTAAACAGAATCCACATTACACATGATAACTAGAGAGTATACCGTGTTGAAATGAGGATGCTGAGCACAAATGGCACTCGGCAGCATGCAGTTCAAAGAAAATGGGTATCATTTAATAACTTTATATAAAATTCAGGCAATTCAATTAAAGGGGCTAAGAAAAAACATAAAAGCAAGGGACTGTCTGTTGTCACTGTAAAAAAGGCACTTGGAGTTAATGGGACCAGAAGTGAAGGACTCTTAGCTTATAAAAATTTCAGTTTGATTTCATTAAAAGGCTTGGATGTTAAGAGATGACACTCAGGAGTTCCTGAAGGGAGACACTGAAATAAACCACAGAGAAGCAGAACAGAGTAAAATGAAGGAATAAAATTTTAAAAATTGAATTGGACTTAAAGAAAAAAAAGCAAACCACCAAAAGAGAAACCTAACCAAAGTCTAAGCACAGTAAAGACAAGGAAGCAGCAATGCACAGCTTTTCTGAGACAATCGCTTCAGGGCACTCACTAGGTGCCTGCTTCACTCCCCAGCGGAGCTTCACAGTAGCATTATCGTGACAATGCACTCAAGCAATGCAAAAAGAGTTTCATCTGCTCCCAGAATCTGAGGGAGAACTGAGGTGATCCTTGGAGCATAGCAACATGGCATGTGGTTTTTCAGTGTTCCTGATGGTGGACAAGCCAGGTCCATGGAATGACGTTCAGATACATCTCCCAGCCACCTCCCTGGAGAGGCAGCATCCTCAGTCATCCTTTATGCTCAGTAATGACCTTAATTCCTTTCTGCCACTGACATGGCAACTCAATAGGTGTTTATTTCCGCTTCCTCCACAAACAGGTTGCACTTCTGTAAGAAAGGATATTTGGCAATTTTATATTCCATGGTTAGGGGCTCAGTGATGGCTCATTTGATGTTAAAGGCCATCAGGGGTCTCTCCTCCCGTTTCTGCCAGGGGCTTTTCTTATCTTCCCCTTGGTCATCATCATCATCATCATCATCATTTTCGTCTTCATCATGGGCAGATCTTCTCTGGTTGGGACTGGCTAATGATTCCAGGGGAACATCTGAAGTTCGTTTGGTTGTCTCCTCCTGCAGACTGGGCAGCTGTCCCCCACTCCTCCGACCTGAACCTTCCAACAAGCATCGTAGAGCACTGTCCTCAGGAGTGCAGACTGTGGTCCCACACTCACTATTGCTCTGGTCCATGTCATCTAGGTACACGAGTTGAGTGTAGGCAGTGCTGTCTGGAGCTCTGGGCTCTTTCTGCTGGTGCTCCTGGACAGGTGGGTGGCTCTGCTGAAGAGACAAAGGGTCCCCCCTCCCCTTCCGGGCAGATTTTGGTTCATTCATGTCTACACCAGAGTCCAAACTGGCATCGTTACTTCCATTCCTCCCAGCTCTTTGGAGATCAATGTATGAATGCCTAACATGAGCATTGGACCTTCCATCCAAGGAGACAAACCATGCCCGAGGGTGTGGAAGTGGCTTTCCACCTCCAAGTTCCATCAGCGCCTTTTCAGTCAGGAGCTGTACCTCACTGTTCATTTGTGCCAAAGCCGCATCATTCAAGGATGCTGGGATGGAAAGAGACTCTGACATGGACGTGTTCTGAGAGCCCCACTCCCGGGTACCTGCTTCCTGCAGGTGCTGCTGCGAGATGGCCTGGGAAGACAAGGGCTGGCCCTGCATCTGAGAGGATGAGTGTGGAAAGATCCCCGAGTGGGGGTTGGACAGCTCGGCCTGGAGCCTTCCTATTTCCAGCTGCTGGTCAGCAGGGACAACCAGAGGCTGGCTGACGTAGGAATGGTCCCCCGGGAGTTTCATATAATGAGCAGGAATGACCAAGGCAGGCAGCACTTTTCGGTAAACGCTGTCATTGACCTGGTCCACAGAACTGCAGCAGATCAACTGGCCTGGCCGTGGGAAAGATGTAGGTCTCTCCAGGTGGTCGACGGACCGCGACATCAGACATTCAGTAGGTCTGCGGTCCAGCAGTTGCTCTTTCTCAGGGGATGAAGGCGCTGGGTACATGTGTTCCTGAATGGTGAGTTTGCTCTCTGCCGATGCCAGGCCTTCTCGATCTTGCTTTTCAAATAAAGGCTGGGAGAGCATAGCATTGTAACTACCCCTGTAATTATCATTGCCAGAGGACTCGTAGCCTTCTCTTTCCACAGATTTTCTTGGCTTTAAGGGAAAAATCTCCACAGACTTACGGTAGTCTTTCCCCAGAGTCCCACTTGGTGTGAGGTTATCGAAGGATGTTTGGCTTTTATCCTCTTCCTTGTGGGACAGAAGTTCCTCTCGGGAGCTAAATTCTTGTGAGGTACTGTAGGAGAGTTTCAGCATGGGTGTGTGCAGGTCCCCCTCTCCACTGGGGGACATCATTTCTAAATGTACCCCACCCATCAGTTCCTTGGTCCCTGGGGCCTCTGGGCGGCTGTGGCTGGAGACAGACAGAGGACCAGGATATTCTGATGCCCGACGAGAGAACAGCAAGTTGATGTGTGACATGGATGTTGACTGATCTCTCTTGGAGCTCTCCAAGGCTGCCGGAAGTTGCAGTTTTCTGTGATGCTGACGCGGTTTCAAGCACTTCCTCCTACAACCAAACACATGACACAAGGGCAGAAATTAGAGACTGTGGTGCTGGCAAAATTTCAGGTAAATTCTTAACTCTCAATTTTCACAAGGAGAAATGAAACAAAAATAATTAGGCCTCCTCACTCCACACCTGTGTTCTTATTTTAACCCAGAGCAGAACATTCTTGGGATTGAAGACTCAGGCTTTTATAAGAGCAGCCAAGTTACCCATTTAATGGGGGTCAGCCAGAAGTCAAAAATAAATATTCTTGCTAATGGATCAGAAACGCAACAAAATGTGAAGCATTCTGCTTTGATCTTGAGAGTTTCATCTCTTAGCCAATGGTGGGGAATATTCTGAATAACTGTTTGCCAACTGTCAAGTTCTTTTCTTAAAACTTATTTTTATTTTATGGTGTGTTTTGCCTGCATGTATGTAGGTTATACCACATGGGTGCAATGCCTCTGGAAGGCAGGAAAAGGCATTGGATCCCTTGGAACTGGAGTTAAGGATAGTTGCAAGCTGCCATATGGGTGCTGGGAACCAAACCTGAATCCTCTGTGCAAGAGCAGCCAGTGCTCTTAATTACTGAGACATCTCTCCAGGCCTCAGATTCTTTTCTTTTTTGCTTTGTTTGTGAGCACATTTGTGTATGTGTATGTGAGTGTGTGTGTGTGTGTGTGTGTGTGTGTGTGTGTATACATGTGAAGGCCAGCTTTGGGTGCTTTTCCTCAGTCACTATCCACCTTGTTTTTGTTTTTGAGAACTCTGAACCTGGAGTTCTTCAAGCAGGCACTGGGCCAGCAAGTCCCAGGTATCCATCTGTTTCTGCCACCCCAGTGCTGGGATTACAGCATATGCTACTGTGTCCTGCTTTTTTAGGTTCTGGGGACTGAACTTGGTTCCTCATGCTTGTACAGCAAGCACTTTACCTCTGCAGCCCAGGCCACCTTATTCCCTTGGGACAGGGTTTCTTACTGGAGCTAGGCTGGCAGCTAGCGGGCCCAGGTAATTCTCCTGTCTGGGTCCCCTATGGCACTTGGGTTACAGGAGTGGGTGTGGCTATTCCAGCTTTTTACATTGGTGCTGGGGATTTGAACTTAGGTCTTCATGCTTCCACAGTAAGTGCTTTTACCCATTGAGCCCCTAAGTTCTTAAGGAGCCCCAGCTCCTAAGTTCTTCTTCTTCCTTTGTTTCTCTCTTTTTAACAACTTCTCTTCTAAACAACATTATTCATAGCATGGTTTATGCAACCTGTGGGTTCCTTGCAATTTAGATTATACATCTGAATTCTAGATATTCTTTCATGAGAAAAAGTAACTTGGTTTAGGGCAAAAAGAAAGAAAGACTACCAAATACCATTTGCATGAGAAACTCTACATTAAACAAATATATTGCCAAATGTTAACACTTTACCTGCAGTAATATAAAA
This sequence comes from Eospalax fontanierii, assembly GCA_035773235.1. Taxonomy (NCBI): domain Eukaryota; kingdom Metazoa; phylum Chordata; class Mammalia; order Rodentia; family Spalacidae; genus Eospalax; species Eospalax fontanierii. The sequence continues at coordinate 63,029,352 of CM069540.1, read as the reverse complement.
GGAGACACAGCAAAACCAAGAGTATGAAAGCCATTCCTCCTAAAATGGCCAAAAGAAACACCGTGTGATACGTGGTAATGTCCTGTGTCACAACGGGACCTAGAAGGTCAAAAAATGGCATTTTAGAGTTTTGAATCACTTCAAATAAGAGGAGGGAGATAATGAGTTGAGACCATAATGCTTTTCTAACTCTTCCTGGCTGAGGGACAGAGCAGTGGCCAACCAGACACACTCTTTGGATGTTGCACTAGTGAACCACCACCGTACTCGAGATTATCTCTGTTATGTCATGGATACTTCAGTGGCCAGTGGCCTGTAATACTCAAGTACAAAATATGCTTGTGTCAAACCCTCCCCCCCAGAGGCGAGCCTCTCTGGGTGCATGCTCAGCGTTCTAAATACATGAATGCATGATAAAGCATTTAGTAGACTCACTTAAGAGATGATCTAAGTATGTGGGGATTTTATGAGGCAGGGAAAAAAATCTTAAGATTCTATTCTTACATTTCCTGGGTAATTATTGCCATATAGAACATTCTTTGCCTGAATGTACTGGTTTAAATGTATGATATAAATTTATTATGACTTTTAAAAGTCATGTCTGACCAAAATGCTTTCTCATTAAAAAAACAGTCCTCTACAATACCTTAAAAACATTTTCTTTATTTTTAAAAACAAGGTTAATCTTGTATGGCCAGAGACCTCTTCAGAACTTACAGATAAGGTTGCTAGAGATAAAAATATGCTTTTAATTACATTGAAAAGAATCTCAAGAGGCATGTTTAATCCATACTCTTGATGTTCAAGAGTAATATCAATCTGTCATATAATGTTAAGAGTAACATAAAGCCATATTGGACTGTTACTGACAACAGACTGACAATAAAAACCTGTGAATGATAATGCTTGGGCGTTGACTGTTGTTCAGTATATGCAGAGGACAGGGAAAGGGACAAAGTGTCTTCATATTATCTCAGTGTAGGCTGGTTACAATGGCAAAACATAAGAACCTATTTACTTAGAAATCTAATGATCACTGACGGAGATGCTTTAGGAATACATACATTTTAAACAGTCTCATTATACAGTCCTGGCTGGTCAGAAATTGTTACATAGTCACAGCCTGTTTGGCTGTGATCAGGCTGTCACTGAACTCACAGAGCTCTTCCTACCTCTACCTCCCTTAATGCTGGGACTACAGGCATGTGCCACCATACCCCACTGCAAAATCTTTTTAAGGAGACAAATCCCCATTCATGGTCTCTCTCATTCTCTTCTCTTCTCCACCCCCACCCTCTCTGGTTTTACTATGTAAACTCTGGCTAGCCTAAAATTCACAAAGAAGACCAGGGCGGCCTTGGCCTGTCAGTAATCCTTCTGTGTCTACCTTGCCAGTGCTGGAATTATAGCCATGTGTTATCACTCCCTGCTCAAATTTCTTAATTTTAGAGCTAGGTAAATCCAAGAAGCTCACCAGTTCTTGAAAACAGTGACATTTTCAGGGCTGGAGAGATGGCTCAGCAGTTAAGAGCACTGGCTGCTCTTGCAGAAGATCTGGGTTTAATTCCCAGCACCCACCTAGCAGCTGACAACTGTCTGTAACTCTAGTTCCAGGGGAATTTGACACCCTCTTCCGACCCCCGAAGGCATTGCACAAACCGGTGCACTTACATACATGTAGGCAACACACGCAGACACATAAAATAAGAATAGATAAAATATTGTAAAAAGAAAATAGTGACATTTTCCGAGTCCAAAAGAGAACGTAATTCTCTCAGTAGGTGGTACGTAGGGTCTGAGGCGGGTGAATGAGCTGGGGAGGTGACTGATGAGCCTGCACTGCTCGAGCCGCTCACAGGGGCAACTGTTCACACAAGGGCAATGTGCGCAGACACAGACCAAGTCTTGTTAAGAGATAACTTATATATTTTGATTTGATCCTTGGTCGAGAAAGGAGAGCGAGAGCGAGAGAGAGAGAGAAGAAGAAGAAGGAGGAGGAGGAGGAAGAGGAGGAGGAGGAAGAGAAAGAGGAGGAGGCAGCAACCTTGGGTCTATAGAAGAACCATTTCCAAGTAACTAAACTTTGGTTTGTTAGGCATTCAGAATGTAATTATTTTGAGTTTGTACCAATATAAATCTTTATCAAGTTCAGAGCTAGATGTTACCTTTTTAAGCAGAGGATTAAAGGACAAAACTCTTAATTATTTTCTTCTTGGTTTGGGGCTCATGAAAGCACAGCATTACTGTGATTTGTTTTAATAAAAGTGACAGTGGTGAGGTTTTCCACAGAACCATCCCACAGTAGGACCCTCCAGCGGGGCTGTGTATTTGTCTGACAGCATTGTGCCTCTTCCACTGTGTGAGCACTCCTTGGGGACCTGTGCTCAGCAGCGCTCTCGTCTCTTTATAAAAGCATATAATAATATTAATCTGTTGCCTGGTGGGGGAAATTGTCAGAATATTATTTCCACATATTATTCCTAATCCTACATGGCAGTTGTAGGAAATATACCTACATGACAGAGTTGTTTGAAATATACCTAAAATAAAATTTCACACTTATAGCTTTTCCTTTCATACCTACAGAATTTCTTTTCCTTTTTTCTATTGGTCTATTCTTTGATACTTCAAATTAGGGAGACAGGGTATTCCTGTACCTGGTTCATGCTGGCAATGCCAAGAGAACAACTGTGATCAAGGAAAACCCTGAGTAAATTTTCTCAGTGTGGGGATGACGTGCCAGTGTCACAGGGTTCCCACTTTGGTGTCGGAGTGCCTTCCTTATCTTAGTTACTCTGAGATTCTAAACATTAATTCCGTGGTAATTACATTGCCAAGAGATTTTTAGTTTTCATTTGGGAGTGTCTTGTTGGTTCATTTGTAAGAGCCACCTTTGAATCATAGTTTTTTTTGTTTTTTTTTTTTTAATCTAGCTCAGTCTCCTAATTTATTCTTCAGGGATTGGATAGTCATGTGAATTAAAAAAAAAAAAAGAATCAAAGGTATATCTTGAGCATAAACATCACTGACTAAGGAAGACATTTACCAAGGAGGCCAGTACAAGTGGCATGGATTTCAAAGGCAGAAACAGGAACCATGCCTAAAAATAATTCTCCCAAGAAGCATGGTTTGATTGAAAACTGAAAAACAGTTCTAGAATATAACTGGGATCATATAAGTTTAAAAATATATACTTTAATCATGCTCTAAAAAATAGGAGTCAGTTCATCTATCCTAAGTGCAGAAAGCAACTGTTTAGCATTTAAGTGTTTGGAAATGCGAAATTGAGTATTCTGCTCTAAGAAGCCCCCAGTGATGACTTTCTATGGGGTGGGGTCCCTCATGCTCATGTGCACTAGGCCAGAGATGCTACAAAAATTAAGGAAGCGGTCCCAGCGCCTCTGTGTGCTCTTAATTAAGAATTTCCCAGGGCCGCTGTCCAAGAAAATGGGAATTTGGGGAGAGGGAGGACAAGAGTATTTCCACATATTATTTCTATCCTACATGGGAAAGTTTCAACCACAACTCCCCAGATGACAAAATACCCTTTCTTTATCATTTGATTAAAAAATATGTGAACTCTCGGTTGAAGCTTTAAAATTTTTTTGTTTTGTGTATTTTTGAGATATGGTCTTCCTGTAGCCCCAGCCGGCCTGGAACTTGCTATATAGACCAAGCTGGCCTCAATCTCTCAGAGACTCACCTGCTTTTGCCTCCTGAGCACTGAGATTAAAGTATGTACCACCACATCTGGCCTACATGGAACTATTTTTGTTTCATTTAATAATAATTTTTTCTAATTCATTTAATTTAAATTTTATGAGTATTTTGCCTCCATGTATGTCATGCAATGCTTATGGAGGCCAGAAGAGGGTGTCAGATCCCCTGGAACTTGTTACTTGCCAAGTGGGTGCTGGGAACTGAACCTGAGTCCCCTGGAAGAGCAGGCAGTGCTCTTAACCCTGAGCCATCTCTCAGGCCTGGAGATACTTTTTAAAAGCACACTGAGCCCCTGAAAAAATCAATTCGTATCACTGTCATTTCTGAATTACCTGGGATGGGAGGAGACATGGCTGCCACCCAGTATCCCAACTGGGGAGCAATGTATGTCCACGTGAGCTGGCTGCCTTCCAGGTGCACGAGACCCAGACCACTCTTCAGCCACGTTCCTGTGGAATTCAGAAAAGAACTTCAGCTAGATAGATGCTAAACTCCTACTGAAGGTAAATGTTAAAGTCACCTTAAAGCTTAAAGCTCACTTGATAGCCCAAGACAGTCGAGTGCCATCCGAGTACTGTATACAGGTTTTGTAACTTCCCTTCAGGAAAAGATGAACAGTTTTGTTTTTTCTTTGCCTTATTAATCAAATTCGTTTCAGCTACGGTATGAAATATCTCTCTACGCATAGAAACTCTCAGCAGAAGCCTTTGTAGTTCAGAAACATTATAGGGTAATAATGGCAGCTCTGGGTTGGTGGACATGAGATAAGGATGCAGAGCTGTTTAGAATGTTTACCTTGAAGCTCTGGGTTGGTGGACATGAGACAAGGATGCAGAGCTGTTTAGAATGTTTACCTTGAAGCCAACAAATTTCTTATCCCCAGTTACAGACTGCCTATGTTACAATTATTTAGGAAAGACTTCTCTCTCCCACATCTCCTTCTGCAGTGCTGGGGGCTGAACCGGGCCTGTGTCTGCTGGGTAAGCACTCTACCACTGAGCTGCATCCTTAGACACGTGTTTAAGGATTATAGACTCCTACATCTCTTCTTTGCGTAATCTAAGTCTAGTATAGGCAAGGATTTTAAGAAAGTGTCCAGTTGGTCCTGAGACTGTGAAATACTTAATAAGTCAATGTCCATGTCTGTTTTGAGCTCTCACTGTAGCATTGACCATTACGGAAAATCTGCTGTGCACAAGCTCATCACAGCACATGTGTCTTATCTGTACTTCATCTATGGAAGCACTGCTTCCTCTTTTCTGATTAGAATACTGAAGAGGTGAGTTTCAAAACTTTTTTATTTATTTATTTTTTTTGTCTTTTGGAGACAGGGTCTCTCAATGGCCCCAGTTGGCCTGGAACTCACTATGTAGACCAGATTGGTCTTGAACTCACTTGAGATCTGCCTGCCTCTGCTTCCCAGCACTCCGTGCACCACTATGCCAGGCTGAGTTTGAAAACTTTCACAAAGTCTTCCAGGCACCTGGGTCTGTCTGCCCCATAACTCAGGGTGTGACTTCTGATGTGTCCTGTAGCATTCCTGTGGGCTGAGGGCTTTGTTCCTTTTTAAAGGTTGTAGGAGATGGCTCATTGGTAGAGATGAATTAGTCCCAGGTGGTTGGGACTGCTTTTTGGCCCAAATGGTGACATTGTGCTCACATGCAGGAACCTCGTATTAAAGCCTGTGATGTGATGGCCATTGTGGACAGAGGGAGGCAGCCTGTAAGCCCTCCCAAGGCTTGCATAGCATACCCTCTACCAAACCATAGTGGCAATGTGGGCTGACCGTATAGGTCGCCTTCGGAGCCTATCTTGCTCCAACAGTCACTGGCCACATGAAACAGTCACATGTATGATCCTGGGGTACTACAGGCTTTGCTGGATCAAGTGTGCCAAATAGTCTATCCCTATGTTTCCAAATTTCAGATTTACACATCCCCGAGGCAATAGTAGGTTCTTCCCACTGAAGAAAAAAAAATACCTGGGTTGCTTCACTGCGCTCTTAGTTGCCATGGCAATGCTCGAATGTGGTGGGTGGAAAGTGCCGTGGTGACGTCCCCACGTCATAGCCCCTCCTCTGTGCACAGCGGCAACACAAAGCAGGAAGATAAGGAAAGCCAGACACAACAAGAGCTCTGCTTCCATGGCTTCTCCATGCAACAGGCCGGATCTGGCTGGCTTAAGGTGATTTTGGTTCAAATTAGAGCAGAATATAACCTAAGAGATTTTTTTTTTTTAAAGGAGTGTGACACCACAGACACCCAGTTTAGATTCATTTCCTGAAGCCTGTCAACTCAGAGATCGTTTAGCATTTGAGAGACTCGTTTCTTGGGGCTTCAGAAGAAAGAGAACAGGGCGCACTGGTACAGCAGGGTCGATCTCTACACGGCTAAGGAAGTTTCCCCGGAAGCAGAGAATGGACTGCTTTCAGCTGAGTCGCCCCCTCATCCTTTCCTCCTCTGCCGCGACTAACACATCTTCCCGACTCCCACACATGTGCTTCCTCAGCAGCACAGCAGCATCTCTGGGGCTGCCAGGGTGCAGCATGTATTTTTGGTTTCCCCCAGATTAGATGCTTGAACCATTGCTCTTCAGACGGGAAAGATACCAAATAGGACCTAACGGGAGCTGGAAGCTGAGTCCTAATTCCCGCTCATTCATGAGCAAACCACCAACTCGCTATGTTGCCTTTTACAACATAAGAAAATCCATTCGGACTTTAACAATTCTTCTAAGACCTGGTATGGTCTCATGCCTTCTGCTCTGTTCCTACCTAGCTAGTCCTCACTACATGTGTGCCCATCTGTGACTGCCTGTTATTGGAGTTCCAACCTTATGTAGGTTTCCTCTCTTCCTAAAGCGTACTCATCTTTCAAGATCCAAATCACGGGTTTTCTTTTCCGGACGCCTTCTAGTTATCTGCATATCCCACATCTCTTCCCTTCTAGGGAACGTTTTCAGATGTTGCTATCATGTTTTAGGTCTGACGTCTTCCACTAGACTGGAAGCTCTGAGAGTGTGGGGCTGTGCATTCTACTGCTTTTGTCTTCTTAGCACCAAGAAGTGTCTACAGAGCAGGAACTTACTTCACATTGACTGAAAGCTAGAGGCATACACAAACTATGGGGAGCCTTTTGAGAAAGGCAAAGCTATCCTAGAAGTGTAAAAGGGATGCTTCCCTTCCAAAAGAACGGGAATGAAGCCGGCTGGGGAAGTCATTAGCTCTGGCAAACTTTGTATGAAATGTACGCACAGCCAGTGACTAAAGCGTGACACTGTGGGTGAGATTCGACAATCATGCTGTTATTGGCAAAAGGATTTTCCAAGATTTCTGTTTTTGTGGGAGAGAAGCCCACAAGAAGTCCAAGAATTAATGAACTGTGGCCAGGACACAGGATTCTCAATTCTAAGACCTCATGCTGCAGCAGGATGAGGAGGTTTCCTACCTGGGCCCTGGACACACAGAGGGGAACAAGCCTGCGATTCTTTACAGGTGACACCCCTGGCAGAGCAAACAAAGCTCCTTAAAGCCCCTAGTGGGGAGTAAGCTGATGAGACAGCCAGGGGCTGTGAGCATGTGTGGGCACCAGACACTGCTCAGATGGACAAGGAAGGGACAGGGTTATGCTGCTTTACAGGTGAAAGAAAGCTTCAGCTGCAAAGGTTCTTGCTTTTGCTCCTGTGTGAGGCCACCCTCTGGATAGCTATGGATGCCTTTGGGCTATCCTGTTAAAACTTCTCACCTTTGTGATACAATCACAGAGCAGCCCCCAATGTCACAACAGTGCCTGACATCTGCCTCTTTAGGCCCCAGTTCCTGTGGCCTGTCTTTCTGTTTGTCCCCGATCTGCCCCTTCCTAGCCTCTTCCCACAGCTTCCTCTCTAGGGCATATTTCTGTTTCTGTGGTGTCTTCCTCAAAAGCAGGAAGTGGAGACTGCAGCTGGGACAAAGGTCGAGGCTGGGTTACCTGCTGAAGACAGGCAGGCAGGCCCCAATCTTCAAATGTTACACGGCTATAGTTGTATTGACCTGGCTGCTGAGTGGGGTCTCAGGAGTCAGCTGGGTGACATGTACCTCTTTGCTCTGACACGAGCCTGTGGTTGGGATCACATGTGTGTGAAGGTCATGCAGTGATCACTCTCTACAGAGGTTAGTATTGAGGAATTGAATTCTGCAAGACTGGAATTTCTACACAATCCATTTTCAAATAATTTTTTCTTTCCATTTGAATTCTTTCTAATGGAATCAAGCAGAAACCAGTAAGTATAACAGTCAAAACGGAAGGTGCTCTGAAGGAAAGGACAACAAAGGGCCCCTCCCTTGGCGATCCCCAGGACACCTCCTCAACAAGATATGGGAGCTATTCCTCTGCACCTGCCAACATTGGAAAAGGAAGTTTGACAGAAACACCAAAAGGTACGTATAACTTTTCCTGTCTGTACATTTATTCTGTGGACACCCCTCTTTTAACAGTCACACCACTTCAGCTCCATGCACATCTGGCAATGAGCAGAAATATCTAAAATTCTGAACACTGTTGAGTTTGAGAAACTCCAAGTGAAACCCACACTTGAACAGATTATATATTGAACTTGACTCCTTGCATATTAGGCAACATATACGAATGCATGTCAACGCTTTCATGTTGAGACTTCTTATATTTTAGGTCTCAAAATACTGGGTAGTACTCCCAGTACTACTCAGAGCCTCTTGACCTCATCCCTGACTTTCACAGCTTTAAAGGGGCCTTACATATAAATCCTAGCTTTGCTGCTTTCTACTGTGTGAACTGAAGACATGCTCAGGAAGAACTTGTTGGAAATTGAGCTGCTGGAAATTCTGGAGGCACTTGCTTCTGATTTCCATAGTAAGAGGCCTGGACATTTATTAAACATTTGTAGTTGGGCATCTTACATCTGGGCACTAATGTTTTTTTAACTGATCTATTCTTTCCAAACAGAGCTGGAATATGTCTATACGCTGGAACCCGGGAAGAATACCACAAGCATTCAGAAAACACATCTCAAAAAACTTACCAATGAAAGGGTATTGATTGTTCATCCCGCGAAGTACAGTTATTTCTATTTCCACATATTTTTTAATGTGCAGTATTTTGGAGCACTCATGATGAGTGGTAAAGCCACCTGTACTGACACAGGATGAATTTTGACGGTAGAAACCCACTGCTGTCCTGCCTCACAGCCACTGGCTCTGGCCAATACCGTTTCCTTGCCTGGGCTCTGGTGACTCTGGCTCAATAATCAGCATAGAATAAGCATAGCTTGTATGAGGCACTATCTTTAGAATATACAAAGTAAGCTGTTCTTCTTCCTCATTCTTTTACCATAAATTATGTGCAGTTTGGATTCTTATAGCTTTGAGCAAATACATTTCAGGACTTGTCTAAACAAGATTAAAAGTAAGGGTTACTCACTACAGCCTTATGTTTAAAGCAAAAAATCAGAGATATGCTTAAGACACAAAATAGGTTTGTGGTCACTCAATACACTCCCTTCCACATTTTACAGTAATTTGAGAGATTCTTTTTTGTCTGTTTATTTTGTGTGTGTGTGTGCATGCATGTATGTGTGTATGCATGGATGTGTATATGCATGTATGTGGGTATGTGCATACTACAATGCACTCATGGAGGTCAGAAGACAACTCAGGGGTGTTAGTCTTGCCTTTGACCTTGTTGAAGGAGGGTCCTTCTTGTTCCTGCTGCCGCACAGCATCCTCCAGGCCAATGACCAAAGTAACTTGTGGAAGAGTTTATTTTGGCTTATGGTTCCAGAAGGGGCATCCACAATGGTGGGAGAGGTGTGGCAACAGGAGGTGGGCGAAGGGAGCCGAGAGATCCCATCTTTACCACAAACATGAACCAGACAGCAAACTAGAAATGGAGCAAGGCTGTGCACTCTCAAAGCACATTCTCAGTGACATTCTTCCTACACCTCACCAAACAGGGCTACCAACCAGGAACCAAGTGTTGAAATACCTGATCTTATGGGAGAAATTTCTCATTCAAACCACCATGCTGGCCTACGGAGCGTCTGATTGAGTCAACTGTCTCAACCTCCCATCTTACTATAGGAATGCTGGAATTACTGATGTGTACTACCAAATGTTTTAAAAAAACACTGAGTTCTGACCTTAAAAAAATTTTTTTTGAGACAAAGTCTCACTACATATCACTGATTGGCCTGAACCATACTATGTAGACCAGGCTAGCACTGAAGTCACAGAGATTCACCTGCCTCTGCATGTGCTACCTTACCTGGCTAAAGAGATTCTTGAAACCAAATTCAATTAATATTTTTGGTGTTGAAGCTCCATCAAGGGCCTTATATATACCAGGCTGGTCTCAATCTCATGGGATCCTTCTTGGTAGCTAAGATTATAGGCACATGCTACATTCCATTTTAAAAATAAAATTAATTTGAGTGATTGCTGGACTTACTGAAACAAGTTTTGGGAAAGGAGAAGTAATGGGAAAACTTAAGGATTTTGAAAAGGCAATGGAAAGGTTCTGTCTTAAATAGCTAGCCAGAAGTACCCAAATTCATTGTAGCATTAATAAAATATATAGGAATCCTAAATTTACAATAAGCAGAGATCAATTTCAAGATAGCAGTAGAGTATGAGCCTAATTAATCTCATCTATGTTCACTTCTTAATTGCAATGATGTATCACAAATGGCTTGGTGGGAAGGTAGACAGGGCTGTCGAAGGTACAGCCTGTGCTCCACTGCCTTAGAAAAATGGCTTAGAATGGAATACGGCACAACAGGGCTTGCATCTACCTGTGCAGGTATGGTAAGATGCATCCACCATGGCTTACCAAGATGGAGATCTGCATGTGTACTGTGGTTCAAGGGTCTGGAGGGAAGTTTGGGAGGACTGTTCTGACAAGCTCCTGGGTATTTCTGATCTGTTCACAAAGAAATCTCGCTCCTGGAAGACCAGGCCAGGGCCTGGTGACTCAAATGACTACAGTGGGAAGTGGTACTCAGTGGCCCAGCTGCAGTGCTGCTGCTAACCCGATTTCAAACCGAGATCCTGTGTGCACAGTTCTCTCTGCCCGGCCTCGTTCTACCCCAACACACTCCCAGAAGACGCTCCCAGGCATCTTTAGATCTCACAGGCTCTGACCAGCCCATCATGCCTCTCACAGCACTCTGCTTCCTGTCTTGCCGTTCCTGGGTACACCACCTCATCTAGAACAAAGCCTTATTAGGCTGACTTATATCCTGACTCACTGCTTTATCCCAAGAGTCTGCAAAGGAGGGAGGGCCAGAATAAAAATGGTATTCAATAAATATTTGCTAAACAAATTAACTGTTCAATTAAAATTCTGTACTGTAGTTTATTTACTACGTATGCATGTTCTTGCACATGTGTAGAGGTCAGCTGACAACTTGCTGGAGTCGGTTCTCTCCTTCCATCATGTGGGTCCTGAGGATCAACTTCATTTCTCTGGTTTGGTGGCAAAAGCCTTCACTGGCAGAACCATCTTGCTGGACCTTGTTCAATATCAAAAAAGAAAATCCAGGCATAGAATTCTAATGGAAATCTAGTTGTTGCTTTAAAAAAATACTGGCAGTTAAGGCTGGGCTTGGTGGTGCACACCTTTAATTCCAGCACTTGAGAGGCAGAGGCAGGTGATCTCTTTGAGTTCAAAGCCAGCCTGGTTTATAGATTGAGTTCCAGGCCAGCTGAGGCAACAGGGAAGACCGTGTTTCCAAAAAAAAAAAAAAAAAAAAAAAACACAACCAAAAAACTAGCAGTAAATTCAAATACAACAAAGATACCCAAAGCAACTGACTGACTAAGCAAGGCAGAACCATGAGTGGGCTTTTGCTCTGCATTCCCAGGTCCAGTTCATATTCTATCAAGCACCCTGCCATGCACAGGAATGCACAAGAATTGACATTCTGGAAAGGAAAGGTGATTACAGAAGAGGAAGGGAAGGGAAAGATGAAAGAGAAAGGGGAAGAGGTGGAAAAGGAGGAGGAGAAGGAGAGGAAGAGGAGGGGAGGGAGAAAAGAATAGAGAGAAGGATGGGGAGGAGAAGAGATGGAGAAGGAAAGAGGAGGAGGAGGAGAACAGGGACGTGGGAGACAGAATAGAAAAAAAGGATGGAGAGAAGTTACCAAGTTCCTGGCACTGCTGCAGCTTCTCTCCATTTGCAATGCTGTGAGGTAGGGACACTGATTACACTTCCTTTCGCAGAGGAGAAAACAGGCATCGCAAGGTCAACTTGGTTCTAGCTCAGACAACCACAAGCAGAAGCAACAGGCATTCAAGTCCAAGCTGCCTCTGCTGCTGGGCCATCTGTTTTCTCTATGATGCTGGAGACTGCCTATGACCACTGTTTTCTCTCTATGACCCCTGCACACCTACCAAAAATACTCCCACTTTTAAATTACTCATTCAAGTAGAAGGAAGTAGACATCAACTAGATACTTAAACTATCTGGGGGACTGGATAGATTAGTGGTGAAGAGCTTGTGCTGCCCTCGCAGAGTGCAGATCCCAGCATACATATCACCCAGCTCATAACCACTTATAACTAGTTTCTGGGGTTCCAATGCCCTCTTCTGGCCTTCAATGATACCTGCATGCACATGGTTTCACCATACAGACAAGCACACACAGATACACACACAAATAAATCTAAAAGGTCTGGGGCCTGGCTGGGAATGTAGCTTACTTTGGTAGAGCATCAGCCCAGCAGGCATGAAGCTCCAGGTTCAGCCCCCAGCACTGCATAAACCAGAGGTGGTAACACATACATGAAATCCCACTACTTAGGAGGTGAAGGCAGGAGGCTCGGAAGTTCAAGGTTCCTAGACATGAGAGATACTGTCTCACCCTCTCTCCCTGACCCTCACAAACAAGGCTCTTGAAATACTTTTCGGCCGCACTAACTTCCTAATCATTTCTTACTTAGACTGAAAATAAACATGCTATAGTTTTTGCTTAAAACCAAACCAAACAGCACATGGAAAGGCCTGGAGGCCTCCAGGTGGCAAGGAAAGCCAGCAGGAGGACACGAATTTGACACACATAACCCATCAACCCTATCAGTGCTAATTATGGAAATTGACTGCTGACTGTAAAAGAAAGCAGACTTTCTTTGAGAAGGACTGATTTGTAAACCTTATAGCCACAAAAGCAGGGAACAGTCATTTGTCAAGCTTGCCCAAAATTGTTTTGGTTAAACCCAAGCATGGCAAATTCTAGTTCTCCACACAATGACACTTTAAGAAAACCAACACCCCAAGAATAGGGTTTTAAAGCAAAAGTGCTCCAAACCACAGCTACCCCAGAGTGAATTTTCTGAAAATTATCATTCTGGGGAGGCCAAGAAAAAAGACAACAATTCTTAGAAATAGATGGACATTACAAGATTGTTTTTTGAGTTGTTAGGCAACACTGAAAAACAACTGTCCCTGTTTTGAGATCCGCCCATGGGGCAGCACAAATGTTATACAGGCTGACTCTCATCCCCAGGGGCAGAACTTTGCAGTGGGACACTAACAGTCTGGTGGCAACAAAACAATCCCCATCTATATCTCAAAAAACCAGAGTTGAAATCTGGCTGCTCAGATCTCTGTTGAGGCAAATGCTTCCTCTGCAGATAAATTACTCCCTTTGTTTGTTTCTAGATAACCCATCAAAGCCCAGTTTACTCTGAGGTTGATTTTCATATCTCAGTAGATAGAGGCTCTTTCCCCAGCATGCCCAAAGCCCTAGGTTCAAACCTCAGCACTCCATAAAACAGGAGTGGTGATAACACCTGAAATCTTAGCACTCAGAAGGTGGGGGCAGGAAGATCAGTAGTTCAAGGTCATCCTCTGCTACCCTGGGGGGACATTTGTTTCTTAACTACTCTCTTCACTGGGAAATGGCATACTTCTTTTTCTTCATGCTATATTGCAATTACAATTAGGTCGTCAGTCTCTTCCTTTGTTTCCTTAATTATCATATTTATTCTTCCAGAAAAAGATAGTGCATATGGTTCCAAAATTATTTATCATACATACAAATAACATAATTGCTAGAGAAATGAACCCTTTTTTATTTTAACTTTTATCTACACAATGTAATATAATTTATTCTTATAATTAAGTCAAACCTTACCATTTTACTCTGAAATCTTCCATCCAGACAGACGTTTACAATGTATAGAGATAAACTAGTTATGACTCCATTTAATAAAAATAAAACATAAATATCTATGTTTTCTTATCTATTTCTAAATGTTAGAGTTCTAGGTCAAACTTGAAAACACTTTTAAATAAGTCCCAGGCAATCTAAATTATTCTATGACTTTGATAACCTAGTGACCAAATAGGTCAGAGGGCTATATAAAAAATCATCTTGACTTCATTTTTTAAAAAGCAGTTTTAGGTTCAAATCATAGAGATTTCTTACTCCCCTTTGTGTCCCCTAGTATCAACAACCCCAACAACATGCCTGTTCCACCAATGACCCAACATGGACATCTCTGCCGCTCATGGTTGATAGTAGATATATTCAGCAATATTTTCAGTTTCTTTAAGATTTAAGTATAAATTGTGCTTTAAGAACTCTCACCTTTGAGAAATAATAAAGTGAGAAAATATTCTTAGATTTGTATTTGAAACAAGCCTCAGATTGGAGGGCAGGCCAGTCACGACTTACCTAAGAGGACTAGTAAGCCAAGTATCATAAAACAGCAAAGTCCCCATCTACAGCTGACCCACTACAGACCAGTTACAACGGTCTTTCCTAGCACCTCTTACGGATGAGCCATACATAAGAAGTCAACAGGTTCAGTAGCCACCATTTCTAAGGCAACCCACACTCTGCCTGCTGTGTTTGGGAAGGTGGTTAAAACTGGCTTTCACAATGTACCCTCAACCCTGAGCATATGCTTTTATCTCTGTCATGTTGTTAGAGTGAGAGGATTGAAACCAAGTGAGTAACCCTTAGACATCAGAAATGTAACAGATCCAGAATCTAAAAATTTTGATTTCTTGGTCACTTGGGATCAGTCACTTTCAGTTCAAACCACTGACCTGGTTTGCTTATTCATAAGTGACTTTTCCTGGGGTGCCAAATCAGATCCCTGTCTGAAGACTCCATACTTCAGACAGCCATCTGCTGCCCTAGTTGTACAGTAAAGAAAGACTGAATGTCAGTAAAAGGCAGTAGACACAATTGTCTCTTATTGCCCCCAAACCTCAGTGAACATGCATTTGCCTGGACTGACTTCCTTAGCCAGACCTAGTGCTGTTTAGAAACTTCCTCTGAGACAAAACATTCTATCCTGTAGGGAAGCTCATTAAGACACAGGCTGCTAAAAAGGGAAGAGAAACAAGATGTTCTAAGGTGAGACATTCCATCCCACAGAGAAGCTCCTTAACTCAGGAAGTAAACAACCCAAAGGCTTCAGGAAGTCCTGAAATTGACCAAATTCGCAAGGCCCCTCCCTCCTCAAGCACTGGACAAGCAGTGAGGACTGCTGAAACATTCTCAGACCAGCAAGAGCTGCCTGGAAAAGGCGTCTCCCATCTGGTGAGCTGCCTGTAGGGTATGAAATGTAATCCAGGTTTCCAGTTTCCGTGAGCTGCCAGCCATGCTGGGATGGACCTTAGGTGATGAGCTGTCTTTGAGTTATATCTGTTCCTGTAAATAATCCCCCGATCGTATTTCTGTAACCAACCTCAACAGAACTTGCTGGTTCACCAAGTTGGACTTCGGGTGGCCTCCTTACTTTGTTCTGTCATCAGTCCCCTACCTGGGGCCAGTAGACTTTTTTTCCGTCTCTCCAGAAACTGTCATACAAACTTGGGAAGGAAAGCTGCTTATTTCAAAGGTCAAAATGACACCTGCACATAATTAACAAGGTATGTACACAGAGCCCTAGGACACAGCACAGCAAGAAGATCTATAAGAAGAATCGCAATTCCCCAAAGGAAAAGACATAACATCCACCAAGTATCCGCCTTTGGTCCATAAAGCAAATGGCACCTCACCACAACACACAGAGCATGTAAATACAGCCAAAGTGTCAATGTAGACCATGCATGCTGTGCTTTACATAAGTCATTCGAGGATATATGCAGCAACGACCCAACCGATAGCACTGGGTTGTACTTAAAATCACCCCACAAGTAGTGTTTTCTTGGTGACAACATGCAAGATAGGCTCTCTCAGCAAATTTCAAACATACAGATCAGCATTACCAATTATAGTCACACTGTTGTAGACTTCTAGAACTTTCTCACAGTACAGGAAGGGAGTTTTGTGCTAACTGACCACATCTTCCCATTTCCCTTTCTACTTTCTGATTCTTCAGTCTCTTAAAAATGTAAACATCGTTCTTGACTTTCAGGTCAAAGTTGGCTGATATTCATAAGTAAAAATTTCTTAATGGATTCATAAGTTGCCATTTCTGGCTACTCAACAATTTGGAATTGGCAATTATTTTAATTTACCTCCACAGTAAATAATTTAAAGAATTAAATGATTTCAAGTGATTTTTATAGTCATCAGTAGTAACAAATAGTGAACTGTGGAATGGGCTTGAAATGTGTTGATGCTTTTTTTTTTCTGATCTAATACTGTCTCTGGAACTTTGTATTTAATTAAAATATCTTAATAAGAAAATATTATTAAATATATTAGTAGGACAACTTATGAAATATTTAGGCCTCTTGAGTTTAGTAAATTAAAGAACATAAGGTTTCTTTGAAATGTTCATCCAGCCATAAAAGTTTTCAGAAAACATATTTTAATTCATTTGATAATTCTGAGTAATGACTACACTGGCTTCCCCAAACCCCATGCCTGGTAATCTTGTTACTGACAGGAACGGGGCATTCGCATCTTTCACATGAGATACTAAGTTAAAAAGACCATTTAATAGAAATTGATCAACCATACAATGAAGAATCATAATGTAAATGGGTCAATGCTACAGGGGGATTATCTCCAGATGAGAACTAGAGACCAGGAGGATAGATTTCAGAGCCTCACAACAAGGTGTCTTTGTTTTTAGTGTTTTCTATTCTGTATTAGTTTCCTATTGTTGCTGTAACAAATTACAACAAATATAAAGGGTTTAATACTCCACACATTTATTCTATCTCTGAAGGTTAGAAACTCAAACCAAAACCAGCTTGTCTCTGCTGGGATTAGGGTGTACACAGGGAGGGTTTGAGGGAGAATCACTTGAATCACCTATTCTGGCTTCCAGGGGCATCTGTATGCCTTGGCTCCATTTCCTCCATTTTCCTTGGTGTTCCACCAACCCCTGCTCTTGTGGTCATACTGTTGTCTCCTCTGACTCTGGCCCTTTCTCACCTCTCTTCTGAGGACTCTTGTGACTACAGTGGATCCATCTAGATAATCTGGGATCACACCCTCAGGTTCCCTTTATCACTTAAGACATTCCCAGGGCCCCATATCAGGTCATGGAGATATCTTGGGGAGACATTATATAACCTGACACATATATAAAATAACTTAAAATACATTTTTATTGTGAACTACAGGCAAAATACTCCAATGGAGGTGGGCATGCTGCTTTTGTATGTTCCAATATTGTCACAGCACATGTGGCACATGACAAATCCTCAGAGAAAGCTTCATCGGATTAGGAACATAATCTTCTATACCCCCAGCCCTATTCAAATACATTCATTTGAAAACAGAAGAGGCAGGAAAGAGGAAAATAATAATGACAAAAAGCTCAGATTGGGTGGTAGGGGAGAGAGATCTACTGTAACTGTCCTTTCTCTAAACTAGAGCTAAAAGCACCATCCTTTTATTAAACACACACACACACACACACACACACACACACACACACACACACACACACACACAAACTCTTGATATGAAATTGTCTTGCATTCAAATACTATACTCCTTTTAAAAATATTTTTAAAGATTTATTATTTGTAGTTTATGTGTATGAGTGTTTTACCTACACATATGTAAGTGCATGTCCTAGTTACTTTCTATTGCCATGAATGAACACTGTCCATTGAGGGAAAGGGTTTACTTTACCTTGGAGCTGACAGTCCACCATGGAAGAAATCCAAAGAAGGGACTTGGAGGTAGGAACTGAAGCACAGACCACAGGGGGTGCTGCTTACTGGCTTGCTCCTTGAGTCTCTGCTTAGCCTACTTTTTGATACAGACCCTGACTTCTTGCCCAGGGGTGGGTGATACCACTCACACTTGACTAGCCCCTTCCACAGAACTTGACAATCAAGAAAATGCCTCATAGACATGCCCAGAGGCCAATCTGAAATTCCTCAGCTGAAGCTCTCTCTTCCCAGTTTTAAGCTGATAACCAAAGCTGTCCAGCAGAGTGCACCCCTGTCATGCAATGCCGGTAGAGGTCAGAAGAGGGTATGGATCCCTGGAACTGCAGTTATAGATGGATGTTAGGTGCTATGTGGGTGCTGGGAATCGAACGCAGGTTCTCTGCAAGAGCAGACAGTGCTCTTAACCTCTGAGCCACCTCTCTAGCCCCAGGAATTAAGTATCTTTAAAAACATATTTGATATAAAAAAGATCTTTCCTCAATCTGTATGCATGGCATAACAGCGTTAAACAGTTATTTGAAAGCTGGTTCTAAGTTTGACTTTCACAGGACACCATGAAAAGTAATTGTGGCTGTGCACAAAAATTTAGCTACAATGGTATTTATTACAGAATGTGAACAATACATTCTCCTCCTAATTGTAAGGGAGCTGAATCTTACTATATTCATATATAATGGAAAGCTATGTATCACTCAAAGTGATAGTAGAGAAAAATAATGCTGTGGAAAGTATGTATGTTGCTGTAATGATTTTAAGGTAGGACAACATGCACGGCAGTTTTGCTCGCATACCTGGACACAACTCTTAGGATGACTTCTATGTAGAGCACATGTCCTTTTCAACTTCTGTGCTCCTTCTCTTAGGTCACTGGCTCAGAGGAAAGCCAGCTGCCATGTTGCAAGCAGCTCTATGGAGAGGACCATGTGGCAAAGAGATGAGACTTTTGGCCAACAGCTGGCAGAGACTAAGGGCAGCCTGTGACCCGCCCAGAGTGTGGAGTAGGCTTGCTAGGCCCTGCAGAGCCTTGCTTGAAATGGACAGAGCCATGCTGGGGTCCTGAGCCTGGACTACCCTGTTCACTTGTACTAGATTCCTGATCTCCTGAAACTGTGAGACAGGAGATGTTCATTGCTGTCTTCAGTTGCTAAATTTTAGGGTTATTTCTTATGCACCAATTAATAACAGATACATATGTGCACAGTGAAGTAATCAAGATAGATTTAAAATGTATTCATAATTTTCTCTATGTAGTAGGATGAGTAATTTTTCTTTGTTTTATATAATGCTGGAAAATAAATATTTTTCCTCTTTTCAGAAAACGAAAAACAAAAACAGAAAACCCCTAACAACACATGCTCAAGATAGATCATAGACCTATCAGAAAAACTAAAAGGATAAAGATTAAAAGAACCAATTTTAGCTCTTATGATCTTTAAAGATCCTTCTTCAAGTTTGCTAGTTTAAGGAAAAAAAGAAAGAAAAGGGAAAAGAAAAAGAGTTAGATCCCAAAGAGAGTGCTCAGAGAGTGCTTACCCAGCTTCTGGTCAAACCGCCAGGCTGCGACATAGGCGTTGTGCCTTAGACTGCTCTGTGTGGCCAGGGGTACTGTGACATAGATGGGACCATCCACCAGCACTGGCGTTCCATTACTGCTGAGCAAGTGCACGCTAATGGCCGTGATGGGAGTCAGGTCATACCTGGTGCTGTTTCCTAGAAGGAAGAAGCATTCTTCATCACCTGCACAGGGGACTGGGAGGTGCAGAAACACTTTGTGGAAAAACAGTCCAGGCTGCCACTTATGGAGCAGAATCTCTCAACCACCAGGGACTGTTTTCACATCAGTGATCCTTATCATAACCATAGGGAAGTTCAAACCCTCATTTTATAAAGAAACAGACTCAGACAAGGCAGTAGCTGATGAAGGGGAGATCTGAGACCCAGGCTTGGTTTGCCCGAACTCAGGATCCCTGCCTCAGGCGCTCACATTCTGTGATTGCAGCCCTGGGCAGAAAAGTCTTCTGTAATGCAAGATAAAAGAGTAGGGGATGCTCCTGGAAATAATGTCATAGAATGAGCCTTGTGTACATACATAACACATACTAATAACAACTCACCACCACAAAATCCAGTGTTTTAGACACTCTCTTAAACTGCAAATTTCACCAAGGATTACTTCAAAATATTAATGGCTCCTTCCAAAAGTATACTATTGAAATTTATTATTGAAATATGTAAGCATTATTTTAGTTGTTATTGTTATTTTGGTCTATTTAAAAGAAACTGGATATCCCCATGACTCTCCATTAGAGACCTTTTATCCAAGCCAGTGTTTTAATGACTGTTTACAGATAAATTAGAGAATGCATATGGAAGAGATATTTATTCACTTCATCGATACAGTTCAGATTTTTCCCTAGTGAAATACAATCACATACAAAATACATTCTGTCTTTCCCTTAATCAAGCACTAGATTCATAGTGATAAAAGTTTTACGGTCTTTTAGAATACAAGCTACAGGATTTCTTACATAATGCTACTTATGACTTATTTACTATTATCACTGCAGTTTGTACTACGCTCCACTATTAAGCATATACACATATTTTAAGTATGTTTTTATAAAGTATAAAAAATACATACTTCTTATATTCTAACCTATCTATTTGAGCTAATGCTAACCTCCAATCTGGACTAAATATAAGCATTCGAAGCAAATCTAGTGTACATTAGGGTTTCAACAATTTAACAGTAAGTCCTCCATGGAGCAATTCCTAAGCACCAATGACAATGGCCCTTTCATCACTTCTACCCATTTCTGTTTCTCAGTGAAGGCAAAGGTGTGATGATAGATTTCCTCAACAGGTTTAAGTTGGAGTCATAGATTCAAGCTCGGAAAACTTTCAGTTCAGAAATAATTTCATTTTGGGAAAAAAAACACCAAAGGCAAGGTTTTACCATGCTTCTCTTTAAACTATATTGTGTACTGAGGCATGTTTGTGCTTATAGCCTAACGATGCGATGACAGCAAGGCCCAGCCTCCAGTCTACTACTATAGGCTGTGTCAACCTTTCAACATGATACAACTTAAAACCACAGAGACACTGGGTAACTCACTGCATGCTTTAGAAATAACTTAGACACAATGCTTTCAACTGAGAAGTTCTGCTTTCTTCTGTCAAGGCCTGTGCAGGAGGTCTGTATAACAAGGCAGCACATAGGTAATATAAAGTAATAGAGACAGCACCCCCATTCTCCTTCCTCAATGCCTTTTGATCTTCTTTCCCATGGCCTCACTTCTCTGATCCAAGTACATAGGTTTCCAGGACCACATCTGCCATTAACCTCTTATAAATCTCTGCCTCTGAGGGCTATTTTCCTTATCATTAAAAAATATTTATTTTATTATTTTTAAAATGTACTTTTATTTTGTGTGAGTGTATTGCCTGCATGTGTGTAAGTGCATCCGTGTCATGCCGTACCTGTGGAGAGCAGAAGGCATCAGATCCCCTGGAACTGGAGTTACAGATGGTTGTTAGCGGTGGTGTTAACCACTGAACTATCTCTCCAGCCACAAACTACTGGGAGTGTCCTTTTTTGTTTTTTTGGTTTTTGGTCTTTTTGAGACAGGGTCTCCCTGTAGCCCTAGCTGGTCTAGAAGTCAATAGGTAGACCAGGCTGGCCTTGAACTCACAGAGATCCTGCCGCTGCCTCCCAAGGCTAGGATTAAAGGTGTGTCCCACCACACCAGCTTTATTTTTTATTTTTAGGTGTATGAGTGTATTGCCTGCATGTGTGTAAGTGCACCCATGTTGTACAATGCCCATGGAGGTCAGAAGGAGGCACCGGATTCCCTGGAACTGGAGTTACAGATGGTTGTTAGCTGCCATATGGGTGCTGGGTATTGAACTCAGGTTCTCCGAAAGAGCAGTCAATGCTCTTAACCACTGAGTCATCTCTCCAACTCTTATTTTCGTTATCTTTACAGCCAAGGACAGAGGGTAGTTAAGATGCCTTCTAGAGTGTGTGGACATAAATATTCTCAGCTGTAAAGATTCATAGGTAAGCACTGCACAAATGAACAAATTAACTGCAGCAATGTGCTTTAGGTTCCTGTCATTATATTGGGGGTGGACAGAGTGCATACCTGTGATCTCAGTGCTTGAGAGGTTGAGTCAGGAGGATTACCAGCCAAGGTTAGTCTGGGCTATACAGTGAGACCTTGAAGAAAAAGGAAGGAAGGAAAGAATGAAGGGAGGGAGGAGAGGAGGAGGACGAGCTCTTAGCTGTCCTAAGACACTGCATGTAACGGTCTCTGCTTTCTGGAGGTTCCTTTCCTTTCTCTTGTGCCATTAAATGCCTGTCCTACTGTGTGCCTTCCCCATGTCTCTATCTTCCCACTTCATGTTTTTCTGGAATGATTCAGATTAGAGGGACTAAATTATTTTCTTTCCACACTTTGTTATGAGATTCTAATTGTACACGAAATACTGAGTGCTGTCTATAACTAGGCTTTCCTTCCTATCCTGTCTTACGTTACCCTGGTTGTCTTCTTCTAAGTGTTAGGCCAAAGAGGCAGACGGAGGGGATAGTATCACTGGACAGAACAAGGAGAGATGAGCTATGTCAGCTTGGGCTTCTGACTAGTAGCTTATAACAGGAGCAGTTCTACTCAGCCTTTAGGATTTTGTTTGGCTTTATGTTCTAGTGCTAGATTGAACATTCTGATCTAAAAATCTGAAATCTGCAGTGGTCTGAAATCTAAAAGTTAGGATATCAGAGGCTTACTTCTGGTGAAGTCTATGCAAATCTTAAAAACAAAATCCCAAACCAGTTCTAGATCTGAAACACTTCACCTTCTGGTATGTTGGATAAAAACACAATCAAACTGTGCCAAGGTTTCGGGTCAGGAATGACGCTTCACCTTGGCCACTTTACTCCCTGTCTCCCTGAAATTAGTGGAGGTCATTTCACTAAGACCTCCTTGGAACTGCACGGCATTCTGTGCTTTCCTAGGAACAGAGCAGTGTGTGGTGCTAGAACACAGAGCACCCCTGGGCTTGTGTAAGAGAAGGCGAGTGACTGTGGGGCCAGAGAGGCTGCACACAAACTGACTGGAAACTGATGGTTCCAGGCCACTCTGCTCCACAGAACCCAGGCTCCTGGGTCTCCCAGGACACATGAAGATACCACAGACTGCTGTCCTTCCTGCTGTGTCTGAGAGGAAGTCTGATGGTCTCTCAGGCAATTTATAGGTTATGTCAGTGGAAACGCAGTCTAATGTCACCTTCCAAGACCCTCCCCCCACACACCAATAGACTGATTTTGAAATAAAACACTCCTCTTTAAATAATCAATACTCCTGAACTTGTGTCCTCATGTCCCGGTCTTCTCAGATTTTGTAATTTATCAAGAGCTCTTGGAAGTGGGACACTGAAAAGTGAGAGAGTTCTGAAGAACAAGGCTGTCCTCTTAGGGTTTTTGACTGTGTTCTGTCTCATCCAGGAATCGGATTGGAGCTGGGAGGCCCTGCACTGAGCGTCACCAGGTTGCTGAGTCAGTGCTTTTTACTTTCTGCATACATAAAGGAAAATCAGTTTCTCCAAGAATGTTCACCCTAGATGACTACTACATATCTATTTGATAGCAAATGACTGACTAGTCATGTCATCAGTATTCAGAAATTAAAGGAAGAAACATTTATCAAGGTATGAACCACAGAGGAGGAAGGACAAGAAATCATGAGGTATCTTCATCTCCAACTAGAAATTTATTACATGCTACAAAAATGGATGAGATTTTCGAGGTTTATGAACATTTACCAAATTATCAGTTCATGTAAAATTCTAGAAAATTAAGGAACATTTTATAAAATTGTACTTGGGAATTACAATAGTGTTACCAGCAGGATTTAACTCTGGTTAGCTGCTTTTCAGTTTTATGCTGTGTCTAGTCTAAAACATGAAGGACAACAAAGAAAGGACTCGGGACCCAGGACCTGACCTCTCCTGTATCAGGACCAGGCCTGGGGCCCACGTTGTCACTGAAAGGAGGAGGGCACAGGCCTGTGTTCTTTCTCTGATGAGGAATTATCACTTCTTTTCTGGCTGGTGACTTTTGGTTTCTCTGATCTTAAAGGTCTATGCATCATGCCGGAGTAGTGACAAAGACAGGGCTGACTTAGTTAGTGTTCTGCCTGAAGAAGATTTCAAACCTACTTCGAAGCCTGGCTCCTCTCTGGTACTCCATGAACAGCGTGCCCTTTCCAATTCCCCTCTGAGGAAGAAGGAAGGCAGAGCACCTAAGATCAGAGAGGAACTGATGGCCACAGTCAGCAGGAGCAATGTCCGTGCCTCAGAGGTCTACCTGTGGTGGGGCATGGAGAGCCACCTGCTCATCTCCAGAGGCCACTGAAGCCTTCTCCCAGCTGGGGATGTGGGTGAGAGGGTGGGGCGGTGTGTCCCTTGCAGGGCGGCTCGGTGGGATGCTATGCCACCAACCACACATTCTGGATGCAAATGGGGCTAGGTTGGTGATGAAAGGAGCAGAAATCCACTATTTCTGATCTCATACTTAGAATTACGAGTTTTAACTGAACCAAAATATTCAGTCCAGCAAAGGAAAGCTCAGACATGGTGCTCTAGGCCATTGGTAATATCTGAAGGGCTCTAGGAAGTCAGTTTGTTAAGATATAATTCTACAGTAGTGCAGACTGAATTTTTCCTTGAGTTGGTAACAGTGTTAACACAGAACCTTCAAGGTCAAGATCCCTTCTTCATTTAAGCTGAATATCTCTTGCTATATCCAAAACCCACACAGAAAAAATAAATCCCAGTGCAAAATAAACTAAAATAAAATAAAAATGGAGACTTAAATTACCTGTTCCATTTCCATCCAATCCTTGTAAATAGGGAAAGCTGTCCACTTCTGAAGGGGAGCTGACAGTGGTAAGAAAGGCGGTCAGGTCACTGTAACTGGTATTCTCGGGTAACCTCAAGGCCCTTCTCTGGAAATGAACGCGAGGCTGTGGCCGGGCACCTGCAGGAATCAACCTCTGAGTTACCTCCCCAAGGAGCCATTTCCATTTCAGAAAATGCTTTCCTCCCGCATGCCATTACTTCCCACAGCCTCCCATCTCTCATTCATCCAGGACACAGAGATGTGAGAACATGCTATTATGGGGCAAGAAATAATAGCCCATTGTCACACTTGTTTTGACACAGTATGTTATTTAGATTTTGAACAAAAGCTTTTTCCATGTTCTGTTTGTGAGCAGCCTTCCTACGTGCGGCACTTGGCTATGGCTAGGGTAACATTTTGGGAGAGTCTCATAAATGAGGCAAACAAATGGCAATTAATCTTTTTACACAAACGAGGCAAGAGATAAGCTTTGCTCCCTTACAAACTTCCATCTCCCTGACAAAATCTGGTTCCACAGACCAAGCTGAAGCAGAGCCGGGGATGAAAGATACAGGCTTGGAAAGAACAGCAAGCAAGGGCCCACCAGGGTGAACCACTTTCTTCCCGTGGAAACTGCCATGTGGCCTCTGGTTTATTCATCAGGGTGTTTCCTACTCAGGGAAGATGATGTTGCAATTCTATGATCATCATTTTTGAAATGATATGAAGTTTTCCCCAAACCCCATTCTTTTGCATGAAGATTGGTGCTACTAAGCCGGTTAGTTGCCTTGTGATGTCACTTGCAGTAGCTGACCTGTCTCCAGATGTTAATAGGATCACAAAGCTTGACCTTATTATTCCCTAATGTTGTGGTGACTTACCAGACATGACCATTTGCCACAAACCTGTCAAAGATGTCATTAAGACTGTGTATCCTGCTCCAGCCTGAGTGGTCTATTCTGCAGTGCTGGACTGAGAGCTCCACCTCCTCAGCTGAGACTACCAGCCCCACCCAGAGCTCTGGTGTATAAACTCACTCTAAGGTCCCCTTTAATCCTGGATCAGAGAACTTATAGGGCTGTATGACAGCCTTTCGAAAAATGTTCTGTGGCAAAGGAATTTCAGAGGTCAAAGGATCAACAGGTCCAAAACACTTTTCTTACAGCGAGGCCACAGAAGACCAGAGGACTATGGACATACATCTGGGGCAGACTGTCTGGGCCACACTGCATATGACTGAGGTGGTAGAAAATCACCATGCTCCTTCTACCTGCTCTAAACCGCTGACCAAACCACCTCCTCCACTGGCCAGCTCTCTATTCCAGAACACAGGCTCAGTCCCATAGCCTAGGGAACCAGGGCCCAAAGTGACTGCTGTCTCACTCTGGTCCTCTCCTGTATACATCTGAAGTTCTGAGTGCAAGAACTATCTATACTGTCTTCATCCCTGAAACAAAGGACCAAGCTCCTTGGATCTGTATTCTCCTCTTAATCCAGTCTTCTTTTCATTGGGTTTTGCAGTGTAGTGACATCTGATCCCACTATCTCCTTGGTCTGTGTTGAGTGCCTTGGGCCCCACTGGGAGTGTCTGCTCTAACCTTTTCACTCACTTGGCCATGCTACTTATTTCTTATTTTCTGTTTCTGTCTAGAAGCGGCCCTCTCCCTTTTCATTTCCCTCATTTCAACTACACATTGATTACTTTTTCCAGTGATGGCCAATGCACATTCTCCAGTGCGTTGGTCTAAATAATGCTGATGTTATTTAGCTGCCCCCGTGTAGAGGCCTGGGCTTCATGGACAAGGAAAGTGAAGAACCCAGCTAGCATGAAAGAAGTATGAAGCAGCTAAACCTGACAGGGCAAAAGGAGAGCCAGACCTCAGGAGGATCAACGGAGAAGGTGGAGCCCAGGCTGGGCGCCCTTAACAGGGCGGGGTACGTGTGCCTTTCCCGGTCTCTGCATAGCCCCGGTGAAATGGTAAGGTTGAAATCTATGTGCAAGACCCTTTATCAGTGAGGGTCGGAAACGGAGACAGAAGAGGGAGGCTGCAAAAACGATGGTGGAGATGCATCCAAGACCTCACGGAGCTGGTCCTGGTGTTTCATTCTAGTTCATTCTCTCTCATCTCTTTCCATCCCTGAGAAGAACTTGTATATTGTTTGCATTGCACACACTTTGGTGGGAGATGTGTCTCTCTCCTGTCTCCACCTCTCCCTCCTTCCCTCCCCCCAGCCCCTGCCTCGCTGGGATCTCACCAGACCTCCAGGAGTCCAGCTGAGCTGACATTTGCTGTGACTAGAATGGCATGGATGCCATCTGCTGAGGGGACTGGTCCCAACACGCCCCCATGGAAGAGCGCAGGCAAAACTGATCAGTGACAGGAACCAGAAGACAACTGAAGAATCTAAGGGATGAAGGAACTTCTCCCCAGACAGCATCCTTCTCCTTCAGATGCTTATCCCCTGACTGAATAAAAACACTGGGACCTCTACTTTTTCTGCATTTCTGTATCTGTTTCTTCCCTGTTCTCTTCTCTCTCTGTTATTCAAGGTCAACTCAAGCCCCCACCTTAACTTGGGCTTGCTTTTTTATTCCATGATGCACATCTGCCAGCTATACTTGACTTTGCCAATCATCTTTTTGTCTATGAGCTTTTCCTCCCTGAGCAACAGACAGAATAATAAAAAAAGACAACCAAGCATGACTTTAACTCTGTTCTCCCTATATATGAATGCTTTTGTCCTTCCACTCAGCCTCCAGTGACAGGACTTTCGCCCACAGCACATGCTGGCAGTGCTGACTGTCTGCTTATATAATCTGCAAACCCACGATCACTTCCTAGCCTGTATCCCTGCTCACCTCTTCACAATGGACAGAGTTCATCAGCCCTGCCCACAAGCTCTTCTTCCTTGGCATGTGTGCTTCTGCCTCTGGTTCTTCTGTGAGTCTGTCTGCTTTTTCCCATGCAAGGCCTCTTTCTACCCCTGCCTTCAGATGAAATAACTCCCAAAGGAAGCTAGCCATCACCTCTCCTCAGTGATTCCCCACTCCAGCTACAACCTTGGCATGGCTCTGTCCTCTCCAGCCCTCAATCTTACCTAAGCCTTTCTCTCTGTATTTTGGATAGTTCTACCCAGATATCCACCTGTCAATCTAAAACCAGCATCTGCTCTCTCATTTAGTGATCTCATGTTCTCTTTGGAATCCAGCTTTGATCCAGGTCAATATTACTGCTTTTCTTTTCTAACGTCTTACACATTCAGTCAAGTGCTGATACTGGTAATTCTTCCTTGTCAAAGTTTCTTGCATCATGTTTTCCTCTTGTCCCACCCCCACTCCATATTTCCTTCGCCATTATCTGCTGCTTCAGCCACTACAAGTCTCCTACTGAACCCTTTGCTTCAGTATTAAACCTCCTTTTTCATTTGACTTATGAACATATTGACTGTTGGAAAATGACACCCTATCATGTGCTTTGCTGCTCAAAAGCCATCAATGATCTGTACCCCTTATCAAATGGATGATGACAAAAACAACAACAAAAATAAGGACATCACAACAGACTCAAACTTCTATTTCATCTGAGTGAGAGGCAAACAAAACCTTACAAGTTAGAAATACACACACACACACACACACACACAAGAAAATTTCTTCCTACCTTTCTGGTAGAAGAAATTAAGGCCCAAAGAAGTTAAGTAACTTGGTCAAAGTCAATCTGTTTATATAAGGTGGACAACTTTTAACTTATATTCTGCATCCCTTCCTGTTACGACATGCCTATCTCAAAATAGATGTTCTATTTATGACCAACTAGCCCCTATCATCTGGCTAAAAAAGACCTCAGGCTCTCTGTTTCCACACCTGTGCTCATGCTTGTCTCAAGTCTAGGACTCTTTGTCTCTGTTTCTACACTGAAGTGCATCTCGAAAGCTACCTCTTCTACATAACCTCTCTTGGTCCCATTTCAAGCTCAGAGCTCTGCTTGTACTTCTTTTATAATCCTTAATCTCACTGTACTTTTTGTTACATTTATGTAAATATTTGTACATCTCCCTAATTAGGGACACAAACAAAGAACATATCCTGTGTATATCTGCTACTCAGTCATGCTTATTGAACTCAATGTGGTGAGTTGTACTTGACAACTTGCATTGTTACAACAATACTTTGTATTAATTCAAACATGATTAGGGCCATTAACACTTTGGGTCTGGTATTATTTGCTGGGGTGGAAGCTGGCCTGTGCATGTTAGCGTATCTAACAGCATCCCTGATCCATCAGCTCTAGCAGATGCCAGCGGCAGCTCCCGAGAGGTGAGAACCAAAATGCCCCCAGATAATGCGAAATGTTCCAGGGGGAAAATTGTCACAGTGGAGAGCTACTCGCACATTATATGCATTGTCATAATAATACACACTTGTGTCTCCTGCATAGGGGACACAAGAGGTACAGACAGGAAAAGGACAATGTCTTTACATTTCTGGAACTCAAGAGTAGAGGAGGCAGAGACATGGCTTGATTATCATAATGTCTTGTGTCCTAGAACAGAGATAAAAGTACAAAATTAACTTTAATAGTGAGTGACTGGCTGTCCAGGAAAGAAATTCACAGGTGGTGCCTGTCTGGAAGGTTGTGATCATGGGGTTCCAGTTCCAAGCCATACATATATAAGCTACACCCAAGGCTCAGGGAAAAATCACAGAATAGGGGACAAAAAGATTGTAAGAGCCAGAGGACCAGGTTGTCTGCTACTAGATAGTGTCTTCTAGAAAGGATTGGGAAGCTGCACCCATGAAATTTCAGCAATATGGTGGCCTAAAGACCTGCATAATAACATCAGTTGATATGCCAATGTGGAGGCAGAAAATCTCACAAGGTCTCACCTCTAGATGAAGAATTACAGGCAATCAATGGCTACGGAGGAAGGGAGAATATAGGGATGAGCTCCCTGATAGGTTATCTAACCACAAGTGAGGAGCCCTAAACACATGTACTTATGAACAACACGAAATGGACTCGGAGGACATACATATATGTGTGTGTGTGTGTGTGTCCATATGTAAATGTTACCTGTATATACAATGTATAAAATGTACAGGGTATATACATGTAACAATAATAATTAAAGAAGATCATGAATTTGAGAGGGAGTAAGAGGCATGGGAAGTGGGGGAGGGTGGGTGGGAGTGACGTAGGAGTGATGTACTCATGTATGAAATTCTGAAAAAATTTAATTATATATGTAAAGAAAAAGAATAGCATAAGGCCAAATTCAAGGGTGCTTAAACACATGCATGTGGCAAGAGGAGGCTTGTTCTAAGTTTGGGAGGGAAAGAAACCAAGAAGGTTGACATGTTAAGGGAAAAAAGGGTAGAAGAAGAGTTTCCACAAGGTCAAAGCCAATTTTAAGGGCTGAGAAAGAGCTAGAAGAGAATGCTGATGGAGGATTCTGTATACATGGAGGGAGGGCAGAGAAAGGAAGGCTGAACAGGGACCCAGTAGAAACGGGAAGGGGCGCATGGTCGGGCAGAGAAGGGGGCGCTTATCACTGTGTCTCATAGAACAAGGACAAAGAAGAACATTTAAAGTGTCTCATTACCTTAAGATCTTTATTTTCTCTCTGCAGCAAGGTAACTGGTAAAAGTGGCAAGTAGGTGGGCTGGGAGAGGCTTCCAGCCCACTCACTGTGTAGCAGAGAACGACTATCCAGGGAACATGAAGGCTGAAGGAGCCAGCCAAGGCCTTTGGGGCTCTGGAAGCTGCAGGCTGATTCCCTTGACCAGACTCCTCCTCCTTCATGTCCTAGCATCCTGTTATTTGTGTGTGTGTATGTATGTATGTGTGTGTGTTTGTATATATATGTGTGTGCGCGTGTGAGTGTGTGTGATACTGTGAAAATGTGCATGCCACTGTGTGCATGTGGAGGTCAGAAGACAATCCTGGGTACCAGTTCTCACTTTCAATCTTGTTTTTTGAGACAGGGTCTCTCTTGTCATTCACTCCTGCCTATGGTAGGCTGGCTGGCCTGCAAGCTTGTAATTCTCCTGTGTCTGCCTCCCATCTCCCCACAGGACTGCTGGGACTATGTGTGCTACAAGCCAGTCTTTTACATGGGTCTAGAGATCCGAACTCAATTCATCAAGCTTGTATAGCAAGTACTTCACCCACTGAGCCATCTCCCCAGTCCCTTCACCTCTCACCACACACCTTACCATCTTGAGACTTGCTTCTGGATTTTTCCCTAAACCCATCCCCAGGAGATTTCAATTAATCTGTTTTTCAGCAAAGTACACAGTGTGCACTAAAAAACAATTCTTATAAAATAAGCTGTGAATGTTCTCTTTTTCATCCTCTTATCAATTTTTTTTTTGTCTTTTTGAGACAGGGTTCCCTGTAGCCACAGTTGGAACTCACTATGTAGACCAAGCTGGCCTCACTCTCACAGAGATCCACCTGCCTCTGCCTCCCAAGTGCTGGAAATAAAGGTGTGTGCCACCGTGCCCAGCTCTTGCTTATCAATTTTGATAACAAGTGTGAGAAATCTGCCAGCACCTTGCAATAAGGAACACACTTTCAGATGCAGTCTGTTCTGGGGAAAATTTCTCTATCTGATCAGTCACTCAGTGGCCTAGGCCTCTTCTCACGGTAATAAGACTGTTCTAGGCTTTCTTCATAAAGCCACAGCAACACTAAGAGCAAATCACTTTCCTCACTTTTAAAATGATGGCCTGTGGACTGCTCATGACAATTCACTGGAAGCATGTACTTACTGTGTAGCTCCTGTTTGCAGGAATGTTCATAATACTGATTACTCTGACAAGAATTATGTTATTGGTGTTATAGGGTCAGATTTTACAGAAATATGGGGTTGGAAAGATGGTTCAGTGGTTAAGAGAACTGGCTTCTCTGGCAGAGGACCTGGTTCAGTTCCCAGCACCCACATAGCAGCAGCTAACAGCTGTCCCCTCCAGTTCCAGAGATCCAACACCCTCTTCTCTCTTCCGTGGCACACATGGGTAAACTTACACACATGCAGGCAGAGCACTCATACACACAAAAAATAAAATTTAAAAAATAATTTACAGAAATACCATCTAGTCTGTCTACAAAGAAGATAAATAAAAACTATTAATTTTTAAATTTGTCTTCATTTTATTTATTTCCATTCTATGTGCATGAGTGTATTGCCTTCATATATGTGGGTGCATCCTTGTTGTGCAATGCCCACAGAGGCTAAAAGGAGGTGCTGGATCCCCTGGAACTGGAGTTATGGATGGTTGTTAGCACCATGTGGATGCTAGGAACTGAATCCAGGTCCTCTGCAAGAGCAGCCAATGCTCTTAATGGCTGAGCCCTCTCTTTAGCTGGATACTTTTATTTGAGTCAAGCTCTCATTACTGGAAGGTGAGTCCCTATTTTATTTGGTTGTAAACATGATAAAACCAAACCTTCAGCTGAAGCCTCACGGCCTGAGGAGAGCGATGGCTTCCTTGCCCTATCCTATGCTACCTTGCTCACATCGCTCCCAGTGGCCTTTGTTGTTTCAAAGTCTTTTCTTCAGTGCCACATAAAACAATGTGGCATCATGCAATTCTGCACATACTTGGCGGTGTGCAGTTTCTCGGGTGAACCATCACCATGCTGCCCACTCCTTTTCCTGGACTGGCTGGCATCACACCATCCCAGCGCACTGCTCATAGCCAACTGGCTTACAGTTCTTATGTTTCTGAGAAGGCAAGAAGTTAAACCCATTGAAAAATGATGCATGCAAGGAAATGTGACCAGCTGGAGAATGAAACTTTTATGTATCACTTAAATTCAGTATTATATTAGTTTTGTAGAATGGAAACCACATTAAATAAAAGAGTGCAGATTTCCATTAACTGAACTACACATGACTTTCTTTCCAGCAAGGATGAATCTTTGAATTAAGTAAAAGGGTCCATTATTATTACTGCTATGCCTCAACTCATTAAGAAATAGTATAATTAAACCTTTCTAATCTCATGAAGTAGGATAAATTTAAATATTAACAAAATATCTGTGATTTTAAGAAGCTGCCATGGAAATGACATTATAGAAAGAAATGGTTCTTAGACGGTATCTGATTAGCTATAGGAGGCAAGGTGTAATGCCACTGATCAATTAATTGTAACAAAAGGACCTGAATCTCTCTCCCTGTCTTCTTCCTCCTCGTCCTCCTCCTCTCTCTTTTTCTTTCTCCCCCCCCTCTCTCTCTGAATTTTTTCAATTAACCAGATCAAAGAATAAAAATTTGAGAAGTTGGTCTATGCAGGAGTATAAAGAAGAGCTGGATTTTGATTATTCACATCTGTTTACTTGACTGTTCAATGAATGACTGGTTGAGTGCCTGTCAGGAAGCAAGCACAGGACCTAGGCTTGGAGGAACTAAGATAAACAATGACACAATTCAGTTGAGGAAAAGTATACATTATGGCTTAAATGTGAAATGGCCCCCACGGGCTTATGTGTTTAAATATGTGGTTCTCATCTGGTGGCACTTTTT
The DNA here is from genome assembly GCA_035773235.1 of Eospalax fontanierii. Taxonomy (NCBI): domain Eukaryota; kingdom Metazoa; phylum Chordata; class Mammalia; order Rodentia; family Spalacidae; genus Eospalax; species Eospalax fontanierii. The sequence continues at coordinate 62,996,094 of CM069540.1, read as the reverse complement.
TGGGAGGCTGGGGAACCTTTAGGAGAAAGTGAGAATATTGAGGTGGGACTTGAGGGTCATAGCCAGTATCCTCTTCCATCCCAAGTTCTCTGATTCTTGGTCTGCCAAGATGCAACAAGCAGAGTCACAAGTTCTCACCATCAGCAGTTGGGTTCCAGCGCCTGTGCTTCCTCACGTTATGGACTGTATCCTCTTAAACTGTAAGTCTAACTAAAGTCTTCCACCTTTAACCTGCTTCTGTCAGGCACCCTGCCACAGCAACAAGAAAAGTAACTAAGAATACTGAGAAACATGGGAGAAAAGGTGTCATATAAAGACCCAGAACTCCCAGGTAGAGGCTTGTTTATATGGATGTAGGAGGCAGTAAAAGAGACAGGGACTTGTTGCCACCTAAAGACAGAAGCCAGAGGACACTGAAGGTTTAGGGGTTGGTGTTGCTCTGGGAAACTCTGAGCAGCTCCAGAACAACTAGGTGGGATGTGTGGGGTTCACTTGCACCCTAATGCTTGTCACTGTCAGGACTCCAAGAACTCCTAGTGGGTTGCATTCTGACTTGCTATCAAGTGGCTTCCTCTGCCTCTGCTACCTTTCTTTTTCTTTCTCTTTTCTCTTCCTCTCTCTCTCTCTCTCTTTCCTCAGCCAGCCTGGCCTTGATCTTACAGAGGTCCAGCTGCTTCTGCCTCACAAGTGCTGAGATTAAAGGTGTGTGCCACCATGCCTGACTTCATCAGATATCTTTCTTTCTTGACCTAGCTCACAGGGGACTTGACTAGGACCTCTCCCTGCTGGCACCTCATAACCATTCATTCAGCTATAATTCTTACCTGTCCCAGGTACTTAGGCCAATCCCAGTAAAAGGAAGAGAGCCCAAAGATGCTAACTCCTGGATATTCTATGTCTTAGTAACCTTGTGCTGGGTACCTACTCCAGACCCAACAACTGTGGGTCACATGATCCCAGCCCCTTGGAAGCTTGGACTGGACAGCAAGGCAGGTGCAGTGTGACTCCCATCTCCAAGAGAGATACAGGAAGGTATGTGGAGATGTGGCTTTTACGATGGCTTTCCTGTCTGTGGAGGGTTTGAGGACAATAGGGAAGATGGGGTGGAATGTCTCAGATGTAAAACAGCAAAAGAAACTAAGGCTAGAGCACAGCACATGGAGAAACAGTTAGTAGGGATATTGAGCTTGATTCTAATGACCTATGAGAGCTTAGTGACATGGGAACCAGGATGAGAAAGGACCAGAGCTTGGTCTCTGGCAGACTAAACTGGAAGTTCGGTGCATTAAGCATGAGAAAGGAGAGACTTAAGGCAGGAAGTGCAGTTTCTCCACTGAAGTCAGTTCCAGTCTTAATGCCTGCTGAATGCCTCCAGAGAGCCACCAAGGGCCTAGTGGCACAGATGGCAACATGTGGGCAGCAGAAAAAGCACAAGTGTGTGTGGGCACAGGGGCCGTGGCCGTGAGTGACTCAGAGGACATAGCCAGACTTCTGGTGACTCTTTTTGACTTATGGAGAAGACGGGGGAAAGGCCACACACAAATGCTGCGCAGGAAAACGCTGACTGGTGATAGACAGCACATGGCAGGGACTGTGGGATCTTGAGAGCCACAGAAGGAGACAGCGAGGTACCCTGTCAGGGCTGGAGGTGACAGTGAGGCATGGAGAAGGCAAGCATCGGAGATCAGGCAGCCAGGATGGAATTCAGTGTGGCTATTGCTCTGCTCCTATACAGTTGAGCCCTGGTCACAAATTTTAGGAACAGGGGTAGTGCCGGGATCACATTTTTCTTCTTTAACTTTAATAAAGGGAAGCACAGGTTTGAGGAATATGACAGGCGGCTGTGAAGAAACGAGGCTGATGAGGGCTGTGTAGGGCTTAGAAACTCTGTGTGGAGGAGAAGGGTACAAGGAGCCTGCTTCTGCTTCTTCAGGAAACCCTGTATATTCCGGGGCTACAACCTGCCCCCTATTTTTTTATATGAACAACCATCTCTGATGACTATGAGTCATCAGAAGCTCAGGGCCAGGGGACAGAGGGTGAAGAGTGGATTTTATTCCAAGTACCATGAGAAGACCATTGAAGAACAGAAGCAGGCTGATTTAATCACTTTTAAGTTCAGCCTTGTGAGATCCAGACTGTAGATTCAGCTAGAGCCGGAATGATATCACCAGTGAAAACCCTTTGCAGTGCTCAAAGGAGACACGGGGCACCATGCATTCCGAGGTGGCAACAGAATGGACAGAAGAGGCCCAGAAAGTTCCAGGCGACCAGCTTCATATGTTTATGCCCTTTCTTAAGATAGAAACTTTAGAAAAGAATACCTGACCAAGAGCTCCGTGTATCTACATCAAGTTAGAAATACTCAGATGTCCAAGAGAAGATGCCAAATGAGCAGGTAACTGGGAGTCTCCATCCCAAGGGAAAGGTGAGCTCCCTGGAAAGAGGAAACTGGGAACAGTCAGCATCTAGAGGAGACAGAAACCCAGAGATTAGGAGAGACGGCCCAGAGAAAGGAAAGTCGGGAGTGTGGGCCCAGGGCAGAAGCTGGAGTCTCCCCTGGAGTGACCCAGAGTCGAGACAGAGAACCAAGTCATGATGCCACGGAGGTGACGGGAGGCAGTTTCAAGATAGGTGACCAAACTGGCACCTCTGGTAGATGTGGGGATGTCATGGGGAACAAAGAGGTTCTTGGGGTTGGAGGCTGCAAGTGACTTTGACCATAGAAAGCTAACAAAAGATGAACTAGAGGTATCAAGACTGTGCGTGTTGTTAGAGAACACGCAGGCCTAGCACTACTCTTTCTTGTATAAAAAAAAAGGAACTTTACTGTTAAGAAGATACCCCAAATCTGTACTTGTCCCATTTTCCCTCCCAAAGCCAAGTCATGAATGTTGCCAACACCTCCCCTTCTTTTCAGACTCATCCTTTAAAAGCTCTTCATATCTCCCTGAAACTTCCCATTAAAAGGAACAGGTGGGCACACTTCATTTTCTCATGCCACATGGATTCTGTGTGGTAGAACATGATAGGTGTGACATGGTATCAGCATTAAAGAATAAAGTACAAGAATACTGGTCTCTGCATATATGCAGGGCACCCCTGTGGATACCAAAACCCAGAGATGCCCAAGTCCCTTATAAAAATAGCACAGTATTTGCACAGAGCTTATGCATATACCACATATCCTTTAATAATATCCAATACATTGGAAATATAATATGTAAAGCGTTGTTACACTGTCCTTTTAGGGACCAATGCCCAGAAAAGTCTATACATGTTCAATAGTAACAATTTAAAAAAAGATGATTGTTATATTTTAGGGGTGTGTGTGTGTATTCATGTGAATACCCAGGGAGGCCAGAAGAGAGTGGTGTTGGATCCCCTGGAGCTGGAGTTAAAGGCAGTTGTTTGCTGCCTGGCATGGGTACTGGGAACTAAACTCCAGTCCATTGTAAGAGCAGCAATTACCCTTAACCACTGAGCAATCTCTCCAGCCGCAACATTAAAGAAATAAATATGCTGCAGCCACAGTTGATTGAATCAGCAGACGTAGAACCTGTAACATCAAAACTTAGGATAAAGAGGGCCAAGTGGAACAATAAAGTGATCCTACAGAACATTCAGTGCCTCAGGCCCATGCTGGAACAAGATGATCTCAGCAAGAAAGACATCTTATACAAACATTATTCCCAACTGCAGTCCCAATACTGATGACAGGGCAACTGTCCAGAATCTTTTATATTAGCATCTCTTAAAAGCTGTGTGTGTGTGTGTGTGTGTGTGATTCACATTTATTGACATCAGATATCAGACACATTGAAAAACAAGGGGCAAGAGAGAGAGAGAGAAAGAAAACACCCCACAACACAGCACCCACATACTTACTAGCCTTTGCGCGTGACGATGTCTATGGACCAGGTCAGTGAACCAAGTAAGTTGAATAGTCTCTCCTTTAGAAAGAAAGATGGTGGGGAGCAGGGTAGGGTAGCCCTTTCTTTTCTTTCATATATTCAAGGAATGGCTTCGAAAGAAATCACTTTATGTCCAACTTATAATATGACTGAAATTCAGATTCCTCACAGGCACAACACGTGTTGTCTCAGCTGTGGAAAGTTCCAGTTTCCATAAATTCAATGCTTCCATCAATCAACAAGAAGAAGGTCCCTTATAAAATGTTAATACTCTCTTTTCAAATATGAAACATACCTTGGAATCCTGATACTATTTGGACAACATCTTCATAGACCATTAGAGTAGCGGATCGTTCTGGAAGCAGGCCGAGGCTCAGTGAAGAAAACACTGCAAGAACAGAAATGGACATAAGGGAGCTCTGATACTTCAATCCAAAGGCTCATCTTAACTTTCTGGGTACTGTGTATTCTTTGTACTTCTTATTCAAGTCAATAGCACTGGTTTCTCCATGTGATTAGTAAAATGCCTTCAAAATACCCAGAGCACTGTAATCCTTCTTATAACAACTACTACTGGGTAATAGTAAAAAAAAAATCATGAGATTTTGTGTGTGCATGTGTATGTGAAATCAGAGGTTAACTTTGGGTGGTGTTCCTTTGAGACAGGGTCTCTTACTGGGACTTGGAGCTTGCTGATTAGACTGGGCTGTCTGGCCTGCAAGCCCCAGGAGTTGGCCTTGTGTCTCCCTTCTCAGTTCTGGGATTATAAGTGTGCACCATTATGCCTGGGATTTTTGTGTGGTTGCCATGGACTGAATTCAGGTGTTTGCCTGACTGAGCTACGTCTCCATTTCCCTTATGAGGTACCTTAAATTAACAGAGCCTCTTCAATCAGGGAAATGTTAAAAACTATTTTATATGTACTAATATGGAATGTATATATTTATGTATGGAATGTTAAATATTAGCATTAAAAAGGACTTTAAAACATGTGCTTAGGCTCATGTATGCTCTTTGTTAAAAGAAATGTCCAACTTGGGAAGAAACGATATCATAGAATTTCTGCTAATTTAAACTTATTGCTTAAGATCTGGACTTCCAGCTAAGTTTCATGAAGTCTACAAGTCCCTGGGGAAAACATGTATATTGTAGCTTGAATGTGAAATGTGTCTCAACACTTGGTCCCCAGTGGTGGTGCTGTTTTCAAAGGTTGCAGGACTTCAGTAGATAGAGTCTCTGGAGTAAATGGGTCACTGGGGGCTGGCCTTGGGATTTTGCAGCCCAACCTCGCTTCCTGTCCATGGTCTGCTTGACTGTGGACACAATGTGAACAGTCACCTCAGTTCCTGGTGCCATGCCCTCCCTGCCGCAATCGATTGTACTTCTTAAACTGTGAGCCACAATACCCCTCCTTCCCTATGTTGCCTCTGTCAGATATTGCTGTCACTTATACAATATGAACTTGAGAAAAGAAACCAAATAATTGAGCTGGAGACTAATACCAGTCACCAACACTCACAGGTTCTAACACTCCAGATGTAACTCAAAGTGCACTGATTTGGGTAACTTATTTAGGTATTAAAACAACTCTGTAAAGCAGGTATTTTTTACATGCCCACTTTCAGGCTTATAATTTGCCAGATATCCCCCTGCTGGTAAATGCTGTTGGGGCTAAGATCTGAATTCTGAAAATTTCCCTTAACTACTATGCTACATGCTACATGGACTCAAACTCACAGGCCCCTTGGACTTCAGACAGACCGTATCTCGAAGCTGAGAGAAGAGGAAAAGTAATACCACTGTGTGTGTGTGTGTAAGTGTGTATGTGTAAGTATGTGTGTATATATGTGTGTGTGTGTGTATGTGTGTATGTTTGAGAGAGAGAGAGCTAATCAGTGGTCAGCTTTGGGTGCTGCTCCTCAGGAGCTGTCCACTTTGTTTTTTGAGACAGGGTTTCTCACTCAGCCTTGGGCTCACTGAGTAGGCTAGGCTGCCTGTTTCTACCTCCCCATTGCTGGGATTACAGCATGTTACATTTCTCCAGCTTTCACATGGGTTCTGGGGTGACAAAGTGAGTTTACAGCCAACCTGGATAACTTAGTGAGATACTATCTCAAAATAAAAATGGTAAAAACAGATGATAGTGCAGTAGTGGAACATTACCACAAATACTTTGCAGACTGAATTTTCTCCCCAGTCCATTTTTTACATATTTAATTTTCATTTTATTAATCTACTTTGTATTTTTTAAGTGTGTGTGTGTGTGTGTGTGTGTGTGTGTGTGTGTGTGTGTGTGTTCAGTGATTGTGGAAGCCAGAGGCATTGGATCCCCTGGAGCTGGAGTTACTGGTTGCTGTGATCCTCCCAATGTGGGTGATGGGAATAAAACTTAGGTCCTATGCAAAAGCCGTGCACTCTCTTAATTGCTGAGCCATCTCTCCAACTCCTACTTAGTTATTTTTGAGACAGTGTCTTATTATGTAGCTGAGGTAGAAGCCCAGGATGATCTATAACTCACCTATAAAGCCCAGGTTGGCCTATAGCTCACAATCCTTCTGCACACTAGGATTACAGGTATGCACTATCCTATTGGGAAGAAATGTGACTTCTTGTGAAAATACCAAGACCAAGTGCCAGGAATATCAGAGACCTGGCGGGCCAGTTCTCCACAGCACCCTGGGGACAGTGATGGGCCCTCTTTCCACTCTGCTCCACACAGTCAATATACTTACCCGAGGCTACACCCAGAACAGAACATATAAATGTGGGATATGGTCTATGCCTCAAGGATTATACATTAGAAGGGGACCAGGACCCCACAGGAAATAGATTTACAACAGGCAGAAGGTGGCAAGTGCTATGACAAACATAAGAATGCACTTTAGTGGAAAATAGTCTTGAAGTTCCTCAAATAGTCAACATAGAGTAACCATGTGGCCCAGCAATTCCTTTGCCAAGTGCAAACCTAAGAGGCTGAAGCATGTTAACTCAGAAATTTGTACATATATGCTCATAAGCATTATTCGTAATAGCAAAAAATAGAAGCAACACAAATAATTGTCAGCTGAGAAACAGATAAAGTGTGGTATGCATATACAAGGGGATGCACTCATCCAGAAAAAGAGACGCAGCACTGACGACGTTCTACAGGAAGCCTGGGCCTTGGGATTAGTTGCTTGTCTTGTTGAGTGACAAAGCATTTGGCAAAAGCAACTTAAGGAAGGAAGGTTTTTGGTTTTCAGTTTGAGGGTCGAGTCCCCATGGTGGGAGTTCTTGGTGGTAGGAGCGTGGAACAGCCAGTCACAGTGTGTCTGCAGTCAGGGAGCAAAGAATGAGCAAAGTCAATGTTCAGCTGGCTTTCTTCTCATTCAGTCCAGGCAGTCATCCACAAAATGGTGCCGCTATAGCTGAGGTGGGTCTTCCCACGGTAACTAACCTAACCTAGACCCCTCTCGGGCATGCCCCCAAACTCTGTTTTTAAAGGTGGTTCTAGATCCTGTCAAATTGACAATACTATTCATCTCAGCTTTGAAAATATTCCAATTAATGACAGCAGGCACAAAAGGCTGCATACTGTCTCATTCTATTTATATCCAGTATCTAGAGCAGGCAAATCCAGAGACAGCAATTTAGAGGTTGCTTAGAGCTGGAAGGAATGAGAAACCGAAAGTTGGAGCTAATGGATACAGGGTGTGTAAAAGTCATGAACAGGCTGGAACTGGATAATGGCCACGAGAGCTGAACAAGATCATGACACTTACACTGCTCTACCAACTGAGCCAACCAGGCATTCTGCACACTGGAAAGTGGTGTTCTTGTGTGTGTGACTTATGTGTTTATACTGAAGAGAACTGAAAGTAAAAAAAAGAATTTAAAACATTTCTAAGCCAGGCCTGGTGGTACAGGCCTATAATCCCAGCTACTTGGGAGGCTGAGGCAGGAGGACTGCAAATTCAAGGCTCGCCTGGGTCACACAGTGAGTTTAAGGCCAACTTGGATAACTCAGTGAGAAACTGTTTCAAAACAAACAAACAAAAGACTTGGATATAGTTCAATGGTACATTACTTGACTAGAATGGATGAGGTGTTGGGCCCCATCTCCACCACTGAAAACAATGCAAAAACAAAATAATAAAAGAAGAAATCATCATGGGGGAGAGAAAAGACCAGGTTGGTGGGTGGGGGGGATAGGAGAAAAGAAACAGCCAGCACAGAAAATGCTGCCGGGAGCTCCTCTTCTTCCTGATCCTCGTCAGGGCCACAAATGAGCCAGGACTAGAGGGTTCGGGTCTCTAATTTGGGCAGGTCCTCCATGGTTATATTAACCCTTAACCCTTAACTCTTCAACTTGGTGGCACAGGGCAAGCACCTGGTGGCTAGGAAGAAAGGACAGGACCACTGTGGAGGGTACAGCCTACAGAAGGCAGCTCATCTCTAAAAGCTAGTGTTATTCACTGCCCACTCCACCCATGTCTCTCCATGTCTCTGTGATCCTTCTTTCAGAACTAGGGATCAATGTGCTTTGAAAACAGCAGCTTCTTGGAACAGAGGAACAGGGGCTATGGACCCAAACCCACTGTGTGCCTAGCGGTGGGAAGTGGCAGAGAGGCCCCCAGAGTTTTGAATACATGGTTGTTTTATTCTGGAGAGGGTGCTGATTGAGGGCTCTTCACATTAAGCACGTGTTCAGAGGGTTCCTTTGGTTTATTTTCTTGGTGTGCTGGAGATGGAATGGCCTCTCACATGCAAGGCAAGCACTCTGTCACTGAGTTATAGCGGAACATCTTGGTCTACCTGGGGGAAGCAGGGAGACGTGGAGTGAAATTATCTAGCTGGGTTTCACATGATAGAAAAAGTTTGCCATGTGAACCCCCGGAATGAGTCACAGCGTGTACAACACACGGGTAAAAGCCCCAGACTGCTTCAGAGAACCACAAACTGACCAGCCAGCCCTTGAGAGGAAGAAAGGGACAGATGCAGAAGGTGGTTGTGTGCACGTTTACTTTCTGGAGGCTACTGAAGAATTTAGGCAGAAGTGTAATGTATCTGGGAACCATGTATTTAAATTTAAAAAATTCTTTGGCAATTTCATACCTATATATATTTTCATCATTTTCACTTCCCATCACCCTTTCTTTTTCCCCTTCCACTCCTGCTGAATTCTTTCTTCTTCCCCCCAAAAGTTTCCCTCCCACTGTCATGTCTTTTGCGTAAAGACCCACTGAGTTGAATCAGAGTTGCCTACATGAGCATGGGAAACTTATCAGAGGCTATACCACTGAGGAAAATGATATCCTCTTCCCAGTCACCATTAACTGCCAATAGCTCCTCCGGCTGGGCTGAGGCCTCATGAACCTCTTTCCTAACATGATGGACATCGATGGACCCTCACTTTGTGCAGGTCTTGTGCAGGTAGCCACAGTGACACAAGTGTTTTAAGACAGAGTGCTTGCAGTGTGGTGACCTGGTAAGGACCCATTGCAGTTGTCCTGCATCACAGTAAAAAGGCTTCCCAGGGCAATGGCTGCAGAGAGGGGAGAACTGAGATGCAGACTGGTTGTCTTCAGTAGGGGGTGCATTTATATAAAGTGGACCATGTGCTTTCTTTGGGCTGAAGGTCCCCTCTCCAGTCTATACCCTCATCCATGAAAGACGAAAACATATTTTAGGAGCCAAGGTCAGGGATGAGAAAAGACATCCATTCCAAGCTCCTAAAAATGCTCATACAAACTAAAATACCACACACACAGTAGAGACAGCACTTCAGTCTTAAATTTTCATCCTATTTTAGAAGAAGCTTCCAACTCTTCTGCTTCCTTGCCCAGTTATTTGGAATATCAGGAATGCTAGACTTGACATCTAAAAATACATACCCAAACAACAATTTACTCTGCTCTTCATGAGAGGCCAGTCTAAATTTTGATCACACCTTTCAAAGTTAGGAGTACCTTTATTGTATTGAAAAGGTCAGGACATTAAAACAAACAAAAGCATGGGAAGGTCTCTTGAAATGATTCAGGCTAATTAATTCCATTTTAGAAACAAGAAACACAGGCCCAGAAAGTCTGGGGTGGAGCCAGTTGGGGGTGGACAAGCCTGGGTTCCAGGTGTGTCCATGCTGTATCCAAAACTCTCTCAGATAAACTGTGTTGCTCCCTTTGAACTTATTCAAGAAAGTGGATATTATAGAAATGTTTTATTTTCCTCCAATGATCGCATTAACAGACTCAAAATGAAAGCCACTAGATAGCTGATCGCTCATGTAACCCTTATGTACAAATGGACCTGTTTGCCAGAATTTATCTGTTATTCCCCAAATCAATAGTCCTGGTAGTTTATGTGCCCATGTGCAGTGGACGAGGACACAGGTCTCCTGGTGTGTGCGTTCCCAGCAGAGGCTGCACAGGCCGACTCTGTCTTCTTGTTGCAGCTCTTCCTCTGTAAATGCCCTTTTTTCCATCTATTTGGTGCAGGTTTTTCACACTTTTGTGTTTTGGGTTGGTAATTTCACTATTTTAAATGTGTGTGTCCTCCTGCCCCCACCCCTGGCCCATTATTACTGCCTCAGGATCTAAGGGTGAAAAGACCATGATGAGCCTCAGGGAGAAGACGGGATAGGTAAGCACTGTTCAGGCACAGGCTATGGTAGTGTGGTCTTGTATGCAATGTCAGTGAATCAAATGAATTTATTCAATAAGGCATCTTTAAACAAATATATAAAATAGAGGCATATATTAATCAGTTGATGGAAATATTCTGATTAGCAGTTCCAAGGAAGTAACTCTTGTGTCTTCCCTTTGTGATTATGGTTCAGTGTTTGCTGTGTCCAGGGCTGAGGCCTTTATAAACTGTAACTTCTGTAAGTAATACACATTGCTGTCCTAGAGCAGGCAGACCATCTGCGCTGGCCTCGGGTTATTTCCAGTGATGTCTTAGGGTAAAACATGGGGAAGTCAAGCACTGTCTCCGGATGAACCTATGAAGAGGTCTTTGCACTTTTTGCTGGCTTTCTTGTGAGGGCTGATATTGTCAACCTCGCAGGGTCTAACATCACCAAAGAGACAAGTGTCTGGGCATGCCTGGGAGGGGTTACCTAGGTTAGGTTAGCTGAGGAGGGAAGACCATTCTGAATGAGGGTGGAATCATGGACTGGGGGCTCAAATTGCAAAAAAAGGAGAAAACTGGCCAAGGGCAAACATTTACCTCTTTCTGCTTCCTGACTGTGGTATAATGTGACCAGCCACCTTATGTTCCTGCTGCTACGACCTCCTCACCATCATGGTGAGGAAGTTCACCCTTTGAACTTCAAGTAAGAATCAACACTTCCTTCTTTCAGTTGCGCTGGTCAGGTATTTGGTTGTAGCAATGAGGAAAGTAACACATCCCAATTCACTGTCCTCTACTCTTTGGTAAGCTCAGTACTGCTTATGACTCTAAATTAAGCCTCTAATGCAGATCTCTCTCTCTCTGGACCACTAGTTGCATTTTGAACTGAAGGCCAGATGTTCGCCCATGATGTCCCAGAGGCAATAAAACCAGTGTACCCCAGGTCAACCAGTTCCTCTGTTGACCTCCATTTAATACCTCTATGCAACTCTGAGTCTGGAGCCTGTGGAGATGGACGCACACAGGGAGAGAAAAGGGAGAATATGCCTTTAAATGCCTGCCCTGGTTCAGTCACCGTAGGGAAACAATGGTGTGGCATTTCCCAAGCCTATCACCTGCCCTCACAGGTTTCTATCCTTTTATCAACAAGGAATTGGAATTTCAGTTCATATTTTACTTCATCTTCTCCCCGACTTCTCTCTCATCTGCTCTTCCAGGTCTTCTGGATTCTGCCTGCTAAATGTTTCTCAGGTCGATACTTTTCTTTGTTAAAAGTTTTCCTAGGTAATCTCTTCAGCAGTATCTACATCAAATCTACTTTCTATAGTTCACAAAATAGGCTTTCAGACTTTAGTGACCACTTTTATCATGAGTTCTGATGATGCTGGTGATAGAGTTTCTTGTGAAGATACCAACCTCCCCAGACTCAATGTATGGTCTTCCAAGTACCTTCTGTTGGCATCTATGAACTTCAAGATTCAGTGAACACCTTACCCCTCTAGGAAGTCAACATTCACTCACCTGCACTAATTAATACCTCCTGGCTGGCCCAGTATGCTATGCACACATCTGCTCATTAGTTTATCAGAGCACTCAACCCAATTGATGGTTAATTTGAATGTTGACTTGACTGGATTATGACATGGCCAGATAGTTAGCAAAGCATTATTTATTCTTAATCACTGCATTGCTTAATTCCAAAGCTTCCGTAGACATTAAGCCCACTGCTCTTCTACATAAAGGAAACCTAGTGGTTCAGCATTCATTTGGAAAGTCTAAGGTAGCGCTGGGTATGTCTGGGAGGTGTGGGAACACCTGGCCTGTAAGTGGGTGGCCACCCGATGCACTGACTCCCACAGAACTAAAGCTGGAAGAGGGGTGAATTCCTGTCACTCTTTTTGGGAGTGACAACTTTTTTCCCCTGCCTTTGAATGCCTGAACTCCAGATTCTCTGGCTTTTGGATGCTGAGACAAACACCAGTGGCTCCTGGACTCTCAGATCTTCATTTCAGACTAAGAGCTACACTTTTGGAGTCCTAGATACTGGAGCCTTTAGATTTGGTGTGAGCCATGTTTTGGGCGTTCCTCGTTACCAGCTTGAGATTGGAGGACTTCCCAGTCTCTGTTATAGAATGAGCTAATAAATTCCATTTCATCTTTACATGAAATTATACCAGTCTACCTTCAAAGAATCCTAGCTAAAGTGCCCTCTGTGATGGAAACTGCTTCTGTGGCTGGTTTCAGAGCAAACTAGAAACTCCCTAGGATACAGAATAGATATAGTGATAGAGATATGGATAGAGAACCTGTAACTCTAGGTATGCCTGATGTAGAGGCCAGTAGGAGTAGGCATTAATAAATGAAAAGTGAACAAGAGAAAAATTTGTAACTGTGACGACACTGGGCTTTATACGGCAGAGAGAGTTTCCAGATGTAACTGTGATGACACTGGGCTTTACATGGTAGAGAGAGCTTCCAGATGTGGCCACATGACCGGGGACAGCAGAGCCCATGAAGGAGTGTCTAGCTAGGCTGGGGGTCAGAACTGCATGCTCACATTGGCATTTTGCCAGGCTCTGCTCTTAATGCCAGACACTTATTGGCCACCTACTATGTTTTGGGTGCTGTAAGTTTGTGTTACTAATTCTTAGTCAGAATTCCTTTACAAAGACATGGGAAGGTATCTTTAGATATCCTTGCACCTGGGCCTCCCTCAGATGTGACAGCAGAGAAAGAGGGTCTAGAAAGCGAATGAGGAAGCTGAATACTAGAGTACAGAGTCATGTGACTGGTTATCAACAGGGTAGAAAGCCTGACATTGGAAGAATGAGCAGACAATTGAAGGCTGTTGATCACTGTGTGTGCCCAGCAAGGAGGAGCCCCAGCCAGCTTTCCTAACCCATTGTGCCTTTCCTCCACATAATGGGGCCCCAGTGGGAGATGCAGAGAGTAAACATCCAGATTTTCCTGCCTGACTCCTATCAAAGGTTTTCTCTAACTGAGTCTATCATCACTTGCTTAACATCATGCTGTTCTTTTCAGAGATAAAGAATGGCTTACCAGGTAATCGAATTGGCTTCCATGGGGCAGAGTTTGGCACATAGGCATGTTTTGTAGCAGTGATGGTTAACTGATTACCCAGCTTATACTGGAACTTGATGAAGGCAACCCCGTCTGTCCCAGACGAGCCAGAGGCCACGGAGACCTGGTTGGCGAAGATCTCAATGAGTGCATCTGCGATGGGTTGGTGGGTGCTGGAGTCACTAATATGCACCTTCAGGGTCACCTCTGGAAACAGGAAAAGCACATTAACCCTACAGGAAGTCAAAGGTGTCCTATACTAAGAAAATCTAGGTCTACAATCTTTATACAAGTAATCCAGACCAGGGTCATTTTCTTCTTAATTAAATTTTTTTATTTATTATTTTAATTTGTGTATGAGTGTACTGCCTACATGTGCATTAAGTGCACCTGTGTAGTGCAATGCTTCAGGAGGTCAGAAGGGGGTGTCACTGGAACTGGAGTTAAGGACAGCTGTGAGCTGCCATGTGGGTATCGGGAATCGATCCTGGGTCTTCTCCGAGAGCGACCAGCGCTGCTCTGAACTCCTCTTAGCTGCTGAGCCATCTCTCCAGCCCTCTTCTTAACTTTTTAAAAACATATTTTACTCATTATTTTTTATGTGTATGAGTGTACTGCCCACATACATGTAAGTGCATCCATGCCATGCACTGCCTGAGGAGGTCAGAAGAGGGTAACAGATTCCCCAGAGTTATGGACGGTTGTCAGGTGTCATGTGGATTCTGGGAACTGAACCTGGGTCCTCTGCAAGAACAATCAGTGCTCTTAACTGCTGAGCCATCTCTCCAGCCACTCTTCTTAATTTTTAAAACCTTTTTTAACCTTCAATTTTGTTAACATTAAATATTAAAAACATCTTTTTATCTAGGAATATTTCATATTCCCTTCAAAGCCACTGCTCATCACAGATGCATTATCTCTTCTCTTTCCAGTTCATTCAGCTCACATCAACAAATAAATGAGAGGCAAATACTACCATAATGGGAAACAGGATACACTTCCATCCTTCCTTCCCATGCTGCTGGCCAATACCCCTACTGGGTTCAGGCTGCTGCAGAAAGGACATGGTGGGCTGGAAGACTTGCAGCTCTGTTCTGCAAAGTCCAAGAACAAGTGGACATAAGCAATGTTAAGTAACTCAGGATTGTTGTGCTGGTCATTGTGAAATCTAGTCTGAATAGCAATCAAAAATATCTTAAGGGGTCAGGCATAGCGGCACATTCCTTTAATCCCAGCACTCACTCAGGAGTCAGAGGCAAGCAGATCTCTGTGAGATCAAGGCCAGCCCCTATCTGGGGCTACAGGGAGACCTTGTCTCAAAAAATATGTATCTTAAGGGCTGGACAGATGACTCAGCAGGTAAAGTGCACAGTCACACACACAGACACACAGACTCCCCAATATCATTAAAGGGAAGACCCAAAGAATGAGATAAGAGAAGGTTAGAAGAATAGAGTAGCATTTCTTTTGGTTAAAGAACCTCTTCCTTGATAGTCAGTCAACTATTGTCTTATGATAGTAACAGACTTTCCAATGCCACCAATTTCAGCTAATCAGTAATCTTCTCTTTCCATGTATCAATTTAGTAAATTTCTTAAGTAGGCCACCATAGCACATAGCTAAAGAATTTCAAACCAGTGCTTGGGATATAGCTTCATGGCAGAACATTTGCCCAGAATGCAGGAACAGCTGGAGTCAATCCCAAGCACTGCCTCCCCACTCCAAAGAATCCAGACTTACTATGGATATACATCAAATAAACTAAAACTTTTTAGAAAGAAAAATATATGACTGTTACAGAAACTGAAATGGGCTACTACTTTATACTCTAGAAAGACAGAAACAATATTCAAGATTAGGATACAGGCGCGGTGAGATGACTCAGTAGGTAGGGACACTTGCCATCAAGTATGATGACTTGAGTTCAATCCCCAGAACCCAGATGGTAGAAGGATTGGACCGACTCTTGAAAGTTGTTCTCTTACCTCCACATATACCCACCACCATAAGTAAATGTAATAAAAATAGAAGGATAGACTCCACATTGTCAAAATTAGGGATGTGATATTCATAGCACTTAGTCAATTCTCTAATCTTAGTCTTATTTCATGTGGGATGTGCACCACATAGATTTTTTACTTAACTTGGTCTTCCTTGTGCCCAAGCAGTATCCTAAATTATAACACAAATTAACTCAGTTTATCATTAATATTCACATGGCAAAATCCTCTGTAAGTATGCATGTGGGAAGGGTTTTGTTAGGCAACCTTGATGATTTATGTAATGTTATGATAATGTAACATTTACTAACACTGGGATTACAAGCTTCCAATTTATCTTTCTCTTCACTATATGCTGAGAAGGCAAAACCCACCAAGATGTGGTTTTGTGAGTAAACAAGGAAGAGGGAGTTCATTCTAATTGGCCTCTTAGATGTTACCCCTTAAATTTCTTCTATTACAGGAAACTTTGTTTATGTTCTGCAATGATATACTATAGAAGAGATAACTTAGCACCACATTTTTGTGTGACAGGATATGGAAAAATGTTACTACAGTAGGTAATCATAGACTACTGGGGTAGCATTTTCTATATAGCAATACTCTGAATTAGACTATTTGTTCAGCTGCAGACAAAAGTATTCCTACTAATGACAACCAGAGAAGGACTCTTCTGACTGAGTAAGGCACTATATTAACACATTGAGGAGAAAGAGAAGTTTGTGGACCCAGCTTTGTTGAGTAGCGGTGGTTGTTTCTGGTCAAATTGGCCCTTTTTGTGGGATTTTAATTTTTCCTTTCCTTGAGCTGAGTTTCCATAACAGCCTGTGCTAGCCAGGAATCTGGCATTTTTTTTCCTGTGGAAAGAAAGCCTGCTTCCATCACATAGATCAGGCCTGCTTCCATCCCACAAATCAGGCCTGGGCTCTGATGTCATGTTGCCTGGAACTTCTGGAGCTGCCCAATACCAGAGAAAGCCACTGAAAAGCAAGTCACTATACTTAGCTTTCAGCACTATGATTAGCTATATTTAAACTCAATTTGGGGGGAAGGTTACAACGGCTTCTCATCTCTTAACGAAAACAGTAGATGATTACTTGATCACACAAAAACGTTTTTCCAAATGAGGGTTTGTTTTTAGAATGCTACCAGACCTTATTTCTACCAGACCAGGTCAATTATCTAAGAGATGTGTGCCTGTGTTAACAGCATGTGAACTGAATCTCCCTGTTGTTACTCAGCAAGCAAGGCTGTAGGATGCCTGTCACATGGAGGGGAAGCTTTCTAGCCATTTATTTTATTTCATTTCTTTTACATACACAAAAGACTTATTTGCTTTTGTGATCTGATAAAATTAGGGTGTGCTTTGTTATAAGTATTCTGATGATTTACATTATTCAATTTTACTTTTAAAATTCAAATTTAAAAATTTTAGATAATCATATTCTCTAAGAAAATTACACATATACTTAAAAGACCTACATATTATATACACTGTAAAACATGATAGATTATCCATCTGGGCAGGGTATTACATACCTGTAATAATAGCATTTGGGGAACTGACACAAGAGGTCAAACTGGGCCACACTGTGAGTTCCAGGGAAGCTTGGGCTAAACAGTGATGCTCTATCCACAAAAGATTATTAGTTCATATAGTAAGTGTATCAGTATATTATTAATACATAATATAACTCAATAAACATCAATTATGACCTGTATATTCCAAGATTCCCTTACATATATTTACCAAATTGCTTGATGATCCTTGTATGTTTTGATTCTAAAAACAACACTCAGCTTCATGAATTGCAAAGATCAGACTTAAGTTCCAGTCTCCAGCAGAGAATGCACAATGTAGGCACACTGCATTACCAGGTCCAAGAATCTGCCTGGCTCTCTGACTAGCCCTCTGAAGCTGTTCTCCATAAAGATGCCTTTTTGCTTTTGATGTCACAAAGAGCCTCCTCAAACCCCTCCATTGATCAGAGGTCATACTGTCTGATGGGAAATTCCTGCCTCTATTGGATTTATTTTTAAATTCATTCCTTAATGTTCATCCCAGCATTACTATCACTATACAGGTATCTGACTTCCTTTCTATTCACTGGAAACAAAGCATGTAAGAGGTAAGTTTGTGACAGTCCTTGGGAGTTCAGAATGCCATTCTGTCCTTTTGATGTTCTACCATCTCTGGCAGCTGACTCACATTCTGAACCTCAGGAAAAGATAGCTATATGGTAGACACAACAGCTCCAGCTTGGAAGAGGAAGAGAGCAGATCTGCGCAGGCAGCCAGCAAGCGTTACTGGCATGTTCTTAGGGCATTTTTACTCCCAGCATAGCTTTGACAGGCTCTGCACACAACGTGCTCTCTTGCCTCAACCTCCCTATCTCTCTGTACCTCTGATGCATACACTTATGGCTTGGCTAGAATGCCAGAATTTCTCAGTGAAATCAGACAGTGGGTTCTTCTTCCCTTCCTTCCATCATAAGAAACTTCTTTGAGAAATAAACTTATAATCATCACATGAACAGCACTTTCTAACCAATTTTCCAGAATGTTAAAAAGTGAGTAACAACCTTCATAGAAGTGTATCGATTAAAGAAATAAGCGCGCGCGCAGACACACACACACACACACCCCTTTCTATTTTTCAAGTGTCAGGACAACTTCTTCTTTCTTCCTCTTACTTTAAATACTTTATAATGGAAATATCAATAACCTCCTGTAACTTTTGGGCTAAGGATCCTGTTAAGTCTATCCATTCGATGATAAATTCAATAGCAAAAATTCATAATCTGCTGTGGCACACAGTACAAAGTGAAGCTTCTGGGGCTGCTCTTACATGCACACTCTACTATTAGAACAAATTTAAAGTAGTAAATTCTTGCAACTAATCAAGGGGTTACTGAACTCAGCATCCCAGAGTAATTTAAAACCTACTGCTAGACTTGCTTCAGCATCCAACTGACACACATAATCTCATGCTCATGGGCAAAATTAATGACAGAATGTTCCTATGATCTCACCTAAAAAAAGCTTTCTCATCAACTACACATCAGACAGCAAACTAAACTGACACACTCGTAGTCTTCCACATGTAGGATCAGGAATCTAGTACAGAGAAAATATGATTGCCCTCCTTGGCAAAAATTTTTGAAATGAAAGAATGCAAATGTTTTAAAAAAAACAGAAGCAGCTAATGAATACCAAAATAATGTTAACTATAGCTAAGGAAAAAAAATTCATGGTTCCAACTTCTCATAGAACTTTTCTGTAAAGGTGGATGCATCTAGTCTACATTTGTCTATAGGTGCATATCTATAGCCCTAACACTACCCTCATTTTTGTCAGATATGATAAAAACATAATGGTAATTAAATGGAAATGTAAACACAGGAGATGTGTTTAATGAATGCCACACAGTGCCTTGCATGACTGAACAAAAGGATGATGATGCAACACAGTGGCAACTGGAGGACCCACAAGCATTTACATGAAGCAGCAACAACAAAACTTTAAAATCCTTCTGCTTTGTTGGCATTCCATTTATGCAGACTTGGAAGACTCTAGGAATGGATAGGTTAATGAGCAATATTAAGCATGTCTATAAAACTAGTGTGCACACCTTAGCCAAGCTTCAAACATCTGTTGGAAGATGCTAGTGCGATGGTTGCCAGGGCAACTTGGGGGATGAGAGTCTATGTGTCCATGTGTGGGTATTTCCATAACTACCTATATCTGTGACAGTGCATTTATAACTATGTTTTTGGAGGCAGGATTCTATGAGAGTAAGACCACATAGCATTTATTTTGAACAAAACCTTGAGATTTGCTGATAATAATGATGATTTTAGCAAGTCATTTCTCCCCATGGGAAGGGACCAGTTAGGAAGAGCTAAGTGGGAGGGAGTCACAAGAAAACTGACTCATTAATTACTTTCAGAATTTTTTAAAAAAGGTAATATGAAGAGGCTGTGAATAGCCCAACTGTGTGAGGGCCCCTGGCACTCCAATACTATGAAAGACAGACAAAAACCCCTAAAATAGCTCGTTTCCTCAGCACGGTGATAAGTTGAACATATGTGCTTATCTTTCAAAGAAATGAAGACACCGAGCAACTCGCAAAGAGTTGTTGCATCTGTTTCAGACAAAGGTGACATTTTAGGACACTGTAGTGTCTATTTATGAATGTTTCTGACTGTTGAAGAATAGGGACAGTATGCATTTTGTGGCAATGAAAGACAGAAATTCCTTCCAGGCTCCCAACATAGTCAGGTATATGGCCTTCAACAAGTTCACAGTCTTTGTGATCCACATTCTTGTTTATAAAACAGGAATACCAACTACCTTGAAAAGACTATAGGATTTGCTAGAGGAATAATTGGTAATAATATCTGTATGATGTCTGCTAGCTTAAGAATATTTCTGATATTGCCTACATGGCAAGCATTCTGCTAATTTTACTTGGTGAAAATCTAAACAGCATCACCTCACTGTATGTAGTGGCACACACCTTTAATTCCTGGACTCGGGAAGCAGAAGCAGATAGACGTCTGTGATCAAGGCTAGCCTGATCTACACAGCGAGCTCCAGGCCAGATTGGGCTCCAGGGAGACCACATCTCAAACAAAACAAAACAAATAAAAAGCATCGCCAGTACCACCCCCAGTCACCATCACCATCACCACCACCATCACCACCCCACTCACCATCACCACCACCATCACCACCCCACTCACCATCACCATCACCACCACCATCACCACCCCACTCACCACCACCATCACCACCCCACTCACCACCACCATCACCACCCCACTCACCATCACCACCACCATCACCATCACCACCCCACTCACCATCACCATCACCACCACCATCACCACCCCACTCACCATCACCACCACCATCACCATCACCACCCCACTCACCATCACCATCACCACCACCATCACCACCCCACTCACCATTTCCATTACTACCATCGTAAGCTTGTTAATGGAAGAAAACTGAAAGAGGGAAAATAGCATGTTTTACAGGTATTTGGACTCTGGTAACCTGTGTTTTAGCTTTACCACTTATGATGTAACACTGTAAACAGAGTTTTCTCCTATATAAGAAATAGGGAAATATCCCTGTCCATAATCTTACAACTACCATGAGGTTCAAGTAAAAAGTATTCCTCAAGGCGATCTGGTTAACTTTTATTGTCAAACTTGAAACAAACTAGAGTTACTTGGGAAGAGAGAACCTCCACCAAAGAACTGTCTCAACCATGCTGTCCTACCAGCATGTCTGGGACAGATTTTCTTGACTGGTGACTGATGGTTGAGATGGAAGGCCCAGCCCACTATGGATGGCACCACCCGTAGGCATGTGGGCCTGAGCTGCATATAAAGGCATGAACCAGGGAGCAACATTCCTCCATGGTTTGTGCTTCAGTTCCTGCTTGAGCTCCAGCTGTGGCCTCCCTCAATGACAAACTGGGGCCTGAAATCAGTTCTTTCTTCTCCAGGGTGCTTGGTCATGGTGTTTATCACAGCAACAGAAAGTAAACTAGGACACAGGACATGAGGCCTTAAGCTCCACTGGCCATTTTTGGTAATCAGCTCATTTCCCTAGTACTTGACTCCAAAATGAAGATCATCCGGGGCCCACAGAAAGATTACAAGAGGCCTCCTGAAAAGGTTCTACAGAGGAGTTGTCCACACCCAACTAAGTTCAAAGAATTCTTGTTTGTCTCCCATGTTCATTAGTGACAGTTACTAATGGACATAGAGAGCTAGAGAAATGGCCACGGTTAGGTGACAATTTTCTACAGACCTCTTGTATTTTGGCACAGTGTATATACAAGGCACTGAAGGTTCTATGTTCTGAGCTATTTTTTACTTTTATTTTTAGTTTTTGAGGGCTAGTGGTTGAATCCAGGGCCTTGTACATATTAGGCAAGTACTTTACCACTGAATGATATTGTTAGGCCCTAGACTCTCTTTCAAGGACATTTGTATAGTGAACAATCTGGCAAGACAGAGCTAGTACCTTCTGGTACAGCAGAGAGTAGGCATGCTTACTGCCCACTAGAAAAAAAATTGTGTTCCTGAGCCTTAGGGTATTTGCCCTATAGAGCACCCCACGATGTGTATAGGAATTATCCTGGCCTCTCTGCTCTGTCCTTGTAGAAAGTAGGTCTAAGGGAACTGCTTAGGATGTGATACTAGAGCTTCTGTTACTACTGTGAGCACAAATGGTCTGTCATGTCTTTTCCCATCTAGTGAACATGCCAAGGTTCACTAGGGTATTAGCTTCCAGGAGGGCTAGACTCTCAGGTTCTGGACAGTTGTTGACAATCATTTAGGAACACAAGGAATCCCATCAGTTATGACGGTCAGTCAGGAAAGAGGCTTAGAGCTTAGCAGAAGGGGCACAGGAGTCAGAAAAACAATAAAGATGAGAAGGTTCCAAGTTTTAGTCAATGCTTTTGTGGTTATATGGGTTCTTTTTCACTGGCAGAGTTTGAGATTCTTTAATAACCCTGTCAGGTATGGACGAGTGTGTCCTCCACTCCTCCCACCTCTCTTACCACACTTGTCTCCATCTGCCAGCCATTCTATTTCATTTCTTTAACATGTTGTGTTGGAGTGTTTCACAGAAGTCCAGCCTTCCCCACAGGATATAAGGGAGAAGTAGAACCTGAGAGTGGTACATGCTAAGCCTTGGTTGCGTATCTTGTTTGGGAAGCACTGACCCTTTTAGTTCCTTTTACACTGGAAGAGTGACAGGACCACATTTAGGTCACCACTGAAGTCACTCAAGACCAGAATTCAAATGATATGCTAATTAGGTGACCAGCTGCTATTCAGTTGGCATTCAAAAATATATTCTTTTGTTCAGTCAAATACCATTCCTGCCTTTTACATCTGTTTAAACAAACTGTTTTAATTGGATGGCATCGTAAACTACTTCCATCCTACAAGTTACAACACCGCCCAATGATCTGATCAACCCCAATATTTATGAAATCCAACTTATACTTTTCTGAGAAATTTAAAACTTTTCACAACACAACTGAAATTTCCTGCTTCATTTCTGGGAGGAAAAATCTACTACAAAGAACAAAGTACTGTTTTAGATTATTTTTCCCAGGGTGAACACCAACACACAATCCTTTTCCTACAGTTCAGAGATTGGTTCTTAGTTGGGCCAAGTCGATTAACCTTTCACCTTTTAACATTTATTGCTCAGATCTTGGAAGCAATGTCAATAAAGGAATTTTATTTTTCTCTTTGACTTTGAACAATAAAAGCGCCTCACATCCCTTCACAACCACCTCAGTAACTAATTCCACGCCATACATGAAGATTTATTTTTCCAAGTGGCAGCACAGACGGTCTGCCATTAGCTTGTCTTAAGACTTGGAAATCAATACTATTTTTACTTCTTCATCACAAAGGCATTATGAAATGTTGCCTGTCAAATGGGCCACAGATATATGTATTCTACACTTAACAATACATTGGCTCAGACCAGGAACTCTGAGGTTAGAAAAGCTTAAGAGCCAATAGTTATGTCCCTGAGAGAGGCCACAGGCCAAAGATGTTAAGAATAAGAATTCAGGGAGAAAAATCTACATGTGAAAAGGATTAAAGCCAGGTTCCAGTGGCTGGCTGTGAACCAGCCCTCCTCCAGCTGGAGCCAGAGAGAGCCAGCCATCCTGTCCCCAGGCTTGGGGTCTTTCCTAGGATAGAAAGTACAGCTTTCCACTGGAATAGGAACCCAAAGAACTTGGAGTCTGGGAGGAAGATGATGTGCTGTGTCAGAGGTCTTATCCTCACAGGGAAGAAGCAGTGGGCTCTCAGATGTGCTATCACTCTTTTTTTTTGTCTTTTTGAGACAAGATCTCCCTATAGCCCCAGCTGATCTGGAACTCACTATGTAGACCAGGCTGGCCTTGAACTCATAGAGATATGTCTGCCTGTTTCCTGAGTGCTGGGATTCAAGGGGTGCACCACCATCCCCAGCTGTGCTATCATCTTTAACCATTCATTTTATAGATGGAGAACATGAAGTTCTCAATTAAGGGTACATGGCTAGCTTGTAGCTGAAACAGGACTGTAAGGATAAAAAGGCACATGAATGTGGCTTAGAATTTTGCCTTTTTGATGCTTTGACATTTTGAAGTTTAAGTTGACCCTGGAGGGACCAGCCTTCTCTGGATTAGCTAACTCCTAGAGATAGTAAAGTTCTTACTAGTGTATATGACTTTCATAAGTGATTGGCCAATCGGAGCCTATACCCCTAACCACTGCCTATAGGGCTCTTACATGCCAGGCCAATATTACTTTGCCTTTACCATTCCAGGGCCAGAAACCAGATAAATGAGAGCAGCTTCTAGACTGTAGAGCTGATTGAAATTAGGCAAATAAGCTAATCCTAACCATGCCTTGCTAGCTGATCAGCCCAATCTATTCTTTTATACAGACACAGACACACACACACATATGAGAGAGAGAGAAAGAGAGAGAGAGAGAAAGAGAGAGAGAGAGAGAGAGAGAGAGAGAGAGAGAGAGAGAGAGATCGAGATCTCATTTTTCTTACTTCTTAGCTACTCATGGCCCCTGGGCCTGGTGCCTCCTTAGTGGTGTGGCTTGGTCCCTGCTCTGGAGGGCTGTAGCAAACTATGAGTTCAGTAGCAACTGATCTGTTGATCTACTGGATTTAATTTACTCAAAGAATAATAAAACCTGGATTTAAAAAACACCAAATGACTCAAGCTTTTCCTGATTGAGGGTATGTTGTAAACAGAATGCTGGTAGAGAACTAGTTATATTTATACTTGCTACAAGGAAGAACTTTCTAGAAGTTTAGATTGATGATTTAATAACAAATTCTAGATCACAGAAAACACTTCAGCAGCTAAAGGAGAAAATCTTTGGTGAGGAAAACACAGTAGAGTGCTCAGCCCCAGATCTTAAGAACCTGCTTGTAAATCGTCTCCAGACTCCAGAACAACTCAGCAGACTGGGAAATCAGGAAGGAACTTGTCTTCTGACAGCAGAGGTCACTGAAGATTTTTACACAGGGGAGGGAAGTGATCAGTCTTATAGGACTATCCAAGATGGACTTCAACAGAGGTCAGCTGTGGGCCAAAGGATGAGAAGAATGCTGTGGTCCAGTACCAGATCTCAGAGAGGCGAGCTGGTATGCTGGTTGGTACATGTCTAATGAAGGGGGAGAAACAGGAAGAAGAGTAACTTAATTTCTGACCCTTCTTAACATAGGGGAGGAGTAGTCCAGGCAAAGGAGTCAGGAAAAGTGCTCTTAATTATCTCCAGGGAAAGTCTGACAGCATGAACATAAACTGCAAAGGAATCGCCCAAACTGAGCATGTACATATGATAACTATTAAACAGACAGGATTTCAGGGTATAACTTGGTTGTACATTGGTTGCCAAGAATGGTTCCTAGCTTGGGAGTGCACTACCAAAGACTGAGAAGATTTTAAGATCCAGATTTCTTTTTTTTCTGGTGATAGAGATTGAACCTAAGGCCTTGCATATAGCAGGTAAGTCACTAGCACTGACTACACAACCTTAGTCCTGGCTACTGGTTTTAGTGCAGGTTTAGTCCACATTAGTGGTTTTGCTGAGGCTGTGATAGGATGGTATTTGGGTTCTTCTTTGAAAAAGTCATATTTAAAATAACAGAGGAAAAATGTTTAAATCAGCCTGTCATCCATATAAACCAAATTAGAGTAATTTATTTTGCTTTTTTAGGAGTAGTTGCTCCTTTCAGGTTGACTGGCAAGAGTATCAGATAGAGTGTGAAGACTCTCAAGGATGACTTAAAAGTACAAATGATGGCAGTGAACAAATGTAAATCTTCAGTATAATAACCCAGGGGCTTAAGAGATGGGCTGGCTCTACGGGCAAAGAGCTTGTTGTACAAGCATGAAGATTTGAGTTCAAATCCCTAGAACATACTTGAAAGCTGGGTGCAGCATGTGTCTGCAACCCCAGCACTCCCATGAGGAGCTGGAGGCAAAGACAGAAGGATTTTGGAATCTCGAAGATCAGCTAGCTTAGTATATGCAGCAAACAACTAAAAAAGAGACCCTGCCTCAAACAAGGTAGAAGGTGAGGACCCATATCTGAGGCTATCCTCTGACTTCCACATGCATATTGTTGCATGTGCACTCCCTCACTCTCACACACACGCATGCTGTGGCCCAGTACCAAATATACCCATCACACATACACACAATTTAAAAAGAAGATATGGCTCAGCAGAACAATTTTTGCATAGCATGCACAAGGACCTGGGTTCATTTCCCAGCACCACCCAAAAAAAAACTAAGCAAAAACCATGGCAATCTGCACTCAGAGAACCAGCAATTACTTCTGGATTTTCTTTCTTCTGCTCCATTAGGTCATATCATCATTCCTACAGGAACTAAAATCATCACACATCCATCATAGCTAATACCCCTGCCAGATCAAGCTTTAGAGAACCAGACTTTGCCTCATGCCACAAGCCCTTTCAAGAACACTCAGTAAATCTGACTTGAACCCTGAGACTCTCCCCAGGGCTTTGAGTGATTCCATTTCGTGGGTGTAGAAATTCACTCAGATCCAGCGAACTAGAAATGCTCCCTATTAAGTGACCTCATTTCCTTCTTCCGTGCACTATTTCAAGAGTGTACGAGTGACCCTGCAGGCCCACACACTCAAGAGGACAGACACTTTGACTTGTATTTTTTGGGAAATTGTGAATTAGCACCAATCCTATAATATCTCACTTGCTTGGGTGACGCTGCTGGATGCCACAGACCTGGCCATATGGATGACTTTGGGGTAACACGTAAAGGCATCCAAGCCCAGCTAATGGGCCATACACAGGATTAAATAATGAAGATTTCATCTTAATGTAGGAGGGACTTGAGGAAGCCCCTAAAGCAGTATTTACCACTTTAACATATGATTTTTCTTCCAGTACTCTGATGTTTCTTTCCATGTAGCCAACAAATATGTAGTGCTTGTTCTGCAGCACAGGGAATGTGGGGAAATGGAGAGCTTCACTCTTTAAAAATTAACTGGTTTTGTGTGTGTGTTGAGGGTGTGGGCATGCCTGTCCTGAGAACAGCTCTCAGAAATCAGTCCTCTCTTCCACCTTCTTCTTGAGAGCGTCTCTTCTTATCTCTGTTGTTGCATGTATACCCCAGGCTCTCCAGCCCACAAGCTTCTGGCCAAGTCTCTTGCCTCCACTTAGTGCTGGGGTACAGTTCTGCACTATCACATTTGGCCTTTCCTGTCGGCTTTGGGGCTTGAACTCCAGTGGTCAGGCTTTTATTCACTGAAAAATCTATAGGATTTACTTAGGAGGGGTGCAGAGTCTAATGCCAGAGAACAATGCTGCCACCTCATTATGAAAATTAACAAATGCAAGGGGCAAGTTCTTCAGAGAAAGCCATGTAAACAGACAAACATCTGCTAGCATAGTTTTTAAAAGCAGAATGCTTTTAAAAGTATGGAACCTCTTGGTCATGTTATCTTGACAGAGTGTATTTTGATCAGTGTTTTCATAAACAAATGCTAATTTTTTAATGTTAAATAATCATTACATAGACAGCTATTCCTCTCTGCAAATCTGTTTCTACTTTGTATTCTGAATATTCAGTTAATACTCAATTTTCTTGCTCATTTATTATTACAAAATGAATGGGTAAAAAGTTAATAAATTAAACATGAGTAAGATACAAATTATAAGCAGGTGGAAACCGAGTTTATCTTAATAAATTGAGTTAAAATAACCGGTAAATTAGAGGGACATTTGCTCACCAGTGATGATGTAAAAGACACCTTCAGCAAGCTAGTCTCTGTAATCTTGACTAAGATTTCTCCAAGTGTTTCCTCTTTTCATTTTCATGTGTGTGTGGTGTGTATGTGTGCATGTTTTGCATGAGTGAGCACGGGTGTGTTGTCTGTGCACATGTGTGTGGGGAGGCATGAGACAGATGTCAGGAATCATCCTCACTCTTCTACCTTCTTCATTGAGCACTGAAGCAGGAACACTAAATCAAATCTAGAGCTTGTCAATATGGCTAGTCTCACTACCTAGTTTGCTCTGGGGATCCACTGTCTCTGCCTTCCAAGGCTGGAATTATAGATGGGATGCCATACCCATCTACCGTTTTATGTGGATTCTAGGGAACCAAACTCCAGGCTTCATGTCTGCATGGCAAATGCTTTAATCACTAAGCTGTCTTCCCAGCTGACCTTCTCCAAATTTATAAAGTGACACTCCATGGTATTTGAATCCACAAAGAAAACCAAACATTTTGTCGTAAAGAATCTGTTGACATTTAACTTCTATAGGCTTATTTTATGCTTTCTTATCTGCATGAAAACATTTATTCATTAAAAACACAGGAGAAGAACTAGAACTGTAATATCTGAATGAAGGAAATTTCAATGACCATTAAATCATTTTTACTTAATAATCAGGTAAATCTTCAATGAGGAGGGCAAAAGAACACAAAATATAAGTTAAATTTTTAAACCTGAATCTCTAACTTTTATACCTCCCTGGGTTACAAAATCAGACCAGTAAAATAGAACTGGGCTTAGCTAGTTAATGACACTTGATAGCTAGATTTTCGTTCTAGCTTTAAGTGAACAAGGAGGTAAAGAATGGCCAGTTTCCAGTTTCTGTTGAGATACCTGCCTGGGGGTGAGGGTGTATTAAGGGTATGACAGAAAAGAAAATTGATCAAAATAATAATGATAAAGGGCTAGAGAGATGGGTCAATGGTTAAGAACACTGGTTGTTCTTGTAGACGACCTGGGTTTGAAATCCCAGCTCCTACATGGTGGCTAACAATTGTTCGTAATTCAAGTTCCAGGGATCCAATGCCCTCTTTTGTCCTCTAAGGGTGGACTAACACACATGCAGGCCTAACACCATACACATCAAATAAAAATAAAAAACTTAAGAAAAAACAATGATAATGCACATATCCAGGATATTACAGCTTCTAAAAAGGGATCACACAGTTCCTCTTTGCTCTTAAACAGCTATTTCATGACACAGGCAGAGCAGACCATATTCTTGGTTTAGAAGAAAGGGAAAGATGACCTAAAAAGCTAAAAATGCTCTAAAAATGGCCAAGCTAGGTTGGAAACTGACTTGGTCTTATGATTCACTCTGAGTTACAGACAGTTGTTAGCTGCCATGTGGGTGCTGGGAATTGAACTCAGGTCTTCTGCAAGTGCTCTTAACTGCTGAGCCACCTCCCCAGCCGCAACAAGGTGAATCTGTACTTGTCTTTTAACAGGTACAGCCTGATGGGTCTGCCTGGAGGCTGCTCTCTGGTCCCTGAAAAAGTACATTCACTTCCCACTGACTTTATACTCAAGAGTCTAAGCATTTCTGTCTAAAGTGATTGAGCAGGATTCTCCACTTTTACAAGACAGAAAACATGCATACTTTCTCCAGTATAAGTATATTCCTCACACACCATTGTAAAATTTCCATTCACATTTAATATTTCAACAAATTGGAGTTCACCTTTCATAGAAATGAGTTTGAGCAGTTAATGGTTGCTGGGGAGAGGAGGGGCATTTTCTTCAGAGGTGTAGCCAGTGTTAAGTCGTCCATGCTCCCCACTCAAGCTCCTGTAAACAGCCCTGATTAAACAAGCGTCACAAAAGATAAAACTTAAGTAAAACATGAGTTTGCTCTGGCCAGGGTCAGTATGTGTCATGAGAAGGAAGGATCTGCACTGGGCCTGACCTTCTTAGATACCCTTCCTTGTCCCTCCACACTTTGGGATTATGCTGTTCAGACTTACAGTTCATAGAAGTGCCTGTCTATACATTGGATTTTATTTTTTTTTTTTATTTGGTATTAGAATGTAAATCAATTACTAGACTGAGTCCAGCACTGTTTCAGTTTTTAATTTTGAGCCATGCATTCTTGATGAACTAAGCAGAATACTGATTTCCATTCTGGCCTGGGCTCTGCATCTCTCTGCATGCAAGGAACAGACCATTTGGACCAGGAATCAGCTCCAAGAGTCTCAGGGTCCAACAGCACTTGAACAGAGCCATTTTCTTCTCCCTGAGTACTCAGCCTTCCAACCCTGGCCAGTTAAGACTGTCTCTTCCATTCTAGCTGCCAGAAGGAAGCCTCCTTTCCCCTTCTCTGTCCCAGGATCCAGCAGTTGGGGAAAGGAGCTTGAGTATCCTCTAGTCACCTCTGGAGGGAGAATTCCAGCACTAGTTGCCAGAATGCCCCAACAGGCTGCTAGTCATGTCCCGCCAGGGCAGTCTGTGTCTTCTGGGACTAGGTGACTCTGGATATTGGGAAATCTTTCTTTTTCCTGCCCTAAAATTTTCTCCTCTGTAACACCTCTCTCACAATCCTAACTCGGACCTTAAGAGTCCAAGATTAACACCTTCCTTCCTAATGACTCAGCCTGACAAGCACTGATATACAGCAGCCACAGACGGTCTCTAGGTCCATTGCTTCAACTTTCTTATGATAAAGGAACTGAGCAGACCTGCAAGAGACATAGGCACTTTCAGATTTTGATATTCCTGGTTTTGCAGATTTCCAAGCCTTTTTTCTAATAAAGCACACCCAGGCCCAAAGGAAAATTAAAACTGCGTATGTAAACATTCCTAAGGTAAAGGTCAACACAGATCTCCAAGGTCCATAACTCTATTTACTGTTCACACAGCCATCCTTAGTTTTAAAGGAATAAAATGTTAATAAAGTGTGTTCATGGAATCCCCGCCATAATTTGCAGGAATATTTGATCAGAGAAAAGCAAGCCTCCATGTTGCTTGGCTAGAATGACTGGTTTCCTGGCAGGACAGAACTTCATCAGGACCCCTGCTCTGTGCAGGCAGCAGTGACTCCCGTGCTACTTCAGGCCAGAGCAAAGCATAGCATGTGGAATGGGGCCCTGCCTCCTGCCATGCTTCCTAAAGTCTTCTCCATCTCACTGGTAGGCATTTCCAGTGGGCACCATGTTTCCTTCATCAAATCCATGGAAGCCACGTCCCACTGCTCACACCAGATGCTGCACAGGGGTGACATGCCAAGAATCTGGCCCTGGGTTGTACAATAGGAAGATCCACCAACCAGTGATGAGAAAAGGGTTTCAAATAGTGGTTCATGTGCAATGTTTAAAAACAGGTCTGAATGTATGACATCATCACACCATCAGTCTTGACATTATCAGTGAAAGGGAGAGAAATATACTTGGAATGTTTTAGAATTCTTTTAGCTAGCTAACAGAACTTTGTGCAATAACAGAAATGTCTGTTGTGGAGATTAATACAGAGACTTACAATTGGTCAAAGGGAAGAGAATATCTTGACTATGGAGTGCTTACCCTAAATGGGACATCTAGATTACAGTCCCTCTCTTCATCACTTAGGGAACATTGCCAAAGAGAGGTGAAGACTCTAAGAGTCAGTAAGCAAGGACTGCTGTGAAACAGTGTCTTTTGGAAACAACAGGGCTGTTGTAGTCATGAACTTAGAGCAGCTGGGGTTGCTTACACAAGACCTCTTAAGACCAAGCTAGTGAACATTCCAGCAGGGATAGGAGAAGGACTCATGAACCCCCCAACTCTAGCTGAGGAGCTACTGGCAGCTGAGGGCTCCTGGGAACAGACAGTTTTCTTCCGGAGTGTGGCCCCTGGTAGGTTACACATGCTCCAGTGGCTAGCCCTACACAAATGGACTCAGTGGGTTATAAAAAATTAATTCATTCAAAGAAATGCCCTTTCTGTGTTGGTCATTATGGTTACCAACATGTGGCTGATGAGCACTGGATATGACCCAGTGTGACCGAAGAGCTCAGCTGTTACTTTTACTTTAACTTAGGGCACTTAATTTTCATGCCCACAGGGGCTAGTGGCTCCCATGTGGGACATGCTGTATTTGTTGATGGTCTGACCCTAACATTCATTTGGAAGCTGATACCTCCTGGCTCAGGTAGAAACTAGGTCTTAGGGTTATGAAATAAATCTCAAAAAAATGGAG
Source organism: Eospalax fontanierii (assembly GCA_035773235.1). Lineage (NCBI taxonomy): Eukaryota > Metazoa > Chordata > Mammalia > Rodentia > Spalacidae > Eospalax > Eospalax fontanierii. Next base: position 62,964,435 of record CM069540.1, on the reverse strand, counting down.
ACCTTTATTCTTGAGGACACCATGGGTCACCGTAGATCCTATAAAGCAGGGTCAAGTGCATGGCCTGAGCCATTCCTCTTCAGGCATAAGTCCTCTCGCAGGCAAGTTTAGATTAGTTCAGGCAATGAGTCTGTTGTCTATGGACATCTGTAGCTCTGCTTGTGCTACTTTCTCTGGCTGGTTCTGTTTCCTCCAGACCTGAGCTTAGAGGATACCTCCCGAGAAAGGCCTCCCCTAAACACCCAGGTGCAGATTTTGACTTCTTTTGAGGGATGACAGTTTTCAGAAAGCTGTAATTTGTGTGGGGGATGAATCATGCTCACTGTAGAAGAAGGATAGTTAGTTACTGGGTCCATCTGGCCACTCTTCAAACATCATCAGCTTAACTCAGTGGGAGTCCCCTGAGAGTATCAAGTTATTTCTGAGCAAAGAGTTCAAGGCCTTGGCATCCCTCCTCATCCCTGGGGAAGAGCAAGGTATGCTATTCCAATCTTAAAAAGAGGCAACTTGGTACCCAAATGCCCTGTAATACTAGTGTACCAGGTGAAAAGTGAGGGCACTTCCAATAGTACTCCTCTTTCCTCCCTGAGAAGCCCAGGAAGATATTTGTACCCTGGCCTGTGGCCACAGGAAGGAGGTGACCCCTCTGTCTAGGCCACATCTCTCCTGTTCCTCTGGGCCATATCTGTGGGGCCTTTTCTTGACTGTTGAGTGATTGGGGGAGGGGAGTGGGCCTTTTCTTGACTGTTGAGTGATTGGGGGAGGGGAGCGGGCCTTTTCTTGACTGTTGAGTGATTGGGGGAGGGGAGCGGGCCTGTTCTTGACTGTTGAGTGATTGGGGGGGGGGAGGGGGCCTTTTCTTGGGTGTTGAGTGGGTGGGGGAGGGGAGCGGGCCTTTTCTTGACTGTTGAGTGATTGGGGGAGGGGAGCGGGCCTTTTCTTGACTGTTGAGTGATTGGGGGAGGGGAGTGGGCCTTTTCCTGACTGTTGAGTGATTGGGGGAGGGGAGCGGGCAGTGCTAACCCTGGGCAGGTGTATAAGAAAGCAGGCTGAGCACAGGTCAGAGGAGCAAGTTAGTTAGCAGCACTCCTCCACAGTCTGCTCTCTGAGTTCCTGCCCTGAGTTCCTTCCTTGATGATGGACTGTGCTGTAAGCCAAAGAAACTCTTTCTTCCTAAGTTGGTTTTGATCAGGTTTTATCACAGCAATCAAAGTAACTAGAACCTGAGCTTAGCAGTTACACCTTGCCAAATGCTACACAACCAGAGGCCCGAAGCAGTGAAGCCAAAATGGTCATGGGCTGAAACCTCTAAAACTGTGAGCCCAAACAAACCTTTCTTTTTTATAATATGATCATCTCAGATACCTGTCACAGTAATAGAAAGCTGACTAACACAATTCATAAGCAAGCCATCCCTGAGAGCTCTGAAGTTCACCTGCTGTCCCTGAGTTCCAAGTCAAGGCCTTCATAATCTCTGATATCCTTCATGTTGGTAGCAAAGAGGAGTAAAAGAGATTGGTATTTATAATGCCTTCCCTCTACCTGGACATTAACGTTGAAAACAATACAAAGAAGCAGAAAACCAACCAACCAACCAACCAAAAATTCATACAGAGGCCTATTACCCAGAAGCAACTGAACCTAACATCTTCTATTTCTCCTGGGTTTATTTGTTCATTTTTCCGTTTTTAGGGTTTTGCAGTTCTCCTTTACATGACAAGAAGTTTATGTTACAGGTACATTAGTTTTTCATGCATGCTTGGTTTGTGTTTTTGAGACAGGGTCTTGCTATGTAGCTGTAGGATGAATTTAGCTGGAATTTCTCTCTGTATTTTGCTATTGAGTCATTCAGCAGTAAGATCCGCCCTCTGGCCAATAAGGGACTGGAGGAGGCAGGCAGATGAGAAAGAGGAAAAGTAAGTGGAAAGGGAACTGCAGTGGCAGCCAATCTTGGAAACAAAGTCCCCAGGAGCCGCGAGCAAGGAGAGCACCGCCATACAGGCGGCAGCACAGGCCGGGAGCGACGAACTTGGGGACAGAACTTAGTGTGGGCTTACCAAGGCCGGTGCCATCTTGCCAGGGGTGCCGATCGGCTTCTCCAAATACTAGGTATCTTCTCCACCCCTCCATGCAGGGAGGCCTCTGTAAGTCGACCCCAAATAAAATAAATCCTCTAATTAGAGGGTGTCCTCTCGGTTCTGTTCACCCCAGTTGGGACCAGAGGGCAGGACCAAACCCTGCCCACCAAAGCATCTGAAAATCTTTGCAACAGTAGCCCTACCTGGGCTGGAACTCACTATAAGGCTCAGACTGGCCTCAAACCTATGATGATACTCCTAGCCTTTGCCTCCCCAGTGCTAGGATCACAGACATGCACCACCATGCCCAGGACACATTTTTTAGCTTAATATGCATACAAATATCTCCCCTTGTCACTCAACTTCATGTTAAAAACAACCTGCAGGACTGGAGAGATGGAACTTCAGAGACACTCAGCTGTTAGGGAATGGCTCGCAGTGTGATCCATATGTCAGTGATCTTGATTAGTTTGAGTGTAACATGCTTGTTCACAGAGGTATTTTCTGGGACATCTGTGTGATAAGACTGTATTTGCATATGGATTGTGTTAGCTTTTTGTTCCTATGACAAGTATCTGAGATGCGCATCTTAAAAAGAAGAAAGGTATGCATGAGCTCACAGTTTTAGAGGCTCTAGTTCATGGTAAAGTGCTTTCTTTCCAAGTATGGGGACCTGAGTTCAATCCCTAGCATCTATGTAATGGCCAGGTGCTGTCGTATTCACCTGTAATCCCAGTACTGGGGGAAGTTGGGAGGAGAGCCTAGCCTAATCAGTGAGCTCAGTTACTCACTGAGACACCCTTTCTCAGATAATAAAATGGAAAGAGCCTGGGGAAGACACTTGACATCAACTTCCAGCTTCTACCCATATGTGCACACCTGCATGCCCACACATACACAAACATGCACACACACATGCTGAAAGACAATTTAACATTATAGTTTGTGGATAAAATATCACAAGTTCCTAACTTGTAGGCTGTTTTTCAGTTTTTCATTATCATACATAACATTTCCGTGAGGACACATGCATAAAGGCTTATTTGACTTAACCAAGGTGGTTCTTGGCTTATTGAAAAGCAAGATTCTCCATTTAGATCTTAAGGCTGCCTCTGAGCTTCTCTGCCTCAACCCAGGCAGGGCAGACCATGGCTCCCTTCCTCACCAGGCTGCTGACTTTTACATGTTTGTGCTGTGCCCTTCCTTCCTTCTGCGTGGTTCAGTTACCACCTGTGAAGTGAAAGGCTTCCTTCAGCCCTGCTGTTACAAAGAGACCACAGGGGTCTGCCTTCTTTTCACACTGGCCTTCCAGGTGTTGATTCAGTGAGTGAGGAGGTCACTTCCCCTTCCCTGACTTCCGTAGAAAAAAAGGCCTAGGAAGAATTTCAGAGAAAGGTGTTCCTAAGTTTAGAGGCTATCTGGGAAACAGTTTTTTACCTGACTGAGCAAAAGCTTGATGCTACACTTCAGTGACATACCTGTGGTAAGACATCTATTCTATTGTCACACATTCTCACATAAATTAAAAACACAAATTAGAATGACCCCCATGGAGGGCAAGTGTATAAAATCCACTTTCAAATTCTGAAATGTACATATTTGCTGACAAACAAGTTGAGAATTTACTCCACATGCAGACCCGCCCGTTCTCGGGCACAATGCACAAGAAAAGTAGTCTTGCCAGCTATGGCCCGAAGCAGGCGAGACTGATAGAGGGACGAAATATCCAACTGGTATTTAAGCTGTTAACCGCTCCTGTCCTCTAGATGTTATTTCTGGCAGGAGACTTGTCCAAGAAAATCTTCAGGACATTGGAGACAAATTACAAGGTGGTGACAGCTGCACCAATAAGAAGTACAAGCCTCTGCCTGCCAGGGAAACTGGAGGCAGGAGAAGAAGCCAGACAAAGGAAGTGTGTGAAAGGGGCATGTGGGACGATGGGCTTGACCAAAGAGGGAAGGCTAAAGTCCACTGCGGGATGAAAATGCCATGGAAATGGCCCATCTACCCCTAGGCCAACAGTCACTGACCCAAAGCACAAAGCTATTTAACATACACCGATACCAAAAATATCATCTGGGCTGTACTAAAATTTTACCTGGCATAATTTATAAATAAACACAGTCAGCTCTCTATAGTCATGGTTCTGTACCTGCGAACTCAAGACTGTGAATTGAAATTACTATTTTTTTAATATTATGGCTGGAGGTGGTGGAGCACACCATTAGTCCCAGCACTCAGAGGCACGCAGATCTTTGTGAGTTAGAGGCCAGCCTGGACTACAGTGAGTTCCAGGCCAGTCTCAAAAAAACAAGAAAAACGTATTATGCCTGTGACAGCATCATTGCACACAAACTCACAGAGGCTCGGACTGCATATAAAGACTTGTACAAGATCAAGCCAACCAAAATTCCAGGTGGGATTGAGGACTGGTGAATATTTTTTCTAAATGCTTTTTGATTACAGAAGTGGGAACAATGGGTTAAAAATACTTATTTGTAACAGAAAATATAAAAATTAGATCAACCGTTTTTAAAATATTTTATTATTGTTTTTATGTGTATGAGTGTACTGCCTACATGTATGTAAGTCCATCCATGTTGTGCAATGCCCATGGAGGTCAGAAGAGGGTGTGGATCCACTGCAACTAGAGTTACAGATGGCTGTTAGCAGGCATGTGGGTGCTAGGAACCAAACCTAGGTCCTCTTTGAGAACAGCCAGTGCTTTTAACTGCTGAGCCATCTCTTCAGTTCCAAGACCAACCATTTTTAATCATACAGTAACTGTGCACGTAAGAACTGATATTGTTCTAGCTCTTCTAAGTAGTATGCTAATCCTATATGGGAAATACACTGAAAAGCATCACTGAAACTATGAGATTGTAGTTAATTCAGACAACTTATATTTTGTCTAAATAAAATCAAGACTAGACTGTATTTAAGGGTTTAATAGGGATGTAGCATGGGCAGATTCTGTGTTGATCTTGTTATTCTCAGGTTTACATGAGTTGACTTCATATTGGACCATTTTGTGGTCTGAGTCAAGAAGGCTCCCATGTAAAAGAGTCTCTTTCATGTTCAAATTTGTTACCTTGGAAAGGTAATCAAGAGAATAATTATTTGGAATATTTCAAATGCAATATCAAAAACTTTCAATAGGAAATAAGGTGGCTTTCAGTAAACTGCTTGCCTTGTAAGCATGAGGACCTGAGTTTCATTTCCAGAATTCATGTTTAAAAAAAAGTGGGTGCATGCTTGTAATCCTATCACTGGAGAGGCAGAGACTCTGGGCTTACTGGTCAGCTAGTCTAGCCTACTTGGTGAGTTCCAGGCCACTGAGACCCTGTCTCAGACAGATAGATAGATAGACAGTACCTGAGGAATGATGCTGGAGATTTTCCTTTGACTCTATACATGGGCACACATGTGTGCCCACATATATGAACACACAGACACACACACACACACACACACACACACACACATGGAATAAGGCAGCCCATATGATTTATTTGCAGAAGAATTTATCTTAGGAAGATGGAAACAGCAGAAATGAGGCCACAGTTTACTGAGAATGAATTCATGTCTGTGTCCAGGGGCTTAAGAAACAAGTTCTCTCATATGAGCTGTCTGTTCCCTTACTTGCCTCTGAGAGGACATTTCTCAGAACAGTTTCCAACAAACATATAACCATGAGAGAAGTCTACAGCTTCAGTCCCAGAAACCAAAGACAGAATCTTTAAATTATGTAACTATGACCTGGTTTTAAGTCAAACAGTAGATTTGTGCTTTGTACAACTTTTGCTAAAATAAAACTTTGGTATGTGTAAATGCATGTGTGTCATATGTCTATGAGTGTGTGGTTTTGGAGGCCAGGGGACAACCTCAGGTATCATTCTGCAAGAGTCATACAACTTGTTTTTCAGAAAGGCTCTTTCATTGGCCTGGGATTCGCCAAACAGGTTAGGCTAGCTAGCCAGTGAGTCCTAGGGGTTTCTCCCCATCAGTGCTAGATTATATGTGTATCCTAAGATGCCTGGCTTTTTGACCTGGGTTCTGGGCTTGAATTCAGGTCCTCTTTACTGACTGAGCTAACCCCTCAGTAAAAACTGTTTTGGGCAAACTAATCACACAGAGAAACCAAAGCACAAGCATTCTTAATTTTTCTAAGCTTAAAATTTACATATATGCAAATACTGGCAATCCTAGTTAGAAATGGAAATTCTTTAATAAAAACACAAAACAAAACAAAAACAAGGACCAGACCCCAAATCATTTGCATATAAAGTCAAAAAGAAAGGCCAGGTTGACAGTATTCCTGTCATTACAAGTTCATAAAAGTGCACTGGTCCAACCCATCTAGAAATGTGTAGGATCCAAATTTGTTTCTCCTTACTTTTGCCTGGACTAAGTACAACGCTGTTTCCTAGCTTACATGTTTATCATGTAGCTGAGAAACAAACAATAGATACTGACGATGATTTTGGGCTGAGGCAACTGTATGTGATTATGTGTCACAGCACAAAATTCTACAGGAAATAAAACTCTACCAGCTCTAATTCCTTCCTCATAAGTACTAATTGTGCCATGGTGTCATGTCCTGCTCTTGTGGTAACTTCAGGCCTGATACAAGCATGGATTATTATATCTTTAAAAACCTTCACAGAGATTAGAAAGCTGTAGAAAAATACCACTGGGGGTTAAAAACAGCTTTCTGGAATTGTTCTAATGGACAAATAATGCTTTGCTTTCTTTGACAGCTGTTCAATAGCTGAACACAGCTGGGGGGAGAGCTGGCCACCAAGGGACTCTCATTTGGTTCCCTACCAGGTTTTCTTTTCCAGAATGCTTTCCAACATTCAATCTTATATATCTTAGGCACGTTAAAAAAGATGGTTTTATTTTAATTTGTTTCCATCATACTCTATCCATGTTAGATACAATAGTCTATGGATTTAAAGGATTTAACTCTTCAACTCTCTTAAACTAGCTGAATACAACTGGAGATGCTGATGACTGGCTGTTACCTTCAAGATACTGCACTCACTCAAACACCTGGATCCCCAGTTGGTACTACCAGTTACTATTACCAAACTTGATAGCTAACTATTGATGTTTCAAATAGCAAGCACACAGCAAGGAAGCTGCCTACCAAATGACTTCACAGAATAAGGGTGTTCTCAGAAATTCACTTCCATATCTAGTCTTCAGGCTTGAGACAGCGCTTGACCTCAGGATGGACTTAGCTATATCAGCTGTCGGAGACTGGTGGAAAAAGTTTCCATTTGCAGTGAAAATTATACCCCTCCTAAGGCAGCAATACTCTTAAGAGATGCCCGGTGTGTTCGCTGCCTTGGGAAACAGGCCTATCCAAGAAGCCAGCTCATAACACTCTTGTTGTGCCACACTGAATCTGAAAAGGACAGTTAGTTACATAATTCACAATATCTGAATGGTGTCAAGCTACAATAGCCCTTTGCATATATTTCTAAAAGGGAACAGTTTTGTGAAACCGTGGTATCTGTTAGTCTCTGTGTTATGATTATACTTATATTAAGTGGGAAGTAATATAGTTGAAAGAATACTATGCTAGAACTACTCCAGTGGTATACAAATGCATAGTCTACTTTTAACAATTAAAAAAACTCCAACAGTGCAGTTTAAAAAAGTCTGTACATCTTTACATCTTTAATCCCAGCATTCTTGAGGCAGAGGCACTCAGGATCTCCGTGAGATCGAGGCCAGCCTGGTCTACACAGTGAGTTCGAGGCCAGCTGGGGCTCCAGGGAAACCTTGTCTCAAAAAGAACAAACAAACAACAAGAACAACAACGAAAAGAGCCATCTGCTTGCCAGGAAAGTTTCTCTCAACACTACTAAGAATACATGAATGAAAAAGTCCACACAGTACATAAGTCATTTCAAAATGGAGCATCATAAATGGAAAGGATGGTGGCTAGCCAATTTTACAAGAGAGCAAGCATGTGACTTTATAACTCCTGAATTTCACAGCAAGCCAACTGAAAGACTTTGAGGTAAATCAGTCATCACATTCACCCCCAAATGTGGACCACATGAGATGGAGATGAACATGCAGCATGAGGACTGAACAGCAGGAGACAGAACGCCAAGGCATCTCCTGTCTCGTATCCAACTGACACCCAATTTGCCCTCTTCTCCACCTTCTCCTCAGGAAGGTGAGGTGAGGTAAGCTGAGGCTAGTCCACTTTAAACAGAGTGTGAATGGGAGCCAATTCTAGAGCTATTAAGTCTTTCAACTCTCAACCCTCATAAGAGGTCTATCTTATTTCTCTTTGGGAAAAATATTCTTCATAGTGTTTTCCTATAACATGAAATAAGACTATCCCACACTTTAATGTTATTCACTCGATAGCTGGCCATCTCTAGAAATTATTAGAACATTTCTGTCGAACCCCTGGTCTCCTGCCCTTATAGGCTGTCATGTATATCCCGCTAGAATTTACTGTTGGTAATTCAGTGCTGGCAATTCACACACATCCACCCAAGGCAAGTCTAGAAGTTCTCTCCCTACTGACATAATTTACTTAGCCACCAGACATTATTAAAATGTGAGGATGACGGAGGAAAAAAAGAAGAATCCACATAAACCAAATAAACAAACCTACCAAATCACCCCACTGATGTTCCTGCTGTAACGAGAAGAACCACAACTGAGTGTCCACATGGCAATGACTCCTTATATCCAATGTGGGCACCTTACATCTGAGGATTCAGAACAAAATGGAAGAAGGCAATTTAAGTGACAGGGCTTGAGAGAAACTCGAAGCCCCTCACACAGCAAATGATAAATAACTAATGGCAATAACTGGTTAAAGCAACACGGTCTGGGAAGACAGCTCAGTCAGTAAAGCACTTGCCATGCAGCCTGAGGGCCTGACTTTGAGTCCCAGAACCCATGTAAGAGTTCTGGGCATGGGGTCACGCACCTGGAATCCCAGCACTGGGGAGATGGAGACAGGCAGGTTCCTGGGCTCACTGGTCAGCCAGCCTAGCTTATTCTGTGAGGTCCCGGCCAGTGCGAGACTGTCTCAAAAAACAAGGTGGGAGGTCCCTGAAGACTACCACTTGATACTCGATGGTGTCCTCTGGCCTTCCGCACGTGCACACACGCGCGCACACACACACACAATTTGATGAGCTCCCTGCTCTTTTTTCCCTCCCTTTATAGCTGGTAGAGTTCCGAGTTGTCTTTCTTGAAAAATCTATTCTATACACAAAAAACACTATCTATAATTTCCAACTGATCATCCCAAAGGACACACAGAAGTCTAAAAAGCACCCCAGAGCAACCTGACGTAGAAGCCTTCTGATTTTCATGACTGCTCTTCTTCTAGTCTTGCTCTGCAGTGGGACAAACTGTTTTCAGTGGCTGACCTTCAGTGAATATCTCTAAAACTTCAATCTATATTAGAAAGTTTTTCCATTTGTTGCTCTCACATGGTTTATGAAATATTTAATTAAAGCATCTAATTACCAATGAGTTCAACCGGTGATAACACTTTAAGAACAAAACTGATTCTCTGGATGCAGCCCTGAACCCTGGAGGGCAGGTGGTTCCAGCAAGATTGAAGGGCTCTGCTGGCTATGTGTTCTGTTGCCATGGATACCATCCCAGTCCCGTCTGGTTACTGGCTGATCTAGCAAGCTGGGAATGCTCATCACACCTGAAAACAACATGGAGTAAACAAAAAGTGAACATCTGCTTTATAGCGTAAGGCACTCGTGTCTTTCAAGGGATTTCCCCCTCTGCTCAAGTCTCCCAGTGGGTAACTGCCCTTGTTTTATTAGTAGGATAATCTTACTAACAATTACTAAAAAGTTTTTTACTAATTTCTGAGCACCTGTCTCTCTTTCCTTGACTATCATGCTGATTTTCTGCTTTTTTCTCCTTTATTTCCATGGATCCCAAAGAAAGCCATGGCTTAGGCAAATGGAATTAAAAAGAGAAAAATATATTACAGGATCATGATTTTGACAATATAGTAAAATAATTCTATCTATAACAGACCCAAGTTTTCATTATATCATCATTCTAAGAGAAAATGTTTAGTAGCAGATCTAGTTCATAGGTAATATGGGGTTTGTTGCAGTACCATACAATATATTACAGAAAGAACTTATCTTAAACACTGGACTTTCAAGAACAATTTATTTTTTACTTTATGTGTGTGTGACTGAATGTATGTATGTGTATCACATGAGTACAGGTGTCCATGGAGGCCAGAAGAGGGTACCAGATCCCTGGGAACTGAAGTTAAAAATGATTGTGGGCTACCTAATATGGGTGCTAGGAGCCAAACTGTAACCTCTGGGAGAGCAGCAAGTGCTAGTAATCACCAAGTCAGCGCTCCAGCCCTAGTGGGACTTATTAAATTAGCAAGAAGTTTAACTCAAACGTAGATTAAATCACAAAACGTATTTATTTATGAGACTTAAAATACAAAGGCCTAGCACTGGAATGGTCTGGAATTCTTGCTTTGGTTATACATCCTCCAGCCAGCCTGTCTCTCCACCATACTCTGAAATATCTGCTCCCTCCACCTCACCCCACAGCATCTCTGACTGTCCAGGTAGGGCTCTGCCTGAGCCCCAGCTTTCTCCTACTCTTTCCTGTCTTCTCTGTGGGTTCTAACCTCAGCACCCTTCAAGGCTCACCTCCTTTCTAGGACATTCTGTGCACCCCAGCATTGCACCCCAAACATGTCTAGCCTAGGCTGGGATGTTTCACACCACGGTAGAGCTCAAAGTATCATTCACAGAAGCTTACTTGTTTTGTGGGAGCCATGCAGTAGAATTCAGCTTTGATACCGGACAAATCCTGGGGTGCATGTCCCATTTCTTTTATAATCTCCGCATTACACGATTGTCTTTACCCCTGACAGTGCCTGGGTCCCATGTCCAACTGGGCCAGGAAGTGATGGTTGGTGGGGGTGGGGAGATACTGACTACTTTGCTCTGACCTGGGCCAAGATGTAGCATTCAGGGAAGAGAAACTACTCTACGATTCATCATTCTATCTTCTCATACTCACTTCCTACTTATTATTTTGTATGTGTGCATGTTCATGTGTGTAAATGTGTGCACATCCATGCCAAAACATGTGTGTAGGTCAGAGGACAACCTCAGGTCTAGGTCCTCACCTTCCACCTTGTTTTGAGACAGGGTCTCATTGCTACTCTGTAGGTCCAGCTAGCTGACCCAAGAACTTCTGGAGACTCTCCTGTCTCTGTACTCTACCTCCCTGTAGGCAGGCCGGGATTATAGATGTGCCCCACTGTCTGCATTTATGTGGGGAGATGGCTCAGTGAATAGAGCACCATCATTTCTTTGTTTAAATGTTTTTAGACAGGGTCTTGCTATATAGCCCAGGCTGGGCTTCAACTCCCTACATCCTTGTTTGGCCTTGAACTCATGACCCTTCTAAATCTTCCTCCCAAGTGCTGCAATTGCAAGCATGTACCCCATGCCCAACTCCACACTCAGTTTCCAACAATGATCAATTCCGTCTCCTGCTCTTAAATCACATTTCTGACATCAGCCTAGTATAGCTGAGACGTATCTGTGCGGGAATCACACTGTGAATGTCTTGAGGATGCACAGGATTGAGAAATCAATGATGAACCATTCAGCAAAAGAACCATTTTCCACGGCAGCTGATTATTCTCTAATTTATTTCTTGGGAAAGTTTAGATTCTTCTGCTTTGTACTCTATTAATAACTGGCAAGAGTCACCAGAGACTTATGCTCTCCCTGCCCCTGTGTAATATTCCTTCTTACCCACAGTTAAAATTGGTGAAGTGGGCTTAGTACTTAAGTGTAAGTCACAAGTGGCTGCTTATGTGGGAGCAGAGCGCATACAGTGGGTTGTTATGGGAGCAGAGCGCCCAGAGTGGGCTGTTACCTCTAACGTGTCAGCCAGTGATACCAGTGATCAATTATCTCTCTCCCCTCAAGTACTGATAAAAATGATAGCTAAGGCTGGGGAGATGGTTCAGTTGGTAAAATGCTTACTGCGCACGCATGAGAACCTGAGTTCTGGCCCCCAGAACCTACATAAAGAGCTGAGCATGGTGCCGTGTGCCTTTAATCCCAGTTCTGGGAAGGCAGACACAGGAGGATTCCCTAGGACTCAATGATGAGCAGTCAATCTGAATAAGTGAATTACAAGCCCATTCAGATACCCTATCTCAGAAAACAAGGTGGAGGGAGAGACAGAGGGAGAGAATAGCAACCTCTGTCCTCACATGTGCACACACATAGGTACATGTACACCTACCCACACACATGCATGCACACACACACATATACACACATAAATTATAATTTAAATTTGAACTTTTAGATGAAACATTCAATCTAAGATACTCAGGAAGATCCCTGAGAATTTACATGGTATGTGATCAACAGCTCTGGAGCTGCCATATTAACTGGCTTCAAATCCATCTCTGCCCTTTCTTAGCTGTGCTACACCTACATCAGATAAGCTGCCTGACCACATAGAAATCTAGGGGAATAAGCGACACACCGCCGAGGTCAGAGTCTGGCATGTGCTAAATGCTCACTAGGTGTTGCTACTATTTCCACAAGACAGTAAGAGATGACACCATCGGCCACTCTATCTCAATAAGGAAACTATCAAAATAACTTAGGCAGCAACAACTATGCACTCGTTGCTTAAATCTACCAGGTGTGTCTGCAGCTTTTATTGTCTTAATAATAAATATCCAGATCCAAGTATGGTGGTGAATGCCTGTAATCTCAGCACACAGAAGGCTAAGGCAGGAGGATCATGAGTTTATAGCCAGCCTGGGCTACATAGTTCCAGGACAGGAACTATGACTGATTGTGCCTCAAAACTATCTGGATGAATAGATGGATGGATGAATGTATAGACGGATGGAAAAGATAAATTCTTTGTTTTCCTCAGAAACTATGCTGCTATGAAAAAAAGCAGATGCCTTGGAGTTAACACCTGTTAATATAGCGACACAGATATTCTATGTAAAGTGCCCTTCTCATGAAACAGAACTAGCCTAAGTGCAGGTTTTCTTGAGTGGAAGTTGTGTAGGAGTCTGAGTGCTCCTACTGGGTTGATGTAACTCTACCTTGCTCTACTTACCTTCCTTGATTTCCTCATCTTTTTTTGTCTCTAATCCCTGTCTAGTTCCTGGGATTGTGCAAGCTGATTTGCAAATAGCTCAGGCCTTGGCAAGTATCTCCATTTCAAGTTTGAATGCCTAACAAGAACAGGTATCCCCAGAGCACCAGATTTGGCCACCCTTCATTCCTGCCTCTGACTATCAGAGTAGGGATCAGCAACCACATTCCCATCATGGGGCTTCCGACAGGTACATCATTCTAGGGAACTTTCAAAACACCCCATCAAGAGTGAATTACATCAAAGAACCTGTGGCTCAGAGATTGGGCTATCTGCCCCATCATGCAACCAACAAGCAACACCAGCAAGGCCCCTGCTGCAGTAAGACACCTACTGCCACAGAGACTCAGACATTCCCACAGAGGTACAGGTGGGGTGAGCTCTCAGTACAGGGATGTGAGACAGAGGTCAGGCATCAACAATGCTGGGTTAGGGAAAAGCAAGAGTGGTGTGTTTTGAATAGATACTAGATTCTAAGCTTTAAATGTGAATACTAACTCAAACTGCATATGAAGAGTTAAGAACTGGAAGTCCTGAGCAGTCAGTAATAATGAACAGCTGGAAACTGTAGTAAGAGCTTCATTACTGACTGTCCCTGGTTCTGTTTGGGGTTCTGCTTGGCTCCAGAGGTGACCATCAGGAACAATGAATTTTAAGGATAAATGGTGCAAGATTTTCAGAGAATGCCAGGAACATATGACCCTATGACCTACTGAGAGCATTTAAGATCAAGGGAAGTTAATCTCAGAATAAAGTGAGCCCCACTTGAGGGCCAAGTGGACACAAAGAAAAGAACTGCACTGTGTGTGTGAGACACTACTGAGCTTTACTTGAGGCTTATACTCTGCCTTGCTTTGCAGTCTCATAAAGCAAAATATCTTTATCATTTAAACTAATTTTGAGTCAAGTGTCTTACTAACTCAAGAAAAATCCTGTTGCAGCTTTCCATCACGGACTGGGGAAGGTATTCATGAGGCCCCACCCCTTTCTGAGTACTGTAGAAGTTAATAGGGGAGTCATGTTCCTTCCAGACGTAGTCACCGGTGAGCTGGTCTTGCTCAAGCTAACCCTCCACCCACACTCGTGCAGTGGGCCACATAAGAAAAGAAGATGCGAAAGTAGGAGGGGAATTTGTTGGGAAGAAGGGGTTCAATGGGAAGAGGAGGGAGTTAAAGGACAGTAACAAGGGGAATGTGATCAAAGTTCATCACGTATTTATCTATGCATGACACGGTGAAAGAATACATTTTACAAACAATTTTAAGATCCTGTTGTAGGATACATTTGATTATAAACACTTTATGTGCTTTGGTTGGTACTTGAATGGACCAAATTTTATTACGTGGTGAATTTGCTTACTAAACATTTTCTGCTCAGAATGGCTATATAATGGAAAGCTTGAGTCATTATAGGTAGACTAATTTTAGTATATTGTCAAAATCATATTTTTATCTTTTTATCCCACTTGCTTATCTCATGGCTTTCTTTAGGAGTCATGGAATAGGCAAGTGGAAATAAAGGAGAAAAAGCAGAAATCCCCATGACAGTCAAGGGCAGAGGGCTGACAGGTGCTCAGATTCCAGAAACTCCTCATCATTAGGAAGATCACCCTAAGAAAGAATGAAGCAGTTACAAAGAGAACAATGGATCTAAAGCTTCTCAGTTCATTCTTCCCAGCCCAAATGTGAATGCCACTCACAGGGGGTCTCTTGTTAACTGCTCTGGATTGCCTGGAAAGCATTTGTTCATGTCTGAAACCCCTGTACATACATGATCTCGCTGGAACTTAACAATGTCCCTGCGGAGTGGGGTTCATTACCAGGCAATTGAAATCCAAGAAACTGGAGTGTGATAGTTACCTTCCTTCTCAGGCAAAACACCTCGCTGAAACAACTTAAGGAAAGAGAATTTCACTTTGGCTTGAAGTCGATTAAGGTAGGGAAGGCATGGAAGCTGTGACAGTTCTGTTTGTAGTGGCAGGAGCTGGGCGTGTAGCTTGGTATACAGTTTGATGAAAACAGGAAGCTTGAGCTAGAACTGGAGGAGAATATGAACTTCAAAGCCTACCCCCAGGGACCCACTTCCTACAGCAAGGCTCCCTATCCCAAACATTGCACAGTCTCTTCAAACATGATTCAGGGTTGGAGGTGGAGGTAGGTGTGGCATTTCATATTCAAAGCATAACTAGGATCCCGCAGATATTGAATAATTTCCATGAGTTCACAAATAAAAATGGTGAGGAGCCAGGACTTAGAAAGTTTTGGTCTAACGGCCCTTTTCTCCTTTTACCTGGGGATTCCTACTTTTAGAAAGAACTCTTGCTCTCTGAAAGCGGATGGCCACAGGGGCCTGTTGATCACCTAAGGAGTATTCCTTGGAGGTTGTATGAAACTGGGCGTAGTGGTGATGCCTTCAGCACTTGGGAGGCAGAGGCAGGCGCATCTCTGGGAGCTGAAAGGCAGCTTGGTCTACATAACGAGTTCCAGGATAGCCAGAAAGAGACCTTGTCTCAATAATACCAAAATAAATAAATCAAACCACAAGGCTAAGGAACAGGAGCTCTGGACAGTCTGACAACAGCACATCAAGAGCAGATCTTAAAGGACTGGCTGTGGAAGGACTCCATGAATCCTCTGATTGCTCTACCATTCTTTATCCCCAAGGGCACATGATGAGTACTTGGACTGAAAAGTCAAATTTAGACTGAGAACAGGACCCATTACAAACATATGCATATGTATGTATAAAAACATATTTATTATATAAATATAATTAATACTACAGTATTAGCTAGAGTACATAAAAACAAGGACTAGCACTCGAGGTACTTGCATGTGGTACACAGTTCTTCAGAGACACACCCAAGCAGTGATTCAGTATACTTTTCTGTCTCAGATAGAGTATCTGGATTCCCTGGTGTTTCCTCAGTTTCAGTAATGCTCAGTGGTTCTATTTTTAAACCCATGAGTGTTCTAAAGTTCTCAACACTGAGTGTCAGTTCTAACAGAGATGGTCCATATTCTTCCACAGGACAGATCCTTGTGTGTACCTGTGTTTAGGGCTACTCACTTGGGATTAGGTAACCTCTTAGGGATCTAGTTCCTGGAGAAAACTGATTTTCTTTCCCTCAGCATTCATTGATTGCCTGTAGCTCTTGAGGTGGGACCCAGGGAAATTTCCCCCATCCAAATTGGCATGTCAACTGGTTTTTCCATTATGCAGACTACCATGCCATGGAGATTCCATTGGTCAGCTTTGCTGTCCTGTCTAGAATGCATTCGCTTGCGTTGTCATTCACAGGGTTTCGCACGGACTGGCCAGTGAGTGCCAGGGACGGATCGGTCTCTGCCACCACCTGTCCCCCCATCCCCGGGTGGCACCCCTCGCTCTCGAACGCTCCTCTTGGCCGTCTGCAGGACTATTCTTCCCCCATCCGAGCACTGGACTTGGCTCCTGTGAGAATGCTGACCACTCTACTGCCTGTAATACCATCTTTCCTCCTGGTTCCTAGACCTTGGGCCTGGAGATGCTCATATGAGCCTTTAAAATACTTCTTGGTCAGCTGGGCATAGTGGCACAGGCCTATAATTCTAGCACTCAGGAACTGAGGCAAGAGGATTATAAATTCAATGTCAACCTGAACTATATAGTGAGTTCCAGGTCAGCCTGGATTACATAGTGAGACCCTGTCTCAAAAAGCCTAAAAAATAAAGGAAGCAGTACTATACTGTGGGTTCCATATAGACTCCTGCCCACTGTGGTCACTATCCCCTGCTCTCTGGGGGTACTCCACTTCAGACTCCAGAGTTCTAGCTGGGGTTTGGAATTCTGCTTCCTGTCTATCCAAAGTATTTTCCCCCAGGGAGTTTCTTCTTCCAGATCTATAGTTCCTGACTTTCTAGCATGCACCCAATCCATACAACTGAGAGTCACCCTCATGTCACAGCTCCACTATTATGAGTTTGGCAAGATTATAGTTTCTCTTATGAGTAGTCTAGCTCCACTTTCCCCTTTAGTGAGAAGTAGGACGATTCAAACTTTGGATTTTTGAACATGATGGAAGGAACAGCATCATCTCTTTGCATGCCATTTATTGGCTGATACTCGTTCAGCAGCAACACTGTTCTGGGCATCAGGAGATGGGAGTAACTGATTTACAAAATTTTTGATGGATTAAATGTTGGTAGTTGACACCTAACATTATTAATCTTAGTTTTGTTTATAATCTGCAGGAATAGTTAACTAGAATAACCTAATCCAACAGAATGTTAAGAGATATTTTAAAGTCAAACAAATACTAAGGTGTCAAACCTTGAAAATGACATTTTTCTACTATATTTACAGGGCATTGATGGCTGCTTAGACTGTAGAAAGTGGTGCAAAATATATTTGGAGGAAACATGGGTTAAACAGAGGTTATTTTCTTGATGGTGGTGTCCACTAGGGTAGCATGAGCTGTGGTACCCCAGAGCACCCATCTCAAGGTCAAGGGTATTTCTCTCTTATCACTGAAGTCTCTACAACAATTCATATTCTTTCATATTCTCCCTCTTTCTCAGTCGTATATGCACGAGGGCATGTACAAAGGCTAGAAGAGGATGTCAAGAGTCCTGCTCTACCACTCTCTTAACATATTCCCTTTAGACAAGGTCTGTTACTGAACAGGGAGCTAGGCTGGAGGCCACCAAATCCTAGCAATCCTCCTGTCCCTTCCCTCCCAACCCCCATTAGTGCTGGGGTTATAGATGCTTATGTGGCTGTGCCTGGCTTGTTATGTAAGTGATAGGATTTGAACTCAGGTCCTTATACTTACATAGCAAATGTTCTTATCCAATACACCATCTCCCACCCTTCTTTATTTTTAAATTAATTGTCTTATTTTAAAATACAGGTTCTTGTACATGTTAGTCCTGAATTTCTCAATTCAAACAATCTTTGTGCCTCCCAAGTTGATGGGACCTCAGGTACACGCTGTTATACCTGGCTTAATATCAGAATAGTGTTTGGTTTTGCTCTCTGGATTCTTTTTCTTGGTGGTCAGTTTCTTTGGAGGGAGGAGGTACCAGGTATTGAACTCAGAACCTCATTCATGCTAAGCATAAATGTTACAGCTGAGTTCCTCCTCTAGCCTGCACAACCATTCTGAACATGTCACCTGCCTTTGGAAAATGGCTGAATATACTTTATGCCACAAAACTGTTCCTACAAGGTCAAGTGAGTTCAGAGAACTCCGATGCTTAGGAACACAGCTTCCCAAAGTACCTTTCAAGCTGCATGAATTGTGTTAAATCCTGACTCATGATATGCGTAAAAATAGAATCAGCCTCCTGCACTGAGATGGAAAATCAATATGTATACTCAATATGTACGCTCAAAGGCGCCACCTCATTTAACAGTGCTCTCATCCATCATTTAGGTGAGCATGAATTTGAACTAATAAAAAATTTATATTAAAAGTGACATTTTAAAATAAGTCCTCTGAATAAGTTTGTGAAAAAAGAAAAAATACTTATTATTTTATTTTATGGGTATGAGTGTACTGCCTGCACGTGTAGTATACTTGTTTGTATATTGCCCATGGAAGACAAAAAAGGGTGTCAGATCCCCTGGAACTGAAGTTATGGGTTGTTAGCTATCGTGTGGGTGCTGGGAATTGAACCCAGGTCCTCCGCAAGAGCAGCCAGTGATCTTAACTGCTGAGTCATCTCTCTAACCCCAAGAAAATGTTTTCTAGTAAAAAATAAATGAAATTCCACAGTCATGAAATTCTTCATTTGGAATTTTTGCCAACTTGGTGAACCAATGAGTTTGTTGGGCTTACTTACAGAACCTGGTTGAAGGGTACTTATAGGATTATGAGTGATCCCCCAACAGCTGCACCAAGCAAAGTTTCATCTACCTACCCATCAGGGGTGATGGTCTCAGAGAAACTGCATCATCAGTCCCTCAACAGGATTTTAATTTAAAAATATTCATAAAGACTTTATTTTTAATTCCTCTGTGTGTGTGTGTGTGTGTGTGTGTGTGTGTGTGTGTGTGTGTGTGTGTCCCGTGCCCTTGGAGGCCAGAAGAAGAGGGTGCTGGATCCCCTGAAACTGAACTTATAACTGGTTGTGAGCTGCTTGATGTGGGTGCTGAGATCTGAATTCCAGTCTTCATGATTGAGCAGCAAGTGCTCTTAACTACTGAGCCATCTCTCTAGGCCCCTTAATAGGATTTTTTCAATAGAAGAAAAATAGCATGTTGGCCAAAACATTAAAATTTAAATTAAAATTCAGCATTTTATAAGGACACATTCTCTTGTGCAAAAACAGTGAGAGCTGGAAAAAAGAGAAATGCCAAGCTTGTGTGTTTTGTAGCCTGAAACTGACAAGAGATTCCAGTCTTTTAAAATTTATGCTAGACTCCAGGAAACATTCTTTGTGTATTACATGAACTTTTTGGCAAAAGCAAACAATATGTACAACTGTGCTTTACCTACATTTATAAATGAACTTTATCTTCATCTCCATTAAAATGGAGTAAGTGTGTGGACACTGAAATGACTGTTTCTCTAATATGGATTAAAAAGCGAAGGAGAGGCAAAGAGTATAGCTCGGTGGCAGAGAGCTCACCCAACATGCACGAGGCCCCTGGTTCTGCTCCCCAGCAGGACATTAAAAGATAATGAAGAGGAAGGAGGAAGTTGGACCAAGTTCTTAAGATTGATAATACAATTGGGTTGATTTTTATCGTCTATCAAGACTCAAGTTTCTGACATAGCTAAGCTTTCATTATTTACCATGACCAGTGATGGAAAAAGAATCCTTTAAATCTTGGCAACTGTCCCTAGATTCATACCCAACAATCAGGATCTTACAGCAGGTGCTGTTATGAGTGACAGCTGTGAAATCTGATATACAGTCTAGTCAACAAGACTGTGGTATGAGGCCAGCAAGATGGCTCAGTGGATAAGGGCTCCTAACGCCAAGCCTGATGACTGGAGTTCAGTGACCAACATGGTGGACAGGGGAAACCAACTACCACAAGTTGTCCTCTAATTCCCAACACACACTCACACACACACACACACACACAATTTAAAAAACTAACTGCATAAAAGCAAATTAATAAGTCGATATTGTAGTCTGAAGGAGCAGTAAATGATAATGATTACAAATGGGATGTTCTTCAGAAGCAAGTCTAAGAGAAACCTAGAAACACACACCGTGATGGAAGGCCGCCTGATGCCTCAAAGTGACTAGCTACTGTAAGCACATGCTTTCTGAGGCAAGAGTAGACTAAAAGAGACAGTTTCTTTTTTAAAAGTCAATAAGCAGCTTTATAAACAATATCTATTGTTTCTCACATACAAGAGAGATTAGATTAACACTGACCCAGGACTCAAATATCAGTGGCCACCAGCATATGTGGCTGGGAGTTTGCAAGAGCAAAAGGCAAAGGAAGAAACATTTTCTGTGGGCTGCAAACACGGTTGTCATATAGAATTCTTAGGACCTTAAGATACCACTTTTCAATTTTCCATTTTAACAGTTCTGAAATGGGGTATGTTTTACAGTCCATGTGGGCAGAGGATGTGGTAGTGTCAGTCTAGAAATGTTCCTTTCAAGTCAGGGAAATGTTCAAGTTCTCCAGTTGCTTTCAGTTTTTTCCAAGTATGGTTTTCATTACATTGCCAATAAAATACAAAAGCCTTAGTACACTCACAGGAGAACCTTTTCCCTACTTAATCATATTACATATGTAGTGATCTGACCATGAGGGATCCTACACACCATGTTGGTAAGATACAGATTCTTAGGCCAACAAGATGGCACAGTAGGCCCACCTCAGCACCCACATCAAGCAGCACCACTTCTACCAGAAGTTCAGGCTCCAGAACCCACAGTGGAAGGAGAGAACTGACTCACAAATGTCTTCTGACCTCCACAGATGCACTGAGGCCACATACTGTCTGGATGCAAGAATTAAAGCTGAGCTCCAAGGCATCAGGGACAGCCTGCAAACACGGGGGTCAGCTGGGATGCTCGTACCTTACCTTCTGTTTTCTGAGAGGTCATTATAATTATACATTACAGACACACACATGGTCTGAAAATCTACATAGTGACTTCATAACAGCCACTGTGAAAGAAAATTTTTGTTTAGTACTGTGGCAAGGGTAGGTAGTACCCTAATGGACAGAGGTTTGATAAGAAAAGAAAGGAGCCTCCCCATGCCCAACTCATGTGAGAACATAGGCCAGGAGGAGGATGACACCAGTGTAGCACTGGCTGGCACCCTGACCTTAGACTTCTAGTATCACAAAACCGCAAGAAATGAACGTTTGCTGGCTAAGATAGGAGTTGTAGTCATGTGCGCACATGTGCATACATATTTGTGTGCATACTTGCATTCGAGGTCCCTGGGGTGACATTCCTTAGGTCCATCACCTTTTCTTTTTTTTTTTTTTGAGACACTCTCTTACTGGCTGGAGCTCATCAAGCAGGATAACAGACCAACAAACCCCAGGGATTTCCTGTCCCCATCTACCCCCAGCTCTAGGATTATAAGCACTGGTCATACTATACCCATCTTTTTCACATGAGTTCCGGGGATCAAACTCAAGCACTTTACTAATTAGGACTCCTACCCGCTCCTAGTGTGTAATCTTTTATTACATTAGCTTGAGTGGACAATTTTAACATGTCATCAGAATATCAATTATTTGGATAAGCTAAAGCCACAGCCCTGGACAAGGGGGAGTTCAAGTTCCTGGAGAGATACCCTAGAGGCTGAAGCAAGCACTTTGTTAACTGCTGAATTCACTGTCATATTTGCCCAAATACAAACACCTTTAAGAAAAAGCTTTTAAAGTTCTACTTTTCAGGAAAGATATCCATGAGTTGCCGGGTACACAGAACTCTAGGCCAGCATTGTATTGACTCTCAGCTCTGCCTCTAAAAGTCATGAAACACTAGGAAAGTCGCTCTGCCTCTGAAAGTTTCCCTCTTCTCACACACTGCGGTGGAATCCCTTGAGGACACACTGGGCTGCAAGGAGTAGAAAGCCCACTAGACGGTGGGTTAAACAATAAAGGCCTGCTTTTCTTAAGTAGGAGACGAGCGCTTGCTGGTCAGGCTCAGCTACCCAGTGCTGCCATCCCAAACCATGTGAGACACCGGCTTTCTGGTACTTCCTAATCTAATGTGTCACGTGTTTCGAGCAGGGGACTCATCTACCTTCAGTGCAGGTGGAAAGGCAGGGAAGAGGTGAGCTGCTCCATGGTCTTGCCTCACTCACAGGGCCTGCCTTTTACCAGGAATCAAAATCTCTCCAGAGGCTCCCAGTGGATTCAGAACATATCTTTTCTCATCTAGAAGACCTTGTTTCTGACAATGCACCCACCCACACTGACACCTGAACAGAACTGGGGTTCTATTCCCAAGGAAAACAGGAAAGTACAGACTTTAATTAGCATGTAAAGGAAAAACTTGTGTGTAATACTTTTAACACAATCGATGCAGACAACGGACACAATTCACTTAGGTTTTTATTCTTTTGAACATTTAAATGATGTCTATGTGTGTATATCTGTGTGTAAGCATGTACATGTGAGTGCCAAGTCTGTGATGGTCAGAAGAGGGCACTGGATAGCCTGGAGCTAGAGTTACAATACAGGTGGTTGTGAGCTACCCAACATGGATGCTGGGAAATGAACTCAAGTCCTCTGCAACAGAGGCACACACTTTTAACTGCTGAGTCATCTCTTAGCTCCATTTAGGGTGTGTGTGTGTGTGTTACTGTTGTTGCTGTTTTATAAACATGGTCTTAGGATATAACCCAGCTGGCCTTGAACTTGCTGTAATCCTGTCTCAGTCTCCCCACTGCTGAGATTACAGGCATAAAACACTATATTTGGCTTTTAAATATTTACTAGAATCCAAAGCTATCTAATGAATTAAGAATGAGATTACATGATATAGTTTTATACTAAATTTCTGTCTGTGTTTCAAGAGTCAGAGGTTGGAATAACCACAAGATGGATTTGTAAGGAAAAAATATTAAACAAATGGTATTTTTATTTATAGCTAACTACTAGAATCTTAAATTGTCCTGGTATTTCTAAACTATAGTTCATATTGCCAGATTCCTTTATAGTAGCTTAAATCAAACAGAATATCCAAAGTGTGTCTTTAATTTAAAAACATCAAAAGCTTTTGTAGAATGAGAAAAACAAAAACAAAAACAAAAACAAAACCTGGCATCTAAAATTAGCAGTGGGGAAAGCCCTCTGTCAGAACTGCCGTGGCTCACTTATCCCACTTCCAAATCAACAAACTTCTGTTTAAAAAGCAAAACACTCTTCTTTGCAAGCACACTATGTAAGCAGTCCAATTAAGTAACTTTACTTTGGAATTAGTCCTGAAGTCCGATTCTGAGTTCTACGACCCAGCAAAATGTAAGAGGTTTTTAGAAACAAACTCCTCACCTGAGTTTTACGTATTCAAAAAGTGAGCTTGGTACAGGGGGAAATGCTAATATCATTTTTTAAATGCTCAAAAACATGCCAGCTTGTTTTATTTTACACATGGAACAGCTGAGGGGAAAAGGCTCTATTTTGTACACTCTCTCACACCACGTAATTCATATCAGGTACATGTCAGCTAGAAGGAAAGTCCATTAATAAAGGAAAGAGGAATTAACAGTCATTAACTGCATTTCTGTATTTGCTTCTTCTGTCAAGTCTATGACCTCCTTCTACATCTCTTGCCTCTGTTATTCTTGTCAAGGCTCACACAAAAATAACACAGCAGAAGTCTAATATTACGTTATTACCTGCATATATGTATGTGCATATATGTCAGGATATATATATATATATATATATATATATATATATATATGTTAATTGTACATAGGAGGAGACCAGCAACATCAGTGAGGAATATGTTTGCATATATGAGGAGTTCCTGTTCATAAAAAAATCTTTTAAACAATTAAGGAAATGAAAATTCTAAAACAAAAAGAAAGTTCCTGCTCTTGCACAATGCATACAGTAAATGAGGTTTTGTTCTTCACAGTAAAGTTGGGGTGAACAGTTCAGCAAACTCAACAGTGAGTGGATACTGAGGGCTGACGAGTGAGGGCACTACTGGGTGACATACAGAGAATGCTGAGAGATGTCACTCAGAGGACAACTTGGATGACTGGTCAATAATAAAAAGAACGAAATGGAGAAGGGAGGGGTGGATTCTAATTCTTAACTGTACCAACATTCTCAATATAAACAAAGCCTTTCAAAATAAAAGTCTTATTCTTTTACATTTTAAATACTATATATTCCAGGAGATAAACTTTTCAAGTGGAAGAATGCTTGGAAGTGATGGCAAAATGTTCACTGATACCTCAGCATATCAAACTTTAAAAAGTTCTAGTAAAGTCAGGCAACATAGTCTAGAAAACCATTTGTGGGGAAGCAGAGTTGGGGAGATCGAGCAGCTGGTAAAGTGTCTGCTGTGTACGCAAGAGGTTCTGTAGTCTGGTACTCCAACACCCATGTAAAAAGCCAGGCATATCCACAGAAAAGTCAGGTGTGACCATGTCAAAGCTGGGTACAGTGATATGTGCCTGTAACCCGTGCACTAGGGAGCAGAGACAAGTAGACCCCTGGAGCTCACTGAATGGCTAAAAGCCCAAGGGTGAGCTTCAGGGTTAGAGAGAGATTCTGTCTCAAAAACAAGATACCGACCAACCAACCAACAAAAAAAAAAATAACAAAAACCAAAATATATAAAGGTGGAGACAGAGTAGGGCATTTGACATCCAACTCTGGTTTTTCTCGTGTACTTATTTACACACACACACAGATACATATATAAACCACAGAGACTTAACACATACACACACAAATTAAGAGAAAATCATACTGCAGGAAAAGTTTTACATTGTGATACTTCTAATACAATTTAGGTAAGGACTCCAAATTCAATTTTTGATATCAAAACAGCTGTTAGCTCAGAAAAAAAAGGCCTACCTGAGAATTGTTAGTCTATGCTACTGTCAGTGTAAGAAGTTCTGTTTCAAGATGACTGTAGAATATACTTCAGAGGCCACTGTCTAAATCACTACAAAATGTAAAGAAGCAAATAGAAACAGACTTCATGATGTGCATTTTAAAAACATCATATGAGAATTTCCTTATCTTTTTTCATTACTATTACTACAGTATATTTGGGTGTACCATGCAATGAAGATTTCTAATATACATATATATTATATATATATGCTCTTCATATATTATATTATATATATGTTTTTGAATTTATGATGGAATTATGTTCTGATAAGCCCACTGTATGACAATATTGCAAGTAGCAAATGGATTTGGTACATCTAACCTGCTGGTCACTGTAGCTTAGTCTGGCCTTCTTTAACTGTACTCAATACACTCAGGTCAGCGGCAGTTGAGCATTGCAAGAGCATATGTACCATGCATTGCTAGCCTGGAAAAAGACACATTTCACTATCATGAGGTTGAAAGACTGTAAGTTGAACCACTGTTAAGTCAGGGACTAGCTGCACTTCTCATATATATGTAGAAGACTCTGTTTAAGGTTAAAATAAAATAGACTTCCTTCAAAGCAACAGGAAAAAAAAAAAATCAAAGGGAGAAAAGAGATATCATCCCATCTCCAACCAAGTCAGCCATGTCTGAATTGCTGACAGACTCACAGGGCTGGATGGCCCTGCAGAGGAACCTGGAACATCTGAGGATTCCTACAATATCCTCAGGCCCACTGCAGAGGAAAGGGACTCTTGTGCAGAACTAATTGAATCCCACCGCTCTGACAGAGGGAGGCTCTCCAGGGCTTCTCCGTGGGTTGGGGGAAGACGGCGTTGCCAGCGGCATGCACCTGCCAAAACACTGCTCAGACCAAGACCTGGTGCCGACAGCGGAATTCCAGGTTGTTACTGGATCCCACAGATCCTGCTCAAATAGATCTGAGGCAGAACCCAGAAATCTGTGCCTATGACTAGCATCCCAGGCCTGGGATGCAGGAGTTCCTTAAAACACCAGGGGACACACTGGTGTTGAATGACAAACTCTGTCCCTTCTGCAAGCTATACCATCCTGGAAATCATCCTCAAGACTTGCAGCAACAAGTGCTAATTAACATTAATGGTACCCCCTGGCTAAAAAAAAGCACTAATTAGAAACTGGTGGTACTCTTGTTGGGTAGTTAACAAGAGTCCTAAGCCAGGGCATACATCAGTCACTTAATTACACACAGATTTATATTCATCATTTCCACTATCTCAGGTTAACACCTCTAAACTTACATCCACAAACTGCACAGTACACAGGATTACTGACAAATAGGAAGCTTCTATAAAAGTTTATTGCAGGGCCAGGCCTGATGGTACAGGCCTATAACACTGCTACTTGAGTGGCTGTGGTGGGAAGATCATAAATTCAAAGCAAGCCTGGGGACCAAAGTGAGATCAGTTTCAATATAGAAAATATAACAAAAGAGTGGAAGACATAGTTCAGTGATAGAGCACTTGCCTAGCACGTGCAAGGCCTGGTTTAAAAGGAAGAAAAAAGAGCAATAGAAGAGAAATTAAATTGCAGGTACTCTGCTAAGCCTGGTCCAACCCCTACAGCTACACTACTGAATGATATTAAAACTGTGATTAGGAGGCTGGGGAGATTGTTCAGTGGATGAAGTGCTTTGAGTCTGGATTTCTAGGGGATCTATTTTAAAAAAAAAAAAAAAAAAACAGACATTGCTTTGGGTGCCTATAACCCCAGTCCTGGCTGGGGCAAGGGGAAAGAGAGGCAGAACCCAGGGGCTGGCTGGCCTCTAGTCTAGTCAAAACAGCAAGCTTCAGGTTCAATGAAGAGATACTATCTCAAAAAAATAAGGCGGAGAACAAGAGAAGACATTTTGACATCAACCTCCAGCATCTACACACCCATGCCTGCACATATGTGCACACATGCATATACCACGTACAAACACACACAAACATAAGATGGATGGTGCCTGAGGAATGACATCCTCATGGTTGACTTCAGGCCTCTACACATGCACCCCCCCCACACACACAGTGTTTTTTCTCATCATTTGTGAGCTACTTAAAAGAGCCTGACGGCCTGGAACTGAGCCTGCTATGCGTTTAACCCTGAGTGAGTGTTCTGTCACTTGGCATGCATACACCACACTAACACTCAGAGCAAGACAATACACAGCTGTCTCAGAGGGTCTCCAACCTGGCTGGCTGGCCGAATGCCAGAATCACAGGGAGAGAGGCTCTGAAAGAATGACCTGCATGCAGGTCCTCCGACCCCATCCCAACTAAGTGACTCAGGATCCCAGCTGGATCCTGAAGTGACTACTTTCAAATAGTGTTTCCCAGATCATTATAACATCCACTCAGGCCGGAGCCTGGCTGGGAAGGTTTTTACGCTAAGGCTCTGAGTATCCTGAAGGTCAGCACTGTTTCCCCAACTCAGCCTAACAAATGGAACACTCACTGAATTACTGCTGAACTAGTTGGATATATCTACACACCAGAAAACTCCAACTCTACAACAGGTAAGTAATGCCAGGGACAGAAGTCTGGCTTGCCACTGTGAGTTCATCTTTTCTCTTGAGCTGCTTTGCCACAATTAGTGGCAGACCTCCATCTTGAAGGATGTGGCACGAACCAGGGAGCCTTCTTCCGACCATTCTCCCAGTTAAGAGCTAAGCTGTTTATTGAGAGTGTAGCAAAGATAGTAGGCTGCCTCAAACACTGAACTGTCCAGAAAATTACTGTCACTGCAAACTGAGAAGCTAAAACTTGTTGATCCCAGCAAGTGGCTTCTGCTAGTAAGGAATAGTGACAAGAATTAGTGGATCCAATATAGGACCTTCCACTTACATTTGAATTTCATATGACAAGTAATTTTTACTGTAATATTAAATTTGGGGCAATAGTTGAGAAATACTTAGACTAAAATTTTATTAGAACTAGAATGTAGCTCATTAGTAGAACTTAGCATGTGTAAGGCCCTAGGTTCCCTCCACAGCCCCCAAACTTTTAAATTTGCTGCTTATCTGAAATGCAAATTCTCCATTTTTATCTGGCAATTCAACTAACTGATAACCAATGTCAAAATAGATTGTCTTGTTTTGTGTTGTTATGTTTTAAGAGAGTTGGTTATTTTCAGGGCTGGAGAGATGGCTCAGTGGTTAACAGTACCGGTTGCCCTTGCAAAGGACCTGGGTTCAGTTCCCAGCACCCACATAGCAGCTAACAACCATCCTTAACTCTAGTTCCAGTGAATCTGATGCCCTCTTCTGACCTCTGTGTCTACTGTATGATATAAGTGCACTCACATACATGCAGGCAATACACTCATACACATTAAAAAAAAAGTGAAATTTTTTTAAAAAAGAGAGAGTTGGCTATTTGGGGAGAAGGAAATGAAAATATTAGAAGATTAAAATCTTTGCCTATTCCCTAATAAAATGCTTTCATATTTATGGGCATGGGGCTCCTCAGAATAAACAGAATGCTCCTTTCTCACAGGCACCTTTTAAAGAACTGAGTTGTCCGGAACAAAGGACACAGCAGAAAGGGAACTTTTGTGCTGGCCTCAGCTCAGTGCATCTATCAAACAAAGGAAGCATTCAACCTCCACCCTGCCTCACACTGAATGGTTAAACAAACTGTGGAAAACCCAATCGATGATGAGGAAATTTGATCAGTCTAATCTTGTAATTATGAAGCTCTCTTTCCTGTTTTATTATTATTCCTTCTCCTGGGAGAGGTGATGAAAAGACACTGAAGTGGGGAGATGAGAAGAAATGAGACTGGCGCGGATTGGATCTGCTCTAGGCAAACACTGCCAAGGACCAGATGAGTGAGAGCAGCTCCAGCCCTGTGGGGAGACGGACACAGACCATGAGGGCAGACAATCATCTGTAGTGCAAGGTGGGGACTACCCTGTGACCCTCAGCGCCTAGAACAAGGCCCAGGACATTGAGCATTCACTAAGCGGTTGTTGGATACACGGGGAACACGCTATCTGGGGTGGGAGGACCAGAGACAGCTTCCCAAGTGGGTGACTCTTGATGCTGTCAGAGAAGAGAGAATGGCTCAGCGAAGGCAGAGCGCACTGGGCAGAAAGAGCAGCACGACAAACCAGACTGCTGGAGCCACACGTGGACAACAGCACAGGCGGGGCAGGAGCCAGGTCTGCACCAGGAACAGATGGAGAAGTCCATCTAGAAGACGCTGGGAACCAAAACCCAAGCAGAAAAAGGTGCTGAGGAGGCCAGGGGTGGATGCCCAGACCACTTTCTCCTCTAAAAGAGAGACTGCTGAAAGGAAGGACCCAAAGGAGACGGAGAAAGACAGAAAGAAAGGCCCTGGGAAGAGGAAGGGAGCCAGGTCAGGGTGCCAGGGCCAGAGGAGCAGACCAAGAACTTTAGAGGAGGCAAGAGGGAGGTGTGTCAGGGGCAACGGAAAGTATCAGAGGAGTAAGTCATACACTTGGGCTGAATCACAGGCAAGACTGGTATAGACAGCAGTTTTCCTGGTAATAAAATGAAAGAAATTAGTTGAGTGCTCTCCATCACAGGTGTGTTATTAAGGAGGGAGAGGCCTCAAGATCTGCAGAGAGCAGAGACAAGGCCATAAGCAGGGAGAGGTGGATTGTTGCAGCTGAACGAAAGTTCCATGCTAGGAATAAGCACTTCTGGGTGCCTTGTAACTTCTAGTCCCCTTGAAGCAAGGGCTAGTCATGATCCAGTAGATCTGCAGGCCCCTGCTTGATGTCTACGAGTCATTCTACATTGGGTGTAGAGACGGTGTTTCATGCAGTAAAGGACTAGGGGATTCAACTTCACTTAATTCCTTTAGAAACACACACCCCCAAAAAGCTCTGCGAACTGGAAAGATAAGGCTCATGTGGATCACTGTTTTTAAAAATGTTATTATTTTTATTTTATGTGTATGAGTGTTATGTCTGCAAGTATGTAAGTGCACTGAGGTCATGCCCTGCCCGGAGGTCAGAAGAAGGTGTTGGATCCTCTGGAACTGGAGTTACAAAGGGTTGTCAGTCGCCATGCAGATGATGGGATTTGAATCTGGGTCCTCTGCAAGAACAGTCAGTGCTCTTAACCACGGAGCCATCTCTCCACCCCAGGCCACTGTTTTAATGGTTCTTCTAAAGTCCAGGGTGGGAGGGAACCTCTGAAAGCAGCCAAGCATCTCCAGAGACATTTGTTACTAAAAGTTCAATGGGGAATTCTGCCGCCTCTGCAAGGCCTGAATCACTTTCTATATAGTGACAAAGAGATAGCACATAGATGCAGCTGGGGCAGCTGGCAGAGTTTGCCATATTATCTGGGTGTGGTACAAAACCTGTATCTTCTACTACATTAGCTTCATGATCTAATCCTGTACTTTAAAAAATGTAATCTCTCTCTCTCCTCTCTCTGCCATCTATCTATCTATCATCTATCTATCTATCTATCTATCTTCTATCTGCCTGCCTACCTCCATCTCAGAATAACAGAGCTGGCCATAATTTCTTCATGATCCTGGGGGACCATGCTGAGCGGGCATGACTGGGAGCAGCACGCACTGGATGGCTTTTTCAGCATTCAAGTTTTACAATATAGAAGTACACTACTGCAAGCTGATAAAAATGTGCAAACTTTACAGCTGAGTATAGCCACACCCCATTTAAAAGTAGAGAGAAAGGTGGTTAAATATTGAACACAAACTAGAACCAGGCTGTCAGTGTTTCTGTTGCTTCTTATAATGGTCCTGACTGGGTCAGAAACACACACTATATGACCGGAGGGGGCCTAAAAACAGATTAAAGACAACCAAACTGAAGTCCACTAAGAGTTATGGAGTGTTTTAATTAAATAATATTTTTATATATGAAGTAACCAAGTAAGAATGTAACCAGAAAAAAATGCAGTTTCTTCAAGTCTCTTGTGGCCTGTCAGGCTTTTAACACACTGTTTCTGAATGAAGTGACAATGTCCTTGGGCACTTTCTTAAATTGAGAAGCTAAATGTGCATGGCAGAAAGAGTGGCTTATTCGCCTGTTGGCAGGAATGGTGGCATCACAGGGCTTATGAGAGGAACAAGATTCTGTTGAGTGCATCCTGGGTCCACCTCATCTGTCTCTACACATTGAGATCTGCTGTGAAAGCAATCAGCATCAGACTTCAGGTGGGAGCTCGTTAAGAGTTTCAGCCTCTCAGGGGCCCCCAAAGACCCCCTTGAATCCGGATCTACATGTAAAAAGATCCTTGGTTGATTGACTTACACATGAAGTGCATGTGAGCATTAGTAACTGAAAGATCAAGCCTAGATGATGTCTGCATTGTTATCACCAAGCAAAGGCAGCACGGAGGACACTTAGACCATTACCAAGAGAAACGGCATGTGAGTACACTCCCTCACAGCCACACATCCAGAGATCCCTCACAGTCACACATCCAGAGACTCCCCTCAAAGTCACACATCAAGACCCCCTCACAGTCACACATCCAGAGACTCCCTCACAGTCACACATGCAAAGACCGGCTCACAGTCACACATCCAGAGACCCCCTCACAGTCACACATCCAGACACCCCCTCACAGTCACACATCAAGACCCCCTCACAGTCACACATCCAGAGACTCCCTCACAGGCACACATGGAGGCCCCCTCACAGTCACACATCCAGAGACTCGCTCACCGTCACACATCCAGAGATCACTCACAGTCACACATCCAGAGACTCCCTCACCGTCACACATCCAGAGACTCCCTCACAGTCACACATCGAGACCCCTTCACAGTCACACATCCAGAGACCCCCTCACAGTCACACATCCAGAGACTCCCTAACAGTCACACATCCAGAGACTCCCTAACAGTCACACATCGAGACCCCCTCACCGTCACACATCCAGAGACTCCCTCACAGTCACACATCCAGAGACTCCCTCACAGTCACACATCCAGAGACTCCCTCACAGTCACACATCGAGACCCCTTCACAGTCACACATCCAGAGACCCCCTCACAGTCACACATCCAGAGACTCCCTAACAGTCACACATCGAGACCCCCTCACCGTCACACATCCAGAGACTCCCTCACAGTCACACATCGAGACCCCCTCATAGTCACACATCCAGAGACTCCCTCACAGTCACACATCGAGACCCCCTCACAGTCACACATCCAGAGACCCCCTCACAGTCACACGTCCAGACTCCCTCACAGTCACACATCCAGAGACTCCCTCACAGTCACACATCGAGACCCCCTCACAGTCACACATCCAGAGACGCCCTCACCGTCACACATCCAGACTCCCTCACAGTCACACATCCAGAGACTCCCTCACAGCCACACATCCAGAGATCCCTCACAGTCACACATCCAGAGACTCTCCTCACAGTCACACATCTAGAGACCCCCTCACAATCACACATCCAGAGACTCCCTCACAGTCACACATCGAGACCCCCTCACAGTCACACATCCAGAGACTCCCTCACCGTCACACATCCAGACTCCCTCACAGTCACACATAGAGACCTCCTCACAGTCACACATCCAGAGACTCCTCTAACCGTCACACATCCAGAGACTCCCTCACAGTCACACATCGAGACCCCCTCACAGTCACACATCCAGAGACCCCCTCACAGTCACACATAGAGACCCCCTCACAGTCACACATCCAGAGACTCCCCTCACCGTCACACATCCAGAGACTCCCTCACAGTCACACATCCAGAGACTCCCTCACAGTCACACATCCAGAGACTCCCTCACAGTCACACATCCAGAGAAGCCCTCACAGTCACACATCCAGAGACTCCCTCACAGTCACACATCCAGAGATCCCTCACCGTCACACATCCAGAGACTCCTTCAGGGTCACACATCCAGAGACCCCCTCACGGTCACACATCCAGAGACTCCCTCACGGTCACACATCGAGACCCTCCTCAACGTCACACATTCAGAGACTCCCTCACAGTCACACATCCAGAGACCCTCTCACAGTCACACATCCAGAGACCCCCCTCACAGTCACACATCCAGAGACTCCTTCACAGTCACATATCCAGAGACTACCTCACAGTCACACATCCAGACTCCCTCACAGTCACACATCCAGAGACCCACTCACAGTCACACATCGAGACCCCCTCACAGTCACACATCCAGAGACTCCCTCACAGTCACACATCGAGACCCCCTCACCGTCACACATCCAGAGAATCCCTCACAGTCACACATCCAGAGACTCCCTCACAGTCACACATCCAGAGACTCCCTCACAGTCACACATCGAGACCCCCTCACCGTCACACATCCAGAGACCCCCTCACAGTCACCCATCCAGAGACTCCCTCACCATCACACATCGAGACTCCCTCACAGTCACACATCGAGACCTCCTCACAGTCAGACATCCAGAGACTCCCTCACCATCACACATCCAGACTCCCTCACAGTCACACATCCAGAGACTCCCTCACAGTCACACATCCAGAGACTCCTTTAGGGTCACTCATCCAGAGACCCCCTCACGGTCACACATCCAGAGACTCCCTCACGGTCACACATCGAGACCCCCCTCAATGTCACACATCCAGAGACTACCTCACAGTCACACATCCAGAGAACCCCTCACAGTCACACATCCAGAGACTCCCTCACAGTCACACATCCAGAGACTCCCTCACAGTCACACATCCAGAGATCCCCTCACAGTCACACATCCAGAGACCCCCTCACAGCCACACATCCAGAGACTCCCCTCACAGTCACACATCCAGAGACTCCCCTCACAGTCACACATCCAGAGACTCCCTCACAGTCACACATCCAGAGACTCCCCTCATAGTCACACATCCAGAGACTCCCTCACAGTCACACATCTAGAGACTCCCTCACAGTCACACATCCAGAGACTCCCTCACAGTCACACATCCAGAGACTCCCCTCAAAGTCACACATCCAGAGACTCCCTCACAGTCACACATCCAGAGACCCCCTCACAGCCACACATCTAGAGATCCCCTCACAGTCACACATCCAGAGACCCCCTCACAGCCAAACATCTAGAGATCCCCTCACAGTCACACATCTAGAAACAGGTGTTCTACATCTCTAAGAACGTGTTTTTCAAAATGGAATGGCAATCCTGCTAACTGTATACAATTAACTGTACACTTAAAAGGTGGAGATCATGTGCCTTTTTATACTGTCTGACAAACAGGAGGAGAAGTTCCATGAATAACACTGAATGCAAGAATAAATGAATAATGGAGAGATGGCTCAGCAGTTGAGACCATTGGATGTTCTTGCAGAGGACCCATATTTGGTTCCCAGCACTCATCTAACACCTAACAGCAATCTTTGACTCCAGTTTCTCTTTTGGCCTTTGTGGGCATTGCATGCACAAGTGCACCTACATATGTGCAGGTAAAACACTCTTGCGCATAACATAAATAAATCGGAAAAAATGTTTAAAGAATAAATGAATAGCACTTCGGTGCAGGTTCTCCCTGCACTCTGCTTCCAGCTCTATTCCTGTGAAGCCAAGAGAATGGAGGAACCTGAAATTCACTCTTGACTGCCAAGGCGACACTCTCCACACAGATCTGTCTCCTCCTGAGAGGCATCCATGAGGACCACTGAAGGAGCCTTTTCCAGGGGGAAGCAAAATCTTTCCTATGCCATCACTTCACATGCTGTATGCCAGCTTCTTTATGTGAACGCTTTTAAGACTTAGAAAGGTAAACACTGATAACCAAACTGGGCCCTAGTGGCTTCATTCAACCATTTTACAGTGTCTTGCTTCTTCTTAATCTGCTTTGAAGGGGTTGGCTTTTATGTACTATTCTGTTAGCTTTATGTGGAAACTTTCCAGTGAACCCAACTGGAAAACCAAGAACAAGAATGAGGAAGAAAGTAAAGGAGATCAGTCACTTGTCACAAAGACAACTAATTGCATTCTAAGTCAATGACGTGACGGGCTGGGGTTGAGGGGCGTTATGCTGGAAAAGCTAGATGCTTTGATGTTGGAATATCTAGTTGAAGATTAATCAACAGAGAAAGATTAATAAGTAGAGAAAGAAGATTTATAATAACTTGAAAGAGAAAGAGCAGACAAGTAACTCGTTCACGGGCTCAGACCTCCACCCCTACTCAGACAGAGTTCACTAGGAATCTCAGAAACTGGCAACTTTATAAAAAAGAAAAAGAGCTATTTGTGCATGTGCGTGCGTGTTCATGATAGGTGTGCTGTGTACGCATGTTCATGTGAGCATGTTTGTGGAGATCGGGGACAAACTTGAGTGTCAGTGCTCCCCTTCTACCTTGTTTGAGATAAATCCACTTATTGCTCACTGCCATGTAAACTGGCTAGCCGGCCTGGGCACTCCTAAATTCTCCTCCTTGCTCTTCCATCCTGTTGCAGGAGTGTGGAATTACAGATGTGTGTGCTACTGGGTCAGGATTTTTACATGGGTTTTGGAGAGTCCAACTCAGGTCTTCAAACACAGGGTTGTCTCCCTGACCTACCAAAGCTACTATTTTGAAATATTTTATACACATATAAATGTAGGCATCTTGGTTGTGGAGGCTGTCAGGATGCTCTTGTCCCATTCAAAACTACAAGTCCCACAAATGGTAAAGAGCCCCCAAGAGAATGTCTTTGTCCCTTTTCTACATGATTAAATCTTGGCCTTTGGTCCCCAGCCACTGGCCTGTGCCTACCTCCTGGCCGGTGCCATTCCCTGTTCACTCTGCTCATCCCTGAATGCTATGTGGGCTTGCTCTTACCACAGTATGTGGCTCCCACTCGAAGTTTTTCTTCTTATTATTTCTGCTTCCCCCATGAGAGCCTCAAGGTCTGGAAAGCAGGACCTAGGTGTTAATTCTTCATGTCCCCAGTGCTGGGATCACACCAACTGATGGCCCACACTTACTTCATGATGAACCTGTGAGCTGCCTATGAGAGCAACAAAGATTGCTGGGAATCTGGAGTCCCTTTGCAGAAATCACAAGCCATGTAGAACGTGGGTACTTAAGCCACTGAGACAGAGCAGGAGAAAGGAAGAGGATGTCGGGGACTGCCACCTCCAAGCAGTGCCAGCCACAAGACTCCAGTCACATGTTCTCCTTATAGAAAGGAATAATTCTCTAGAATACTTCTGAATGATGAGAAGCAAAATGGATTATGGATGTGGAGATGACACGAACATTTCTATGGCAAAAGTAAAGAAAGTAGACAATTTACTCTAGAGCAGGGTTTTGCCATGTAGCTCAGGCTGGCCTCAAACTCACCATCCTTCCGCCTCAGCCTCCTGAGCTCTGGTATCACACATGTGCACGACCTCACAAGGTGCAAAGTGGAGGATCTTTCTTGGATGGAAAGATGACTGAACAAACAGAAAAAGACTGCCCATGAGCCAGAGGCAGAGGCAGAGCAGTGAGGCTGGCAGCGCCAGTCCCCGGCGGTGCTGTCCTTTCTTCTGTGGAACTGAAGGAGTCTGACTCTAGAAACAAGAAGATCTGTCGGGGAGAAGTCCTGTCCCCCTCAAATTCTCTCTAATGTGTGCACATGAACAACGCACCTGCTCCAAAAATCTGGTGACTCCTCTCCTGTTTACTTAGCATCCACGAAGTACTGACTTAGAATGCTTACACTTAACACCTAATGTACTATCTAACAGATTTCCATCAAGACACTAAAAGAAACATTATAATGGTAGAGGCAGTGATATTATTTTTAAATTCAGAAAGGCAGATGATAGTCAAGATGGTGAAAAAAAATGGAAAAGTCATGGAGAAAGTATACAATGAAAAGTTTCTGTCAATTTTAAGTCCAACTAAAACCCTAAATTCCATGCCATAAGTGAA
Source organism: Eospalax fontanierii (assembly GCA_035773235.1). NCBI lineage: Eukaryota > Metazoa > Chordata > Mammalia > Rodentia > Spalacidae > Eospalax > Eospalax fontanierii. The sequence goes on along the minus strand of CM069540.1, from coordinate 62,927,224 downwards.
TTCTACAAAGTGTGCATTAAAACCCTGCAAAAGATAAGTGTGGGTAGGCACTTGTAATCTTAGCACTAAGGAGGTGGGGCAGAAGGATCAGGAGTTCAAGGTCCGTCTGGCTGTGTAGTAGACCCTGTGTGGGGAAGAGGAAAAACTAGAACAGTCTGCTTTGCCAAGAGATACAGGTGCAAAGTGGTCGCTCTCTCCTTCTTCTCACCGGTCATCTTTAAGTTTATACTAAAAGGAAATAAATGTGACCATTAAACCATACACTGAGTATACGCGCTGCATGGCAATAGAACTCATTAAGGAAGGAGAGCCTTAATTTTGTTGTTGGCATGCTAGCAACATTTAGACAAATTGTGGACAGAAGCACCCCTCCACCCCCACAGGCCCAGAGAGAGAAGCTACAAGGGCTCTCTGTGCTCTGGCGGACGGGCTGCTAACTCGCCCAGACTGCAGACACCGAGTCTTCTACCCTCACCAGTTTCATGCTCTGACTTTTCCATCCCTTCACCATATGCCTCATCACATATGCAAAAACACGGAGAACAGATGGCAGGTAACAAAGAGCAGAGCTGGACCAGCGGGGTGAAAAGTGGAAAATTCTGCTCAAAGGCGACATCCAAAACCCATCACTTCCAACCTATGATTCAACAGGAGTGCTTATAAACCAAGTGCCATGAAGCACAAGTAATTTCTTTCATGCCATCCTGAAGGCTCAAGAGTTGTCCTTTTATATTATAATATTTAGAGTAACAGGTTTGAATTTCTCTAATGTTTTTTTCTAACTGAGAATAACTACATATTTCCTCTATATCAGAAAACAAGGACAAAGATTTTGGGGTAAGATGGTGGCTTAGACGCTGACCTAGTAATAGTCAGAATAGAAAACAGAGACCTCTCTTCCAAAGAGAAAAAGAGAGGAAGAACTTTGGACTCTACAAAGGAAATAAAATGACACTTGAAAAGCATCAAGAAAAAAAGGCCATAACCATAAGAAGCAAGATAACACGGCCAACAACCACACAGCTCCCTGTCAGGGGACAAGAGGCCAAAGCCATAGCTCCTTTGAGTATGTGGGTGTATACATGTGTGTATGCAAGTGCATGCGTGTGTGTGTGTGTGTGTGTGTGTGTGTGTGTGTGTTCATAGTATGGAGTTCAAAGGTTGATATCAAGTTTCTTCAATTGCTCTCCACCAGGGAACAGTCTCACTGGAGTTCACTGATTCCGCTACACAAGCTGGCCATGAATTCTCTGGCCTCTGCCTCCCCAGTGCTAGGATTATAAATGCATGCTGCCACACCCAGCTTTTAATGTTGGTTTTAGGGGATCAAACTCAGGTCCTCATGCTTACATAGCGAACATTTTAATGACTGAGCCTTCTATCTCCCAAGTTCCAAAATATATTTTTTTTTCTTCTGAGTGATTATGGGTATTGAGCCCTTAAGAACAGGCTAAAATAAAAACAGGAACAAATATACCTACTAAGATATATGACTCACAACACAGAGACACAAAAAAAGGAAGGCAACATGATTCCCAAACTGCTGACCTCAAAGATACTGAAACAGCTAAAATTCAGGATGAAGATTTCAAAATTTTACTGGTAGAAATGATCAAAGACCAGAAAGAGTATACTAATAAATACAATGCAAAGAAATAATATTAAAAGATGTAAGGGGCAAACACCAACTCTCTCACGACAACAAACACATCAGATAATATCAGCTCTTGTCAGGAACCCCAGAAGCCAAGACAGCATGGGATGATGTCTTTAAAGCACCCAAAGTAAGTAACTGTCAGCCAAGATTGCTACATTTAGAAAATTATCTTTAAAACCTGACAAGGAGGGCTAGCAAGATGGCTCAGTTGGCAAAGGCACTGGTTGTCAACCTTCGTGTGTGTGCCACACAGTACACGTACGTGTGTGCACACACACACACAGATAAATGCATGTAATCAAATTGATAGAGAGATTCAGTAAACTGCAGTTCAGGACGGTCACAAAGAACACCACTCAGGGTCGAAGCAGCACTGCGGAGGGCACTTAAAAGAGCACTAGAGGGAGAAGTGCCGGTCACCAGAGCACAGGAGGGCATCTCTATGAGAGAAATAAATGAACAAGGAAATCAGGAAGGAATCCATTATGTCCAACATAAGCAAACCCCTGACACTAACAGAAGAGATAGCCAAGAAGAACTATCTAGCCAATAAAGAAAATAACCAACAAGATTACAGGAATGTGTTAAACACCTGGCAACAATAACCTTACCTGTAAATAGCTTCAACTACTCTGATTAATAGAGAGATACAGACTGGCTGACTGGGTTAAAAAACTAGATCCAACCTCACTGATAAAGACACATACAGACTGAGAAACTGAGTCAAAGGATGGAAGACAATCTATCAAGTGGAAGGAAGCTGAGAACAAGCTGCCACAGCCACCGACATCTGATAAAACAAACAGATTTAAAGCCAGGATTTGCCAGAGACAGAGAAGTTAACTACATATCAATAAAGGGAGTGATTCATTGTAAATATATATGCATCAAGAGTAGGGGCTCCCAATTCCATGGACTAAACACTAGTGGATGTAAAGGTCACATAGTTTCTGATACAATAATCATGGGCAATTTTAATATCCTACTCTCATCTCCAGATAAATTATCCAAACTAAAATTCAACAAATAAACCTGAATTAAACTATACCATAGACCAAATAGACTAAACAGGTATCTACAGAATAGTCCACGGAACAGGTACAGAATATACATTCTTCTCAGCAGCCCATGGAACCTTTCTTAGAACAGATAACACTCTAAGTCACAAATCAAGTCTTACTAAATACAAATGAGTCAAAGTAATTTCTTGTGCCTTATCAGATCATAGAGTAATAAAACTAGAAATCAATAGTAAGAAAAACTGTACAAAGATATGGACACAGAAGAATACAATATACTCTTGAATGTCCAGGTCACTGAAGAAATCAAGAAGGAAAATTTAAAACTTCCCAGAACCAAAGGAAAATGAAAGGACAACTTACTAGGACCTCTTGAATACAGCTAAGGCAGTAGTAAGTACAGAGTTTAGAGCTATGAGTGATTATATTAAAAACTCAAAATGAACCAAAAACCCATAAAGCTTGGCATGATGGCTCACACCTCTAATCCCAGGACTTGGGAGGCAGAGGCAGGTAGATCTTTGTGAGACTGAGGCCAGCCTGGTTTACATAGTGAGTTTCAGGGCAGCCAGGGGTACAGGGAGAACTTGTCTTTAAAAACAAACAAACAGTGACTGGAGAGATGGTTCAGTTCCTAGACATGTATTAGCCACCAAAATTAAATCAAGAGGGTACAATCAGTTTAAATACATTTACAATAAATGAGATCTGAGGCATTAATAAAAGGTCTTCCCAACAAAGAAAAACATAGGACAGGACAGATTCATTGCCAAACTCTAACAAACTTCTGAAGAAGAGCCAAACCAGTGCTCCTCAACTCATTCCATAAAACAGAAGGGAGGAGACACTACTGTACTAGTTGCTCTTGCAGAGGACCTGGATTTAATTCCAAGTACCCACATGGTGGCTAATAACTGTCTGTAACTCCAGTTCCAGATGATTTGATGCCCTCTTCTGACCTCCTCAGGCACTGCACACACAGGTGCACTTGCACACAGGCAGGCAATACACTTATATACAAAAATAATAAAATATATTTAAACAGATGATAGATAGACATAGATAAAAAGATGACAGATAAACTGACAGATTAGATAGATGTAGATCTATAGATAGATTATATAGATATTGATATCTAGAGATTGATTTATTGTGTGATACGTATGTATAATGAGAGTTATATCATATCAATAATTAAGACTGAAACAAAAGAACCTGTGCTTTCCTCAGCGAGGGCTATCAAGGATAATAAGAATACTTGCCAAATTGCCGCCAGTGAAATCATAGCACCTTGTGAACTTGTTATTCAATAACTCTGATGTTGTAAAAACAAACAAACAAAAACAACTCAGAATTATCTCAAATAAATAACCTATCAATGTATCTCAAGGTCTTAGAAAAATAAGAACAATCCAAATCCCAAAGCAATAAATGGTGAGAAATAATGAAGATTAGGGCAGAAATTAATGAAATGAAATGGAGACTAAAAAAAAAAAAATGCATAGAATCAGTCAAGCAAAGGCTGTGTCTGAAAAAATAAACAAGACTGAAAGCCCCATAGCCAAACTAGCCAAAATGCAATAGAGAAGATATATTATGAAAATGAGGTGGTTACCACAGATTTCACTGAAATACAGAGAATCACTTGGGAAAACTTTGAAAAGTTACATTGCAAAATATTGGCATATACAGAAGAAATGGATCAATTCCTAGACATATATTAGCCACCAAAATTAAATCAAGAGGGTACAATCAGTTTAAATACATTTACAATAAATGAGATCTGAGGCATTAATAAAAGGTCTTCCCAACAAAGAAAAACATAGGACAGGACAGATTCATTGCCAAACTCTAACAAACTTCTGAAGAAGAGCCAAACCAGTGCTCCTCAACTCATTCCATAAAACAGAAGGGAGGAGACACTACTGTACTAGTTGCTCTTGCAGAGGACCTGGATTTAATTCCCAGTACCCACATGATGGCTAATAACTGTCTGTAACTCCAGTTCCAGATGATTTGATGCCCTCTTCTGACCTCCTCAGGCACTGCACACACAGGTGCACTTGCACACAGGCAGGCAATACACTTATATACAAAAATAATAAAATATATTTAAACAGATGATAGATAGACATAGATAAAAAGATGACAGATAAACTGACAGATTAGATAGATGTAGATCTATAGATAGATTATATAGATATTGATATCTAGAGATTGATTTATTGTGTGATACGTATGTATAATGAGAGTTATATCATATCAATAATTAAGACTGAAACAAAAGAACCTGTGCTTTCCTCAGCGAGGGCTATCAAGGATAATAAGAATACTTGCCAAATTGCCGCCAGTGAAATCATAGCACCTTGTGAACTTGTTATTCAATAACTCTGATGTTGTAAAAACAAACAAACAAAAACAACTCAGAATTATCTCAAATAAATAACCTATCAATGTATCTCAAGGTCTTAGAAAAATAAGAACAATCCAAATCCCAAAGCAATAAATGGTGAGAAATAATGAAGATTAGGGCAGAAATTAATGAAATGAAATGGAGACTAAAAAAAAAAAAATGCATAGAATCAGTCAAGCAAAGGCTGTGTCTGAAAAAATAAACAAGACTGAAAGCCCCATAGCCAAACTAGCCAAAATGCAATAGAGAAGATATATTATGAAAATGAGGTGGTTACCACAGATTTCACTGAAATACAGAGAATCACTTGGGAAAACTTTGAAAAGTTACATTGCAAAATATTGGCATATACAGAAGAAATGGATCAATTCCTAGACATATATTAGCCACCAAAATTAAATCAAGAGGGTACAATCAGTTTAAATACATTTACAATAAATGAGATCTGAGGCATTAATAAAAGGTCTTCCCAACAAAGAAAAACATAGGACAGGACAGATTCATTGCCAAACTCTAACAAACTTCTGAAGAAGAGCCAAACCAGTGCTCCTCAACTCATTCCATAAAACAGAAGGGAGGAGACACTACTGTACTAGTTGCTCTTGCAGAGGACCTGGATTTAATTCCCAGTACCCACATGGTGGCTAATAACTGTCTGTAACTCCAGTTCCAGATGATTTGATGCCCTCTTCTGACCTCCTCAGGCACTGCACACACAGGTGCACTTGCACACAGGCAGGCAATACACTTATATACAAAAATAATAAAATATATTTAAACAGATGATAGATAGACATAGATAAAAAGATGACAGATAAACTGACAGATTAGATAGATGTAGATCTATAGATAGATTATATAGATATTGATATCTAGAGATTGATTTATTGTGTGATACGTATGTATAATGAGAGTTATATCATATCAATAATTAAGACTGAAACAAAAGAACCTGTGCTTTCCTCAGCGAGGGCTATCAAGGATAATAAGAATACTTGCCAAATTGCCGCCAGTGAAATCATAGCACCTTGTGAACTTGTTATTCAATAACTCTGATGTTGTAAAAACAAACAAACAAAAACAACTCAGAATTATCTCAAATAAATAACCTATCAATGTATCTCAAGGTCTTAGAAAAATAAGAACAATCCAAATCCCAAAGCAATAAATGGTGAGAAATAATGAAGATTAGGGCAGAAATTAATGAAATGAAATGGAGACTAAAAAAAAAAAATGCATAGAATCAGTCAAGCAAAGGCTGTGTCTGAAAAAATAAACAAGACTGAAAGCCCCATAGCCAAACTAGCCAAAATGCAATAGAGAAGATATATTATGAAAATGAGGTGGTTACCACAGATTTCACTGAAATACAGAGAATCACTTGGGAAAACTTTGAAAAGTTACATTGCAAAATATTGGCATATACAGAAGAAATGGATCAATTCCTAGACATATATTAGCCACCAAAATTAAATCAAGAGGATACAATCAGTTTAAATACATTTACAATAAATGAGATCTGAGGCATTAATAAAAGGTCTTCCCAACAAAGAAAAACATAGGACGGGACAGATTCATTGCCAAACTCTAACAAACTTCTGAAGAAGAGCCAAACCAGTGCTCCTCAACTCATTCCATAAAACAGAAGGGAGGAGACACTACTGACCCCATTCTGTGAAGCTAGCATTACCCAGACACAAAAACCAGATAACAACAGAGCAACAACAATAAAAACTAGAGACAATTTCCCTGGAGAACATAGAGCAAATGTTTTCAATAAAATTCTTGCAAACAGAATTCAAGAACACATTAATAAGGTCATATACCATGATCAAACTGGTTTCATTCTAGGGCTGCAAAGTTAAATGAACATACACAGATCAGCTAGTGTAATTAATACAGCACATAAATTTAATGACAGAAATCACACTGGCCTCACAGTCCATACAGAAACGGTCTTAGAAAAGTTCAATACCCCCTCCTGATAAAAGTCTAAAAAACAGAAACAGAATATATCTGAACATGACAAAGGCTACATATGACAACCTATAGCCAATATAATATTTACTTACAGTTAACATAAATGAGGAAATAAGGAGGGCATTTTGCCCAAAATATCTGAGAAAAGGTATTCCCTGTCTCTACTCCTATTCAACAGAGTGCTCAAAGTCTTGGGGCAGTAACACAAAGAAGAAATACAGGGTATACAATTAGGAATTATCCCTATTTGCTGAAACATCATGGCCCTGTGTCTAAAATACTCCACTAGAAGGCTCTCAGAGCTGAGGGACATTTTCAGCTAAATATCAGGATACAAAATTAGTAAAACTCAACAATTTTCCTATAAAATGAACATGCCAAGAAAGCAGTCAGAGGAAAAAAAGTTATTCTTCAGAAACAGAAAAAAAACAATCCTTTAATTCATATGAAAGCAGAAAATACTCTGAATAGCCATAGAAAAAACAATGATTGAGATATCCATACCTGATCTACTATATTATAGAGCCATAGGAACAAAACAGCAGGGTTCTGGCACAGAATCAAGTATGTATGGGGCTGGAGAGATGGCTCAGTGGTTAAGAGCACTGACTGCCCCTGCAGAGGACCCCAGCACCCACATGGTGGCTGACATTAACTCCAGTTTCAGGGGATCTGACGCCTTCCTCTGACCTCCGCAGGCATCGCATCACAGGGCTGCACTTACACACATGCAAGCAGTATATTCACATACATAAAAAAGAAACAGGCATTATAGACCAAGATTCAGAAATAATCCTGCACAACTGGACAGCTTTTAATAAAGGTGTCAACAACATACAATGGGAAAAACAAATGCTGCTCGGAAAATTGGATTTCCACCCATCAAAGAATTAAACTACTACAGATTCATATATTTTACCCTGTAAAAAAATTATTTCAACATGGATCAAAGATCTTAATGCAAGATCTGAAACTTTGAAAATGCTAGAGGAAAATGTAAGGAAAACACTTGACAGCTTTAAATGGGCATAGGTAAGGTCTTTCAGAAAAGGACTCCAACAGGCCAGGAAATAATCTTAAGGACAAGGGAGTGCAGAAAAATTTAAAGCTTCTGAATAGCAAAGTGATCAGGACAGTCAAGAGACAGCCTACTGAATAGGGGAAAACCTCTGTCAGCTACACAACAGAGAATTAATATCTAGACCATATAAAGAAATGTAAAGATGATCAGGGCTAGAGACATGGCTCAGCAGTTAAGAGCTCTGGCTGTCCTTGAAGAGGACCTGGGTTTTGATTCCCAGCACCCACATGGTGGCTGACAACCTTCAATAATTCTAGTTCCAGAGGAAATCTGACATTCTCTCCTGATCTCCATGCACATTGCATGACACGAGTGCACTTACATACACCTGTACACATAAAAAAATAAAAATAATAAATAAACTTTTTTAAAAATGTAAAGATTAGATACCAATAAGCAAAACATTCGACCAATAAAAGGGCTAATGAATGGAATAGTTTTCAAAAGAATAAATATAAATGGCCAATAAACTCCTTGAGAAATTACTCAACATTCTTAGGTATCAAAGAAATGGAAGTTACACCTGCTTTGAGATACTATCTCACTCCAGTCAGAATGGCTGTCAACAAGAAAACAAATGTCAACACATGCTGGGAAGGCCACAGCAGAGAGGATTCATATATGCTTTGGGTTTGAATGCAAACTTGTGTAGTCATTATACAAGTCAGCATGGAGGTTTCTAAAAATGCTACCATAAAACTGAGTTTTACCACTCGGGTATATACTCAAAGGGCTCTGTGTTAGCAACCACAGAAATAACCTGTACATCCACATTTACTGCTGCACAATACGCAGTGGTGGGGAAAGAGAGCCAGCCTAGATGCCCATCAACAGACGAATGGAAAAAGAAAATGTGGCACATATATGATGGAATTTTATTTTGCCATAAAGAAAACTGAAAGCCCGACAACTGTCCCAAAATGGACATTACGTGCAATAAGCAGACTCAAAAATGTGCTGTATATATTCTTTCACGGGAACCTAGATTTAAAATGATATGTGTGTATTTAAATATGTGTTCATGTATAGGTTATGGAATGAAAACAGGATCATGGGGAGGAAGAGATCTTAAGGACGGGGCAAAGGACAGGCAACGAGATGCCATTTAAAGGGAGACCGTTCGCGGGGGAGGAAGGGAACTCCCTGAGGGTTGGCAGAGGGCACAGGGGCAGTCAATGATGGAAGGGATGAGTCAGAACCATGTATAATGATGTGTATATGTGAAATGAAACACATTTCTTCATATTATAATTTAAGAAATAGTGACACAACCACAGGTTAATCAGCAACTCCCAGGGCATGACTTTCTATCATTCTACACCTCAAATAAATGTGGAACTGCACCAGGTGGAAGGAGACTGAAGAACATGCTTCCTGAGTGCTGAAGCCAGAAAATGGTCTATGCTTAAAAACAAACACCTCTCCTTTGATAAGTTCTCTATTCTAACAGTAAACAGCAGAAGGGCTATTTAAACTACTACACCTGTGTATGCAGATTCCAAAGAAGACAGATGAAAGGGCATTGAAAAATTTCTCCACTGAAGGGACAACGGTGTGCACACAGGTTGGTTTCGAAAAGCAGGAAGCTCATAAATAGAAAAGATAGGAAAGTCAAGAGATAAGAACCAGAACTGTAAAGCTAGGGGGCTGACTCCCAACGTCCATTTCTTCCATACTTTAAATAGCTCTCAGCTCCATTAAATTCACAGATGGCCAAGCATGATCACCTGAAAGGTCAAGTATACACCAAGCTTTGGCCCGGTCTCATGGAAACTCAGAATTAATGGATTACCTCTGGACACTGTCTTTGTAAAAGCCCCTGGGACAAGGATTGCCAGCTGTGTTCATCTGAACAGGTGACTAATGATTCTGAGGCATCCCCCTACCACACCTGTCAGGATGAGTGTGTATGTATGATCATAAAATCACTGCAGAAAATGGCTCATGTCACACTGTGCTTGGGTTCTGTCCCACTTCCCAAGTACCATTCAGCTCTGCATGCAAGGTAGAAGGTAGCCATGTTTTCTGGCAACCATACCAGGCAGAGTGTGGCTCAAGTCTTAGGAAGAGGTTCAGGGAAACCCAAATCTATGCGTGAGTTCTTTCTCCTATAGCATTGCCTGCCACTGCGGTACACTATACGAGCAGTCAGACCTGCTCCAGTTCCTGGAAGCTTCTGTTCAGTTACAGATGCTGCCACTGGAATCACACTGGTACCACAATTACCAGTGGGTCACAGGCTGAAGACCTTTGGGGCGGAAATTTGGAAATAATCACATCTTCTAAATGATGCACCCAGTCTCTGGGGACAGCTGTGACCATTTCAAGACATGTCACTTTTCACAGTATCCATTTTCTGGTACCCTCCACGCAGGGTCAAAGTTTCTCCTTTCTGTACTCTATGTTTAGAACTCTACTATCTTCACTTTTAAAAGCTACTAGAATATCTGGAAGAACTTACTCAGTACACTGATAACTCACAGGGTTCATGAAGACCCAGAGGAGCTTTTAGAAACTGCTGCTTAGGAATCTACTCTTTTGGAGTGGATAAACTGGCACCTTCTAAGCGGTGTGTAGTTTTAAAGAAAAAGGCATTGAAACAGTCTCTGCACCTGTACTATGCAAACAATGGACTCTGTCCCGTTCCCTTTCCCTCAGAATACATATGCATGCCTGTGCACACACACGCACATCTAACCCATACCACAACTTACCTGACAGGCATGTGTAAAGTGGTTCTATATGATCAGGCAAGATACGTCCCTGAAATAATTCAATAATACTATGGGACTAAGTAAACAACAAAGAAAAACAAACCTTTACATTCCAACCTTATTAAAATAAACAAATATACTAGTTAAACTTCAATTTGGGTTTCTAAAAATGTTTCAACATTTCAAAATCTCAAGCCATTTATATCTGGAAATTAAAATATATGCACTACAGATGTTTTTGCCAGATACATATATAAAGAAAGCTGTCCTCAAAGTGGCAAAAAGCAAAAAGATGAACAATAACAACCGTTGATGAAAGAAACAAGAGAAAACGGCAGTGAAACTATAGAAAGATCAAACCAATTTGACAAACTTCTAGAATGAAACTAAACATGTACCTATTTTGTCATCAAGCGATTCTATTAAAGAGAGTCTATGAGTGAGTGCGTACGTGTGTGCATATGTGCACACATGCAGGCCAGAGGGCAACTTCAGGTGTCACCCTCAGGAACACCATTCCCTTTCTTTGAGACATGGTCTCTCACTGGCCTGGAATTCACCAATTTGGCTAGACTGGCTGAATCCCAGGGATGATCTGTCTTTATCGCCACAGCTCTAGAATTACAATCATATGTCACTATACCCAGAAGTTTTTACATTGGTTCTTTACAAACTGAGCTGTCCCTGTGGCCCCTATCCCTTACCCAGCACAGCTTCGAAGTATATTATCAAGAGAAATGGAAAGTATGTACACAAAAGAACTGACTAATTTGTCTACAGAAGCTACATTTACAAACAAAGGTAGAAATACCTTGAACATCCGTAAGGAGAACAATGGATAAACAGCCTGGAATATTCAGATAGTGGAAAACTATTTGTCAATAAAAAAAGAAAGGAATAACTATGCTGATTATCAGCCAGAACATAAATAGACTTCAAAAAGACATTGTGCTGAATAACAGATATCAGAACACATTCTGTCTGGTTCCATTTATTTGAAATTCTAGAACAACAACAAAAAACACAACTAATTTCCATCTAAGGATGGAAATAATCAGAACTATAGTTGTCCCTGAATAAGAGGGGCAGGGACTTTCTGGATAAGTAATGAGGGTCTTTATGAGAAATGTCAATGTTCTGTACCTTTTAAGGGTTGTCAATGTACAGCTGTTTGCAAATGTTAACACAAATTGTGGATTTCCTCATATGTAAATTTCTCTAAGAGAAAAAAATGAATAATGAACATTAATGATAATCATACTGAAGTACTTGGAATAAAGGGCACTGCTGGTGCACGCCTTTAATCCCAGCAATTGGGAGGCAGAGGCAGGCGGATCTCTGTGAGTTCAAGGCCAGTTTCGTCTACATAGGGAGTTCCAAGCCAGCTGGGGCTACAGGAAGACCCTGTCTCAAAAGACCAAAAACCAAACAAACAAACAAAACCTAAGAAAACTCCCAAAGACATACTTCAAAATGCATCAAAAATATGATGATTAAATGGAAAGAGAGCAAGTTGTATGACAGATAAATAATAAAGATTATCTTAAATGTCAACTATAGAACCTAAGTTGTGCATATGGATACGAACTACAAAATTCTTCCCATTTTCCTGTAAAGTCTTTTCATAAAACAGGTTAGAAAAAAATTTCAATTGCATAAACCCATCATTTTTGTCAAAATTAATTTTTTTGATCATTGAATACACAAAAGGAAAATAGAAAGTTTTTATAAATAAAAGGTTAAATTTTTGCAAGTCCAAATACCAAAATAAACAATACTATTTCATATGTTAAAACAAATAAAGCCCACCCTTTATATCACAGGAAAAAAAGGTATCTCAGTGTGTAGACTCTGTGAATCCAACCACACCTGGAGGACTCTTAAGACCACAACCTTCCCACCCAGAGTCTCCAACTGTTGCGTTCAAACACATTTCTCTTATTATGTAAACAGTTTGCCAAACACTAATGGGCTTTGACTCCAAGCCAGAAGATTCCCCAAACCCACAGTCCCACCCTGCTCCACAAACCTCCCTCAAGAACCTTGGAGAGTTATTTTTATGAGCCTCTTATCTCTTCCCACATCTGGATCCAAGCTTTTCTCTTTAGGAGATGCTAGCAAATAACTGTTCAAGGTCACTTTTCATAGGCTAAATAGGGACCACCCTGGGGATACTTTTGTGTCTTCATAAAAATTACCAGGACCATTAAAAGCTTCTTATTTACAATGACAAAACACCATGACAATCAAAACTGTACAAAATTAAATTTAACCCTCGCAGTCATAAAGCAGCATAGACCAGGATAAAGGTCAGGTGGTCTCCTGCGGGCAAAGTGGTTGCATCTCTGTGTTCCACATTCTTCTTACACAAAATAAAAATGACATTCATACTTTGATGGATATGAAGATTAAGGAGATAATCATTAATAGGCTGGGGAGATTGCTCAGTTGGTAGAGTGCTTGTTGTACAAACATAAGGATCTGAGTTCAAGCCCCAAAACCCACACAAAATAGCTGAGTATAATGGCATGTACTCATAATCCCAGAGCTGGGGTGGTGGAAACATGCAAATCCCTGGGACTCACTGACCAGCCAGCCTACTTAGTGAGCTTCAGGCTAGTGAAAGACTATCTGAAGAAGACAAGATTGACCTCTGGCCTACACACACACACAAACACACATAATAAACCAAAAGTTACTTTACTTGGTAACAAGCACCCAACCCATCAACCCATGTTAGCTAATCATTGTTATTTTTTTCCCAAGAGACAATTATACTAAGTATAACAGATATCATAAATATTTACCAGAGTATCTAATAAATCACAGCTATTTAAGAAAGTCTCACTCCTACATTCTAGGAGTCAAAATAAAAAGACAACTTTAAACACTGCACTTTTGCATACAGCTTTTGCTATTATATAAGCTGCCTTATATTTTTCTTGTATGTGCCAGAGCTGTGTTCTAGGCTTGGGACAGGAAGTTACCTGCCCTGAACCAGTCCTGACGAGTACTGAGACAACACTCAGCAGCCATTACAGTTGAAGTCTGAGTTGTCCCCACAGGCTCAGGTTCTGAGTACTCTTTACTCAGCTAGTAATGTTGATCTGGGAGGTTGTGGAGGCCTTAGGGGATGGGGCCTAACTGGAAGAATTAGCCCCTTAAGGGAGGGCCTTTGAAGGTTATAGGTTAGCCCCTCATTCCAGTCTAGCTGTCTTTCTGGTCTACCATGATGTGAATAGCTTCTGCCATATTCCCAGTGCCACAGACTGAGCAGCTCTGCCATGCCTCCTCAGCAAGATGAACTGACTCTGAAATCACAAGCCAAAAGTAACTTTTTTTTTTTTCCTCTTAAGTTCATTCTGTCTGATATTTTGGTTACAGTGACACAAGAGTCACTAGTACAGTAGTTCTCTACTACCTCAGTCAGCAGCTGTGGAGGCGGGAAAGTCACCCTCTCGGATTCTCTGTTCACTGCAAAAGGCAGGATCCAACCCGTATTTTAGGGCTGCCAAGGACACAATATCCACACCTTCATCTCTGAAATCTATGAATATATGGCAATGGCAAAGCCGAAGAGCTAAGAAGATGGCTAGTTGGTCAAGTGTTGTCACACAGCATGAGGATCCGATGCTTGGATCCCCAGAAACCATGGGAAAGGTTATATGCGTAAGTCCAGAACTGGAGGCACCGAGACAGGAGGATCTGAGGGTCTTGCTGAGCAGTTGGTTTAAGTGGAACCATGAGCTCGGGTTCAATGAGAGATCCTGTCTCAAAAAATAAGGTGGAGAGTAACCGAGGAAGAAGCCTGATGCTTCCCCCTAGCCTCCACACATGTACAAACACACAGCTCTTTTTAAATGGTCAAAGGGAGTGCTGAGGTAATAAAGGTGCAGTAACTTATGGAACTGGGAACCGCTCCTGGATAAGCAGAGGGCCGAGGCTAGGGAAGGCAGGGGGCTTTCCCTGACTGGGCTCAGAGCTGCAGCAGATGAGCCAGTCAGTGGTTAGCTGGGAGGGGCTCAAGGGCTGCTTCTGGTGTAGCTGTAGCGATTGAAGGGGCAAGATGACAAGAAGAGCAGGTGGCTTTATGGAGTTAAGAAAGGATCCTGGCTCACACACAACAAAGCAGCAGGGACTCCAGCCCCTGCATTTTGACAGCCTCAGTGAGTTTGCAAGGACATTCATCCCTGCAGCCTCCAAAAGGAAACAGGCCTACCTTCACTAAATAAAAAAAGAAATGTAAAAAAATGGTGGTGGTGGTAAGGCTCAGCAGGCACTTACCACTGAGCCTTACAACCTAAGTTTGATCCTCAGGATATACATAGTGGAAGGAAAGAAATGACTCTTCAAAGTTGTCCTTTGATCTCCACATACATCCTGTGATATGGGCACACCCACACACATATGATAAGTACGCTAAAATATTCTTCAAAAATATGGATCTACATTTTACAAGCCCACCTTTTAATCTTTATTAATAAAAAGTATAATTAATGGTCCAATAAAGTCCTTATCCAAGCTACTAGGAAAATGATAAAAATGATCAGTAAATAACTAAATAGCAAATGTTACTACCAATAAAATGATAAGACATAATGTATGTGCAGTTCAAGTCCTTCTTTTGAGTAAACTTCCACTAGGAAACACTTCTTTTTGGCGCTTCTCTATGATGACAACATGGCAATGCTGATCCCCCCTCAATGCTGGTTTGTAAGGGGCACAGAAAGTTAGTAAGTCAACATTTTTTGTAAAATTCTCACAAAATGATACTATAAACTCTATAGTACAAGTCAGATGAAACACTGAAAAATACCCAGTCATAGTCTAGAGAAAGTTTATAGTCACTGTTAGTCACTTGGCCACTAACTTGCATTACATAAGTCACTTTGCAAATTCAAAGCAGTTACAATAAGAGAATGGGAAGCCAACCCGAAATTTTATCCTGAATATTTAAATAGCAAAGTAATAGCAGGAATTTTTGCAGATGTCAGTAAATAAGTTTCACGTATTAAAGAAGGTATCGCTGAGGCCCAGGACCTAGGTAGACTGCTAGAGTAGATGATTTCTGTATGTCTGAGGTCTCAATTGTTTTTCCTAAGTAATTTTCAATTATATATATATATATAATATCTGTGTGTGTGTATCTTCAACTCCTCCCCCGAAACTCAGCATTGTTTATGTGTCAAACAAATTCACAATGAGCAGTAAATATGCAAAATGAAATCAGATACAGCAACTGTCTTTCTTATATAGGAGATCGGAATAGAGAAGACAGGAATCTGCAAACTCCATTCTGAGAGTGAGTGACACATAGCAAAAGGATCCAAGGAACTCAGAGAGTTGAAGGGACCTTCAAATCACAAGAGAAATTGTCCATTTCCTTAACAACATACTAGCTGAAAACCCAGGTGCCAGGGAATGAGACACCAAGTTCAGATACAGCTGCTGGGATGGGCACCCCAAAAAGCCGCCTCAGTGGAAAAAGGGACTTGAGGTCATCGCAGGGAACCCTTACCATGCCCTCCACCTTCACTGAAACCCGAGATACCCCTGGCCAGGGCATAAATATTCTCGAAGCTTAGCCATTTCTCTCACTCATGGAATATTCCATTTTGGGGGTTCACCAGCAAGATCTTAATAAAACATGGCCTTAGACCTCATGATATTTTTAATCGAAGCCATGATTCTTCCCTATTTTATGCATGAGCTCAGTATTTTCATGTATTGGCATTTCAGGTACAAAACAGAGAACTGAAAATGACTTCATTAATGTATAAATATCATTCATTAAAATAGATGATCCAGGGGCTGGACAGATGATTCCATGGTTAAGAATCATCTTTGGCTGCTCTTACAGAGGACCCTGGTTCGATTCCCAGCACCCACATGGGGTCTAGCAACCGTCCCTAACTCCAGTTTCAGGGGAATCTGACGCCCTCTTCTGACCTGCAGGCACTGAATAACACAAGTGCACTTACATATATGCAGCCAAAACACTCATCACATAAAATAAATACATAAATAAAATATTTAAAAATACATGATTCAAAAAGCAGCAAGGAATAAAGGAGAATACCATTTAACACCGATGGTCTAATGTTATAAATATCCCTCTCCTGTGCAAGACATAATAGGTCTTTTTGTACCAATGCATCCCTTTCATAACGTAACTAAATTTATACTCAGTTCATAATGATCATATTTTTACTGTCAACTATAGGAGAAATGACATATTTAAAAGATGTCATCAAGCAATTCTGCAAGAGTTGGGCATGAAAATGGTCAACCTGTAGATCAATTAAACCTATACTGTCAACAGAAGCTGGCACATCGGGTGGAAGTCTAGGTTTCTCTGGTCCCAAGTCCTTGTAATGGTTAGTGTGGGGAAAACGAATAAGACAGGGTTCAGTCTCTGCAACAGGACGCTGGGAACGATTCGTTGGCAATTAGGAATCTTGGGGTAGGGGTTGTCTAAGTGAGTGCACAGAACCTCCCAGAAGCCCATAGGGGTCCAGTGGAGCCTAGAACCAAATCAATCCCAGGGAAGAGGGACCCTGGGTGGATTCATAAAAGCTTATCTGTCGGCCTCAGACTTCCTTGGGAAAATGGCCAACAACAGAGAAACACTCGATTTTGTCCCTACAAAATCATGTCTGTCAGGGAAGCTCCAGGGCTCTCCCCAAATAAATTCTGATGTTTAAAAAAAAAAAAAAAAAAAAAAAGGCATGTGGCCATTCTTACAGACGACTGGAAAACAGATTTGCAGAGGCCAAAGATTAGACAAAAGGCACGAGCTGGCGACAGACAGACATGGAAATGATCTTAAGTGATTGAGGCCTCCCAGGTCCAATTTTCTCCCTTCTCACCACGGTTCCAGCGGTCGCCTAGCAAATCCCTAAGGGTCTGGAAACGGCGTAGGATAATGAGCGGGGAGAAGACCCCGAAACTTTCCTAAACTGCGGCAGTCTGCTGGAGGCCAGCAGTCACAGACCTCCGTCGCGGGGCGCCGGGGGCACCCCGGGGCGGCGGCCACCTCCTCCCCACCACAACAAAAGGGCCGAGCGCCGCGATCTGAGGACCCGGGTGCCAGGGGGCGAGCAGCAGAGGGGACCGGAGCCTTGCGCCACCCTCTCTCGCGACAGGGCGGTGGACCGCGTGTCCGAGTCGTGCATAAAAGCGACCTCGGATGCGTGCAGAAGAGAAGAGAGGCCGGCAGCGGCGACCCAGGTAGTGGCAGCAGCCGCAGCAGCCGGTGCCACGCGCCCCGCCCGCCCGGGGTCGGGGATCCCCAGGGAGCATCGGCCCCGCGAGGCCGCGCGAGGCCCCGGGGGGCGCCGCCCCCGGGGACCGCGACGTGGGGGCCGCGGGCCGGGGAGCGCCGGGCGGGCGCGCGGCGTGGGCCTCCTCCGCGGCGCGGGCCCCGTCCTCTCCCGGCGCTGCGGCGCCAGGCCCGGGCGCGACACAAAAGCCCCCCCGGGCCGCCGCCGCCCACCGACCTTGGGCTCCCGCGCCCGGCTCCCGCGGCGTCTTGGTGACCGCCTTCCAGACGTGGCCGCCGAGCAGGCAGAGCAGCAGCGCGGCGGACCTGCTCATCTCCGCGCCGCGGGCCGCTCGGGCTCCCCACGTCGGTCACGGGCGGCCGGGCGCCGCGCCTCCCTCCATGGCGCTGGGGCTCCGCGCGCCGGGCCGGCCGCCCGATTGGCCGGGGCCCCGCAGCCGCCGCGCCCTCCTCCGCGCCCCGCGCCGGGCTTCCCCCAGCCGCCGCGGCCGCGGCGCCGCGTTAACCCCTTCTTGCCCCGCCCCGCGCCCGCGGGAGCGCCCGGCCCGCGCGCGTGGTGCCACCTGGCGGTCACCGCGCCGCGGGAGCCCCCGCCCCCCGCCCACGCCGCGCGGCCCCCGTCCCCGCGGCCCCCGTCCCCGCGGCCCCCAGCCGCCCTGGCGACTCCCATTGCCTGCAGCCCCGCTCAGGGAAAACAGTCCCTCTGGGCGAGGCCGAGGCGCTCAGGTCAGCCTCGACGTCTAGGTGTGACGCTCCCAGCCTTAGAGGTAACAGCCTCCCTGAGCCTGAACGGACAGCAAAAGGCCCAGGTTCAATTGTGTTTGGTTAGCATTTAGCAGGTGGCGGGTGGGGGGCGGGATTTCCTTTTTCTTCCCCGTCCCCCACCTTTGCTTGATTTTGACTTGTTAAGAAATGGAGTGACGTGTGTTAAAGACCAACAACCCAAGAAGGGTTCATTCAGCACTACTGTAGTAGTCTTAGGCACTACACAATGGGATTTTTTGCAGGAGGAGAGACGTAATTGTACTCAGCTCGGGACACAGCGTGGGCAAATGAGCATGTATAACCAAGGAGCAGTGAGAGTCAGTGGTTTGAAAATTACCAAAAGGAAACATTAGGGTAAGGGGCTGACTAAAGTCACCTAGCAGGCCAGGGTGATCAGACATCACTTTGGGGCATGAAATCCGGGTCCAATCCGGACCAGATATCTAGCGTGATCAGATATCAGAGTGGGAGAGATTTTACAAGAAGAGAACAGGTGGACCCAAGTTTCAGAGGCCTGATTTTTAGTTAAGCAAAGAAGAATCTTTGTCACAATCTTTGATATAAGAGATAGAAATTGGATTTGGCATGGTGGCAAATGTCTTTAAGCCCAGCACCCAGGAGAAAGAGGCAGGAGGTTCTCCAGTTCAAGGCCAGGCTAGGGTGGACAGTGAGATTTTTGTCTTCACACAATAACAACAAAGGGAGAGATCCTTATTCCCATTTACAGATGAGAAAAATAGACTAAAGAGGGCTAAAGAACCTGTCCCAAAGCACAGAGGTGGTGCGATGATTAATTTTAATTGTGAACTTGACATAATCTAAGATCACCTGAAAAGGAGTCTTAAGGGAGGATTATCTGGATTAGATTGGCCTGTGAGCATGTCTGTAGGGGATTATCTGGATTATGTTAACTGAGGTGGGAGGCCCTGCCCACTGTGGGTGCACCACTTCCTAGGCAAGTGATCCTGAATTGCATAAGAGTAGAGAACTTGTGCTGGGCACTGGGATGCATGCATTCGTTGTTTTCTGTTCCTGATTATGGACGTGGCATGACCAACTCCTTCATGCTCCCTGTGCTGTGACTTCCCTGCTATGATGGACTGTCTGTAACCTGGAACTGGTAGCTGAATAACTCCTCTTCTAATTGCTGTTGTCTGAGTATTTTATCACAGCAACCAGAAAAGAAACCAAGACTGGTAGAACCAACATTCTAATAGTCAGTTTGGCTCCAAAGTTGAAGCTCTTTATCCATATCTCCAGGCTCCCTCTTAGCCTATCCCATCTACACTGAAAATTCCCTTTCTCTCAACCCAGTCCTGCCTCTATGTTCTTTCATTAGACCCTCATGCTCACCTGTTCCTCCTCCATCCCCAACCATCACTGCAGTGACCATTTACCATGCTGACAACCTAGGCTCTGAAGAGATCCACTCCAGACTCATCATATGCCCAGAACTGTTTCCAGAACAGAAGGCCAGAAGGAGGCTCATTAGTGCAATTTTATTAATTGAGCATTAAGGCGATGGCAGGCACTGTACCAAAGAGAGAATGGAGGATGTGCTTGCCCAGTTGGCTTACTGTAAACAAGTTATTGTGATATACAATAAAAAGGAGGAAGTGGAGAAGCCCATGTGGGTTTTATAGGCATCCTTAGGCCCCATGCTACAATTTGTATAAACTATGTACTTGCAGAGATATCAGGTGATCAGGAAGACAAAAAGAAACCCTGCTCTTATGACAGGCTAAGTGCCTCCTCTTCACTCCAATGTTAGAGCCACCTTGCTGTCATTCCAGGAACACCTCCCAATCAGGAGAAGAAAATGAAAAGTATGCTAAGCCCCCAACTCCTACTAGGGGGCCAGCTCATGGGAACACAGAATTCCACACCAGCTAGATGCCTGTATGGATGATGACTTCATGCAGTAAGCAGCATGGTCCTGAAGTGTCAAGTCACATTCCTCAAGTAGAAAACTGCTTCCAACAGGAATGGCTAAAATGAACCCCCTCCCAGAGTTGAAACAGCAATTAAAAAATCTTCAAGAGCTGGAGAGATAGCTCATTGGGTAAAACACTTGCTACGAAAGCATGAGGACCTGGGTCTGAATCTCCGGAACCCATACAAAGTTGGAAGGTTGTATCTGTAATCGCAGCACTCCTAAAGCAAGATGGAAGGAGAGACGGGAGAGTCCCCAGAAGCTCAGGGACCAGCTTGTCTGGCTGGCATACATAGGGGCAAAAGAACCAAGAGACCAAAAATGTGGAAGGCTAGGACCTTCCACCTGTTCTTTGACCTTCGCATACATGCCATGGCATATGTGCTCCCACACTCATATATGCACACATGCACACACACACACGTATTCACCCATCACATAGATACACACAAACAAAAATTTAAAAATCTTTGAGGAATTCCTAGTATTTGGGGAGTTCTTGTGTGTCTGTGTGTGTGCATGCATGATTGTTTATGTGCTGCTGTGCTGGTCCATCTTGGTGTTTGAGACAGGATCTACTCACTTTTATCTGGAACTCATCTCTGTTTAGGCAGGCTGGCCAGCAACCCTCAGAAATCTGTGTGTCTGCCTCCCCCAGTAGATACCACCTCATTCAACTTTTGCAGGTGAATTCTGGGGTTTGGATCCATGGCAAGTACTTTGCCAACTGGCAAGACTGTTTCCCCACCCCTGGGGGTTCTGAAAATATCACTGGACTAGAGGATTATCTCATAACAACTTCTTTGGTTGATGTTATTTCCTTTTTTCCAAGGTTTAATGAAATTAGATAATTTACCCCAAATATACAGGTTTGTTGATAGCAATCTCAAATTTCCTATACCATATCACCTCTGAAAATAACCTCCAGCAATGTCCAAATTGTTTTTTAACAACTCAGACACAGTGAAATCTGAACTGAGTTGGTGTCCATGTGGGTTTCTGGGTTTTGATAGTATATTGTAATTATATAAGATATTACAATTGGGAGAAACTGTGGGAATGATATGTGGAACTTTGGTAATGTCTAATAAGTTTATAAGGATTTCAAATAAAGTTTCCAAGAGTAAACACATCTGTTCTATGTCATTTTTCTAAGCCTTTTTGTTCACTCAGACCCTTGGTGTGTGTGATCTGACTATAATTTTAGTAGGGAACAAGAAGTTTTCATAAGGACTATATAAGGTTTGGGTCACAATCCTAACTACAGACATTTCGGTGTAATGGTTGTTGTTGGTATTATTATTATTACTATTATAACGTATATTTTGTGTAACAAAACTTCTGTGGCCAGCTTGACCTTTTAAGGGAAGTTTATGAACCTTCAAAGCAACACTGAGGTTTATATAATTTCTGAATCATAGTTTCTGAATCACATATAAAGAGTTTCTGAACCACTACCCCATCCTATTTTGCAAATGCCTCTGTGAAACAGAAAGGTTAAATCAGTTGCAGAGAGCATGCTGCAAGCCAGTCCCCAAGCCAAGAACAAGCTCGGAGGAGCATTCTCTCATCGTGTGGATATTTTCCAGTCACTTGGGTGGGAGACCAAAGCAGGACAAATTCTGCTACGCTACACAAGCAAATATATTTTTGAACCATGTACCCAGAATTATGAAAGAATTAAATAGTCACACTTACCTTTTACTGGAATACAAGAAATTGGTTTACCTTTTGCTTTTGTTCCAGTCATCAGACAGCCACTCTGCAACTGCAGGGGAAATGTCACTTGGGAGGAAGTGTTTGCCGAACAATGGGAGTCAGGAGTGCTCTTTCTTCTAGAACTTTTCCTTTTGCTTTTATTAAAACCTCTCATTGTTTGGATAGAAATGAATTATGACTCTACCAACTTGAGATTGCTTAGAGTCGCTTGATTGTGCAGCATTTTATTTCAGTGTCTTGTGCCAAAAGAAAGGAAGCTACAGCAGAACCGTTTCCTGTCCGAATTTTCCAGAGACCTTGATTTCAGGGCTCTGTGTCAAGGCTTGTTAGCTCCAGATTATTTGTTCTGTTGAGCTCTTTCCTGGTGTGGGCGACCCTTGTGGTGGAATTTCAGTGGTCTGAGTGTACATCCAGAGTCATGATCCTGTTTCCCCTTTGGCTTCCCAGTCCCTGCCACGAATCACCCCACCCCACTCCCTCCTGCCACCCCCACACCTCCACCCCTTCCCCAGTCAGGAACTGCCCGTAAACAGCAAACTTGTGTTGAGGATGGCAGAGGTCAGGAAATATGGCAAGGACTGCTTCTGTTTGCTGGAGCTTTTATTGCAGTTTAGATTAAGTGTACCCAAAGATAGAAATTGTAAGGGCTGAGCATTTCAGTCTGAATTCCTTTGCCATCCATGAAAATAGGGGAGGGGAGCCTTGGGGTCTGGGAGGCTAAGGATGTAGTGCAGTTGGTAGAATGCTTGGCTGGAATGAAGAAAGCCCTGGGTTGAATCCCCAGCACTGCATAAAACTGGATGCAGTGGTGTATGTTTGTAATACCACCACTTGGGAGATATCAAGAGTTCAAGGTCATCTTTGGGTACATGGTGAGTTTCAGGTGAGTCTGGGCTATATGAGACCATGTATCAAAAATATCAAATAAAAAATAAAGAATTTTAAGTAAGGAAATTATTGTTGAGGGATTTCTGTATTTAAGTGAACCCAAACTTTGGCTTCTTATATGGGACTCAGCATTCATATTTAAGCTCTATAGTTTTCTTTTTTGTGTTTTTGGTTTTCCTTCTGAGACAGGGCTCCCTGTAGCCCCAAGTAGCCTGGAACTGCTATGTAGACCAGGCTGGCTTCAATCTCAGAGACATCCACCAGTCTCTGCCTCACAACTTCCAGGATTAAAGACATCAACATACCCCATGACCTCTGTTGCTTTCTAACGAAGCCTTTCTTTCCAAGACAGTCTATAATTTACCTTCCTTCAGGTAACTTCCCAGCCAGGAGAGGCTCTTATCCAGGAAAGAATTCAGTGAATGAATGCATGATGGCAGCATCTTGGGAGAAGCTGTAGCTGCACCTGAGCCAACAGAAGTGACTGCTCATGAGCCTGCAGGTCCCCTTCCACATAGTGACTAAGGAGTATGTGATTCTTCCCAGGCCCTTGATCAATAGGTTTCGCTGTTGGGAAGAGTATTTGGTGCTGATGGCCAATGAAGGATAAAGTTGCTTTGCAGTTCTTTTCAGGTCAGTGCTCCCTTTGGGTGAGTCTGTTTCCTTAGCGCACGAGAGGGTTCCAGTACTGTCCTTTGCTGACCTCAAATGAGGAAAGACAAGAACATTTTAACTGGAAGATGCCTATGTATGACTCAGAATCTGTCTTTGGGGACTGAAGGGGTATCCAGCAAGCAGGGAATAGCAAGTTTGGCTTTTTGAGAATAAACTCGAGGGATGGGGAAATAGCTTAGTCAGCAAAGAGCTTGCCTTTCTGGGTTCGACCCCCAGAATCCATGTAAAAAGCTGAGCCTGTGATGCTTGCTTATAATCTCAGCACTGGGGAGCTAGAGGTAGGCAAATCCCTGGGGCTTCCTGGGCTGCCAGTCTAGCCTATTTGGTGAATTCCAGGCCCCTGAGAAACCTTGCCTCAAAAAACAGGCAAATGGAGCCTGGGGAGTAACAGCTGAGGTTGTCTTCTGGCCTCCACATGTGCATGTACACACATGCACAAGCTCCTGCACACTCAGGTACACCTGCACACACGCAGATGTGCTCACGTGCATGTGTGAACATACACACAAACAGCAACAACCACAAAACTTGAAGAGTAGGAGGGAAGAGGGGAAGCAATGTGGAAACAATGTGGAAACGGTGACGTGGCCCTTAGTTCAACTCTTAGGGTTGGTTTCCACCCAAACAAGAGTAAGGCTTTGCTGTCCTGAAGTTCATGAATCCCTCAGTTCTCAGGTTCAGTTTTCAGTGAGCCTTACTTTTTTCTTTTCTTTCCTTTCGACTGTCCGCGCAGAGCAACCCACCATGAGAACTTTTGCTTAAACTCCTGGTGTTACCTGATTATTAAGCATAGTGTCCTCAACATTAGAGGAATTAACTGGGGAAGGGGTAAAGAGGTTATTGGGAGGGGAAAGGATACAGAGCATGCAGACACATTTACTCTCAACACAGTGGCCATCAGGGATCTTTTTTCTCTGGACACTGAAAGGTTCAGATGGACTTGACGGGCCCGGAGCCTCTGAAATTGCTCCAAGGGATGTAACCCAGAGTGCTTTGATGACTGGCTTTCCCTCCTGGCATCTTTCTCTTGTGACTAAGACTTTAGTGGATGAAAGGAACTTCGCTGCAATTTATTTTAAAGTTTTATGAAAACCTTAGTTGAAATTTTATTTGTTGTATTTTTCAAAACTCTTCCTCAAGTGAGCCAAAATAGAGAGGAAAGAAAGAAAGAAAGAGACAGAGAGAAAGAGGGGGGGGGGCAAATTCTCTACTGTCCCGCATGGGAAGTACTAGGTGGAAGAAAAAAGAAAGAGGAGAGGGCAATACCTCTCTATATTTCTAAATTGTTTACTTATTTAATTTTAAGTGCATGAGTGTTTTGCCTACATGGGAGTGCTGTATAATGCCCAAGGAAGCCAGAAGAGAATGTCAGTTCCCCTGAAACTCTAGTTACAGATGGTTGTCAGCCACCATGTGGGGACTGAGAACTGCACCCAGCTCCTCTGATAGTGTAGCCAGTGCTCTTAACCACTAAGTCACCTGTCCAACTCCTCTTCCCTCTACAATTCATGAGAGGTCTGACTTTATATGAGTTTTACAAATGGGTTTTAGGTCTCAGATGCATTATTTAAAAATCAATGTTATTTCTCATTGAATGTTCTGTGTTCTAGCTGTGGATAATTCTGTCCAGGAAAGTACCTGAATGCAGAGCAAATGTAACCAATCTCCCATCTACCAGAATCCACTGGATACCTTTACTAAAGGATATGGTATGCCTAGATGTCCTGGGTCAAGGGAACAAGGTCCTTCCTGTAGGGAGCTATGGCTTCCAGGCACTGAGTCTTTTACTAATTGGAAAGGAAGGTGAAAGCAACACAGTTAAAACCCTGAATACAGTCTTGAGGAAGGGCTATTGGGAAGGGCTTATATGATGGGATACCTGTCTGGCTTGTTCTTGTTCTTGTTTGTTTGGTTTTGCGGTTGTTTGAGACAGGGTCTTGCTACATAGCTAAGGATGATCCTGGACTCTTGACCCTCCTGCTTCAGCCTCCCAACTAGAACTACAGAGATGTGCCTCCATGCCAGGCTCTCTCCAGCATCTTAAACAGACATTCTACAGGGAGGGAGGGGCTTCTAAAATCCATGGAAGAACCTTCCAGAATGGCTCTACCTTCCAAGTAGCTGCTCCCTCTGCCCTGGTCAGAAAAGCAAGGAAGTTTCATTGCTCTGTCCCTGGGCTCAAGGGTCAGGAAGTGAGACTTCTCCCACCCCAGCTGCCAGTGATTAGCTTCAGGAGAGCTGCTTCTATAGAAAGGCCCAGCTTGCCCAAGCCCATGTTGGTGAGCAGCAGGGGCTTCCAAATCTCCACTAAAAGTGTCCGTTTTACAGAACCTAATTCCACCCAGAAGCTGGCCCAGAGGACGAGGGACAGACGTTGTGTGTCATCTTAGTCCATTACTACAGAGCTCTGAGCCTCGGAGTTCCCCCAGCCCTAAGCTCCAGGATGGCAACCGGTTTTCAGTAACCCCTTTACAATGGTTCTGGATTATTATTTTTTTTAATTTCTGACTGTGAAATTCAAGGAAGAATATCACAGAATGCTAGAATCCAGAGGAACTTGAAAAACTTGGCTGCCCCCTCCCCATTTCACAGCCAGTAAAATAGAAACGTTTAGCAGAGTGATGGGACTGGCTAAGGTCTGTGACACAGGCTACCTTGCAAATGGATGAGAAGGGATCTTCTAGAGTGTGCCTATGGAAAGATAGCTGCAGACCTGGCACTACAGGTATGTTTGGCATTGAACTTGGGCTCTTTGTAGAGGGTCACTCTGAACTCCTTCAGAGCCTCTGGTTGACTGTGTGATCCTTCTTTTTTTCCTCTTCCTCTTCTACTTTTGTATTTTGGATTTTGATTTTCTTAGCCAGTGTTTTACACTGTAGCTCAGGCTGGCTTGCTACTCATTGCACAACCCATGCTGGCCTCAAACTCACTGTAGCCCTCCTTCCTCAGCCTCTTAAGTGCTGGGAATCCATGACACCTTCTTTAAGGTCCTTGTGCTTGCCCTCTCTCCATCATCTTCTAACCACCTATTTGCTCTGAATTTTGATCTAGTATTAATGTTGTTATTATTATTGTGTGTGTGCACATACATGTGCTTGGAGATGCCAGCGATGTCTCCATCACTATCCCCCTTGCTTTTTTCAAACTGGGTCTTTCACTTAACCTGGAGCTCCTTTGACTGGACTGGAGAGCCATGAGCTTCAGAGATCCTCCTGCTTTGGATTCCCTACCTGCCAGCACTGGGGTCGCAGACACATTGCCACTGCACCGCACTTTTACATGGGTGCCAGAGATATGAACTCAGGTCTTCGTGCTTGTGAAGCAGGCATTTTACTGAGTCACCACTCTGGCCCTCAGCCTTGTTTGTTTATTCAGCTTCCTATACTCTATATTGATTACCTGCATTAAAACATCAGCTCCTTGAGAGCTGAGCTTTCCATCTTGCACCAAGAAAAAGAAATAGCACAAAGTGGAGTTTCCAGAACTTATTCATGGGAGAGATGGCTCGGCTCAGTGGAATGAGCTTGTTCTGGCATGCTGGAACCCCTAGGTTCCATCTCCAGCACTACAGTAAAATAAAGCACAAAGTATGAGCTGAAAGAAACTCTCATTCACCTTGAAGAATATGCCCTTCTACTTGCCCAGCATATACTATAATCCTGCTACTTTGGATAAATAAATGAATTGGCAAATATTTATTGAGTTTTCAACATGGGCTCAAAGTTAAAATCATGACCCACCCTCAGTTTGAACCCATGCCACCTTTCTGAGCTCCTATTTCATTGCTACACTGCAGAGACCCCCACCTCAGTTTGGCAGGTGCCACTTTTTCAATCCTGAACTTGAGGCTCCTTCTATTGGGGTCCTTTGCTGAGGTTCTTTCCTGCGCATGGTTTCTCTGTTCCTTCCTGTCCTTCAAGTCTCACCTGTGCTATGATGTGCCTAGTTCTCCAAGTACTCTGGAAAGCAAGCGCCATTTCAGTCACTATCTACTTTGTCTACCTAGTTAGTGGAAAAGAATGCCAGATTATAAACTGAGGTGGGATCCCTACTGCCTGCAGTCTGTCACCACTGTGCAAGGTTGTAACATTTGACACTGTATCTGGGAATGTTTGTGTAAACTTTTGACCTCAGAAAGTATAGTGTTCTTGGGCTCTGATGTCAGTATTTAGAATAAAGGTTTATGTATGCAATAACTCTCTAAAACCTTCTCCTTTAAAGAAGGCATTCTTCAATCATTCAAAATAAACTCTTAATAGTTTATCTGAACATCTGAGTATGGGATCTTTTTCTATTGACATTTTTTTACCCAACTGTGAAACCCACAATAAGATCTTCTCTGTATCTCTGGGGTCATTCGAGAGCTCAACTCCTTCTCAGCCAACTTTAAATGCTGCCACTGACTTATCTATTGGCTGCTATAAATAGCTTTCATTTATAAGAAACAATTCATATGAAATGTCATGTAGAAGACTAAACCTGGATATGCATTTGATCCTATTTAAGAACTACTCTTCTGAGGCCCAGTAGTTAAGAGCATGTACTGCTCTTGCAGAGGATCCAAGTTTGATTCCCAGCACCATTTTGGGGGGGCTTACGACCGTCTATAACTTCAGGTTCATAGGGTCTGATTCTCTCTTCTAAACTATTGGGCAACTGCACTTATGCGCATGTATCCCCTCCTCCACCTGTGCAAAATTAAGAATAAAAACATTTTTAAAATAGAATTATTATCAGGCACATACCTTTAATCCTAGCACTTGGGAGGCCGAGGCAGGCAGATCTCTGTGAAAACAAGGCCGACTTGGTCTACGTACTGAGTTCCAGGCCAGCTGGGGCTATGGGGAGACCCTGTCTCAAAAACAAGAAAAAAAAAAAAAAAAAAAAACAACCAAACAACCACCACCCCAGAACTATTCTTCCAATTATGTTTCAAGAAAAGAGTTATATAACAGTAACTTTTTAAAAATCTAAATATGTTTTCTTTCCAGATAAATATTTTTGGTGTTCCCACCCTCCAAGACTCAGGCATTGCCCAACTTTTCTTCCAAGAAGCCACCCTTTCTCCGGCATGCAGATGTTGGCAAGAGATCTCAGAGGAGTAGCCTCGGGCATATCTCCCTGAGGAGGATGGTTTAGTGCAGTGAGGCGTGATGGGCGAGAGGGACCAGGAAAATGCAGTCGTAAGGCAGGAGGGCATGAGACACTGGTCAATGGAAGGTCCCAGTACTCACTTTGTACATAATGACAGCTGGCTTCCAGGAATGCCCGTAGAGAGGTGTCAGATAACAGCATAAGGTAAGATTCCTAAAACTTAGTATTCTAAAATTTCTGTGCACCCTGACCAAAAGTGAAAAATCAATGTTCATTAGGCTTTTTTCCTTGATGTGTACTGTGGATTGAGTGTGTCCCCTGAAGTTCATGTGTTGGGAACTGGGCTCTCAAAGGTGCATAAGTCACGACGTTCTGCCCTTATGCAAATATTAATGTGACTGTTGCAATGATGAGGTAGTCACTGCAGAAGTGGGTTCCTGATGAGAGAATCGAGCTTGGGCTCCTCTATTTCCATCTCGTTTTCATCTTCACCGTGGGGTGAAGAAGGAAGAAGATGGCCTAAGATAGGACTTCCCATCCTCCAGAGCCATGAGACATGCACTTGTATTGTTCGTAAATTACTCAGGCTCTAGTACTCTTTTGTAGTAGCTCAAGCCTGTGTACCTTGTCAGGTATGGGAAGAACTCTAGTTAGAGACAGCAGCGGCAGAGAGTGAGAAGGTGCGGGCTTGGGCATTGGGAAACATCAAGCGGAATGGAGGTATTTACGCCACAGTCTCGTTTATTTAGAAAGCCAGTTTTTCTCAAAGTAGCTAAGTGGTCAGACGATGAAAATGATTTCTCTTTTAACAAGGCCACAAAGAGCAAAATGTAATCTGGAATTAGTTCTTTTTTAAATATCGTTGTCAAAAATAATTTACAAATTAGAACTAGAATAGAGGGGAAAAAATAAAACACTTATTGTTTCCCCTTGTCCTTGAAACTTGCTGTAAAGTTTGGCTAAGACCCAGTCTAGAGTAGTATTTGTGGGTAACAGAATCTTGAATGTGATTACCACAGTGTGTTTGAGTTTGAATTTCCAAGGTCATTGTTCTTAAACTTTGCTGTTAATACTCATTCTTGCACGAGAGAGGGAGAGAGAGGAAGAAAAAAAGAGCTAGGAAGGTAATGGAAGGGCAGAGATCAGAGATGAAGGGAGGATAATAACAGAAGGAAGGAAGGGAGGAAAAGAAGGTCCAGTTTTAAAGTTTATATAATTATAAAAAAATTAAAACCTGGGCTGGGGAGATGGCTCAGAGGTTAAGAACACCAGATGCTCTTGCAGAGGACCAGATTCAATTCGCAGCAACCACCTGTAACTCCAGTTCCAGGATATCTGAAGCCCTTTTCTGACCTCTGTGGGCATTGTGTGACACAGGTGTCCTTACATATATGCGAGCAATACGCTTATACACATAAAATGAAATAATAAAATATTTTAAAAAATTTTAAAACCTGGGAGAGGCAACAATTCCACCCAACCTGACAGGATCAGTGCTTGGAGGGAGGCGTTGCAGACAGACAGAAATGGGCTCACCCATTCAGAGATGCCAGGGAGACCTGCTCTGAGGGCAGTGAATTTAAAATCCATCAAAAGACTTCTGGAAAAAATGCAAACATGTCAGAGCACACTGCTCGCCATCTGCTCCACAGAAGCAGCTCAGAGGCGACTGGGGTGATTCAGGTGCACATTGATGGCTTGCTGTGGTGTCACAGTCAATCCTCCTTCATCTGACAACAGACCACACATTTTTCTAAAAGATCTACTTTCCTTCCCATCCATTTAGATGACTTAGGGTTAGCTCCAAGGGTCAACATCAGCATGCACATCTCTATCTCTAGGTACACAGTTCAGAGGGCAGGGTGATACAGTCAGTGAGACTCAATTCTACACTCAGAAATAAACAAAACAAAAACAAACCTCTTCATCGAGGTAAGATTTTTCCAACTAGAGTTAATGAGAGAGGATGGCAGCTGCTGGCAACTATTCTGCTACTACAAGATAAGAACTTAAGACTGGACCCAAAGAGAGGAAAACAGAAGTGACAGACACCAGCCGTTGAATCTAACCAGTATCTAAGGCAAACTCTTCATTGGCTTTTCCACATGTTAGCCGATAATTTAAGTTTCTTTAAGCCATTTTAAATGGAATTATCTGTACTTTAAAGAATCTAGCCAATAGAGTTAGAGAAGAAATAGCAGGCAGGCATGGTTTATTGGTGATGGGTGCTGCTTGCAGGACGGAGTAGCATTGAACTAGTTTTCTCATGCCCTTGACTATGGTTGTTTTCACAATGAGAAACATATTCCAAAAGACCAGATTCCATGTGAAAAACATATGACAGACACCCAGAAGCAAAACCAGCATCTCAGGGTTGGGGAGGTGGCCTAGCAGGCAGCGTGCCTGCCACTTAAGCATGAGGATTTGAGTTCTGGTCCCCAGCACCATATTAAAGGAAAAGCCAGGGAGGTAGTGTGCACCTGTAACCCAGTACTGAGAAGTGGAGACAGGCAGTCATTCTAGCTGAAATGGCAACTCTGAGGCTTAGTGAGAGACCCTGTCTCAAAACACAAGGTGGAGGAGGGATTGAGGATGACATCCTGATGCCTCTCACCTCCACATACACCCACCTGGGCAAGTGCGCCCTCGTGGGTGAGTGCACTCACTCCCCTGTCCCTCCCCCCACACAAAGACCAGCACCACAGCCTCTCTGATGTCTCTGGCCAATCACCTTTTTCAATCCTATTCCACACCAGATGAAAGTTCCTAAAAGTATGGCAGCTCTTGGTGTGTTAGAGGCAGCATTTTCATTATGAAACCTGAGCTACCCACCACAGTTTTCTTTTTTTTGGCTTGTTACACACACAAACACACACACACACACACGTGCGCGCGCGCACGCATGCACACACATGCATGCACGCACACGCACATGTGCATCGCAGGCCAGAGCAGTGACAAATCTTCCCCTTCACCGTGGGAACTGCACTTCATTTTGTGCACAGGGACCCAGAACCCACCACTCCTCGGTAGTCACCTTCTGAGACTTTTTTTGTGTGTGGAATAAATCACAGAAATAGATCTAATGTAGCAAATGTTCTAGAATTCAACCATGTAGGACTAGGTTTTCAAAGATGAGTATTATTCTGGCCAATAAACATAGAACTTACCATGGAGAAGTTAATTAAGCACAATAAACAGGCATAGCAGGAAGCTATGATTTTTCCTGTCTCCAAAGCTTCTATTACAGAGGAAGGAAGGGCTGGTCAGCAAAGAACCAGGAACACAAGAAGAATGGGAGGCTCGGGGCAGTCCTGCGTGTTTGGCAGGCAGAAAAATCAAAGCCACAGATTTACTTCTCAGTGTGAGTTTCAGCTCGTACTCAGGGTGAGGGATGAGGAAGAGAAAAATGCCCTTTGTGCAGTTAGTGCAACATTATGATGAGATTTGTCAGTAGGTATTCCTAAATAACTTTTAGTGACTAAATAATAAAGTGCAAGAAGTTTGAAGGTTGAAAAAAAATGCAAAGAAAGATTTTGTATGGAGAAAAAGGAACGAGCAGGAGAGAGAGAGAGAGAAAATGTGGACAAGGGATTAAAATAAGATTCTTCTTACTGTTGAAGTCGAGAATAGAGAATTAAGACAACTCATGGACAAGTAAGTTCCAGGGATGGGGGCGTGAGTCAGTGGGTAAAGTGTCTGCTGTGCAAGCATGAGGACCCCAGCACCCACGTACAAAGCCAGGTACAGTGGATGTGTGTCTCTAATCCTAGTGCTGTGTGATGGAGACAGGAGGGTCCCAGGGGCTCACTGGCAGGCTAACTGGTAGAAATGGTAGGCTCTGGGTTCAGTGAGAGACCCTGTCTCAAAAAGGAAGATGCAGCATGACAGAGGAAGGCACCCAGTGTCGGCTCCTGGTCTCTACACACATGTACATGTATATACCACACACCCAACACCCACCTTTTAAACAATAAGAAATATGTTCCATTTCAAAGATTAAGTGGAAAAGGTAGTACTCAGTAGCTCTGAGACCTGAAATCTCCTAGTATAACTCAGGGTAGAAAAGGACAAAAATTTCTCCACAATTATATTAGCTATAGGTTGTTGTGAGAGATGCTTGAAAGAAACAACCGCAGGAGGAAAGCTTTATTTTAGCCGAGGGCCCGGCAAAGGAGTGTGTGGGGGGGGCTTCTTCATGCGGTACAGAACAGGAAGCAGAGATGACAGGCCAGAACCAGAAGTGGATATAACCTTCAAAGTCCCATCCCTACTGAGCTGCTTCTCCTGACCAAGCCTCCCATCCCTCCATACAGGCTCTACTGCCCTCAAAATAACACCATTCAAAACGTGAGCCTGTGGGGGACATTTTAGATTCAAACCACACTGATCCAGTGTCCTTCTCCCAGGCACAGTGTCCTGTAAGGTCAGAGAAAGTGAGGTGTGGAGACTGGAGGTCACCACTTCATTTTCTTTACATTTTTTTTTAAATTTTATTTTATGTTTGTGAGTGTCATGCCTGCCTGTATGTAAGTACACCTGTGTCATGCAGTACTCCCAGAGGGCAGAGAAGGGTGATGGATACTCCATAACTGGAGTTATGGACAGTTATTAGCCACCATGTGGGTGGTGGGTGTTGAACTCACGTCTTTTGCCAGAGCAGCCAATGCTCTTAACTACTGAGCCATCTCTCTACTCCAGAGATCACCACTTACTATACAGCTGTAGAATCCCACATGTCATATGAGCAATGAAATGTGGTTGTAGTAAGAGCAAAATTGGCCTCTACTAAATGCTTGAATGTAGAAACAGGTCATAAAGATATTTCCCTGGAGGAGAAGCCCTGTGCCTCTCCCCCGACAGCCTGAAGATAGCTCCCCACATCTGTCCCATGACACCGTCTCCCCCCAGCACACCATCTGTCCCTGAGAAGAAGAGAGAAGCTGTGTGACTGAGGCACAGCCTCACAAGGGACTCCAGGGTTCAACTCATGAAGAACGAACCCAGAGGGATGCCTCATGCACAGTTAATGCTGAAACCACTGAGCTAAGGGGGAATGAAGTATAAGAAACTCTCTCCTAGAGTTGTAAAATATGTTCCTAATGTAAACTCTGGAGCTAACCTCCCAAGAGCCACAAAGCAGGGGACTGTAAAGAGAAGGAACTGAAGAAAATCGGAAGAAGATAGATGACATCTCATCAGTATGGTAGAT
Source organism: Eospalax fontanierii (assembly GCA_035773235.1). NCBI lineage: Eukaryota > Metazoa > Chordata > Mammalia > Rodentia > Spalacidae > Eospalax > Eospalax fontanierii. The sequence continues at coordinate 62,892,792 of CM069540.1, read as the reverse complement.
GGCACATTTAGTTATTGGTATTCTGGAAAAACATCTGTAAGATGTTGGTAAGCTGGTGAGAATTTGAGAGGGCAGGGTCCATTGAGGAGGAAGGAACACACATTTTTGGTGTTTTATTTTTTAATGGCTGAAGAATCAATGGCTACCCTCATGCAAAGGAATGAGGGTGAAGATATAGATTTGCTATGTTAAGAGAATGATAATAAGAAAAGAAGAAAAGAGTGTTCAAACAAGCTTTAGGTTTATTATACATCAAATAAGTAAAATCAAAATGAGAAACTCAGGTCAGACCTTTCCTCTCCAAAATACAAACAGCAGCCAGCCTGAACTGGTGAGCACATTGTTTGTAACTGCAAAACCCAAATTTTAGGTGTGTGTCTGTTAAGTATTCCCATGCAACACTGGAATTTTGAAAGTTATCTTCTTATTATTAATTTCTGTTTTATGTGTATGAGTGTATTACTGCCTGTATGTAAGTGCACCCATGTCGTGTTTTGCCATTGAAGGTCAGAAGAGGGTGTTGGATCCCCTGGAACTGGAGTTATAGATGGTTGTTAGTTCCATGTGGGTGCTGGGAATCAAACCCAGGTCCTTTGCAAGAGCAGCCAGTGCTCTTAATGGCTAAGCCATTTCTCCACCCCCTCTAAGGCATTATTTATGCTCTGATTGCAAAAGAAGTGCACAGCTGTTGTGAAAATTTTGGAAAATGCAGAAAATAAAAATATAAAGAAAAAAGGGAATAATTTGTGACCTTGGATGCTCAGGCTTGGCCTATCCCACACACACTCACCACTGCTCCAGTGGTGGCATTCTAATGTGAATCTTACTATTTTTAATAATAACACACTGTCTGAAACAAGAGCTAGAATCCTCATCACAAGCACGTGGCTCCCTCCCATTATGCCCTTGTTCCTCCTCTCAGTTTAAATGACTATTGTCCTGGATTTGGTATTTGTTATGACCTTGCTTTTCTTTTTATGTTTTTATTACCTTCATATATATGCACATATATGTATTCATATTCATAGTCACACATTGTGATAACTAACTTCATGTATCCAATTGGCTGGGTCAGGGGGTGACCAGATATGTGATTAACAATTGTTTTGGATACTTCTGTTAAGATGATTTATATTGGTTATAAAAGACTGGATAAAGCAGACTGCCCTCCGTCATGTAAGTGGGTCTCCTCCAATCAGTGGGAGGACATGATAGAACCAAAACCTGTATATGTAATGGGAGCATGAATGTGTACATTTTCTGTAGATATTTTTTGAAGATGAAGTCATATACTATTTATTACCTTTTCCACTCAATAATATGACTTAGCTTTCTCTTTAATAGAGATAAATTAGAACACAACTTTCATGCTTGTCTGATTCTACTAATAGTAGCATACTGTCCTCAGCCAATGCCAGTCATGAGTCACCCATTTTGGTGCAGTGTTTATTGTCAAAAGCATTTAACTTCTTGAATTTGCCTCGGGATAAGTTCTTCAAAATGAGTTAGTGCACAAGGTTCCTCTGAATCACCAATACTTGTTGCCAAGCTATATATAGATAAAGATATACACATATACATCTTTTCATGTCAAGAAAGCCACAGATTTCCAGCATCACATTAATGTCTTCACTATATCTAAGTACTGCCATTTTTTTTTCTTTGCTGTTACAAGCAACTCTGTGAGAAACATCCTAGACTTACCTGATTGTTTTCCTAGAGAGGTTTCCTGGAATTGATGGGACAATATTAAATAACTTTTAAGACTACAGAGAAATTAAAATTTGTTTGCTGTGGAGGGACAGAACTCAGTCTTGTGCATGCTACACAACTGTTTTGCCACTGAGCCACATACATGCCCCTTATACAACTTTTGTTTGTTTTGAGACAGTGTCTCATATATCCTGGGTTGGTCTAAACTTGATATTTAGCCAAGGGTCTCCTTGAACTCTTTATCCTCCTGCTTCCACCTCCCAAGTGCCGGGATGACAGGCATGTACCACTACATGCCACTTTTTAAGGTCCTTGACATGCTGTTTCATTTTACACTCCCTTTGAAGGTAGTTAACTATTTACAAACCATAGCGACTCCAGGCTTGTGGCAGGTCCTCTCTGGCAGGACCAGCTCCCAGCACTGTCTGTAGCATTTCAGTTCCTTCATGTTCTGCTTGCTGATGAATCATCAAGGCAGGAAGAGTCTGTTCCACAGCCTCTGCCCCGAGACTTTGCTCCAGACATCAAGGCGCAAGGCAGGGTCTAAAAAATGACTTGCAAAACCTGAAGTTTTCTTACTGATTTCCTGGTCTGCTGTGACTTTGGTTTATTTTGTTTTCATTTTTGCTTTGGAACTGCCAGGATGTGAGTGGTATATTGTATGTGGCCTATTGGTTAGGACTGGGGACGTTATTTGTGAGCAAGGCACTTACTCCTGGGGTGTCCATTGCTTATTTTTTTCTTCTGTTGAGCAGTAAAGCCATTAAGGAAGGGCAAGTGCCCCTTGAGTGCCCAGAATCTTCATAAAATCACAACATCTACTCATTATCCAGAAGTGCACGCAGCTGAGCGCCATCCTTCCCTTGCAGAAACAAGTGCTGTGTTGTTGCCTTTTATCTAAAAGTTCTAAGTGTCCTTTACCTTGTATTTTCTTTGCTTTCTCACAGAGCCAAACTGAGGGTAGAGAAACAAGTCAGGTCACTGCGCGGCTTGACAGTCAGCCAGAGGGCTGAGTTTCCTGACCTTTCTGTGGCGAACACACACTGCTTTTGTACTCACTATCAACCCAAAATCGCTTAAAAATCATGTGGAATATGGAAACATTTATTGGATAAATTCCTAAAAGTTAGTATTACAAATTTTACTTTTTGTCATTTATAGGAGTACTGCTGGCCCCTGGGATCTGGGAGCACTCGTTGAGGACCGAGTCTGTGGCCAGGCAACTGGACTAGCTCTTGTTCATCCTCATTGCATCTTATAAAGCTAAATTCTTCAGCACATGGACAAATGGCTGTGCCAGGTACCCACTGACCCAGGTTACATTGACCCAGGAGACTCCTGTTGGGGCTGTTGGTAGGAACAGATGCCATTGTGAGGGTTAATTTTAAGTGTCAACTTGCTTAGATGAGGAAGTACCTAGAATGAAGGTATTCCAGAAGAAATTAACATGGCAGTGGACAAAGTGGGGCCATCTCTGCTCTCGGCCTGGAAAGATCCCATACGGATCAGTTACTTGTGTTGTGACCACAGTACTGAATGGAAGCAACTCAAGGGAAGAAAGAATTAAGCTGACGTGTGGCTTCAGCCTGGCACAGCAGGAAGGCGTGGTGGTGGAGCCTGTGCACCTGCAGTTGCACAGGAAGCAGACTCTAGTCCTTGCACTCCAGGGTATGTCCTGGTTTCCCTTGGGTTCTCAGGCTTTTGATCTCCAACTGAGAAATTTACTGTTGGCTTCTTTTCAGTGGATGGGAGCTTGGGACTTGGACTGACCGTACTCCCAGCATCCCAAAGTCTCCAGCTTGAAGATAGCCTGCCATGAGTTCATCAGCCACCATTAATTGGTATGAGCCAATCCCCCTAATAAGCCCCCTCTGGCACAGCTATGTACTGTGCTGCTGGCTCTATCTAGGAAAGCTGGACTAATACAATTCTAAGTCACTGTCCCAGATCTGTCTATAGCAATTCATACAGGATACAGCTACCCCTAAGGAGTAAAAGAAAAACAAATAGAAAAATCCAAAATTATTAGTGTAAGATAATGAAATTATAACCACATATCAGAAATAAAATTTCCTTCCCAGTTCAGATTTCTAGGGAAAACATATAGAAATAAGAAAGAAGCCAGCCCCCTGGTTTCCCGGGCTCACTTCCTATTAGCAAGGCTCGAAAGCTTTTTCTCTCTCTTTTCTTCTTCCTTTCTTTTTAAGAAGAGTTTACTATGTGACTGGGTCAGAATCCTCTGACCCAAGTCTCCTTGATGTTGGGATTACAGGGTCTCTGTCTCTCTCAGGGACGGCTATAGCTCAGAGGGAGAATAGCTCAGCAGTAGAGTGTTTGCCCAGCTTTCAATTTCTAGCACCATAAAAATAAAAACAACCAAATCAATCAAACAAACAAGGAAGAACAACAGTAACAACACAAGCCCAGATGGCCATAATGTGCTCTAAAGCAGAGTTTGGTGGTTTCTGCCTGTAGGTCCCAGCTATTGGGAGACTGAGGTAGGGGGATGATTTGAGTCCAGCACTCTGAGACCAGCCTTGGCAACGTATGAGACTCATGAAGACAAAAATTAATCCATGTTGTAACCTGAAGTTTCTTTTTCATTGAGTTTCACTGTGTTGTACTGACTGGCTTGGAACATCCTATGTAAACCAGGCTGGCCTCAAAGTCACAAAGAGCCACCTGTTTCTGCCCAAGTGTTGAGATTAAAGGCATATGCCCCTGTACCTGGCTTATGTAACCTGATTAAAAAATACTTTATTTATTATTTTTATTTTATGTGTATGAGTGTATTGGATGCATGTGTGTAAGTACACCTATACTGTGCAATGCCCATAGAGGTCAGAAGAGGGAATCTGATCCCTTGGAACTGGAGTTAGGGACTGTTGTTAGTCACCTTGTAGGTACTGGGACTCGAACTCCAGTCCTCTTCGAGAGCAGCCAGTTCTCTTAACTGCTGAGCCATCTCTCCAGCCCAGCAACTTGATTTTTAAAATGCAGATTGTGTGTGGATATGAGAATTGTAACACTGCCCCCACTTTGAGAAACAGCAACTTGTATACAAAATGACAGCTGCCCCTCCAAGTATAAAAACTAATGATTGTCTCCATCTGCTTTGTTTTCCCACACAGTCAAGGTGGTTGGCCATGGACAAATGTGGTCTGCTGTGGTTCAGACCACCCACGAAAGCCTAAAAACATCTCAGCTTGGGGTCTTCTGGGTATGGAAGTGGGTAGAGGGCTCAGCCTCCCAAAGGGAACTGTACCTGCTGCTGCTGGTGTCTTTGAAGGGAAGTTCCTGGCTTGGGGTTTTCCGGGCTGACTAGAGTTAATTTCCATACAGGGAAACTTCATGTGGACACAGTGGTGTGCAGCCACCTCTCCTCATGTCGACACAGGTGTGCAGGCACTCTCCTCATGTCGACACAGGTGTGCGGGCACTCTCCTCATGTCAACACAGGTGTGCGGGCACTCTCCTCATGTTGACACAGGTGTGCGGGCACTCTCCTCACACCCACTGTCAAGCCTCCTTGTTCCTTTCTTCTTGATGCTTTCTGAAAACTGCAGGCCGGTGTGGCCTGGAGCTGGGTGACTTGGGGGAATGAGACTTAAGTCCTGCCTGTGAGCTCGTGGCTTTGTCACTCATCTTATCTGAATGCTCACTTAGGACTAGTAGATGTCCCAAGGTAAGGGGTGGTCTCAGTGCACACCTACCTGATAAAGCCTCTTGTTCTTAAGAGGCCTCAGAAAATTCACCATACTATCTTGTAAGTTCACACATTCATGATGCAATTTTATTTTAAAATTTTTATTACATTTTTATTTATTTTGTGATTGTGTGGTGTTGGTGTGGGGGTGGGTGTTTCATGCCATCATGTGCACATAGACCAGAGGACAAGGTCTGGAAGTTGCTGTATTAGTCTCAGGGACTGAACTCAGGTTGGCAGGTGTGCTGGCAGGTGCCTTTACCCCGAACCGTGTTGCTGTCCCTGAAACTTGATTTTTTTCAGTGCCTTTATGCGTGTGAGAAGGTGACTTTACACTTAACCTCGCATTTTCAGTGTGAATATTTTAAACTATTATGTATATTCAGTATTTCCAAAAACCCAAGTCCTATCCCTTGACTTAAAAGGTAATTTTGGTGTTTACATGATTATTATAATCAATTTGTTGGCAAATTGACCAAGGAATTGGGGAAATAAACAAGGTAGAAGATTGAATTAGAGATACAGGAGTCTGGAGTTACTAGGCGGTCAGGATGGCTGGGTGGAAGCCATGCTATGTGTGAGTGTGTGTGTGTGTGTGTGTGTGTGTGTGTGTGTACAATCATAGGGTTAAGGTAACAGTAGTGCAATCTTCAACTGAAGAATGTACAGCAAATGTCAAATTCTAGACAATAGCCTTGCTGTTAATATGGCCCCATCAAAAGCACAACCAGTGTTGTGAGAATCACATGGGTGGGTGACATCGGTCGGGGAGGCAGACAGTGGAATCTGTCTCAGACTCAACGTGGTGAGAAGACTCCCTGACAGAGTCGTTCTAGAAGCAGATGTATGTTTGGCAGGAACTAAGGGACCAGGCTAGCACCATGATGTCAAGGTGTACATGGAAGACATACCAACATGGACATCAAAACATACAGACCCAAGCCTGGGCTGTGACACCAGGAAGCCCTCTGGCAGGCTGCCTGATCTAGAATCAGTTTCCTCAAGTGTCAAATGAAGGTAAATCAACGTATGTGTGGGGCCCTTCTCAGTCTTATTCTTCTGAATCTGTGACTGTGGGGAAGACAAAGCAAAGACACTGCAATTGTTTTTCATTATGATTTCATACCATTTTCCATCTTATACTATTTGTATATGTTGGCTCTTGGAGTAGACATAGGAAATGGCCTCATGTACGATGAAAGTAGCCTCTGTTTTTAGGTTCTAAAACCACATTTAACTCTCAAGGAATACAAGCATCTTTACCCTTGGAGCCCCCTTGCTGCCCTACTAAACTGCTTTTTAAAAATATAGTTTATGACTTCCCATACTGAAACCCAAGTGATACACTCAATTTGTTGATTATTGACATTATTACTATTTATCCTTTAAGATTGTGTTGATCAGGAACATCCTTTTGAAATTTAAAATTCCTGTTCAGCAGAACAAGACACGAATGTTTACTCTGGGCCCTTCTCTTGCCTTGTGCTTTATTTTTCAATGTTCTTGAGTCATCAGTCTTTTCAACCAGATTCTCTGCAGAAGTAGAGAGTTGTAATTCCCAATGAAAGGGAAATTAAAGAACCATTCATTAAAGGGTAGCTATAGTAGACTTACTATGTCAGCCTGGGAACAGGAAGACATATAACACAAGGTCTGTTTCCTCAAGAGACTTGGTGCCAGGTAGAGGACAGGAATCAAAGCGATGTAAAAGCAACAGAACAATTTGATCACACAAAGAGCTGAGGAGAGTTTTTCTTTCTTTCTTTCTTTCTTTCTTTCCATCTTTCTTTCTTTCTTTCTTTCTCCCTTCCTCCCTCTCTCTCTCCCCCTCCTTTCTTTTCTTTTCTTTCTCTCTCTTTCTCCCTTCCTTCCTTCCTTCCTTCCTTCCTTCCTTCCTTCCTTCCTTCCTTCCTTCCTTCCTTCCTTCCTTCCTTCCTTCCTTCCTTCCTTCCTCTTGTCTTTTTTGAGAGTTTCCCTGTAGCCCCAGCTGTACTGGAACTCTCTATGTAGACTAGGCTGGTCTCTATCTTACAGAAATCCACCAGCCTCTGCCTCCTGAGTGCCGGGATGAGGAGTGTGTGCACCCATGCCTGCCAGAAGAGCCTTTCTCATAAGAATTTTTAGCCTTGGTAATACCATTGGGTTTAATATATTTTAAGTAAATACATTTAAAATGCCTCCCTATTAAGTCCTTGAAGACAAGTACCAAAACCACCACCACCTCCTCTTCCTCCTCCTCCTCCTCCTCCTCCTCCTCCTCCTCTTCGTCCTCTTCCTCTTCCTGCTCCTCCTCCTCCTCTTCCTCTTTCTCCTCTTTCCCCTCTTCCTCTTGGTCCTCCTCCTCTTCTCTTCCTCTTTCTCCTCCTCTTGGTCTATGTGAGGGCTTAAACTACTTTAACTTTACAGCACAGGGGTTAAGTGTTACTTGTCTCTTGGCTAAGTTTCTCACTAGAAGCCCCTTGTATGGCCTCATAAGATACAATCTTTAGAAGTTGCTTGGCTTTGGGTCTTGATGAATAATCATTGAGATAAGATATATTTCTCTGAAATGGAAATGCTGTTTATGCTATCTACTGGGATCCGCTGGCTGGTGGTTTCAGTAGTGACTCTTGCAGATCATTCTTGAATGGGTGCTTTTGTTCTCGTGGGGCTTGCCTGCATAAGCTGTCTCTATTTTCACTGGAAAGTTTTTGATAAGCAAAATTACTTGTTAATATTAGACTAGGTCTTACTCCGGTCGGCAGGGAAGTAGCTCATAGGCCTCTTCCTTTTCAGCATCCAGAAAGAGTCCAGGGCCTGCGCTTAGAACTGTGGACTTGATCTCTGAAAAATTGTTAAACATTGAACATTTCCATGGATTCATGAGACAATTCAGCGTGCTTCTCACAACTTGGCTTGCAGTGCAGGAACTTCCTGCTGTTTCTTAAGTGAAAGCATCATTTTCCTCTTAAGCCAGTGACTTACTCAAGCAATCTTATTGAATTATTTATTTAAGAAATGTAACATGACTGATTTTTATTGTTTTTCAGTACTTAGTTTAAGCCATTTTGTATGAAATCAAAACAACTATTTTGATTTATTCAAACATGTTGATTTGTGAATATAATATAAAGGAATGAATCTAAAAATGCAGCCTAACATGTATGAGATCATTCCTTTGGCAATTTGCATGGCCATTCCTCTATGGATTTTTTACTTTCCAAACTATAGTGTTATTTTGCATGAGACAGGAATCCTATTGTAGCTAGTAACATACGGATTGCAGGTCTCCCTTTTCTCTGACTTGCAAGGGAAAAGGTCCTAAGTACTCATTAGTGGATCTTTATTGCGCAGAGGGCAGGTGGGTACAGAGCTAGGGAGAAGTCTAGATAATTTTGGATTTAGATATATTATAAAGTGATTGGAAATTCAGTAGAGAATAAACCTCCAAGAAAGGGTCTGGAGACATGGTACAGAGGTTAAAAGCACTGGCTGCTCTTGCAGAGGACCAGAGCTTGGTTCTCAGTACCCACATGGTGGCTGACAGCCCCAGTCACTCAGTTCCATAGGATTCAATGCCCTCTTCTGGCCTCAGCAGGTACCACATACACAGGTGCACTTATAAACACGCAAGCAAAACACTCATATAAAATAAGTAAATAAATAAAAAATTTTAAAATCTCTGAAAAAAGGAAAGTTTGGAACTTTTCATTTGTTATTTTGAGGGAAGGAGAGAAAGCAACAGTAAGCAGCTGCCATGAGATGTGAGAGGTTGGGGATGTGAAGTAAACTGAGGGGCATTTTAGATTTTTGGGGTGTGTTATGCACTGTCTCCTTGTTGACTCTTCTGACGTGCTGCAGGCACTTACATCACTTTTCCAGTCTCTTTGGCGTTGAATATGTTCCTGTGCCTTGTGCGTTTATTCAGGCTTTCATTTCAGGGTCTTCCATTACATTTGCTTATCAGGGCTCCATAAGAAATTACCACAGACCATGTGCCTTAACCAGTACTAACTCATTTTCTCTCAGTTCTGGAAGCCAGAGGTTCAAGATTAAGGTGCAGACAGGCCTTGGCCTCTCTGAGGCCTCTGCCTGTGGTTTGCAGATGACCACTTTCCTGCTGATTCACCACGTTGCTGTGCCTCTGCATACAGTGGCACAGGCATCTCTGTGTCTTTCTGTGTGTCGTAATTTCTTCTGATAAGGACACTAGTCATACTGGATTAGGGCTCATCCTGTAGCTGTATTTTTAACTTAACTCTTTCTTTCAAAGTCCCGCCTCCCACTCTAGTCATGTTTTGAAGTATTGGAAATTAGTACTTCAACATGAATTTTAAGGGAACAAAACTCACTTAATAATCTGTAGGAACAATGTTTTGTTGGTGCAAGTCTAGGGCATATATAGTTTATTAATTAATTTAGAGGCATGGGCTTTAGAGTTAAGAAATTATAATGATAATATATTTCACCCTCACTATAACAGAGAGAAGTGTAACCTGCTCAGGCATACTTGTTATCCTCTGTTCTCCCCAAGGGGATTTTATATGTTTATTTTATGTTGTACAGTTCAGCGCAGTCAGTTTTGCTTCTATGACCTCTTCTGACCAACACAGTTTGCCTTTGTCATCTCTCCAATAATGACTGTCTTTTGATCAAGATTAGACTATATTTTATTTGTGTTTATGTAGGCTTTTCCACAAGCTGAAGAGTTTTAGAACACAAGTTCAGGAACTTCTAGATAATCTAAGGCATTTGATGAAAAAATTCAGTTAGAATTTAGATTTGGGAATTGATAGGAAAAATGTTCTTTGCGTACATTTTGTTTATTTATGGTAAATGCTTACCATGCTGTTTATTTCCACAGAGTAGAGGGAGTCTTAATTCTCTAGTAGGGAAATCTGGAACTTGTTCTTTGAGCAAGGTTGGACTTGAGGCAGGTTGGACTTCTCTAATTAGAGAGACTGGAAGAAGGAGTTGAACATGAATAACATAATTCTTTCCTTTTTCTCTGGAGAGTTTTTCTAGAGTGTATTGTTTTCTGCTCAGCTCAGGACACGTGATTACATTACTGACTTGTAGATCACAGCATTATTTCCCTCTTTCCTCACTACCATGGTTCGGTCAGAGGCAGCAATTGAGAGAACAAGATCTTTTCTGCAGGTGCAAACCCTGTGCTAGAATGTGGACCCTATGTCTAGGCTTCCCATGGAATAACAGAACCTGTTTGTAATCTGAAGTAGGTTTTTCCTCAAGCTCAGCTTTATCAGGAGCAGTCCTGTTATTTTGATCTCCATATCTCTAATTACTATATACAATCTCAATATTTTTTTTGAATTCAGTTGTGGGACAAACATTTGATTAATGACTACCAGAATAACTTAAAAGAAAGCAAAATATTTTTTTTTCTATTTTAAAAGAATATCAGGCTCAAACTGGGTATGGTGGTGCACACCTTTAATCCCAGTACTTGGAGGCAGAGGCAGGCAGGTCTTTGTGAGTTCAAGATCAGCCTGGTCTACATAGAGAGTTATGGCCATCTGGGACTACAGGAAGAACTTGTCTCAAAAAGATCAAAAATAAAAAGAACAACAGGCTCAAGTGGTATTATCATCTTCTGCCAGGGCAACTAGAAAAAAAAAAGCCATAAAGCCATAGATAGGGATGTATGCTAAAACTGCTCCTCTTAAAAGCCAAAAATAAAGTTCAGTCTTTCAAAGACCCAACCATAAAAGTGATAGCTCATCTCAAAACCAAAGCATGGAAGTCATAATTCAATGCAGTGGCATCTTAGTAATGAAAATACTGAAAATTTAGAACTCTATCGTCAGTGAAACTATCTTTTTATTTCAGCGGGAGAGAGGAAGGACAGGAGAAAATAGTTGGGAGGTAAATATGATCAAAGTACATGATGTGCATGTTTTGAAAATATAACCCATTACTTTGTGCAATTACTATATGCTAATCAAGATTAGCACCCACATGGCGGCTAACAACCATCCTTAACTCCAGTTCCAGGGGATCTGATGCCCTCTTCTGACCTCCATGGGCATTGTATGACACAGGTGCACTTACATCCATGTGGGCAATACACTCATACTCATAAAATAAAAATAATAAATGCAATATTTAAAAATATATGCTACATATAAATATATATAGCTTTTTTGACACAGAGTCTCCTGTAGCTTAGCTGGTCTGGAACTCTCTATAGAACAGGTCGACCTGGGTCTCACAGAGCTCTCCCTAACCCAGACTCCCAAGTGCTGGGATTAAAGATGTGTCACTATGCTCGACTAGGAGGTATCATTTTAAGGGCTGGGAATGTAGCTTAGTGATTTCACATTTTCTTAGAATGTACAAAGCCTTGAGTTTGATCCCTGGCACCTCCACCCCACAAAATCCTTTTAAAGTTCCAAAATAAAGGTAATTTAGTAGCAGCATACATGTCACAAAAGAAAAAGGACCATTTAAATCAGTTTATCTCTGTGTCAAGACAGATTTAAAAGGCGAGAGAGGCAGGGAAAGACAAGAAACCCTAACAGGAGCAAAGTTCAGAAGGAAGCATCAATATTAATCTTACAGATATTAAAATATGTTGACAGAACCGTATGAACAACTTTCTACAGATAACTTGCACGAAGTAAAATAAACAGACAATACTTTGAAATACACAGTTTACTCAAACTGACAGAATGAGAAACAGAAAAATTAAACAGTATTATCCATGATAAATAGTTGGAATCTATCATCTTAAAACTTTCAGCAAGGAAAAATTCAAGCCATGTGGTTTGATTAGTGAATTATTCCAAACACTGAACAGTTAATCAATATTATACAAACTCTACCAAAGAACAGGAAAAAAGGTAGTGTCCTTCAATTTTTTAATGAATCTGGATATAACCTTAGCACACAATCTTAGAAGGGAATTAGAAGAATAGACATATCCATCCTTCTCATGACCAAAGCGGGAGGGGCAAACACCAAACCAAAATTTTATAAATTGAATCTAATTTTATAAAGAACCATAATAAATCTTGACCCTCTGAGTTTATTCTGGGAATGCAAAATTACCTTAAAATTTAAATTCAAACTGTGAAATACACCAGATTAATAGAATAAAGAAGAAAATCATGTAATTGTTTTAGTACCTGTAGAAAAATACTTAATAAGCTTTATGATTAAAAAATATCAGGCTAAACATGGCTGGGCATGTTTATAATCCTAGCGCTCAAGAAGGTGAGGCAGGAGCATTGGGAACTAGAAGCTAGCCTGGGTCTTACAGCATGACCTCTCTCACACCAGACCAAACCAGAACTAAATAGAATAAATAATCTGAGTAAAACATAAACAAAACAGGATTTTCTTAATCTGGTAGACTACATCTACAAAAGTTCTAGACAATAATGACCACTTTCCCATTCCAATGATGTAATTTCTCTAATTTCTATTCAGCATTGTGCTGGAGGCCACAGTCAATGCCATAAGGCATGCATGATGTATACAAAAGGAATAAAAGGTATAAAACTTAAAACAGAAGGAGCAAACTATGTATAAAATGTACAAAAGAATGTCTAGGTAAACTATTGGGTTTAATACATGAATTTAGTGAGGCTCATGAATCTTAATTCAGAATATAATATCAATAACTTTTTACATGTGAACAATAAGCCATTATAAAATAAAACAAAAAATAGGATTTATAATAGCACCAAGTAAAACCTAAAATATACATAAATAAATATAAAAAATGTGTGCAAGATGTCCACACTGAAAACCAGTTGTGTTGCTGAGAGAAATTAAAGAGGATCTAAAGAAATAAAAGAACACACCATCCTCACAATATGAAGGCTCATATTATGGTGAGTTCATCCCAAATTTATCATATATACATTGCAATATCAATCAAAATATGACCACATTTCTCTGTTTATTTGGAGTGAAAATTGATAAAGTGATTCTAAGGAAAAAGGAAAGAAAAAAGCCAAAACAAGCCTAAATCGCCTTCCTGTAGAGGAAGCACTAAACAAATGGGTTAGGCCACCAGAGACCAATTTCTTATAAATTATAGAAAAAAGAAGGCAGTACCAGCACAGATACAATAAAAAAGAGTAGTGGAATACAGTGGGTCTAGATTTCTTCTTAGCTTTTGGCTGACTAAGATGAAATGCAGAAGAGAGTCCAAATAAATAGAGTCGCCTGGGATAGGAGAGCCTCGCCTCTAAATTCAGGGGATGATGGTAAGGTTTGGAAACAGTGGCACTGAGTCAAGTGGGTAGAGGAGGAGGAGGAGGAGAAGGAAGAAGAAAGAAGGAGGAGGAGGAGGAGGAGGCGGAGGAGGGGAAGAAGAAAAAGGAGGAGGGGAAGAAGAAGGAGGAGGAGGAAGAGGAGAAAAGACAATGCTATAATAACATAGGATAATATCTTTACGATCCTGGAATAAGAATTTCTATGTAGGACTCAGATTTCATTAAAATTCAGGACTTTTGTGCACTGAAAGCAACTATTTGGAGGGGAAAAGGCAACTCAAGAGTGATACAAGATAATTATAACACATAGCAAGAAAGTGGCTTTAATTATTAAATATATAAAGGATCTATAAACTAATAATATAAATATACATACTCATTAGCCAATATTAAAATAAGCTTGAAGAGGTAGTTTTGGGAAAAAAGTAGATTTAAATGACCAGTAAAAATAACAACATGTCTTGGTTACCCTGGAACAGTGTTTGGCCTATGCATTTTAAGAATGCTGTTCAACATTTGTCTTGGATGTTTTCAATTTCAAATAAAATTTGGTCATTTGTAACTCTAACTCTGTTCCTCTGATTTCTATCTTGATCACATCTAATAGTTCTGGGCACATACACTTCTTAAGTGTATTTGACTCTTTAACCTATTGTTAACTGTGTTAGTTGCTTTTCTGTTGCTGTGATAAGACAACACGACCAAGGCAGCTTATAGAAGGAAGAGTTTATCTGAGCTTGCTGCTCCAGAGGGTCAGAGTCTGTACTAAGGGAGGCATGGTGGCAGAGGCGGCTAGAGCAGGCAGAAAGCCTGGAGATCACATTTTCAAGCAGGCACAGGAAGCAGAGTCAGAAAGTCTGACAGAGGTTAAGAACTCTTAAAGCCTCCAGTGATGTGCTTCCTCCAGCAAAGCCAGACTTCCTTAAAACAGCACCACCAATCAGGGTTTTAAAATGTTCTCATACTTGGAACCAATGAAGGGCATTCTCATTCAAACTACCTTATTCTACGCCCTGCCCCTTCGTAGACTCATAATGATATAAAATGCAAAATGCATTTAGCTCACCTTTAAAAGTCCCCATAGTCTCTGCCAGTCTCAATACTATTCAAAAGTCCAAGTCTCTTCTGAGACCCAAGGCAATCTCTTAACTGTAAGCCCCTAAAAAAAACAAAAGATAAAATCTATACTTCCAACATACAATGGAACATAAAACACATTCCCATTCCAAAAGAGAAAAATCAAGGCATAGTAAGGAAACACTAGACCAAAACAGGACCGAAAACCATCAGGGCAAACGCCAAATCCAGTAACTCCCTGTCCAACTACTACTGGGTCTTTACTTCCAGACACTTCAGGTGGCTCAGCCCTCCCAGCCTCGCTGTGCCTCGTGTGTCTCTCATGGGCAGGTTCCACTCCCAGTGTGCAGCTCTCCTTGGCCGATGTCTCAGGGCTCTGGCATCTCAAGCATCTTGGGCTCTCCATTGCCAACCAGGCTTCCTCTTCATAGCTCACACAGTGGCCTGTCAGGGCTTTCTTTACTCAGGGATGCCTGGTTGCATGCTGCCTGGCCTCGATGGCTGTCATATTTGCTTCTTTTATGCCTCTAAAGCTAGCACCATGTGAAGGACACTGTTACATTTGGCTGCCAGTTTGGGTTGGATGTTGGCCCACTTCATCCACACTGCCAGCAACTTTTATGGGTTGCAGTTTTCTAGGAGAAACCTCCTTAGGCTTTCTTCCTTTCACAAGGAAGTTTGGTTGGGTAGGGTTTTGCCCTGAGGGTATTCTTTCTTGGAAATTTGTTTAAATGCAAATTCATAGGCCACTCCTTAATCATTCTAATTTCCTTATCAAAAAGAGCCTTTCTTTCAACTATAAGCTTTCCAGTGCTCTTTTTCAATCCAAACTATACATTTTTCATTTCTTTCTGTCCCACTAGCTCATTTTCACAGTAGCATAATATTCACCATTAATAGCCACACCACCATTTCAATATTAGGCTGTCTTGAAATTACCTACCCCAAAGAAATTTGTCCATTACTTTTTCAACTTAACCTCAGACAAGCTGTTAGGGTGGGGGCTGACTGCAGCTAGAAGCTTAGCCAAAGCACTGCAGTTGCTGCTTAAGTCCTTATTTCCCTCTGGAACTACCTTGTTCTCAACACTGTTTCTTCCAGGTTCCTTCTAGAACAACCATTAAGCTCTGCTCATAGCATTTCAACTGTTTTTCTAGTCCAATCTTCCAAAGTCTTCCACAGTCTTTTAAAAACCCACCTGATCAGGTTCTTCACAAGAACAACCCACTCTCTGGTATCAACTTCTGTATTAGCTGCTTTTCTGTTGCTGTGATAAGACAACTCGACCAAAGAGGCTTATAGAAGGAAGAGTTTATCTGAGCTTGCTGCTCCAGAGGGTCAGAGTCTGTACTAAGGGAGGCGTGGTGGCAGAGGCGGCTAGAGCAGGCAGAAAGCCTGGAGATCACGTCTTCAAGCAGGCACAGGAAGCACAGAGACAGGAAATCTGACAAGGGTTAAGAACTCTTAAAGCCTGACCCCAGTGATGTGCTTCCTCTGAAATGGCCAGACCTCCCCAAACCTCCCAAAACAGTGCCACCAATTGGGGAAAAAAATGTCCAAATACTTACAGCCTATGGGGGACTTTCTCATTCAATCCGCCACATTAATTCTTCAGGTCAAGTAGAGATACCCCACTTTGAGTTCCCTGACTTCCTTGTAAAATTTTCTCTTGCCCTGCAGCATGAAGAATGCTACTTATTTAAATGTAGGACACAAAAATCAGGATAGCTTTCTTCGAGTCTGGAATTCTGATAGAAGAAGTTCTGGGTACTGCTGCCCTCCACTGGCTATTTGGTATAGACTGTCTCATGGCCTTATGCAGAAGCCTGGGAAGTAGAACGCAGTTTGTATAGTGAATAGGAACTAAAGGCTAGATGTACTCGAACTATGAGCAGAAAATACAGGCTGAGCTTTCCTGTTAAAGACCGACTCAAGGAACTGGGGTGATAACACAGTCAATAAAGTGCTTTCTTGGCAAGCATGAACCTGAGTTTGAATCTCCAGCACCCATGTAAAAGCCAGGCATGGAGGCACACATCTGTAATCCCAATGCCTGGGAAACAATGACAATAATGAAAAAAAAATCTGTGCATGTTTAAAGTTTTTTCATGCATTTTCAGTCCCAGACTGGCTGAATCTACACGTAAGGCACACATGTCTGGGTAACTCACAAATACAAACTGGTTTTGAAAATCTTTGTTTAGTGTGTAAATGACTTGTGTGTGTTTGCCTGTGCAAATGTGCGTTTGGCAGGGCTGTGCATGTGCCACAGAATGGATATGGCGGTCAGAGGACAACTTTTGGTGCCCGTCCCCACTTTCCACCTTGTTTGAGAACAAAGGTCTTGCCCACCTCAGTGCGGCCCAGGCTGCCTGGCCCACTGGCTCTCAGGCTTCCAGGGAGTCTCTCATCTCCGGTGCCATCTCACCAAAGGAGAGCTGAGATAACAGGTGTGTGCTGCTGTGTCTGGCTTTGCGTGGGTTCTGGGAATCCAAACTCAGGTCTTCACACATATACAGTAAGTGCTTTCTCCACTGAGCTATCTCCCCAGCACCATACTGTATTTTACTTAGGGATAATACATATACAAACTTTGGTGGAACCTTGCATTGGAGTAAAAACTGTGTCAAGAGAGCGAAAGATAATCTATAGGTGGCAGAAAATATTTGCAAGTCATTTAAAGGATTAATATGCACAATGATATACAAAGAACAACTCAACAACATAACATCTAGTTAATAAATGGTAAAAGGATTTGTACTGATATTTCTCTTAAAAAGATATACAAATGGCCGTTTGTCTAAGCAAAAGATGCTCAACAGTAGCAGTCATTAGGAGAGTGAAAATAAAAGTGTGGTGAAATGGCACTTATTGTGCATGTGGTGAGCTGTTATTAAGGGTTAGGAGAAAGAAGGAAAGAAAGGAGCAAGTGCTGGTAAGGATGTGGAGAAGTTGGAGTCTTCGTACTCCACGCGGAAATGTAAATGGTACCACTGCTGTGGAAACGAGTGTTCTCGCTTCTTACAAAGTACAGAATTCCCATAGGGTCCAGCAATTCCACTTCCAGATTTACATCCAAAAGAAACTGAGAGCAGAAACTCAACAGATTCTTTTCTACGAATGTTTATAGCAATATTACTAACAATAGTCAAGACACAGAAATAACCCAAATGTCCAATAGACGAATGGATAAACAAAATATGGTATATACACACATTAGAATATTATTTAGTCTTGAAAAAGGAATGAAATTCTGATACCTACTCCAACATGGGTAAATCATAAAAACATTATATTAAGTGAAAAAGCCAAAAAGATAAATACTGAATGACCACTTACACAAAATATAGGCAAATTTGTCCTTAGGTATAGAGTATAGGGGACATGGAGAGTGATTTTTTAATGGATACGGTGTTTCTACTTGGGATAATCAAAGGTTCTGGAAATAGATACTGGTGGTCATTACACAACATGTGACCCGAAGTGGGAAATCTCCTGTTACATACATTTTACTGCTCAAAGCGTGCTCAAAGTGTGCTCAAAGCGCGCTATCGCCAATACTAATGAAATCTGTATTTGCCCCCAATTTTATATATACATACCTGTGTATACGTATATTCATGCACGCAAACAATCTCTTCCTATTTCTTACCCATCTCTAATCACGCTTTAGAAATGTTTGAGCAATTATTCTTCAGTGGTATTGACTTTTGGGGAGCCAGCCAGATACAAATTGGTACTGCAAAGCTGAGGAACAGCTCATTCTCCCGGTAGTCACCCCAGCGATTTCCTGTCTCTGCACACACAGGTCTTCTCTAATCCTGCAGTTCAGGTAGCTGGGACTAGAGCTCAGCTGACAGAGCACTTGCCTAGGACGCGTGAAGTCCTAGCGTGGCCTCCATCACTGCACGAACCCGGTGCTGTGAACCGCACCTCTGATCTCAGCGTCTAGCCGGTGGAGGCAGGAGGCTCAAGGCCAGATTGGCTTACTGAGAGAGTTCAGGTCATCCCAGGATGTTGAAGAGCAAAGATGCTTTTCTGCCATGAGAGGCAGGGCCAGGCCAGCTTCCACTTCATTCCCCGAATGCTGGCACAGTGCCCTTGATCTTCCAGCCATGCTGGAATTGGCCATTGTGGGAGTGTTTACACTTTAAAAATGGTCAAGACTACAAACCATGACTGCTTCTCTGGGAAGACTAAGCCTTTTCTGGTACACTCCTGCCTACAGCCTGACTCTCACTTTATGCCAAAGCATTGTGAAGTAGGAAAATATTTTTAAAGTATTTTTCTATGATACTATAGTAGTGAAGTATAGTAGTTTGTAACGTTTCGATCTGTTAAAAATCCCAACCACACATACAGAAAGACTCAGGAACTGAAATACTGCTTTTTGTTTTCTTTATTCTTGAGAATCTCATCCGCGTACACGGTGAAATATGATTGTGTCTACCTTCCATTTGAGCCCACCAAAGCCCCCAGCCTCCAATATGTCCACGTCCCAACTTCAGATTTTTAAAATTACCCAGTAAGTCCAGTTAGCACTGCCCGTATATGCACAGGTGTGGGGCCATCCTATGGAGCGTGGGGATCCTATCAGTAGCAACAGCCTCAAAGAAGAATGGGTCTCCCTACCCTAGCAGCTATCAGCTGCAGTAGCTTTTAGGTAAGGGTGGGGGCTAGTGATCATCTAATCCATCTCTGCTGGAATTTGGGTTGGCTTGATCTTGGGCATTGTTGTTGTTCAGGCAACCACAGGGGCTGTGAGTTCACGAGTGTGATAGCCATGTCATGCCAAGAAGTTAGCATGAAATGCAATGTATTTTGTTTGGTCTCCCGGTAGCCCCAGCTGGCCTGGAACTTGCTATATAGACCAGGCTGGCCTTGAACCCACAGAGATTCTCCTACCTCTGCCTCAGGAGTGCTGGGATTAAAGGCGTGTGATATCACACCTGACTGAAATACAATGTTTATAATATTTCTGTGTTCCAGTTTAATAATTCAGTGCTGAAGAAGAAAATAAATAATTCAGGTTAGGGGTGTGTTATAGTGATAGGACATTTGACTCCTAGTGAAGGAGATCCCTGGTTCCATCTTCAACACCAAAAAACGTCAAAGTAACTCAGTGATCCATGTTTTCTACCTTTTAGGCCATTTCTGAATTTCTGTGTCCTATTGTCCCGTGCTCAGTAGATGGTGCTGCTGTACCATCGTGGGTCAAATTGCAGCCTGGAGTTTTGGAATGGTATGGAGGGAAACTTAGCCCCTCTGTTAACATTTTTATAATTGGTTTGGCATCCAATCCAGCGTAAAATCTGCAAGTTTCAATTGTTCCTGTGTTTTAACGTGAGAGGTCAGTCCCCATCATTTTCCTTTTTCTCTTGGCACTTACTCATCAAGAACGTGTTGGGTTGCTTTTCCCAAACACTTTTTCAGTCTGGATTTTGCCAGTTATGCTCCATGTTGACATACTCCTACATCTCTCTGTTCTGAAAACTGGTATCAGATCTTGATCACATTTATTTGTTTTTGTCTTTTGTTTTTTTGACAGGGTCTCCCTAATTTCAGCCTGCTTGGAACTCACTATGTGGACCAGGTTGGCCTTGATCTCAGAGAGGTTCATTCGCCTGCCTCTGACTCTCAAGTGCTTGGAATTAAAGGTGTGTGCCACCACGCCTGGCCTTGGTCAGAGTTATGTTCAATTATTATTATTATTTCCCCAGAGTTGCAAAGTACAAACTCTGGTAGGTCCTTTCAGGGTCTTTTCCAGCAAGGTCTTGGGCTTTCCAGCCACAACGATCACGTATCAATGTGTAGATTTGATGTGCTCTCTCTCTCTCATCTCTCTTTATGCACATTCGATGATCATCTTGGAGAGAATCTTCAGCTTGAAACATTTACTACATGGAAATAATCATCTGTAAGCCAAAATGGCATTCTGTGCACGGCACCCGCAGGTCCCTGCTCTTTCTCCTGCTGCTGATCTAATGTGACTTTTCATTCCATTCGAAGCATTGTATTCAGGATACTTAAAAATCTTCTTTTGTTGTTGTCTTTAATTAATAAAAAACAAATAAGGTATTCTTCCATGTTTCCAAACTATTTGGCTAAATTAGAAAGCAGAACAAAGTGAAAGCCAACTGCTTTGAAAAAATACTCCTGAGAAAAGCAAATGTCAAGAGACTAACACCTCAGTCTTGGTGAATAGTTTGTTACAGAAAAAAAAAAAAGTCTATAATGTTTTTGAAATTTGGTTTCTTATTTCCCTCTTTTAAAATTCAGAATGGAGGAGTAAAAGTTGATCTGACAAACTGAATAAACAAAAAGGAAACTTTCTGGCTCAATGTAATACAAAGATCATAAGACCAGAGTGTTAGCTGGAATCTCCACACTTGCTCTTGGCAGAGAGTCATTTCAAATTGTCAGTGGAAGCATCAGTAGAATAGAGGATTCTCTATGATGTGTCTAAGCCTGGAGTTGATGTTTAGTGAATAAAAATGACTGTGAACTACAGCTATCCTCCACAAAGCTGGGTGTGGCTGCGTAGAGGAGCCTGTGGGTCCTAACACCCTTCCTGCTTCTGCGTCACAGTGTGACAGTGTGGGCGATCTTCCCATTTGGAAGTACATTGTGGTGCATGGGGAGCATTACTGGGGTTATTGGTTGTTACATTAAAAAAAAAAAACCAAACTATTTTAATTGTTACTTCTCTTACTTTAATTAAGTTCAGCAAAAGATTCTTTCAAAACGAATATAAATGTTGGAAAGTCAATAATTGAATGACTCATTAAAATAACCTTATTTTTTTGAAAAAAATTGAGCCTATGAATTAAGTCTGGACACAACAAAACATGCCATGTGTGGGGGTGGGGGGGGGCGGGGTAACTAACTTTCTTGAACTTTCCTCATGACTAAGTGTTGGACTTTGAAAAATCCCAAGAGCTGACCTCCCGAAGGACTTCATCCACAGCCTTCGGAACCGTTCCAGAGCACTAACTCTGTTAACAAGTGAATTTGTGGGCCACCCAACCAACAGTCATGGGGCGGGAGTGAGACTGTCAGCTCATATGGTGGCCACAGACCAGAGCAGACATTTCAGATATAAGGCTGTGTTCAAATACTTTTTTTGTTTTTTCAGTCCTCTTTAGTTACACACATGAGCAGCAGCAGCAGAATCATCTTTTAGGATGGAAGTGAGCAGCACACACACACACCATCTCCCTCTCCTCCCCAGCCCACACCACATACACACACATACACACACACCATCGCCTCACTTCTCCCGACCCCACACCACATATACATACACACACACACACACACACATACACACATATACACACAAACACCCCCCCACACACACTACACACACTACACACCCTCACACACACATATACTCCAACCCTCACACTCACACATACACACACACACACCCAGACAACCCCACACACCACAGTGCAATAACCCATTCCACTCTGTCACTTTGAGGACAGGCAGGTTCTAAGTTCTGGGATTCATTGGTGTTTTGACATGTCTCTGTGTCAGCTGTCAATCATCTGAAACTGCCATGGTGAGTCACATGCTCACCTCTGTGCTAGCAGTTTCCTCTAGGATGAGGACAACCTTACCTCAAAAGATATTTGTATTTTTGATTTCCCTTCCTAGCAAGATGTGTGGCCCAGCATGTTGTTCATTAAGAGATCAATCATAGTTGAGGAACTTGATTGGTTGTATTGCTATTTATATATTTATTGTTCTTTTTGAGACAGGGTTTCCCTGTAGCCCCAGCTGGCCTGGAACTTGCTATGTAGACCAGGCTAGCCTTGAACTCGCAGAGATCCACCTTCCTCTGCCTCCTGAGTGCTGGGATTAAAGGCATGCACCACCACATTCGGCCCTATTTATGTTTGAGATAGGATCTTGCTGTAACACAGACCAGCCCAGACTCCTGACATTCCTGTCTCCACCTCCCAAGTGCAACTCTGTTGCATTTTGACAAACACAAATTGAATTCCCTTTCTCCCTTTCCTTTGCTTTCTGATTCACACAGTATTAGGTGGAGGAGAAGCTTGGAATCCCTTGCATTAAACAGGAACCTATGATGATTTTGACTGAACAGGGGCTTGGAGTAAACTGTTACTTAAGTAGAGGTCTGCATGTCTTAAGAGTTGAATGTCTTGGTCAGGATTAGTTCACAGCTGAGAATAAGGAGAGGCAGGTAAAGACTGGAAGGCTGAGGACAGAAGTGCTTGGAGAACCGAGAGAGGCCATCTCTCATTGACCACTTTTGACACAGGGTCTCTGTGAACTTTGCAACAAGACAAGATTTTTGCTTGATGAAAACCATTCTAGTTCTTTTATACCCAGTAACACATGCACACAGCTGAAAGAATCCAAAGGGTAAAGCTTGAGTTGTTTTAACCATGGTGGCGGCATACTTAGTTTTGTCTATTTTCTTTTGCTTAATTTTCCTTACTTAAAAATCCTCCATCCCAACCCGGACACAGTCATCATCATTAAAAAAATTCTGATCAGAGTTTTAAAGAATTTGTATCTAAAATATGATTTATGCACTTATAAATGTATATATATATATATATATATATATATATATATATATATGTACAGATACAGATACAGATACAGATGCATCATCTTCTCAATCCTGGGTGAACATGGCTCATTAGTATACTTAGTTAAATCGGCAGTGGGAAGCTGGTTTAGAGATGGGACAGAAAGTCGTGTGACAGGGGAAGCACACGTCTTTATTTGCAGCAACAGGTTGCAAAATCAAAGGTAGATTGATACTCATGATGGTGTGCTGGAGTTTGCAAATTTTTCAGTGTTCACATCTTGCTGGCAACTGGTCTTGAGGTAGAAAAGACCCAGGATTGAAGAATAGCTACTGGTTTGTCTGCACCTGCATATGATGACTAGATTCCTTTGAGATCATAAGAAAAAGGTAATAAAAGTTATTACTATATATCTAAATAAGTGGCAGTTGTAAAAGATCTCATGACAAAACCTTCTGAGGAATTCTGCTATTTAAAGCTGTGCTGTGAAAAGACCTTTATATGTTGGCTTTGAATAAACACCATGATTTTGTATTTTTCTCCATTTTGAAGACACATTTTTAAAGCATGTTGACAATTTAAATATTTTTTAACATGTTCTCCCTTGCATTATTTAAAAAGCTGTTGAAAAGGGAGAAGGAGTCCAGACTAGAAACATACTGAAGCTTTGGAGGAGAATCCAGTGTTTCAAGGCCATGTGACATAATGAATTGAAAGAAAATATTTTTGAGATACAAACCCAAAGAACCTAATGTCTAAAGGGATTTTTAAAATGACAGCTCACTGGCCTGAACAATCGTGGTCTAAGAGGAAAGTGTTTAGCATGGAGCTCAGTAAACATTACTGTTGGGAATGAAAACTTTATTATGGAGAAAGGGGGGATTTTGTGGACAAAGAAACACAAGATTGTAAGGCAAGATGACTGAATGTCTTAAGAGCTTTAAGAACAGTTTCTGACTTATAGGTAATAGAATAAAATGTTTCTCTGGGTGTACAACAATAATTCACAGTTGCTGTTGTGAGAAAATAATTAATTCTTGCCTAAAACATTCTAAAAAGAACTTAACTATCTTAATTAAAATTTTATTTACATAAAATATTCAGTGAGTCACATAGACCCAGCAGAAGCATATGCTACAAATTAGGTGCTGAATATTTATTTTTTCAGTGCTGGGAACCCAAGGCCTCATGTGTGTTCTATATTTCTAGCCTACTTGCTATGTTTTATGAATACTGACATGTCAACTGTTTTTGTTGTTGTTGTTGTATGTGTGTGTATGTATGTGTGTGTGTGTGTGTGTGTGTGTATACAGGTGCACATGTGTGCATGTACAGGTGGAGGTCAGGGACAACCTTAAGTTTCCTTCCTCAAACTCCATCTACATTTTTTTTCTTAAAAACCTCCACATTATTCTGTGTGTGTGTGTGTGTGTGTGTGTGTGTGTGTGTGTTCATGTGTCACAGCAAGCACATGCAGATCAGAGGACAACTTATGGGAGTTAGGTTTTTTGTTGTTTTTTTTAACCACATAGGTCTAGGAATTGAACTCAAGTTGTCAGGTTCTTTAGCAAGGGACCTTTTACCTACTGAACCATCTCTATCTGTCCCTACCCCCACTTTTTGAGAGAGTTGTCTCTGACTGGCCTGGGACTCACCAAGTAGGTTAGAGTGACTGGCCATTGAGTCTCAGGGAACCCCTGTACCTGTCCCCAACACTGGGATTACAAGCACTTTGATAAGTGAGTTATTGCATCCCCTAGTTTGGTTTTTAAAGACAAGTTCTTGCTATGTATCTCAGACTGACTTGGAACTCACTATGTAGCTCAGGCTGGTGTCAAACTCAGAATCCTCCTGTCTCAACCTAAATGCTGCCTCAACCTATAGGGTGGCCGCTCTGTACTCACACATGTTGCTGAGTGTTCTTGAGGAAACAGTTCCAAGCTTGTTTCTTCCATTTGTATTTTTCCCTTCTAGAGAGCATTTCTTATGTTACAGTATTTATATGAAGATAATGTCTTTCTGTGTTTCCATTTCAATTGAGCAGAATTTGTTGTAGGAAAGTCCCAAATGAGAAAAACAATGACAGCTTGAAAAGCATACCTCTTTTTCTTTTAGAACGTTTTTGCGACATTTTTCTTTTATGGGCAAAGTCCAGCTGGCCATCCTCTTTCACCCTCCATGGTTTTGTTTGCCTGAAGAAATCAGGAGGCAGCTGACAGAGAGAGGAGTCTCAAGTCTGGCGGGACAACACAGGGGAGAGCATCTTTCCCTCAGGGCTGCTCCCACAGTGGTTTGTTTTAGTTCTCACTGATGGCAGGGTTCCTTCCCCTTGGGGTTAAACTCATCAGTGTCCTCTCCAAATGTTCCTGCTTATCTTTAGAAAAACTTCCAACAAACCACTGGACAGAACTCCAGATGAAAGAGTTCACAGACTCACGCTATGCTGCAGAATCATGGCTCCCTGTTCGGAGGGAGGGTGATGGAGGAAGCATTTGGTCAATTACACGTGACATACAGGACATTACTGAGAACCAGTTCATTCCAAAGTAAATACACACAGCTCTCTCTCATCAATGCGAGTCTGGGTGAGCTGGGGTAGATTCAGAGGGAGAGCGTCAGTAGGAACTCTGAGCATGGGCTTTGTTCCTCTTTTGCATAATAGGTGTTGTAAGGGCTGCAGAAAAGGAGATGGGATTTCTACAGCTAAAATCAGCTCTGGGATGGACTTCTGGGAAGGTAGTCAAGAACCATTTCATTCATCCTCCACTCACTCAATCAACCAATTGATTGAAAAGTTACTTCTTATTAGTGTTTGATTGTTTTTAATCCTAAAGATAACCCATGGAGTGGCTCAGTGGGTAAAGTTCTTGTTTTGCCAACATCTGAGCTTGATCTTTTGTGACTCATGCAAAACCCGCTGGGTGTGATGGCATGTGCATGTGACTATAGTGCTGGGAGGCAGAGACAGGAGGATCTCTGGGGCTTGCTGACCAGTCAGCCTTGCCTACTTGGGGTGCTCTAGGCCAGTGAGATACTCTGTCTCAAAAACCAAGATGGACAATATATGACAGCCCAGATTATCTTCTGACCACTGCCTGCATGCTCTGTGTGTACACTCGTGCACACCTACACCCACATGAACACATAATAATGCACACACATAATAATGCATATAAAAATGTTGACAAAGTTAAAACGTGTGAGAGAGCAAGTGGTTGTTATAATCCCATTTCCATAAATAATTACTGCTCATTTTTTACATTAATTTCCCTGACTTTGCTATTTAAATGATCTAGCCTTTATCTAGTTGTAATGCTCAGTTCTGATATACATTCCTTATATGTAATGATGCATAATTACAGGAGATATATTATTTAAATGATCTTTTCAGGTAACACTAAAAACACCCTTTGATAGGCTGTTATGATACTTGAACAGCTGCACCTATGGTTAGGTGCATTAGATCTATTTGTCTTGATCACTCCAAGTTGAGCTTAGACATTTTAGGAAATTTATACTGATGGGGCAAAGAAACATGTGCATGTATTTAATGTGACTTGTGTGTGTCTAACTATGGTCTTATGACTGATTTTTAATACTTTAGGACATATTATTCAGCTTATAGTTCTTCAAATACTTACTGAAATTTGTATTGAAAAAGAAATCAAAGCTAAAATGGGGAAATGACCTTGAGAGATAAACGTCAGTTATCTGATGAAGCATTTGTTTTCAACTGTCTTGCTCGCTAAGACACCTGCAATAAACTCTATTTAAAAGTATCCTAACTCCTGTCCTAAATATCCACCTCTGCAAACATGTATGCAGAAGGAATTTCCCCTTGGTGGTCTTACAGCATGTGAGCACCCATGCTGACAGTCATGTAGGCTGTAATTAAACCTACCAATTCGTTAACTGTTATAGAACAATCTGGGAAGGAGGGGGAATTTAAATAAAATGTGACAGATCTAAACTGAGGATTTGAGATCTTTGGGAGGAAATTCTGCTGGAGTCTGCTGGCGTGAATACTTTTCTGATTTCTCCACATGAATTTCCAAGTGCCTTCTCTCTGTGTGTGCATGGCTGGTCCCAATAACAATACAGGTTGGGGAAAAAAAATCTATGAAAATGTATTGGGAAGGTGCTCTCTTTTATTCTGAGACAATGTTCGAGGGGCCTACACTGTAGCAGTGAAAGAACAAAGACCCAGAGAACATGAGATTAACATTATGTTTCCCCTGGGTGTGTGTGGTTCATGACTGTAATCCGAGTACACCAGAGACTGATACAGGAAGACTGTGAGTTCCAGGCTAGCCTGAGGTATATAGTAACACTGTCTCAGAAAGTATTTAAAAAAGAAAATTATGTTGGGGATGTGGCTTAGTGGCAGAGAGCTTGTCTAGCATAAAGCCCTGGTTCAAACCCTAGCACCTGAAACACACATGCAGAGAGAGAGAGAGAGAGAGAGAGAGAGAGAGAGAGAGAGAGAGAGAGAACACAATAATAATTCACATATTTTATATCATGATAGGAGAGACCGACAATAACCAGGTAAGGAAATAGAATGCACAGTTTTAGCTAGTGAAAAGTGATGTGAAAAACAGAGTGGGGGATGATGTGTGCGTGCGTGCATGTGTGTGTGCGCATGCGTGGGTGTTTGTCTCTCTGTGTGTATATGAGTGTCTTTTAGATAAACTGGGCTTCCACACAGAGCTGATACTGATCCTGGAGTGCAGGGGTGAGCGAGGCCGGTGAGCAGTTGATCAGTGATGTGAGGGCGTGTTTCCGCTTCCTCCAGTCCTGTCCCTGCACTACTGCACATCTTCTCCCCGGAATGAGAGCACGCAGCTCCACCTCCCACATCCCAGCTTCTACTGCTGCCAAGCAGAGTGGTGTCAGTCAGTGGTGGGTGGGCTGGGAGGGTCAGATCTGAAATGGAGGTGTAGAGATGAAGAGTGTCAAACCTTCTGATCCCCATGTAGCTGCTGCCCAGCCTCCAGCTAGGCTGGGGTGGAAGGGGCATAAGGTTATTTTCCTGTAAGAGGCTGTTAATGAAGGTATCTATGTCCAGGGTCTTTGTTAGACTTAATTGAGCTGATATGTATGTCAGGGCCTGGGGCTAGTGCCTATAATAAAGTCTACATGTGTTGATTGCCATTAACATATTCCCTGCTGTGGGGACCCTGAGCTCTGCCTGCACTGTCCACGTCCATATCGCTACCCTTTGGAAAATCTCTTCCTCATTTTCTACAACAGAACCATTCTTCTGTCCTGAAGCCAGTGTCTTCAGGGCCTGTCCTGGACCCTGCACCTGTCCTTACTGAGCTAAACACAAAGTGCTGTTTATTTTCATCTCTGGGGCAATGCTATATCCTTGGGGCAGAAATCATGATGCTCTCTGCCCTGGCCTGACTCTTCCCAGGGATTTTTTCTGTAGGATAGATGCAACTTTCTGCCCTTTTCTACTTAGTGCTAAAACAAAAGACAAAGCAAAATACAAATGGAATCTTCCTTGGGAAATTTAGCCAGGTTAAGTGCCTGGCTTAAATCCTCACATGGATAATTATATTAGGCAGCAATGGAGATGACAGTGACTATTCAAAGTTCCAATCTGCTCAGCTTGCTCATCTGCAGAAGATGTTTATTTGTCTGCTTTTAAAAAAAAGAAGTGTTTTTTTTATTGTACATATATGAGTATATTGCTTGCATGTAGGTAGGTGAAGCCATACCGTACAATGCCCTCGGAGGTTAGAAGAGGGCGTTGGATTTCCTGGAACTGGAGTTGCAGACAATTGTTAGCTGCCATGTGAGTGCTGGGAATCAAAACTGAGTCTTCTGCAAGAGCAGCCGGTGCTCTTAACCGCTGAGCCATCTCTCCAGCCCCCGTCTTTTTTTCTTTTTCTTTTAACACAACAGGATCTCTCTGTGTTGCCCAAATCAGACTGGAACTTGCTATGTTGCCCAAACTGGTCTCAAAACACACGATTCTCCCACCTCAGGCTCCCGAACGCTGATTACTGGCACGTGCCAGCACTGCTGGCTGCGTATAATAATACAATTTGGATAGCGTAAGTGGTGCTCTGCCCACTGGATAAAGTTCAAACTCTGGCCAGAGAACTCCCTGCTCTGCCCGTCCCCTCCCATCCACTCCATGCCCCATTTCCTCACCTGGCTGTTCCAGCTTCACTGAATTTCCTCCGGCTTCTGTCACCTCCCCAAGCTCCTGCCAGCTCCAGTCTTGCTGTGCACTGTTCCCTCAGCCTAGAGCAGGCCTGCATTGACCTGACCAGTTCTGCTGCATCAATCTGACTGGGTCATTCTTCCTCAGGGAGGCCCTCTTGAGTCTTCCAGGCCTGTAACACTTGATATAAATTGTACCTTAGCAGTTATCAGTATCACTACATTGCTCAGGGAGGTAAGGACATTTCATGGGAAGGGCCGCACCTCAGTGGCTCAATCTGGTAATTGATGAGGTCATTGGGAGGAGGTATGTATTTTCCTTTTAGAAGTTCACAGTCTGATGAAAGGGCTTACATTTCCACTGAACATAGATGAAACTGAAGAGCAAACAGCAGAGTAAATTCTTCCATGACTTCTGTGAAAATTTTGCCCAGATTTAGCTAGCCCGGAGAAGGCAGGGCAGGGAGTGTGGAGAGTGCGGTGGAGAGGTAACAGGGGCCTC
Source organism: Eospalax fontanierii (assembly GCA_035773235.1). NCBI lineage: Eukaryota > Metazoa > Chordata > Mammalia > Rodentia > Spalacidae > Eospalax > Eospalax fontanierii. The sequence continues at coordinate 62,862,822 of CM069540.1, read as the reverse complement.
ATGATGAGGCCTCTGTAAAATAGATTAAAGTGTTCCAGTGTCATTGGAGGACAATGAAGAGGCATGAGAGAGGTCTGAGCAAGGGAAATTGGCCATCTTTAAAATTAACCGTGACCAAACAATGACACACATCTCCATGGAGTGCAGTCCTAACTACCTTCTTTTTCAGAAAGGTTTTGGGAAACTTCAAAGTTTCCAGACTCATTTAATTTGTCATGTCTGAGTTCTGTCCTTTGTCTGTTGTGTGACTTTGTGCAAGTTCGTTAAGATTTTCAAAGAGCAAGCCACTCAATGGCCCAACAGGATAAGAACAGAACCGATTTACAGGGATTTGTTAGAATGAAAGGAGACAATGTACATACGGGGCTGGCACTGTGCCAGGAACAGACCATGAAGTGCATCGTCGTGGTGCTCATTAGTAGCGCAGAATTAGCAGCAGCTCTATCGATAGTAACTACAGCACTGACAGACACTGTGTGTGTGTGTGTGTGTGTGTGTGTGTGTGTGTGTTATACATGTGGAGGTCAAAGGACAACCTTGGGTGTCATTCCTCAAGTGCCTTCCACTTTTTGTTGCAGACATGGTCTCTCATTGGCCAGGGTAGCTGGTTAGTGAGTGTTCAGGGATCTGCTTGTTTCTGGCGCCCATCTCACCATCGCTGGGATTAAAAGCCTGCCGAGGCTTGTAAAAAAAAAAAAAAAAATCTTATGCCTGGCTTTTTAAGTGGGTTTTGGAGTTCTGAACTCAAGGCCTCATTCTTGCAAGGTAAGCACTTTGCTGACTAAAACATCTCGCCGAACTCATACTTTTGAAACGTAAGCACATAAAAGAACTACCACAGAGCTGCTACCCTGGGCAGTGGGAGAAAGGCTGGAGGACCCACAGGAGGTGAAGGAAGGAGGTGGAGGGCCTGTGGGAAGGGGGGAAGAAAGAAATTGGAGGGCAAAGGTCTCCCTTTCTGCGAGCTGATGACCTCGCCTGCCCTATGGTATTCATGTCACACCAGTGAAAAATCTAGGGAGGGAAAGCCTTCCGGCAGGTAAAGCAACTTTTGGTTCCACCTCCCCTGTGGACCATGTCATTGCTTGAAGTGCATTTCCGACTGGAGTTATGGGACATTCTTCTGTGCTCTGTTTGAGCACGAGCACACCAGGGCTCAGCAGTCCTGCAGGCCACCCTCTCTCCAGCTCTCTAGGTGTGGTGTTCAGCTTCTGGTTATTCCTGCTGGCTTCACTGGTCTGATGCAGACGCAAGAATCCCCCATTGAAGTTGCCAGAGCTCTGAATGTCCTTGGGTGATCAAAGGAGAAGCAAAAGGTGTGAAAATAAGGGTCATCTTGGGGTTAATCCTCCCTAGAAATGCATTTCTATAGTTGAAACCAAGCTTATCCAAAGAAGTAGGAGGAAGACAGGCATTCCTATGTGTTAGGTTGTGCTTCCCCCGCTGCGAGCCTCCTTCCCCAACACTGTCACCCTCTCCAAATCCATTGGACTCTTACACGCTGTTTAGATTTGAGACCCTTTTTAAAAGAGATCGGCACAGAGCAGGATGGTTGAAACAGCTCTTTTCCCAATGGTCAGAATAGATCATTGTGTCTCAGCATCACTGAACCCTTTCAGCTGGATGGGACTGTGCAGACTCCTGGCTTGACACCCTTCAAAATCTGTTGCACACATGGGAGCAAGTGGGGCCCTCCCAGATACCAGAGTAGCAACAGACTCGGCGCTCACTGTATAGAAACAACTCTCCCTTCTTTCCAAAATCAGGGCCAAGGATTTCCAATCTCTGAGGCTGAAAGGCGGATGGGGAATTAAAATAAATAAAAGCTGTGTACAGCGTAGCCATGACACACTGACCAGCAGAAAAGGTAATTAGAGTGTGGGCCTCTCATGAGGACTTTGCCAGGCACTTAGAGCTGCTTGTGGAATAATTTGGGGTAAAGATGTCAGTGTTTTAAAAGATAAAGGGATTCCACTGAAAAACCGCCACATCTCTTCCTTTCGCTTAGTGCTAGATGCTATGTGAGTTTGCTCTGACATTTTGCTCCTGTTAGTCAAATATATCTAATTTCATATTGATTATAAAAGCTGAAGCACTTTTATATGTGCTTTTTTGTTTGGTTGGTTTTGAGGCTGGACCTCACTGTGTAGCCCTGATTGGTCTGCAACTCCCAATGTAAACTAGGCCGGCTTTGAACTTGTGGTGGTCCTTCAGCTTTGCCTCCCGAGTAGTGGTATTCAAGCATGTGCCACCTGTAGTGTTAGTATATTTCGGTGATTCCATGAGGGAAACACCTTTCCTGAGAACCCAGTGATTGGCCTGAACTAGGAAGAGGCATGGCTGTCTAGGGTATTTGGTCCATAGAAGATAGAGGAAATTAAGCTCAATTTAAAATTCTTGCAGAGGGGCTGGAGAGATGACTCAGTGGTTAAGAACACTGACTTCTCTTGCAGAGGACCTGGGTTCGGTTCCCAGCACCCACATGGCAATGCCTGACCTTAACTCCAGTCTCAGGGAATGTGCCACCTTCTTATGGCTTCTGTTGGTATCAGGCATGTACGTGTACTCACATACATGCAAGCCAAACACTCATACACATAAAATAAAAACAAACAAAATCTTAAAAATTACTAAAGTTATTGCAGAGCAAATAACTGTTCAGGGGGCAGCCTAGACATGTAGCAATGAGAATATTCTAGAAAAAGAAATAACTTCTAGTTTAGTGTTTACTTAGTAAACTCTACAGTACACAAAACAATGATGACTGCAACTTTTCTATATAAATCTGAGTAGTATGCCAGAGCATCATTTGAACCAGTGGCTAGTGGTGTTATCAAAGATCAGTTAACTGCCAACAAAATTCTAAACAAATATACCTGACTATGGCAGACACTGCTTGTTTATGAAGATCTGTTTTCCTCTTTTACATATGGATGAACTGTTTGGGGGAAATGCAAGACTTCATCTCATAGCTAGGGGTAGTCAATGATCAATACACACTGTTTGCAAATAGAAGTAAGGTGTGTGATCTCCTGGTCCACACCTTGATATTTTTCTTAAAGAATAAAGACATAGTTATCTTGCCCCATGCCCTTTTCTTCAAGTTAGAATGCAGGCATGGTGGAGTAGGCCGTTTACATCAGGAAGTGGAAACTGTTTTGAGGAGGGCAAAGCATAAGAAAGAAGAATCTGGATCCTTAGTGATTAATCAGCCCCAGGCCAGCCTGGACTGCCTTTCCACATGAAAAAAATTACTATTGCTGTGTGTGTGTGTGTGTGTGTGTGTGTGTGTGTGTACATTTGTGGCTGTGGAGGCTAGAGGGTGACGTTAGGTATCTTCTTTAGCCACCTTTCATCTTATTTCTTGGGACAAGATCTCTCACGGGATCTGGGACTCACTGATTCTGGAGGGGCTGGCTGGGCAATGGGCTCCAGGGACCCCGTCTCTGTTCTCCCCACACGAGGGTTACAGAACCACCAGGCCTCCACATAGGTGCTAGATACCCTACGTCAGGTCCTCATGGTTGTGCAGCCCGTGCTTTCTCTACTGAGACATCTCTTCAGCCCACCTTCCTGTATATCAGTGTGGGAGAAGTGGCCTGCTGGGTTTTAAAGCCACAGCTGGCTTGAATCTCACTTTGTAGGTTTAACGTGGTTGGAAAGGACTGTTATTTTTATGCTCAAGAAAAGCTAGTGTCCATTTTTATTTTCTTTTGAAATCCATGCTCCGTAGGTAGTCCTGTGGAAATTTAAACAGAAATAGTAGAATTTTTTCAATATTTTATTGGTCTGTATTAATTATACAAATGAGTGAGTTTTATTATGACATTTCTATACATGTATATAACGTGCTTTGATCATGTTCACCCCCTAATTCTTCTTTCTTATCTACTCTCTCTCTTTGCCCCTTTAATGCGCCTGAGTCCCCACTTTCACTTTCATGTCCTTTCTCTCCCCCATAAATTCCACATGTGAGAGAAAGCATATGACATCTGTCTTTGTGAAACTGGCTTATGTTGCTTAACGTGATGCTCTCCAGCCTTCTCCTTTCTGCTGCAGACAACATGATTCTCTTCTTATTTATGGCCGAATAAAACTCCATTCTGCATAGAAGCCACATTTTCTCTGTCCGTCCGTCTGCTGTTGGGCATCTAGGCTGTAATAAACATGGATGTGACATGCAGAGCAAGAGTCTTTTTGGTATATACCAGAAGTGATGTAGATGGATCATATCAAAGTTCTATTTTTAGGGTTTTTGAGGCACTGCCATGCTCATGCCCACAGTGACCACTAGATTGTCTTTTCCTCACTCTCTTCTCTTTCCTCATGCTCAGCAGCATTTTTTTTCTTGTTCATTAATGACTCTTATTCTGACTTGGGTGATCTGGAGTCTCAATGTAGTTTTTTTGATTCTCATCTTCATGCTAAGGATGTCGAATAGCTTCCCCATGTTTGTATTTGTATATCATTTCGGAACTGTCTCTTTAGTTCATTTGTCCTTATATGTCATTTATCCATTTATTGACTGTCATTTTGCTCTTGAGGCATTTGACTTTTTGCATTCTTTATGAATTCTAGAGATTAATCTTTTGTCCGTTGAATGACTGGTAAAGCTTGCCTCCCATTGTTTTGACTGTATCTGTTCTAGGGATTGTTTCATTTGCTGTGCGGAAGCCTTTTAATTTCAGGTAATTCCATTTCTCAGTTCTTGCTATTATTACCTGAGCTATTGGAGTCTTATCCAGAAAATCCTTGCCTATGCCTAGATCTTGAAATAGTCCCCCTTTTTTCTCTAGTAGCATAAATAGATATTGATAGCATGTAATTTCAGTGTTGATTTCTGTAGTGTCTAGACAGCCAGCCGTTAACTGTAAGCACCCCTCTAATCCTCTTTTATGAATTAGATGGCCTAGTGGTTTCATCTTCAGATGTTTGACAAGCACGTGTTCTACACTAGACTGATTATTGGACAAAGCAGAGAGGCTCATGTGCAAACAGCACACTGCTGTGTACTAGCAACTGCTTTAGTTGGTTGAGAGACTATTTCTAGAAGGATTAAAAGTAAATTAAATCTTAGAGGAAACTTAAAAATCTCTTCAAACCTCTGAAATCTCATTTTGATAACAGCTTACGATGAACCACATAAGGATCTACTAGAAGGATCCATTCACAGTTTCAGCTTTATGAAACCCCTTAAAAGAATCATTGAAATCTAGAATGTTTGTGTGCCCAGAATGATGCTGGTTATGGTGTCATATTGCCCCGTATGAGGATGTGGTATTTCCACTACCTACAGTTTAAAGATTAGGAAACTGACACTGAGAGAGGCCTACTGATGAGTAAATTTTACACTTACCATAGTGGAATCCTAGCTTGACTTCTAGACCCCAGGCTCCCAGCTGGACTGAAAGCCGATGGATTTTTAAAAATGATTTTCCTAATACCTCTTTTCCTGGTTCAATTGATCTTATGGTATTTTCACCTTGCACTTAAAAGTGAGTGTCTTGCTGCTAATGTAAATACGTGCACAGGTGGGAATCTGGGGACAGTGTTAATAGCTAAACAATTACATCAATTTTGTCGACATGCAGATATTTGGACTTTGGTTTGGTTCTGACGGGGGATGGCATAGGCAGATTTTTAAAGCAATTAATATAGCTATGGAACATAATATATTAACGAAGGTATTTTTCTTAAGCATATTCACAAATTAACAGCATGTGTTTATTCTTATGCAACTTTTGCTTATCAAACACGTTTAGAAGATTCTCTAAACTTGATTTAGAGAATCAAATGACTGAGGACTTAGTTTAGTGGTAGAGCTCTTGCCTCATGTACAAGATCCTCAATTCTATCCCCAGCACTGCAAAGAATGAAAAAGTTGATGGAAAAAAAAGACTTTAAAGTTTATGCCAATTGGACATTGTTTTGTCATGACTGAGGACTTAGTTTAGTGGTAGAGCTCTTGCCTCATGTACAAGATCCTAAATTCTATCCCCAGCACTACAAAGAATGAAAAAGTTGATGGGAAAAAAGGACTTTAAAGTTTATGCCAATTGGACATTGTTTTGGGATCAAAAATCAATGTTTCACAGGCATCTTTCTTCTTTTGGCAAAATGTCATTTGGAAATGAAGCTAATGAATAAAGAAAGTATATAAGCTAGAGAGTTCTGTGGTTCCTTAAATGAAGTCTAGGTGTAAAAAAACGAGACTAGTTTTCTGGTGTACCAGAGGCTCGGAGGGCACAGCTCTGAAAAGACTGCAAGCATGAGAGTGATATTAGATAACTGTTGTTAACCACTTTAATGAAAACTTGGGATACACTGAACCTCTAAGATGCTTATGTCTTGAAAAAGATTTTTTTAACATGCAGTATGAGTTCCTGGACAGTGAAGCTGGGGAAACTGAGCTTCCTCTCTGGTTAAAATCTTCTACTGGCCAAATTGTCTATATGTTGACTCTCAGTTGGTCATGGAAAAACCAGGAGAATCCCTTCTCTCTCTGTCTCTTTCTCTGTCTCTGTCTGTCTGTCTCTCTCTACTTTGTTTTAGAATTAGAAAAAATTTTTTTAGCATTTTCCATTGGAAACCTGTAGTTACAAAAGGGATATCATTCTTCTCGTTTAAGTCATCCGTGTTCTAGAATATGTGGGACTTAAAAGCTAATGATAAAGAGACAGGTATCTGGAGATGGGGCAGGAATCGGGTTTCCAAAGGTCATTTTCTATGACACTTTAACTCATTCCAAATTTGTGACAAAGGTTCAATGCTCAAGTCCTAATCCAAGAATGACAGGAGGGGGATTCTGGGGGCAGCTCAGTCACACAGCCTATGTCTCACATGCATAAGGGCTAGAGGCTCTGGGTTCAATCCCTAACACCTTGCTTCCAAATAATATCCCAGACCAAAGAAGGGCAGCGGAAGAGAATGAATGGTCTCTGATAAGACAGAAGCTCTTTGCCTCCAGTCATCTACAAGCTGAAGTTTGGTGATAGGCACAACATAAACTGCAGTATTAACAACTTGTCCTTCCAGCAGCAGGGGGAAGTCAGCTCACATTAAATGCACAATAGGCTTTCAAACAGTAAAGAAATGTTTCCAAACATACTCTCTTCTTTCTCCCTGGGCTCATGTGTAAAGATAATGACAATCATTACCAAAGTCCTTTCCCCTGTCTGCCAAATCAACCATGAAGCCCCTGTCTGAGCCACATAAGAGTGTCATGTTTCTTGACCACTTGACCATTAATCACTACCGCCCCCCACCTTCCCCTGAGTGGGGGATCCTTGGTTGATAGTGTTACTTCCTGAGCTGGCTGCTCACTATCAGCAGGATTTAAACCTCATTATTCTCCTGGCTGAAGGATTCCTCCAATTTCAGGAGGCTTCCCTCCTACTCAAAGGCTGAGGATGAGGACACCCCCCTCCCCTTCTCAGCTGTGCTTTGTTCCTTTGAGTTGTGCGCCCTCCCCTCTTTGGCTGTCACCTAAATAGATGAGGTTCTTACTTTATTGGTTCAATTAAGGCTTTATCTGCATGATAGTGACTGGTAGATTTGGTCTAGACCCTAAAAAAAGTAGGAAATTCAGTGAGGGAAATCAGTGATCCGATCGCTGATCCAGTCGATAGGATGTGTCAGCGCAGCCCCTGATCTGTGAATGAATAACTCCAGGAACATGCTCCTTTGACTGCCAGTGCAGGCCATTTGGAACCTTTCAGACACCTCCCTGGTATGACACTGTCGTCATTCACACCTGTGGCATGGTGGTCTAGCCTTGTTTCAGCTAAGTGAGGTTTTCTTATATGTCTGTGAAGCAGCTGTCAGGCTAACGGAATCTGAGTTCTGAAGCTCAGACAAAGTCCATTTGATAAACTCTTTGGCAATCATGTTCTGTTGATTTTGAGTAATAGACTATCTAACTTTAGGGCACTAGATGATTTGAAAATAACTGCTTAAAAGCCAACAAAAGAAGCAAGGAAAATAATTCAGTTGGTAAAGTGGAGTTTTATCTCAAGTACTCATTAAAAAAAGGGGCTGGACTTGATGGTGGATCTTGTAATTCCAGCACAAGGAGACAGAGACAAGCAGATCCTCTGTGCTTGACGGCCAACCAGCCTAGCCTGCTCAGTGAGGTCCAGGCTAGTGAGAGACCGCATCTCGAAGAAAAAAGGTGGCAGATGGTACCAACACCCAAGGTTGTCCTCTGGCCTCACATGTACACCTTCTCAACAGAAACACAATAGCAGACACTGTAGGTAGCCTGTCAAATATAATTTCCCTGATCTTTCATCCTTACTGAGGCTCAGTTCATGGAGGTGTTTTGTGAGAATGTGTTTGGCAGGGCCTGTGTGATCCCAAGAGCGCCTGTGTGAGCTATTGGCAGGCCTGTCTATTGCCTTTGCTCTGCCCTCTGTGGTATGGTTTTGTGGCCTTAGTGAGACATGAGAAAGAGCTGTTGGGAAGACTGAGGAAGTTTTCTGTCTTTATAAAGCCAATGCAAGAGGAACAGTGCTCCTTCTCTGCCTTTGGACATATCTTAGAGGAGGTGATTTTGAAACTACTGCAGAGTATCTTCCCACCGTTGGTGGGTGCTGTGATTTGATGTGGGCAGGCGGTGGTTCAAGAGCACCCTGAGATAGATTGCTAGGGATCAAGGAGTTTATTAGAACAGTTATTAACCTTGTGAACATAAAGACAGAGGGGTAACAACATGGCAGGGGCTCCAAGGAGAGCTCAGGCTCCAGGACCAGAGACAGATAACATGGCAGGGTCTCTGAAGAGACTCAGAGCCCATGAGGCATGGGTTTATAGCTTTCGAAAATGGAGGAAGCTTTACAGCAAGAGCCTGCAGCCAGACTCTGATTCCTAGGCAGGAGGGAGGGAAGAGGGCGGGGAACAGGATGTGGCACCACTTTGGTACAGACTCACTTCCTAGATGAGTGTGACAACTATGAGTCTGCTAGCCTGGGGTTTGCGATGCCTCAGCAGGGTGCCTGTCAGTACCTATGATAGGAGGTCTAAACAGAGCCTGGATTCTAACATTACACTTTTGTTTATATTTTTAAAACGAAATAGAATGATTATATGAGAACACAGGAGGTAAAGGAGGACACCTAAGGGACACAGTGGGTCTCTAATTTCTAAGATAAAATCCAATATCGTGGGATTAGGGTGGGGCCTCCTCATCTAGAGAAAGTAGTCAGGTGTTAGAATCTGGGGCAGAGGCTGGCTTCTGCATTGTGCATCAGGAGGATGTTAGTGAGTCAAGTAGTGTTCTGGGCAGTATTCTCAATAAACTGAATCAGCATGTAGACTAAAGAGGGGCCACCTATGAGGAGAAAAGCCAGTTATTAAAGGAGTAATCAGAAGTGTAAGTCAGGAAGTCCACGAGGGACTTTGAAATTGTTTGGAGTTGGAATTATTGAGAGACAGGCAAAAAAGAGTAACCGGGAGAGTTAATGGTGGAAGAGACGAGACAAAAGAGGGGGGCTCATAGATTTGGTTTGGGATTTTAGATGTCAGAGAAGCCCGAGAGTAAGGATAGGTCTTATGAAGGTTGCTATAGATCTCCTTAATGTTAATCCCATTAAATAGATTTTGAGTAGCAGTCACAAAAATGTTTTGCCTTATACAGAGGATAGTAATAGATTTGGCTATTAACAGGTCTAAGATAGCTCAACATAATGGGCATTATTATATTTGAGCCTGTAACATTATAACTCTCTATACTTAGAGATGTCCATCCTTGAAGTTATAACAATGCAGATGTAGCTTGTTGAAATTCAACACAGATGTAGCTTCTTTTAGAAGCCCTGACTTGTAGAATATGATGGCCCATGTCTGAACATAGGTAGGAACTTATTCTAGATCTGATGAGGCTGATATATCAAGAAAGCAGGTCTTTAGGAGAGAGAAATGATTAACCACCAAGGAAGAAATTTCTGATCATATGATCTATTAGCTATAGTATAATCCAGGTTTAATTGCTTATTTTGTGCCCCATATTTGATATAACATTAATGTAATATCATAGTTAATATTAAAATAATTGAAAAAATTATGTCAGAAAGGAGTGAAGATGACAGATGAGGTAAGCAGATACTTCAGTCTGAACCGGAAGAGTTGAGTTAAACCTCTAGGCACTCTTTATCATAGGAAATGGAGTTAAATTTAGAACAGTAGCAATTTAATTGTGTGGACCCAGTTACTATTAGGAAAAAATTAGCTTTGGGTTTTAAAAATTTGGATTCCAAATATAGGTAACCCTCAAATGGAGTCTGTTTTATATTATTATCAATTATTTTGACTTTGATTATATTTTCCTGCTGGGTATCTAAGACCATCAGGTAATCAAAATTAGTTACTTTCTTTTTCTGTCAAGGCCAGTTGACAGTTTGGTCCTCAGGGGTCACTTGGGCTTGGGAGGAGCCTCTGCCTCCTTTAGCCTTCATTTTACCATCTATGTGAGGATAAGTCGAAGGCTATACTTGACCATGGCTTCACTTGGAAGTTTGAAGGACATTTTTTGTTTGTGTTGACTTTTCTCTTTGTAGCATAGAAACTGGTTAGAGTCTATCTGGTAGGGTTTCCATGGCTTTCCTGAATAAAAGGACAGGTGACTCACCAGGACTACCCTGAAACCTAGTTGACTCTGGTGAGTGAGCTACAAAATATTGTCCTTTTAATCCCTCTGTGAAAATCAAAATCAACATTGGCATCAAGTATGGCCATTGAATACCCAAAAGGTTACTTATACCAGTCTCATGCTTTCAACTACTATGTAATACTTAGATAAGGCTTAGGCAGAAATCAAGCACTGGAATAAATCTTGTTTAGATATACATTTTGTTCTTATAAGTGCTACCAAGAACAGATCAATAACTTAACTCTATTAATTTCAACAAATGCTTGATTGAAGCTGTGTGTGTGTGTGTGTGTGTGTGTGTGTGCTGTGTTTGTGAGGGTCACAGGACAACCTGGGGTATTTTTCGTCAGGAGCCACTCACCATGTTTGTGAGGCAGGGTCTCTCAGTGGCCTGGAACTTGTCCAGTACAGTAGACTGACTTGGCTTGTCAATAAGTCCCAGAGATCCACCTGTCTGTTTCCCTAGCACTAGGATTACAAACATGTACCAAGATGCCTGGCATTTTTTAATGATCTCTTAAACATAGCTCAGTTTTGAGTGAACATAGACCACTTTGTTAATTTTGTGATGTCTTGATATTCTCTCTCTCTCTCTCTCTCTTTCTCTCTCTGCCTGAAGGGAGATATTTGTCTTGCCTTAAATACAGAGCACAGCAAACTTTCTGATGGTCATTCACCTTTAATAGTCTTGTCCCCTGACCCATACAAGCAAGATGCTGTGACTTAGACGTCCTTGAGATGAGGTCCTTTTATAGAGTGTGAGAATCTTCCAGCTAACTACATAGAGATTGGGAATCCTCGGGGCTGTGGGAAAGATCACTTTGGGTGACTTTCTGTGTATTTATTTCAATGCAGAAGTGTGATAAGGAAACCCTGCATAGCTGAATCTGTGAGGTTTTCTTTATTAAGGGAACAGAGCAGTCTCAGAGTTGGAGATTTGTACCCAGTGTTTAGTAATTTTCCAGCAGGCGACATGAGACGCTGGTCGTAAATCTCAGGGGATAGTGTGTCCTTCCTTCTGTTGGTGGCCAGCTTCATTCTGTCACCCATAGGAAGCGGGAAGCATCCCTAAATCTTCACTGTCCCCTTCTTCTGAGCCACACAGTCTGGGAGATCAGGGGACCACAGCTGACAATGTGTGTTTTCCCTTGCATAGAAGCAACTTCTTTTTTATCTCAACCCTTGACTTCGTGGCAGCCAGCCACATCCTGGAAGGAAGAAGTGGGATGGTGTGAGGGGAGGTCATATTTATTTTAGAAGAAGTTGAAGGAGCAGGAGACTCTTCAGCAGATGAGCAAGTAAGTCATGGAGCAAAAAAGACAACCTGGAAAGTTCAAGACAAGACGCACTTGAAAGGTTTGAAAATCCCAAAATATCACCACACACTGGGACCAGAAACACCATTGGAAAGGGTGCTCAACTTGCAAGGAGATTCCATGACATCCAGGTCACGGATGGCCAGAAATCAAAGGGTTTGCTTTCCTCCCTGGTGCCATTTCCAAGTCCCTGTTTCCCTGAGTGTTATGATAACTGGATTATTCTGTGATTCCTTGTAATGCCAACACCAACACAGCATCCACCAGGGATATGCTGTAGACAAGACTTTGTCCACACAGCTGCCTCGTGTCTTGTTTTGAGAGCTTAACCTTATATTAACCAACAGGAAAGTAGCTGCCTGTCTCCTGGAATGAAAGGTGATCCTATAACCTCCTTTTCAGAAAGCGGAACTGAAGTAATTTACAAGTGTACTCAAAGTCCCAGCTCTGGCCCGCTGTGAGACATCTGCTCATCAGAGGATGAATCAGGTCAGGCTGCTAAGTTTGTTTTTTCTGTGACAAAGTAATCAGACTACAAATGCCAGATTCTGAGTTAAGGAATTAATTCTTTGGAAAATGCTTGCTACCAAGCCTAGGCTTGATGGATCAAATCATTGACTTCTGATTTAGAACAGGCATATCTTCTAGGATCCTGAAATATACACGGGTCCCTTCTCTAATCTCATTCATTCACCGTTTATGACAAGTTGAATCCTCTCATATATAATACAGCTAAATGATCTCAGACCCATGGTTCTGTCTTGAATGAAGAAGATGTGAATTGTAGGGCTTAGAAGAAGCTGGACTTGAGCTGAAATTGAAGACCTTTCAATTATTAAGTGAATAATTCCTACAAGTAAAATTCCTTCAGGAAATTTTGAAAGAATATTGATGAAAATGAAAATTTTACTACTTTGTTATGCATTTAAAATATCCTATATTATTTAAATTCTTCTGATAGTATATTATGAATGACATACAGATACATATGAATCTATTTAATGTGCAGTTTAGTAAATTAATAACGTTTAGACGGAGTGCTTTGTTTATGAACCCCCTTCCCAGTCTTCAGTAATTGTAAAGGAAGCATATTACCAGCCCAGCACTCAGTCCCTTCATAGTAGATAAGTTACCTGCTTTAAGTAGAAGTACCTAGATATGATACTTAACTATATAAAAACAGTAGACTCTTTAATATATTTCAGAAAAAAGTGTTGTCTTACAATTGTATCACTTGTAGGATCAAATTAAACAGCAAGACTCTACAATAGAACATTTCTTCAATGTTAATTTCATATATTTACTACTGACTAAAAAGAGGTAGTGTAAAGAAAAGAATACTCAACTCAAAAATAATAACTCAACTTTCCAGAGAGACACATCCTAAAATACATAAATACAATAAAAAGCTGTTTTGCTTTATGTATATTTCTATGTGCTATTTTCACAATAACCTTATAGTATTTTCAAATTCATGTGTGATTTTAATATATATTATGTATATATATAAATACACAGATTGCATTAGTCTAACAAAATTTCTACAGCATTCTAGTACGTGAGCTAGCTTTTGTTTCTACTGTTGTACTGTACATTAGTTAAAGTCAGACCATGTTTTGCAGCTGTTTTTCGGTTGGTTACCCACACATATGTGTGACTATTTCTCTAACATCCACTGCTTTCCCTTCCTGAATCTCTACATTCTGGTTCTAGACCCTTTAGGAACCAGAATGCTGGGGCTTATATCAGTGGCCCTCCTTTCCTGGTCATCTCTAGCAGACCAAGGACTCTTCAAAAGATTAGCCGTCATGCCTTTTCTCACACTCACGAACAACATGGTATCCAGCCCCTGGGCTAGGTCTAAGTGCAGTATAATACATATTAATATTTTGCAGCTCATTCTGTTCTGAGCATGTCACCCTATTGAAGTATTACCCAGCTGGGAAATATCATCTTTGCCTCTTTTCCTTTAAAGACAAAGCAGAAAAGGAAGCATTTAGCTAGTTTGCTTTTCAGTTATCCAATTTATTATCTCTTACATGATGAAAAAAAATGAAGGACACATGTACATATGTATATAATGTATATACTTTCATATATGCAGTATAGAATTGGTTTGAGAAATTTTGATTTTTATATCTGCTTATTTTATGTGAGTTTAGTTATCTGGATAGTTACTGAAAAGTAAAAATTCAAAAAGGTATACCTTGGAAAATTAAAAATGATCTTCCCAGAATTCTTTAAGGTACTTGTGGAGTTCATTTGAACAATTTAATGATTTTAAATGAGTGGCTCTCCCTCAGTTTCTTTCACTGTGTTCTTCTCCTTGGCAGGACCCCATCAGGACTGCCAGTTCAGGTGGCGCTGTACATGGAATATCCTAAAGCAACTTGACCTCCATGATTGGAAGCAGAGATTCAACCTTCTGCCATGTGGTTATCTATACTCTGTAGTCCCTGCCATGAAGGTTTCTTTAATTAGAGAATGGCTAGGACCACATGAGTTTTGGAGATGGTTCACTACAGGAAATACAACCGACCATAAAATGGAGTTAGATCATTTAAGGCTCTGAAATATAGCTGTGTGACATGGGATAAAACTTTCACCTTCTCCCGAAGATGCAGTAGTTTTCTGTTTTAAAAAGATTTTTTATTTATTTATGTATGTATATGTGAAAGACAGACGGACAGACAGATACACATATACATTGAGGGAGAGAGAGAGAGAGAGAGAGAGAGAGAGAGAGAGAGAGAGAGAGAGAAAGAATAAGAATGGTCTATGTGTGCAGGCACCTGAGGAGACCAGAAAAGGGCATGGGGTGTCCTATCACTCTCTCCCCACTCCTTTGAGGTCTCTCCCTGAACCTGGAGCCTCTGCATCTTCGCCTCACCCATCCTCCTGTCTCCACCCGGTTTTAGAGTTGGGGTTGCAGGCATTTGTGGGGATGCCCACCTTATTATATGAGTGCTGGTATCTGAATTCAGTACTCATGAGTATGTAGCAAGCACTCTTAACCTCTGAGCCATCTTTCCAGCCTAAGCACAGTATTTTTCTTCCATGTAAAATGGTTGATTGACTCTGGTTCTGCCTTTTTCACAGAGTGTGGTGTGAAGACGATGAGCTGATGGGTATAAAGTGTAACACTGTACATACAAGTCCAGAGTGCAAACTTTGGTCATCTACAGTGGGATCAAGTCAGAGTGGTCATAGAGCACATACCATGTATGAACACGTTGGACTTTGTGTTCTGCCATGAGCAGTTTTTAATTCTGCAAATTACATTTTAATATGAGTACATATATTATTAAAGGTCTATATGATGGTTGTCATTTCTTTATCTTCTTTGGAGAAATATCTACTTAAGTCCTTTGCCCATTCAAAAATTGTGTTGTCTTTTTACAGTTGTGCTTTAGTGGTTCTTTATGTATTCTAAATGCTAGACTTTTCTCAGATATCTGATCTGGAAGTGTTTTCTCCCATCCTATCACCTTCTGTCAAAGGTGGTTTCCTTTGATGCACAAAAGTTCTTAATTTTGATGAGGTCTAATTACTCATTTTTACTTTTGGTTGTTTGTAGGTTTTATTTCATATTGAAAAACTATTGCTTGACTAGAAGGTTCCTGGAAGTAGGTAGTGGTGATGACTGTGCGATCTGTGCAGATCCTGACAGCCATTGAATTGTACCCTTGATATAGTTAAACTGACCCATTTTAAGCTTTGTATATGTTAGCACAATGAAGAAAACAGTAGTGTCTTACCCAGGATTGCCAAGATTTGTGCTTGTGTTTTCTTCCAGGAGGTTTATCATTTAAGCGTCTTTACTCTTTTGGGACTGTTTTTCACTGTGGTTGACATAGGCTCAATTTCATTGCTTTGTGCATTAATGTCCAACTGTTCCTATAGCACTTCCAAAAGCACATGCTCCATAACATGTTGTAGCATCCTGTCTATCCTTCTACATCTCTCGTACCACTTGTCCTAATCTGTCTTGAATGTAAGTCCCTTCTACCCGTGTCTGTCCGTTCCTGCTACAGATGATGGATTCCATGGTTATCTTTGTGTAACTTTTCCTTCATTGACATACAGTTCTTAGCATGCTGTATATGATGGATTGTCAATGAACTGTTGATCTGAATTGACAAAAACAAAGAAAGAAGGAAAGAAAGAAAGAAAAGATATCCTTAAGATATCCTTAGTGATCTCTTACTACTTTGGGGACCTCACTTCTGTAAGAACTATTTTCCTTCAGTTATCAATTAATATATTTACAAACAATTTTTTATTAGTGTATAGGGACTTTAGAGAGTCAATAGATAGCATCTATCTCTTCCTTGATTTTAGAAGCAATCGAAAGATGGAAACTATGGAGTGCTCAACCCTAAATCGGACATCTGTATCCCATCCCTCCCTCCAAGGCTCATGGACTGTAGCAGAAGAGGAGGTGGAAAGATTGTAAGAGCTGGAGGCGGTCGGTGACCATAGTGAAATTGTGTTTTCTGGACATAGCAGGGCAGTTGCACATGTGAACTCACAGTGGTTGTAATTCGTGCTGATACCTGCACGAGCTCAAGTCAAAAATCCCAGCATGGAGGAGCAGGTGGCTAAAGCCCAGCCCTAGCTGAGGAGCTGTTGACAATGACAGCTGCGGGGAGAGGGAGAGTCAGCTTTCTTTAAGAATGTGACTGCTGGTGGGCTGATCAGGTTCCAGGGAATGGACCCACACCCAAGAGTATTTGAGGAACACAAATTGGACTTAGTAGGGTTTAAAAAGAGGGAACAAAGTTGGGGGTAGGGAGGTGGGAGTGGAGGGGAGAGTGAGTGAGTACGATCAGAGTGCATTGTATGAAATTATCAAAGAATCAATGAAAATATATGTAAAGAGAAGAATGATGAGTCAGACGAGTGTCATAAAATAACACTTCTTCATTGGTGGGAGAGTGTGGCTTATGTCCGCAGTCAGAAAGGTCTGTTAAGACCTCGCCTGAAGTTCGCTTTACTTTTCTACAGATCTATTGACATAGTTTGTCAGCCACAGATCTATCACGGAGGATAGACAGTTCCCTCCTAACAAAGAACAGGTCTCCAGAGAGGAAAGAAAGTGGAATGCTGAGTTCCTTCTTGCAAATTTTCTGATCAGAGACTTCCCTCAGGAAAGAAGAGAAGAGATAGAGAGAAGCAAAGAGACAGAATCCTGGGCCAGGCAGCTTCTCAGTTGGTGAGGTGCTTGCTATACATACATGGGGACCTGAGTTCAGATCCTTAGCTCCTATGTGAAAATCTTGGGTGGCAGCACACACAGTGATTCCAGTGCTGGGAGATGGGGCAGACAGAGACAGAAGAATCCCTGGAGCTGACTGGCTAGCTAGCCTAGCTGAGTTAGTGAGCTCCTGGTTTAGTGAGACACCCTGACCCCAAAAAGAAAGAAAAAAAAGTGGGAGACAATTGAGGGAAAACAGTCAGTGCTGACTTCTGCTCTCCATACACGTGTGCACACACACAAACAGAACACATACACAAAGACAAGCATGAGCATTTACAACACAGAGAGAGAGAGAGAGGCAGACAGACAGGCAGACAGACAGAGAGGAGAGGAAGAAGGAAAATTCCCAGTGTTGTAGTTATTTAGCAGATGAATTCTGGGACCAGTGCTTGTAACTCACAAATATCCATTCTTCGAATCTTTCTACTATGAAAATGAATCAATAAAGAAATGGGGTTGGGCTTAGTGGGAAAGAGTACTTACAGTCAAGCACTAGGGCCTGAGTTCAGCTCTTCAGCACCAATGTAGAAGGCTGGGTCTGCCTGTATACTTTCCCATGTCCCAGCACTGTGAAGAAGGAGACAGGCGGATCAGAGGGGTTTGCTGGCACCAATCTAACTCCAGCATCAGAGACCCAGTCTCAAGGAAAGAAGGCTGAAGGGATGAGAGCAGGACACCCACCTCTGGCCGCTGCACTGGACCCCCTTCTACATGCAAATACACCATGTAGGTAGGTACATGCCTCAGATACACATGTACACTTTACAAAGAATTGGGGAAAAAAAGAAGAGGAGAATTCCATTTATTCATTTGATTCTTTCTTGGATTATAATCCCAGGCTCACCTGTGAGCTGCTGGAGAATCACACAGCTAGTGTGATCAGCTTTGAGATCAACTGCCAGTCTTTTCTTAACTACTTTTCCCCTCTGCTAAAGCACATTATAGTGTTTAAGACTGACCTCATGGAAAAAAAAAAAAACCAGCGTATTTTCTTACATTTATTTAGCTAAGAAAAAGAGTTATCTTTATAATTTCTTTAGCACATATTAAGGTCACCTTCTTAATTAGCATTTTACACTCCTTAAATTGTGAGAGGGTCTATTATCAGCTGAAATACGTCCTGTAAAGAATTCAGGTGGTGGATTGCTTATATTGGGAGTCTACCAGGCTATTCGGTTAAAGTTAAGGAAATTCATGATTCTATGTTTTTAGGAAGGAAGCCCTTTTCACTGTGATTTCCTTAATCAGACAGTGGTTACATGGAGACCCAGTGCCTTCTTTGTGTGTGATTTTATTATTATTTTCTTAACTGATATTTAACATAACCTTTAAACTTGAAATTCTTAAGAAACACCCAGGAGTCATGTAAACTCATTGTTTCTGTTTTGAAAAATCTACTTTCCAAATGCCATTTGTGAAACAGTTGATGTCTGAAAGTTACTCTTAATAACCTTGCCAAAATCTTTCCATCAGAATTACCTGCTTGAGGGAAGGCCTGTACCAGGGCTCCAAGCTCTCATTTAAGATCTTTGAAAGAAGGGTTCTGTGTAATACCTTGGCTATCATAGGAGTACAAGAAATGTGTGGATTGATTGATTAAGTTACCTGGTTTCTGAATTTGAAAGGATCCCTCTGCTCTGGAACAAAGGAAGAGTGAAAGAAACGAACAGAGAAATGAAAGTGAGGAGGACTAAAGGAGAAACGAAATAGTAAGGCATTCTGGCAGTTTTAAAATGTCTTCAAATTCTTAGGCACTTACGAGATGTGGGGGGGTGTTATGTCCTCGGACTTTCAGTCTGGATAGGACTAGTGACCTGCTTATAACAGATAGAATGTAGTGAAGCAGTGGAGGTCAGACTCAGGACTTGGGGCCTTCATCTAAGAGGACACGCAGGCCGCGCCTTGTCTGTCGGGACACTGCTTATGGAGCATTGGATGCTGCACTGTCCCAGACTGCTGTGCTGTCTGACACTCTGTGGATGGAGATGCTGTCCTCTTTGCAGTTACGCTGTCCTGGCTTGTCTTTATTGTTTTCCAGAAAAGATTACTCAAGTTTTATAAACACAGCTCGGGCTGAGGTGGGCTTCAGTGGCGAACTGCTGGGTCCCATCTCCAGCACCAAAAGCAGACGAGAAAAACAAAGCAAAACTGTGATCTCTGCCTCAAGAACACTTACCATCTTCTGTCATTTCCCGAATTAAAGGGAAGTTTTGTTATTGAACACATAGCACTCAACACCTGACATGCTGGAGTCTTTTCAGATCAACCTGTTTGGCGCACAGCACCTGACCGGACCATAGGCGCCACTCCCCTTGTTGATCCCATTCATCTCTGCTTCCCTGCCTGAGCTCACACACGCTTCAGACTTGCATGCATGGGCTCCTGGCCTGCATGCCTTCCTGACGAAGCACTTCCTGTTGTAGCCTTCTGATCCCTTCCCCTCATAGGCACTTTCCTTCTTTGAACCCCATAACACTGTAAGAAATGTGCCATTTTTGCAATAATGTCCTAACTTACGCTTTGTGTGGTACACATATGTGCAGGTGTATGTGGAGTCATTCCTCACATGTGTATTCTTGCCTTCTTCCAACTTCTGCCTCTCTATGTAAGGTTCCTAAGAACATTAAATTGCCATCCCAAGAAGATTCTGTCTAGTACTAGGTAGGTGCTCAGAAGTACCTCTTTAAATGAAATTCTTATTTTGTCCTTTGATTCTTTATCAAAATATCAACAGAAAGCCTTTCTTTCCTCCTACAGTCTTTTGTCTTTTTATAAAAAATTATTTATTTTATTTTTAATTATGTGCATATGAGTGTGTCTATGTATGAGTGTGTGCACATGTGAGTACCTATGGGGTCCAGAATGGGGGGTGGATCCTTGGAGCTGGTTAGAGGTGGTTGTGAGACACCTCATGTGAGCCCCGGGAACCGAACTCAGGTCCTGTCCATGAGCAGCACAAACTCTTAATTGCTGAACCATCTCTCTAGGTTTCCCCCTATTTTGTTTTTTAAAAATCATTTCTGCGAATCACTTTATTTTACTTTTAAAAGTAATCTACATTTGACATCAGATGTTAAATATATCCACATAGTTTGAAAGTTAAAAGGGTCTTGAAAGTCTTTTCAGAAGAACAAGAAGTAGCCCATTTGCTCCCACCTCCTCTGTCTTCCCGCCTGTAAACATTCTACAGAAGCAATCACAATTTAACTATAGTTCATTTGTGTCGTTTGTTAAGAGTTGCTGACGGACTCTAGCCCCTTTGTATAGCTCTCTCTTTATCTCTCTGTGTATGAATTTATATGTGATATATAAAGAATCTTCTGTGTCATATAATCCTAAATCACCGCAACTCTAAAAGATGGCTTAAAAGTTAATAACTTTTATTATCAGATTTTAAGCTTAAATTGAAAGATGTAGAAAAGTAAAAATACATAGAAATTATACTAACCATCAGTATTTTTACATATAGCAATGTGTTTCTTTTTAAACAAAATTGAGATTATATATAATCTGATATGTACAATTAAATATACTTATATATAAATGTATTTTTTGGATCATGATATCAAAATTATATTTCAGTAAAAAGCCTGGGTGTGGTGACAGACACTTGTAACCCTAGCACGAAGGGGTTGGAGACAGGATGGTTCCTGGCAGTCAGTGTCCATCTAGTCCAATTGGAGAGCTCCAAGGAAGGGAGAGACCCTGTCTCAAAGAATCAAGGTAGATACCATGTGAGGAATGACACTTGAGGCTGACCTCTGGCCTCCACATGAGCATGTACACAAACAAACAAATAAAAGCTGGGCTTCACAGCACTGAGGAGATGCATCTCTGGGTTCACTGGCCAGCCCGTCTAGCCAAGTAAATGAGCTCTGGGTTCAGTGAGAAACTCTGCCTCAAAAATAAGGTTAAGAATGACTGAGAAGACACTCACTGATGGCATCTGGCCACCACACACACACACACAGACACACACACAGACACACACACACACAACCAGAAGAGTGAAGCCTTTAGGCAGAAGAAGCAATTATCTCATAAAGACAAGGACTGCTTCTGACCCTGGAGATGTTAGAATGCAGGTTGTCTAGCTACTTCCCAGGAAAGGCATAAAGGGGATTTGAGTCCTGGGTGCAAAAGGGAATCTGATATCCTTTAAGGTTTAAAAGAAATCCTAAGGATTTGTGACTTTTTCCATAGTTCAAGGCCAAAGACATGAGATACGCTCTTATCTAGTTCCTAGATATAGCCTTACCCACATACCCTGCCATGTTTTGGTGGGCCATTACCATGGGTATTAAAAGTAAATGTTCATGAGTAACAGCAAAACCATTTCAGTCACAGAAACAGTGCGAAAACACCTACGTTCTGCCAAAAGCAACTTCACCTCTTGTCATGCTAAGGACAGGGAAACTCAAGAATGCTGACATTTCCTGGGTGAGTCATGAGGCTGGTCAGCAGCGTGTTAGGTAGCACAGTTGACAGAAATTATAATATCAAGTTAACATCATGAGCTGGTCAAGGCAAAGTTTGTATGATGATCTCAGAGACTGTAAGGTTCCATCCAGCTTGTAAATAAATCCAAGACACAGTGACTTAGTGACCCAGAAGAAATGAGGATTTCCTGCTAAGCCAGGACTCTGAGCTAAAGCTGACCACCCACTGTCACCCACTCTCTTGGGAGAGAAGTCCTCTGCCTCCAGCCCTAGAAGCAGCATTGACCTTAGCCTTAGAGCTTCGGTCTCGTGTCCTCCCAATGCTTTGGGAGGAAGCAGTGCCTTGAACTTTGAGCGGAGTTAATGGCATTCTCATGACTTCTGCAGTACTTGAGGCCTGCCCCATCACCTCTTCTGACTAGAGCTGGACATTTGGAGTCTGCATGGCTGGCTTTCTGTAGACAAGGCAGGGAGGCTGGGCTACTGTCAGCAATTTTTGGAGGTCACCAGGTCATGGTTCTCCTCTTTGTTTTCCTGTCCCCTGAAGCAGTGTTTCGAATAAACAGCTTCTTCCTCTTGCAAACCAAGGCATGGAAAAGTCCTCTGGGATTCCACTTTCTGCTGGTTCCTGTTTCCTGTTCTCTGTTGGTTCATTCTGAGTTCTGTCCTTTTGGGGTACTTGAGCATGGCTAACAGGAGTGGGTCAAACAGACATCAATAATCCTCTTCCATTTAGGGAATGGTCTTAGTTATAGGAATCTCTTCTGTGTTTGGAAAGATCCTGTTTTTATTAAAAGAAGTTCTTTTTCTTGCAGCAATCAAGATTTAAAACTTCCACAAAGAAATATTTCCATTCTTGGTCATGCTTGATATCAATGCCTCACTTGGAATTGGATGAATGTAATTAAAACAAGCAACAGATTCATATATGTACAGAAATATCAAGACTTTTCTATGCTGGTGTGGGCAGAGAAAGCTTGCATCGCTCCTCAGTGATGTCTCTGTTCTGTTTTCCCAGTTTTATGGCCTCCATCAAAGGCTCTGTGCGTCTGCACAAGCTACAGACATGCGTGTACCACTGAAATATGTGACTGCTGACTGCACACAGATCTCTGGACTTTTTGATGATGATTTCTTTAGGACAAACATAAAATGCTGAGAGGGAAAACAGTTCTTCAAATGTAAATAACATGTTGGATACCAATCTGGCTGCTGCATGATTAAAAATCATTCTGTTTTCTTGTTTATTCCACGTTCATCTCTGGGAAACCACTGAACCTACAGACTCTTCCCTTTTCAGTCTTTTGATGGGAACATTTGATGATGTTTATCCTTAGTCTCCCATTTCATTTACTGAACTAAATGTCAGTGATTTGGGCTAAATTCAGTCTCTTCCTCTGGGATGTCATTATTTCTCACCTCATTCATGTTGGGTCCTTCTTGCTCTGTCCCTCTGTTTACTCCTGTCTGCCCACAGTCCATTCTTCACATAACAGCACATGCAATTGTATTTAAAAGTTTTTATGTGTTTGAGTGTTTTGCTTGCACATATGTAAGTACATCCATGCTATGTAATACCCATGGAGGCCAGAAGAAAGCATCAAATTCTCTCCTGGAACTGGAGTTAGGGATGGTTGTTAGCTACCATGTAGGTGCTAGGAACTGAATCCAGGTCCTCTGCAAGAACAACCAGTGTTCTTAACTGCGCAGTCATCTCTCAAGCCCCACAAAGTGCAATTTTAAAAAGAGAGAAAAAAGAGTCATAATAGAAAATAGGTTATACAATGCCCTTTCTTAGAACTCCCAGTGGTTCTCCACACACCTAAATCCAAATTTCTTGCAAGGCTTTATGAGGCCCCTTGCTTCTTCCTCTGGCCTGACTTTTACTAAATTGGTATTTGGAATTTTAATAAATTTATTATCTTTGTAAGCCATTATCAAAAATCCAGTTTTGGAACATTTTCCTGACTTTGGGCCTGGAGAGATGGCTCAGCCATCAAGAGTTCTTATTGCTTAGTAATGAGGACTGAAATTCATATCTTATCACCAACATTTGGCAAATGCCTTTAATTCTGGTTTCAAGGGATTCTGTGCTCTCTTTTGGCCTCCTTGAGCACCTGCACACACATGTATGCATACCCTTACACACACACACACATGTACACACATAAAATGAAATAAATCTTTAAAGAAAACATTTTCATAATCTCAGAAATTATTGTAATACCACCTTCTGTCAATGTCTACTCTTATTCCTCCGCATTTTAATCAGGCAGCAGTCTGTTTTTCATTTTTGTAAATTGCACTTTCTTGTACCTCGCTTCTTTTATTAATTCATCTATGTTGTAGTATTTATCAACATTTCATTTGTTTTCATTGATGAACAATATCTCATCATGTAGATATACCAAGTTTTAAAATCTGTTCACTAGTTGATAGGTATATGGAATATTTTAGTTTTAATCTGTTAGATTCCTGTGAACATTTATGTGCAAGCTTTTCTCTGGACATGTTTTCATTTCTCCAGCAGAGAGTGATCCTATGGGAAGCAGATGGCACCATTTTTAGGCAGCTTCCAAACAGATTCCCAAAGTGACTGCACCATTTCATATCCCTATTAGCAACATATAAATTCCAGTTTCTTCACATCTTATCAATGTTTGTTGCTTATGATTATGGCCATTGTAGTAGCTTATTGATTTTTCTGTATCTATTGAAATTATTATGTGAATTTTGTCCTCTATTACATTAACTTTCTGGGTGTTAACAATGCATTCATCTTTTTAATATTTTTTGTGAAAGATTTTTGTGTCTCTGGTTTATTAGTTATATTGATATTCAGTTTGACTTTTCTTTCTTGTGCTGTCTTTGTATGATATCAGGGTAACACTGATCTCATTTTAGACAACCATTTCTCCTTTATTTTCTTAAAGAGTTTATACAGTATGGGTATTTTTTGAAGTATTTGAGAGAAATTACTAGCAATGGCCTTGAGTTTACCTGGTCCTGAGATTTCTTCCTGGCCAGGTTCTAAATTGTTAGTGTAAAATCTTTACCCATAAATACACCTATTTAATTTCCCCTTTTTTGGACACTCCTGGCCTTGTTTTTTCTTTCATTCCTACATTAAAATTATATATATATATATATATATTTATTTATTTATTTATTTTATGTGTATGTATTGCCTGCATGTGTGTAAGTGCACCCATGTCATGCATTGACCATGGAGATCAAAAAAGGGTGTGAGATCCCCTGGAAGAGGTGGTACAGATGGTTATTAGCCATCATGTGAGTGCTGGTCTTCTGCAAGAACAGTCAGTGCTTCTAACTGCCGAGCCATCTCTCCAGCACCATCCTATTTCTTCTTTAATGTGGTTTATCTTTCTAAATCTTTCTTATCTTGTGTGTGTGTGTGTGTGTGTGAATGTACATGAGCAAGTGTGTATGAGTGTGAGTGTGCGTGTATCACAGCATGCATACGGAGATCAGAAGACAACCTTGAATGTTGGCCCTTGTTTTTCACCTTGAGACAGGATGACTTGTTCACCAGTGTGTACTCTGGAGACTCTCTTGTCCCTCCCCTTTTGCCACAGGAATTAGATTCATACTTTCTCCTCCAGCTTTACGTGGGTTCTGGGCATCCAGACTGAGGTTCTCAGGCTTCTTCAGCAAGTTCTTTACTCACTGAGCTCTCACCCCAGCTATCTTTCTAAGCATTTTAAAATTTTGTCTAAGTTGTTCAAGTTTTGGGATAATTATTATGATATGATCCTCTTATTTTTGTGTGGTTATGGTATTTCTGCTTTCCTTCTTGATTTTGGTAGTGTGTCTTCTTTTTAGTTAATGTAACTGAAATTTTGTAGACTGGCTAATCTTTTGCTCTGTTAGCTGTACTGCGCTTGCATTTATGGTCCCATTCTGCTGTACTCTAATCATCATCTCATTGGTTATTCTTTTTCTAGTTTTGTGAAGTGAAATCTTATTGATTTGAAGCCTTTTGTCACACAGGCATCATTGTATATTTTAATTGAATTTTTGTGCATTTCATCCACTGTATTTTAATCGTATTTAGCCCCCTCCCCATCTGAATTTCCCCATAGCTGTCCTCCCCACCAGATTTCATGCCTTTTGTCATGTATGTTAAGGCCTATTGAGTCAAGTTTGTGTACCCCAATGTCCCTCGGTGCAGCTTCATCTGGAGTCTAGTCAGCCTGTCTAGAGTCACTCCCTTAAAGAAGATCAACTCTCCCTCACCCAGCAGTGATCCCTCTCTGATCACCCAGCAGTGATCAGCTGCCATAGTTCCTTAGCTGAGGTCCGGGCCTCCTGCCTGTTTCCCCAGTTCCATGCTGGGTTTTGTCTGGTTGAGTCTGCGTGGGTCTTATGCCTGCTGACACCATGGCTGTGAGCTCCTATGAGCAAGTCCCAGAGGCTGGAAGACTCTGTTTCCTTAGATTATGCACCAACTCGGGCTCTCACAGTCCTTCCATCTCCTCTTTCACAGTGGTCCTTGAACCATGGGTGACTGAGGTTTAATATAGGAGTCCTATCCAGGGACACACACTCTGAGTCTCTTGCACTCATAGTTCTAGAAGATACTATGCAAGCTGCTAAATGAGATATGTAATCAGTGGTCCAACCCCAGCTCTAAAGCCTAATAACCACAATGACTGGCACAGCAAACTATACTGGTGCAGTAGTGTCACTTTTAACAGCTTTCTAATTGAACTTAAAGCCCTCTCAGTGGGAGGGAACTCATGTATAGTAGTGTCAACATAGCTAAATACACGTGGTTGGAGAGGTCATAGGTTTTAGACAAAACCCTACAAACGTAGTTTCTTACTATATGCTAAATATATTTGCAGACAAGTACCTCCATCACCACTCATCAAAGAAGCTTCTTATTGCAACAGGTGGAGACTATTACAGGGTTCTACAACTGGTCACACACAGAAAATAGCATTAAGAGATGCCCAGCTCTAAGTGACACATCTACAGTGGAACCTCTATACCTCTACACCTGAACAAGAGGTAGAGAGAACACTAATGTGTCTCTCAAGTCTCACCAGCGAAGCTTCCTCATGCAGCAGAGTGTGATGCACATAGAAGGCACAACCAGCCAAAGTGTAGAGAATAAAGTTCAAGTATTTTTAGATAAATGTTTTGTGTATTTGGTTATTCAGAAGTCCAGGACTGCTTGTTTATTCAGTTTTGTCATTGCTTTTGTCAGTCTGCTTGTTACTTCATGCTGGAAGTCAAAAGCCTCTCTCTGACTTTACTTTGCACATTTACTATTTGTTATGTGTATTCCAATAATGTTTGTTGGATACATTAATTCAGGTTCTCTTGTATATGACCTCTGTGATGGTTAATTTTATGTATCAATTTGACTTGACTCACAGATGCCCAGTTAGCTGCTAAAAACATTATTTGTGGGTCTGCCTGGGAATGTGTTTCTAGAAAATTTTAGCATTTGCTAAAATTCAGATAGACTGAACAAAAGCTGAGCCTTCATGAGTTTGGGTTAGCATCACTCACCAGACCCAGCAAAGGTTCCAAGGGAACAAAGTGAAGACAATAGGGTCTATCTCACATTCCTCCTCTCTGCCCCTCCTTCCTTAACCCAGAGCATTCATCCTCTCTTGGTTTTGGACATCAAAACCCTGATCTTGGGTCTTCACAGAAATGTCACCTTCTCAGGAAACCTCACTTGTCTATTTACCTAAAGTAGTCTCCTGCTCTCCACTCAGACTTGTCTCTTCATCTCACTTTATTTTTCTCTTGGAAATCGATATTATATTAT
Organism: Eospalax fontanierii; assembly: GCA_035773235.1. Taxonomy (NCBI): domain Eukaryota; kingdom Metazoa; phylum Chordata; class Mammalia; order Rodentia; family Spalacidae; genus Eospalax; species Eospalax fontanierii. Next base: position 62,835,356 of record CM069540.1, on the reverse strand, counting down.
GAATGATGTTTAATCATGCTTTCCTCCAAGCTTCAAAGGGCAGGGACTTTGTCATGTGTTCCATTGTACCCTCAGAATACTTCCCACATGGAGCACATCTCAATAATCATCTGGTGAAAGGATGAGTTGGCAACGAAATTGAACTTTGTCCTCTACAGAGTTATCTCTTTTCTATGCATGCCTGAAACTCATTTTCCCTTTTCTTGCTCTAAAAATGTTTGCTTAGCATGTCCAGTCCTACAAGTTCTGGGGAGTACAAATGTCTTTATAAACAATGGGAGCGCCTTTCTCAAGCATGAGGTGAGTGAATGCACTTTACATTAATGGTTGAAAATACAATGTGGAAGGCCATTAATTCACTGAGCATCTTCATATGTAGTATTTCTCACAGAAATGGTCCTCTCTGGGCTGACTGTTCCCTTTCTTCTGCTTTCCTTCCCAGCTCCAGCTCTTATGCATAAACAAGACCTCACCTTGCCAATCTGGGTTTCTGCACAGGATTACTGTAAAGACGAATTAGACGATAAATGAGTGGGAACACTAATATGAAGATTAACTGAAAATTCATAGTGAAAAAAGGGATGCTGAGGACAACAATAAAAAAGGATCAGCACCTGAGGTGAAGGGCAGGACCTTACCTGTTGGCTGAATGGCAGACGCCAGGACAGAGAACAGGAGGCCCAGGAAAATCTGTGTCATGAGAGTGGGCAGAAAGTTCTAGACTGGTCCACATGAGAGAGGACTGATGTGTTCTTGGTGGGAGGGGTGGACTGGGAACAAAGACAGGGCTTCCAAAGGAATCAAATATGACTTCTGGAGACTTAGCATGAGCTTGTGGGCTCCATGCAGAGGGAGGTGCAGGGCATTCCAGGCAGCATGAACAGATGGCAGCATGAACAGACAACCCACTTCGTAATTGCTTTCAACGTTGGTTTCAGAGTTAAGCTTGTTTGGTTCAATCTGATCACTATGTTAGCTTTGAGCACACAGTAACTAAGCCAAAGGAATGAAGTCCCTAGATAAGCTATATGTGGAATGAGTCAACCTAAGATTAAAATATCTGCAAGTCTAAAAGAACAGTTCATGGGAATATTTGAGTGGGGACTGCATTGACATTTCCCTATGAAATCCTTATTCAGTACATGCTTGCAGAGATTTTAAAGATGATTCTTACATGAATACTATGTAAAGTGATTTGTTTTGCTACAAAAATTGTTGTCTGGGATTGGATAGATAGCTCCAGTGTGAAGTGTTGACTTTTAAGTTTGAGGACCTCAGTGCTGAGGAAGTAGAGACAAATAAATCTGAGGTGTGGGAGTAGGGTGGGGGCTGGAGAGATGGCTTAGTGGTACAAACACTGGCTGCTCTTGCAAAAAATCTGGGTTCCAATCTCAGCACTCACATGGAGCCTAACAACTGTCCATAACTCCAGTTCCAGGGGATCTGATGCCTTCTTCTGTCTTCGGCAGACACTGCACGATATGGGCGCACTAACATACGTGCAGGTACACCACTCATACACGTAAAATAAAAATAAATAAATTGCTTTTGGTTTATTCTATTTATTTTTCAATGCAGTTTTACTGACCCAGTTGAGTACTAAAATAGGAATTAAGAATATTAAGTATGGGAGAGTGTGCTCGGAGCCTTTTGGTGAACTTTGTTAAAGTGAAGACTTACACTCCAAGAGACCTCTGGATGGTTGCAAAGGTAGCCTGTCTTTAGGTGAGGCTTGAGTGTCAAGGAAAAAGTCACTGCTCACGTCTTCTGGGAATGCCTTCTTCCTGTCTCTTTTAGTCATGTGACTGTCGTTAGTCATACATTTATGACTTTTCATAGAATGCTCTAGAACAGGTGATTGTGAAGCTGAGACAGTGGGTGATATTAGTGTCAGTGAGGAACCCTGGTCAGCTGTTCTCTTGGTTTGCTGTAATTGGTTAAAGGAATTCCTTTTTATTTTTTGTGTATTTGTGTAACGCTCTCATGTATGTAAGTGCACCTATGTTGTGCAGTGCCTATGGAGGCCAGAAGAGGGTGTTGGATCTCCTGAAACTGGAGTTACTGGCGGTTGATAGTTACCCTGTTGGTGATAGGAATCCAACCCAGGTCTTCAAGAACAGTCAATGCTCTTAACTGCTGAGGCTTCTTTCCAGCTTCTGGTTAAAGGTATTCTGATTCTGAAGCATGGAATGTGAGCTAACACATAAGAACAGCAAGTTAGAGGACTGGAGAGATGGCTCAGTGGTCTTGCAAAAGACCAGGGTTCAAATCCAAGCACCCACATGCCAACTAACAGCTGTTCGTAACTCCATTTCCAAGGGATCTGATCCCTTCTGACTTCCACAGGCATTGCGTGACATGGGTACCTCTACACGTGTGGGCATGGCATTCATACACACAAAAAGAAAAGAATAGGAATTAGCCCTACAAGGGTCTTCTGTTTAAGGAAGTTTAGAAATGGTATAGAAAGAGACTACTGAGGGGCTGTCATTGTGAATCCCTGAATCCCTGAGCTGGAGGCTCTTTGGGTGTGTGGGCCAGTTTGAGGAAGGTAAGAATGTGAAGGTAGCAGCCATGTATCCTCTTTCAACTATGAAACACCCTGTCCCTCAGGAAAGGAGCTATAGTCACCATTTGTTCGCAGAGCCAGTGATGTTGCTGACAGTGGGACAGACCTCAGTATGGGAGCTGAGTGGCTTCAATCTCATTGAGCAGACCACATTTCTTTTCAGTATGTGGTCTTGAGGTTCAACCCACAGTTATTTTCTTTTCTTTGAAAATTATAATGTGATCTTCCGACCAAATATTCAAACATTGCCTTTTGAGTTACCAGAGTACAGATTCTTCCTCACATCTGTCCCCTGCAAAGAGTATTTTGGGAAAATGAATCACACGTGGCATTCTGCTCCGACGATGCCGGCAGGCTCGGATGGCAGCTCTCCAGGGAGATTTGGGTTGGATGGTTAGTCACCGCGTCCCACTGACCGGGACCGTGCCTCTGAAGCCTCTCTCATCTCGTCTGTAATGTTTCTGCGCTTCGCTTCTTCATGCTGCTGTGCCATGACTTTCCATCTCATTCTTGCTCTGGGTGCCTGGATTCCAGCCCTAGTCTTTCTAGTGGGTTGGCCTGACTTCCTACTTAGAAATTTGAAGTTGCTCCTGATTATCTTATTATGAAATGTACATGTCCCTGCCTAGCATTAACGTGTCGCCTCATTTTGAGCCCACAGTACCCATCCAAGAGTGATTAGTACCTTCCATCTCAACATAGGCCTTTTGTTCTGTTGAGACCAGAGTCCCTACTGAAGCGAGACTGCGGCCCTCAAAGCCTTGTTTCCTGTCTAACTTACTTTTTATGGGCAAAAAGACATTCCTACCTGCCTACTCACATTGTCCTCAACTTTTGGGACCAGGCTTCTAGGACAGTGCGCCTGCTTTTATTCTGTAATTTTCCCCAGAGCGTCTTGATTGTAGCAGTAGCTAATTCTGCTGACTGCTATTGTTCACTAATTGTTTTCAAAGTTTGTTCTTTCAATTTAAAAAATGCTTTTAGGGCCAGTGAGATGGCTCAGAGGGGAAAAGAGCTTGTGCACAGGCCTGATGTGAGTTGGCTCCATCCCACAAGGTGGCAGGAGAGGACCAACTTCCAAGAGTTGTCCTCTAACCCCCCCCCCCCACAGGTCATGGCATTTACACACACACACACACACACACACACACACACACACAGAGACACATAAGTGGACTCCTGTACATGCTCACAATGATGGTTTTTATAATGGTTATTCTAGTACACAGTACTTTATTGGTATGTTTAAAATTGCTACAACAATCCTTGTCCATGGTAATTCTTAATAAATGTGTGCTTGATTAATTCTACATTTTCTAGCAGTTGACAGTCATAGAGTCAGTTCCATAAATATATCAGTTACTCTAAGATAATTGTTAAGAATATGTGTATGGGTGTATATGTGTGTACAATCACGTGGAGGCTGGAGGTCTCTGCCTTTTGAGTCTTCTTCAATTGCTCTCCACAGTATTATTTAATTTTTATTTATTTATTTTTGTGTGTATGAGTGTTTTTCCTACATGCATGTAAGTTAAGTGCACCTGTATTGGGCAGCGTTCATGGGGGCCAGAAATGGGTATCAGATCTCCCTGGAACTGAAGTTAGCTTGTTAGCTGCCGGTTGAGAGCTAAGAGCCGAACCCGGGTCTTCTGCAAGAGACCTGGGGCCCCCCTCGTATTTTTTTTATACAGGGTTTCTCCCTGAACCTGGGCTCACTGATGAGACTAGACTAGTTGGCCAGGAAGCCCCAGGATCCCCTTGTCTTCGCCTCCCTAATTCTGGGATTGCAGGCCCGTACCTTTTTACATGGGTACTGGGGATCAAACTTTAGTCCTCATGTTTTTGCAGTGAGTATTTTACTGACTGAGCCACCTGCCTATCTCCGCTCTAAGATAATTTTAACACCTTTGGGGGAAGGAGTTTTGGTATCACCGGGGCAAGAGAAAGTAGAGTATGTTATCCATTTTGCAAATTCTTTCTAATAATACAGTCATCTTGTGCGCAACATCCATTGGTTGCCTCTCAGTATCACTGAAATGAAGCCTTCACCCTCCTTTCTGCTAAGTACAATAATTCCACCTAAGGATTGTGTGCCTTGCTCTGTTTTTCTCATGGTTATTTCAATCATGTACATTTGTGTTGGAGAGTTGGTGCAGCCGTTAAAGGCTCAGACTCACAATCCAGAAGGTAAATAATGTACTTTAGCAGTAAAATCCATAAATTGCTGTCTTTACGCACAGATTCAAGAATACCATATCAATTATCAACACACAAACACCTCTAAGTCTGAAACATAACTAGTGCATTTGGATATCATATGAATGTAATGCTGAGGCAAGTGAAGGTTTTTATTTCATGAGTAAAGGTAAAGCATAGATAGGGACAGTAACGATAACTGGAACTTCTGTGATCTTCAGGTCATTGAAATGGAGTTCTTCTGACTGTAGAGTTAGGAGTGAAAGGCAGTGCGCTTGTGCCGTCTTTTGTTAGGAGGAACAATTTTATCAATGCTTGAGAATACTTGCTATATTAAACAGCAAGAGTTTGTGAATTTCTTCTACCCTCCTTGACCCCTCCCCCCCATATTCCAGAATACTTTCAAAAAACTTCATTGTGGAAATTTTTTCACGGAGTTTATAACTTTTCCTGGGTCAGAATGTCACACCTTGAATTCCATTTGTTTTTCTTGGTTTTCCTCAAAATTTGTTTGCCTTTTCCATGTTCTCCAATAATAGGCTTTGTTCATTAATGACAGCAACAAAATGCTCAGTGGACAGCATTAGCATACTCCGTGGTGCTTTCTGCTAATTTATCACTAACCCGGTTTCTCAAGAAAACAGCATGTATTTTAATGAGTACTTTAGGTCAAAAGGAGTCTCAAAGATGAGGATGGGTGACTTACCCCAAGGCACTGATCAAAGATGGCATTGGCGTAAGCAAGGAGGGGAGAGGTAGTCAACATGTTGGAAGGAGGGACAGGGGTCTAGTGATTCCCTGTTCATCTCTGGGGTGTTCACATGAGCTTTGGGTTTAAATAGAGGAGAGACTGAGGGAAGGGAAAGAGATATATGTAATTAAGTCTTCCTGGTCCAGGTGTGCGTTTCTTGACCATGCCTCAGCTCCTCCTGTGTAAGGTGGTCCTGATTGCCTGAGCAGAGGAGCTGGTTCTCAAGAAACCATCCCTTCTACATTAGGGTTTGGCCTCACCACCATGGATAATTATCCTGGGAGGTCTTGCTGTTTCTGAAATTCCAGATGACTATTGGTTTATGGTAGCAACTTATCTTTGTGTCTGTAGCCTTGAGGAAGGAGATAGGGTTAATTAGCTATTCCTTAAGTGATGAACACTCCTATGTATTTAGGCAGGAGCACCCCAAAGCAAAGGAGACTGGCTCAAGATGACAGCAGAGATGCTAGACTTTCACCTTGCTTTTAGATGTATCATGGACTCAAATGAGGAGCTAATTCTGTTTCTTTCTTTCTTTTTTTTATTAGCAAAAGCAGTCTCTAAATGCCATTATAGTATCTTCTCATCCACTTTGGTTTCTGGTTAAAAAAAAAGAATTTAAGTTATTGATACAGTCATTTCACATTAACCTATATGCCACTGGGCCTCTTTGTTGTATTGTATGATTCAGGCTAGAGAATTCAGCTTCAGTGACTTCTCGGAGATGTAGGTAACTTTGTGAGAGGTTCACCTGCAAAGCAGGCATTCATTTCTGAAGTAGTCTCTGTAGGTTAAGAGAGTGAAATGAAAGGGCTTAGGTTTCTTTTCAGACACATTATCTCTAATACAGTACATGTGATGTGTCCAAACCCCCAGACTTTTTTAGGCACATCTTGTTTATCTTCCATCAGTCACAGATTTTTGTAGTCCTCACAGCCTGGTCTGCTTCATTAAGATTTTGGTCACCAGCCCTAGGATTATTTCTTCCCTCACACTCGCCTCTTGATTTCTTCCATTTTAAGACATTTGAAGTAGAGTTTAGATTTGAGAAGTATAATTTTGGATGGAATGGTTTTTAGCCATACCAATGAGGATAGAATTCCTTTCTTCTTAGTGAGCAATTTGTAAGCCAGGATTAAACTTGATGAACAAGTGTTGAAATTTTACTTTCAACATATTAAGTAAACCCCTGATCTTGCCTGAATTTTTGGGGTATGAGCCATGTAGATCCTAGCAAGAGATTTACATTCAGGAGTGGGGATTTCTTAAAGTGGCCGCCTCTGGGAGCAGGAAGCTGGGGGAATGTGTGCTTTTGAAGCTTTCCAGGGTGACTGGAGAAACTCAACAGAGTTCAGCAGGCTGAGGGATCATTCCTGCTCCTCCTGCAGGCATTCTGCCTGCTGCTGAAAACCATAGCCTTGCACTCTAGGTATTTCCATCTGAGACCATGTCTGGTTGTATGGTTGTTTATTTTGGAAATGTCACCATAAATAACCGGAGAGAGGATATTAGCCAAGCTTTCTTGAGAAAGGCCACAAATTCTTTGGGGACATAAAGCCTCCTGCATGTGGTCACTAATAAGAGGAAGTTGCTATTGATAATATTTGCTTTTTCTACATTCCCTAAGGAATAGAAACAGGAACAAGCAATAGAAAAAGAAAAAAACCCTGTTGTTTGCTTGCCTAGGAAAGCCTTCTATTTTAGTCATTTCAGTTACACAGGGAATAAGGGCATTAGACTCGGAGCTGACTCAGTGCCTTGACACGCACTGGTAAGATCCATTGGGAAGCTTGGGAGTTGGTTATACGGAGAGTTGTGAAGTCCACTCTCACTCCTATGCAACTGGTTCCACACTTGGTGTGACCTAACACTGGGACTCTGATTCTTCCTGTCAGCTGTGATCTGAGAGCTTCTGGTACCGAGTGAGTTTGGAGACAGCTTTGCTGCTTAGGTAAGGAGAGAGGGAGAGCAAACCCAAAGCATCTCGCCTCTCAGTGGAGGCCCTGTTCGCACACATGCAGTGGGCTCGCTGTTCTGTAATCTCTCTGAGCATCTCTCTGAAGGGTTTTGGCTCAGATATAGAAGCCTCTGCAAGAACCCATGAATCAAAGCCAAAGCTTACCTCACCAAGAGGATGAAGCCGTCCCTTGTGTAAAGTTTATATTCACTGTGCCTATAGCTCAGGGCACAAAAGGAGGCACTGGACATCTGGGCACTGACCTCCCCAGGACTTCTGCCCCTCATCTAGACATGGAAATGTCCCCCAAGGAGTCCCTGAATTAGGCATAGGTTGTGAAAGAAAGGGCCCTTCACCTGGGAAGACATGTTTATTTCCTTCCTAATTACCAAAGCATGAGGCTATCTTTTCTGAACCTTTGATTCGGAGATTCTGAATTTCCATTCACCAGGTCACCTTCATTTAGCTTTGAAAGAGCTAGATTTTCAACAGCCCAGCAGGAAGGCTTTTGAATTTCAAACATCCTTAACAAGAAAGAGGTGGGCAGAAGACCCAGCAAAGGCTGACCCGCTGACCCTGTCAAAGGATAGTTGTTAAGGTGGGCAAATCTCCTTGGAAGAGGGACAGAAGCCACTGTGAGTTAGAAGCAGAGGACTTCAAGCAAGAAAAGGCCCCTTAGCCACTGGAAAGGAGGGTCAAATAGGGATGAAAGGGGTTAATTATACTAGAAACCTCAGAGGAAGCTTCCTCTCTCACAGATGACAGAAATGAAGAATGAAGCTTATTATCTATTCTGAAGTGGGGACTTGGGAGTGCTGAAGAGACACACATGGCTGAGAGAGGCGAGAAACCAGAACAAATTTAAAATAGGCCCAGGAAAGGCTTATCTCTTGCTCAGTTAGAGCATTACTCTGGACTGTAATGAACTTATTTTAAACAGGAAGAAAACAATAGTAACAAGAAAGTACCTACCCACGCATCCAGGCCACAGCTGTTTCCAGGGATCACCTCCATCTTCCCCAGCCACAGAAAGGCCAGATGTCATAGAACTACCAATAGGCTAGGATAGACTAAATTCTTGGAAATGCTGAGATGAGATTGATCTGTTAATGTTTGTGTAGGGGACACCTCAGATGTAAGAAGATGGGCTGGGGGCCCAGACAGGCTGAGAACCCTCACACTAACATGCAATCTGATCAAGTGAGGACCCCAAGAGGGAAGGCAGGGAGACTATCATGCATTAAAAGAAGGTTTAGCAGGGTTCTGGGGAGACCCTAGCAAAGGTGGGTCCTATATCTCTCAAAGAAGTGTCATGTTTCCCAAATGTGCCCTACTGTGTGCTTTGCCAGTGGCTAGGACTGTCAGTAGTGGCAGGGACAGACACAGCTCCAGACTGTGTCTGCAGCAGCCTCAGAAGCTTCTTTCATCTTTTAGAAGGCTTGATTCCTATAAAATCCAGAGAATGAGGGGAGAGAAGATGAGGGGAGAGAGACATCGCGGGGGCTTTGTTATAGAGTTTATGGAAGGCTCATGGTCCCAGGAGCAGGGAACTTTCTTCGCTGTACCCCTCCTTTCCACCAGGTGCCTTGCCCACCCATGCATAGTTCATGGGAGTGCCAACCTGCTCCTCCTCTCAGATTCATGTGTGGCTATGGCAGTGCACGGAGTTTTAGTGAAATGGGAACACGAGCTGGCCTTTGTTCCCCTTATGAGGGCCCTTTGGCTTGGCTCAAGCATGAGAGGGACCAACTTAGAACCATTTTAAAGGAATGACTCATTGGAATTTGGTTAGGTGTCTCACAGGTACGTTTGGTGTGCTCGACAGTATCAGCAGAAGTTAGAGGCCAATGTGGGGCAATTAGGCAAAGAATAGAAAGTGAGAATCTTTTGTATCTTTCCCTTTCTTCGCTCTGTTATGACACCAAGAGATAACAGATCCATGGAACTCTTGGAGGTAGAGACAGAAAGCTAGTGACTTCTGCTGGCAGATCAGGAACAGTGTCTGGAAAGGTAACCAGGTCTTAGCAAGCCCTGAGCAGCCACTGAAAGTCTGGATTCTCACAAACCCTTCTGGTCCTCTCATGATCTTCACAAAGGTATATAGAACACATCACTGGTAATGGCCTGAACTAAGAGTCTGGGAAAGGAGGTCCAGAAACACTCAAAACAGGAGATCTCTTCAGTCAAAACCGCAGCTTATTCCAGGACAAAGAGAAACAAAGTCTCCTTGTTTACCTCATTATCTGCAGGAGGGAGTTAATCAAATAACAACACCACGGGAGTCCTGCTGAATGTTGGCCGGGAGGGCAGAACTCAGCTAGGTTCTTGTACCTAGTTGAACCTGGGAAGTATCAGGTATAAACTTGTGGCCATTGTTGGTAGATTTTCTGTGTCTATACAAAGATTTCTCTGTAGAAGAAATAACTGGAGCAATTGCAAGTAGAACGTAACAAAGAAGCCAGTGGTGGACCTTGGGGAGTATTTCCAGTTTGGGGGAAACACTAGATCACTGCGGAGGCTGTCTATATAATTATTAGAGTTCATGAAATTATCTCATAGACTATCAAAAAATCTTGTTTAAACCTTTATTTTAAGTATTTGGCATGTTTCTAATGTAGCTAACTAATATCTTAGAAAATTCGATTAGAGTTAAAGATTAAGCCCATTCTTTGTTGAAGGATAAAGACATTGTCCAAATCTTTGGACAACAATGGGAATTATGTCCCTAAATTGTACTTGCTATTGAGAAACCTACTTAGGTTAAATGCCAGTTAAGCTAGCCATTCACACGACACATGAATTGTTTAAATGATGTACACATAGCTGGCTTCTGTCAAGCTGAGGAAAATCTACAAAGAGGCACTTATTTCCTTAAGAGGGAAGAGGATCAATAAGTGAATGTAGACCATGCAGCAGTTCTAATGATGTTGATTTTTTTTAAAATTAGAGTTCAGTCAAATAGTTTTACCCTGTTTGGCTTGTGTTGTTTAAGACTAAAATTAGAATAAAGTCACCTCTGGAAATAAAGATCAGATCTAAGAAAATCAAGGTATTCTTAGCTATTTAAATCATCATTATTCCTTTGTATTTTTTTTCTTTTTCATGTTGTATGTCTCTGTGTGTGTTTGTTCATACATGTTCAAATCTGGATGTGTGCACATGTGTGTAGAGGCCAGAGGTTTATTTTGGGTGCCCTATTTGATTGTGCTCCATGTGTTTGTTTGTTTTTTTTTTTTTTTTTGTGAGACAGGATAGTTGACTGAGCCTAGAGCTCATTCGGTTTGGCAAAGCTGGATGGCCACTGAGCCCCAGGAATTCTCTCTGTCCTTCTGGCTCTGGGGTTATAGGCATATACTGCCACACCCAGCTTTTACATGGGTGCTGTGGAACTGAACTCAGATTCTTGAGCTTATAACAGGCACTTTACTCACTGAACTACCTCTCCAGCACAGACTGCTTTGTCTTGCAGTCAAGTAAGTTAAGTGGGAATTAAAATTCCTAGTATAAAGTGTGAGAAGATACAGCTTTATCGTAGGTCTATTTTCCATTAAGTTAAAAATTTATCATATACCTATTATGTATGAACTGTATAACATATATGTTCAATACTATATAGACATAAACTAGGGGTAGAAATCCAAGCTTCAGCTCTCCTAAAATATACATGTAAATCTACCAACAAAGAATTCATGTTATATGAAATCCAAACAGGTCAGTATAGACTGGTAGAGATGGCCTTGGGTGAGAAATTATAAAACATTATTTATAAAAATACTTAATTATTTTCTATCATAATTAATTTTATAAAACAGTGGACTCTGTTGTGATGTCGCACATGCATGTGATATACTAATCATATTCATCTTTTCTTCTTCTCCCACATCCTCTTTCTTTTCCAAAATAGCCCCCTTCTAATTTTATATCATTGAAAACACCAAGGGGATAGAGAGATGGCTCAGTGGGTTAGAGCTCTTGGCACACAAGTATGAGAACTTGAGTTTGAATTTGTAGCACCCATGTAAAAAATTCCAGGAGTGGTTGCACATGCTTGTAACCCCAATGTCGTAGCAGTTGGAGACCAGAGGATCACTGGGGCCACCAGCTTAGTTCCATGTCTTCCTCTGGCCACTGTACATGCACACAGAGGCGGGCACACTCACACATACATGTGCATGTACCACACACACGTCCCACACACATATACACAAATCTAGATTTAGCTTATTGTCTTTCTGAGTTTGGTATGTTTTATATGATACAGTGATCTCTACTTTCATGCATTTTCCTCCAAATGTCATAATTTGGTCCCTTTTTCTAGCTAAATAAAACTTCACTGTGCTTATCTACTAAATTTCTTTTGTCCATTCCTGCACTGATGGGCACTTAAGCTGATCCCCTAACTTGACTGTTGTGAACAATGACGTAATAAATACGTGTTTGCAAGTATCTCTGTGGCATGGTGATTTTCATTCTTTTGGATATACACCCACGAATGGTATAGCTTGGTTATATAGTAGCTCTATTTTAACTTTTTGAGAAACTTCCATACTGATTTCCCTAGTGGTTGCACAAGTTTACATCTCTACCGGAGTGTATCAGTTCCTTCCCACCCTTACCAGTATTTGTTGTTTGTTCTCTTGTTAATAGCCATTCTAAATAGTGAAAGATCTTAGTGTCTTTTTGCTTTGTATTTCCTTAATGGCTAAAACGCTATTTTCTCAAGTAGTTCTTGGCCATTTGTACTCTTCTTTAGTCTGTTCAGTTCATTTGCCCATTCATGGATTGTGTTATTTGATCTCTTGATGCTTAATATTTTGAACTCTATATATTTTAGATATTAATCCCCTGTCAGGTGAATGCTTGGTTGAGATTTTCTCTGGTTCTTAGACTATCTCTTCATTCTGGCCTCTGTTTCCTTTGTTGTGTGGAAGCCTTTGGATTTAATGGAATCTTATTTGCCAATTCTTGTTGCTATTTCCTGGGTGACTGGGTTGTATTCAGGAACTTGTTGCCTATGTCTGCTTCCTAAAGTTCTTTTCCTGTTTTCCTCCAGTACTTTCAAAGATGAAAACTATTTAACTATTTAAATCTCTGCTGTGTTGTCAAAATAGCTATGATCTTCAGGAAAGTGCTAAATATTCTCTTAGTTTCTTACTGCTCTGTGAGTTCCCAAAGGGCAAAAGCCAACATCTGATTTGTCAACTATTCCAAGCTGCCCTCTGGATCCCTGTGTCTAACAGGTGTTTAGCAAGTATATGTTGATTGAGTGGACTTCCCATTCTCTTGCATTTCTATTGGTCCATGGTGCTCTAAATATCTATGGTTCCACCAAGACTGGAACTTTATGTTTTTAATATCAGTTTGTAGACAAACCTCACAATAAAGGTGAGAGATGTGCCTCCTTTCCTGCTCTACTCGGACCACAGATACCAAGACTCATTTACCATGGCAATGCACTCTTTGACCTGCTGTTTCCCTGGCTTTTTATTTGTGCCACAAGGCTTCTGTCCAAGCTGAATTTCATTCCTTGCTTAGTGTCTCTTCTCATTTGGCCACTGATTAGGGTCACTTGACACCCACCTCTCTGATAGGACAATCTTAATGCCAGCATGCAGATAACTGCTTGAGACAAATGTCCCCTGTAAACAATGAGTGAGTTAACTTTGAGGTTCTACATGACAAGTAAATGGAAGAAGATTTTAGGGTGACATTAAGGGTAGATGGTAGGTACACGCAGAGCCAAGAAAGGAGCCTCATAACTTGGTGGCCTCTTCTCCTTGCTTCCTATCCCACTGCCTGACACATCAACATGCATGCCATGGCAAATCTAATTGCTAAAAAAAAAAAAAAGGCTCAACATATTAGGCTCAATATTTTTCCTGGTCGCTCTACTTTCTTTTCTCACATGTCTGTTTCTCTTTCATCCCATGAAATAGTTATTCATCGTAACTGTTGGGTTTGTAAAAATCATTATGTCAAGTCTTGGAATAATTTCAATGCCCACATATTGCAGCTATTATATAGAGAAGTCCTTAAATGCTCTATTCATTCATTTGTTTTTATGCTATGTGTATGAATGTTTTTCCTGCACGCATGTAAACGCCCTTGTGTATGCAGGGCCTGCAGAGGCCAGAAAACGGTTTTGGATCTCCTGGAATTGGAGTTACAGATAATTGTCAGCTGCCATGTGGGTGCTGGGAACCAAACCCAGCCCCTCTGCAAGAGCAGCTGGTCCTCCTGACTGCTGACTTCTCTCTCTAGCCCAGTTAAAAATGTTTTTGAAGGAACAAGAGAGTGTTGAATGTAGAACAGAAATTTGATACTGTTCTTAGTAGTAATAATATTGTAATTCTGTGGGAAAATACCTTTATTTTTGAGAAATTCATAGTTATAAATTTAGGGGTAATGTATCACAATATATTATAATTTACCTTCAAGTGACTTATAGTATCAATTTATCTATGTGTGCTAATATTATCTAGGTAAAACCAATGTGGAAAAACTGTTAACAGTTTTGGCTTCCAGATGGTAGGTATGTGTGTGATCATTATTTTATTCTGTGTGCTTGAGAGTTTCGCTAAACTTTGATAAAAGTGATAAGGCAGATGTTCCTGATCCTGGGGACGAGTTTGACCCTAAGGTTTCCTTAGGCAGGCTTGCCTCCCTCTAAATCACACTGGATCATGAGATCTGAGAATAATCTTTTCTTTAAGGGCACATCCCTCCGTCTTTGTTGGCAGCCCACTCTGTGTTCAGAATCTTTGCTGTCAAGTCCTTTCTTAGGTCTGTTTCAGATGATGACTGAGTCTCTTGGCAATTTTGGCCTCTTCTGATTCTTAAACTTATGTAGTGGTTTGGAGAAGATTGTAGACTTTCACATGTTGCTTTTTTCAGGGTTCAAATTCTCAATGGCACGCTCTTCAGCGTGGTCTGATGTTTATCTAGGAACTCTGAAGGAAAACAGAATACAAGATCATGGTGTTGAGCCAGACAGCCACACACCCCCTGCCTTACTTAGTTCATCTCTCTGCCCGGTACCCTCTTCTTAGTAAGGCCTTCCTTCTTCACGGCCTTATCTAAAGTACCACTACTCGCTTCCTCTTTCTTTGATTTAGATTTTTTTAAAGCATCAATTGTTGCTTGACATGTTGCACATTTTTAATGTTCTCATTGCCTCGCTTCCGTTAGAATCTTATCTCCAAGGTTGGGACCGGGGCCTTAGCCTAAGTCAGAGGCTCTCAATTTTATGTTTTTGAGATGAGGTCTTGGTATATTGTTCAGGCTGGTTTTGAATCCTGTTTTGCTGTCACACTGAGTGAAGACAGAGGGACTGTTCTTTAACAGAGCATCCGGAACTCAAGGGGGTGCTCCCGCCTCAGCCTCCTGAGTAGCTGGGGTTTAGGTGCTTGCCACCTTGCTTGGCATGATTCTCTAATTTTAATATGCATTGGAATCTCCTGTTGGGCTTGTTAAGGACAGACTCTGTGTAGCCCAGTCTTGTCTCAAACTCATAATCCTCCAGTCTCAGCTTGCCTGAATTACAGCTTGCTCGAATTATCCTATGCAGCTGAGGATGTTTCTCCGTTGCCCTTGGTGTCTTCCCAGAATGCTCATCTTTCAGTTAGAGCACTTCCTTCTAGTGAGTTTCATTCTGAGTGTGCACCATTATGAGACATTTCTCTTAGACTTGGAGGCATCAGAGAGAGCATGAAGAAGAAATCATTCTTTACTGTGCTTGATCACTGGAAACTTGCAGACACTTGCTTCATATTCTTTTCCTCAAGCTATAGAAGATTGTTTCCTACTGTTATAAACATAATAGGCTATCTGCCTTGCAGAGAGAGGTTATTGAACCGAAATGCCAAAAAGTAAGAACAGAGCCATCTTAGGTATTGTTAATAGTGTTGTATTTGTGTGAAGCCATAGTTTCCAAATGACACAAATGATCTCATTTTTCTTGGAATTTTTCTGTAGTGGACAGTTGGATGTTTAAGGAACATTGGGCAAGTTGAACAATTTGTGTTACCAGCTGTATAACAAGATGCTGGTCAAGACTATGTGCACACATGTCCTGTGGCAAAGATGAATTCTAGTCTGAAAATGTGTGCGTGTGATTAGTCTTGTACACGCATACTAAGTGAATGGACTAGTTTGTATGTTGGAATTTAGGCAGAAAGAGGCCACTCTGCCCTGATGTGTTCAAATGGTTGAGGGAGTTGAGGTCTGGGATGTTTTCAAGTCTCTGTTTTGGTGTCAGACTGAGGGGAGATAGAGCAGCCATTAATTTAGGAGAGCATCTGGGATCTTTAAAGCCAGATAGAGCCAGACAATTTATCAATCTTAATTTGCTCACACTGCAGTTAGAGAAGTTCTCTGGGAAACACTGACAGGAGCCAGATGTTCCCTATTCGCCTGATATCATACACAGCACCAGAGGCTGTGCGGCTCCCAACCCAGACCTCCTGAGCCCCCTCACGCCGGGCTGTGCACTTGGGCCTGCGGTGTTAGTGCTTGCATGGGATGGGTGCAGAAGCACGGATTCAGTTCCGTATCCTCTGGGCAACCCTTCTTGCAATAGGAAATTAGCTCCTTGTAAGCCTTTGGCATTGGGGACGAGGGTGAAACTTTAAGTTGAATGAACACTGGAACTCTTAATTAGAAGACTGACTGCATAGCATCTGGGATATACTCAGCTCTCCAAACTGGTCAGCCCCATTTGCTGCCAGTTGAAGGGTGGTTATTGTCACATCTTCATTATAAATTCTTTAAAGACAGGGACTGCCTCTAATGTGTCATTTGTTCTCCTACGGTCTCTTATATATTGCCTTATATAGTAATTGCACCAAGTAAACTATTTTCTTACATTCTTATTAACCTTGAAAATGAGTTTATTCACTCTGTAGGATTCCCCCTCTCTTTCTTTGTATGTGTGCATGTGATATTCATTCTCTCTCTCTCTCTCTCTCTCTCTCTCTCTCTTTCACACACACAGACACACATACACACACTCTATTCCTCAGGCTGTACATTTCTTACTATGTGCCCTTTCTGAGTTAGGTTCTGGGCATTCAGAAGGAGTTAAGAGACAGTGTTCTTGGCTTCACAACATGTGGCTAGATGGAGAAGTAAATAGCATTTATTTGCAGAGTCATAAATGCTATAGGGGCAAGGAGGGAAGCACTGGGCTCTGTGACAGCAGAGAGCTGATTTTATTCTAGCCCGGGGCTCAGGGAGGAAGAAGCAACATTTTTTTGATTCTTAAGGAATATGAAGTGAGGCATTGTGGGAGGGCACTTCCGTCTCGTTTACAGAGATGCTGAGAGGAGGGGATCTTGACGCTGGGTTGCTTAGCTGGCACGGGGCGGGGGTGGGTGGGTGCTTTTCTTTCATGTTTCTAGTGGAGACCCAAGGCGTGGATACAGAAAATGGCTTTTCTTCTGCCAAATGTGGGCAGGAGGCTCTTGACTTGGCACTGTTGTCTTGAACTAAGTCACTATATTTCAGAGACCTCCGTAAAAATGTAAATGCTCAGTGAAAGGTAACGGAAAATCATTACTCACTAGGAATGTTAAACAAATTAAATGATTTCATGGTTTCTAGCCATCTTCCTGAGCTTTGAGGAAGTGGGTATTCAGGCTGTCAAATATGAAGGGATGAGGTACTGTGAGAGGGAAGAGCTGCTAGAGTCTTGAGGTTCTCCAAGTGTTTTTTGGGTGACATTATTCTGATTGGGTGTTACAAGGTCTTACTTTCACTTCTCTTAAATGGCTCCATGTCCAAAGAAGTTGTGAAAACACACATTTAAAAATAGTGAGAGTTTGTTTATACCAGGACTTTTTGGAGCTACCATGACGCCGGTATAATAGTGACCCTCTAAGAGATTATGACCATTAAACAGTTCCAAATGTATCTGATGATGGAGCCCAGTTTTTGGTAAAGAAATTTTTGGATTGATGCATTGAAAAATTCAGGATGGGATTATGGTGTAGTTGAAAGTAAGGACAACATCGGAATGCGCCTTCACTGTGTGATGACAACAGTCAAAGTATTATGTGATGGAGTATGTTGGATAGAGCCAGTTTGTCATGGACTAGCCTTATATCTTGCACAAATACATGTTTGCCTCTGATTTACAGTAGTGTTAGGAAAATTTAGGTGTATAAATAATTCTTGCCTAATTTTTTTCCTAATTAAAAATACTGTGTGTGTGTGTGTGCGCACATGCGCGCGTGTACACATGTCACAGAATGTGCATGTAAAAGGTCAGAAGATAACTGTGGAATCAGTTCCCTTCTGCCTTTCTGCAGGTCCAGGGGATCAAGCCATCAGACTTGTGTGGAGAGTGCCTTTACCTGCTGAACATCTTACTGACCCTCTTCCTAATTTTCATTCAAGATTAAAGTTATCCTTCACAACTTAAAATGAAGTAGACCCACAGAGTGTTTAAGCTCCCATGCAACTGCTTTCCAATAATATGTGCAAGCTCTATCTATAAAAATGTCATGCAATTCATCTTGTCCACTTGACCCCCTTTATCTTGCTTAGTTTATCAGTTCATCTTGGAAACACACTTTCACCAAGCTGACCGTGACTATTTATATATACTTGGAAAACATTCCACTGGAAATTACCCTCACAGTGTTCTGTGCAGCAGAAAAAAGGCAGTGGTAATAGGACCCCACTGTTTCATCACAATGTTTTCCTTAAGATAGTTTCCTGTGGTGTTATTGGCTAGTTAAGGACGAACAAAATCTCCTGCGGGCATTCCAAAACTTCCTCTCAACTCTTTTAGTTTCTTCTAGAGCAAGAAACATTTATGATATTTCCATGCTAAAAGCTGAAAAGGCAAAACAAAAATCTAAGAGGGAGAGATGTTTATTTTCTTTATTTCAACTATTTAGATGTCTACCATGTCCAAGAGATTCTGTTGGGTGTTCTAGAAAGTGTGGAAAGCCTTTGTTATCAGGAGGACCAGGGAGGAAAACAAGGTTTTTTAACCAGGTATTAGACAGCTAAAGGCAAATTTGAGAAAAAAACCAAAATGCTGTGGATTTCTAGGGAAGACACCATGAGTCATGGCCATTGATGTGGGACCCTGTACTGGAGATAGTTGACTGTGACGCTTCATGCGGGAGAGAAACGATAAAGGCAAAGATGGGAACATAAAGCTCCCTGGGAACCAAGTGCTGGACAGCTGTGTGTACTACACACACACCTCGTGATGGCAATAAGAAATCAGCAGGTGTTCCAACTCGTCCGCTTCCACCACATTTTGTCTGGCGGGTCCCTGAATCATACGCATTTATTTCCCAGGTATCCTGGAGTTCCAGCACGGATCCTTTCCCAGCTCATCTTTCTTAGCCTGCAGTCAGTCCTGGACTTCTTTTCTGTCCAGGCACCTCTGGTGTGCTCTCCACACTGTGGCAAGGAAAACTTCCCAAAAGGCAAATCAGACATTCAGGATCGTCCATGGTGGCCCAGGGCCATTGGGACAGAACCTACTACATTCTTCACCAGGGGCTGGGCTCAGTGTTCAGCTCTGTCCTTACAATTGACATGAGCAGCTGTGCTGACTCCTGTGATCGAACTTCATCTGCCTCACTAGGAGGGAGCATTGGTAGTTGCCCTTGCTACCGTGTTTGCCACTGAGACGTAGGTCTCTGAAGTTTCCCGTCCTAGCCCGTGAGGTCCCTGCCCAGCTCTTGTCTCCGATCGCGTAAGGTTCTCTTCTGGCTTTACTTCTACTCTCCAACCCTCTTTCTTTCCTCCTTTCATCTGCATCTAAGCGCATCCTCTGCTCTTGGAAATCTGCCAGAATCCCCTGTTCTGTGGCCTCTGGTCCCCAGAGCCCATTGGCTGTTTCTGCTCCTGTTCTACTCTGTGAAAAGCCTCACTGCTTCTTCATTGCTCCGTATCTGGTTATTTCTCCAGGATAAATTCCCAGAAGTGAAGTTGCTACTCAAATGATTCATGCGCTTTGAATTCAGAAACCCACTGCCATGTTCCCCTCTAGAAAGGGGTATCAATTTCCACTCCCATAAACAGTGGACAAAGAACCTTATTTTCTTGGGCAGTATCACTCTTTTAAGGTTGCCAATCAGATATGATATATCATTGTTGTTTAGTTTGAGTTTCTTTGATCTCTAACAGTGTTTTGTGGTGTCTATTTCTACTTCTGTGAATTGCCTCTTTGTTTTTGCCCATTTTTCTGGTGGGGAGTTTGTGTTTCCTTCATTGATTTATAAGATATTCTTCTACATTGGCCTTTAGAAAGACCTATTGCAAATATTTTCTTTAACTTATTAATTACCTTTAAACTTATAGTATGCCATATGTCCGTTCTTACCATAGGAAAGTTCAAAAATTTTTATGGTGTCAAATCTATCATCTTTTCCTTCATACCAGCCAATTTATCTCTCCTACCACTCTCCCTGTCTTACCCTCTCTGCTCCCTCCCTAGTTAAAGTACCCCCACTTCACCCTTGATAATACCCTACGGTCCCCCCTCTTGAGTTCCTTCTGCCCCTTCACTCCCTTAGTTCCTTGTATAATCCTCTCTGTCTCCTCCCATTTAAGTCTCCCCATTTCACCCACTTACCCCTTGGTGACAGTAGTCTCTTACTGTTTTTCTCTCTCAGGCTCCTTTTTTTCCATTTACCTCCCTGATTCTTTTCCTGGTTCGTGCAGTTACATCAGGATACATACTCATATATCAGGATTTGGTGCTAAGAT
Organism: Eospalax fontanierii; assembly: GCA_035773235.1. Lineage (NCBI taxonomy): Eukaryota > Metazoa > Chordata > Mammalia > Rodentia > Spalacidae > Eospalax > Eospalax fontanierii. The sequence continues at coordinate 62,815,151 of CM069540.1, read as the reverse complement.
TCACAAATGAGGGAGAACATATATCATCTGATTTTCTGAGTCTGTGTTATTTCACTTAGTATAACAGTTTCTAGTTCCATCCATTAACCTGTAAATTTCATGATTTCATCTTTCTTTACCACGGAGCAGAACCTCATTGTGTAAATGTACCACATTTTCAATATCCACTTGTCAGATGAGGGACACTCAGATGATTTCTTCCATCTCTTAGCTATTGTGAAAAGAGCAGCCACAAACATGGACACACAGGTATCTCTGCAATAGGATGAGTCCTTTGGGGAGAGGCCAAGGATTGTATGGTAGGTTCATTTGCAGTTTTTAAAGAGTTCTCCACACTGCTTTCCATAGAGGTTGCATAAGTTCGCATTCCCACCAGCGTGAATGAGCGTTCCTCTTTCCCCACATCCTCTTCCACATTTGGTATCACTTTTCTCTTGATCTTAGCCAGTCTGAATGGGTAAGATGAAATCTTAAAGTGGCTTTAATTTGCATTTCCCTAATTACTAAGAATGTTGAACACTTTAATGAGTGTCTTAGCCATTTTTATTTCTTCCTTTGGGAAGAATCTGTTCAAATCCATCTTTTAATTGGGTCATTTGTTTTCTTGATTTTTTTTTCTTTTTTTGAGTTCTTTATATATTCTGGATGTTAAACTTCCATCAGATGTGTCACTGATGAAGATTTTCTCCCACTCTGTGAGTTTTCTCCTCACTTCCTTGGTTGTTTCTTTTGCTGTACAGAAGGTTTTTAGTTTAATGATGTTCCATTTGTTGATTGTTGACCTTAATTCCTAAACAACTGATGTCTGATTTAGAAAGTCCTTTCCTGTACTTATATCTTATAAGGTGCTGCCTATGTTTTCTTCTAACATTTTTAGAGTTTCAGGTTTCTATTGATGTCTTTGATCTATCTGGAGTTGACTTTTGTGCAAGGTGAAAGATAACGGTCCAGTTTCATTTTTCCACAGGTGTGGATCCAGTGTTGCCAGCACTGTTTGCTGAAGATGCTGTCTCTCCTTTATTGTGTGTTTTCGCCACTTTTGTCAAATATCAGGTGCCTGAAATTGCATTGTACTCATGTTTGTGTCTTGAATTATGTTCCAATGCCATGCTGTTTTTGTGACTATAGCTCTGCAATATAGTTTGAGATTTGGCATAGTAATCCCCTCTGCATTGCTCTTTGCGCTCAGGGTTGCTTTTGCTATCTGGGATCTTTTGTGATTCCATATGAATTTTCCAATTTTTTTTCTTATTCTATGAAGAATGTCATGGGGATTTTGATTGGGATTGCATTGAATCTATATATATATATATATATATATATTGCTTTTGATAGGATGGTCATTTTCACAATATTAATTCTTCCAATCCATGAGCATGGAAGGTCCTTCTATCTCCTGTATCTTCCTTAGTCTCTTTCTTCAAAGGTTTAAAAATTTCATTGTAGAGATCTGTAATATCTTTGGTCAGGTTTATTCCTAGATATTTAATTTTTTTAGGTTATTGTGAATGGGAGAGTTTCCATATATGCTTTATTGGTATATAGAAAGGCAACTAATTTTTGTTGATTGATTTTGTAACCTGCCACTTTGCTGAAAGTATTTAATCATTTCTAGCAGTTTTCTGATGGAATTTTTGGGATCTCTTGTATATAATATCATGTCATCTGTAAATAAGGATAACATGAACTCTTCTTTTCCAATTAGAACCTTTTAACTTCCTCCTCTTGCCTTACTGCTCTAGCGAGTTTCAGGCACTGTATTAAAAAGGAGTGGAGACAGTGGAAAGCTTTGTCTGGTCCTTGATTTTAATGGGAATTCTTCTAGTTTTTCTCATTTAGAATGCTGTTGGCAGAGGTTTCATCATATATAGCTTTAATTATGTTGAGGTATGTTCCCTCCAGTCCAATTCCCTCTAGGACTTTTAATATAAATGCATGTTGGATTTTTGTCAAAGGTTTTTTTCTGCATCTATTGAGATGATCATGTGATTTTTGTCTTGAGTCCATTTATATAACATAACATTTATTGACTTATAATTATTGAACCATCCCTGCATCTCTGGAATGAAGTCAACTTAATCATGGTGGATGATGATTTTAATGTGTGTTTCTTTATGTTGTTTGTGAGTGTTTTGTTGAGAATTTTTGCATCTATGTTCCTTAAGGATATGTATGAGTCAATAGTTTTTATTTTTGTTGTATCTTTACCTGGTTTTGGAGTTAGAGTGATGCTGGTTTCATAGAAGGAGTTTGGGAGTTCACTCTATATTTCTATTTTCTGAATAATTTAAGTAGTTTTGATTGATTGTAGATCTTCTATGAATGTCTGGTGGAATTCTGTGAATCCATCTGGGCTTTTTGTAGTCGGGAGGTTTTGTATTACTGCTTCAGTTTCCTTTATGGTTTGGGTCTTTTTAGGCTGTTAATCTCGTCTTGGTTTAGTTTTGGTGGTTACCATTGTTTTAGGAGCTCATCCATTTCTTTTAGGTTTTCAAATTTAATAAAGTACAGGTTTTAAAGTATTTCCTTATGATTGTCTGGATATTTCTAGTGTCTGTTGTGATGTTCCCCTTTTCATCTCTGATTTTATTGATTTGGAATTGCTCTTTCTTTCTTTTGGTTAGCTGGGCTAAGGGTCTGTCTATCTTGTTTATCTTTTCAAAGAATCAGCTCTTAGAGTCATTGATTGTTTGTATTGTTTTCTTTGTTTCTATTTCATTAATTCTGTTCTGATTTTTGTTATTTCTTCTTATCATCTGGCTTTGGGTTGCATTTGTTCCTGCCATTCCAGAGTCTTGAGTTGCAATATCAAGTCATTGATTTGTTCTCTTTCTGATTTTTTTTTTTTTTGTCCTTTTGAGACATAGTCTCCCTGTAGGCCCAGATGACCTGGAACTCACTATGTTACAAAGCTAGGCTCCGACTCACAGAGACCCACCCACCTGCCTCTGCCTCCCCAGTGCTGAGAGTAAAGAGCGCACCGCCAGGCCGAGTGCTCGTCCTGATGTTTAATGCAGGCCTGGAGCCGTAAGCTTCCCTCTGAGGACTGCTTTTAATGTGTCCCAGAGGTTTTGTTGTATTGTTCTTTTCATTTTATTCCATCTTTTATCAATGAAATACCAATTTAGAATATTTGTATCATATGCCAAATCCACAAGTGTGTATGTGTGTGTGTTTGCATTTAGTTCCCAAGCTCTTCACTGTTTTCTACTGGTCCATCTCTCTAGTCCTATGATTTTTACACTGTATTAGTTCATGTGGCATAACAGTGTATTTTGAAATCTGCCATTCAGCCTTCAACCTTGTTTTCTGATAACCTTGTCACCTGGAATGTGGACAGGCTTCACTAACATCTGAGATCGCATGAGAGGCTTCTGATTCTGGGGATGTTAGTAACTTGAGTAGATCCAAGTGCCTTGAAGGCTGGAGTGTTCTTTTAGAAACCTTCAATATGGGGACTGGCTTCAGATCTGAGGTTTCTTCAGAGCTCCTGGATCTTGGATGCTGGACCGATCCTTTGGAATATCTGTGTGCACTTGGACTATTCTGGAATGACAAAAGTTCTAGAGATTAGGCATATATCTTCTGATCAAGGAAGACTGACTGATCAAGGATAGAGGCAAAGGAAAATCAAAAAAAGAATGATTAAAAAGATCAAAAGAATTTTTTATCTTTGTTGTCATTTGATTTATATTTGGTACCAATGTGTCCTTTACAGAGGAAATATTTCCAAGTTCATGAAATTGTGATACCTAAGCTGTTTTAGTTTCTTCAAATACGAATGTGGATAATGATGGATTGCAAACATGATCACTAGTGACAAGAACACTGTGTGAAAAATTCATCTACAGAATGAGCTGTTGTTTATTCACACTGTGAAATTCTTTTAATACTTTTGGGGCCAAGAGACGAAGGACTTTGCTCTAAGACCTTATATGGGTCCCGTTCCTACCCTTTCCTGAAGAGAGAGCACTTGAGTTCACAAAGCTTTCATTTTACATTCACCTCTAACCACCAAAACTGTCTAGTTATCTTAACTCAGTTCAGCCCCACCAAATACCATCCACCAAAAGCAGATCAGAAAAAGCAGCAAGCAAGGTTTGGATTAAGGCACCGAGGAAGCCCTGCTACAGAACTGTTCTGTGAAGAGAGGGCGGTGTGCGGTTACACAGGTCAAATTCCACCGAGGCAAGACTCGGGCTAAACCTTCCAAGGCCAGTGCTTTCCCAGTGATCAATGGATTTCCTTTTAAGCAGGTTATCCCCTTGGGGTGCAGCCATCTTTTGTTATTGTACATTTTTGTGGTGACCAGATTTAACCTATAAATAGAACTCACATGACTGTGCTCTTCTGGGAATTAGGAACAAATCAACCCTGCACTCAGCCTTCATAGGTGACTTCTCAGATTCTACTTCTTGAGGAAAGATGCATTTTTGAGTGGGGGTGTCATCAGAAACTGTGCAACACATGGCATTCCCTAAGATGCTGTGACAGCGTCAGGATGTCTTCAGGCAGCTGATTTCTGCTCTGAGTTTACAAAAATGAATCCCAGATTTTCCTTGGAGAGACATAAACAGAATTCCTCCCATGAGCGGCACAGCCAGGGCGGGTGAAAACGAGCACTTCGTTAGCTTCCAATTGTGTTGTATTCGTTTTTGGGTCTGCATTCTTGAATTTAATCAGTCCTCGGGGAAGGGAAAATGTCTTTCAGTTTAACTCTTTTCCTATGGGAACATACCTGGCTTGACCATGAGTAGTCTAAAACAGGCCAGTTTTCCAAAGCAGAATGTGGCTAAGTGCAGAGGAATGGATCATGTACAGCTCTCATGTCTCTGTTTTCTTCAGTCTTTTAACTGGCAGCTTATTTTTATTATAACTCCCAGAAAGAAACGACACTCTTTTAGTGATGAACACGGAGTGCTTGTTGAGTTCTTGGGCATGCCAGGACACCGTGCTGTGTGCCGCCAACACACAGACAAACCCAGAGTCCCTGCTTTGTTGGAGGACAATGGGGAAGGTGGAGAAACTAAACCCAAGATGGGCATCTGTGAGACTGTGAGAAGGTGTAAGAGGGTCAGGCCACCCAGAATAGGGAGAGGGCCAGGGTGGGCGCAGACACCAGAGACTTTCACACTGACCTAGGAAGAAGGGGAAAAACAGAGAGAGAAAGAAGGATTAGAAAGGTGCTCCAGCCAGGGTGCGGTGTTGACAAAGCTGAAATGGGGAAACACAGGATAGCTGTGGGAAGGGGTGCATGGAGGGGAAAGGGCGATGCTGGTGTGAAGAACCCCACAGGACACTACCTTGGGGGTGATGCACAGCCTCTTAGAAGTTAGCCGTCGGCTGGGGTGCAGTGCGGGTGCTGCATGGGCTTCGTGCTTGAGAATGAACATGCTAGCAAGAAGTAGACGAAGAATAGAGACTGACTTCAGTGACAGCAATTACGAGGTCATAGTGATGAATATCAGATCTGTAACAGGCCTTGAGCAGCACAGACGCATAGAGGCATAGAGACAGAGAGAATATGAACGTGTGTGCGTGTGTTTGTGCGTGTGCGTGTGCAGGCCAGAGGGATGCTCTCAGGTGTCACTCCTCAGGAGCTGACCACTGTGGTTTGAGGCAAGTTCTTCCAGTGGTCTGGTCACTAGGTAGGGTCTGTTGTCTGGCCAGTCGTCCTCCTTGGTGCTAGGATGATGAGCATACATATACATTGGCTTTTTTGCTTGAGTTCTGAGGAGCAAGCACAGTGTTCAGGATTGTGTGGCGAGTACTTTACCAAGCTGTGCACATCCCCCACCCTCATGGTTTCTTTTGTTATATTTGTGTCTGTAGCTCAGGTATGAGCACAGACCTAGAGAGAGTTCTCTGTTTCTCCAGTCCCTGGAAACCTCGATTCCGCTCTCTAGCTCTATGAATTTGATGACTATGCTTTATATGAGTGGGATCATGTAACATCTGTCCTTATACGTCTGGATTTTTTCACTTACCGTCATGTCTTCAGGCTTTATCCACATTGTAACATGGACCAGAATCCTTCCTTTTTAAGAATGATTATAATTCCATTACTTCTAAAGACACGGCTTGTCTCTACCTCTTGGCTGTTGCGACTAATGTCTCCTTTGACATCAGCATGCAGATATTTGCGTGATTCCCCTCATTTTCAGCTTCAGGGGAGAGGGTGTATACCCAGAAGTGAAATTCCTTTGCTCACTCTTCAGATATCCTTGTAGATCCTTGGGACTTTGATGAATAAAGACATTAAATGAATGGAAACACAGGTTTGGACAGAAAACATACGTGGCTGACATGTGTGCTAGAAGTGGTTAGCAGTCAAGCCCCAGATCTATGGGCTATAAGGAAAGATGCTGAGTAAAAAGTGGATAGTTGCTAGAATGCATGCTTTCATTGGCGAGAAAGTTAACTAGTTGTTTTAGCAATTAAGATGAGGTGCTTTGTTGAGATTTAGCCTTTATAGTCATGTGTTTTAGCATGAAATTATCTTCTAGGATAAATCTAGGTGTTATTTTTGATGGAGGAGGACAGTGGGCTGGGGAAGGAGGGAATGGAGGTGCTCAGCTGCTGTCAGCACATCACTAAAAGGATTGTTTCAAAGTCATGTTTTTCAGGGACATGTGATTCTTGTATGATAGCAAGGAAAACATGTGGTTTGAGCTACAGAAGCATTGAACGAATTTTTAGTGATTGTATACAAAACCCTTGACCTGTGTCCTAAGACTTGTCCCAAGCCTTAGACTTCTTTAAAAATATCCTCATTACAGCTGGATGAAGGATGGACACTTTCTGCCTACCTCTTACAAGCAGGATCACCATGGCCTGGCACAGGATAATGCAGCTGAGAGAATAAATCACAGAGGGAAAGCCCTTTTAAAATTTTATTTATTATTTTTACTTTGTATGCATGAGTGTATTGCCTGCATGGTATGTAAGCACACCAGTGTCATGCAATGCTTAGAAGAGGGTGTTGGATCTCCTGGAACTGGAGTTACAGACAGTTGCTAGTTGCCATGTGAGTGCTGGGAACTGAACCTGGGTCCTCTGCAAGAGCAGCCAGTGCTCTTAACTGCTGAACTATCTCTCCCGCCCTGGAAAGCCATTCATAATTTTGTATTCATTATAGACAGATTCTACCTAGAGTAGAAATCTTTCTTACAGAATTGTGATAATTTCTCATTCAGTTGACTTATACATTCTGATCTAATGTCTAATATATTCTGATCATTTTTTCACTTCCTATTAATTTAACCACCTTTTGATGCTAAAAGCAATGCGATTAAAATGTAAATATGTTGAACTGCTGTTCTGGCAGTGGCCGTGGAGCAAGGGAGGGAGGAGGTGTTGTAAAGCTGTATATGGAGAGCCAACATCATCTGCATCTATGCCATAAACATGTGTTTTGGCTGGAATTCTAGGCAGGAAGTGCTGCCATATTTTCCCACACTGATAAACATGCTGTCTTTGCCATGGAAGTCGTCCCTGCTGCACAGTGACCCTACCACCTATTGAGAATATAGATACAGAGTTCAGTGAGAACAGAACGGGAGAACAATGGGATCTTCAAGCATAACGAATATTTTAACATTTTTATTTATTTTATTCAGTATGCGTGTGTGTGTGTGTGTGTGTATACACCTTGACTTTAGTTCAGCAACACCAAGTTCAAACTTCTCATCTGCAGAACTGGAAGACAATTTAGAATTATTTTTCAAACCAATCATTTTGTGGTCATTTGTTATAGCAGTAATACCAATTTCCTCACGTAGTAGGTATTTATTGAGTTATGGGTATTGAGTGTGTATGTGGTATATATGTGTGTGCAGGTGTGCATAACCATTATTGTGTGTATACACGTGTACCATGGTACCTGTGTGGAGATCCTAAGACAACACTAAGGAGTCCACTCTCTCCTGCCTTGAAGGATCCAGACATCAAATTCAAGCTGTCAGGTATGCACACAAACACCTCTGCTTGCTGTATCTTGCCAGACCCACAATCAATTTTTTTTCAAGTAAACTGAAGAAAACTCAAACCTCCATAAGAATGAATTGATGGCTATTGAAGAATCATTTACTAGTTCATTACGGAGGCTGCAGGCTTTGTGTGGAATGGAACATTCGGCTAACCATCTTGCATTCAGTGCTTCGCCACGCCTGGCCTGTGGCCACTGAGTGGATGAGCCAGTGAGTCAGGGAGCAAAAACTTGGCACAAAATTCTCTGAAGAAGAGGAAATTTTAAGTGTGTGATGTTGGGCTAGTTGGAGCACCTGAAGATTGTGGACGATAATTACTTTGCAGTTTTGGATAGGTAAAATAGCAGACTCCCAAGTTATCCATCATGGAGTCCATGGAAACTGGGACTGTCACACTGCATGTGTGTTGTGTGACTGGTACGGAGTTCCAGACCACTGGGAAAAAGACCACCAGACACGACTTAAAGTTCCAAATTTAATTTTGAAGCAGCGCTGGCCCACAGTCTCCTCTGCCAATCTGAGACAGCAATGCTCAAGGGGCGTGGCGCACAGTCTCTCTGCCAATCTGAGACTGCAGTGCTCAGGGGGAGGGGAGGTAAGTTCTTAAAGGCCCAGACCCGTGAGATAAGATAGTGCACTTTTTGTATAAATGGCAAGCAAGCCAATTTTTCAGAAGCAGAACAATCATATATCATTCCAAAAAGTTACACAATGCTGGAAGGGGCTGCGTGGTCAGTTCTTCCGGAAGCTGTTTATTGGGGAGGGAGGAAGAACCTCTAACAGTTTCCTGGACTACAGACTCGGATGACGGAAGAAACAGTTTTTGACCTGTGGTCAGAGCTTCCAGTAACTGCAGACTTCTGCTGATGGAGCAAGTTCCCAAGACAGCTACTTCAAGCAAAATGGAGTTACCTGGGCCACTACATGACTTTGTTCCTGGGGAGATATGACCAAGTGACTACTCAACTCAGACAACAAACCAAGGGCAGACCAAAGTAATACCACAAAAATCCAACTTGGTCAATCAATGAGTATTATTGGGGTTATGTACAGGAGTGTGGGTGAGGGGCTGCTTACAGGACAGACATGACTCAAAGACAGCTGCATCACCCAAATCCACCCCAGTAGGGTGACAGCTCAGGACAGCTGAAACCTGGAGAGAACTGCAAAGCCTGCAAGCAGCTCAACTGGCTGGAGGTTGTCTTTTCGGGATAGCTCAGCTGGCGGCTCCTTCTTCCAGGTGTTTCGGCATCCTTGGGGCACATACAGGCTGGGGAGGGAAGGGGTTGGAGAACCTGCTCAGTTTCAGGGACTTCCTGAAGCTTCCTGAGGCTTCCTGAGTTGTTTGCTTCAGGAGCTGTGATGGTCCCTACAGGTTGGAATGCTTCACCTCTTGTCAAAACATCCTTTCGTGTATTTCTCCTCAACACATTCTGTGGTTAATTCAGCTTCCCTCCAAAATGGAAAGTTTTATTTTGGAGGAAATTGCTACATTGCAGTGTGAAGAGGGATTAGAGAATTACAGAGGGGAAGATTCAACTCAGAGCTTTGAAGGAGGAGGAAGGACCTGTGAGTAGCGATTGCAGGCAGTTTCTGTGTACCAGGACCGGAAGCAGACTCTCCAAGGAGCTTTCAGAACGCACCCCTGTTGACACCCTGACTTTAGTTCAGTGACACCAATATCAGACTTCTCAAATGTAGAACTGGAAGATGACTTAAAGTTGTTTTTCAAGTCAATCATTTTATGGTAATTTGCTACAACAATAATACTGATTTCACCATGTAGATATTTGTTGAGTTCTATGCATATGTGTATACTGTATACTGTATACATATGTGTGTAGGTGTGCACACCCATGCACCTGTGGAGGCTTAAGGGTGGTGTTGGATGTCCTGTTCTGCCACTCTCTACCTTGTTACCTTGAGGCAGGGTCTCTCATTCACCTGTCCTAACAGTTTTCTTTTGGCTAGGCTGACTGGTCAGCAAGCTCCATCGATCCTACTGTCTCTACCGTTTTGGGGTTACAGACATATGGCTACACCTGGCTTTTATGGGGGTGCTGGTGATCCAAACTCAGGTCTTTGTGCGTTAGTTGCTATTACCCACTGGGCCATCTCTCCAGCCTTGTATGCTGTTTTACCTGTTTTCTGCTCACTGTGATGGTTAATTTTGCACTTTGTCTTAGGCAGAAGGACAAGAAATGATGGTTGGTGATGGTTAATTTTGGTTGTGTCAATTTGACAGAACCAAGAAATGCCTGGAAGACTAGGAAAGCATGACTCTGGGTGACTCTGTAAAGACATTTGCATAGATGATGAGTCACGAGGTTTCTGTCCTAATCAATGGATTAATTCCTTGATGGATTCATACTATGACAACATTATAGGCAGGTGGTTAAAGACAGGAGGGAGACCTAGTTGGAATAAATAGCTCACTTGGGACCTCATCTTTCCCTGGCTCCTTCCTGTCCTTTCCTTTATTTACTTCCTATGTATCAAAAAATAAAGAATTACTTCTGTCACAGTGTTATACCCAGGGAATGGCTCCCCAAGAACCACCACAGAATCAGGAGTGTATGCAAAGACAAAGAGCCTTTATTCAAGCTTAAGCTCGGTCTCTCAGACCTTACCAACGCAGTGGATCTGTTCTGAGAGCCTAGAGGAGAGTGGGAAGGAGCTTTTTATAGATTTGAGCATATTTTAAATTGATTGGTTCTATAAGCTGTATACCAAAATTAGTTAAAGGTGACTATGAAGCCTCTCATTGGTGGGTGCTGTTTCCAGGGCAAAGGAATATGCTGACCATTGCCTAAGTCTGTTGAAATGTGCTGACCATTGTCTAAGTCTGGTCCTGTTATAATATTTGCAGAGACTTGCTAAATTTGCCTGAGCTTATTCCCTTTTTCAGGTCCCATGACTGAAGGCTTGTTAGAAAGGACAAAATGGAGTCATCTCTGTTCAGTTTGATATTCTAAAGCCAAGCGTTTTACAGAAGCAAAGAGAGCAGTTAATCTACGGATATTGGGTACAGAGAAGGAGTTCCAGGGGTCTCACAACAGGCTCTTGCCACCACAGTATTCTTCCCAAATGTGTGATCAGAGGGATCATGGATCAAATTCTCTGAAACTGAGAGTCAAAATAAACTTTTCCATCCTTAAGCTTCTCTCTCTCTCACTCTCCTTCCTTCTTTTCTTCTCTCCCTTGTCCTCCCTCCTTCCCTCCCTCTGTCCCTCCCTCCCTCCCTCCTTCCCTCCCTCCCTTCCTTCCTCAGTCTCTTTTCTTCATCCCTCCTCTTCCTTTTCTCCTTTCCTTTTTTTTCTGTCCCTCTCCCCTGCTCTTCTCTCTTTGGTGGAGACTTACTCTGTTTAAGGCTGATTTCAGTCTTCTGGGCTTGTCATGTTTCTGCTTTAGCCTCCATTCACTGGGGCTACAATATGCACTATTGTGTCCAACCGAAGTGTTAATTATTACCAGGAGGTTATTTTGTTAAGTATAATAATTTTTAAAATTATTTGTCATCATTAAATAATTTCATTTGGTTTTCTTGTATTTTTTCATATTTAGCTAATCTATTTCTTAAAAACTCAACAGCACAATTTTCTTTTACATGCCAGTGAGGCATATGTTGTTTTTGGGTTATTCAGTATCAAGGAGCAAGTTTGCTGTCTTCTGTCCGTCTCTGTGTCTCTCTGTCTCTGTAGCTCTGTCTCTTTTGTGGGTGATCCTATTTAAACTAAATGGGACAGAAAAAATAAATGAAAGTCATGAAAGTGGGAGGGACTTATAAGGGTTGGGGGTTGAGAAAGAAGATAGGGCATTGAGTATGATCAGAGTGAATTCCATACATGTGTGAAATTGACAAAGAATTTTTAAAAAAGAAATTGGGTCACACAAATTGAAAAAAAATAAAAAGCCATCTTTCTTTCTGAATGTGTAAAGGCCTCTTTTATGAGCTTCATCTTTGACTCCCTTTCCAACGACAGAGCTCACTGACTCCAGTGCCTCCTGAGGTCAGTGTGTAGGGAGTGAAGAAGGCTGAGTGTGACCATGGTTGACAGCCACAAGCCCACATCAGTCGGAAGGAGCCTGTTGCTGCAGGAGAGCACAGGGTCTACTGCTGATTTGCATTTCAAATGCCAGATATTGACATGCAGCTGCAAGGCTTCATATATAGGATTCAAATAAGAGCATACTGACATAATGACTTCCTTTTGTGGTAGTGGGGATTGAACTCTGGCCTTTGTGCCAACTAGGCAACTACTCTACCACTGAGTTATAATCCCAGCCCTTTAATTTTAAATTTAATTTAATGTAATTTCATTATTAAGAGGATCTTTCTGCATAGCTCAGGGTGGGCTAGAACTTGCAGTCCTCCTGCCTCATCTTGTGTGCGAGGATTGCAGATTTATACCACCATGCCTCAACCCAGTTGACATCTTTGATCATGAATTTGGAAGAGTTCACTTTTGCACACACATTGTTTTCAGATGTTTTGGGACATTATCAACATGGGGATGTTCCATCAGCAGTCAGTAGTCAGCTCCTGAAAATGCCAGTGAGGAATGGGTCACATTTACCATGAAACACATCAGAGGGCGAAGATAAATGAAACCAGTATACACTGCCTCAGAGGTCCTCAGAGCAGAGCAGGCTAGGAGCTGCAGGGCTCACTGTTTTGGGAACTGACAGACTTAGCTGTGAAAGGGAGATCCAATTCAACTGCATTCAAAAGGACATGTCCATGCTATCGACACGAGGAACAAGGAAGGACAAGAGGGGCTGGGAGAGAACCCAGTGATTAGGAGCTAGCACTGCTCATGCACAAGACGTGAGTTCCGTTCCTGGCACCTATTTCTGGAAGCTCACACCACCTGTAACTCTAACTCCACCCTCTTCTAGTCCCCGAGGGCATCTGTACTCACACGTACATCCCCCAAGGCCACATAATTTAACATAAAGTAAAAAGTAAGACCTTTAAAAGAAAGATGAGTCATTGACAAAATTAAAAACACTATTTGGTGAAGAATTTAGCATAGAAATAGATACCTAATGATATAATGTTAATCCATGAAAATTCATAATTTCGTGACCATTTAAAGATGAAACAACCTGTCTGTGCAGCTCAGGTAACTTGTGACAAGCCACGGTGGGGTCAATTTGGATCAAAGAGTGGGTGGTAAAGTGGTACCAGTATGGATTTAACAGTTAAGGAATTTACTAGGATTTTTGAAGATGTCATAAATTAGGAGGTTTGGTCCTTATAACTGACTGTGGATACAGAAGTTGTGATTTCTTTTGCTATTAAATATTCAAAGAATGTTATTGAATTTCAGCATGTATCTTACCTGTGTATGTTTTCAGACTTACCCCCTTTCTTGTTTAATGGATTTCTAACTTGCTATGTGAAGAAATGTGTTTCATTTTTGCCTTTTAATCTACATGTGTCATTATGCTTTGCTCTGCGCTGCCCCTCCCCCACTCTCATCCCTGGGCTACTTGCTGCCCTGTGCTGGGTCCTTCCTCTCTCAGCTAGTTCCCATCTTCTGCTTTCATGCTGAATCTATTCCGTCACCCTCTTCTCCCATCTTTCCGTTAAGATCTATTGTCCCCCTCAAGATTCCCCTCAAGTACCATGACCTACACTCACACATACGCACACACACACACACACACACACACAGAGATGTGTGCACATGCACACACGCACACTTTAAAATCTATGTTCCACATATGAGTGAAAACATGATTTTGTCTTTCTAAGTCTGGGCTATTTCACTTCATACAAGGACTTCTAGCCACAGTCATTTTCATGCATATGTCATGATTTCATTTTTCTTTATAGCTGAATAAAATTCCACTATACATACACCATTCATCTGTTAATGGACATCTAGGCTGGTTCCATGTCCTGGATATTGTGAAAAGTGTGGCAATAAATATGGCTGTGAAGGTATCTCTACGGTATGTAGTTTAATCTTTCGGCTATATGCCCTAGTGTTCTAGCTGGGATATACGGTAGTTCTAGTGTTTGTATTTTGACAAACCTCTATACTGATTTCCATAGTGCCATACACGTGTTCACTTCTGCCAACTGTGAATGGCTCCTCTTCCTTTACTCCCTCACCAGTATTTATTGGCATTTGTTTTCCTGATGTTAGCTATTCTGACTGGGTTGAAATGGAATTCAGAAGCAGGTTTAATGTGCATTTCCTTTAAGCCTAAAGATACATGTTTTTAAAGAATTTGTTGGCCATTTGTACTTGAGAGCTTTCTGTTATGTTTGTTAGTTCATTTATTTATTGGATTAGTTTTATTTAGTTTTTGCAGTTCCTTATATAACCTGCACATTTGTTTCCTGTCTGACATGCGGTTGGCAAAGAACGTTCCCATTCTGTGGGCTGTCTCTTCATCCACAATGGTCTCTGTTGCGGTGCATACGTTTTTAATTCATAGGACTGCGTTGGCCGACCTTTGGGCTCATTTCCTTGCTGTTAGAACCCTTTTCAAACACTCTCTGCTTGTGCACATATCTTGAGTGTTTCTCAGAATCTCACATTTAATAGTATGGTCTTTGATCCATTAACTTTTGTTCAGTCAGAAATATAGATCTACTTTCATCTTCATGTGGAAATTCAGTTAAGAGTGAAGAGTAAAATAAAAGTCTGGAAGGCTAACTGTAAAAATAGGGCCATTAGTTGCCCTTGTAAAAAGCTAGCTTAGGAAGTGTTTTGCTCCGGAATTGTTTTGCCCAAGCAGTGAAATTCACAAGGTGCACCCCGTGACCACAGAATGTATGAAAACATGTTTATGAGACCTTGTGACCACCTGTTTCCTGTTTCCTGTTATTGTAATAGTACCACCTGTTCCTTGTTTCCGGCTCTGTAAAACCACATGACCACTCTGTTCCTTGTTTTGTTCCTTGTTTTTCTTTTTAACTCTGTAAGTTCTCGAAATGTAACAGGATCTGGCAAGTTCCTGAGACGGGCTGACGGAACTCCGCCCCCGTTTTTGAGATATAAAAGAGGCAGGCTATTGCAAGCTTGCGCGTTTTTCTTTTTCCTGCGACCCGGAGCAGGGTGCCCACTTGTACAAGTGTTCAATAAAACCTCTTGCTTTTGCATCTGGTGTTGGTCTTCTTGGCCCTGCCTTTGGGTTCAAGTCCCAGAGCAGGCGGCCATTGAGGGTTCGAGTCCCGAAGCCCGGGTGCCATTGGGTTCGAGTCCCAGGGCAAGGCGTCGGGTTGAAGTGACGGGGGTTCAAGTCCCACGGAACTCAACATTTTGGGGGCTCGTCCGGGATTCCCACCTGCCTTGCCCAGTACCTGAAGACGCCAGGAGGTAAGATTTTGCCGGCTATTTTTATTTTCTTTATTCTGTTCTTTTTTTGGTGGCCACCTTCGTTCGCTAGGGACGAGCGGTAGGGACTGACGAGTCCGCCTGCTGTCCCGTAATCCTGGGGGACGCCCCATGGATTTGGTCAGGAGAGGGAGGGCGAAGAAGTGACGGGGGTTCAAGTCCCCTGGTGCCTTTGGGTTCGAGTCCCAGGGCAAGTGACGGGGGTTCGAGTCCCACAGCACTCACTCAACATTTTCGTCCTCCTATCAGAATTCCGGAATTTTGTCTTGGACGCGACCTCTCCGTTTCGTATAAGTGTAAAGTCTTTTTAGTTGTCTTTTCTGTCCGCTCCTGTGTGTGAAGTCTTTTTGGTCGTCTCTTCTTTCTCTTTCTTAATAATTCTTGACATGGGGCAATCTCCATCTACGCCCGTCCCTAACCTTGGATCATTGGAGGGAGGTCCGTCACCAAGCGGAACAGCGCTCCTTAGAAGTAAAAAGGAGTAAGTGGCAGACATTCTGCCGGTCGGAGTGGCCCACTTTTCAAGTTGGATGGCCTCCGGAAGGTTCTTTCAATCTGTCTATCATTTCTCAGGTAAAATCTAAGGTATTTGTCCACGGAGCGGAAGTCCACCCCGACCAGGTACCCTACATTGTCATCTGGGAAGACCTGGCGGAGGACCCCCCCCCTCCTGGATGCCGGCTGCCTGGGTGGCCCGGAACCCCATTTTTACTCCCCTCCAGCCTTCTCCTACTCCTCAGAGCTCCCTCTATCCAGTACTCATTACTGAGACTAAACCCAGAAGGCCCAAGCCGGTTCTGGAGGAGGCTCAGCCCCTAATAGATTTCCTTGCTGAACCTCCCCCTTACCACCCGTCTGGACCCCCGCCCCAAGCTCCTGCCCTTTCCGCACCTGTGCCGACCCTAGCGACTTCCCCGGACTCCACCTCCACTGATCATGGAGGTCCTGTCTCGAGCCCTGTGGCAAGCCGCTTATGTGGGAGATGCCAGGAAGTTTCACTTTTTCCCTTACGAGCCATAGATGGTCCTGATCATATGGTCATGCAGTACTGGCCCTTTTCCACCTCGGACCTGTATAATTGGAAAACCCATAGCCCCCCTTTCTCACAAGACCCAGTGGCCCTCACTGGGTTAATAAAATCCATCTTGCTGACCCACCAACCCACTTGGGATGATTGCCAGCAGCTTTTGCAGATCCTCCTGACTTCTGAGGAGAGACAGCGGGTCCTCACGGAAGCCAGGCGGAATGTTCCTGGAGCTGACGGGTCCCCAACCATCCTGCCCAATGAGATTGATGCTGCTTTCCCCTTGGACCGCCCCGACTGGGACTACAACACGCATGCTGGTAGGGAACGACTTCGTCTCTATCACCGGGTACTCCTAGCCTGTCTCAAAGCTGCAGGCCGACGCCCGACGAATTTGGCCCAGGTAAGAGCAGTAATCCAGGGTAGGGAGGAGAGTCCTGTGAGCTTTCTAGAGAGACTTATGAAGGCATACCGTCGGTATACCCCATTTAACCGTGAGAGTCCCGTACACCAGGGAAATGTGGCCATGGCCTTCATTGGTCAGTCTGCCCCTGACATCCATAGCAAACGCCAGAGGTTGGAAGGGCTGCAGAATTTCAGTCTGCAGGACTTACTCAGAGAGGCAGAAAAAGTGTTCAATAAGAGAGAAACTAGAGAAGAGAGGGAAGATAGAATTCGCAAAGAACAAGAAGATAGAGAGTCAGCCAGGGATAGAAATAGAAACAACGAAATTAGCAAGATCCTGGCCGCTGTAGTAGTAGGCAAAGAAACACAGGGAGCTAGAAAAGGAACGGGAGGCAATGGGAGGCCACGACCCAAGCTGGAGCAGGATCAATGTGCCTATTGTAAGGAAAAAGGACACTGGGTCCAAGACTGCCCCAAGAAGCCTAAAGGGCCACGAAGGGATAGGAAACCACCTAACATCTTGCAGTTGGAAGAGGAGGACTAGGGGCGTCAGGGCCAGGTGCTCCCCCGTGAGCCCAGGATAACTCTGCAAGTAGGGGAGCAACCTGTAACATTCATGGTGGACACCGGGGCTCAGCATTCTGTACTCACCCAGGCAAAGGGACCCCTAAGCAAGAAAAAGATTTGGGTCCAAGGGGCGACGGGCGTAAAACCCTACCGCTGGACTACTGAACGGAGGGTCCAGCTAGCCACCGGCCCTGTAACCCATACCTTCCTCCATGTGCCTGATTGCCCACACCCCCTCCTGGGAAGAGACCTGCTAACTAAAATGGGCGCCCGGATTCAATTTTACAAAAAAGGAGCTAAAGTAACAGACAGCCAAGACCAGCCGCTCCAAGTCCTTACCCTAAAATTACAAGATGAACATCGATTGTATGAATGCCAGAAAGTAAACCAGGGGGCAGGGGAAAAATGGTTACAGGCAGTTCCCAAGGCCTGGGCAGAGACAGGAGGAATGGGAATGGCTGAAGGGCAGCCTCCCATTTTGGTGACTTTGAAGCCCGGTGCGGTCCCTGTTTCCATCAAGCAATACCCCATGCCTAGGGAAGCAAGAGAGGGCATTAAGCCCCATATCCAAGGGCTACTGCAGCTAGGAATACTGAAACCCTGCAAATCCCCATGGAACACTCCCTTGCTCCCTGTAAAAAAACCTGGAACTGGAGATTATCGCCCGGTCCAAGACCTCAGGGAGGTGAACAAAAGGGTGGAAGACCTACACCCCACAGTGCCCAACCCCTATAACTTACTGAGTACTTTGCCTCCGAGCCATACTTGGTATACTGTGTTAGATCTAAAAGATGCTTTCTTTAGCCTCCGGCTGGCACCGAAGAGCCAGCCGCTTTTCGCCTTCGAATGGAGGGACCCTGAAGGCGGAATGTCGGGTCAACTCACCTGGACGAGACTGCCACAAGGATTCAAGAACAGTCCAACCCTCTTTGATGAGGCACTGCATCGGGATTTGGCCTCCTTCTGGGTGAGTCACCCCCAAGTCAGCTTGCTACAATATGTCAATGACCTATTGTTGGCAACCCCCTCCCAGGAAGCCTGTACGGAAGCAACTCTTCAGCTACTCCATACGCTGGGAGACCTGGGGTATCGAGCATCGGCAAAGAAAGCCTAGATCTGTCTGCGAGAGGTCACTTATCTGGGATACATCCTGAGAGAAGGCAAAAGATGGCTATCGGAAGCGCGTAAGGAGACTGTCGCCTCCATCCCGACTCCCCAGAACGCCAAACAGGTGAGAGAATTCCTGGGCACCTCCGGCTTCTGTCGGCTGTGGATTCCCGGCTTTGCGGAGTTAGCCGCTCCTCTATACCCGCTAACCAAGAGTGGGGCTCCATTTGCGTGGGGGAAAGAACAGGACAGTGCTTTTAGCCAAATTAAGACTGCTCTTCTCTCGGCCCCGGCCCTGGGCCTCCCTGATATGGCTAAGCCCTTTGAGTTGTTTGTAGATGAAAAAGGAGGAATAGCCAAGGGAGTACTAACACAAAAAATTGGACCTTGGAAAAGACCCGTAGCCTATTTGTCAAAAAAATTAGACATGGTGGCGGCTGGCTGGCCCCCTTGTCTTAAAATGGTTGCAGCTATTGCAGTACTACTTAAAGACTCTAAAAAGCTAACTTTAGGACAGCCCACCGTAATCATAGCGCCTCATGCCATCGAAACCATAGTCCGGCAGCCTCCAGATCGATGGATATCGAATGCGCGCCTCACCCACTATCAATCCTTCCTCCTGGACACCGAGAAGGTACGGTTCAGGGCCCCTCATCAGCTTAACCCAGCCACTCTTCTTCCTGAAGCAAAGATGGACGGTCACCATGACTGTCAACAGATTCTGGTAGAGACTCAAGGGACCCGACCAGACCTGCAGGACCGGCCCATGCCTGGGGCCGAGGTAAATTGGTTCACTGATGGTAGTAGTATGGTGGCAAATGGCCAACGAATAGCTGGGGCGGCTGTGGTGGACCAAGAGGGAGAAACTGTTTGGGCCGAGTCATTAGCTCCCGGAACTTCTGCTCAGAAGGCAGAACTGACAGCTATGATCCAGGCCCTTAAGTTGGTAACAGGAAAGACGGCTAACATATACACTAACAGCCGATATGCCTTCGCCACAGCCCACATTCATGGTGAGAGCTATAAAAGGAGAGGACTTTTAACTTCAGAAGGAAAGGACATTAAAAACAAACCTGAGATCTTGCAGCTACTGGAGGCCCTTTTCCTGCCAAAGAGACTTAGTATCATCCATTGTCCTGGACACCAGCGGGGAAACTCCCTAGTAGCCAGGGGAAACAGGAAAGCTGATGAGACTGCTCGGGAAATGGCTTTAAGAGGTGCGGGGCTCCTGCCTGCACTAGTGGTGCAGGAACAGAATCGGCCCAAGTACATTTATAGCCAAGAGGATGAAGAAAGGGCCAGGGGGATGGGAGCCAAGTACAACTCTAGTCAAGACACTTGGGAACTAGACAGCAAGCCCTTGCTCCCTCTGGACAAGGCGATAGAATTATTGACAACTGTCCATCGGTTAACCCATTTGGGCCCGTGAAAGATGCGCCAGCTGTTTGATGACCACAAGCTCGACTATGTGATACCCCAGAAGTCAGAGCTCATCCGAAAAGTGACCAGCGAGTGTGCCCCTTGCGCCCAGGTGAACGCCTCGCACCACCCCAACCTCACCGGGGTGCGGGCCAGAGGGCACCGACTGGGGGTCCACTGGGAAGTAGACTTCACGGAGGTAAGACCAGGCCTCTATGGTTACAAATATCTTCTAGTGTTTGTAGACACCTTTTCAGGATGGGTCGAAGCCTACCCAACCAAAAAGGAGACGGCCCAGGTAGTCGCCAAGAAACTCCTGGAAGAGATTCTTCCCTGTTTCGGGCTACCCCAGGTAATTGGGTCAGACAATGGACCTGCGTTTGCCTCCCAGGTAAGTCAGGTAGCGGCCAGGGCATTGGGGATTAATTGGAAATTACATTGTATTTATCGCCCCCAAAGATCAGGCCAGGTAGAAAGAATAAATAGAACAATTAAAGAGACCTTGACTAAATTAAAATTGGAGACTGGCTCTAGAGACTGGGTCCTCCTACTTCCCCTAGTCCTGTATAGAGCCCGTAACACCCCTGGGCCCCATGGATTAACCCCATTTGAGATTTTATATGGGGGACCTCCACCTCTTATTGCCCCCCCCAATATTGAGGTCCCTCCGCAGGCTTCCCCTTCTTTATTGATGCACTTACAAGCCCTTAAGCTTATCCAGCAGGAAATTTGGAAACCACTGGCTGATGCTTACCAGACTCCCAGCCTGAGCGTGATTCCTCACCAGTACCAACCTGGGGACCAAGTGTGGGTACAAAGACACCGAGCAGAGAACCTGGAACCTCGGTGGAAGGGACCCTACACGGTGCTCCTCACGACTCCCACAGCGGTGAAGGTTGACGGAATCGCTACCTGGATCCACGCATCTCACATGAAACCGGCCAACAAGGAAGAGACTTTGGGACCCGCAGCAAAAGAATGGAAACTGCAACGCACCCGAAATCCTCTCAAGATAAGACTGTTAAAATGCTAATCCTTTTATGCTTCAATTTCTTTTTTATTGGCCGAGCAGCTGCAGGGGCCTCCCCGCACCAGGTTATAAATCTGACCTGGCAAGTGCTCACTGCCCGGGGAGAGGTTGCTTGGGCTATCAGTGTTAATCATACACTCAATACCTGGTGGCCTAGCCTCTACCCCGACCTCTGTCGGCTGGCGGTTGGAGCCACCTGGGATGTACAGGGATTGGAAATGAACAGCCCTGTTCCTCAGGCTGAAACAGGACCTGTCAGCACAACTGACGTGGGATGCCGTGGGCGCTCCACTAGGTCCAAATTAGTTTTTTATGATTTCTATGTTTGCCCAGGATTTCATCGGCCTCGTCACATAACTCCTAAGTGCAGGGGCATGGGGGACTTTTACTGCGCGGCTTGGGGTTGCGAAACCACGGGGGAGGCATACTGGAATCCCAGTTCCAGTTGGGATTACATCACAGTAAAGGCCAATTACTCCAGGCCTGATTGGGGGGCAGTTAAAATAACAGCAGACGGAGGACAGAGATATACCTGGACAGAATGTGGAAACGAAACTCATGGGGCCTGGTGTAACCCCCTCAACATTAGTTTTACCGCCCAAGGAAAAGCTAAAACTGACTGGGTGGGAGGATATCAGTGGGGATTAAGAATATATAAACAAAATTATGATATAGGCCTTATTTTTAAAATTAAATTAAAAGTACAGCCCTTGCCGACTGAGGCTGTAGGACCTAACCTAATGTACTCCCAGAGCAATTCCTCCATGGAGGACCGACTTCTACAATTAGTGCAAGGGGCCTTCTTGGCTCTAAATGAGACCCAGCCTAATAAAACCCAGTCTTGCTGGCTTTGCCTCACCGCACGTCCTCCATTTTATGAGGCAATTGCTCTCTTAGGTAATTTTACTAATACCACTGCTCCCCCTCCGGCCTGTGCCTCTACAGCCCCCCACAAGATAACCCTCCCTCAGGTAGGAGGCTCGGGCTTCTGCGTGGGAAACATTCCCCCCACCCATAAATCCCTTTGTAATCAGACTCAAGGCATCATTACGGGAAATTACTATCTACTTCCCCCCAATAATACCTGGTGGGTGTGTAGCACAGGTCTAACCTCATGCATACATGGCACCGCCTTTAATCAAAGTAAGGACTATTGCGTCCTCATCCAGCTGGTACCCCGGATCAGATACTATGAAGACAGCAATATGATGGCCAAAATGGGACCTTTGGTCCGGGAGACCCGAGAGCCCATCACTGCCCTAACGGTAGGACTATTATTGGCCACCGGCATTGGGGTCTCAGGGCTGGCCGTTGGGTCCTCCAGTTACGTCCAGACACAGGGAATGTACCAGCTCCAGGTGGCCATGAATGAAGACTTACAAGTATTAGAAAAATCCATTTTTCTCCTTGAGCAATCTCTAACTTCCCTCTCTGAGGTTGTCCTACAGAATAGACAGGGACTAGACCTCATTCTTTTAAAGCAAGGTGGGCTTTGTGCCGCCTTAGGGGAAGATTGCTGTTTTTACACAGACCATTCTGGGGTCATTAAGGACTCCATGGCCAAACTTAGGGAACGCCTCAATAAAAGACAGAAAGAATTTGAAAGTCAACAGGGTTGGTTTGAAGGGTGGTTCACTAAGTCCCCCTGGCTCACGACCCTGATATCCACCTTAATAGGACCCCTCCTTATACTTTTACTACTAGTAACACTTGGGCCCTGTATAATTAACAGACTCTTGCAGTTCCTGAGAGAAAGGCTCTCAATTATCCAAACCCTTGTTCTAACCCAAGGCTATAGACCCCTCAAACAAGAAGTAGAGTCTAGTTGCTGAGTATTAAGATTAATACTGGGACAATAAAAACAGGGGGGAATGAAGAGTAAAATAAAAGTCTGGAAGGCTAACTGTAAAAATAGGGCCATTAGTTGCCCTCATAAAAAGCTAGCTTAGGAAGTGTTTTGCTCCGGAATTGTTTTGCCCAAGCAGTGAAATTCACAAGGTGCACCCCGTGACCACAGAATGTATGAAAACATGTTTACGAGACCTTGTGACCACCTGTTTCCTGTTTCCTGTTATTGTAATAGTACCACCTGTTCCTTGTTTCCATCTCTGTAAAACCACATGACCACTCTGTTCCTTGTTTTGTTCCTTGTTTTTCTTTTTAACTCTGTAAGTTCTCGGAATGTAACAGGATCTGGCAAATTCCTGAGACGGGCTGACGGAACTCCGCCCCCGCCTATGTTTTTGAGATATAAAAGAGGCAGGCTATTGCAAGTTTGCGCGGTTTTTCTTTTTCCTGCGACCCGGAGCAGGGTGCCCACTTGTACAAGTGTTCAATAAAACCTCTTGCTTTTGCATCTGGCGTTGGTCTTCTTGGCCCTGCCTTTGGGTTCAAGTCCCAGAGCAGGCGGCCATTGAGGGTTCGAGTCCCGAAGCCCGGGTGCCATTGGGTTCGAGTCCCAGGGCAAGGCGTTGGGTTGAAGTGACGGGGGTTCAAGTCCCACGGAACTCAACAAGAGGTTGTATGTGCTCCAATGTATGTTTTTGGTGCCTTTGTCAAAAGTCAGGTGTCTGGTCTGTGTGGCTTGTTAGAGTCTCCACACTGCTATTCTATACTGTTGCTCCAAATGCCCATTTTCATGCCAATACCCTGCTGCTTTAGTTACTATGACTTTGTAATATAATTTGAAATCTGTTTTCATGGTACCTCACTCATCGATCTTTCTGCTAAGAATTGCCTTGGCCATTGGGGGCTCTTTCCTTGGTCTTTTAAGTGTTTTAGGTACAGGATCGTGTCATCTGCAAACAGGGATGGTTTAACTTCTTTTCTGTTTGTACTCCTTTTATTTCTTCTTCTTGCCTTACTGCTGCAGCTGGATCTTCAAGAATGATATTGAGTAACAGGAGAGAGAGTGGGAACCCTTGTCTCACTCCAAATTTTAGAGGAAATGCTCTGTTTTCTCCCCATTTAGTATAATGTTAGATATAGTCTTGAGCTGTATGGCCTTTATTATGTTGAAATATATTCATTCTATTCCTCTTTTCCTCATGGCTTTTATCAATAAGAGATCTTGAACTTTACCAAAACCTTTTCTGCATCTAGTCAGATGATGAGGTGATTTCTGTTAATTTATATGCTGCATTCCACTTACTGATTTGCATACACTGAACCAAACTTTTGAGCCTGGAATGAAATCAACCTGGTCGTGTTTTGTGATCTTATTAGTGTGTTTTAAAATCCACTAATTATATTGACAAGTTTTGTGTCTGTAGTCACTAAGGAAGTTGGCCTACTTTTCTGTTTTTGTTGTGTCCTTTTCTCTTTTTGGTATCAGCATAATGCTGACTTCATAGAATGAATTTGGCAGTGTTCATTCTATTTCTATTTTATGGAACAGTTGGAGGAACATTGGTGCTAACTCTTCTTTAAAGGTTTGGTAGGATTTGATAATGAATACCTTCAGTCCTGGACTTGTCTTTGTTGAGAAATGTTATTACTGTTTCAATTTTTCAGATTGGTATGGATCTGTTTAAGTTTATATTTTGTAGTCTTGGTTTAATTTTGGAAGATTGTATGTGTCAAGGAATTTATCCATTTCTTTTAAATATTTCAGATTTTTGGAATATATTTTTAAATTATTTCCTGATGATTCTCTGTATTCCACTGGAAACTGTAGTAAACTCCCCCTTTTCATGTCTAATTTTATTGATTTGCTGAGATTAGCTAGAGGTTTGTCAATTTTATTTTTTTCAGTGAATCAATTCTTTGATTAATCCCATGTATTATTCTGTTAGTTTCCCTTTCATGAATTTCTTCCTTGATCTTTATCATTTAAAAAAATTTTAATTTAAAAAACCTTATTGTGTGTGTGTGTGTGTGTGCACATGTTCCACAATATGCAACTGAAGGTCAGAGGACAACCTTGAGACAACCTTGAGGGTCAGTTCTCTCTCTCTCTCTCTCCACCAGATGGGTTCTTGATATAGAACTCAGGCCTGGTGGCAGGCACCCATACTGGATGGGCCATTATTTAGCCCTTGATTTTCATTATTCTTAGATTATTCTTGCTTTTCTAAGACCTAAGACCCTGAGGGTGTATCATTAGGTTTTTTATTTATGATCTTAATGGTTTTTTTAAAAGTTAGCAGTCATAGCCATAAACTTTTCTCTTATGAATGCCATAGCTATATTCCAAAGATTCTGGTAACTGTGCTGTAATTTTCATTTGATTATAGGAATTTTAATTTCTTCAGAGATCCACTTGTCGTTCACGACTGTATTCCTTGCTGTTGGTGTATTTGGTAGTTTCTGTAGTTTTTCTTATTCCTGATTTCTATTTTTATTTTACTAAGATTTGATAAGATATAATACAGTGATTTGATTCTTTTGTATTTGAAAAACTTGATTTGAGGCCTAGACTGTGTTCTGTTTTAAGGAAGGTTCCATGGAATACTGAGAAGAGTTAATATTCTGTCTCTTGGATAGAATGGGATATTCTGTATCTGTTAAGTCTGTTTAATCTATGGTGTAGTTTAACTCTGAGACTTCTTTGTTAATTTCTCATTTGGATGATCTGTAGAAATCACCAATTATCACTGACTCAAGGCCCATCTAAGTTTTCACGTCAATTACTGTTTGTTTTGTGAAAGTGGCAGCCACAACATTTAGTGCATATACATTTATAATCATTATATTGTTTTGATGGCTTTTCCCTTTATTGACATGTAGCAACTATTGTTTCTGATTAATTTTGCTTTGAAGTAGTCTACTTTACCAGAGTTCAGAATATTCACAACAGCTTCTTTGGGACTCTCATTTGCTTGATGGTTTGTTTTCCATCCTTTGCCTCTGCAGAATGTGGGTGTCTTCACCACTGAGGAGTGTTTCAAACTTTGCCCTCCATCCCTGACCTTCTTTCTTCTGCTTCATTGAGTAAATTGGTGATGGTTTCCACTGTTTTCTATTTGCTTCATTTTCAACATTTCTATTGGTTTTTTTTCCAAAGCCTAAAGTTCTTTTTCTGAAGTTTCTCACATGCTGCAGATGATTCTGCTCACATTGCCCATTCTCTCATCCATTCTGCTGACTTTCCTCTCCAGCCCCTAGATTGAATTAATCTGAAATGAATCTGCTTGTTTTATCCTCTTTCAGGCATTGACCACCTTTTCTAGTAAACTTTTGACATTTTTGTCTGGCATTTTACTTATTTCAGCACCTTTGAATTCAATAGCTGAGGAGTAATGAGGACCATGCAACCAACCTTGTGTTTTCATGCATCTCCTTCAAAGAGAAAAATGTGAAGCAGATCTTGACAGAGTACAGTTGACTTTCTGTGTCTGTGGGTTGTATTTGGGGCATTCCAGAAAACTTGGATGGAAAATATTTGAAAAGAAGATTGCACTTATGTTGAAAACCTTTTTCATCATTCTCTAAATGACATAGTATGGTAACTGTTTCATAGTGTTTTCACTATGTTTGTAATTGTAGTCTTCAGAGATGATCCAAAGCATAGAAGAGTACGTGTACGAGTTATATGCAAACACCATGCCCCTTATTTAAGGGACTTGGCATCCATAGATTTCAGTTCTCTTGGGATCCTGAAATCCCATGAGTTTCAGGGGAAGAGTGCAGTTCTCAGCAAGTAGGAGGACTTTCTGCCCTGCGTTCTGGATTCAGAGAGCTCACTCACCCCTCATTTAGAGGAAATGCCTGGGGCACTGCTGCCTTTGAACTTACTCACAAACCCACTTAATGAACTAACTACTTCTTGGAACCCAACTTATTTGTAAATAAAAGAACTTTACTAAAGGACTCTCTCATCACACATAAAAAACTGTTTCAAACATGTTGGCAATTGTTCTTTGAGCAATTCGGAGCAGGGCTGTGCATAGTAGGTCATGTTTTAACATAGATAAATCACTATCACTATTTTATACTCAGTTGGAAAATTTTGCATGTTAAAACTACCTTATATGCCAGAATTACTTTTTCCTTAATCAAATGATGCAAGGAGAGAAAGTGTGGTACATTCTCAGATGTGGTGGCCCTGGGACACCATTCCCAACATTACTGAAGCCCAGTTAGTATCTGTCCCACAGTGACTTCAGAGCAGGAACAGAAGTAGGAAGACTTCAGATTTTCAAACCAATTAAAAGAAATATTCTAGGAGGCTGGGGAGATGGCTCAGTGCGTGAAGTGCTTCTGCACAAGAGAGACCGCCTGAGTTTGAATCCCCAGAGCTCATGTGAAAGCTGGGAGGTAGCTGCACACATCTTTAATCCCGGTGCTCATACAATGAGAAGGGATATATGGAGATAGCAGCTTGGGACAGTAGCCTGGGCTATGCCCCAGCCAACAACAAAGGAAACCCTGTCCCAGGCAAGGTGGAAGGTGAGGACGTGCAGCAGTCTGTGCTCTGACCTCCTCATGCACACCGTGGCTCGTATGTAGGTGCACACACGTAGAGACACAGTCACACACAGGCACGTAGACACTCAGACATGCAGACACCCACACCCCCCCCACACACACTGAGCACTCTACCAAATCTTATCAAAAGCTCTAATTGTGCCCAATAATTAATTGTACTGCAAGATTTAACGTTTTCCTAAGCCCTCCCGTTTTCAGTTAAGGGCATCTCCTGGTCTGTATATCCAGGGCAAAAGCAGTTTAACAACATAAATAAACCGCCAGATTCCCTCTGTGAAAGCATACTGTATTTTTCTTTGTCCAATAAAACTTAAAACATTAGAAAACACATGCAGTTTCAGACTGGAACAAATGGCAGCACGAGGGAGTGGCCACACTTTTCTCCTGCAGCCGCAGGCTTAACTCTCTCCAGATGGAAACTGTCAGTACTTCTCCCTCCTCGTAACTTCTGTCTGGACTGAAACAACTGAAGGAGACTGTTTTTCTCATGTGATCTTAAAAGTGAGAGATACGGATTTGCAACTACAGTGATAAATACTTGGCTAAGAATGGTTTATCTCCTGCTCCTGGATATATGCAGAAGGGAAATGATATGAGAAAAAAGAATTTTTAACAGAGATGGGTCAAAAGGTCTAGACTTAAAAAAAAGCATCAATTTTAATTCAAGGAAAATCTTGGTCCTAAACTAAAAGAGACAATTCACTTGTAATAACTCAGGGGCAGTAATATTAAGGATGAAAGCGAGACAGACAAACAGAAACCACATATTTATATGATGGGAAAAGACAATATGTATGTATGGACTTCAATCAGGGGACAATAGTTGGCTGGATTTCAGAACCAGAAGCCTAATAGGCCATACAAGATTGGATGTGAGAATCTCTGTATACCTGTACATTAACCCACAACATTTTAAAATGGCTAATACACATATATGTATACACGCACAATATGTATATGATATACACAGACATATGTGTGTGCTTCATTATATTTAAAAATATTTTAGTTATTTTTATTTTATGTACACGTGTATTTTGCCTGCATGTATGTAAGTGCACCCATGTTGTACAATGGCTGCTAGAGTTCAGAAGAGGGAGTTAGGTCCCCTGGGACTTGAGTTAATGGACAGTTGTGAGCTCCCATGTGGGTGCTGGGAACTGAACGCTTTATACTGCTAGGTGTTGCTCAGAGTTCCCTACGTGGGAGGCCTCCCCTCCCATAGGCTGCGGAGGAGTTGGGATTTTTAGTGTGCTACCCTTCCCTTCATTTGTGTTGCATGTTTATCCTCCGGAGAGATCACCTGTCATAATGGTTCAGAGTAGACTTTGAAACTGGGCTCCTGCATATTGTTATGGGCATGCATATGTATATACACACATTTCTCTGCATACATATTTACATAATTTCTTGTGAGCCTCTGGGTTGGTAGGGGGTTGTATGCTCTATACAGGTCTTGGGGAGAGATGGTTCTGTTCCTAGGGTCTCTCTCATCCTCCTGGGATAAGGAGCCTTACTCTGGCCTCCTCATCTTGTGGAGATGTCTGAGGTGAAAGAGAGCCAGCTTTATAAACATGCTCATTCCAACATACTGACTCCCCGTTGTTCATATCCCACCAGCCAGCGCGTCTCACACACAGAGTAGGAGTCAGGGAAGATCGCGTTGTGGCTTTAGATGGGAGGAAGAGCAACAGCACAGACATAGAGAACAGGGCAGAACTGGAGTGCTTCCTGTTGATCGCCATGCCACAAGTCTCAGCTGCTTGGCAAACACTGGGTTCCCCCTCACCAGCCCACTTTGTAGGGTCCATCTCTCTTCAGCACAGAGCATTTCTCCCTGCACATAGGTAAGGAGAATGTACATTACATACTCTCCTCTTGACCCACACATTCTCTTTCTCACTGTTTCATAAATACACATCCAAACACAGGAACATACTCCACACACCCATATCCTCCCAACTCCTAAAAATAAACATTAATTCAAAAAGACGGTGTGGCAAACATATAAAGAGAAAAAAATATTTTTCTTAAAGTGGTGTTAACCCCAGATGGTTTCACATCACTAGACAACATATCACGACTTTCCCTGACCCAGAGTTCAAGCCTGAAATGACGCTTCCCTTTCTCTGCCTGTGTGGGTGTGAGTTAGGAGTTTAACTCTTTCAGTCATTCAGATAACATGAATTGTTTCTGAACAAAGATTGATATTGATGCAATTAGTGAACTCCTTAGGTTGAAGATTAAATTGGAATTCTATTTGTCAGAGTTAATCTTTCGTTATTCCTGGCTTCCAAAAGATGAAAATGAAATACTAGATTCATCTCCCTGGTGAAGAGATCATTAGATAGACAGCAATTGTTTGAGGCATGGCAGTGCATTTATGTGAAGTCACAATTTTCTGAAAGAAATAGAAAATGTCTAGATTTTCTGATTTGATGAACCTAATGTATCATACCATCTGGGCTTCTAACAAGAGCTTTTTGCTAGAAGGAAAGTAATATAAAATATACTGTTCTTAAACCCTCAAATCCCTGTGGCATTGTGGGTTAGCTCCAACCTTGATTAAACCTGAGGCATGAGAATTTCTCTCTCCAGGTATTTTGAAAGCCAGAACAACACCTGCCAAACTTTTTAGATGTCAAAAGAAGGTGAGACCGTTTAATCATGGGCATGAGTCGAAGTAGAATTGTGACTCAAAGCTGACAAAAGTTCTGTGGTTCTAATCCATGGTGCTCTGCAAATTGAAGACGGGATATGGTTTTGTATTTTATACCTAGAAACCTTAATCAGACGTTGTTGGAGGCCACAGGTCAGAGAATAGCCAGCTTAGCCTGCTTGCCCTTCTCTCTTAGTGCTAGACTCTTGGCCAAGGGCTAGCCAGGATCTTGTCAATTGCAAAGCTCAAGTAAACAACTTGACCTTTAAGCTAGCCCAACCACAACTTCCTTTTTCCTGTTTACAACTGTGTATCATCGATAGAGGAACCTCCTGCAAAGCCCCGCCCTCAGGGTATATAAAACTTGCTGCCTCTGAATAAAGTCAGTGTGTCAGTCATTCTCCTTTCTTCCTACGTAGTGTGTGTCTCTCTCTGTGTGTCTGTGTCTCTCTCTGTCTGTGTGTATACTTTTCTCTTCAACCTCGACGTCCCTCGCAGAGACTCGGACCCAGGGCCGTGCAGGTGCAGTAGACGTTAGCTTGAATGATGATATCTTGGAACTTAAAAGATTGCTGAGAACAAGAAAGACCACTCTAATGCTCTTGTTTTGATGGCATTGTTTGATCCCTAATTTTGAAATTAGGCTGATCTGGACTTGAATATCTATTCTGCCACTTACTGTGGTATAAGCTGGCAAAATGCTAACTGAGCCTAGGCCTCTATTCATCTGTCAATAAGGATTAAGTGTCATATTGACAGAGAATTTCTCTTTGACAGCCTTGAGTCAGGCTCTTCTGAGCAATCTGTTTAACAAAAGCTGAGCTTGGACTTCAGTCTCTGTTCATTCAGCCTCCAGTTTTAGCAAGAATCCTATTAAATCAATTTAGAAAGATTCCCTTTTCTCCGTATCTGATCAAACTCCTCATGCCCCACCATCCCCCTTATCCCTGTGTTTGTCCCGAGTCATCTCTGTCTGCTGACGCCCACCCTGCTCTTTGGTTATAAACTCCTTTTCCTGGTTGTGTTTGAAGTTGAGCCCAGTCTCTCTCCCCTACAGAACCCCTCTCCCCCGAACCACATGCTTTCTATACCTATCGCAACAGTCTTGATAACTCTGCATTGTCTTTTAAAAGAGGTCAGTGTAATTTTTCCTCTGACACTGTCTCCCTCAGACGGTTGTGGTGAGGATGAGATTTGAAATGCACAGAGAGCACTTAGCAGAGGGTCTGGCACGGTGTGCGTGAGGTCCATTTCCCTTTTTATTGTCATCATTGTTGCTTTTATCATTCTATTTTCATCTCCTTCGTACTTTTCCTTCCTCTTCCTCATAACAGTCCTTTGCATGCCTGTGGTCAGTATTCCTGGGACATTCTCTTCTCTTGGTTAAGCACTGTGTCCCTCAACTTTTCTTCTTAGGAGGCATCAAAGCGGCTCCTCTTCCTGTTGCTTCACTCTCAGTAAGACATTACCAGTAGCAGATGGGGGCTCCTGTGCTCACACAAACTCCAGCACTTCATGTGGGCTGAACACCTAGTGGCCAGGAGGTGTTGCATGTTCTCCTGCTGTCCATTTACACAGACTGATGGCATAGAAGGCAGGGGAAACGGCAGACAGACGGAGGGAGCAGGAGAATGTGAGGCCTAACTACCCATCAGCACGTCTGTAAGACAGACTGACAGTCACAGACAGGCACTCCTTCCCATCTGTGGTACTGCTGGGCCTGCCTTTGTTTGTTATGCCAGCTCCCTCCTACCACAGGTGTGTGGCTCAGTGCCACATACCATATGTGCCCAGAGACTGCTAGCCATCTTTGGTTTGTAATTTATTTCCATCATCTATCATGATTACTATTTTTCTTGGCTCTGGGTCATTGTGGATGACCTTTCTTGTTATCATTGAACAGTGGGTAAAGGGATCAAGTCTCCAGCTCAGCCCTGACTTCCCGTTAATAGAGGGATCAGAGTTCTTTAATGAGGCATCTACTCAACTATATTGCTAAATGAGGACACTTTGCATCACTGTAATATAATGCTTGAGATAATAAATTTTAAAAGGACAGTTCATTTGGACCACAGTTTTAGAGGTTCAAGTCCATTGTTAAGTGGTTCCATTAGTGCAAGTCTCTAATGAGGGTGCTAGATGACAAAGACAGGATGATGATGCTAAAGGAGCATAAAGAGCATGTGCTGGAACAAACCCACTTCCATCATGTCAAGAAACAACAGAAAGAAGGAAGTGACTTTTCTTAATCTCCTTCCAGGGCATGCCACGTGGTTGAAGATCTCCCTGCCGTGGTCTCACACCTAAAGGCTCTACCCGCTCCCAGTAGTATCCTGAGGCTCACACCTTTAATACATGAAATGCTTTGCACACCAAGCTATAACAATCACAGTATTCATAATTATTCATATTGTCAATGAGAAAAAGATGACTATTTCAAGGGTAAAGCAAATAGAGAATAAGAATGCAGGTGAAAGTGGTAAGAAATTGTAGGACAGAAGGGTAAATTATTTGAAAAATGATGTTTTAAATTTACTGCATGTGGAGGTAAAATGAATATTTATAAATCAATATAAATCTGTTGTGCAGTTGACATGTCTAGCATATTTCTTGGACTGGTAGACATCAAAAGAGTATTGTAAACTTATTCTTTTTAAAGCCTTCAGGTTTTCCTAAATTAGAATTTGCATTGTCAAGCTGTCTTATGGAATAGACACTTCTGAAGGAGGATGTTATGAATTGAATTTCCCCCGTCAAAAAAGAAAAAAAGGATATGTTGACGTCTTAGTACTCAGAATCTCAGAATGCCATTGAATTTGGAAAGATCATTGTTGCAGAGGTCATTAACTCAAAATGATAGCAGTATATACTGATTCAGTGTAGCTCAGACGTGACACAGAGAAGGAGGTCCTGTGAGCACATCTCATGTGCAGGGGTGACAGCGACCTACCGACCTACCGACCTACCCGAGGTGACCGGAAACAGTTATCTCCCTGGCATGATGGATCGGTGCCCTGCCGCTACCTTGACCTTGAACTCCTGGCTTTTGGAACTTTGAAACCATAAAGTCCTGTTGTTTTAAGTGGTCCAATCTGTGATAGCCTTAGGAAATTAAAACAGAGGGCAAATACTATGTTTTCAAAAGTGAAAATCCTTAGAGAAACAAAAATTTAAATCTCCAGGCACCCTATGGTCCATTAACTGAATAAAGCCTGAAGGCTAAAGCTTCAAAACCAGGGAGGTCCATGATTTTAAAGAGGTCTGCCTCACTGTGGGTCACTGCAGGCGGCATGGCTGTTCTGCAGCACAGTGTGCAGTCAAATAAGCAGCATCACAGATACCAAGAACATCCCTACTGCGTCATATCATGGCGCCAATGCAGTTAAATCCAAGATTTTTTTTTTTTATTGTCTAGAGGCCCTGGTATCGGGCTATGTTTCCATATGGATTTTAGCCAACAATCATAAATAACAGAGAACTTGCTCA
This sequence comes from Eospalax fontanierii, assembly GCA_035773235.1. NCBI lineage: Eukaryota > Metazoa > Chordata > Mammalia > Rodentia > Spalacidae > Eospalax > Eospalax fontanierii. Next base: position 62,781,682 of record CM069540.1, on the reverse strand, counting down.
TAAACAACTCCAAAAGCAGTGTGTTAGACAGATGGTATTTTGGAGGTGGGGTGGGGAAGGTTAAAAGGACAAGAGTTGCATCTATGCACACTCTGAAGTCCCTGTCGACTTAAACATCACTGGGGGAATTACACTTTATTTATTCAGATTCAAAATGAGTCTAAAGTCAAACATTTCAATGCTTCAAACTTCTCATGGAAAAGAAATCAACATTTTAATACAATTACAGTTCTGTAGCAGAAAAATCTGCTGTATTTGAGGAAAAAGAGCATTAGACTCACAGGAGGTATTGTCTTAGTACTCATGGATATTAAGCAAAGGCTTTTCAGGTTTGGACTCTTCCTGAAGCTACTAGAAGTATCTTTCTACAGAGGTTACCTGTGGGCATGATATGAATTGCGCAGAGCAGATGGAGAATGCATGAGGGAATTGCACCTTGTCTTTTATTTTGCCAATCTAGGAACCCACATTTCAACTCAGTGTTTAGAAGAAAGTGTGGGCATGGTTAGGTTGTTGCCTACATACAAAGTGACAGGAAGTGGCCAAGAGATTAAAAGAATTTGGAGGCACAACCTCCATCTTCCATGTATGTATGTAAAGCATTTTTACTACAAGCAAAGACTGATATGAGTTCCTCCACCTCCCACTATGAGTGTGAATAGGCTCTAATCACACGGGCCAGGGCACCCAGTCTGTGGATGTGGCAAGGCTGGTGCTAGTTTGTGTTGGGCTGGCGTCTCTGTCTTGACGTTTAGCACCAATATTACTGAATCTTAGGTTTGGTTTTGCTTATTTTCCTCTAGGGTGCTCAGGTACCTCTGGGTGACCATATGCCATTAAATATGTTTAGGTTTTGAAGTATGAGTTGTATGTATAAAGGAAAGTACTGCTTACTCCAAGCTACAGGCAAAGTACTCAGATGTGAGTCCTTCTTATTGCGACTCATGGGCTTCGCTTAGGTAAGTGACAAGTATCTAAATATCTTATGGGGTATGAGCTAAAATTGATCTGTGTGATCAAATGATAGAACCTGAAAATTAAGTGTGTACATTAAATTAATTGTTTAGTGAGCTACAAATTAAAATCAGGTAAAATTTGAAAATAATTTTTGAACAGCATAAACAATACTGACAGAATTGCCAAGAAAATGGTATGTGTGGGGCTATAGAGACAGTTCAGCAGTTAAGAGAACTGGTGGCTTCTGCAGAGGACCCAGGTTCAGTTCCTAGCACCCACATGACAGCTAACAGCTGGTTGAAATGCCACTCCAGGGGATCTGACACCTTTTCTGCTCTCTGTGGACAGGATGCACTTACATACATGCAGGCAATGGCACTCAACCACATAAAATAAAAATAATAAATAAAATACTTAGAAAAATGGTATGTTTAGGTTGATGTAAATTCATTTAGTTTTCTTAAAAGCAAAATATTAGCAATTACTACAAACATCTTCATTTACGTTGAGCAAGCAATCTCATGCTTCCAAAGTTCATTTAATGAGAAAAGCAAGGTGAAAACCCATGTATTCAATTTGATGCTATTCTTAACACGTGACTGTTCCCCCAAAGTGGGGGATGGTTAAGTAAGTGATCTCACTAACTGAATACAATATTGGGTACTTGTTATAAAGGTTGAATAGTCCTTATCAGAAATGCATATTTGCATAAATATGATGAGAATATTAGTTACTTTCCTCATTGCTGTGACCAAATCCCTGACAAGAAGCAGCATACAGGATGAGAGGTTTATTTTGGCTCATGGTTTGAGAGGGTGCAGTCCATCAGGATGGGGAAGGCATCATGCTAGCTGAGTGTGCGCCTGTGAATTTTCATACCCCAAAGAGTCAGGAAGCAGAGAAGCAGACAGAAAGCAAGGTCTGGATCTGAAACCTCAAGGCCCATTGCCCTCCCCCCAGTGACCCACTTCCAGCCTCCTCCCTAGTGACCCACTTTCTCCCTCCCCCTAAGTGACCCACTTAATGGTTTCTCCCCAAACAGTGCCACTGGCCAGGGCCCAAGTGTTCAAACACATGAGCCTACATGGGATATTCCTCATTCAAAGCATAATGAAACAATTCAGAATTGAATCCATGTCCAAACTCAAAATTCATGAATATTCCATATATACCTTATCCATATGACCTGAAACACTTTTATAAAATATTGCTAGTGTGCTTGCTTGTGTTTTATTTTCTTCCTCCCTCCCTCCTTCCTTTCCTCCCTCTCTCCCTCCCTCCCTCCATCTTGCTGGAAGATGCATATGGGTACTCATAGAGACAAGAAGAAGGGGTCAGATTCCCTGGGGCTGTAGTTACAAGCAACTTTAAGCAGCCTGATGTGGATGCTGGGAACCAAACTCCAGTTCTCTGCAAGAGCAACACGCACTATCAAGCACTGAACCGTCTCTCCAGCCCCACTGCCTGTGTTTGAAGAGTGGCCTATTACATGAGATCAGTATGAAATTTTCCACGTGTGGACCCATATTGACATTCAAAATTTTCAGATTTTGGAGCTTAAATTTCAGATTTGGGGATTAGAGATAGTTAATCTGTGATAACACTGTGTGACATTATTCATAGATTCATTGGCACACATTTGTGTATATTCCGGTGCTTAATATTGGAAATGAATTACAAAGTACATGCTCACTATAAGTAACTACTATGCAAATATATATTCATCAATTCATGAAATTTTTGAGCATCTACTCTATATACTGAGTCTTGTTTCTGAGTGTTGAAAAGACATGTTACTTTTCTCATTGAGAGACAGTCAAACAGAAAGCTAGTCATAAGTGCAAGTGGAGAATGAGTAATGTGGGGCAGGAAGAAACTCAGCCGGTTAAAGGCACAAGGAGAAACTTCATAAAGGAGCACAGAAACTCAGACAAACTCAAAATGAGTGTGGATATATCACACACAAGTGAAAGGCGCGCATATGAAGAATGATGTAAGCATTTTAACCTCGTTTCAGACCTTGTTCATGTGCCATAAATGTGCTGCTCTGAATCACACTACTCAGTAGCTGTTAGAACACTCATGACTGAGCAGCCATCACTGCAACCTAAGTGTGCAACACTTTTACTACTTCTGGATCGCTTCTTCCAACATTATGTGTTCCTATTATTAAGAAATCAAGATATAAAGATAAAGATCTTTGATTTGGGCACTGGAGATCTGGCTCAGCAGTTAAGAGCACTGGCTGCTCTTTCAGAGGACTTGGTTTTGATTCTCAGCACACACATGGTGGCTAACAAACATCTGTAACTCTGGTTCCAGGGTATCTGATTCCCTCTTCCGAGCTCCACGGGCATTGCGCAACATGGGTGCACTTACATTCATGCAGGAATACACTCATACACATAAAATAAAAATAATAAAGAAAATTTTACAAAAATCTTGATTTCTATTGTGGGAAAGCTTCATGTTGTGCATGAAATAAACCAAAAACATGCTTTTGTGTCTTTAATTTTCAATTTTATTGGTGATAAGGTAAATAGATACATGAAAATCTTCACAGCTCTCTACATATATATTTAAATAAAACAAGAATTCTAAGATTGGGGTTTCAGTGATGACTAGTACATTAGTTTTTTACTGTATTAAAATCTCTACGTTTGTAAAAAAATCTGCTCCTTTTCTCATGGCTTAAAAAACTAGCTGCAAGAAGTAGTAAAAGGGATTTATTGAAGAGAAATACAGATAGGCTCCCAGTGGAGCCCAGTGCATTTTGAGTTGTGAAAGAAGTCAGCCATGTCGTGAACATCATATACTCAGGGTTCTCCCATGGCTTCACTGTGCACGTGTGCGATGGTCTCTGCCATGCCCATAGCTGGCTGTGCTTAAAGAGACCTCGTGGCTGAGACCACGGGAAGCTGTGTCTGTTCTGACTTCCTCATGTTCTGCTCCATCTGGGTCCCACCTTTTTCCTGCCGTCTACACGGCTTCTTCCTTCCTTCTACGTGGCTGTCTGGACTAACTCCTGCAGTTCCTATATTTACATGGAAGAGTTCTGAGTTCCTTCAAAACCTGCATTCCCAACTCCCAAGGAGCTAATTTCTATTGGCCACACATTAGGCATCATAAGAATTAGGGTATTTGGTGGTGGTGGGGGGGAGAGCTGTTTGTTGTCTCTCAAATCTTATCACATAGATAGTCCTCTACTTCCACATAAAAGGCCAACACCAAAGAATTCTCCTGCAGGAAGCTGGTGCGGGCACTCAGAAGCTGGTGTGAGCACTTGGGACTCTGTGGTAAGCACAGAACTCCTCCGCCATCAGCCACACGGACTGGAACCTGGACTTGAGCTCTTGACAGACATGAAGCAGCTACCAAGACAGATTTAATTGACAGGATTTTCATTTTCTCTCCAACGAACTACTGCAGCTCTAGCCAAATGGCTTCTCTCCAGGTTAAGGCACCACATAAAAAACTACTGTCTATGAGTTTGGCTCGTCTTTCAAATAAAGTGTGATTACTGAAACTGAGACAGATTTTTTTTCCAACCGCTTTGTAAACTTGAGGATTTTGGTCAGTTTGTAATCAGACTTAATATTCAGGATATGAATTTAAAAACAGCTAATACCAGTGTACACATGCCTCAGATACACAGGTCTATAAAATATTGCACATAAAATTTGTTCAGCATTTTCCATAGCAATTTTTCATCTTTATGAAAAAGCTATAAAATTGTGCCGACCATCTTATGAATTTGGCTGGTCAATTTTACTTCAAAATGATAACATTACATACGGTTATAGATTATTTACAAGGATTTTAAACAACTATTTTTCGGACGGGTAAGTGAACAGGATGGGAAAATAGCTTAAGTAAAAGATTATTTTCCAAGATTATGTACCATAAAATAACGGTAAAAATGAGTAATAAAGTTAGCATAGGCATCCTTAGATAAAGTCCTTGGAAGAGATTTTTCTAGGTTTGTCTCACACCTGTATAACTTTATATATCTCCATCTTATTTATGTTCAACACATTTTCTCTCTTATACAAGTTTAAGGTTTACAGGGAAAAAGGATATCTAAATCCCAAGCTAAATATTGGTGTGCTGTCTGCTGTAGCTATTAAAAATAACACCTTTTCATATTATTAAATTGCTTTTTATGTGGCCTCTAAAGATTGTGCCCATACTTTGCAACACGAAGCAGGGTAGTATGTACCTTAAATGAATGTTTTAAATAAATCAGTGGAAAGATTATTTTTTATTCGTATAAAAGAAAATATAAACTCAACATTTCATCAAGCTAATTTCAGATGATGTGAATTCCTGGACAGTGTGAATAAAATAACTTCAGGCAGAAGGCAGGAAGACATTAAGCAAAACTGATGCCTAATACCAATTTGTGTTTCCTTGATACTGTCTAAGAAGCTAAGCTCTACTGAGCTCTAAGAAGAAGCTCAATTAAATGAACTATCTGCACAAAGTGGTTATCATAAGAGGAAATAAACTGAATGATTTTGAGAACTAACTAACCAAATTTAAATTTCTAAGTCCTCTAGCAACCAGATTCTCTGAGAGAAATGAAAAATAAATAAATAAGTGTTATTTTCACTGAACAAAATGATCTTCGTTGTTTCACAAGTACTTCCACAGTACCAACAACAGAGCATTTGTCTCCCTGAGCCATCACATCCTTAGAAACATTTCTCTTCCATAGGGAGATGTCAAATATTCCATTGGATTGCAGTAGTGTTCAGTCTCTGTCACCGTCTCGTTTCTGTAGCAAGTCATCTCTGCAGCTCAAGATAGGTTGACCTGGACAGTGGCCCACAGTTATTCCAAAACATCTGCCGAATACAGATGGCAAAAGCAGATCTCCCAGGACTGCTGATTGTTTCTACAGTGTTGCTGGTTTCTTTTCCCACAGGGTGCTCTGGATTCCGTGGCAACTTCCACAACGTCGGAAGTGGATGAGGTGATCAGTTAGATGTCCTTCCATTCCCCACGTCAGTGACAGGTATGGAAAGCCATCATCATTTAGCCCTTGTGTCCTTTCTCTCTTTCTTTTTCTGAACAGGACCCGTGTTTGAGTTTTTGGTATTCACGATTCTGTGTCATGCTTCTGGGGTCTTGCCACTCGTCAGCTGTTCCCTGTCTGTCATTTCATCCTGGGGAGGTCTTGCTCTATCAAAGAATCCACACTAAGAAAAAGAAAAATGAGTTAAAAATCAAATCATCTGTCGGGGGCGATTTGTGGAACACCGTATTTAGAGAGTTTGCATTTATACATTTTTTTAAAGTAACATGAGCTCCGTGAATGCTCTGTGCCCAGTTCTCTAAATTAAGAGGGAAAATAGTGTTGGTTACCCATAGAGAAGAATTCATCCCGAGGGCAAGGTGAGCAGGACAACACAGCATTTGTGTTCTTCGTCCTGCTACTGGAGTGGAAGCTCTGCGCAGATGTCAGATATTTCCTGGGAGCAGAACTATGTGCCCCAAGGCTTTTCTCTCTGCTTTTCTGAATGTTTTCTGCATGTTACATGTCTGGCCAGTATTAACTGTTGACCAGAATAAAAAAAATTGCACTGTAGAGGACTTGGGACCCATTATAGGAAGAAATGAGATTGTTTGCTTGTTCCTCTGTACCTGGCAGGACATAGGGTATTTAGAAGATCCAGTTTGTCCCTCATTTCATGGCAGGGACATCTCTGCAACTTTTCACAGGTTAGCCAGGACTGTGGTAAAGATGATTCCAGAATCTTTTTCCTCTCAAATTACAAATTAGTATTTAATCATGAAAGGGGTTTCTTTTCCTGGAATCCTGGAACTTCAGTTTCATTCAGGATGAAATGACAGACAGGGAACAACCGACAAGTGGCAAGACCCCAGAACGTGAGTTCTTTGCAGGACTAGCGGAAAATTCTGTCAGTTAGCACAGAGAATTCTATCCCGTTACCAGGAACACCAGAATAATGCAGGAGTCATCTCTAAATGTGTGGGCTCGGGATGGCACAAACCAGACGATGAGGACTAGAAAAGCTATTCAGTGTCAAGGTTTTCTAGGTTTACAGTACTACTAAGCATGTTGCCCATTGTTTCATAATGAAAGTGTGCCATGGTTTAGGGGTCCACACAACAGTGGTTAACTAAGATGTGGCTGGGTAAATTATTCATATACTCATGTCATTGTGACTTTTTTTCTCTTTTAGAATAGAAAGGAATACAAATCAGAAGGAATACAAGTCTCAGTAGAGCAAATCTCATCTCAGTAGAACACACTAAAGAACATATTAAGTTTTCCCAATAAAGACAGGCTAGTTGACAAAACTGAAAACTAAGTGCACATATCTAATAACATGCATGGCCTACTTGACCTAATTAACAGCTGAAATAAAAGGAATCTAGAATGGACCTGTGTTGAATGCATCAGTACAGTGCTTTGAAAGAAAAACTCAGAGGATTAAGGATAGGAACGTGTCAATAAACACAAGGAAATCATCTTGGTTAATTAACTAATAAATAGAAGTCTTGATAATAACATTAGCATGGTAAGCATATTGAAAAGAAGATCATAGGTATTAATGTATTTATTAGAAATCTCAAGATGAGGGCTGGGAATATAGCTCAGTAGAGAAAGACTTGTTTAGCATGTGCAAAGCTCTGGGTTCAATCCCTAGTACTTAAACAAGACCCCCCACCCCCACCCAAGAAAAAACCTGAACATGAAAACAATTTGCCTATCATATCCTTAAACATTAGCTTCACAAATATATTAAATTCCAAAGCAAAACAATATTCCTCTGTTCTTCAGACCTATCAGAAATCTGCAACTTATGACGTTAGTATCATCTTTTATAATCCCTAACAATATCCTTCCAAACCCCCTCAGTGGCTTCTGAAATCCAAAAGGAAAAGCAAAGGAAATCAACTTACCTTCCATAAAGCCAAAGTTAGGATGGCCAGAACCAGCAGCCCAAGCAGTATCGCTAGTATTATGACCCACAAGGGAATTGAGAAGGAAACATTAGGGGTGGCCCAAATAACTGACGTCTTAATCTGAAATGAAAATAAAACAAATGAAACAAACGGAAGCTATTTAGTGAAATGAAGCAGCAGTTGCCCGTTTCCTGAGGGTCTTCCTGAAAGGATTCTCATAATGGGGAGAATATGAAGCTACCGCACTTGTTCTTTAAAAATTCATACCCAGGTCTGGCAACGTTGGGTTGAAATCTACTAACAGACACTTGATGGACATGTAGACTCAAATGAATGTCAAATCTATGTATATATCTCTTCATTTAACTCAGCTAATCTTCTTGAGAGGTGAATTTGTGAATAGCCATGACATACCGGATGTGTAAGAAGGTTGGTTATACATCATCCAATCTCATCCTCTAATTTTACAGATGATAAAATTAAGTGTCAAGAGGGGTCAGTGGTGCTGACCATTAGTCAAAGCCAGTGCTCGGTCTGTCTGTAGACTTGGTACTCTAGTAATGAAAAGCAGCTGAGAACCTGAGCCTAGCCACTGGTATTTGTTTGTTTGTTTTGTGTATGTATGCACGTGCACGAGCATGCCATAGTGTGTTTGTGAAGGTCAGAGGACAAATCTGTGAATTCCAGGGATCAAATTCAGGTTGCCAGGCTTGATGGCAAGTGATCTTACCTGCTGAGTCATCTCACTGACCCTTATCTTGTATTTGAATGGAAGTAAGTGATAGAAAAATTGTCAGAGTGGGAATGGAGTCACTTGTGTTAACCCTAACAAAAAATGAATCAACAAAGTCAGGAAGTTATGAAAGAGGATTTTCATAAACAGCAATCTGATTGTAACTGTCACCAAAGTTACTGGTAATTTTATTCTTCCAGGATAATAAAGGTTGCTGCAACCTTTCATAGAAGATACTGGTGTAAGGCCGTCACCCCAGGAACTAGCTGATCATTCCTAGAATGATGTTAGTACTCTTGTTAATCTTTATGGCTAAAAATGATTGCTTCAAAATATTGAGCAATTTTCTTTGTTTGTGCCTTTAAAAGTTTTCCTTGTCTTGGGGCTGAGGAGATGATGGCTCATTGGGTGAAGTACTTGCAATGTAATCATGGGAACCTGAGTCAGAATCCCCAGAACCCAAATTATTAGTTTAATACAAAGGAAATGGAACAGAATGAATGGATTACAGGTCCTTTGTGAGGTGTCTTCCCAACTTGGCCACTGCAAGTGTTGATGGACTGTCTGAAAAACTGGTCTATCTGTTGAAACCTGGAATCGACACATGTACTTAACGGGATCCTCTGAAGCAGGGAACAACTTTACAGGGATAGATAGCTACAAAACCTTCTGGCTCTTTGTTTATATTTGCTTCTAGAGATTCTGACAGTCATTCCTAAAGGAGGCCTGTGTGAAGATGATCACTGTAGCAATCTGAAAATGCTGAAATTCTCTTTTAATTTCAAAATTCTGAGTTTCTTCTTATCAAAACTGTTGCCAGTCTGATTCCAATAACATTAGGCTCATTTAAAAATACCACTTTCTACCTCTAGTACTCTGAAGCGTTAGGATTATGTGCACGTCAGATGTATGCCTTACATGTCATCTCATGCAATTCACTAGGGAAAAGAGGTGCAGAGTCATAAAGATTCTGGAATATTTCTCCTCTGTATCTGCTTTCCTTGCCTAAGGATATCCATGCAGGACACAGGACGCTTGGTCTAAAATGGGTGCAGTCATAGAGACCGCTCTTCACCCTGGTGTCTCCTTAAACTTATCTGGGCTTTATACTGCATATTTAGAAAGTTATGACACCAAACAAAGTTAGTGGAAATACAGAAAACCAACAGTGACCCAGAACATTGGTCAAGACCTGCAGTGCAGAGTTGATTGGGACTGCACATGATGCAGCATTGGAGGAGTTCCATGTACGCTTTGGAAAGAGAAGTCCATCTAAAAGTGAGTGACCAGGGTGTCTGGTGACATTCAAGTCTATGAATCTGCCAATGTGGACTACCAGCAAAGCACAGCTCTTCCTGAAACTTACTGCTCTGTAGGGACTGCATGAGGCTTCAAAGGGAAAGCTTTAACTCATCAGTTTGATAGCTCTAGGTTTATTCAAATGTATGTTGGCTCTGTGTGGAATTGCAGGGTAACTTTGGAGAAGCTTGGATACAAAGCACTGAAAGATACAAAAATTTTGCCATTTTTAGTATTTTAAAATACTTTATGTTTATTTCATGCATATTAGTGTATTGCCTGAATTCTGTATATGCAGCTGTGTTGTGCAGTGCCTGCAGAGGTCAGAAGAAGGAATGTCAGATCCCTTGGACTGATTGTTGGTAGCCCCCATGTGGGTGCTAGGAATCAAACCTGGGTCTTCTGCAAGAGCTGTCGGTGCTCTTAACTGCTGAGCCATCTCTCCAGCCTTGTTTCTGTTATTTACATTCATCTTATGACTACTTAGACAAGCCCACAAGAAGTACGGGATTGATCATAACTAATGAAAAAGTAAAACATAAAATTTCAAGTTTCTTAGGACTAAATGTGGATTATGGTGAGAAATGTTCATTCACTTTAAATAACATTGCATGCCCCATGTTCTTGGATGCTTGGAGGGCATTTTCATCTGTAGCCTTGCTTTGTTCAGAGCTACCCAGTACAAATACAAGACACATTTGTGAATTAAAATTTTGCAGCCGCCACATTAAAAAAAGTGAGAAGAAATAGAAGACATTAACTTTAATATGGTATGAAAACCCAAATATCAATGATTAGTTATTATGTAAACCCATTATCATTTCAATGTATAATTGATACATTGATATATTTTACGTTTTTTTTTTATTGTCTCTGAAATTCAGTATGCTTTTCACACTGGTAGCATGTAACAGCTGCTAAATTTTCAATGCATGCCCACAAAACTAATACACTGTGCTTAATGGAGGAGATTTACACAGCTTCAGATTCTTAAGTTTGCATGTTAATGAATAAAAATGAAATCAAACCAGAAGTTCTGTTCTCCAGTCCTACATTTCAAGAATTCAAGGTGTACACATCCATGTAACACAACAGGAAGATCACCTGCACACCCAAACTCTTTATGAGAAGATTCATCTTTTTTTGCAGCAGAATACAGAGTGCACACAGCACTAACGGTTTCTGTTCAGGGCCCCGAAACGGCTCAGGGGATGGAAGCACTTGTGTGCAAGTGAGATAACCCAAATTCAGTCAGCTACTTAAAGACATGGCATAAAATCTTGACAACTGACTTATTATCTATGATTTTAGGAAGTGGAATCTGTAAATTATAAGTAGTTGGATGTTTTCAGTGATCCTAGGTAGGAAGTATTTAATCTAACCTTCTTCATATCATAAATCCTGTCGTTTTTATCATGTTGAAAGACAATAAATAAACTTTACCTGTATTTTATCAACATTTGTGATATATTTTTGAATATTTTGATTAAAAACCACCAAAGTAGGAGGAAACTCCCCTTGTTTCTGCCACTGTGATTAACGTTGAAGTCTGCATTTATATGATCACAAAGTCTTGTGTAAACATGCTGCAGAGGGCCAGGAGAATGTTTTAAATAAATGTAAGACGCTCTACTTACAGTGCCATTTAGAACAAAATAATAATAGAAAGGGGCCAGCTAAGCACACATTCAGCAGGGCGGGAACAGCTATGAGACATGTCCTCCCTAGCAGAAGTCTGTACTCCAAATAGTTGTTTTGTTCAAGAATTCTATTTTTAAATGGCAAAGTTTGATGAACAATTCTGAAAATGAAACAGGTTTTCAGTTTATGAGATTTAAAATAAGGATCTTCAAGAAATATTTTACAGTGGTCACTTTTGGAATCATACTATATTCACTAATACTCTCTTCTAGATCTAAATTGTGGAACTGGGTATTTGTTGAGTGGCATGCAATTGCTGTCTCACTGCTCAGCCAAAAAAAGCATTCAAGTAATTGAATAATCTTTTTTTCTGTGCTGTAATGATTCCAAGCTTCACTCACATCCCTCTGAATCTTTCCTCACCTCTGAACAGGACAAGTGTGACATCACAAGAGTTAATTTGTTCCAAACCCAGATACTATGCAAGTGGCAGGTGGAGATTGCTATTTCCTTCTATATGTAAAGTTTACTTTGCTTCAAGATATGGTTGAGTTATGACCATGTGGAAAAGAAAGAACAAACTACCCCACACAAGAGTATAGGAAAGCAATCACGTTAGCTAGCTGCACTACAGATTCTTTCCCCTGTGTCAAACGCTGCTTTGCTGATTCTCAAGTGACGTATTCAGCCGACTCCGACACCTTACAGCAATTCTCTTCTGCTGGACTCTTTGAGAAACAGAGTGGCGAGACCTCTGAGACATTTCTGAAGAAAATGTCTGCTGGCTCCAACCAGAGTTCTCTTCAGTCAAGCCACAGAATGACTTTTCCTGAACATAACAGCTAACTTTGTACTGGCAAGATCTCTAGTGAGTCAGATATTAGGAAACTTAAAAGCATTTCCCTTCCCTAAATGTTTTTGCAATAATTCTACCTAAATAATGCAGTAAATCATCTTCATGAGCTAGCAGGTCTTTTTTGTTTAATATGGCAGTCATTGGTACAGTTGGAGGAAGCATTCATTTGATCATTTCATAGATCTTTTGAGATGAGTTGGGAACAGCAGGCTGTCACCTGTAGCCAGCCCTGAGAGATGCAATCCTGTTGATGGAATTGACTGAAACATGTGTTTCTGTTATGAAACACGTGCTCTAAGAAAACAAGAGGGTCTGGATTTATCTCCCTGAGAGCAACAAGGCTTTGAACCTTTCTGGATGAATACTCTATATTAAAAGCCACAAGTCTCTGTCTTCTGGGTTGAACATAAATCCAAGCTATAGCAGACAACTTGTAAGAGAAAGAGCGATGATCTAAATGAAGAAAAGATGTGGCTGTGCTGGCTTTAAAATACTTTGTACAAATCTTTATTTTCATTTCAAGTGTGGGTTTCCTGGACTTAAGTCAGAGAAGACAGAACATTTTGAGAAGGTTGCTAGCATTTATTGAGACTAGAGACTTAATTCCAGGTAAAATACTAGAGCTCTGGTTATGTAATTTTATTAATTGTCTTAACAGTTCCATCTGGTGGATGTGGTTAATAACCTCAGAGAATTAAAGGAACTTTGTAAAGCGTTTCTAAATTGGATTGAGGAGGAGCCAGAAAACTTTCGTTTTCTTCTAAGTGACACATGGGGTTAAAGTTCTCGACCTTGGCTCCCCTGAAGGATCTTCTCTTGTAAAGCTTTTTAAAGCACAATTCCAAGGTCCTACTGCGAACCTATCTGGTGAAGTTTTAGTACATAAATGTTTCTATGTATATTTGAAATTTCATGAGTGCCGATCCATGTGACATACTCAAAGCTGAGAATGATCACTGAATCAGCTTAAATTGTGTGTGTCTGTGTGTTTGTGCGTGTGTGTGTGGTGTTTGTGTGTGTGGTGTTTGTGTGTTTGTGTGTGTGTGTTTGTGTGTGTGTGTTTGTGTGTGTGTGTTTGTGTGTGTATGTGTGTGTATGTGTATGTGTGTGTATATGTGTGTGTGTTTGTGTGTTTGTGTGTGTATGTGTGTGTTTGTGTGTATGTGTGTTTGTGTGTGTGTGGTGTTTGTGTGTGTGTGTTTGTGTGGGTGGTGTGTGTGTGTGCGTTTGTGTTTGTGTGTTTGTGTGTGTATGTGTGGGTATGTGTATGTGTGTGTATATGTGTATATGTGTGTTTGTGTGTGTTTGTGTGTGTGTGTGTTTGCGTGTGCACATGTGCATATGTGTATATACATGCATGTAGAAACCAAAGAGCAGCGTCAGGTGTGGTTCTTCAGGTACCACCCTCCTTTGGTTTTGCTTTGAGCCAGGGCCTCTCCCTGGCCTAGAACTGGCCAAGTAAGAGTAAACCCGGCCGGCTGCTCAGTGAGCCTCTGGCCCAGTGACCCTGCCTCTGCCTCTTCAGTGCTGGGTACAGGTGTCCATCACCATGCATTGAGTTCTTGTATTTATTATTATGATTTTTTAAAAAAATCTGGGTTCTAGGTACAGAACTCAGGTCCCCATGCTCGCAAGGCAAACACTTTACTGAGTTATTTCTCCAGTTCCTAATTTTTTGTTTTTATTTTTTGAGACAGTGTTTCCCTATAGCTCCAGCTGGCCTGGAACTCACCACAGAGACCTGGCTGGCCTTGATCTCACAGATTTCTGTCTCCTTCTCCCTCCTGAGTGCTGGGATTAGAGCTTGCAGGATGCCTGGCTCAGTCCCTGATTTCAATCCCTAAAAGTTGAGTAAGCTACAAACATCAGTTATTACAGTGAAACTTGAGCTGGAAACGGACTACAACAGGACCAACTTGATGCCATCCGGAGTGTCTCAAACCTGTGTGTGGACACGCTGAGGATTTTGATACAATGAGGTTGGGAATGAGGCTCACGTCTGTATTTCTAATCATTTCCCTCCCAGAGCATGCAGCCAAGGGTCCTGGTCTGCAAACCATACTTTGACTAACAAAGACCTAGGGATCAAGAGTTCAGGTTGGGGTTGTAAATATCCACTGATGACTAAGTGATGAGGCTTGAAGCTTTAGTATTGTTTCTGAGAGAATTGTTTCTTAGGTATTTCTGATCATCTTTCTAAGTAACTAGAAAGGCAGTTTTGTTAACCACACCTGCAGACTCTGTCAGCCATGCCCTCTGCCTTTCTGCATAGACTTGCCACACTGCAGATGTCAAAAGTTGGGTTACGGCAGATATAGAAAGCTCAGTGATGTTGGTTTATTTTTTTATTTTTTATTTTTTTTTGAGACACGGTCTCCGTGTAGTGCCTGCTCACTTGGAACTCACTGTTAACTAGGCTGTCCACCATCTCACAGAAATCTGCTTGTGTCTATCTCCAGAGTGCAGGGATTAAAGGCATGCACCATCACACTGGTTTCACAACCTTGATTCTTTAAAAAAAATTTATTAGTTTTATTTTATGTGTGTGAGTGTATTGCCTCCATGTATGTAAGCACACCCATGTCATGCAATGCCTGTGGAGGTCAGAAGAGGACATCCAATTCCCCCGGAACTAGAGTTACAGGTGGTCGGCCCCCAACGTGGGTGCCGGGAATCGAACATGTCTCCTCTACAAGAACTTCCAGTGCTCTTACCCACGGAGCCATCTCTCCAGTCCCTGACTTTTTAAAAAGACCTTTCATTTAACGGAAGCTCACAGTGCTCCTCCCCTGAGTTTAGAACTGTTCCTTGCCTGCAAAGGATAGAGGATGCCACAGTTCTGCAGCTGGTCAATAGACAATTTCTCTGGATGAAGTTTCTTTTCTTTCTACCTGATTCACAATGCTGTTATTAAAATTAAAGAATCAGTAAGATTTTATTGATTCAACCATTTCTACTGGACTTCTCTGAATAACATAAGTCCCACCTACACTTGGAATTTTTCTGTGTAGAATTTTATATTGAAAGTCTTAGAAGTACATCAAAAGACACTAAGAAACTTTAAGACGGAAAGAGGAAAGAGGAAAGAGGTGAGGTGGGGAGGGAACATTTTCTCTGATCACTGTAAATGTTAAGCCAGATCCAGCTGAACAATGACTCAGAAATGACGTCAGTTATATTATTTGTGTCTGAGTATTCTTTTAAAGATACTCACTGCTATGCTTCCTTCTGGGAGCTTGGCTGGCTGGTCTTTATATGGCATCTTCTTAACTTCAAAGGATACCAGGGACGCAAGGGTGTACGGATCATTTTTTCTCTGAAAGTAAAAATAATTACTTAAATACATGTCCAAGAAAGCTTCTGAATGTTCTACTGGTACCCACTCCCTTATTTTCAGAATTTTCCATCATCCGGTCTTCTGCTTCTTTCTCTCTTCTTTTTCTGTCCTTTATATTTTCTATCTATGCATTCCATCCATCCATCCATCCATCCATCCATCCAAGTACTCCAACAACCATCCAACAATCTATGCATCTATCCATATTTCTAAACATCCATCCATACATTCATCTTTCTGTCAAATATCCATCCATCTATCCATCTACCCATCCATATACCCATTCATCCATCCAAATATCCAACCAACTATTCATGTGCTCCCTGTTTCTAAAGATACTTTAGGTTAAAGTGGGGAAACCCCCAGGAAATCAGGGCTTTCTAAAAGACTACTACAGTAGCAAAAAAGCCACCTGTTCAAAAATAAAAGATTTCTCTGGCCTGAATGAAGACCCAGCTTTCCAGTTTTGCCAGGTCATCTGGTCTCAGGGCCATCCCTAGGAAGGTGGGTTCACCTTAAGCTGTGCTAATGAGACGGGAGGAATGCCTGATGCATTAATGATACGGCCAGCTTTTCCTGCCTGTAACCCTGCACCTCAGTGCAGTTCTTTCGGACTCAGTTAAGACACGAGGTCTCTGTAAGTTGTGCCCACTTTTCTGAATTCTTCGGGAACTGCGACCTCTATCCCTCTTCATGTCTCTTTTCTAACCATGTTTTCCTTAACGCTTCAGGCTCCCAACCTTTTTATTCCCTTTCTCTCTAAAGCTCCCTTCCCTCCCATGTGGTTGTGGTGGCATCTGTCTGACTTCCATGTTGGGTCTAAACCTGAATGGCTTGATGGCTTTTTTCTTTCTCTCCTCCGTTCTTCTCAAGGCAGTTGCTGAGATTTACTGCCTACTTTGAGGATTTTTCCTTAAATTACTTTTTTTTCCAATTTTTTTTCTCCTGAAACTGCAGTTAAGGAAGGCTGTTAGCTACCATGCGGGTGTTGGGAATTGAACCCAGGTTCGCCACAAGAGCACTCGGCACTCTTAACCACTGAGTCATCTCTCAGCCTGTTTTCTTTAAATTCTAATAAAATTGTCCTAAAGCTTCCTTTTGAGTCCATTCTTAGATTCTTTTATGAATGAGACTAAGGACCCTCTAGGGGGGGACCTGTTTCTCCCCTGTGTCATAAGTGCTATTTACAGTAGTTATTATTTACTACAGTTACTGCTAATGAAGGATATGGGGATCCATCGGAGTTACACATGCTTTTTATCTGAAAGAGGGAAATATTTTAGAGGACACTCTGGTACCAAGTTATAAAGAAATTTATCGCAATTAACTTCATACAGAAAACCCAGAGCAGGGCCTTGGCTTGGAGTCTGTCTGTGCACTCTTAAGATGTTTAGCACAGTCTCTGTCCTCTTCCTGTTAGGTATATCAGTTGTGGAAATCAAAAATGCTCCTGAAAGCTAATGCTAAAATTCAGAAATTTTGAGGTCAGTTATTAAACTATGATATCCAATCACAATCAGTCATCAATCAATCAATTAATAAAGAATAAGGCATGAAGATGGGAGGGAGATGTTTTGGCAAGGGCAATGAGGGGAGCTGGAGTGGGAGCTGGGGTACATATGAATAAGGTACATTGTATCCACATAGGAAATTTTCAAATAAAAATGTTATTAAGATTAAACTATATTATTTATACTTATAGAAATATATTACTCAAAACTCAATTCTGTTTTGTTACACTTTACTATTACCACTGTTCCTGATATTATATCCACTCCCTCTGTAATGGGAAACCCTGTGCAGGAGCGTGTGCCTCAGCATCCTTCCCAGTTTCCATGTTTCCTGACGGCCTGTTGATAGCCTTAAATTGGCTGTGGTAGGTACATCTACACTCTGGAAAATGGCCAGTGTTATGTATCAAAGCTCTTAGATTCCTCCTAGAGTGCAGTGCATCAAACATTTACCCACTACCCATAATCCAATGTTGGACCTCTTGAGACCAATCCAACACTTTGTATTATAAACCTTTTGTTCGAATTTTTAGTTAGTTTTTTCCTATGACTGAGTGTGGTGGTTTGAAGGAGAATGTCCCCTACAGGCTCTATGTATCGGGACATTTTGTCCCCAGTTGGTGGCGCTGTTTTGGGAGGTCTTAGAAGGTGTGGCTATGCCGGAGGAAGCACGTCACTGGGGTGGGCTTCGAGAGTTCTTAAACCTTGCCAGATCTCCAGTCACTCTCTGCTTCCTGTGTCTGCTTGAAGATGTGAGCGTTCAGCTTCCAGGCCAGCCCAGCCACCTCTGCTGCCATGCGGCCCCTCCACGTTGAAATCTTGCCTCTTTGGAACTGGGAGCTAAATAAACTCTTCCCTTTATGAGTTCCCTTGGTCAATGTTTCTATCAGAGCAACAGAAAAGTGACTAATACACTGAGCTTTTCTCCCCTAAGTCCTAATTCCTGTACATGTAAGTATGAACCACAGAATGTATGTTTCACATATTTCCAGTAACTTTATCTTTCTCTTCTTCTTTCTGCCTGTGCAGGACAAATAATTAAATTCATTGGTTATTTTCAAAGTTTAATTCTTTTGATGGTCTGCTCTCTTCTGGCATTTCTATTTTAACTGAGACTTGATTTTTATTTACATGCTTAAGAACTATTTTTTTAAAATTGGGAATATATACTCATTAAATATTATTTGATGATTTCAATCTAATTTACTTACCACTTTCACTGAACACAGAGACCCTCTAGTGATGAGATGCTATGGTTTTGTTTTGAGAAAGAGACTCACTCTATAGCCAAAATTTACATGGAACTCATTCCGTAGCCCAGGCTAGCTTTAAAGTCATGTTGATTCTCCTGCCTTAGCCTTCTGAGGCCTAGAATAATGGGAATAAGCTATCATACCAGGCTAGAAATGAGAAATGAGAGTCTACAAGTGAGGATTATAATCACATTGTTTAAAAAATATTTTATTATTACTTTTATTTTTATTTTATGTGCATGAAAGTATTATTGCATGTGTGTAAGTGCACGCATGTTGCGCAATGCCCATGGAGGTCAGAATCCCTGGAACTGGAGTTATAATGTTAGTCTCCATGTGGGTGCTAGGAATCAAACCCAGGTCCTTTGCAAGAGCATTCAGTGCTCTTAACCACTGGGCCATCTCTCCAGGCCCCTATAATCACATTCTTAATGGTGTCCATTAAGCTAGTAATAAGATTCTATAAGTAAGGATTATAATCAAATTCATTAAAATATTTTTAATTGAATTCTGTTACTTTCATACAGTATATTTTGATGATATTTAGATCCCTCCCTGCACTTCCCATTACTGCCTCCTGTCTGATTTATTGAACTCTGTTATATATATATGTGTACATGTATATGACTATAGAGTCTATACCCCCAACTGTCCTTCAGTGTAGGTCTCTTCACCAGGGCCTGGCCAACCTTCCTTGAAAGAGACAGCGTCTCTCACTCTCTCAGTAGTCGTCATTTGGGTTGGGGTTTCGTACCTACTTCCCCCATGTTGGCATTTCATCTGGTTTGAGCTTGCATGGGACCTGTGCATGCTGTCACCATTGCTAAGAGTTCACATGAGTAACTGACCAGCTGTCTGGAAGACTGTTTCCTGTGGTCCTCCATTCTTGATGGTTTCCTAAACCTTCAGTGAAGTTTTCAGAGTTGGGCATAATGGTACGTGCTTATAATCCCAGCAGTCCAGAGGATCAGAAATTCAAAGCTAATCTCTACTATCTAGTGAATTTGAGGCCAGTCTGGACAATATGAGGCACTGTCTCAAAAAAAAAAAAATCTCTTTTGGGCAGCAAACTATTCATGTGACTGCCACACCTTAGGCAATTGAGGCTGAAAAGCAGTGGTGATCTATCCCACGGCAATAGCTTGGACCTTCATCTTGCTCTACATAATTGCTAATCCTCAGAAAATGACCTGGCTCTCTGTCATTGCTGCATTGAAGCCGTTGTTTGCAGCTATTGGCTGTCTCTAGTGTGAACTTGTTTGCATGTATGTGTGTGCAGGTGCGAGTGTGTAGATTAGAGGGCAACCTTGGCTGTTGTTCCTTAGGCACTACCCATGTTTTTGAAGCAGGGTCTTGCGAGTTCCAATAGAGACACCCCTCTGACGCACTCGTGTTCGCTTCTGCTCAATGGCTTCCTCATGACAGCGCTGCTGACCGGAGTTACAGGGTTGGCAGTGCACCGGGAGAGGAAGCTTCTGAGTTGGTTAAACTTCTAAGTGTATTTGCCAGTGTCAAGGCTTTCCCTCTCCCAGCTCTGACTGCTTAATTCCTTTTCAGTAATGATGATGATGATGGTAATGATGATGATGATGATAATGATGATGATGATTTTATTTTAGAGAGGGATCATTATGTAGCCCAAGCTGGCCTTTGAACTTGCTATGTAGTTCAGCCTGGTGTTGAATTTACCATCTTCCTATCTCAGTCTCCTGAGTGTTGGGATTCCAGATGTGTGTTTCTGTGCCCTAGAAAATCCTTAGAGTGTTGATGCAGGTTCTGGTCTGACACCCCTGCAATTACTGCTTGGGCAGTCCCTCAGTCACTATGACTACCTGCAAGCACAGTAGGTCTTAATAGAAGAAAGATGGGATCTTCCCCCTGTGGACGTACATATTGAATGCCAGCAGGCCATCTAAAAACCATCACTTCTGCCCTCAGTTGTCCTGTTGTAATTTAAGTCCCGCGTTCTTGTGAGCTGTTCTCCTTTGTTTCAGGCGGATGCTCAGAGTGACTGGGGAATGTATGGTACTCATAGATGGTGTAGGCTTGGGAATCCTTTAAGGCACCTCTCTCCCAATCCTCAGATAAGAATGAATAGCTAAAAGGCAGAACGAGCCCAGGAAAGTTTACATCATTGCAAGTGGCAGAGATGTATTTCTGATTCTTCAGTTGAAATGTGTAGCTGGAGAAACTGGGACTCCTGGGATGTGCATGACAAATGGAATCTAATTTGAAAGGGACAATTACAATTTTCAAATTTATGCCATTTGAAAGTATCAAATGGCCTAATTTTCTTGTTGCTCAGTCTTTGAAGAAATTAGTATTAATGTATGCATGTCAGAAAAGTAATTAAATGATAGGAGTCTGACATCGTAGTTTATCACAAAATGTCTAATAATCTCATTCTTTGAATTATACATTGAAATTTTTTTTACTGAACTTGCCTTTTAAAGATTTGTCTCTTCTCCCTCTCATCTAAAATTCCAAGTTTTCTGAAAGACCCTTTGAGAAACTATCTGATATTTTAATGTAAAGGTTTGTTTTTAAACTTTCCCTTACAAGGTAAGAGAATGGACAGACTAAGTTAATTACACAAAGATCTATGTGTAGTGTTCCCTGAAGATAAATTATACTTAGATACAGTTAGCAAAGCCCTTTGGTGTTTGCTTTCTTCTGTCTATTTCAATTACAACATGGAAAGAAACTTGCCTTTTTTTTTGTTTTTGTTTTTTGAGACAGGATCTTCTTGTAGCCCCAGCTGGAGCTCATTATGTAGACCAGGCTGGCCTCAGTCAGTCTCATAGAGTGTCTTCTGCCTCTGTCTTCTGAGAACTGGATTAAAGGCAGGCACTATCACATCTGACTGTCTCTTACACCTTTAAGATGAGAAAGAATTTATGACTGGCCTTGACCAGAGTTAACTGCCTTGAACTGGATATCATGTGGAACCCTAGTCTGTTCTTGCAGAAGAAATAAAAAAGATAAAACCTCCTCCCTTTGAATCTGTCCCTTGATTGTGTCTAAGGGGTATGGCAGTGGTTTGGAGGCAACAGTTTTCAAGACCTTCAGCTGCAGTTAAGTCTAAATCAGTGATGCCAGTTTTATGGGGCAAGGTGTGCCCTTGATCAGACTTCTGAGGCTATCTCATTTGTGGCAGACAGCAGGAGCACTGTTAATGAACCAAGTGGGCTGCATACCCTGGGACAGGAATGAAGCAGTAGTAATGATCCTTTGGATTTGTCTCCAGGAGCTAATATCCTGGGTTGGGAGCCTCCTTGACTGAAAAGGATCAAATGAGGGTATGGCTCAGAGAACAGAGGCAGCCTAATGTTTGACAATCTTTATTTTTATTTTTAATTATGTGTATTTGTGTGTATGTATGTGTATGTGCCACATGTGGTTCACAGAGGCCAGAAGAGGGCATTGGATCTCTTGGAACTGAGTTACAGGTGGTTGTAAATCATCTTACATGGTTGCTGGGAGTCTAACATGGTCAGGTCCTTTGGAAGACTAACACATGCTATTAACCACCAAGCCACTTCTCTAGCCCCATGTTTGACAATCTTAACATGCTAAGGTGTTCTTTTCTCCTTGGAAACCTTGTGGCCTCAAGCTAGGTCATTTCAGTTTGAGAGAGGCAAGAAAATGAAATGGTCATTTCTTTGCCTGAAAAGCAAGAGATCTCTACTATAGTCTCTCCACAAGCTAAACCAGAATAGCTGTGGATCGAGCACAGGACGAACTGACAAGCATGGGGTGAAAAAGGCAAACGTCCAGGACTGGGAAAATAGCCCAGTAGGTGTTCATGTCTCTGATCTGTAGAATCTAGTGGGAAAGATGAAAAAGCCAAATAGTTCATGTAAGCAGAACGACATGCTATGAATATATATATATTACAATAAAAAACACTGGGACTGTGAAGACAGCTCAGTTGGTAAAGTGCTTGCCATCAAGTGTGAGGACATGAGCTCAACTCCCCAGCACCCACATAAAAAAGCTGAGTGTGGTGGTATATGCTTATAATTCCAGTGCTGAGGAGGCCGGAGATAGGCAGAACCTGGGACTCACTGACCAGCCAGCCTAGACTACTTAGCGAGGTCTGGGTTCCAGTGAGAGACCCTGTCTCAAAAACTACTGAGGTGTCTTCTGGCTGGCTTTGAATCTCAAGCCCACCAGTCAAGGTAGCCCCTGCAGGAACTCCAAAGACATCTCAACTACTTGCTTCTGTTTGTAACCACAACTTTTTACATTTCTAGAGTATCTGCTGTTTTATTATCCTTTGCCATCGACCAAGAGGGACAGTGTGTTGTGATTTGTATATTGGTTAATCGATTAGTTTCATTCTGAATAAAGAACAGGAGGCCCAGCCTAACCTTGGCCTTATGTGTCTTGTGTGTGAAAAATGATATGGGTTGCTTTCCTGGGCCAGGCATTCTTGGAGCTGGGTGGGAGATTCAAAGGCAAAGAACACATTTTCCATTCCTAGAAGAGCTGAGAGTCTGGTGTCAGCTGCAGATATATTTGGGGGAGGCTCCCTCCAAATCCGGCTTCCAACGCACGTCTCACCAGAGCTCCTCAGTATTCTGTACAACAGATAGAGTTCACTGCTTTGCTTGCTCGGCAGTTCTGAATCCCCAAATTTACTTGTATGATTCATGCTCTGAGGTAAAGCAAATGCATGGTGCTCCTGGACTGAGGCTGCTTCTGACTGGACAGCTGGGAAAGCAGGAAGATTACCCCCGCCGCAACACTGCTTGGTGAGAAGTGAATTCCCTCCCTCTCTGCATGTGTGTGTATGCGCGTGGCTGCGGCAGCCAGAGGTCAACGCCGCACATCTTCCTCGGATTGCTCTCTGTGTTGCCTTTTGAGACAAAGTCTCTTAGTAAACACAGAGCTCGTTGATTGCCTAGGCTGGCTGGCCAGCGAGCTCCAAGGATCCAGCTGTCTACCTCACCACCCTCAAGTGCTGGGGTTATGAATAATAAGCCGTGCATGGCTTTGTATGTGGGTAATCTGAACTCAGGCCCTCATGCTTGTTATCAGACTAGCCATCTTGCTAGTCTGAGAAGTGGACTTCTAATAAAGGTTTTTACCTTTTGAGGTGATAGATGATATTGTCATGAGGCTAAAAGAGACCTCAGTCTTATTTAAAAGGGGACATACTGAAGGTTAGAAAGTCAGAAAGCACCACACAACCCAGGTCTTCAGTCAGACATATGCTAATGACTGTATGATCTAATCCTGCAGCTTTGGATGCGTTCCTTAAAGCTCTACATGTGTTTTCCAATAGAATTTTCTCTAAGGATGGAAACTCTCTGTATGGTTCTAGAAAGGAGTCACAGCTATGGCTATTGATCATGGAAAACATGATCAGCAAGACTAAGGAACTGAATGTTTAATCTTATATTCCAATAACTATATGGGGTATTACTACCATCACCAGAGTAAGCAGTACAATCCAAGAACTAGGCTTTCTTTACAATCACCAGTAACGGTGTGCACCGATAGTCACTCGGGAGGCAGAGGCCGGAGGGTTATGCAGTGGAGGGCAGTCTGTGTTGTGACATTTTGTCTCAAACCAACCAATGTTTTCCTTCCTGGATTCAGAAATATCATTTTATACAACATATAAATCCATTAAAAAGTGATAAGGCTCTAAATGCTGTAAAAAAAATCCCTATGCAGTGTTTATAGTAGAGCCATCTACACTGTAGGCATTACAGGTCATCAGTGCCACAGTGACTATGATATCTGATCTCAAATGGGTGACTATCACATGGTGATCTCTAGATAAGCACTATAGCCTGGTGAGACGCACACACACAGGACAAAAGCTCTTGGACGCCTTCTCTTTCAGTTACATGAACCTGGGAAGACCACTTAACCTCTCCGTCTCTGTGTTCTCCTCTGTACAGTGCAGTTGATAATAACCGGATGTACCCTATGGGTTTGCTGTAAGAATTGTGTAATTCATACGAAAGCATTTATCCTGGTGTCTAGCTACATGGCCATCATTCAACAGAAACCTGGCTCGTTGCAGACATGCAGACCTCTGGAAAAGTTGGCTGGCTGTTCCTCAATGTTCAGAGAGCCATTTTGATATAGCCTGTTCTGAGTCAACTGAAGTGTCAACATAATACAAAAGGATGCCATTAATAAAGCCCACAGAACTATTGCTGCCTTCAGCTAAGTAGAATAAACATCATAAATAATTTATTAGGAGAGGTTCCATATGAGCCGCCCATACATCAGTGAATTTTCACGCAGGAAAGGAGAGCTTTAGTTCAATCCTTTCATCCCACAAAGGAGGAATTCAGTCCCATGGAAGCCAAGTTGAACACAGCCTGTTAGGGATGGAGGTGAGCTTGGGCTTCCCGACCCTTTATCCATCCAGACAGTGAAAAGAGAGTGTAATTTAAATCACTTTTAAGGTGCACCTCATTCCTAGGTCCTGATTTTAATGTGTAGATGTAGTTTTCTTATATAGAAGTTGCCTCATAGGTAGTTTTTACCATAACTGTATCTGTGAAATCTGTAAACACATGTCCCCAAATGTTCTCAGACCCATTTTTGCCAGCGTTACCAAGAAAACAAAAGAATCTACACTAACTTTCGCTCTGATTACAACTTAGACCAAGATTAGTAATGGTATATCTAGAGTCCAGGAGGAAAAGTATGGAGGGAACAAGAAGGCGACAACAAAATCATAATAAAAATGTCCTAACCCTAATCAATGAATTCTCCCGCACTGCTAAGGGCAGCAAATGTTAAGTACATTTACTAGAGTATTACAACATGGTGACAACATGGGGCAGCAACATCCGCTCTGAGGGATGTGAGATGGCGATCACAACGAACTGAACAGTGCTCCTCCAGGACCATGCTCACGTAGGTTCTCATAGCATGATTTCACTTGGCACAAGGTAGATTTATTAAGGTAAAGTTGGAGATGATATACTGATCAGAGTCGGCTGTAAACCCAAGGGGAGACTGTTCTCACAGTGAAAGGGAAGAGGGTTGGGGAGATGACTCAGTTGGTAAAGTGTCAGCCATGTGTGCATGAGAACCTAAGTTCGAGTCCCCAGCACCCATGTAAAAAAGATGGGTGTGGTTGTGTATGTCTACAATCTTAGCACTGGAGGGGAGGCACAAGACAAGCAGATTCAGAGCTTTGTGGTCCCAGTCTAGCCTGCTGGTGAATGCTCAGTTGATCGAAAGACCCTATCTCAGAAGACAAGGTGGAGAGCCACAATGGATGACATCTGATACCTACCTGCTCACATACACGCATGGGTACCTGCGTGTACACATGCACAAACAGGTACACACCTATACTTTTCCCTACAGAAAGGGAAGTCACAGGACATGTAGAAGAAGGTGATATGGCCACAGAGGTTGGATTGATGTGTCCACAAGCCAAAGGAGGCTGAGGATTGTAGGCATCACCCAGAATAAAGAGAGTGTAGAGGACGGTGTCTCCCTCCGAACCTCCAGAAGGAAGCATATCTACCATTTCCTTATTTGGACTCCTGATGGTAGACGTATGGATGTGTGCGTGCGTGTGTGTGTGTGTGTGTGTGTGTGTGTGTGTGTGTGTGTGGCTGGTGATGAACCCAAAGCCTTGTAATTACAAGGCAAGTACTCCCGCACTGAGCACACCTCTAAGCTTTGTTTTTGAGACACACTCTAGCTACTTGGCTTAGGCTGTTCTTCAGTTCACTATGCAGCCCAAGGTTGGCTTCAAAAATCACAATCCCCCTGCCTCAACCTCTGTGGTGCTGGGATTATAGGTGTGTGCACCATGTGTGGTGGGACTTCTGAAGTATGAGAGAAGAAATTTCTGTTGCTTTAAGATGGTTTGGGGTGGGTGGTTTACAGCATCATCCTTAGGTTTTTAATGTATGGACTATGATAATACAGTTTGTTTCTAGTTTCACCTGACAAGAGAAAAACAGGCTTCATGATGAATGGTTTGGGGGAAACTTCAGAAAGTAGGAGATCAGAGAACTGGCTGGTGTATCTGCAGGCGTCAGCCTCCCAGGCAGCCCCTAGTGATCTTGACTCCACATTCACACCCCTATGTGTGCCCCTTTGATCCTGAATAGAGGAGATCAGTGTGAACAGGAGGGTGTGGAAATGACAGAATGCGGCTCCCAGGCAAGGTCATAAAAAACCTAAGAACTTTGTTCTCTTGGACTTACTTGATTGGGAGAAACTAGTCACCAGATCAAGAGGAAACTCAGGCAGCATTGTGGAAAAAGCCACAGAACAAAGACCTGGTCCCAGCCCTAACAAGAAGCATCAACTTTCTATGCCTGACCCTGAGATCTTGTGGGGTTCCCCAGTTAGCCATGGCCCTCAGATGACCACCACTCCCACTCACATCCAACTGACTCACCCAGCTAGGAGTCACTGAGCAAGAGCCACTCTCAGTGAGAGGCTGAGTATTCACTGTTTTCTGTGTTTAGGGGAAATCTACTTTGCAGCTTATAGGTGACTCATACAGTCAAAAGTATAAAAGTACAATAATTCCTTGTTTCTTTCCCTAAAGCAGATCTCCACTAAGCCAGCGTTGCCATCTGGCTTTGAACAAAAGTCTCTCTGTATAGTCGTTCTTGACTCCTGTGTTTCCTCTACTCTTTCACAACGAATTCAGCAAGTAGGGTGGGCTTGTCCTCCAAAATCAATCTGATTCATCCCTCATCTCTTCTGTTCTGCTCTTCTGCACCACAGTGAGGCTCTGTCATTTCCCTGGGCTATTGTCATAGCTTCTGTACTGTCTTGGCTCTTCCAGTATTGTCCTTTGAAAGGTATTCCCTTGATTACTAAAATGTAGACCATCATTTACAGTGGGCTCCATAGGTCTGGGATTAGAGCAGTGGTCTACGTCTGGTAATGGGGAAATATCCAAGAAGAGCTTGCACATGTCTACTGAAGGGAGGAGCCAGGAGAGTCAGCTGCCCCTCCCATCCAACCAGTGAGCTGAGCTGTATGTGGGGGAGGGAGTAAGGGGTGAGTGGAAGAAGCTGAGAGGAGTCTAGCTCCTTCACCATCCTGGGCAGTGGGCAGCAGCTCATGGGGTCCCTCTGAAAATGTAGAATTTGCTGTATGGCCTCAACAGGGGAGCTCCCTTGCCCATTGCTCTGTAAGTAAGCCCAAATAAACTCTGGTTTCCCCAAACTAAAGTTTGGCTAAATTATACCTTGATTCGTCATTAGGGGCCTAGAGAGGAGGGTGGGGCTGGATGGGGCTTGCACCTCCCAGAAAGAATTTTAGCAATAGTATATTATCAATCAACTTACTCATTCACTTATTCTGAATTATGTACCTGGGAAGTAGGACCAGGCACATGGTAGGTGTTTTGGAAATATTTATCAAGTGAGTATAATCTTTTCACATGCACACAAAAATATACTGAGCACTGTACCGCTCCTTAGGTAAGGGTTTGGAACAGGGAAAAATCTTCTAGTAAACATTGGCAATGTCTGGAGACATTTCTGCTTGCCTTAAGTAGGGGAAGGTGCTCTTGTTTTCTAGGAGAGGCTGGGCGAGGGCATGCCATACCTAATGAACAGGGTGGCTGTGACATCATGGACTATGTGGTCCACAAGGTTAATAACGGTGAGGTAACCTTCCAAGAAACCAATTCTCACCTGGGAAAGGCCTTGGGGAAGAAAGTCATGCCTAAGGCTGAGGAGGAGAGGCCTTGGGAGGAACTAATCCCCAGGAGATAGTAATCTTGGACTTCTAGAATTAAATGAAAATACATTCTGCTACTTCAGAATCTGGTCTGGGATACTCAGGCTAATACACAGGCTATTTTCACTGGATCATTCATAGGGGAAAAAGCAGACCCTGTAATTACCATATTACCAAGAGCTGAAAGCTCCAGGTAAAGGGTCTTGTAGGGATGCTGAGCAGTGCTGAAGAACATGGCCTTAACCTGCCCCAGCCTTAGAACCTGAGCTGTGTGGTTTCTCTGAAAGGTAGTTGGCTCATTCAAAATGTACTGATTATAATTGTATTGACTCTATAAGGGTTCTAGGATTAAATCAGTTTCACAGAAAGTAGAGAAAACCCAATGCTCTTCCTTTCTTTTATAAGCAAAATTAAATCAGATTAGTGGTATCAAAGTATTTAAATAATAGAAAACATGAAAATTATAGAATTCTGTGTTGATAGGTATAGAAAAGAAATTCTATGTCACAATGAAGCAGATGAATCTGTTTAGTCGGTAAAATATAGGCTAGAGCATGCTGATTTCAACTTTCTCCATGTAATAAAGTCTTAGCATAGTAGTATCATTCAACTGAATTTCATTCTCTCAGTGTTTAAGAGACTTAAGTCTTTTAAGACATCCATAGTCAGTGGATACAGTGCATGCAACGCAAGCATGGACCAGAGTTTGGATCCCCACAACCCACATCAAGGCCAGGCATGCATCATCCTAGTTTCCCAAGAGGCAGAGACAGGGATTCCTGTAGTGTGCTGGCCAGAGACAAAGTGAGAGACAAGATGAGTGAGATGGCTAGCTAGAATGGGTAGACTTGGTGAGCTGCAGGTTCAGCAAGAGATTCTGCCTCTTATAAATAAAGAGGAAATGATCAAGGAAGACATCTAATGTCACTTTCGGACCTCCAAATGCATGTGCACACCTGCACACATATGTGCCCACACATATGCAAATACCCATATACACATGCATGCATATCAGGTACCCTCCAATATCACTTGTAAACAGTGGTCTCCATGGCATGCTGGATGCCACTGCACAGATAAGAAAAGGAGTGTGCAATCTTCCAATCTCACAAGTCCCAAACTCTGCTGAGCTCTGGCCTGGCTGGGGTCTGTTGGAGGCCACAGGTCAGAGAATAGCCAGCTTAGCCTGATTCCATCCCAGAGAAAAACAGCCCTGGGAAAAATCCTCCCTGCATGCCCTTCTCTCTTAGTGCTAGACTCTTGGCCAAGGGCTAGCCAGGATCTTGTCAATTGCAAAGCTCAAGTAAACAACTTGACCTTTAAGCTAGCCCAACCACAACTTCCTTTTTCCTGTTTACAGTTGTGTGTCATCAATAGAGAAACCTCCTGTAAAGCCCCGCCCTCAGGGTATATAAGGCTTGCTGCCTCTGAATAAAGTCAGTGTGTCATTCTCCTTTCCTCCTACCTAGTGTGTGTCTCTCTCTCTGTCTGTCTCTCTCTCTGTGTCTGTGTGTGTATACTTTTCTCTTCAACCTCGATGTCCCTCGCAGAGACTCAGACCCAGGGCCGTGCAGGCGCAGCATTTGGAGGTTCCACCGAGATCTGAAAGTTAGGGGCTCACGGACGAGGTCACTCCAGGAGACCGACAGGGACACCTCTTGGTAAGGAGTGTATTGGTAAAAATGGGCAATTAGCCGGGTAAAGTGTAGCTGCAGCATCAACTTAAAAGGCTCCTAGAGGAGCAGGGAACAGAAAAGTTAAGACCAGAACTTTTGATAAAGTTTTAGATTCTTCATTTATGTGTACTCTTTCTGATTTTTGATGTAGGCATTCAGAGCTTTAAATTTCCCTCTTAGGACTTCTTTTAAAGTGTCCCAG
Source organism: Eospalax fontanierii (assembly GCA_035773235.1). Lineage (NCBI taxonomy): Eukaryota > Metazoa > Chordata > Mammalia > Rodentia > Spalacidae > Eospalax > Eospalax fontanierii. The sequence continues at coordinate 62,751,582 of CM069540.1, read as the reverse complement.
AAGTTTTGTTGTGTTGTCAAGGAAACTCTTTCTTTCTTAAATTCTCCCTTGACTCGTTCATCATTCAGGATTGTGTTGTTTAGTCTCCGTGGGTTCGTGAAATTAATAAGGATTCTTTCAGTGTTGATTTTAAGTGTTATTGCATTGAGGTCTAAGAGAATGCAGGGAATTTCAGTATTTTTGAATGTGATGAGGTTTATTTTGTGCCCCTGTATGTGGTCAGCTTTGGAGAAAGATCCGACAGTGCTGAACAGAATGTGTACTCTTGGGTATTTGGATAGGATATTCAGTAGATGTCTGTTAGGTTCATTTTAAGTAAGATGTCTCTCTGTTTATTCCCTTTCCTGTTGAACTGGCTAATGGAGCTTAAACATATGGTAGGATTTTGCAGTGAATTTATCTGGGTCTCAGCTTTTATCATTCCGGAGGTTTTTGTTTTATTGTTTCTATTTCTTTATATGTTATGGGTTGTCAGGAACGATTTTTTTTGTTGTTTTGAGGTGAAACATTCCCACCTGCAGGGAAGCTCATTAAGCTCAGGAAGTAAACAAGTCAAGAGCTTCAGGAAGTCCCTGGAATTGACCAGGTTCACTAATTTGGCTTCTTGCCTGAATTCCTGTGCTCTGGATAGGGAAAATACATTGAGCAAAATAAAGTTGGGGCCTTGGTATTTCAGAGTCAACCTAGATTGGGCTCTCTGCCCCCTGTGGAGAGGAGGGTCCTTTAAAAGGAGGAGCATTTTTAAATAGTTTGCAAGTTGTAATGATGTAGATAAGTATAAAGTATATGTAATAAGCAATTAGCCTATAAATAGTGATATTGTAGCATGTATTAGTTTGTAAGTTTTAATGATGTAGACCCATAAGTTTATAAGTATAATTTTATATATTAGATAAATAATTAAATTATATTCATAAGTATAAGAAGCACGTGCTAAGTAATTAAGTCTTAAAAGTTTAGTAGTTTTTAAGTTGTAATAATTTAAGCCCATAGTTTTATAAGTGTAAAGTATATGTAATAGGCAGTTAGCTTATAAGTAGGGATATTGTAAACCCATAGTATAATAAGTTGTGATCCTTTTTTTTTTCTCTCATTTCCTTCCTTTTCTTATTTGTTCTTTACTTAATGTGGTGACCTAATGAAAAGATCTTTCCTAGCATTGGTAGCAAGTAGCAAAAAGTTAGTTCCCTAAAGTAAAAAATTAAAAAATAAAAGTAAATGAAAAAAAAATAAATAAATACTTCAGGGTTATTATGATGTTCATGGACCAAGCAAGGTCCCAGTGGATACTGTAAGTTTGTGGAGTTTAATTAGGAATAGTTTAGATCTTAGACATGAGACAAACAAACAAACAAACAAAAAAATGCAAATAGGATCTGGGATTGAACCTCAAGTGAAGGAGGAAAGTAAAGCTAAGCCTTCAGATCCACTGGAGGAGCCAGCTTTTGTGGAACCTAAAATCAAATAGTTATTCAAGAGTCTTTAGATCCCAAAGAAAAAGAGGAGAGAGAGAAGGAAGCTGTTAGATATCTGAGAGAGGAGGATTTTCCACCATTTATTGCCTGGTAAAGCCCGAGGCTGAGCTGAAGAAAGAATATTTAGAAGAAATGTGGCATTCATAGGTTGTAGTTGAATATTTATTTTTACAAATGCATCCTCCTACAGCAGCTCGTGGTCAAGGAGGCTAAAGCCTAAAACATCAAAGGACCATGGTCGCAGGTTTTTTTTTATTTATCAGTTACTCTGGGTTTTTTGGTTACTTATTTACCAGGTAAATCATGTAAATTCCACCAGTTTCACACCCTGCCCTAGGGTGCCTTGCTTTCTGAAGCAATTCAGCCCTTTTTACAACTTCCAGTTGACTACACTGAGGAAATAGCTCAATGATAGCATGCTTACCTGGGGTATACAAAGTTGCAAGTTTGATTCTTGCCTCCAAACTCTAAGCTTACATTTAAATAATAAAAGCACAACTGGTCTTTTCCCAGTCAAACTGTTGTGCACCTGTTAATTTCTATGCTATGGTATTTTGCTACACAGCAAAAGTAATAACAAAATTAAAACAGTTGTTTTCATCCCTGCTAAGTAATTGCTGAACTCAACAGCTCTTCTGTCCCATGTAAACCACTGAGTGTAAAAGAGATAAATCTTTGTGTGTAAATTTTTGATAACACTGAGAGATTGACTCTGGAGCTGGATTGGCCATCTAGCTTCAGACCCAATCCCACTTCAAAATGTTCTTCAAAACCTGTTGTGGGATAAGGCTGGCCACCTTATCCTATAACAAATAAAAGAAAGAACAATACAGCCTCAGTGCAAGGACATTGTGCTGTTGATGAATAACTAAGGGATAGACTAATTTCAACAGGTTATCATTCATCTTCCTCGTATACTTAAGGTAGCGCTGGCTGCCGCTTTAAATGTTATTCTAACTAGAGCTAAGCATTTTAAGTTTTGTAAACAGGAGAGTCATATACCATACAATATAAAATATGTAACTGAAGGCCTCCAGGAGATCATGATAATTTGAGAATCTCCTGGGCCACAGGCATTTAATCACATGTCCTAATCTTACTGCAATTTGTTTTTGTTTGGGTTTTCATTTTAAATTCTTGATGAGATCATAAAAAAGCAAGAACTCCTTTCACAGGGCCTTTATAACTAGGTTAATACATTTCTATGTCAAATTAAAAGGAGACAATGTCAACATTTTAATATCATTTTGGTATGTTTCTAATGAAAAGTATTTAAAATTTTAACTTTTAGTATGGTGTTTACTAGTTTAGAAAATTACTCTTTTTACATTGTCTTATGCATTTACTGGGTTTTTACAGAAAACTATTTTAAATTCTGATATTTGTTTATATAACATCTTTATCTATTTTTAAAGGAAATTATTTCCAATACTTTGCCACATTAGGCTTGCCCCAAAAAGTAAAAACCTCACAACCCACAGGGACAAGCTATCATGGAACACAATTATAAAAACAAAAAGGGGGAATAGAGAGTCTGTGATCCCACATTCAGCTCCAACTAGCATTGTTTAAAATCTTCAAAAATCCAAAATGAAACCTAAATTTGTCAAACATTCGAGTAAACAAAAATAGCGACCAAAAGTACATGGCTCTATGTTCCCTATGGATGAGCCACAGCCTTTGTTGGATCCTGGCAAAAAATTTTAAAATATTACAAGACCAGAGACCAAATACAACTAGAAAAAGAAAAAAATTTAACCCTTTAGCCCAGGAGGAAGAACTCCCTGAGGCCTATTATCTCCTTTCACAGGTTACCATGACTGCCAAAGACCTACTATGGATAATGATGGAGTTCAACCTGGAATTGGACAGGACAAATCTCCAACACCCACCAACAGACTGCGGTCCAACAGAGTCAAGTCCAGCACCACCTCACAGATAGCCAGCCAGACAACCGCCTTCACAGCACCGGACACTTGGTGGCCTGACCTGCTTGGCCAAAGGGAACTGCAACATTGATGGCTGGATAGAGAGGGGGAGTGGGACAGAATGCCTAAACCCCCCGGGGACTAAAGTAATTTACAAAAACAGGCTTAACTCCATGTATCAATGCAAACCTTTTTCAGGGAAAAAATAATTTGTTACTATGTGTTAAAAAATAATTGTAACCTGTGTTACTAATAGTACTGCCAGAGTTAACCTATGCTTCAAAACAGTAAATGGCAGTTAGTTATGTTTAACAATCTTATGGGGTTTAACAAGGCCTTCACTGTACCAACAGGTTGGTTTTTCTCTCACCCTTGGCTTTCCTCACTTCTGCCCTCCATCCTGGGCCCTTTGATTAGCTTCTAACCTGTAATTAGTTTTGGCCCATGGCTGTTTAAAAAACTTAAAAATTTCATAAAAAGCCAGGTTGACAAAGCCACGGCTCGTCCCATTCAAGTACATTATCACTACTTGGCACTTGAGGATCAAAAATCGTCAGGTGAGTGGCCTGTGCGGCCCCCTCTCCTGAATGGGCCAAGCCTTGCCCGCGGCTCAGACTCTGCCTCTGACAATCCCATGGGTGTTAGACAAAGTACTGCAAAGAGAAGAAGGCACAATCATGCCTTAGCGGGTTCTCTCTTGAGGGCAAGCTTAATCGCATGGAGGTTCACGTCTTAAAAACCCTCCCCCTCACAAAAGACATGCACATGTACATATGAGGGATTGAGCCAATACCCTTCCCATGGTGAATAGCCAAGGTAATAGTTCTCTCTCTACCTGGTCTTTCTAAAATAAAATAAAAGGGAGGAGATGTTGGAGGCCACAGGTCAGAGAATAGCCAGCTTAGCCTGATTCCATTCCAGAGAAAAACAGCCCTGGGAAAAATCCTCCCTGCATGCCCTTCTCTCTTAGTGCTAGACTCTTGACCAAGGGCTAGCCAGGATCTTGTCAATTGCAAAGCTCAAGTAAACAACTTGACCTTTAAGCTAGCCCAACCACAACTTCCTTTTTCCTGTTTACAGCTGTGTGTCATCAATAGAGAAACCTCCTGTAAAGCCCCGCCCTCAGGGTATATAAGGCTTGCTGCCTCTGAATAAAGTCAGTGTGTCATTCTCCTTTCCTTCTACCTAGTGTGTGTCTCTCTCTCTGTCTGTCTCTCTCTCTGTGTCTGTGTGTGTATACTTTTCTCTTCAACCTCGATGTCCCTCGCAGAGACTCGGACCCAGGGCCGTGCAGGCGTGGCAGGATCTGTGCTGCAGGATGACTTTACAAGAGGAACTTTCTAGAACAATCTTCATTTTTCCTTCTGTATTAGTTCTGTATGTGTAGTTTTCTGGATACATGCTTGTATCTCCGTTCTGGCCATGCTTTCATGGACTGTAGCTCCTGAGGCCTCACTCTCTCTTCTGCCTGACTGTCCAGCAGTGAGCTAAGCCTTTTGTCTGACTTGTAGTTACTAGGTCTTAGGGACACAGAATCATTAAATTGTCTTTGTCTGCTGGGAAAGGTAACCACATGATCTTGGCACATCTCCCCTATAGAAATTTCTTTAAAAATATTAAAAGTTTAAAAAAAAATCTTTTAAAAAAATTAAAATTTTAAATATAAAAGTTATTTTTTTAAGATTTAAAAAGATACAGAAATTTTAAAATAGAAACAATAAAAGTGGAGGCTGGAGAGATGGGTTAGTCAGTAAAGTGCTTACTATATGGACACGAAAACATGAGTTTCAATCCCCAATATCCACATAAAAGCCAGGCACAGAGGCACATGTCTGTAATCCCAGTGCTAGTGGCTATGTATGCAGATTGCTGGCCAGTCAGCCCAGCCCGATTAGTAAACCCCAGGTTCAGTGAATGTCCCTCTGCAATGGAGAATGCTTGAAAAAGATACCTGAAGTTGACCAGTTTACCTCTGGCCTACACACAGACACACACACACACACACACACACACACACACACACACACACACACAGAGGCTTCCTACTGAGCTTCTCTGAGGAGGTTCTAGGTGAGTGGTGATACTTGTTACCTGGAGGAACGTGTGGGCCCATAATCGCGATCTGACCTTCAGGACTGCACTTTCCCCTCCTTCTAGTCGTCCCACCGTACAAGAGATTTGCAGACACTCAATATTTGTACAGTTCTGCAAAATACAACAGCAGAGGCAGAACATTAGTGTTTTTAATGGTGGTAAAGAATCAGCCCTGAATTCGGTTTATTTATATTTTATTTCCTCAGAAGTCATTGTCTTACCTGCCAATGTAATTTACCCTATTTAATTCAGAGCAAGAACAGATTCATTAAGCGATGGAGGCAAAGAGCAGTTAGCAGTGGTGAAGCATCATGTTCTGGATTGAAAGAGAGATAAGATGGATCATAAGACGCAGAGAGAAGACGTGCTCATTTCTGAGGACGCCGTATTCCTGTGGCGTCAGTGAGTTGTTCATTTCCATTTTCTCAGAACTCAGGAAGATGTTTCTTAGAGATGCCTGATAGACTGGAAAATCTGGAAAGAATCACAGAGGAAGTCTCGAGTCCATGTCAACTCAGTTATCGACCCATGGACAGCACTCTATCCAAATTACTCCCTGATGGTAAAGCAGCTTCCTTCACGAGTTCCATTTGTTAGACTGTTTTTATATCAGTTCTTGGTATTGTCCAGCTGGTGGAAAGTATGACGACATTCTACCAATCAAAATATATCTTCCCATTGGATCCCAGTGTCCAGAGGCTTGTGTTTGTACACTTGGTCTCCAGCAGATGGCGCTGTGTAGGGATGGCGTTAGAGCCTTTAGGAGACTTCGTCAGAGGAAGGAGGTCACTAGGGACAGGATTTCAAGATTGTACCTGCTTATGGTTCCCACTGGCATTTTTTTTTTTTTTTGGCATGAAATAGACTTCGATAAAATTGACTAAGAAAATACATTTCAGCCAGGCATGATTGCCCATATGTGTAATCTCAGAACTCAAGAGGCTGAGGCAAGAGGATTTAGGCTTGTCTAGGATACACAGCTTTATCTTAGAAAGACGAGAGAGAAAAGGAAGGAAAAGAGAGACAGAGACAAGGCATTTAAGAATCATGCATGAATTACCATGTGCTAGTTAGGCTAGTACGTGGGAGGCTTAGGCAGAAGAAGCACAAGTTGGAGGCCAGCCTGTGAGTCTGAGCCACAGAGGGAATCTTATTTTTAAAGTGCCCTTCCTCCAAATATGTTTTATAAAATGCATTTTGCAGTGACTTGTGGGTTTCCTGGTAATGTTACTTCCTACACACATAAACACTCATTGATCTAGATTTCCATACAGAATAGCACTTTGGAGGTGGAGACAGGAAGATTAGGAGTTCAAAGCCAGAGTTTGAGACCAGCCTAGGCCATGACACCCTATCTTTAAAACATAGAAGGAAATGCATATGGAAATGTCTAAATATGTAATACTTCCTTTCTTCAAAATAATGCCGTGTCTGCAATTTTATGTCCTGGTCTGCTGCAGTAGGAGGCGTTGTTGCTGCACACAGGCCATCATAGACAGACCCACTCCCAGCACCTCGCCCTCCTCCATGACAAGCTGAACCCCTGTGAAATGGTGAGTGACCTTTCCTCAAGTTGTTTCTGTCAAGTATTTTGATCACAGTGATGGCAAAAGTGACTAATATGCCAAGTATGTGAATAAATGGAATCTTCACAATCTGCGTCCCATGTGCAGTGTGCAGAATGCTTCGTTTACTGTATTGGCAATATGATCAAGACACATTCCTGAATGAGCAGCCGATACAGAAGTGGACAGGGGCTGAAGATGGAATCCTGAGGTACAGGGCATTTAAGGATGGGAAGAATAGAGGATCATAAACAACCCCAATGTGGGGTGGCCAAAAGGTAGGAGTACAGCCTGGGGAAAGAGGACATCTGGGGAAAGCCAAGGGTTGCATGGACTCAGGAAGTGAACGGTGTGTCAGACGCAGAAGAGAACTTAAGAAAAACAAGCGTGTTCTAAGCTGGAAAACAGAACAGGGACAGAAGTTTGGAGAGAAAGTGTGTGTGTGTGTGTGTGGGGGGGTCATCCTGATGAAAGTTGCAGGCACCTGAGGGGAGGGAGGCAAAGGTAATCTTAGGTGGGGGAAATAAATTTCCATGTTGGAGATGTACAGTTTTTAAATGCAAATTGGAAATTATGATCCTAAAACAGGATGCTGGCATTTTGCACTTTCAAATTCCTAATCAGAAATGTGATTCAGTAGGCTGTTTTTAACCAAACAAAAACTGTAGGAGGTCTTATTTAATTTTTGATTTTAGAATAAACTTTGCATAATCACTTTCTAGGCAGAGTGGTCTTGACTCAAGGACACACAAATGCATCCTTAGGAGTGTTTGACCAATAAGAGAAAAAGAGTACAAAACATGACTTAATAGTCACATATCAAAATCAAGGATTATTTTGGCTATAGTTTGCAAGTGAGAAAGTCTCTGTGATATTTAGAAGTTGAAAATTGTGTTAAAAATGTTTAAGAAGTAGCCAAAGAGGGGAACACGGGACCCCGTAACACACATGGGAACACGGGACCCCGTAACACACATGGGAAACACGGGACCCTGTAACACACATGGGAACACGGGACCCTGTAACACACATGCGTGCAGCTCCTAAAAGATCCTCATTTATCGATCTCTACTGCCTTTGTATACTCCAGAGTTATGTAAACAAATAGAAAATTACAAGAGACATTTGAATTTTCTTTTTGTAAGTGGTGAGTTCTGAAGGAATGTCGGCGTCGGTCTCCCAGTGGGTTCTTCCCTTTTCACTACGCACAATATAATTCCATAAATACCAGGTTTTCTTAATGATAACATACAGTTTCATAACATACTAATTCATCCTAAAAAGGGCAGCATGTGGATTGTCTACACTTACATTTTCAAAGCCTTTATAGGATCCTTAAATATGTTATAGGCAATTGTAAACACTTGAAATGCAAGACAAAAAGTTACCATAATCAGTAGATTATGGTTCAAGGTCTTTCAGAATTTTACATATTTTTTCACTGCCTTTAAAAAGGTAATTAATTCAGCAGAGTGTGGTGGCTCTTGTGCCTTTATTCCCAGCAGTAGGGGTCAGAAGCAGGCAGATCTCTGTAAGATTGAGTTCAGTCTGGTCTATATAGTGAGTTCCAGCCCAGCTGGGACTACAGGGAGATCTTATTTCAAAAACAAACAAAACAAAACACCCCTCCCGGCAATTAATTAATCCAAGGTCAATATAGGACTGTAGGAACAGAAGAGAAGTCAGTCTAGAACTTTACCAGGGTACCAATTCTGCATTTTCTGTTCCAGATCTTCCTCAAAACTCACATGCCTCTTTCCTGTGTCTGCTGATGACTGAGACTGTGTACCCTGGGTGAGCTGAGTCTGCAGGCGGGCTACTCAGCTAGGTGTTCAAACCTTGTGCCCAAGCCTATGCATTACAAACCAGAACTGGTGTGTGTGTGTGTGTGTGTGTGTGTGTCTGTGTGTGTCTGTGTGTGTCAATCTGTGTGTGTGTGTGTGTGTGTGTGTGTTTTCCTTGCTAGTGCATCTGTTGAAGAACAAACAACTTAACGGTCACACTTGGCTGCCCAGATGTAGCTCATGCACCTGTCTTTCCTGAGTCTAGCCTCTTTTATTAGAACCTCTCTCTCTCTCTCTGGTCTTCTCAACACACACACACACACACACACACACACATAGACACAGGCAGACACACAGACACACACAGACACACACACGTCTGATTTGTTTAATTTGCTTGCGTGGATGGGACTCTTATTTATTCTTAGTGAATTCTCCGTGTCCGTTAGGAAGCAATTGTTGATGTGTGCTTGCACATCAATCTCCATTTCATCATCTGGAAATTCTAACTTTTGCATTTTCAGTTTTGTAAATTGAACTTTGTGATGGTTAATCTTCATTGTCAAATTGACTCAATTCACAATCCTCTAGATTGCCGAGGCACACCAGGGGAGTGTCTGTGCAGACACTTCCGGAGAGGGAGAGGGAGTGGAGGACCGCCCTGAAGTGAGTGGCACCATCCCATGGGCTGGGGTCCCAGACTGAATAAAACGGGGAAAAGAAGAAACGGCCTGCTCACTGGCATTTTCCTTTCTCTGCTTCTAGGTCAGCCATAGAATGAACAGTTCTTCACCACATATTCCTGCAGCCAGGATGTTCTGCCCCAGCACATGGGGCCAAGAGACCATCTGATGAACCAAACCACTGAAGCTGTGAATCAAAATCTCTCTCTCCTCCCTTAAGCTGTTGTATGTTGTACTTGGTCACAAAGCTACTTCTCTTTCAATTGCATAGATGCTAAAACAGATTTAATTCCTGAGCAGATTTGCTCCCTTTAGTTTCCTCCGACTATGTCACTTTTAAGACAGGGTGGGAGAATGAGATTCCCCAAGGCATTGCTATAGCGGCCATTGTATTTTGATTCAGTGGATGGGGTGGCTCCTGAATTTAGTTACTTCTCACACTATCTTTTAAACTACTTGAAGTAGATTTGTTTAGAATAGAGTTGAGAATTAAGGGGACAAGGGGTCAGAGAGGAGGAAGAAGAGCAGGTACAAAGGTGCACGAAGGACATTTTGAAGGTGGCTCCAACAGTTATCACTAGTGGCCCTGATAAACTCGTACATGGAATCATTTGTTCACACGGCCACCCGGCACCTGATCTAGGCATTGTGTTACACTCAGGAGAAGCAAGGCTGTTGGGTTTTTGACACTGTGGGCAGGTGAGAAGCATCTCTGAGCATCAGAGCACTGCCCAGGGGATCCTAGGAGTCATTCTGCATTTCTGAGATAACGTGGCCTAGAGAGGAGCAACAACATGGTTTGGAGGTTTCATGGCTCCCCACCTGGACAGGGCAGTGACTTTGCTCCTGAAGAAATAGCTATAGAGCTCCCCTTGACTTTGGGATCCCCCTTATTATTTTCTTGGTTTGAAGCTTCCTGCCAAAGTCTCTCTCTCTTCTGCTTGCCTTTTTGGATTGGCAATGGTTAGCTTGGGGTTGTGCTTTCATTTTGGCATTTTTACAAGATAATGTATGTCAAGTTGAACTTCTTCAGTACAACCGTGGGGCCAAAACATCTGCTTAGCCCATCCAGCCCCTATCTGAGGAAAGAGTGTCCTTGGCCTGTTTCCGTTCCAAGTCCCTGGGTGTGTTCGCTGGTTTGCAAGGAGGATGATGGGGTTTCTGGTGACGTCTGGCTACTTCTGTAGAGCTGGAGAAGGTAGTTGTGCCTTCCTACTCCTGGGTGAGCTGGTGTGGGAAACCCTAAAGAACTGAATGTTGACACATACTTTGTGCTTTTGCTGAATGGTTAGGGAAGCGGGTGAGCACTCCTGAAGAGGTCACGCTCTGGACCAGCACCGAGGTAAGTGGGGGACTTGCATAAAAATGTCGACTCATGCTCATAGCTCTGAAAAGTCCTGACTAAGTTCAGGCTAGACCCACACAGCCCCTTAATGCCAAAACTCTCAGGGGGTCAGCTCAGAAAACCTGAGCACACTATTTTTTTAAATAAGCAGATTTTATTTGACATTGACTAACACAAGGACTATAATGTGATAGTTATTAACAAACAGAATGCTTACTTTCTTCTCATCCTTTTGTTATTAGTATTTTTAAACTAATGCATATTCTTTGTATATATTAATGGGTTTCTCTGTATTTTCATACATCTAGCTGTCGTGCTTTGACGGTATCTGCCCTACCTGCCTCCCTCTCTTGCTGACCTCTGTCACCATTCTCCTGCCTGGCCCCTTACCTTTTCCTAATAGTCCATTATTTTACTTTCAGGTCTTTTTTTTTTTTTTTTTTTTTTTTTTGAGGTAGGGTTTCGTGTAGCCTAAGCTGACTTGATGCTTGCTATGCATATCAAAGATGACCTTGAACTCCTGATCTTCCTCTGTCTACCTGCCATGAGCTGGGATTATAACTGTGTGCTATCATGCCTGTTTTATTTAAAAAATTTATTTCCACATCCTTTCTGCATCTGGCTTATTTGCTTAATACAATGTCCTACAGTTCTATTCATTTTCCTGCAAGTGACATGATTTCTTTCTTCTTCAAGGTGGTGTAATGTTCCATTGTATATGTGCATTACGTTTCCTTTATCTATTTGTATCTTGAGCAACACCTGGAATGCTCACATAACTTGGTCATTGTGAGCAGTGCTTGTGAACAGCGAGCAGGCGCGGAGGTTCAGGTGTCTGCTCTGCAGGCTGACTTTCCCTTCCTGGAACACACCATTCTTGCCTCTTCTGAGCAAACTAAACCCCATGAGATTTCAGACACTGAAAGGACTCACTGGATGACAGGGCCCTCTGCATTCATTAAACTGTCTAGCTCAGTGCTTATGGTTGGGCAATGAACTGAATCTTTATGCTTTTAAATAGATTTCTAATATTAACTAACAAAGTAACTGGATACATTATGACATTATCAGATATGTATATTATTACACCCACTCAAAATCATCCCATCTTGTACCTTTATGTTTTTTGAATGGATTCACAGTCACACTTTATATTTTTTTCATCTGTTTCTCTGAAGTGGCCTCTTTGACAGATTTAGAAGAGTACAATGGTTATATTACAAAAGCCCCTTAATCTTAAAAAACAGTCACTTTCATTTTTCATAATACATATTGTAAAAATTGTTAGATGTATCTGAGCATTAGAGGAGACTGCAAATAAGACTTGAAGTTAAAACCATCTGGATCCAGCAATTCTGTCTAACCCAATATTTTCCTTTGTCTTATGTATGAGAAACAACTCACTAGTATTTTTGCAGGGCTCTGTCTATGGGGCTGGACCACATGCACATCGCGCTTCCTGACAAGATGAGGAATGGTGGAGTTGCGCAGAAAGGCACTGAGCTCTGGGGTATCCTCTGGGGAGGCAGCGAGCTGCAGAGGGAAAGGAGGAGAGATCACACATGGCTGCATTCCCATTTGTTACCTTTTCATTCACCTGGAACTCTGGGAAACTGAATCGGAGTGACACAAGAGTTCATATACGTCAGAAAAAACCGGTGGCATGTTGGACAGCAAAATGACCTAGAACTGACAGGGAGCCAGCCTTTCTTGTTCTAGGATTCTCCAGTTACAGGAGTCCATGAAGCATGGGCACACATCCTTAGGAAGTTTATCTTGTAAGATACGATTTCAAGCAGAAGTAGCTTCCCTGTGAGGGTCGACATTGTGAAGCTCACTTCCTAGGCACAAATTATTCTTGGCATTTTTGTCTCACAATGAAGTAGGGCGGCTCCGTGGAAAGATGGATCCCGAGGCAGCAGAAATGGCAGGAAGTAGCCTGATACCATCAACCACTTAACGTCTTCATGACTGTGTCCCCCGTGCCTGTGCTCACGAGACACAGGAAGGAGGGAGAACCGTTCTAAGGAAAATGAGTTTCTCGAGACATGCTCCATGTACACCCACTGCAGCTGAGCTTGCTTTCCACACCTGGTATGTTTTGCAATCATTCTAGAACTGGCAGTTTCATCTCAGGCTCCCTGTGAGCACGACTGATGGCTGAAAACATATTTTGAGTGTTTAAATAAACCACATACAACATCCTATTTATTATTATTCTAAGTGTGCTTGGCCTGCAGTCACATGCGGTGGCAGAGAACTATACAGAGTCCAGCACTATGAATGTATGCCTTAGGAGGCAGAGACAGGCAGATCTCTGTGTTTGAGGCAAGCCTGGTCTACACAGGGAGCTCCAGGTCAGCAGAGCTACATAATGAGAACCTATTTCAAAGAAAAGTAAAATAAAATAAAATAAAAATAATTGTAAGCTCACCATTATGAGACTGGGCTTATTTTGTACTTGGTTGTACAGCAGTTCTCGCATGTGAACTTTGTAGATGACAATGTTGTGTTTCAATGTAAAAAAGTCGGACACACCTATGACCAGCTGAACAGAGAGACCTCCCCCTGTTTACACCCTGGAAGTCCAGTCTTCTTTCATCTGGTGTGTCTCTGAGTGATGGGAGTAGTATTAGTACACTCATCTCTGCAATGAAAAAGGGAATTCCTGCATCACAGTTGTGGGTGTACCACATAAGACACAGTAATGATGCTCAGTATATCATAAGGGCCCAGAGGGATCGAAGGGCTAGATGGGGTGTGCCACCCGGACTCAGCACGACGTGGGTCTCTACACGCTGCTATTTATCTCTGCTGGCTTGCCCACATTCATCGCAACAAGAGCCCCTTGAATTAGGCTCTCCAGCATTCTAAGTGTTTTCCACTCCTGAGCTGCAACAGGCTAGTGCTCTGAGCCTGATTCATGTGGCATATGTGTTCTGTGTGCCCATCAACGCCCATTAGGTTGAACCATAACTTCTACTCACTGGGATGAATGAGAAACAAGGTGAGAAGCGTCGTCACAAATTAACTCCTAGAAAATACCAGAAAACAGGCAGAGAAGGGAGCTCTAACAGGGAAAACTCAGGTTAGGAGATCCGCTGGAAAGGTTATCCAGGGAAGGAGCTTTGTTGAAGCCCAAGAGAAAGGAAATTGCAAGAATCAGGTCCTACAGGTGCCATATAGACCCTGAAGAGGGGGAAAAGATGACCAGATGAGGGACAGAAGCATTGACTGGGTCAGTCACCTAAACATTTGTGAATATCCTTTCTGTCGGAGGTTCGATAGGTGAAAATCAAATTGCCGTAGCTCAAGGCAGAAAGGGGTTGGATAGGGGGATACCAGATCAAGTCCTTCTACTATTCCCATGTAAAGCAGCCTCTGCCCGACCTACACACAGTCTCCACAGATGGTTTCAGGAACCTAGGGAAGCATAGTGAGCCCCTGGCCCCCACAAACCAAGCCACCAGAGAAGCAAGAGAACAAGCAAAAAGCAGGTCCCTGTGGCCTAGAGTTAGAATGAACCTTAAGTGGGAGGGCAAGAAGCCCAGTCTTGAAGAGGATTCAGGTCAAGTTTTCGTTTCTGTTTATTTTAATGAGGGGGGAAACAAGAAGTTTATATGATCCTTAGAGAGAGTAGAAGAGGTTGAAGACACCGGAGGCAGGGGGGCATTGGATACAGAAAAGTTAAACCTGGAGCTGTGGGAAGACAGGTTTAGAAGGATTAGAAGTGTGTGTGGAGGGCTGTGTCTTCATTGAAGACTTCCGTTTTAAGGTCCCTGTCAGTAGTAATAATGTGAACAAAAGAACAGGAAACACAAAGAGAGTAGTGAAGGTCTGGAGAAGCCAGTGAGGAGAGGGAAGACAGAGATTCCCTGTGACGAGAGTGGCCTGTGACCAGATCCAGCTAGCAGGACACAATGCTACCATCAGATAAGGGAGAAGCAAGACTGCGGACCTGTTTCTGGCTAGGATTTTCAGGGCAGGGGCATGGAAGGACACTGCAGAAGGGAGACTGCACACACTCAAACAGATGCGCAGGTGGCTCATCCTGGGTGCTAGGCGTGGCTGCAAAGAAAATCAGGCTCTAGCAGTGTTGAGAGTGAGATGGGCTAACTGCTTCAGAGAAAAAGAGACCCAGTGAGGACAGGAAGTGGAGAACATTATAAAAAGAGAAATTATTGAAGAGTTATGTTATGTTGAAGAGTTATATTATGTTGAGCTGATTTTGACAGAAGCAGAGTATATAGACAACATGTTCAAGACCACGACCAAAGCCCTAGGATGGTGAGGTACATGGATGGTAAACTCAGACAGGTCAGCCCCAGGGATACTGGAATATTCCAGGACAATGTCAGAGTCTGTCCTTACAAGGAGGCCAAACCAAGGAATTGTTCACAGATGTTTAGTGATGGAGGATCTGATAGAAAAGTATTTATAGTCTGAGAATTAAAAATTGGGCTTAGACAATTAAGAATTGAGTAAATTCCTAATTTCTCATATGTTTTCTATTACATATGCTGTATGTGTCTGCCACTGTGGCTTTCAGATTTCTTTCTTCCCTTTACTTGAGACACGGTCTCATTATGTAGCCCAGGCTAGTCTTAAACTTGCAATTCCCCTACCTAGCTCTAGAAGTTAGCTAAAGTACAGAGTAGTAGTGGAAAGAACTCCGTGTGTGTGTGCATGTGTGTGTGTGTGTACAAGTTTGCATATGTACAGATTCATATATATGTGCAATGCACATTCACACATATCTGGAGGCAGGAGGACACCCTCAACTGATGTTCCTCAGGTGCCCTCTACTTTGTTTTGTTTGAGACAAGTTCCTTGCACTGGCCAGGAACTTTCCATGTAGGTTAGGCTGGTTGGCCAGTGAGTCCCAGGAATCTGCCTAAATCTGCCTCCCTAGTGCTGGGGATTACAAATACGTACCGCTATACTGGAAGTTTTCTTAACATAGGTTTTTGGGATTGAACCCAGGTTCCTATATTTGCAAGACAAGTACTGTATTAACTGAGCCATCTCTCCAGTCTCTAGGTCATGATTCTTTAATCCCAGGCTACCATCTATGGTTAGTATCAGTATTAGTAAAACAATGGCCCAAAGACAAGAACTCTGTGTGGGTTTCATCAGACGCAGCGTATGTATAAAGAAAGAAGATGTCCTACTTTCCTACTTTGGTACGTTATTATTTGGTGATACTAGTACATGGTCTCTGGATGAAGCATATGACTTACTCTGAGCTAGAGAATAAAGTTTCTGCAAGACAGAGGTTGACAGAACATGTTTCTTCCATTTTATGACACTGGTTTGCAAACAAAGAAATACCACTCTTAAGCACCATAGTCAAAAGGTCTTCAAACAGTCTACAAGCCAGTTTTCTCAAACGCATTCCAGAAACTATTTCAAAAAACAAAACATAACAAAATGGCAGAAGAAGTTATCCAAGAAATGTAAACAATAATTAAAACTCATTTCTAAACCAATATTGGAGGCTCTTTCACAGTTGGCCATGAACCCACAGGCCGTGTTTTTCTTTAGTCTGAGATCATCAGGGGTTAAGGAGGCTGGTCTCTGTGCACTGGTCATAGGCAGACACAGAGTTCAGAGTATAAATTGGTTAGACTCCGTGAGTAACTAGAAGTAAACACTCAAATGACTTCCTAAGAACAAATGAAAATGGCTTCTTTCTGCAACCAGGAAAGAACTGTTAGTAAATGTTTCTTTTCAGCTGCTATTGGAATTTGACCCCAACAAGAGTTTTCCATTTTCATAATTCTTCAGCAAACTCCTCACTTTGGTGTAGTTTAAGTTTATGGATTAAAGGGACAATATGAAGCCAGAATGGACAATGCGGCTCAAAGAACAGAACTGGAGGAAAGTGGTTGGGTAAAAAGAGACTGCAGGCCCTGAGAGCCCAGCCGCGAGCAATGCGCCTGTCTTTCTTGTCTGCAGTGTGCCTTTGGTTTCAGGTATTCCTAACATACAAGAAACAGTAAACTAGTCTCATGGGCTTCTTTGTCTATAATTAAATCTAAGCGTAAGTAAGCCCAGAGGGCTAGGCTACCATGCAATTAAGACATAATGTTAAAGGTTTGTGGGGAAAGTGAAAACCCCATTGTTTTCTTCCTGAAAGCTTCAGGCAAAGCTTATCTAGAGCACCCAGGAGGCAGAGGCAGGTGGATCTCAGTGAGTTTAAGGCCAGTCTGTTCTACATAGCAAGTCCCAGGCCAGCTGGGGCTACAAGGGGACCCTGTCTCAAAAAGACCAAAAAAAAAAAAAAAAAAAAAAAAGAAAAAAAACTTAACTAGAAGAATCAACTCATTCCATTTATGGTGTTGAAGGTTTTCTTAGTGGGAACAAAGGAAAGGATGTGGTGTTTTACAATGTAAGATACATGTGGGCTGACTGGCTGAGCTCTCCCCCTCAAACAGAGTCCACAGGAACTAAGCTAACTTTAAGGTATTTTTCATTTTTATTTAATTTTCTCTTGTGTGTGTATGATGCACATGTGTATATGGGTGTGCATGTGCACGTATGTGCACATGTGTAGAGGTCAGAGGACCACCTGAGGTGTCATGCCTCAGGCGCCTTCCACCTTTTGATTGAGACAGGGTTTTCATTGGACTGGAATTCGTCGGGTCAGCTAGGCCAGCTGGCTGGCAAGCTCCTAGGGACCCGTCTTTCTCCACCTCTCATCTCACCTGCAAGCATATGCTACCACACCTGGGTTTTACATAGGGTCTGGGGACCTACACTTGGGTTCTCAGCTGAGTCAGCTTCCCAGAAACAAGTTTATTTTAATTTTGCACAGAATACAGCTAACCTTGGAACTGGTATTTTCCTAGTTGGTAATCAACTTTTATAAAATGTGCAGTCAGGCATGATGGTACCTGTCTGCGAGGGTAGCATTGTGGAGGCTGAAGCAGGAGGATTGTGAGTCTGACACACACACACACACACACACACACACACACACACACACACAGAGGGGGAGAGAGGGAGGAGGCGAGGGGAGGAGGAGGAGGAGGAGGAGGAGGAGGAGGAAGAGAGAGAGCAGAGGAACCTGTAGTCATCTTAACAGATATCCAAAGGGTGTATTCTCTCTGAGGGTTAAGAATTGGATGTGTGGGAACTATTGGTAATAAAGGGTTAATGAAAGTCTTTGATTGGAAGGAGCATTCACAGCAGGCTGCTAGCATTACTGTGAGGTAGAGGGATAGAGAAGATAAATTCAGGAGTAAGCATAGATGTCACCCCAGTATCAAAACTGGAGAAAGAAATTAAGGACCAAGTACAGCTCTGTTGCTTAGACCTTGTGAAGTTATGATGGCTATGTTAATTTTTCCTTTAAGGAGAACTTACAGCTGAAGTCTAACCATGATAGAAGTACATAGACATAGACATAGACAGCAACTAAAGTTTTAGAGATGAAATAAATTGTGACTACAACTGTTCAAGGCCCTGAAAATGATTCCAAAAGGTACAAAGAGAAATCAGTGGGCAATGGTAAAGGCAGGCTAAATATGCTTCAGTTTTCAGGGTGTGGTTTTAAAGGTGCACGTGTGTGTGTGTGTGTGTGTGTGTGTGTGTGTGTGTATGTGTGTGTGTGTGTAGGGACTAGGGAAGGGAGAATGAGTAAGAGCTGTTGTTTAAGAACTAACAAGTTTCCCTGAGTTTTGAATTAATGAGAGCCAGTAGACCAGGGACAGTTAACAAAACAGAAAGTACACTTAAGGATAAGACAAACCATGCAAATTTGCCAAGCCACTGTCTGCAGGCCCACTTGATTGTAGAAAATTATTTTCAGAGGTATAAGCCTTGACAAATGAACCAGTTCTGGGTTTCTGCCATCACTGTTTGTGGGATCTCGCTGTAATTTGGACTTCCTATGAGATCTTGCTGAAGAGAGAAGAGACTCTGTAGTCCCCTCTTGCTGTGCCTGCAAGCGCAGTGCATAGGACCCGGCTGGCTCTCATGGTGTCTCTTCCTCGTCTAGACTCTGCCAGACCATTTCTACCTGAGCATTCTCCTTTCTTGCAATCATTCCCAGTCCCAACGCAGGTTGTGTTTAAACTTCTTTGTCTTCCTCACTAGATACAGCCTCACTCTCCTTAGCCCTGTTTCTGGGCATCTCCCACTTTGGCTGCTTATTATAGAATCTTGCCAATCAAAAAACTTAAAATCTTTTACTATTTATGAAACTTTAATTTCCTTGGTTGGGTTTACTTTTCAATCTCATCTATCTTATCTAAAGATCACAGTGTGTTTGAAAGACTAACCCAGCCCAAGGATAAAGTCCACCAAAATAACAAAATTGGTAGTTTGAAAAAAAAAATTGACTTTAGTATAGTTGAAAAACACTTTTCTCAAGTCTAAAATCTTATTCCAAAAAGGATCTGGAACAAATTAGATTTAATGGATTGGTCTGAATGCTGTAGACAGTTGAATGTTTCAAAATGTTTTAGGCAGTAGATGGGGAAGAAATGCCGTATTGAAATACTTTTCTTCTGTCCTAGGCCATGAAGTACATAGAGGCAGAACCTTCATGGAAGTTTTCTGTTCTCCCGAGGTTACAGAAGACAGGTGACCAAACCCAAGGAGGTGAAACCATCACTGCAGAGCAGAACCCCAAAGGCAGCGACCTTTTCATCAGGGGGAGGGGCAAAGTCCAAGTAGGAGCAACGGACTAATACACTTCCATGGCCTTCTGCTGACCTGAGCTGAGCCTTGGCTTCCTCAGCTGAGAGAATGATTGGCTGTGAGGCTCTCCCTTTCGCTCCTGAACTTACCTTGTGTTTATACTTCTTTTCAGACTCTGAGGCTTGAACATTGTTGACAAACCAAATCTGATCTCTATGTAGCCTGGTGGGACGTAGATAAATCAGAAAAGAACAAAACAAGAGTGAGAAGAAGCTCACTGGCTTCTAGTGACACTGGTGTGTGGTCACCCTTGTCCCATCCCTCCTTGGAGGCTGATGTTCTGTGAACAGACAAGTCAAGTGAATGTGGGTGAGATTACTTGCTCATTGCTGATTAAAGTGCCCATGGGTTAGAATAATCACACTGGTGGGCTATAACGGCAGTCGGTGCCCCTCACTCAAGCTTGAGGGACACTGGATTAACTTGGTAGAATAGCCAAATTGTACCAGATAATATTGTGGAAACTGAGCTCTTTTAGGGTGAGACTTACTGGACCTTGAGGATTATGTGAGAAGACTTTGAGGTTTATATTGAATTTGGAACACATCTTTGGTTTGTAGACAGGTCAGATTTCAGAGAGTTTGGGGAGATATTTGGCATACAGAAAGCATTTTTCTTTAGAAATTGTGTTTTAAATGGTAGCTAGTTCTCAAGCCAGTCCACAAAAGAAAAGAAAAAAAAAGTACTTAAGCCTCAATATGGTTTTGATGCCATACAACTAAACATTTGTAATAAAAATAATAATATCCAGTACAACGGCCATAGTGATTGTAAAAAGTAGAAGAAATTATTGTGTTTAGTACATGATACTGAATGTTGATATTTAGGTAACAATGGGTCTATGTAGAAGGAAACAAAAAAGTATGTTGATGGTTTGTAGAGGTTCTTAAGGGGGTATCTGTGACATTTCAAAGACTTCAGATGGCTCTAGGGGGCTCTGGTTCCTTAGAAAATCTGGAAGAAAAATCTGGAGAGTTTCTTTTTCATAAACAAGTTGGCTTTTTTAAAAGTAATTTTGAGAGTGGAAGACATGAGGTGCACCCCATAATCCAAGAAACCAGGAGACTGGGGCAGAAGCAGTGTGAGGTCATCCCAGGCTACATCGTGAGAACCTGTGTCAACAACAGAACCAAACCAAACAGCAACACTCAAGAAAACAGAAAGTCGGTAAGAGGGTTGCTGGGAGACAGAGAACAGAGTTCTCTTCAGCAGTGAGAGAAGCCAGGAATACACAAGGGAGAGCGGGATAGACACACCTGAGCGCAGCGGAAAGGAGTGCGGCTGAAGGGAGTCACTCAGGTGGTGAGGGAGGAGGCACAGTGGGGGACTCTCAACTTCGGAACCTTGGCATGGGGTTCCTGTGACGGTCCCATGCTGGCCTGGGATCTTTGCCCAGTGGGCCATGGAACATCTTCAGGAAATTGGAGGACTTGTGGAAGATGCCCTGCTCACAAACACAGGTATTTCAAGAGGCACCTCCCACCAGGCATTTCCTGTATTAAGAAACTGAGGAGTGGGCAGCAGTTAACGCAGGGACTCAGCAAGTCAAAGTGCTGAGAACAAGTGGCTACCGAGTCCTCAGCACTCGGTGAAGCATCTGTGTTAACCCCCACCTCCAGAGTTCAGAGAGTGTTATAAAAGAGGGGCGGGAAAATTAAGAACAGGAGGATAAGGAGGGTGCTGGGAAATGGTGTCTTCTGGACAGGACATGGCTCTTGCTGTCATGAACTCACTGTGGCTACATGATCAACCCAGTTAACATTTCAGCATGGATGCATAAAGAGTACATGAATCTACCCTTAGCTGAGGAATTATTGGCAGGTGATGGCTGCTGGCCTGGCGGGGCGTGGGGGGTGTGTGTGGGGTGGGTCATTTTCTTTGACAGTGGCCACTAGTAGGTTGTCCATGCTCTGGTAGATGGCCCCATGCCCATGGGCCACACTAACTGTACTCAGTGTATTACAGAAATAAAAGAGAAGAAGCTGTGAAGGCGGGAAGAGGGCGTGTTGGGGGTGTCCGGGATTGGATGTGGGGAGCAGGGGACAGATACAAATAAGATACATTGTATATATACGTATGAAGTTTGTTGAAGATTGATAAAATATTCTTCAAAGTTGTAAATTACACAAGGAAAAGAAAGAAAAGGGTTGCAGAAGAAATAGCCTAATGATCATCATTTGTTAGAACAGAATCCCCGAGACGGAGTAACTTACAGGGGAAAGCTCATTTTGGCTTCTGGCTCTAAAGGCTGGCAAGTCTAAGAGTGTGGGGCTGCTATCTGCCCAAGGCATGGAGCTGGTATCCGCTTGGCTCCTGGTTGGGACCTCACCGCACAAGGGCGAAAGAGGTCACATGGCAAGAGAGGAAGCAAGAAAAAGCCCAAAAAGCCATCTTAACAAAGGGCACCAACAGTAATGACTTATCCCGAGACCTGCTCTTCTGAGAATGACATTAACCCTTTAATAAAGGCAGAACTGCCACGACTCAAACACATCTTAAAGGCCCCACCTTTCAACACTATTACATTAGGGACAAAATTCCAACACATGTTTTGGAGGAAACATCAAAATCATAGCATTAATAGTAAATAAGTGGACCTTAGTCCATTTGCTGAGTTAAATAAGAATGAATATTGGGATTTAATTTAATTCTGGCCTTTAACAAATTTATCTTTGACTCCATGTTCTTTTCACTAAATTACTTTCTCTGTTTCTTACTAAAAAGAAAACAACTTTATACTACATTTTATTTATTTAAAAATATTTTATTATTGTTTATTATTTTATTTTGTGTGTATGTGTATTGCCTGCATGTGTGGACATGCACTGTGCCATGCAATACTCACAGAGGTCAGAAGAGGGCACTGGATCCCCTGAAACTGGAGTTAGGATGGTTGTTAGCCACCATATGGGTGCTGGGAACAGAACCTGGGTCCTCTGCAAGAGCAGCTCCTACCTACTGCTGTCTTCCCAGCCCCTCTATTACAGTTTAAAAACCCACTGTGTTAGGGCTGGGGAGATAGCTCATTTGGTAAGTTGCTTGCTTGAATCAGAACCCCAGTACCTACAAGCACACAGAATGCAGTGCATTATGTCAACCATTGGCTTCCACATGCGCAATGCAATGTACACAAATACACAAAACCCCAATATCTATCTATCTATCTAAACATATGTGTTGTCAGTTAGCCTTGACATTAACATTTTAAAAATTTATACCTATTGCACTGAAGAAATACTGTAATCTGTTTTTCTGTTCACACTTAGGACGAAAGTAGGTTGTTTATCTTTGCATTCTCTAGTAAGAAATAAATTGTGACTAGATGTGGTAGTATATACCTTTAATCCCAGCACTTGGAAAGTAGAGGCAGGCTGATCGCTATGAGACCGAGGCCAGCTTGTTCTACATAGCCACTTCCAAACCAGCTAGAGCTACAGGGAGCTCCTGCCTCAACCCCCACCCTGCAAAAAAGAAAGAAATTTCCAACAAAGTCAATAGCAACTTCAACAGTCAATTATTTATTATTAGGAAGAAAATAAAATGCAAGTACTCTCAATTATAAGTAGCTACTGGCATAAAATATTAAGATTATTAAATTTAAAATCTACTACTAATAAATCTTTGCAGTTCTCTGGGAAGCACATTAAATATAGTTAAAATTATGTTATATATATATATATATATAATTTTTTGATACATGGTCTTTCTGTAGCTCTAGCTGGCTTGGAACTGATAGATCAAACTGGCCTCCATCTCACACAGAACCACCTGCCTCTGCCTCCCAAGTACTGAGATTAAAGGCATGTGTCACCACATCCGAGTTAAAATTATATTGAGTACCTGAAAGAATGACATCACTGCAACTTTTCTATACATTCAGAATTTCAAGAATTCATAAATTGTTCTAGTTAAGCTATTTTAAGGGAGTGGTTACTTCATGTTGTAGTAAAATCTTATATTCAGCTTTAAAGGAGAATACTCGAGTAGCATTTAAAAAATTCTAAGCCCTGTGCAGAATTTTAATACAAGTCTATGAACACTTTAAAGAATAAGTGGGTAGCAGAGAATGCCAGGTGCTTAGGATATGCTCCCACTCAGTTACAAGAATCTGTCAACGTTCAAGGCACGTTATCTATTAGTACTATTCCCATCTCTGTAAATGATCGCTGAACTGCCACAAGGAGAAAAAAAATAACATAACCAGCACAGTGCACATTAAACAAGTTACATAATATATACAAACATGTATAAACAATGTCAAATATAAGCTAAATATTGCACTCAAGAAGAGTTAGAAGTCTTCCACTTGATCATGTGCTTCAAGAATCTATGTATGTGCTAAGCACACATCAGGGCATGTGAAAATTTGAGTTACTTAAATCGCACACATTCACGTTTGAAGATACTATTTTATAATAAGCTGTTGCCCTTAAAGAGAAAATCATCTCAATGAAAGGCAAAGAAAGAGGAAATGGGGAAAAATTCCAACAAGTACTTGAAATAATTTCATGTCACACAATGACTTTGTTTAAAGCCTCCATAAAGAGGAGGCTTGTTCCCCTTAAGCTCTTCACTGTTGAGCCTCCTGTTGAGCTTCTTCCCTCTACACACAGAGCATTTGGGATTGAGAAAGAGTATCTTTCACAGTGGCAGTGACCCAGGGCCTGTAAGTGGGCCCTGGATAGCCCAGTCTGTGTCGCCCCGGAGACACTGTCCCTGTAGCTACTAGGAGAATGTTCTTAAGTTGTCTTCTGAGGGCAACATCTGATTCACAAAGTTTTGCTTTTGTTTTCATTTTCAAGGGCTTTTGCTAGTTCATTTATTTCCTTCCCATCAGGAACCTAAGCTGAACTTGGATATTAACCAGGATGGGATCAGCCTTTGGGACACTTGAGATCTTTGGTAATGAGCATATATGGCCAGCTGGGTGGACAGAGGGTAGGAGTGAGTGAGACGGAGAATCTCAGGTCCTGCCCAGACTTTGTGCTCTAACAGACCCCCAGGCCCTGCCCTGCCACCGCATTTAATAGACCCCTAAAGCAGGCCTTGTGCATACTTCCTAGTAGACCTCTAGGATCTACCTTGATCCTGTATTCTAATAGATCCCCAAGACACCCCTGACCATATTTTCTTCTAGATCTCCACATGCATTTGAAGTCTGAAGTGTACTGCTTTGGGCTTCTCTATAAGATTTCACTACCATGGGACCCCGAAAATTCCCATCTGGTGGTTCTCAGGGCACTGAGATGGCTCTTGGCAAGTTTTCACATTTTACCACTTGCTGTTGACAACAGCTGCAAGAGCCCATTTTGGCAAAGGTCCGTATGTCTTTGGGCAATATGCCAAAAAGATTTTTTTTAATTGTACTTAATACTAATTTTCCCAAACATCATATGCCTATTTATGATTTTGATAGTTTGTATTGCTCATTGAACAGTATATATTAAAGGTGCCTATTGAAAAGTTCTAAATAGATGACAATAAATGATAATAAACTCAAGAGAAATTTAGGTTTTCTGGGAGTGAGAGTTTACACTAAATTAGGTATTTAAAACCAAAAGAAAAGTTCTGATCAGTGATCAGTGATGCCACTTAAAGCTACTTCACTTTTTTTCAGAACAAGTCACCATCAAAGTCTTTACTTAGCATAAAAAAGAAATCAAGCTACTTGTTAGATTATAATCCTACCTTTATATCCTGTGGGTTGATCTCAGGATTTGTTTGACATCGTAGAGGTCCCAGAGTTTGAAGATGAAAAATATAGAGGAGAAATTCGCCTCTAGCAGAGAATGGCCAGCCCACTTCCAAGATGGAGTCACTGATGGAGCTGGGTCCGATATTGTGCAGCTGCAAGCAAGGGCACGTTAGGAACGATGCAGCACAACTCTGTATATCTTGCACCTGTTTTTAAAAGCATGTGTTACTGGTTTTAACTATGGCAGTAGGAAATAAGTCCAGACGGGCAGAATGAGCCCTGAAAACATGTGTTGGTGTTCAAGGAAGGCTGAGCGTGAATTTCCTCACTGAAGACCATGCAGATGGAAAGGCCTGGGACAAGACTAGTTTTGAACTTTAGACTTTGGAGCTTTGCACATACATAAGGCAATTAGGGATGAGATCCTATTGTAAAAACAAAATTTACTGATGTTTCATATACACCTTACTAGCTTGAAGGCAACCCTAGAAGTATCTTTACTGTAGTGTGTGTGTGTATGTGTGTGTGTGTGATGTGTTTGGGGGGGCATGTGTGCAAGTGCAAGTGTGTGTGCATGTGTGTGTCTGTGGAGGCTAGAGGTTTACACCCGGTGTTTACCTTGTATGCTGTCTTTTATTTGAACCCTGAGCTCACTGATTCAGCTAGTGCAGCTAGCCGGCTTGCTCCCTGGGTCCGCTGTCCCTGCTCCCCATTCACAGGGATACAAGTAGGCTGCCGCTCCTACTTGGAATTTACCTGGGTGCTGGGGATACAAATTCTGGCCGTCATGCTTGCATGGCAAGTGCTTTACCCACTGAGCCAACTGCCCAGCTCATTGTAAACATTGGTGGTTTGCCTGCAGCTCATTGTAAACATTGGTGGTTTGCCTGCAGCTTGACTACAACTTACCCCGGAAGTCAGGGATGGATTGTTTTACTTATAACAGGCACCATGTGAGTGCTAAAAAAAAAAATTGGATTTTGTAGCACATTCTTTTTCAGATTGCTGAAAAATACAGATGATTGAACTCTATTCATCATATCTGATCGCTGTGCTGTTTACCTTGAATTTATGCTAATTTAACGGTAGCACTAGGAATGCAATTTTAATTATATGTTTTCAAAACATGGTGATTCTCTCTTTACATTGAAATTTGCCTCCTTTTGCCTGACTACTGACTTGTCAATTGCAACCAGATGGGCTGCACTCTCTTTTGCCCTTTGGGAAAATGACCATCCGTCAAGTGCCTGTCTGTGAGCCTTAAAGTTCACTTCTAGTGTGTGCTTCGAAGCTGAGATGCTTCTATTTTAATCATCAAATCCCAGGGAAAGAAAGACCACATTTTCTAAAGATGAGTATTTTAAACACAGGAGTTCCTACTCTGAGGACACAGACAGCTTCCTCTAAATACTAAGCACATTTGAAGTTACTGTGATTTTAAACATTCTTTTCAAAATTAGCAAAGATCTTTGTCTCCCTTCTGTTCTGACAATTATAATCATGATCTAGAGAACAACATGCTTTTGGTTTGGTTTATTTAATTCACATTATCAGAAGTATGACATCCATTGATGCAGTGTGTTGTGAGACATGAGATCAACATGTAAGAAATATTTGGCAATTGTTTTTGACACTCGTGGTAATTACCCTGAACTTTTATAATGTTTTTTCTCAGACTAGAAACAGGGTTCTTGATAAATGATTGAATCTGAATATTTTCCCAAACTTTAACGTTTTACTATTCTTAAGAAGAAGCTGGTGCTCACAGTTCAGTAACTAATTTGATAGCTTGTTATTCTTCCATGAGGTTGTTGATCTACAGGTACTGGAGCTGGGCTGTTCTTTGCTATCCAAGGAGCTTAAATTCCAGCCAGGGCTTCTGAAAGTGCAGATGAAGGAAGTCTTCATGCTCATCCTACCCAGGAGATGACATGACAGCTCTTGTTTGGGAATGGTTTCATTGTTAACGTCACAGCTCATTGAAATGTTTAGTGCTAATTGTCAACTTGACAGAACCTAGAATTATCTGGGAGATGGACCTCTGGGTATGTCTGTGGGGGATGATCTTGAGTTTGCATCGATGTGGGAAGACCCTTGTTAACTGTGGGTAGGACTATTCCTTGGCCAGGGGGTCCTAGACTGTACAGAGTCAGGAAGGTGAGCTGAGCTCACACACACATGAATTCATTTCTGTTTCTTAAGAACAAATGTATGTGAACAGCCAGAATGAACACCTTTCCTTTGTTAGAGTGCTTTTATCAGGGCAAAGAAACGAGATGAAAGTCACATTCAGAACCATCAGATGAGTGGCAGAACAGGAACAAAAGGAATCTCCATCTGAAAATGCCTTGTAACTTCATTTTCCAAAATTCTATGCTGGGGTCTCTGAAAATGAACTATGCTGTTGATGGTGCTATGCTGTTAACTTTAAAGAAAACTTGAATGACTGCTAAATTAACTCTTTGCTATATGTTTATTTTTTTTCTTTTTTAATTTTAAAAATTATTTTTATTTAATTTTATGTGTATGAGTGTATTGCCTGGATGCATGTAAGTGCACCTGAGTTGTGCAGTGCCCACGGAGGTCAGAAGAGGGTGTTGGATCCCCTGGAACTGGAGTTATAGACAGCTGTTAGCCACTGTGTGGGTTCTGGGACCTGAACCTGGGTTCTCTGCAAGAGCAGTCAGTGCTTGTAACTGCTGAAGCTCTCTCCAGGCCCATGTCTGTTTTTTCATTCGTGAATTTTAAGCGACAAACACCTTTACTCCCAGCACTTGGGAGGCAGAAGTACGTGAATCTGTGAGATCAAGGGTGGCCTGGTCAATATAGGGAGTGCCGGGCCAGCTGGGGCTACAGAGAGACCCTGTCTAAGAAAAAAGCTTTAAATGTTTTTTTGTGATGTGTCTATAAATGATTTCCTTATTTAACACTTCATGTGGGAAAAGACTTTTGGGTTTTCCATGTGTTGTCATTTGCCTCTAAAGATAGTTTATTAGTCAATGGAACAGTTCAGATGTCAGAATGAGTTATTCATTTCTGATATATATAGTATGAATAGGAAGTAAAGTTATCTGCATCTGTCGTGTATTTACCTCATAAATTGTATCTACATTTTCAGTACAATAGTGAATAATTCATAAAATATTACAATGGTTCTTTGTAGTTAATGAGCTTTAGTTTAGATTTTAAGGATATCTGAAAATGTACGAGGAAATGAAGGAAAGTTGAAGGAGCTAGTTGTTTGTACACATAAGCTCTCCAACTATCAAATGGAGAACAAATAAACATATTTTGAGGCCTAGACTTCTTTGTCCTCTACCAGAGTCCAGACATCTCCAGCCTGCCTGAGAGGGCCTGAATCCAGCCTAATGGATGGAAGTAACCTAAGTGTCCCTCAACTGCTGAGTGGATAAGGAAAATGTGGTACACTTTCACAATGGAGTTTTACTCAATAGTAAAGAAAGATGGAATCATGATATTTGTTATTAAGTAAACCAGTCACCACTCATCAAAGAAGCTTCTTTTGCACCAGACAGAAACTGCTACAGAGCACCACAGCTTCTCACACACAGACACTGTCTGTGAACTGCCCACGCCTAAGTGACACGTCTACAATGCAACCTCCACACCCAAGGCTCACACAACATAGAACAAGGGGTAAAGAGGACACTCACGAATCCCTCAGCTCTCACTAATGAAGCTCCCTCATGCAACAGAGGGCCAGGAACACAACAGGTCACAGATGGCCAAAACATGGACATTAGGAGTCTACAGAGTGTGGGTTCCTGGACTGGACTCTTATATTAAGCCTCATTCACCCAGGGCTCAGGAACCATTGTGGAAGACAGGCCGGAAGATAGTAAGAGCCAAGAAGGAAGTGCATGACCATAGGGAAATTGACTCCTACCAGCTCCTGGCACCCTGCCCATATGAACCCACAGCAATGGTGTTGGTATGTTGAAGACCCATGCAAACTCAAAGCAGACAAAAACCCAGCATGGAACTGGGGAATGGGCAGTAGACCCCCCCAATCTTTGCTGAAGAAATATTGGCAGTTGATTACTGTTAGGTGAGGAAGAGCTGATCTTCTTAAAGTGAGGGACTCTGGGTAGGCTGACTAGACCTCAGTGGATGAACCTGCACTGGGGAATGTCCAGAGACACTAACTTAACACAATAGGCCTTAACACAAATGATAGAGTGTGTGAATTCCAGTGGGGGAGAGCTGTGGAGGGTGCCAGTGAGGAAGGGGATATAAAGGTGATTAAGATCGATTGAGATGTTCTGTGTGAAATACACAAAAATTCAATGAAACATTTTTTAAAAAAGAACAGAATAAGATAAATTGTTTCTTACGATGTACCAGCTCTTAGCACTGAGGATTGAATTTCCACATCTGGGATAATTCAGCAGGACACCTATCAACACCCGTTGTCAAATGATAATGTAATAGCAGAAATCTTGGCAATATATAAAGCTTAGACCTTAGATTTGGATCTTCTAAAATTCTTTGCAATGCTTATTAGTAAAGAACTTCAGAATAGATCTTCTATAAAACTTTAAGATTAAAATATAAGTACCTCATAAATATGTTCCACCAACGGTCCAACTTCCTCCTCTTTGCGGGGTTCCACTTCCGGTTCCCAGTTTTGAATGGGCAGGACAATCTGTGGAGGGTGGGATACTCTGGAATATAGAATGTTGGATTGATTACTGATGAGGGCCTTTGTAAGTGTCTTCCTAATGCACAGTACAATGATGACAAAAGACAAGTGGTTCTCAATGTGTTTCAGAAGACACTGGATACAGGGAAAGAAAACATTGAGAATGGTGTTCAAGGAAACCAAAGGGCTCAGATACATTACTATTGCAAAATCTTATTGGTCTGCATTAGAGAGAGCCACCATCTTACAGCATCACAAATCTTGAACACTAGGGGGTGGAGTAAATAGCATTCTTGAATTGGCATGAATTACTGAATACATACATACAAACACACACACCAATCTATCCTTTGCATTTATATGCATATGTCTATGTATAGAGGATATAAAATCTCTATTTTAAGTCATAGCAAAAAATAGGATTTGTGTGTGTGTGTGTGTGTGCGCGCGCGCACGTGTGCGTGTGGAATTACATGTTCAGTTAGAAAGAAATAATATTTCTGGTTAAAGATTTCAGCATTGATAAGTGGTCACTGTGTATACTCCTTCTTCCGAGATTTCTTTGCTTCCTGTTATTGCAGTCAGACCTCTCAGGCCAGGCTGAGGAGGAGCAAAACAGAATAAAGCATGACTGAGACCCCTAGTGTGGTCTCACAAGGTGATAGACAGAGTTAAATGGTGTTATCATCTAAGTACAATATTAGCTTGATAGCTATTTTCTGCAGTGTATCCCTAGAGAGCACTTGATGAATGAAATGTGGTATGTCTTTTTATCCCATATGAAAAGCCGATCACAAATCAAGCTGTCATGTTAACACAATCTTAAGAAGTACAGTTCTGTGTGTGCATGCCGAATGTGTGCCGCACGTGCGTGCGTACAGCCTTGCCCTTTCATGCCGGTGAGAAGTCCGGAGGCTGCTGTCGGGCGCCTTCCTCAATCACTTCTCCACCATAGTTTTGGAGACATGATTTCTCACTGAACTTGCTGCTTACTGTTTAGAATAGGTTAGATGGGCAGGTCTGTGAGCCCTTCACACCTGCACCCCGAATCTACCCAACACTGCCTTCTAGTCCTGGGGTTATGAGCACCATGCAGCCATGTGAAAACCACCCAACTTTTTACATGGGTTCTGGAGCTCCAAATTGAGGTTCTCATGCTTACACAGTAAGCACTTTACTTTTAGAACCTTCTCCCCAGCCTAAAAAGTATAATTACAAAATGCAACAGTTCTAGAATTTTTTTAGGTAAAGCATATCTTTAAAAGAGTTTCTAGATTTTTAGCTAAAATTAACTTCAACAGAAAACATCCCTGTGGCAGTCTCGTGTCCCAAATGTTCTTTTAGGAATGCCAGTGATCACTACAGCTCTAGCTACCCCAACCAGTGTTTCTTCTCGTCCCCTAGGCCATCTGTTTCTAAAGCAGACAACACAACTTGTTGGTAAAGTTCTGGGCCCAGGGAAAGTCATTTAATTTTGGTGTCTCTGTATTGCCTTGTCTGTAAAATTGTGATAAGTTCTTTGGGTTGTATATCCCAAATGATTACAAAATATCTCAGATTATTCTGATCAAAGTTAATTTGGCTGCATTGTTTTCTAGAAGTAGATAGAAGTACATTTTAAGAATGGATAACCCACGGGACCCACAAGATGACTCAGTGGATAAAGGTGCTGGTCATATAAGCCTGGTGACTTGAGTTTGAGTCCTGGAATCTATGCAAAAGTGGAAAGGGAGAAATGATTGCTGATATATTGCTGATAAAGTTGCATTCTGTGGCATGCACTGCCTCCTAAGTATGCATACGCATGCACAATAATAATATTTTTAATTTAAAATTTTAATAGTTTATATAAGTAACTAATTTAAAAAATGTTGCTAAATTGTAAAGCCCTTTACAAGCATCCTTAAAGTACACCTGTCAAATACAGAGCATAGCTCCATTTTGCTGGGACAATACCTTGGCTTGTCCTGATACTATGTTCTCTTCTTACTTGATTTGATTAATTATGCTCAGCTCTAACATGGGATCATGGGCACAGGATATGTCAAGTGGCCTTCATCAGACAGAAACCCTAGAGCTTGGGCTCTTATTCCCATAGAGAGAGCAGATTCCATGTCCAACATCCATTATCCCCAGTGGAAATTAAAACAGAAAAGGCACACAGATAAAGAACAGAATACATTTTCTCTGGAAATTTTGTTTTAATGCTCCTCAATTCTGTAGGACGAGTCATAACTTCTCTGGGATTGTAGATTGATAGATATTTAGACTTTGACATATATTGTGAAAGCATCATGTTAAAAAAAAAGTCCTGTTTTATTTGTGAAAGGAAAATGCATGCAGGTCAGTTGCAGGTGAGGACAAACTCCACCTTAGGAGCCTAACTACCATCCACTGTCCAGTATGCTTTGGAGGGTCCCCTAAGCTGCATTGCTCGTCACTAAACAGAAGTGAAACTTCCTGATGTAGTTCCATAACAATAGAAATCTATGAAGAAGTGTCTATCAGAGGGTACAGAAAAGTATTCAAAAAATATGAATCATGAAGCTCAGTTATTTATTGATTCACAATCAGTTCAATTCTGGGGAGCAATGGCAAAGAGGGCTCCTAACTACATAAGTGATACTATTCATTGTTTTCCAACTGAATGGCTTAGAAAGAAGCACCAAGCCATTAAGAAAGAATATAATCAATAAGGTTGCATGGAAAAAAGAGCCCATGCCCTAACTGAACAACCCCATTGAGAACTTATATAAATGTTTATAAGAATGTCATATAAATGGAACTATATAGTATGCAGTCTTTTGGAATTTTTTTCACTCTGCAGAATTTTCTGGATCTCCATCTAGGCTGTATCATCTACTACAAGTCCATTTCATTGTATCGGAGAGTAATTGTTTTATGGTATGACTGTATCATGGTTGGTTTACCATGGACCCACTGAAGACCATTTAGGTTGTTTGCAGCCCAGGGCTACCACAAATAAATTATTTTAAACATTATGTAAAGGTTTCTGTGCAAATTTAACTTTTCATTTTCCAGGAATGAAGGTTTTTGTTTCTGGAATAGAGAAGAATGGTTTGTTGAGTTGAAATGTGTATGCTGTCAATAAGTTCAAAACTATGATTTCTTCTAAGGTGTGATGCCCTTTTTAAAATGATAATATGACTTGCCTTCGAATTCTCTTCATCTCAAAAAGCAAAGGGTATCATGTCTGAAATGATGTTGGTCCTACCTCCTGTGGACAGTATCCCACATAGGCTGGGTTAGTCATGACTTTCCTCTCTTTTAAACTTCTTGAAATTTTATTCATTCATTCATTCATTCATTCATTCATTCGTGTGTGTGTATGTGTGTGTGTGTGCGCGCACGCACTCGCGCCATGGCATATGGATGGAGATCAGAGGACAACTTGTGTCATCCACCATTTGGGTTCTGGGGATTATACTCATGTTCTCAGGCTTGGTGGCAAGTGTGTTTGCCTCTGAGCCATCTTGCAGCCCTTGTTGCTCCCTGTAATACAAGCCTATTCAGTCGGATTATTTTACAAAGGCAGCAAGTTTTTAAATTCCTCTTGAATTCAATGTATATGATGCTACGGCCTGTTGTTCAATTTACTTCTTACAGATTTGTGCTGTTGATGCTCTATACTCACAAATGAAATGTCAATCAATGAGAAGAAAATGTTCATACTACACAACATTGAAACAAACCGAATAGTCTCAGTACTTCTGCCCCACTCAAAAAAAATCTACTTTAGATTTTTAAACTACAAAATCAACAAATTAAAAAAGGCATGGTACATGATAAATGAATAACTATATAAAAATAAACACTATTGGTCAAAAGAAAATTACATTTTCTTGAGGACTGAATATGGAAGATTTCAACATAGCAACTGTTTGTTCCTTAAAGAACTCAGCACTGGAATCAATATTTTTAAAGGATAATCAGAGGAAAGAGTTTTTCTATATAAAATATCCAAAAAGAACTTCAATGCTATCAGAGAATAAACTGTGGTCAATTGTTGGACATTAATCTAGCCATTAAAACAACTGCATCCATATGAGAAACCCAATTTTAATTAGTTGTTTGGATTACTGGCAAAAATGAATAGGAATTTCCTTTTTTTGCTGTAACTCATGGCAGAAATACACTTGAAAACATTTATCTCCTACAACTAACAGTGAGCACCGAGGCGGTTACATTAAGCCCTTCAGCTGCCTTGGAATCAGCTAACCCTAATTGAATATTAAAAACATCTTGCAATTTCCAATTTATTTTGGAATTACAGAACAGTTTCTATTTATTTTTGGTTAGCAAAACTAAAATAAACTAAGCTGGGTTTGGTGTCAAAGGCCTGTGATCCAGTCACTCAGAGCCTGCAATTCTAGTTACTCAGAGACTGAGTCAGCAGGATTATAAATTTAAGGCCGATGTGGGTTACAGACAGGGTTCAATGCCCATTGGAAACTAAGTGAATTTAGTCTCAAAATAAGTAGGAGGAAGCTTAAGGAGATAGCTTGGTAGCAGAACATTACCTAAATGTACAAGTTCTAGGTTCAATACTGAGCCCTGTGAAAAATCAAAAGAAACACCAAACAAAACCAAAATAAGCAGCAATGATAAAACAGGAAGATAAACACAGTTCATATCCACTGGTGGAAAGTTTTGAAAAGATATTTTTAAAAAGATATAAAATAAGATAGTAAAAATAATGCCATTTTTTTCCTGATTTTCAAAAAATGTAGCTTTTTTTTTTAATTGAGGGAGAGAGATAGGAGAATTGATTTAGAAATCAACAAAGAACATTTTAACTCCAAATTATGGTGCTTCAAAGAAGTCACTTACTTATGAGTCAACTGAGTCAAGAAGAAAGTACAAAGGAAACGAGAGAGTGTTTTGAACTGAGTTATAATGAAATCCAACATAACGTTTTAGAATGCTGCTGCCAAAGACATTCTTTTTTTTTTTTTCAAGTGTGTGTGTGTGTGTGTGTGTGTGTGCATGTGCATGCACTTGTGGGTATGTTGTGTGTGAATATGGAAGCTAGTAGTCCATGTAAGGTGTTTTCCTTTATCCACCTTATTTTTGAGATAGGTCTGTGAATAAAGCTGGAGCTCACTGATTGGACAACACTAACTGGCTGGCAAGCCAAAGCGCTTCTCTTCTTTCCTCTTCCCCAGTGCTAGGGTTATAGGCATGTTCCTCATGGGGGTGCCTGGAACTGGATTCAGGTCCTCTGCAGAAGCAGCCAGTGCTCTTATCTATTGAGCCAGCTCTCTCCAGCCTGATAATAGTCATTCTTTTTGCGGGGGGGGGGAGGCTTTTTTTGAGACAGGGTCTCCCTGTAGGTCCAGCTGTCCTGGAACTCACTAGGTAGTCCAGGCTGACCTTGAACTCACAGAGCTACACCTCCTGAGTGCTGGGGTCAAAGGCATGTGCCACCTTGCCTGGCAAAATCCTAAAGAAAATCACATAGCATTAAACAATTATGTAAGGAAAAATGATCAAAGATAAAATTTCTACACAGAGGAATTAGGGGGATAAAAGAGAATATCAAATTGAAAATAAGCAGAAGGATAGAAATTACACAAGAACAATCGAAGCCAACGGATAGAAAGCAAAGCTCCTTAAGCCCTCAAAAAATTACAGAAAAAAAAGAATAGAAGAAAAGGTGATTATCTGAAAAGATCATTAAACTCTAATTAGACTAGTGAACCTCTACAGACATTAAAGGAACAGGAGAGGTCACAAACAGCTTTATGTCAATACATTAAATAGCTGAGGTGAAATGGACACATTTCTTAAATGGTAAGCCAACACTGCCATTTAAATAGAAACTGATACCATGAATTTATTACATCTAAGAGTGAAATCGAATTCTTAAAAATATTTCTATAAAAACCAAAGAGAAGTGCTTAGTGCATACCTACAAACAGAGCTCTTTAGATGAAGAAGAGCTGATTAAGTTAGAGCTGGGTGAGGGAGGGCTTCGAACTGGGGTGGTGGCAAAGGCAGAACACGAAGACAGATCTGAGTGGAAGCCACAAAATGAGAAACTTAAGCATGAACACAAGTCCTCAAGCAGGAAGGAGAAAAGAGAGGCTGAGAACAGGGCTGGGGAGATGGTGGGTTAAGGTCAGCACACATTCCAGCAGGCAGAGCCAGCCTGCTGAAGGGTGGAGTCCTAGAAGTAGGAGGCTAGACAAATCCCACAGGCATAAAAAGCGCAGGTGCCAGTGCTGAGGCTGGAGAGACGGCTCAGAGACCAAGAGCATCAGCTGCTCTTACAGAGCACCGGGGTTCGGTTCCCAAGACAAACACTAGATAGCTCTTAATTGCCTGTAATTCCAGCTCCGGGAGATCCGATGCCCTCTTCTGGCCTCCACAGGCATCACACACATGTGGTGCACATATAGGCAAGGAGGAACACACACATGCACATTTAAAAAACAAAACAAAAGAATGCTGGTGTACCCAGAATATGGTCCTTCCATCCCAGTGATAGCAGATAGAATTGAAGACCATTCCAGTTCCTCAGTGGTCTGAAAATGAACTTTGTTGTGTAAATATAAAAGTTCTGTTATTATTTCTGTATGTAAAGTTTTGGGGGCTGAGTTCTTTCAGTCTTGGCACAGGGAATCAGCAGTAGATGGGGTTATCATACAGCTTCAGAAGAAGAGCCATGCGGCCATCCACTGGAAGTCATTGAGAGATTATAGTTTCAACAGCCAGATAGCCTGGATTTTTTTGTATGATTCACTGCCTCTGAGAAAATGCTTAGTACTGCTTAGAGTGTGTATCCTACCTAGATCTTGTTTTATTGACAAGGTCCTGAATTATAGACTCCTGGGAAAGGAAAGCACCAAGCCATACCGGAGCTCTAGTCTTCCTGCTAAATGGCCAGACCTAACACTGTTGGACTTTCCTGGTGACAGGTTGAACTGTGGAGAAGTAGAGCTCACCAGATTTGTACAGCTTACTGTGGATGTGACCAGCTTCTTAAGACCAGTCAGCTCTCTCCTCAGTACCCTTTGAAACATTTTTTTAAAGTCTTCCTTTTCATTCGCTTATTTTGGCCATGTTGGGAATGGAGCACAGGTCCTTCACATGCTCAGCAAGTATTCTGTCCCTCAGCCACATCCCCATCTCCTGAATTTTGGTTTTGGCTTTTTTGGAGGTTATCTATATCATTTTCTGCATTTTTCTTATAATTTATTTATTGAAGTGAAATTTAGATAAAACAAAACTACCCATTTTAAACAAAATTAAACAACTAAACAAAAACAAGACCATAGACTCAGGTGCCATCATTAGTGAATTTTGCTAAATATTCAAGGAAAAAATAATACCAGTTTTATCTAAATGCTTCCACAATATAGAGCAGATCGAGGAGCTCATTCCAACTCATTTCATGGCACTCAAGTGAGAAAATGATACTGTAAGAAAAATAGTGTAGATCACTATTTCTTGTGAACATAAACACAAGACTCTAATACAATTCTAGCAAGTTAGAGCATAGAATTTCCTCTCCAGAATACAAGTTTAGTTTAAACTTTCAAAACAGTAATTAATCCATCCACCACTTTTTATGAACCTAAAGAGAGTGAGACAAAGAGGGAGAGAGAGAGATGGAGGGAAAGGGAGCTGGAGAAGGAGAATCATTCAATCATCTTCATAGGCATGGAAAAAGCATTTGACAAAACTGAATATATATTCATGCTAGACATTCTCAATAAAAAACAGGAAAATAGGACTATTCAGGACTTGGGAAAGGACATCTATAAAAACCCTAAAGTTAATATTAGACTTAATAGAAACGATTGATTCTCCTGTAAGACTGAGAATAAGGAAAGGTTGTCTTTTTTCACCACCTCTCTTCAGTTTTGAACTGCTGGTCCTACTCTTTGCTCTGAGAGAATTTTTAAAGGAGGTTTAGCTTTACTTAAGCAGAGCTCTGGCTTTTGTTCTCTATTTCTATGGGACAATCTCTAAGCTATCATACTTTTATGTCTGCTAAAAGTGACCATGCAGGTCTAAGGTCTTGAGATACACTAGATATTCCAACAAGAAGACAGTGTGGACTTGTCCGAGCCAGAAAGATCAATGGTATAATTTAACTTTAGTGATATCATATAAGTCAACTTGGAGACTGAAATCAATTGTGTGGGTAGGAATCAATCAACAATGCCTTTTGAAAAAGTTCTAATGAAACACTGACTTCTGAGGCTTGGAACATGGAGGCTGCTGATACTCAGGATGGAATCTAGTACTGAGAAGTAAGATCATCCCTTTGGGTGATCTTAATCTGATTTTTCCCCAGCAATAAACTCTCCCTATGAGTATGTCAACTTCCAATGAGATCTGGAAACAGCTGCTGTTAGAAATGCTGGTGGCTGTTCTAGTTTGCTTCCTAGTGCTATGATAAAACACTCTGATTAGAAACAACTTAGAGGAGGAGTTTATTTCCGATTACACTTCTAGGTAGCAGTCCATTATTGAGGGAAGTGAGGGCAGGGACTCAAGAGGAACTGAAGCAGAATCTATGGAGAAACACTGCTTACTGGCTTGCTCACTGGCTTATGCTCAGCTGGCTTCTGTATACAGCCCATGTCCACCTGCTTAGGGATGGTGTTGCCCACAGTGGGTTGAGCCCTCCCACATCAATCATCAATCAATCTCTCACAGACATGGCCACAGATTAATGTGATGGAGAAAATTCTTTAATTGAAGTTCCCTCTTCCCAGGTGGTCCTCAGTTGTAGTAAGTTGACAGTAAAAATGAATCAGGACAGTGGTCTTTTGTGGGATCCTTAACTTTGTAGTTGGCCAAACTTCCCCACACACAGATTGGAAAGAGGGAAAACTTTTTATTCACAGAAAACATAAAGGTGTGAAAAAACATCCCACGAAGTTGACAAAAAAGTCACTAAAATTATGAGCTTTCCAAAATAGGAGTGTAGATTCCTCCACTTCAAAACTTATGGTGCATTTAGATCAATGTGGCAGAATCAGAGACCCAGAACTAGACCCTCCCATAGGAAGAAAGGTCTGCACCAAAGGTGCCGAAGTTACTTATGGGGCAAAATGATGGGCTTCTCAACAGACAGCACAGGAGAAATGGATATTCATGAGCAAAAGTGCAGCTCAGCTCTTGCCTCACACAAGATGCAGAAATAGACTTAAAAATAGTCGTAGACCTAAACATAAAACCTAAAACGATAAAACTTCAAGTAAAAAATGGAAGGGAACAACATTTTAAGACTTTGGAGAGGAAAGTATTATGCATATAAGACATAAAGAGCCCAAACAATTGAAAATCTGTTTAATCTCATCAAAAGTTTAGACTTTCATTCCTTGAACAACATTGCTAAGAAAATACAGAATCATGTACCACAGACTGGGAGAAAATCTTTCAAGACAAGATATCTGATAATGAATTTTCTATCCAGAATATATAACAAATTTTTACAGCTCAGAAACAAGACAAACACCTCCTTATGCCCGGATGAAAGATGAAAAGAGATACTTCGCCACGAGGGATATTGGTGGCGAGAAAACATGGAAAAGATGCACTGCATAGTCATGAAGGAGACTGAAGTTAAGCTTGTTGGTTATACTAGAATGACTAGATATTTAAAAATACACAAAGCCTGCGGTGCTAAGGATGGGACATAAGTGGGACTCTTCTCACTGCTAATGGGAATGCACAGGAATGCACAAGTGGAATGGTACAGCCCTTTGGCCAACAGGTGGGCAATCTCTTCATAACACCCTGCTTACACAACTCAATAGTTCCATGACTTCCACTGGTGAAAGCAAATGTCCCAACAAAGACTCATGTGAACGCTCACAGCTCTTTATTCTTAGCTGGCCCAAATGGGAGACAACCTACATGGTCACCAAATGTCGAATGAGTCATTCATCGGGTGTCCATACAGAAGAATACTTTTCAGCAATAAAATGAAACAGACTATGTATACAAGAACACAGCTAGTTCTCAAATTCATTACGCTAATTGGAAGAAGTCAGACTTATTATGAATGAGTTCACTATGTGACATTCTGAAAAAGGCAAAAATTTAGTGACAGAAAACAGGATGTTAGGCCCTGGGAAAGTGAGAGGGGATGACTACAAAGGAGCCCAGAGGAATTACTGCTTTGAATGTTCTGTGGTGTCCCGACTCGGTGTCAGATTGGAGTCCCAGACGTGTGGATTTTACTCGGTGTAATTTATGTCCCGAATGTGACTTTAAAAACAGACCCAAGAAACTGAAAAAAATCTGTGTCATATGACTGACTAATCTATTAAGATTAGTGTCTACATTCTTGGTTATAAATTAATTCCTATGGTGCAGCGAATGGGAAAGGTGCTCAAAGCCTGGTGATCTGAGTTTGCCCACATGGTGGAAGGAGAGAACTTTCACCTGCAAATTGTCTTCTGACCTGTAAACACACACACACACCCACACACACCCCTAAAATAAATGTTTTTTAAAAAATCTTTAAATGAATTCCTAAGTACTAGGAAGAAAAAAAAATCATTTTAGTAGAAATGTACACAAAAACTGGCACAAATCTTCATGAATAGGAAAAAACAGCTCATCACAATGACAGAAAAAGTATCTCAAATGCACCTGAATTGAGGAACTGTAAGTTAAACCTTCAGTTACATACTACTTCTTATCTGTCAAAATGCTTATAATTAAAAACTGGACCGTCTTGAGAATTAGTTGGTAATGGGGTCCAGTGGAGACTCTCACCTTGTTCTTGTGGGAGTAGGTATAACTATTTTGAAAAAGAATTTGGTATTATTTAGTGGAGTTAAGTGGCATGCACTCTCTGACCTTGGAATCCCCTTCTTAATATGTTCCTTACTACATATTCTTCCACATACACACCAGAAAAATGTGTATGAAAAAAAGTTATAAAAATGAAAAAGAGAAAAGCTCCAAATGTTCATTGAGTAGAATGAATGAATTACGACATAGGCTTACAACATACTCTGTGTAATTAAAATGATTGAACTATAAACACATGTGCTTAAAATGGGCAAATCTGGAAAGCATTCATGTGACTAAAGAAACACAGAAGCATACATAAATAAGGTCTTACGTAGATAAGATTCAAAAGACTCTGTCTTGTAAGCGGGGTGACATGACCAGCTCCGGGTATGAGTTCTGGAGCCAGATAGCCTGTATTTACATTTTAGCTCTGTGTTTGCCAGCTGTGTGACCTTCAACTCCTCAGACCACAATTCCCTGGTTTGTACACCAAGGATATCAATATACAGTAAAATGGGGTTATGCATAGAGAGCCTCAATAAATGTCAG
Organism: Eospalax fontanierii; assembly: GCA_035773235.1. Classification (NCBI taxonomy): domain Eukaryota; kingdom Metazoa; phylum Chordata; class Mammalia; order Rodentia; family Spalacidae; genus Eospalax; species Eospalax fontanierii. The sequence goes on along the minus strand of CM069540.1, from coordinate 62,710,310 downwards.
ACATGTTTATTAACTTCCAGTCTACCTTGGGGAGGCTCCATGTTCCCGGTCATCAGGGCAGGGCCTCAGGAAGAGCGTCATAGTGGGCCCGTGGGGACAGTGCTCTGCATTCAGAGAACCACTGCTACCATCCTGTAAGAGGGTGAGCCAGCTAGGACTTGTGGACGAGGAAGGCAAGCCAGATGCTGGAGCCCAGGGGTCATTTGGTTCAAAATACCAGTTGACATTTTTAAGTCATTGAGTAGAAGAAAGCAGGATTATAATAATATCATCTAAGAATTTGTGTAAAATAAGAACATATGCAATACATTTCTGATTTCCTTTCCACCAAAGCAAGGCTTTTCCAGGTGGTGGTTCTTTCAAGGCTTTCCTTGATCACTTTTCTCCTGTCTCCCTAGTGATTCATTATTGATACTGTCCTCAAAGAACAGGAAGGATAGAAGGAAAAGGATTCAGAATGTCAACCCACTGACCGTTGCATTCATGTGAGCTGTTTATTAAATTTAAAATGGGATAGGGTGAAGTGAAATGACCATCTGTTTAAAGAATTATAGTAAAGTGAGATTGTTGTTTTCTTTGAGCTGAGTACAGCTATCTATCAGTTAGCTGAGTACAGCTATCTATCAGTTTCTCATTAACTGCTATTTCCCGCTTGGTTGGAAACTATCACTTTGGGTAATTAAATAGCCTCTTGATATTCGTAGACGTAATTATTACACTACACTATATTCTATTTGCTTGCCAATAGAAGGCTAATGATGAGTAGAAAAGAATGAAAATCAATAACCAAACTGAATTGTGACTTCTAATCCATTAAGAATAGTATGTGTAGTTTCACCTGGTGTTCCATCCTGGCTCTCTCTACACAGAGAGCTAAACCCCAGTGACTTACTACTCACCCTCTTATTTCTACTTGAGCTACAGCAGTGATGTTGATTTGCAAACTCACAAAATTGCTGTCCGGATTGTCCTTGTTGGAACTAAAACACAAGGATAACATGATTTCAGCATACTTTCTCATGAGCATGAAAAACATTCATCACAAGAACAGTTCATACTTCCAAGTTTTGCAGCTGAAAAACAATTGTACATTTAGTTTACCAACTCTCATCTATTTGTACATGGGAATACAAATAGAAAGAATCGACTTCCCATTTCAGACTACAATAGAGATGGAGAGACGCTAACACATTTTAGTTTTGATGAATGAATCTAAAGGACATTGAATTGACTTCATTTTCCGGCTTCTACCTCAGACAAATTCTTTCACTTCCTTGTGCATCATGTTCAGTACCCTTCAAATAGGAAACGACAGCACAGTCAACTCCTGATTTTCCATGCTAATAAACAGAAGAACTGGCACGAATAGGCCAGAACAGCACATAATCAAAAAAGCATTTGTGTTTGGCTCTGCAATGGGTCATACCATACACTGTTTGGGCAGCCATTTTTATCTTCCTTATGGTTTACATCTTTTGTTTTGTTTTGAGACAGGGTCTCCCTGTAGCCCCAGGAACTTGCTATGTAGATCTGGCTGACCTGTGCCTTGGCCTTCTGAGTGATAGGATTAAAGGTGTATGCCACCACGCCCAGCTAGGGTTTATTTCTTAAATTAATGTTAATATAAGTATGTATAGTCATTGCATACTCCTGGGCTGTCTAGGACGAGGAACAGAAGGGGACTCAGACCTCACTAAAGGTAAGAAAAAGAAGACACGAGAAAGCTGGGCATTTCATAAGCAGGTAATTCAGGTGACATGGACACTTGTGAGACACATCAAGAATCTTAAGATGATGCTGTGGGTTTAATAATATCTCTTTGAATGCAGCAGGAAATTTACAGTTTGCTATGTTTTCTCCTCAAACCAATATATTTAGATATGAAAATCTACTTTTAAAGATTGCACGTGCCAAACAGTCAAGCGTATCAGGAAAATAAATATAACCGTGAGAAGCCCAACCGGTGCCCGGGCATTGGGTGTAGCTGCCACCTACATTCAGTGCCCCTCTGCGCCTTCACCAAAGCTATCCAGAGGCCGGTTGAGACCAATCCGGAAACGGTACTACGACCACTGGAGGCCGCTTATGCTCACACTTGGAAGAGAAAATCTGCTCTGAGGTCGTTGCTGTCTTGCTTGGGTCCAACGGATAAGCTCTCCCTGTGAAAATGGTAAGGGGCGGCTTCCCACCCGCGCTGTAGAGCTCTCGGGTGCGGTGCGGGCTTCGGAAAGGATGCCATGAAATGCTGCTTGCCAGCAGGAGGAGGCAACATTGTTCCCACAGTGCTTTTGAAGATTTTGAAAAGTCCTGGTTAGTCAATTATTTATGCTTACAAGGCACCTAGAACTACAAGCACATTTAAAAGATGTCCATTGGCCGATGTCAGGCTTCTCTCTGGCAGTGCACACTGCCCAGGACTAAACTGGTGACCGAGCTCATAGGAGCTTCTTCACCAAAGTCTGAGCCCTAATCTCCAGGCAGATCATTTTACTATTATGATATCTGGGAAAAGTTCTTCTTTTTTTTAATCTAAGGAAGAATTTTAAAAATTGACCACTGAGAAATCATTAATTATAATGGTGGCAGACTTTCCTCTCACATTTAATAGGAGTAAGCATGCAAAATAGTGGGTTTAATCAAGGCATCTTCATACATATGTGTCATTGTACCTTGTTCTCATGAATTCTTTTCTATCACACAAACCAATTCTTATTAGTGACTATAAATTATACAAAGTGAGCAATTCTTAGATCAGAAATTTAAATAGCATGGCTGGACTGATTAACATTTTGTTCCATTTCCAGTTCATGATCCCTGTGCAGCATTGGAATTTAGAATTATGAAAAAGCCATGTTGAAGATATTTCATATTCTATTTTTGTTTGCAAGTGGTTTAGATAACATGATTTTCTGTACTTAAAACACCCTGAAAATGTGAGTAGATGTTGAACACTGAAATTATCTTTGCACTTGAGTCTAATTTAGGCTGAGAGAGGATGTTTTGCTTTTTTTATTGCATTTATTTATTTGAGTGTGTGTTTGTATGTGGGTGCATGCATGCCACAGTGTGTGTGGAGGTCAGAGGACAACTTGTGACAGTTGTTTTCTCCTCCCACCATGTAGGTTTTGGAGAATTGAACTCAAGTCATCAGGCTTGGAGCCAAGTGTGTTTACCTGCTGAGTCATCTCCCAGGAAGGTGTTTTGAAATTCAGCAGGAGCAGTGACTAGACAGTGAAGACCTTCTGATTGGTCAGTGGTGCTTTCACAGCATGCCAGTGTGGGACATTCTCTATTGTATACTGACAGTCTCCTGGTAAGGAAGGAACCAGGCTTGATACATGACTTAGATGCTTCCTTGACATCTTTTCAGAAGGAGATCTCCCCCATTAATAATACCATAGCTACATACAAATAAACAATTCATCACCACCAGGGATCTTGGGCTGTTTATACCATTCCTCCAACTTAGTTCCATACAAAGAATGATGTATTTTCTACATCTACTGTCATGCAGGAAGGATAAATGTATTTTTCATTTTATTAATCCAACACCATCTTTCCCTGTTGTTTCTTATTTCCTAACATTCTTTCTATCTTTCCTGTGGAAAGTCAGTAAAGACAATATAATGTTCATCTCACCATTACAGAGAAAGCAACTTCAAAGATGCTCACAAAGGCCGTCTGCGTGGAAACTGCAATCTGAGACCTGCTCTGCAGTGCGGAGAACATGTCAGTCATATAGAGTAAGGGCCTGGTGAGACCAGTATTTGTTCACAGGAAACAGTTCAAGTATATTAATGCATGAAGTAAAGTCCTCTTTTATTTACAGAAAATGGCATTCAGTATGGGCTGTGGCAATGCATCTAAATGTGTATAGACTGCAAAGCACTTATTTTAATCTTGGCTTGAACGCATTTAAATAGAATGCAAAGTCACCTATGTGAATTCTGTTTTTAAATGGTTTATTTATTTATTTTTTTATTTGTAAGAGTGTTTTGCCTATATGTGTGTAAGTATATCATGTGCATACAATGCCCATGGAAGCCAGAAGAAGGCATCGAATCTGCTGGAACTAGAGTTACTGGTAGTTGTTAGCTGCTGTGTTGGGAACCAAACCTGGGTCTTCTGTAAGAACAGCCAGCACTCTTAACTGCCGAGCCGTCTCTCCAGCCCCTTAATTATATACATTTTGGAGGCAGTGAGCAAAGCATACAGATAAATACCTTCTAAATACCTTAATACTAAGTTGTGACAGTGTCTTCAAATTATTTTCTTTCCAGTGTATTGGGGGGGTTTGAAGCTTTGTGTATACCCAGCTCTTCCTGTATTTTACTATTTTCAAAGTAATGTTAAAAATCATCATGAACAGAAATGGAATATGACCATGACCTATTTAAGAGGAAGGTTCATATAAAACATGTGGTCATTTCTGCTTTCCACCAAATTCAAGCCTTCATTAAAAATTCATTGTGTAGATTTGGGGATGCCTAGTTAGAACAACATCTAATTTTGTCAGTTCATAAATGGCATTTTTTCTGTTATCCTTTTTAAAAATAGTTACTTGTTATTTTATCTTATGTGTATTAGTAATATTGCTTGTATGTGTGTTAAGTGCACCTGTGTCATGCCATGCTCTTACAGGACAGAAGGGGGCATCGGATTCCCACTTATTAGCTGCTATGTGGGTGCTGGGAATTGAACCTGGGTCCTCTGTAAGAGAAATCAATGCTCTTAACTGCTGAGCCATCTTTCTAGCCTCATTTCTCTTATTTACTACACCAAGAAAAGAAGGAAAGAGCAAGGAAACTGCTTGGAGTCTTTCTATCAGGCATTTTGTTTGGATGAAAGCTATGCATTTTTCTAGGACAAATACCCTTTACCAAGTGACACAAAGCTTTATGCCTGTGAAAGTCCAATGACATAAAGTGATGGAGAGGAGTGGGTTTCAGGCTATTGTCTAAGGTGATGCCTTTACTCGTATATTTCCTCGTTTTAACTTGGTGATAGACACTTAAGATTTCTTATTTATTTATTTATATTTTAATGTGAGGGTTTTGCCTGCATGTAAATGCACCTGTGTCATACAATACTTATTGGAGGCCAGAAGAGGGAGTTGAATCCCATGGAACTGGAGTTAGAGACGGTTGTTAGCTGCCATGTGGGTGTTAGGAATCGAACTCAGGTCCTCTACAGGAGCAGCCAGTGCTCCTAATTGCTGAGCCATCTCTTCAGTCACCACATATAAAATTTAAAAAATGAAAAAATATTGGGGACCTTGTGAACCATTTGGGAAATATGTATTTTCCTAGATAGGAAGTAATCTTTGGGAAAATGAAGAAATATTAGAAGAAAATGTATTCCATCTATACCCCCTTGTAAGGTGGATAGAATTTCAAAAGTTCTAAGATTCACCAGAAAATACAAGAAATTAAGTTCAACAAGTTAAATACAAGACCTTAAATTCAAGAAAGCTCTGAGGCTAAGTTAAAGGACTTTCCCCAGAAAGCTGTTGCAAAGCTTTGGGTAGGACTGGGAAGAGATTGTGACACATGCTTGTAGATTTCTAAAATCTATTACATTCTTATCCTAAACCTTTTATTGATGTAGCTATTCAAAAGTAATCTGGTTCAGTTATGGTTAAAAAACTATCACACTCTAATAGCCTTCATTTTGTAGGATTTTAAGGTAGATTTAGAGATTAGCCACATTAACATTAGTATTTGAGAACCAAGTTTAACTTTTTAGTCATTTGTATATATAGTTAAAGCAAGGGTCCAACACGCTGAGTAAGATATAAATAGCTGTAAATAGATGCTATCTGTGTCAGTGTTTTTAATACTTTTGAAATGCCTATCTGACAGACCATCTTGCTATGCACAGTCATATTTCTCAAAGACAAATGTTTCATATACAAGACTCCTTTGTGTATTATATATTAATTATATGAGATGACATTCATTATATTGCATTTAATTTTATTTCTTGAATCAGTCTAGAACCATTAAACTGTTTCTGTTATAATGAGTTGAATTCATTGAGGCAGTCAGCGTCTAGATTGCAACTTCAGAACTTTTCATACTCAGGTGCTTGACAAGGTGTATATTTTACCAGGAATCTCTTGATTCACAAGTCAATGTTGTAGGCATTTAAAAGTCTAACCTTCTGATTTGGAGATCGAAGTTAATGCTCGTGTTTGTTTTCTCGAGCCGTGGAACAGCAAATCGCAGGCCCAGAGAGTACTAAAAGCAAACAACAACAGAAACACATGGGGACACAGTTAGTTCACAGAAGGGACCTGAAAATCTTTCTAAGAGATCCTTCCACTCCCTACTCTGAGTCACCATAACATCCTTTTTTGTTTCTGTTTTTTTGAGACAGGATCTCCCTGTAGCCCCAGCAGGCCTGGAGCTATGTAGACCAAGCTGGCCTTGATCTCACAGAGATCTGTCTGCCTCTGCCTCCAGAGTGCTGGGGTTAAAGGCGAGCATCAGCCTGCCCAGCCATCATGACATCCCTTTATCTCCTGCTCTGGAAGTCTGGGAGTCGAGAGGGTTGTCTGCAAAGAGACCTCAGGGCCAAGAAGATCCAGTTTTCTACATGGCTTTGGTCCCCTCTCTCCAACTAGCCTTTGATGCCTTCTTCCCCTTTCACCTCTCTAGACACAAACCACACAAGATTTAGAGAACTGTAATCCTTCTGTTTGATGGGTACTTGTGTAGTTGTACAAATTATGGTGGTGATGGCATGCAATAAATGTATAGGATGCTTCTGATTAATGATGATCAACAAGAGCAAAGGTTACAAAGTTTTGTGCACATGTTTTAGCTATGGTTTTGAAAGTTTACACATAGAAAAATTACTATATATCTAATAGCAGTAGGAATGTTCTACAAGGAAATGTTCCAGAATAATATGTCATTGTTAGGTTGGGGCTGTGGTTGTTTGGATTACTTTTTATCCTTTATCTTCCAATTTTTAAGAACTGCTCTTATTTTTATAATTTGAAAATCGATTTAAAAATGGAGGAAAAAAAGGTCCACTCATAATATGAATAAGGAAGTCAAAAGAGTAACTAACATGTTCCACGATGATACTGAGTCCTCCATGCCTTGTGACCCACCTTATGAGCCTTATTGCACAGAACCTACAAACACTTGACATAGGGACTGTTATGTTGATGCTTTATAATCTAATTGCAATCTGAGGATCAGAGAGATCAAGGGCCCTGCCCCAGGTGTAGAAAATAAACTACAGAGCTGGAATTTAAACCCCTGTAAGACAGATTCTGGAATCAGTTTTCCCAGCTATTACAACCAGGAACAAAAATTCATGTTAGTATGGACCAGTAGTAAAGACCTATAATAACTGATCATAAATCCTCCCTCTCACTTCACTGGCACTTACTAGATATGATCAGACTATACGAATCAGCATCTGTGTTTAAGCGTGTATGGCACACGTACACAAATGTGTGTGCCAGCACCTGTGCTTGTATGTGCGGAGGCCAAAGGTTGACACTAGGTGTCTTTTTAAATTATTATTATTATTTTGAGACAGGGTCTTTCACTGAACCTGGAGTCAACAAACCCCAAAGCTCTTGTTTCTGGGATTACAGGATTGTATCAATGCATCAGCTTTTTATGTGTGTTCTGAGGACCCGAATTCAAGTCCTCATGCTTGTGCAGGGAGCACTTTGTGTAGTGAGCCATATCCCCAGTCCTATATGCACTAGCATTTTCTCTTATGTCACATCACTGTCCTGTTTCAAACTTTCATTTAGGCACTTCATGTCACCAGGTTGAGGTATCACAGCTGATATTTTAAATGCACATGTGCAGTCCTTTATGCCCAGTCATGAGGAATTTCTTGTGTGCCAATTTTCTATTAGACCTCTATACATACTCTTTTCTCTTCTTTGGGAGAATTTTTATTTTCTGTTCTTTCTGCTTGAAGAACTACTCAGGCTTCATGACTCAGGATAAGAGACAGCAGGTTGTAAGGAACTGGCTGGCTGTCACAGCCTGAACCAGGTAAAGTTTGTTCTCTGTATTCTGTCTTTTCTTGCTAGTCTCCCATCCCGCAAACTATAACATTGCTAACATCAAGTTTCTTGTTGTGTGAGAATACTGTATTTTCATACTTACCTTCTCAGACTTCAGCTTAGTAGTAGGCATATGTTGGTGTGCCCAGAAGGGGTGGAACAAAAATGGTTGAAAGAATGAGAGACTGTCCTTGTTTACATGTGTGTGTCATGAAAGTCTTAGGGTATCATGAGAAGGCTGCCTAAGGTTGATCTTCACTATAGAACCAGTCATATGAGATCAAGACAGAATAAGATATGACAATTCATACTGGTAAGAGTCACATGTACTGTCTAGTTCCAAACATTAGGTCCCTGGGCACTGACCTGTAAACGTGTTGGCATTTTCTTTTCTTTTTTTCTTTTTCTTGCTTGAGATAATTTATGTTATGAACCTTAATGACACAGTACTATTTTATATCATTATGGTTACTATGTGAAGATTAATTTTACTATTGAAAAATTAGAAATCAGACTCTTTAGCTACTGACTTGAATATTTTAAGTTAAAATTAAAAGTCACTTGAACACATTTTAAAAAATATATTGGGGCTGGGATAAATATTTCTGGTGACTTTCTTGTTTGTGGTGTTTTAAATATTAGGTCTGCATTTCCATCTGGAATTTTACTCTATTCCTCTGAAAAAGAGTTTTCAAAATACAAAATGAAGAAGTAAATAAATCAAAATGTTTTATAACAAAACCAAATACAATAAAATTTTATGTTTTAGGGGCATTAAAGGGTAAGATAAGAAAGCCATTAGGTTTCTTCGACCAGGGGCCTCACAGATCAATGAATCTAAACAATTTACTTCACTGCTTTCTCAGGATCATTTGCTGGCAAAAGGGACTGATAGCCTTTCACGTAAACACTCGCACAGCTCAGACCACACGGCTATCTTCACCCTTCTCCAGGAAAGACACTGCTGGGCAGTTTTGGTTTTACTGCCTAGATTTAATACCTTTATTATTGGACAGAGAAGGAGTGCCATATCTGTAGATGCAGTGTCAATCTATTTTCTACTTGCACTTAGGAAAATGTCTTTACAGCAAATTGAGTGGTTGGGTTTATTTTCTTGAAAACGAGGTAAAGGAGTATCAGCTTCTCAATGAAAGGGTTATGACAGGAAAGTAGCTCATGGCTGCTTTCTAACATCTCATCTGTTGTTCATTAGCTTTCATCCAGGCAGAGTCCACAGTGCTGCAGACCAGTGAGTATATGGGCTTTCTGTGGTCAGGCCTGGTTGAAATCCTGGTTCTGTAGTTTTCATCATTGGAATGACTTCAGACAGTACATTTGGCTTCTCCAGATTAGAGACTCCTTGTCCAGAAAATAGGTGATGTGCAATAAGATGCCATTAAAAAAAATTCTCTCTCTATTTCCTAGTGTTCAAATTATAACAAAGAAGATAGTTAATCCACTAATAATAATCTTTAATAGGAATTTAACCTTCATTAAAATGGTTTTTAAAATATTTTTTATTTATTATTTTTATTTTGTGTGTGTATGTGTATTGCCTGCATGTGTGTAAGAGACTCAGAGGTCAGAAGAGGGTGTTGGATTCCTTTGGAACTGGAGTTAGGATGGTTGTGAGCCACCACGTGGGTGCTGGGAATTGAACTCCGGTCCTTTTCAAGAGCAGCCAATGCTCTTAACCACTGAGTCATTTCTCCAGTCCCCAGAAAAAATTTTTACACAAGAATAAGTTTGCTAGATTACTATGTGGCACAGTTTTTAAATCCCCAGATTAATGCAATATTATTGTAAAAAAGAGCAAAAATATTCTAGCATCATATGCTGAAGAATCAGTTCTGAGTAGGTATATCTGAGAAAAGGTTTCAGATGTCCACATGTGTAGGAGAAACCATGGGCTAAGAGATTTACTTACTAGAAGACTTTTCAGCATCTATAAATTGCAAGTACCTGAAGCCTCCTGGGAATGAGCAAGTGTCCCCAGAGCTCCCTTTAAAGGGAGCTGCTCTCCTGCAAAGTTATGCAATCATAACTTTCCACAATTTTTTAAACAGGCCATTTCTCTGATGAACATAAACATCTCATTTTACAATGAAGACTATGTAGATTTCATTTATTATGATTTAATTATCAACATTTTTAGGTTTAAGAATTTTCTCATGACTTATTGCTTGATAATTGCTACTGGAATGTTTATTCTAAGGAGTAGCTGTCGTGTGCTCAAACTACAACTGGATAAAATAACTTTATCCTCAGTATGAAATCAGCTGAAACCTGAACTTCAGCAGAAAGAAAACTAAAGGTAAAGGTGATGGAAGAGGGTGAAGACAACTGCTCTTCATCAGACCACTGTTTATTTTGCTCTTCTATTCCTATACTCAATTATTTTTCCAAACACAGATCTAGTAAAGAAGACTGAAAGACTTGAGCCAGGCAATATTTTACCATGAGCATAGTGTGACTATAATATTCAGTGGGAGGAATGTTGGAAATATATTTCCTTTGCCAAACTCTGTCTTAATTTTTTTTTTTAAAGTCAGGGTCTCATGTGGCCAGACCAGCCTCAAATCTGTTAGGTAGCCTGAAGATAACCTTGACCTCCCCATCCTCTTACCTGCACCTCCTGAGTGCTGAGATTACAGTCCTGTACCACCACTCCTAGTTGGTTTATGTAGTGTAGAGGATACAATTCAGGGCTTTGTATTCTAGACAGTGACATCCTCAGACCTCCAATTAGGTTATTTTAAAAACTTTTTTTTTAGAATTAATGCTCCATATCTTTTTTAATTCAAAGGACAAAATATGTTTTAGAATTCAAGGAAAACATCCAAGGTTAAAAAAATGTCTTCACTGACTAGCTGTGACTGCAAGACCCATTTGTGAATGTCTGCAAAGAGCCTGTACAAGCACACATGTGTTTGACTTGCGATTATCACTCCACGCAGGTTACAATGCTAAATCCCTCCACGCTGGCTATTTCCTGCCCAATTTGTTTTAGTTGCTGTTTGCTGAGTTGCTGAGTGTTAATAGGGGAGCTTTCCGTGAGTCCTCTGTAAAATCCAATTAGACCGAAATCAGTAAGAGCCACTGGCTTTCTCTTACATTTGTTCCAGCTGTCATGGGGTTCCCAAGGTCGCACACCACCTTCCTGGTCACATTTTCCATCTTGTACTCACAGCTCAGTGGTCGCAATTCCTAGAATCAGAAAAGAACACCACTGTGGAGATGGGGGAGGGGCACAGAATGAGTTACACCCTGCTTGCACGCCCTTATTCCAAACACCTGTGTGGGTCAGGACGCGCAAAAGTTAATCTGTAACCCTTGACTAAGGATTAAAAACTAAATAACAAAAGGACAAGTGAAATTTTAGGAAGATACATTTCTCTGAGGACTGCTGTGCTTGGACAGTATTCATGTGAAAATTTTGCACATTATCCTCACTCACCTTAATGTTAAACAAAGTTTAACACGAAGATCGAATTAATTAAACATGAATAATCAGACCTATTCCACATGTTAATGTCACAAAAGTGAAATGACAGGAATGTGCACAATGGACCATGTCTCCACGGTCATTTGCAAGAGAATGGCCTTGAACACCAATTTCTACCCACCATAGAATTATTTTCAGAAGATGCCATCGAATTTGCTCAGTCTTCCAAGTACTGAACTTGTAATTGTTAAAATTAACTTTTTAAGTTAGCTAACAATGGGATGGGTTTCATGATGTCATTTTCTTTATTTTTAAACAATGGTTTATTTGTATGTGTTTTTGTGTGCTCACTTGTGCGTGTGTATGAGCATGGACAAGCATGTGTGCATGTGTTTAGGTGCCTGCTGAGGCCAGAGGAATGGATCGAATTCCCTGGAGCTGGAGTTACAGGTGGTTGTTTGCTGCCTGACATGGGAACTGAACTCGGGTCCTCTGCAAGAACAGCAACCTCTCTTAATTGATGAGTCGTCTCTCCAGCCCTCACTGTGGTATTTCCACACCTAGGTGTCATACACTTTATTCTCAATATTCCCCTCCTGTACTGCATACCCCTATGCCCTCTGATTAATATTCAAGATTTATGTCTTACCGGTTCTTCTGATCTCCTTCCTTCTCTCTGTGTCCTATCCTGATTAGAATTTGTAAAATCTCAAGTTTGAAGAGGCAACTGGAACTGCCTGCTGGTAAGGTCTCAAGGTTGGGCTGCTGAGAGGGGCGTGCGGCCGTTTGTCTTTGCTGCCTTCTGCTCCTCCCAGAGCCCCTATGTCCTCAAGCTAATGTCATTGCCTGGTTCTCCAACCTTTGCTTCAAACTCCAGGTCTCTTTCCGAGCTTCAAAACCTGATGGTCCTATACTCCTGTTCTGTATTTGGTGACAGCTTCTTAGGTTACTCTGTTGTTTCATTCTAACCCATCACATGCTATCCATTTGTAGCTTCCCCTCTCATTCCCAAAGATAAACAGGCAATGTGATGGATGCCTTTCACTATGGAGCACCTTTTAGGGAATTCTGGGAAGTCAGTAAGTAAAGGTTCTCAGTGTGATGATCATCAATCCATCTGTCATGGCCATTTGGATTTTATATAAGGAAATACTGAGTTTTCTAAGCAAAGGCTTTAGAAATGTCTCCCCATTCCTTTCTACTTTAGTAACACCCTCTACCATGACCTTAACCTAAATAAACACAAACAAACCAAACTCCAGTCACCCGCATAAGGAATGCTGTAGGCAGAGCACATCCTGGGAGACTGTAAGCTTAAGGAGGACAGAAGGTTCTTGTGGCTGTTCTAATATTAGTGCCTGGAGTGGAGTTGTACACAGAGCAGCAGTGTGGGGGAATAGCAGTTCACACACAATCTCCTAAAGCAGAACCTACAGTGAAATAGACAAGCACCTGCCAGCCGTGCAGTCCTCCCATCTCCCCTGGGAATGAACAGGTAAGGCCTAAGTGGCATAAGCTTAGAGACACCGTTTATATGGTCTCTCCATACCCTGCACAGTACATGCTAGTCATGAAGGAGCTAAAACTCGGGTTTTCCAAAAGCTGATCATCTTTTAACTTAAAGGCAGTTAAATATGTATTCATCCTCCTTAGAAATAACTCAGATCATGCAGAGATGTTTCATACTGAGATTAACCAGGAAAATAAAACAAAACAAAAAACTGTCAAATGTGTCCCTTGAGTGTAACTTAAGTATTTAATTTCTATAGTAAATCTTTTTATTGTTCTTAAAGATTAAAGATCATATGTACATTTTCTCAGCTTTCTATCAATAGTTCTTTGTCACTGGTTGAAGAATTCCTCCACCCACACCCCTCTTTCATTTTAACCTGTATTTCCTCTCTGTGATGAAAGAAACAACAATTATTGTTTTCTAGACATTTCTAGGTTACTTTTCTTAGTGGTTCCAAGGACATTTTTGTGTAATCCATTTATAACTCTGAGAGTACTATTTAATCTTTTATTCACTCATAAAAAATATTTGCCTTGGACCTGCTTTTTGCCAGGTCCTAATAATAGGACCCCTTGTCCTCATTGGACTTCTAATGATTATAACAATTCTAAGAGGTGATTACATAAGCAAGGATAACAAGCAATGGAAACACAGTTATGGTACAGTTTGCTTAGAGAGGTAAATAGAATTAAAGAGAGATATGCACATGGATTTAAGCAATCAGAGAGGACATCCTGAAGGAGGTGGTTATCTCAGCTGATGGGGACAGTGCGTATCAGTGGTTCAAAACAGGTGTGATTTGAATCTGGGTTCTGCTGTGCAATGGCCAGGTAACTGGACATCCTGTACGATGTCTCCTTGTCTATGAAATAAAAAACACATTAGCTGTTTCTCTATAAGGCTGTAATCAGGATCAGGCAAATTCAGTACGTGCAAGAGCTCAGAGCAGTAACCAGACCATGACAATTGTTTAGTAAGTGTTAGTAGTCTCTGTTATTAGTTAGGTCAGCCTCATTTAATAATAGATTTCTATTACCAAGATCGGAAGGATGAGCAGAAAGATGGAAGGTAGCTGAAAAGGATGAAGGGGTGACCAGTGTGCCGGGGAAAACACCTGACCCAGGGATAAATGAACAGGCTGCCTGGGATCTCAAGCATGGGTGTGTGTGGAAGAGTCAAGAGCCAGTAATGTAGCTGAAGACATAGACGGGCGAAGGCACCACGAACCCTCCGAGGGATGTGGGTCCTAGTCAAAAAGCAGTGGGACCAGCATTCAGGAGGCAGGGATGGAGGCAGGCACATCTCTGAGATTGAGGCCAGCCTCGTCTACATAGTGAGTTCTAGGCTAGCTGGGGCTATAGAAAGACCCTGTCTCAAAAACAAAACCAAAAATAAACATAAACAAAAACTCAAAACAAAAAAAAGCAGTGGAGAACTCATGAAAGTTTTATGCCATAAAGAGATAGGGTCAGATTTGTATCTCAGGAAGATGGCATTCCCTGCAGTAGGGTCAGATTTGTATCTCAGGAAGATGGCATTCCCTGCAGTGAGGGCTGGATGAGGGAGATGAGGAGGGTCTGAGTTCAGAGTCCCAGCATCCGTATGAAATCTGGGTCTACGTTTGTAACCCCAGCACTGAGAGTGGAGACGGGAGGGTCCCGGGGGTCAGTGAGCCCGCCAAAACAAGCTGTCCATTCAGTGAAAGCCTCTGCCTCAAAAAATAAGGTGGAGAAGTGACCAAGGAAGGCATCCTGATGTCTACGTCTGGCCGCAAACAGGTTAGTGCACCCCCACACACAAACGTTCGAAGTGGCAGATTTGATCATACATAAACATATAGATTGCTACAATAATAATACACATTTAAACCTTTAGTCCTAAGAAATTCAGACAAAAGATCAGTGAAGGGAAGTGTTTAAAGGCTGGCTCAATTCCAGTGTTCTAAAAGATGAAAGTTTCCCCTGAGAAAACAACAAACTCACTATCAGATAATTCTTCCTATATTTCCCTGGAGACACAATTTTATATGATAAAAATCCCTAAAACTGAGTTTAAATAAAAAAAGCACACAAACCTCAAGCTGTTTAAAAGACAAAGGAGAAAACAGAATAAGGTTCAGTCACGGAGAATTCAAAGATTAAGTCTCTGCCCAAGGGACATTAGGAGGGTAAAAAGCATACTTAAAGGCTCATTTGAGATTATGGATAATGTCTGCTGTAATGTTTATGGCTAAAGATAGAAAGAGAAATGCTCTCCATGTTTTCCGTTGCAGCGAAGTGAACAGTAAACTGAATGATCTACTAAAGAACATTCTAGAACGGATGTAGAAGTAGAGTGGTGCACAGGGAATGAAACCAGAAATAGGAGTCAAGCTTTGACTTGGGGTGTGTGAGATGGCTCAGCTGGTGAAGATGTTGGCTGCAAGTCTGAGGACTTGAATTTGATTCTCAGAATCCACACAGAGGAAGGAGAGAGTAAATTCCTGTCATGTGAGTACACCCCCCACGTCCCCCAGACACAAATAAATGTAATAAAATACTTTAAAAACACTTAAGTTTATGTTTGTTGTACCCATTATTTCCATGTAAGCATTTGCAGGGGATAGTTTTCTTTTTTCTGCTCCTAGAGATTTTTTTTATGAGATTCCATTTTCTTTTCTGGAGGCTCTTACACCACGGAAATGGTCTGTTTGAGGGGTTCACGTACCCTCATCTGCTTTTTCCTATGTTGAAGTCACTTTAACGGAGAGTGTGAAGGAAGACACTGAGAGGAAGGGGAAACGAGAAGGCAGAAGGAGAGGTGAGGGGCTGTGAACAGTCTCGGGAAGAACAGAGTGATCTTTCCTCTGTCTGAGCTGCTAACAAACAGGAAGAGTTTGGCATTGTTTTAAAACACTTTAACAAGGTCTGGTCAACCTGTAAAAAGCTACACGTAGTCACAGCGTGCAACTTGATGAGTCTGTAGGTACTTTTCTATTAATTTCTTCAACAGAAATACATAATGATTTTAAAGGATTGTCAGTGAGTCTTGATTTCTGTTCATCTGATTTATTTGTTTATTTATTTATTTATTTATTTGAGACAGGATCACATTGTATAGCCCTAGCTTGGCTAGGAAATCGCTATGTAGACCAGGCTGGCCTTGAACTTACAGAGATCCAACTGCCGCTGTCTAATGAGTGCTGGGATTAAAATCATACACCACCACTCCCGGCTGGATTGTTTTTAAACTGAGAAAATAATTCAACTAAAACAAGAATCCATGAGACTAGAAATGAGAATAGAAAATTGTATGACTCCCCGAATTTTCTTGTCCCTCTTCTGTCCCTCCCTTCCTCTCTTCCTTCCTTCCTTCCTCTCTTCCTTTCTTCCTCTCTTCCTTCCTTCCTTCTTTCCTTCCTTTTATCCCTCCTTCCCTCCCCCTCTCCCTCCTCCTTTCCTTTCTTCTTTTTTCTTTTGAGACAGTGTCTTGCTACATACAGGCTGGTCTTGAATTAGTGATCATCCTGTTATAGGCTGGTCTTGAATTAGTGATCATCCTGCCTCAAATCGCCCCAGAGCTAGGATTATAGGGGTACATCTCCACACCAGGCTCCTCACCTAAGATCTAAAGTTCTTTACAATAACAACATCATAAGAGGGATCAATTTCTATGAAATTATGCAATCATTAGAATATGGAAATTCTTTAGAGGATGAGTCTTGAGAAGGTGATAGAAAATTAATTTTAGTTAAATAACAAATCCTTCAGCAAACATGCTTTTGATGTGCCTATTCACATGAAAAGATGTGAAACTCAGTCTCTGACTTTGACTGTTGTCTTGTGCAGTTCTGACTTGGAGAAACTGTTGATCTCTATTTACACCTGTGGTTCTTGTTTGTCTGTTTGCTTATTTTCAGTGAGGGTTTTGAGATGTAGCTTAGGCAGGCCTGGAACTCATAATCCTTTTGCCTCTGCCTCCTGACTGCTGGGATTACAAGTGTGCCCCCCCCAAATCTGGCCCATTTATAATGTTCTAGACCAAGTAATTAAGAGTATCACGGGTTCCCAGGATACACTCAGCGGGAAGGTTCAAGCTGTGGCACTGAACAGGAAGCTCTTACACCACTGCTTCCATAACTGGGGCATTGAAGCCTGACATGTGAGGAAGAAATGGGTCCCTCATGGTCACCGTCCCAAAAAAGTGGACGCAGAAGACAGATTTAAATGAACTTGTTTCCTTTATGGTTCCTGTCCAGGCTGTTATCAGCGCCCAGCAGGGACTGGCTGGCTCTTCTTCCCTCTTGAGTAATAAAAACCAGTCCTGTGAGATGTGCTTGGGAGTTAAAAGTATTCAAAACAAGGCTTGAAAAGCCAGAGAAAAGACTGATTTAGCCTGGAAAATGAGCTCATCTGCCTCAACCGCCGGTTCTTTTTCTTGCTTCAGCTCGTAGTATTTGGCCAATTCACCTTCCTCTGTAAAACAGACATCCATACTGTCCAGCCCACCCTCCCCCTGATCACTGCCATCCTGAGCCGACAAAGGAAGCTTCCCTTTGGCTCTCCTTCATTTGGGGGGAAAGACGCAGCCTATGTGGCCTGATTTAATATTCACTTGGATTCGAGCACATCCGCAGCTCTTCACTTTGGTTAGCAGGCTTTACCTTGCTGTTGCGCTCAATCCCAACATAATCTGCCTCCTCTGGGATCATGGCGAAGAGTTCCGCTTCATAGGCCCCTTCCCCTTCGTTTCTTGCGTTTATGATGAGCGTAAGGTGATTTTCATCCCCAATGACTATCTGATGCTTATCTCTAAAAAATACAGTTTGAAAAGAGTGATTATGTAAGTTTGTGTTACTGGCTTCATGAATATTTTATTTAAAAATTTAAATAATGTGGGGTTTGTTGCAAGCCTGTAATCCTAGCACTGGAGATCAGGGGAAGGAAATTGGAAGTTTGAGACTAACTTGGGCCACATAATGAGCTTGACACCTTCCTTGACTACAGAGCAGGATCCTGTCTCAAAATAGAGAAGAAAAAAAAATTGACTTTGGAGGAAAAAGAAAAGGAGGGCTGGAGAGATGGCTCAGCAGTTAAGAGCCGGCTGCTCTTGCAGAGGACCTGGGTTCGATTCGTAGCATCAACATGGCGTCTGACAATCAACGGTAACTCCAGTTCCAGGGGATCCAATGTTCTCTTTTGACCTCCCTGAGGACTTACATACATGCAGGCAATACATTGATACACACAAAATAACAATAATAATTTTTTTTTTTAATTTTAAAAAGAAAAGGGTAAACGAAAGACTAAGACTGAGAAAGAAGATAGCTGACAGGAAGGGCCAGGCGGGTGGGAAGGCTTAGGAGGACAGTTTAGGAATGGAAAGGCAGGGCAATGCTCGGATGTGTGCTGGTAATCGTGTAATGACTGGTTCTGAAAAAGAACATTGCTGCATATCATTCGAGGACTCCAGTGACGTGTGAACCCTCCCACTGTGGTTGATCTGAAGCCACCAGCAGGCTGGGCAATCTGCTACCAAACTTCCTGCGATCATAACATCTCACAGGAGCCAGGATGAAGGAGCTGAGAGAGAACGAGCTTGGGGGAAGGAAGAGAGCTGGTTTAGACAGTGAAAGGGAGACTGACCCACACTGCAGCTCGGACGCTCAGGCAGAAAAACAGGCGCAACAAGACCTGAAATGGCTGATGGAGGGTTTGGAGTATTTTAAGGAAACTTAATTCACTTTGAACTCCAAATGAAACCAGTATTTAGAAATGCCTCCTCCACTTTTGACCCCTACTTAAAGCTATTGCTTTTGACACCTGGTAAATTATGAACTTTGGGGGAAGTCCCCTTGAGAGATTACCCAGCAGATTCCAAACGCTAGCAGTGATGGAGTTTCCTGGGAGAGAGAGGCAGAACTCTACTTCTCCCCCAGGATATTTTATGCTCTACTCTTGTTTCTTTCTGTAACATAACACAGTGCAATTACCGCCAGAGTCAGGGATCCCCATTACTGGCAACTGTGAAGCTCTCTGATTCTCATTTGACTCTGTGACACCTTCTCCTTGACTCCCTGGTGTGTCTTTTAAGTTTCTTTCCCCCCCAAGTAAATTAAAATTAATTTTGTTTTGACAGTTTTAAAGATGCCTTTGAGTCATGGGGTGCTGGGTAAACAAGTTTGGTTAAGGTGTGGATGGAACTGGCCTGTCCGAACCCTTGGCTCACTTGACTGAGGTAAGTAAATATAACCTGATCCATACCACACAAGAGTTTACTTTCAACAAAAACACTTTTGCCCTGACTTTTGCTGAAAGATGAAATGGCCCAAGCAAGATCTCAGGGTGTGTCAATTGACACCAGTGACAGAGAACTGCCCAGACCCACAAGCTGACCCAGAGTGTGGCCATGGCTCAAGAATTTCACACATCCCTTTCCCCCTCCACTTGTTGGAAGAATATACTTTCTCAAAGGAGCTTTAAGCAAACACCTGTATTCCATTAGTGTAATACACATTTATTTATTGAAACTTACGGTCTAGCTGACAGTTTCAAGTCCGGAACGCACAGATTGTCTTCTCCACAGTCCACCAGGATGCGAGCCTGTGTTGAGCAAGCCAGGCATCAAAAATCATCTGGGGAAGCCCGAATCACCTCTTCTTTTTGAAAGTTTGGAAGGATTCCATCAACTAAACCAAAGCTTTCATTTCACTGCACTCTATACACTAATAAGGTATTAGAGAGAGGCCAGACTTTGTTATTAGCCCATTCTCAATTTGTTTTGAAATGTGTGTGGGCAGTGTTGACTGGCATTATCATGATGCTTCCTTTACTGTTAGATTTCGAACAAATTAAATATTGGGTGCATAAGGGGAAGTACTCTCAAAAACACAATGAGGCACTATAGTCAAGAAGCTTTTTAGGAAAACCTTCCTAAATACATATCTGTGTGCAGGAAATAAAAATAAAATGGGCTAGCTTTCATCTTTGGTTCCCACAAACAGACCATGAAAAAGCACCATCAAAATGCAGCAAGGATGTACCTGCTCCGTGACTATGTTGTCTCTGTAGTAGTTCAAAATTGGCTTCACTTCCAGGCCTTCTTTAAAGGTGGAGTCATCCAAACTGTAATTCAAACTAATGTTGATTGGAGATAATTTATCTCGGAATTCAGTTTCATCCTAGGAGAAATAACCACAAACCCCAGCAAGGTTCTGAGAAATAACTTCAAAATGGCAGTCTGGAAGAGTGGACAACACTGGACTTCAGTAAGTGAAACACCACAAACATTTTAATGAATCAGGATTTGTTTTTTCTTTGCTTTGATGAAGTTGCTAGAATTTATAAGTTCTTTTGGGATCAGAGGAAGAAAACATCTAAATTATCTTCCTCCTGTGCTAAGCTGTTTCATGAACTTCATGACAATGTCAGCACATTTGAAGTTTTCTTGGAGAAAAACATGGAAGTCCTCACAGAGTGGGGAGTGAGCAGCAAGCGCTAACTACTAAGCACTAAGTACCCTTTAGTTCCTCCCAGTCAAGGCCCACAATAAGACGGGGAGTCGTCCTTAAGTAGTTGTGACCTTTGGTCTTCACTAGGACTCCCCTGACTAAGTCTCTTAAGAGAAAGAGAAGAAACCGGCAACAGAGAGATGGATAATTGTGTTCTAAGTATTTGA
This sequence comes from Eospalax fontanierii, assembly GCA_035773235.1. NCBI lineage: Eukaryota > Metazoa > Chordata > Mammalia > Rodentia > Spalacidae > Eospalax > Eospalax fontanierii. Next base: position 62,689,655 of record CM069540.1, on the reverse strand, counting down.
ATTTTAAATGTCATGTACGATTTGTAAAAATACTTCACCTGTACAGACACAGTTCCAAATCACCTTTGATGGAAGTTTTGAATGTCTAAATGTTTCCCCAAGTTGACTGAAATGCATGTTTATAAAACTTAACAGAGCATGCTTATATTTAACTTAGGTGACTAAGTTAAAAATTCAAACAAATTGTGTTGAGCTTTTCTGTATAGGGGAAGGGAGGCAGTTAGAAATGGAAATCACCAGAGTTAAATTCTGTTTTCAAGATTTTGTCCAAAAGGAGCAGAAGCCTTAGAAATTGATCACAACAGATCATCAAGCTAGTTGAAGCCAAGGTCAGGAAGAAACATTCAATGTTAAAATAGCTTCCTCCTAAGAAAATGGAAATAGACAGATGGAGATCTCTGTGGACAAATCCAAGGTTAATTGGATAGGAGGGGCTGGAGGCCAGATTTGAATGTGAGAGGCCGCAGAAGAGATTTCTAGAGTACTTACTCGGAGGTAAACGGTAAAATCCTGGCAGTGATGGGAGTTCTGTTGCTTTATCACAAGAGGAAAGACGAGGTGGGACTGATGGTTTTGGAGGAAGAGTGTTCGCTTAATGGCACCTTTTTGTTTCAGGGAATCTAATTGCACCTCAGCCATCAGAGCTAAAGGACAGAAATAAAGTAAATAAAATCAGCGGAGGAAAAGTATTTAGCAGACAGTAGTGTATCAGGAATAGGAAATCATTTCAAGTTGCTTCTTTAGGAAATGTCTTCTTTTTTTTTTTCCAGAATTGGGACCAAGCATAACACGAGAACTAAAAAAATGTTGAAAAATCCTGCCCAAGAAATAATTGCTGAACTTTGCATGTGTGTGCTGTTATGTGCGTGTACATATTAATGAACTTATGTGTGCATGCATGTGTGTCTGTGTGTTTGCATGTTTAGGCTAGATGTTCACATTGAGTGGCTTCTTCAGTCCTTGTCCACCTTAATTTTTGAGACTGGATCTCTCTGAACCTGGAGCTCACCGATTTGGCTATTATGTTTGGTTGGTGAGCTCTCGGGCTGGGCCTGTCTCCACGTCTCCAGCTCTGGATTACAAAGGCACATCACCATGTTTGGCTTTTATGTGGGTGCTGGGAATCTGAACTCAGGTCCTCATGCTTGCATGGCAAGCACTTTACTGACTGAGCATCTCTCCCCAGCCTCTGGTTTATAATTTGCCATTTGTCTCACAAGTATGTTTTTGATAATGTTCGTGATAAAAATAATATTTATTAGAAAGTTCTTAAAAGTGTAATAGAATGTGGAAGCCAATCAAGGGCTCTTTGCTGTTCTGTGTCTGTGCAGAGAAGTACTTACTGCTTAGTTTTCTCAGGATAGCACAAAAAAATGAAAAAAAACTCACCTACTGTATTTGAAATGCTCTGGCCTGTTACAGATGCACAGATTCTTAAAGAAAAGCTGTGAAAAAATAGTAGTCAAAATTTATTGGTCAGTAAAGCTTTGAATCTAAGGTAGAACTCTTCATTTCCCTCTTCCTAGTAAAATGATCATTTCCCTCTATACGTTAATAATAATCACATACACACATATATGCAAACACACCCAAACATACACACACACACACACACACAAGCATATACTCCTGCCAGTTGCTCACTATACTAGCACAACTGAGACAGGTAGCTCTGCATAGGAATTCCATACTTGAAAATATCGCTAGAGAGTTAATCCACAGATTAACACCTCATTGTCTTTATGAAATGAATATATTTTAGTACCTCATGCCATGAAGAACTAGGTAATGGAATGGAGGGAGAGCAATGGCAAAGCCTAAAGACTAGCAAGAATATGGCCGTAAAGATTTTCAGTGTGGTTTTCCAGCAAGATGAGAAGGTTGGCTGGGTGGTTGGTGGGCAGGAAAGAGAGCTTTGAAGTCATGGTAAGGAATGTGGATTCAGTCCTAAGCAGAGAACAGTACGCCGGCCTTAATGTCAATCATCTACTCTGGGAGGAGGAGACTGGAATTTGGTACCTTGCTGGAGGTGGGCTTCTAATGGAGGTAGAGGGAAAGAAAAGGGAGGAGAGGCCAAAGGCATTAAAATAGCTATCTCAAGCTAGGTATGCCTCGTGATATGGGGTCTATAGGAAAAAACTGAATGAAATTGAAATTGCAAGAAAGACACTTTGTAATATTGCCTTGACATGACTTAACCACTAGCTAAGCAAATGTTTGCCATGGTTTCTAAGATCTGAACTTGGACCTCGTCTGTGTTCACAGTCAGAATGAGAAATAATCCACTTGTCTCTGCCTGAATTTGCCAAATATTCTTAAGTCCCTCCTGAAAATCCTAACAGGCAGGAATGTGCCTTTGCCCACTTCTAAGAAACTAAAGATCTAAGACAATACCATGATTTCGTGATAGTCTTAAATATTTTACTAATAAAATTCTACAGTATTATTTGAATATTTCTATGGAATTCAAAAGCATTAAATTTCCAATCATGCTTTAACCGGATGTCAGCTTCCTGTGTCAAACATAATGAAAATGCATCACATCTGGGATTCGTCTGTCTCCGTGACGTCAGTCAGTGTCTAGCCTTCAGGGTAAATAACTCAACATACACCATTTAGCCCAAAGTTTCCCGGGATGTCTGTGCCATTACAGGTATTTATACCACTGCCCCAGAGAAATCAGAAATTCCAACCTACTTCTACTTCAATTAGGATTATTCGAGGAAGATGATTAGGCAATCACATCTTTACATTTTATAGTGGGTCTTACTTCCAAAACTGGAAATTGTTCTATGCCCAATTTTTAAAATAAGGACTTGGCTATGTGTTAAAATTGCCTGTTAACCTGTCTATAAGTAGAATTACTTATAATTAATCAGCATAGGCAACATGTTTATAAAATAAATTCCTACTTTTGATGAAATGATCAATATATAAAATGAAAATGAATTTGGATATAGTGATTGCTTTATACAACTTAAAGCACTATAACCTTCACAAAAGGAGTAAGTACCAGCTATGAAAGTGAATCTTACGCCTTCTCCATGAGAAGATGTGAACTTTGATAGATGGTGTCGTCAGCAAGGGTTACTCTTAATTTATGAATTATGTTAGCGCACATCAGTATTTCTTTCTTAGTATTCCCTTTCTGTTACTTCAATATCATTAACAACTGGATGACTTTAACTTTTTTTTTATGAAAGTTTAATATAAATACTATAGTTTCCTGAACTATTGCTACTAGCATTTGCCCTAAATCTGCCATGTTAGAAATGTCTTTAGCAGAAATGACGTTTTGAAGCCATGATTTTTTCCCCCATAAGTCTGTTGTTCTAAGCTAAAAAGAAAATCTCAAAGTTGTATAGATGGGCATACTCATTCCAAATACAAGAAAAATACATGTCTCTAGATAGCTGTCATATGTTTTTCTAAAAAGATTTATTTATTCTTATTTCATGTGTCTGAAAGTTTTTGCCTCCATGCATGTATGTATACCACATGTATGAGGTGCCTGCAGAGGCCAGAAGAGGGCATCAGATTCTCTGAAACCGGAGTTACAGAAGCTTGTGAGTCACCAAACCCTGGTCCTCTGCAAGAGCAGGCAGTGCTCTTAACCATTGAGCCATCTCTGTAGCTCCAGATCAATACATAATTATAAATTTTGGTGGGCAGAGATGTGGAATATTACTGAGTTAGAATTAAAATTTAAAACTACAATTTATGGTCTCATTCAGCAAAGTCAACTAGCCTGAATGTTTTTGATTAAAGTAAAATAGAAAAACTCCATGAAATCAAGCAACTGAGCTCACTGCATATATATAACTGAGACTGTTGAAGAAGGCTGGTATGCACAGAAGCCAGAATGGACTTAACAAGGTCCTCACACTGGTTGTCACCAGGGAACCACTGGAATAACGGTCCTGTGGTGTAACCCTGCTCACAGCTGTGCATGAGGAGAAATAATAGATAAATGTAAAATGTGGTTTCAAAATCAAAAGCACAGCTGGGAAGACGCGGCATTTGGTAAAGTGCATGCCTCAAAAGCCCAGGGATTCCCAGCACCCAGACAGAAAGGCAGGCCCACTGGCAGGGACCTAATGTGGAGGGGGGGCACAGACAGCTGGGTCCTGGGGGCTCAGTGGCCAGCCAGTGTATCGTAATCAATGAATTGTAGGTTCAGTGACAGATCGTGTTCCAAAAAATAATTTAGAGACTGATTAAGGAAGACACCTTATATTGACAGGTGACCTCCACATACGTGCAAACATATCATGTATACATGTGCTCACCCATATCAATACACACACCCCACATACATGCACAAATTAATAATGAAAGTTCAAGGCAAGCAATTCGCATCTAATCATCACTAATTCTGAACCATTTATTTATTTATGTGTTATTTTGTGTATGTGTACACGTATAAAAGGGTTCACATGCCACAGAACTCACATGAAGGTCAGAGGGTAACTTTGTGAAACTGTTTTTTTCCTCTACCTTTATGTGACTTCTGGAGATCAAACTCAGGTCTGACTGAACTCAGTCCCTACAGGCTTACTCAAAAGTGCCTTTATCCACTGAGCTACCTCGATGGCCCAGTCATCCCTTCAGTCCTACTTCAATGGTGAAAAGTATTAGATTTTGCATATCACCATTCATTTCTGAAGAACTTTCCTTTATTCAGATTGGAGAAGTGGATAGTCTCTTTTGTTTACAAAATGAAAAAAAAAGGTTTTCTTTTAAATTAGTAACCAATTATCTTAATAGTTTTTGTACTGAATTTCATTTCCTTTTTCTAACTAAGAAATGCCAACACCTGATATTTTGTAAAATGGATAGCCATTTCTAATGACATAGAAATCCTCATGGAAGGAAGGGAGGAATGACTTGTGATTGCAATTTGCAAACTCAGTTTTCACATCTACAGGATAAACTTATGTCAACCACCAACATTAACAGCAGAGAAATTAACAGCTGCTTTTCAATCACATTTGGTAAACTGAACTAAATTCTTAGACTATCAGTAAAGAACCACAAAGCATTCTGCACTGACCCTGCGGGGACTTCCTGTCTTCTGTTTGTTTGTTTTGGGTTCTGGAGATGAAACCCAGGGCTTCCCTGTGCTAAGTAAGCACAGCTATCGCTGCATGCTCCCTCAACCCCTAACTTTCGGTCTCTTAATATTAAGATACCATTCAGAACTTTGTCATGTGAAAATAAAATATCTATCGAGAAGGATGCAATAGAATTAAATAACAGTAAGGGAATGCACTAAATTGCCCACAGAACAAATTACATTTTATATGAATACCATGATTTGAATGAACAAAATAGCTGGTGAAAATAAAGGTATTTTCTGGTTAAAAGGTGATTTTTTTTTCTCTACAAAGATAAATAGGTGCTATACTCTTTTAAAAAAATTCTTCAGTCTTATTTTTTTTAAGTCCCTAAAACTACATGTTTTAGAAAAAAAAATCCTACACTCTTGAAAATCCTACATTCTTGAAAGAATTCAGCCTGGAATCCGAAGTCTGGAAGTGAAGTTTTCATGCTGAGATCCAAGCAGCACTTCCTGTCCCTTCAGCGCTGTTTACTCACGCTAGGTGAAGGGAGGCTGCTGGCTCCTTCACGTTTTCTCTCAGACCTGATTTTCAGCATGCTATTTAATGGTTTTAAAGCATTTTAAAATGTGCTCAGTACATTTCCCGACTACCTTCGAAAGGAGAGATGGGACTTCCCGCACTGGGAACGCACGACAGGATGGTTTTCAAAGAATTTTTCAGGACCCTGGAACTTTCCACCCTCCACAGCTTTGCCTTCCATAGGAGCTCTGTCAAAAGGCTGTCAACATTGCACTCAGAGACAGAAATAACAGCTTGGGTCAAGGCTGGTTTGTTCTACATCTGGACACACTGAAGAACCAAACATTCACTTTGTTATGTAAACCAGGGTGAATCTCAAACACCGTTGTTGATTTTCCAGAGGCTATATTCTGATACCACTGGCTAATACAGTGGTTTCCAATCCCCAGGGACCTCCACTGAGAAAGAAGTGGTATTTTCTTGGGATATGTTACAATCCAGTTCCACCTTGTCATTCCAGTGATACACACGAATCAGAAGCTGGTAAGTAAGCCATGTTCTACCACCCAGGCGAAGGAACTATGGTTTTATTGTCCCATTCCTGCTGGTGAGATCTTAACCACAAAAATACAGATAAGAGCACAAAAAAATCTCCATCTTTATGATGTTTGCCCTCTATCTAGTTGCGAACAGATATCTATTTTCAGCACATGAAACTAAGTAATACAAACTTAGAGTATTTATAAAAAAGACAGAATCTGTATCTATATGCAAATGTGAGAGTTGAGGTATTTTGCTATATTTTCAGTTTCATTTCACTGGGAATTTCCCCAAATGCTTCTGCACTATGTATGTCAGAGCCTGTAGATCAGAGAAGAGTCAAAGATCAGAACATCAGAGCTCCTTTGGAAAGACTTTGCTACTAGAACTTGGTCCACTGTCCCTTGGTATCAGCATCCTCTTGTATGCAATCTCTGAGACCCTGGCCCAGACTTCCTTCACCCAAATCTACACTTTTAGAAACAAGATCAGGGATGATCTGAACACTCTTTAGAGCGTGGAAGCATTCTACCAGGCCTACTCACCAGGCCACCGGTGTCAAGGATTCCAGAATCTGGCAAGTTTTATTTTCCAGGTTGATAACCACTGGGTGCAGCAGGAGCTGGGCGTCCACCGTCACCACCGGCCTGGCTCTGCAGGGAGGAAGCACAAGGCAGAAACAGAACTCACAAATCACAGAAGGAGGCTCAGTGTATGAAAGGCCATTGCTAATACATCTGGCCTTGTGCCAAGAACTCTGTTTGCTTCAGGAACAGGTGGACATCATGCTCAACTGATTCTCTCCATGTACATCTAGTAGCAGAGGGATCTAAAAAAAAGTAACTGGACACTTGTTCTAATTTGCTTTCTATTGCTGTAATAAAACACTCAAACCAAAATCAGCTTGCTGGGGAAAGACTGTTCAAGTGTCAATGCATCTTAGCAGGAAGTCTGGGGCAGGAGCTGGGAGGTAGGCACTGAAGTGTAAAGGAACTCTGCTTACTGGTTTGCTCTTCTGGCCTGTGCTAAGGCTGCTTTCTCACACAACCCAGGAGCACCTGTCCAGGGGTGGCACCACCCCACACACATTAGACTGAGTCCTCCCACATCACTCAGCAATGCCTCACAGACATGCCCATAGGCCAGTTCTAAAGTCAATTCCCCAGCTGAGGTTTTGTCTTCCCAGGAATCAAGCTGACAGCTGAAGTCAACCGTGACACCTGGCTATCTTTATGGAGTGGACTCACAATGTGAAGACAATATCGCATGAGACAATGCTCTATGATTTACTATATTTGAAGATGCATGCTATCTTTTAAAAATTATTTATTTTTATTTTATGTGTATGTGTCTTTTAAGTGCCTGTATGTAAGTGTGCCTCATGCATACAATGCCCATGGAGGCCGGAAGAGGGCACTGGATCCCCTGGAACTGGATTATAGAGCCTCCATGTGGATCCTAGGAGCTAGGTCCCAGGTCCCCCATAAGAGCATCCAGTGCCCTTAACTGCTGAGCCATCTCTCCAGCCCACATTATCTTTATTTAAAGACTTAGTTTTATTTATGTGTATGATGTGTGTATATTTGCATGTGTGTAGGTGCCTGTAGAGATCAGAAGAGGGTGTCAGATCCCTTGGAGTTGGAGTTAAAGCCATCCCATGTGGGTGCTGGGGACCCAACTCAGGTTTTCTGCAAGATCAGCAAGTGCTTAACCTTTGAGCCACCTCATCAGTCTGAACCATATAATCTTACATCTACTCATAGTCAGTACTTGGAAGTTTTCAAATTTTGTTGGCTCATGGATAAATTTTATTAGTAATTTTCTAGCCCAGCTTTGCAGATTTAGCTGAACATATGAGAGTAGGTTTATAGACTAATTCTGTACTTTATCTAGAGAAGTGGTTCTTCATCCAGTCGACACAATATAATCAGTCAAGGAACTGTCAAACAAATACTATACTAAGACCTCATCATGGGTCAACTGAACTAGACCCTCTGGGGTAAGGCCAGATTTGGAATTTAAACACACTCTCCAGGTGATTCTAATGGTCATGCTTGAGAAGAACTGATATAAACATCATTCCAACCACCCAGGACAAGAGGGCAAGTAATGGGGGAAGGGAGCTGAATACTCTTTAAAGCTTAATTGCAAGAGAGAAGAGCTGGGAGCCAGAGTCTCCAGGTTGCAGTGTGCACTGATGCCAAGTTGGATAAGGAAGGTGATGTCTTGGGGGCAAAATGCTGCTTAGGCCATTACTTCAGTTTCATGATGACCGCATGGGGTCCTCTAGGATTTTTTCTAAGCCCTTAATACTGTTTATCTGTACTGTATTATTTTATTTTCAATATTGTGTTAGCTCCAGTTTAGAAACAAAAGAGGATGAAATGGGCTTAGGCATGACCGCGGCAAACACCTGTGAGGAACAAAGTCGGGGAGGTGAGTGGAGAAGGGCGAGCGGGGCGATGTCCACAAGAACGAAAAGGAGGAGATGGAGTTTGAGGAGGAAGTTCTGGCATGGACACTGGGTGACCTTAGGCCGAATCGCCCATGACAGGAACTCCATGTGTCCAAGGACTGGCCATGCATGTATGTCCTAGTGCCAGCCACTGGGTAGGGGACATTCATGGAAAATGTGATGTTTGCACAGAACTGTGATGGACTTGGAGTGGCAGCGGGAGCCAGGTTAGTTTCCAGACGTTCTGGTGCATGCCCCATGCTTCAGAGATGCTAGGGGTTTTAATTTTCTGGTTCTCTCAAGCCTAATGCAGAGTGGCTGGTACAAATCAGTGCTCACTGTTTGGGGATTGAGGGAGGAAATCTTACTGATTTGAGGAAAACTAAAGTTAGGATTCCCTCTGGAGTTGACTACATTAGCATTACATGCCTCGTACACCTATGTATATATGTTTGCATGCATGTGTGCATGCACACACACCGTTTGCCTTGCTATCCTGTTCTAGTTTTTTGAATTCATATCATACATCATTTTCAAGAAAATTCAAAAGTTTTGTGCACTATCTAACCAGTTACCACTCAGCTTACATTCAGATTCTCACTGAATCCTTGGAACAAGAGTTATCTTATAATGTAAACATTATTAATCCAATTTACAGATGAAAAATCAGAGGCTGAGAATGCTATAGGAGTTTCCTTCAAGATTATAAAGTGGTGTGTAGGGAAGAGCCTGCGGCATTACAGTGGCTGTCCAAGGCTTGCTTTTAGAGACGGACTCCTGGTGTGTCCTCCCCACCTTCATGTTCACACTGAGTGGGGAGCCAGGGCAAATGGCCATGTTCCCCTGGGGACTCTTTTTCTACAACTGTAGACTTCGATGATGCCCAAAGCATGAAGAATTCAGAAACAGACACTTCTGAAACAGAAGTCATTTTCTAATTTGGTGAGTTTTATACCTTACTGATGTTACATTGGTGGAGGCTGGAAGTTCTGTCATAAAGTATGAACACAAATAATACAGGGAAACGAGAGGAAGTTAAAAATGGGGAAATCTACTCAGACTTATCCAGAATAAACAGTTCAAATAGGTCTTGGAGGTATTTAAGGCAGAGCTAACAAAGAAAAGGAGATACATTCAAAACTGAAGGGCGCTTGCATATCAGCAGCCACGTACCTGTAGACAGCCACTTTCCCTTTTCCAAATGCTCCCACAAGTAAATCTAAAAAAGGCAAAGGCAAGATACATGCGTGAGTTCTGCAGAAACCACAAAACCGTTGAGCATTCTCAATCTGAAAAACCCAAATCAGAAACACACCCCAAATATCTGGACCGACATGACACCCCAAGTGGAAAATCCCACACCAGGAAATCATACACATTATTTAGACTACTGTATAAAATTAGCTTTGGGCTTTGTGCATAGGCATTTATAAGATGTAAATGAATTCTGTGTTTGTATGTGGGTTCCATCCCTAAGATATCTCACTGTGCAAATGTTTTACAACCCCAAAGGAAAATAAACAGAATCCTAACTGCTTCTGGACCCAAGCATTTCTCATAAAGGTGACTCAGTCTTATCTGTACTAGGCTCAAAATCCTAAGCAGCACATGGAATGTCCCAACGGGCCAACTGCAGAGTGAAAGACATAAAAAAAGACATGCAATTCCCACGATTCCTGCATTCTGGAACAGTGTGGAGCTTCAGTGTAATGGACACCATGGCATATGATAAATGGCGACGAACTCCTCCTGCACGCAGCTGTCTAGATATACTTAAGAACTCACAGCAGCATCATTGCCCTGGTCTCTAGACTCAGTGACACAAGGACAAAGTAAAAGGCATAAGCTGGACACCTACTGACTTAAAAAAAATAATTTTTAAGGTTTCTAAATTATGTATGTGTGTGCGTGTGTATCTACATGTGTGTGGATGCCAATGGAGGCCACAGGATGGCATCAGATCCCCTGGATTTGGAGTTATAGACAGTTTTGAGCCACTTAATGTAGGCACTGGGAGCTGAGCTTTCATCCTCTGCTGATGCAGCAAGTGCTCTTGGCTGCCAAGCCATCTCTCTAGCCCCCATTCAGGCTGCCTTCTTCCTCCCTTACCAAGGACAACTGTAGGAGACAAGGATCATTGTGCCCCAAATTGTGCTGTTTTGATACAATCACTTACTTTTTGCCAATAGTGTGGGTAACAAGTGTGCTTTGGGTGAAGCAGTCCATAGCATATGAAATAAATGATTTAAGATCATTTCAATAATCTTGCATAACAATGGTAATAATAAATAGCACATACAGGACCCTAACTTTCTACCAAAGATTATTTTAAGAGGTTGAATGTGATTCCCAGGAAGACATTAAGAACTTCATCATCAGTATGATTTTGCAGAGGAGTCAATGGAGTGTTAATTCCACTAGATTATAAGTTTGCCAATATTCACACAACCAGGTTAGAACAATTGTATAATCCTGGACTTTTTGAGAGGTAGCAACCATCTCAGTGACTTGCTAACAGATAAAACTATCTGTTTTACTTAATCTAATTTGCAGTGGTTATTCCTGGTACAGACAAAACTAGAAATGTCAAGTGGACTTGATAGAAACGGGCGGCAGATTAAGATCCACACACTACAGTTGATTCATTCTAGGAAAATGGAAGGATACACGTAAGCAAAACAAAAAAGGGGAGAGAAATCTTAGCTTGCAGTGTGATATGGAAGATGATAAACTAAATAAGCAAAACGGAATTTACACAAGAAAATGATTCAGCACTATGTTCCCATGTCACTTGCCTTTCTGGACTGTGAACAATGACTCTTCTCAGGGTGTGGGGCTTCTGAGAATAACCCTTCACCACTGAGGGAGTGGGAACTGGAATAGGACAATAGTTAGCATAACTTTACTATCCAGCAGGTAGAGTCACCTGGAGGCATGACTGCTTGTCCCCTGGATGTTCCTAAGAGAGGGGTCCTGGCTGCCTACAGTAGTACCAAGTTTTATGATAATCTTCATTACCTCCATCCTTTCTAACTTCCTCATTCCCTTACCAATACTTCTCAGGATAATTTCTTTAATAAACAACTTGTTGTCTAATCCTTGGTGGGTCAAGTCAACCTAAGACGAAATAATTCTCATTGAATTTTTTTCTTTGAAAAAGCAGGCTCGATATCACCAGCCTCCTGCGGTCCCACCTCTTTTGTGCTCCTTCTTTCCCTTTATTCCCAACTTTCCTTGTATAATCTCCCTCCCTATCCTCCCTATCCCATTTAAACACACCGTTTTCTCCATTTCTCCCTTAGTAACACCTGTCTCCTATTGTTCTCTTTCAGGTTCCTTCTTTCCCTTTACCTCCTTGGTTATTTTCCATTTTCCTGGTTCCTGCAGTTACATCAGGATGCAGACTCACATATAAGGATTTGATGCTAGAATCCATAAATCGGGGGGAGCATACATCATTTGTTTTTCTGGTATCATTAAAGGAGAAATGAGGAAAATGGGGACACTTTAAATGGGAAAGGCATGGAGGGAGGATTAAACATGGAGAGAGATGGAGGAGAGATAAATAATGCCTAGGTAGTGTAGAAAACCAGAGGGAATCGTATTAGTCTAGCAACCTAATGAAAAATTACACATACAATATCTCTACATGAGCTGTGTACAGCTGAAGGCCACATAACAAGAAACAGTGCCAGACAAGAGAAACCTTCCTTTGAGTTCTTGGCCAGGGAAGTCCAAGAGATGTCCAAAATTACACAGACGATTGCCACAGCCTTTGATGGTTGTGAAAAATATGTATGTATCCTTCTGTTTACAGTCAAGAATCCCACTGAACACTCATTAAAGAAGCTTCTTTTGCATCAGATTGGGACTACTACAGAGTACCACAGCTGGTCACACACAGAAGTTGTCTGTGAATTGCCCAAGCCTAAGCAGCATATCTTCAATGCAGCCTCTATACCTACAGCTCATGTAACATAGAACAAGGGGTAAAGAGGACACTCACGAATCCCTCAGCTCTCATTAATGAAGCTCCTTCCTGCAACAGAGGACCAGGAACACAAAAGGTCTCAAATGGCCAAAGCATGGAGATTAGAAGTCTATAGAGTGTGGGTCCTTGGACAGGACTCCTATATAAGCTTCACTCATTCAAGGATCAGGGACCACTGTAGAAGAGGGTGTGGGAAGATTGTAAGATCCATGGAAGAGATGCATGATCATATGGAAACAGAGTCCTACAAGCTCCTGGGAACTTGCAGGAACCTACAGCAATGGTTTCAGCATGCACAAGACCCATGTAAACTCAAGCAGACAAAAACCCAGCATGGAACTGGGGACCATCTGGGGACACCAGCTTGACATAATAGGCCTTATCACAAATGACAGGGTGTATGAATTCTAATGGGGGGAGGTTGGGAGGAGAGTGGCAGTGCGGAAGAGGGGTATAAAGATATTAAGATTAACTGAGATATTCTATATTAAGATACAGAAAAATATAACATTTAAAAAGTCAGCTCAAACACCTTCAAAATCAAAATCTCAGGCAAGTGGTTTATGTTTTATAAATACAAAGTCAGGAATAATATACTGAGGACTTGATTCCAAAGCACTACATTTAAAAATATGTATATGCTATTGTTCAAGTAAGTCAAACAAAAGCCATCTAAAGAGCCCTGTATTTATGGAATTAAAGAACTCACTAAGAAAAGAGTTATAGCTTGGCCAAATCCATGGCTTACAGAATAAAACTCACTTTTATCTTTGAAGTCAAATGCCAAAGTTTATTCTTAGTCTTCCAATTTTTTTTTGTCTTTTTGAGACAGGGTCTCCTTGCAGTCCCAGCTGGCCTGGAACTCACTATCAAGTCTTCCAATTTTTAAAATTGTCTTGATGATGTATCAGAACTTTGACTTCACTGTTTTCACAAGTATTGTTTGGTATGCTTGTCTCTTCTGGCATGCTGGTGCATTATTGCTATGTCACTGGGACATGAACTTTTCCTTCTGTGTAATGACAGGTTCTAATATGGCGACAAGTATAACACAGGGGTTCCTCACTCAGGTCCTATATGTTGACGTGACAGTTCATGGAGAGCTCTGTTACACAAAGTGATTCAAGGTGAATCACGGGCTCTAAGCGAGGTGAAATATTTATATCCAGATATTGGACTTGTGTTTATGGGAGATGGAATTTCAGAATAGATTATTTGGAGCAGGTAGGGAGATGGCTTAGTGTGTCAGAGCACTTGATAAACACACATGAGGACCTGAATTTGAATCCCCAGAATCCAAGTAAACCCAAGCAAAGATGCATATGTCTGTAACCCTAGCATCAGAGACAGGTGAATCCTCAGATGTCATTGGCTGGCCTGCCTAGCAAAAGCTTTGATCTTCCAGTTTGGTGAGAGACTTTGTCTCAAGGCAATAAAGGAAGACACCCAGTCTCCTCTGACCTTTGCATGGTCACACATGGGCATGTGCATTTGTACACTAACATATCACATACACACACACACACACACACATGCACACACACATACCATTGTAGCATGCTGCACACAAGCACACATGCAGAATAGTTTCTCTGAAAAAGTGAAAGAACCTGAAACAGTAAGCCTTTCAGGGGCAGGGATCTTTATGGTTGCATATTTAATGACTTCATACAATAGTATAGATTAAAATACGTTAAAATGAAATAATCTTTGCATCTATGTTATTGGGTATACAGCTGGATATGACGCTCATAATGACCTGCTAAATACAGAATAAGCAATAAAGGGATCATATTCTAGAGATGCAGGATGAAATACAACAGCTGTTCAAACAGATGTATTTAAGTCATAGTTGAATTCTGCTGCAGGTTCATTTGAAGGTTCTGAGGGAAGGACATGCATGTCCACATAGCCCAGATTCTAGAGCGTGACATAAAGGCTCCATGATGATCAGATTGTCATTAGAGTTGAGAATCCAGGAGACAACTCCTGAAGTAATGAAGAAGCCGCTCCTTTAGGAACCGTGGTCCCTGCACCTTAGGCTAGGAGTTTTCAAACTCTGGAAAAATAACTGGCAGGATAGGCCACAATTTTTCTTATAAGAATGTGGCCACAGTAGTTCAGATGGCAAGAAAACAGTTATCTACCACAAAAGTATGTTTTTTTTGAGACTCCACCTTGGTATTGTGCCTGCTGGAAAAGACAAGAAGCATTTACGCTCTGGACCGTAAGCTGGTCAGATTTCTCAAAGGGAGGAAAATTGATTTGCTGGTTTTGTTTCTAACTAATGGTCTTTCAAAAATATGAGTTTGGTTTTGATAAGCCCTGTGTTGTTTCTCTCTTTGTTTCTGTTTTTCTATCAGTTCTCAATATATGATGTATGTTTGTGTGTACATCTGTTCATAGGTATTCTTTATGTACATATAAATATATATTCATGTATATATGTACATTTGTGCATGTATATATGTACATAAATTCAGAAGTAATACTTTTAAATATTCCTGCATAAATCCGTTTGGGAGGGAGTCAGTTTTCTCCTTCTACCATGTGGATCCCAAGAATCAAACCCAGGTCATCAGGCTTGGCAGCAAATGCCTTTACCTGCTGAGCCATCTCCCTGATCTTTGCATAGTTATCTCAATAATAACCTGGAGACAAAGTAATTTTGCTGTTGCTATTTAGACTCATAGCTATATAACTGTATATACTTTCTTTTCATTCCCCTACTTTTCAGTAATAGGGTTAATACTAAGAGCTGGTGTTTACTTCCCTTTGTTTTAGAAATATCTGGAAGGCAACTCTAAAAAGAAACAAATAAAAAATGTTGCCCTTCTCCAAACATACACAACATTAGCTGTTTTTTTTTTTCTAGAAGTACAAACTGGCAACTAAAATTGGTTCTTTCCACTCAATCAGAAATGTTCTAGCCGTGCTGGAGGCCATTGTCCCGGCCACATTGCCTGAGAAGCAGTCTAGTTTTCTTTGGACAGAAGGACTAGGCACTATGACAGGATTAGCACAAATGCGGGATCAGCTGGCGGAAAAATGAACCCTAACACTATAAGGTCACAGGACATGCAGCACACCGACATTCTTCATTTCATTCTCCAAAGTTATTATTTTTAAACGAAGAAGAGAAGAGTTCAGCCTTTTAAAGTAATGCTTGGACAGCAGAGTCTGATTTCACTCACAGGGAAGGAAATCTTAGAGTTGGAAGAAATTCTGTTCCAAAACACTGGCTTCGTTTGGAACGTGTGTTTGAGGTTTGGGTCAAATGAGGAGCATGCAACAGAGGAAGAGGGGAGACTTCCTAGAAGAAGGGGTGACATGGGGAAGATAATGGTGTTAGATTAAACTGTCACCCAGGATTACCTCCTGGAAGAAGCCTCTGCCACCCACACATACATTATGCAAACGTAGGCAGCCTTTCTTGTCTGTGATCTTCCTCCTGTAAATGCTCCATTTCTCACTGTCCCCTCACCCTGAAGAACCAAGTCTGCTTCGAAAGGCCATCAGACAACACCTTGTAAATTTTTGGAATTAAAAATAATTGAGTGAGACTGGGGAGATGTCTCAAAGGGTAAAGTGCTGCTGTGTAAGCATGAGGCCCAAGCACTCATGTAAAATTCAGGCGTGAAATAGTGAGCTTCTGGTTCCATGTGAGAGTGGCAAAGAAGAATGCATGAAGTCCTGCTCTGGCCTCGAATGTGCATGCCTCGGTACTAAGTAAAACAGAGTATATGCGAAGATAAGAAAAATGGAATATAAAAGATGAACATAACTCAAAAGGTAGCACCTTAGGCAGAAAAAATATAGAAATCAAATGGGAATTCTAAAGTTTTATTTAATTTTAGCAAAAATTTTGAGCAAGATTGAAAGGGGCAGAGGACGGGGAGACAGATGGGGGAATGTTGATGTGTCTGCCTGATGAAATGTGAGCATTTCACTGCCTAGCATGATACGTGACGCCTAGCAAAAACATTGCCAGTGTTTATTGTTTATGCCTAATCTGTGACAAATGTATGCAGATTGATAAAACCATGAGCATGCTAACAAAACGACTGCAAGCAGATGATTCACATGGACTACTCATGACTAATACATCTATGGAAAGACACTGGCTTCACGAGTCATCAAAGGAATACAAATGGAAGGGACATGGAGTATCATTTTAGCCTTTTAAACTAGAAAGATGAAAAGACTAGCACTAGACAGAACTAGGGGAGGACCAAGAGCTTTTTATGGGAGGACACACCAGCCTGATTTTCTGGGAAGGTAGTTTTTTGTTATTGCTTGTTTCTGAGATAGGGTCTTATGCAGCCTAGGCTCACCTTGAGCTTGATATGTGGCCCGGAATGAACTGGAACTCCAGATTCTCCTCCTCCACGTCCTAAATGTTAGGAGTATGTGGTGCTGGGAATCAAACCTAGGGTCTCATGGGTGCTAGGCAAGCACTGTACCAGCTGAGCCACCCCTCAGCTCTAGTGTGCTGCTATGTGTGTGATGCAGCATTTACAGTTCTAGGCATTGCCCTTAGGGACAGATTGGACAATTATACAAAGAAATGTCAAGCAAAGCTAATATTCTAAACATTTCAAATGTAAGTCCCCCCTCATCAAAAACTTTACTTTCAATAGTTTCTATTGCCTGTAGTCAATTATAATCTGAAAATATTAAATATTTACATGTCCATTTAACATACATGTGGTGATAGAAAACATATGATTAAACGTATTGTATGAAATCCACAAAAATTCAATAGAAAATATACATTGAGAAAAGGTAAATATCAATATTAAAAATGTGTCATATAGTTATAGGTATCTAGATCTGTAAATGGAAAATTCCCCAAATAAAAATTTCCTAAGTCTTAAATGGCATCATTCTAAGCATCATGCTGAAACAGTGCAGGGTGTTTCTCTGTGTCCCTCAGAATAGGGATCTTCTGTTTAGTGTGTCCACACTGTATATGCTACCTGCTCATTAGTCATTTCCCAGCCAACTTGGTTATCAACTCAACTACTGTGAAATCACAGTACCTGTATTCAAGTACCTCTGACCTAGTAGCCATCTAGGCAGTGGGTAATTTCACATCATCAGAAGATGGAGTAAGATTTAGAGAGGTAGAGACCCAATTCACATTTTATAACTGCATATTGTTATAGTAGTCTATATATTAGTTGTTTCTGATCTCTTAATGTGTCTAATTTGTAAGCTAAACTTTACCATCCATAGGTATACATGTAAACGAAAGGAATATACAGAATAGGTGCTATCTACCATTTCGGCAGCCATGGGTCAGGGTCTTGGGATTTATCGCCCATGGAAAGAAGGAAATACTGCAATTCACTTCCTGACATAATATCATGGGAAGACCCTTCTAGTATCTTTGCTTTATTGAGTTATTTATCTGTTTGTGTGTTTAGTTTTTAAAAATTTGGGTGTAAAATTTTCATGGAGCCTAGAGTGGCCTCAATCTGCTATCTAGTCAATGATCTTAAGCTTCGGTTCCTTCTGCCTCAGTGTCCTGAGTGACGGGGTTATAGGCAGGCACCACCATGCCCACCTAGCTTCACTTTAAATGAGGACATGAGTACACAGAAGCAAGCCCCCTTCCTTTTGAGATCCCATATCATATCCCAGGTTGCTCTGAAACTATGTTGCTGAGGCTGGTCTTGCTTGAGCATCCTGCCTCAGCCTCCTTAGTGTGTGGATTACAGGTGTATATCACCATGTCCAGGTTCAAGATCCTTTCTTAAATATGGGCACTCTGGCTACTAAGAATGCATCTACTATTTCACCATACTGCCTTTATATTAGGAGTTCACTCCTTTTCACTGCTGAGTAGTATTCGACTCTATTGTAAGGCCTACAGTGTAGTTGTATATCCTGGTTTAGGTTCTCCTGAGTAGTTTCCAGGTTTTGGAGACTCAATAAACACATGTATACAAGCGATTAGAGTTACAGGTCAGTTTTGATCCACACATTGTCTCTCCTTGATTTTCTCTAAAACTCTGAAGCCTTGGGTTAAATACAATGTTATATTCAAGCAGAAAATTATCAAACTGAGGGTGAAGGACTATGAACTCTTAAATTTGTCGACTGGCCTCTGAATCACCTTGGACAAGTCTCCATTCATGGCCAGGTCTTGAATGGAGCCTCTAAATGAGAAAGCCAAATTTGTAGTCGAGTTTTCTGGGGCTGGATGAATAAATTCTGTGTGCTCAGGACTCCTAGCATTGTGTTGTAGCTTTTCTTCTACAGAGGTGGGTAGGAGGCTGGTGTGTGTGTGTGTGTGTGTGTGTGTGTGTGTGTGTGTGTGTGCATGTTTTCTGTAATTCCCTCATTTTCAATGAACTACTTCCTTAAACATTCTCTCCAAATACAGACACATTCTATAGCACCAGAGACGAGGGTTTTGACACATCCCCCTCCTTCTGTCCGATAAGATTTTTTAATTAAAAAAAATTATCCTTTGCAGAGGACTGAGGTTTCCCTCTTAGAACCCACATGTTGACTAGCAATCATCCTCAACTCCAGTTCCAGAGGATCCTACGCTCTCTTCTGGCCCATGCAGGCACTGCATGCATGTAGTACCCTTGCATGCATGTAGGCAAAACACTCATACATGAAACCCAAACACCTATTTTTAAAAAATTGATTCTTGGACAGTTTTCTGTGTGTTTCACGCATCCTTGCACGCCTGGCCCCGTCGCCCTCTTTGCTCGCCCCGCTCCTGCCAGCCCTCTTCCTCTTCTCCAAAGTCCCCATCCTACTTTCATGGTTTTTATTTTTATTTTTTTGAGGTGCAAACTTCAGCCCATACTACTTAGCAAGCATATAACACCCCACCATGTTCTCATGATTGTTTTCCGTCAGGCTGGATGTAGGTAAACTGCATGTTTTATGAACTAGTGGCTCCTCTGGAGACTGAGAACTCATTCCCTGCAGGCTGACAAAAGACTGTGGGCTCTAACGAAACAAACTTTTCTTCAGGACTTTTAGCAGCTGCTTGGACGGTTATGCTATGTATCAGTGTGGCCTGTGACAGGGACCAAGTAAAATGCTTTTGATACAGTGACATCAGCAGCGGCCACTAGAGCATCCATGGGGGGAGGAGTGGTTCTTCCGGAATGCTAATAATGTGTAGAAAACTATTTTCATTAGGCATACTGGTTGTTTGATATTTTGCTCTTATTTTTTTGTGGGGCTTTTTTTAAAGGAAAATAAATCCTTCATAAATTACAATGCTGTGACCTAATACCGTGTTCAAGCTCATAAATGTTTTTCTTTGGAGTTCATTTGGAAGCATTTCAGACAGACGATTAGGATTACAATGTTCTGGGATGAAAATCGTGCACTTTTTGCACATTTCTTCCTCAACTCATAACCTTCCTCTTAGTAATATTTTTCACATTGCAATAAAAAAAGAAGGAAAGGCAACTTCTATTTTTAGATTAACACATTTGACAAACTTAGGGAGATGTCTCTAAGGCCTACTTCCCATAGACATGAGCTGTATCTCTACCACCAAACACCCCAAGTGTTTTCATAACCCACTCACAAGTGGACACTGCCAGACCCACATCATCTTCAACCCATAATTTTGTACCAGGTCTCCAGTCCTGTGAGCAAACTTTGGTGGGTCTCAGGAAATGACACTACTTGAGCCTGTGCTGGTCTTCACAACTCTTACAGTCTTTGGGAAGAGGCTTAGCAGGAATGAACCATGGGGCCGATGGGTAGGGCCTACAGGAGTCTGTGCTATAGGGAGATCAGTACTGCCCAGACCCAAGCCAAGAACTGGTAGGCAGAGTGACAGAGGAGATATGCAGGAAGCATGCACAAGGCTGGGGAGCCTTGGAGAATGCCCCAAACTGGCTTCCCTTAACAGGGCAATGCACCCTTTAATCTAAGCCTTGGGGAGAGAGAGGCAGGAGGAGCTCTGTGAGATCACGGCCAGCCTGGTTAGCACAGTGAGTTCCAGGACAAGGAGACGCCGTCTCAAACACCCTGATAGAAAGATAGAAGCAAAAATGAGAAATGTGGTCTTATGGGCAAATTGTAACCCAGCAAGACCGTAGTTGTAAGAAGAATCGACATAGACACACACAGGCCCTGAGAAGACATGGAGGCTGACGGTCAGCGCAGGCCAAGCGGCAGGCAGGGAAGAAGCTGCTCTGTTGACACCACGGACTTTGAGCCACAGAACTGGGAGAAAGTAAATGTCTTTTGCTTGCCCCACCCAATCTGTGGTTTTATTGTAATACCTGAAGACACAAATTACAGATTTAATAGAAATAGGGGAGGCAGGGATAGCATTTATGGCAGTGATTCCCAGCCAAAGGCCTCTCATCCCACAGTATTTTGCTGGGTTCCGTCCCCAGTACTGCCAAGGCAAAACAGAGATCAGATAAACCACAGGCCAGGACCAGTGCATAGAAGTTTCTAGGTGGAACCTCATTCTTGCTAATCACGCCTATCTTGAGGGCAATAATGATATTAGATTCTTCTTTAGTCCCTGCTTGGTAAAGGCAAACCATGGTCGTTTCTGAAATTGGTGTGAGACAGCATTCAAATACAAAAAGGAAACGAGCAGAGAGGAGAGGAGCTGAGCAAACCCAGGCAGGCTTCACTACTGCACAATTCCCCTGGAGGTCTAGCCAGACCCCAAGCTTTCTGTCTGTTCACCCTCTGATGTACACATCGTTGGGTTGATAGATTTTAGATAGTGTGCTTATGTCATCATTGGAAAATGTCAATAAAATATGATAAATACCATACAGAAAGAATAGCCATGAACCTTGTTTCAAAAATTATATTGGAGAGCAATTAAAGAAGATACCTGATGTCAACCTCTAGCCTCCACACACAGACACACACACGCATACACCTGTACTCATTCATACATGCACACACTCATGCACTCACCCAAATGAACCATCCTGGCTTTAGACACCCATTACCCCAGTCATCATCATAGGGCACAGGATTGAATCTGGAGCAGAGAATTCAGATTTTAGTCTTGAAGTCTGACATCATGCTTTCTACCTCCATTTTGTTTGGTAGAGAAATGGGTGTAATTAGCTGTTCACAGTAGTTTTAGAGATTGCAAATTGCCTCCAGAATAATCCTGAATGGTAGGGACTGGTCTAGCCAACTTTCTTTTTCAGCTAGATAAGCCAAGGTTAACACATTCATGTAAGCCAGAGCTACAAAACTTGTCCATGATGGCAGAGGAAGTAGAATGTGGGCCTCTAGCTCCCAGTGTGGTGATCTTCCCACTGCCTGGTGTAAAGGTCAATCCCAATCTTGGGCTTAATTAGAACGAGACACAGCTAGCTGATTAATAAGCATACCCTCTGGGCTTATCTTAGAGCAATGTGAGATGACTGGACTGTGAGTCTCTGACATTATCCATGCTTTGATCCACTGATAGATTCAAAATTGAAATGGACGGCTGGAGGAAGCAGGTCCTTGAAGGAGTGTCCATGGGAGCTACATAACCCGGCCCCTTCCTGTTACGGCTTCCAGGCTGCTTTTCCTGCCTCCTCACCATAATGAAACCACTGAAATCGAGCAGGGCAGTTCTACTCCCTTTGAGCTGTTTCTGTCAGGCTCTTTGACATAGACATTAAAATGAATATGCCTGCTTATTGCTTCTCCTGCCACAGTCACTTGACAGCTAATTTGCACCAGCCAAGACAAAGCTGGGAATAAAGACCAAAGCTGGCCGGGATTGAGCCTGCCCCTTGAAAAGCAGACTCCAGGCGAGAAGTGCTGATATTTGTGTTCAGCATTTCTACCATACTTTTACCCTCATTCTTCACAGGAATAGAATAGCTGAGCGAGTCTGAGCAGAGCTGGAAGTCACTGACAAAGTACGGGGTGTGAACAGTAGTTATAGGCAGGGACAAGGCTGTCAGGTAGTTGATTCATGATTCATACATTTATGTCTTTCATTCAATTTTTCACCTAATCTTCACCAGGTGTCTTTTATATTAGCTTTTCAGCTAACACAGTGTCCAGTTTAGTGGGGGAGATACATTTGTCAAATGATCACATACTTGTGTAACTTCCGTCTGAGATATCTGTTTCTAGAGGAAGTGCCACAGTCAGGGGGAGCTTCCTCAGGAAGTCACATTTGACCCTAGTTTCTAAATGCTAAGAGAAAACCTGGGAAAATGGCCAGGGCATGCAAAGACTTTGAAACAGAAGACATGTATCAAATGAAGGACACTAAAATATGGCTTTTCATTCGTGCATTAATACATTCAAATAATTAATTGAAAGAATGGCCAGTGGGAGAGATGAAATAACGTCAGCTGAAGTGCGATGGAGGTGTCTTCCGATTTCTGCACGTTCCGCTCTTCCCTCAACCTGGTTCAAATACTGGGGCAAGGCATCAGGGTCTTTATGGAATGCATCTTTACAAGCAAGATCAAGTATAAAGGATATTATATAATACTAAATGATACCCCAGGTTTCAGAAAAGAGCTGATACATACTGTGAATATTTAAAAGGAAATTAGTTCAAACAAACTGACAGATGGTACCACATATATAAATATAAGCCACAGAATTCAGTTCCTTTCATCTGGTGCGGTAAACATACCATTTTTGCTACTTTCAAGTTGGATATTATTTAAATCTTCTGTAGAACAGATTTTGGAGTGAAAGCTACTTTTGTCACACAGGAATGATTACATACAATTAGTGCTTATGAATGATTACTTATGAATGTTTTATCCTAGACCCAGAGTCAGGTGTGAAGAAGTTCTGGTTGCAATTTGAAAGCTAATGGTAGAGCTTTGTGCAGGAAGCACACTATTTCGATACAACCTCCTCTTCACAGGCAAACCAGAGGCAAAGTAGACAGATGTTCAGGCCTCTAGAGAAGAAAAAGCAAAATGGAAATACTTGTAGATATGTGACAGATCTGAGGCTTTAAAATCTTCGTTTAAGGATGGACAAAGTTAACCATTACGTTATTGGACCTGAAAATGATGACAGCTAGTTTTGTCTTGGTCTTTTATGAATGCAGTTGTGAATACAGGTAATAGTGATTCTCAATATGGATCTGTCTCTCTGTCTCTCTCTCCCTCTATGTGTGTACGCACAGTACACATGCATGCACATGCAAGGTCAGAGGTCAGCCTCAGGAGTTGTCCTTGATCCTCATGAGCCATCCAGAGAGTCTCTCACTGAGACCTGGAGCTCGCTGATTATGTTGTGCTTGGGGCCACTGAGCCCGAGTCTGACTGTCCCTTCTTCTTCATTGCTGGGATTATAGCCTGGCCACTATGCCTGCTGTTTTTACATAAGTTCTTGCGCTTGCACAACAATCATAGTAGGAACATTTTTTAAAGATTTATTTATTCTTATTTTATGCACATGAGTGTCTTACTTACAGTTTTGTATGTGTACTACCTGCGTGCTTGGTGACCACTGAGGCCAGAAGAGGCCATCAGATCCTCTAGAACTAGAATTACAGATGATGTGAGCTACCCTGTGGGTGCTGGGAATTAAATCCGGGGCCTCAGAAAGAGCACCAAGTGTTCTTAATCATTGAGTCATCTCTCCAGTCTACAGTAGGAAAATTTACACTATGGAAAAAGAAACATATTATAAATAAAAGCTTTTTGTGTGTCTTGAAAGTGGTTGCTAGATATTGCTAACACACCTGTGGATATAAGGGCAGGTTTGTAAGTTGAAGAAATAGACAGCAGATCCAGTAAGAAGTGTGTGGCTTCCACAAGTCTCCTGCAGGCTAGCAGACTGAACAGCTCCTGCCCTCGCTTACTTCAGTTTATTATCCTCCCTGGGACACTTCAACACCTTCCAAACCCGCTTCCTTTTTATACAACTTTCTGCTTATTGCTAAAGACTGAGGCCATTTTGAAGCATAAAGCACATTGTCTTTCCCACCGTATTCCTAATAGGGTACCGCTTACTTAACATACTCTTCAAGACCTTTAATTATCTATCCCAAATCTACCATCTAACCTTCCTCCTCTCCATTTGTGCACCTATTAATCTAGGGGAAATTGCCTAAAAAATAAACAATTTGTGTATTGAGTTTCCTTCTTAGATTGAGCGAAAGATGAAAAGGCACATCTTTAAATGTTTCTATGTATGCTAGCAATGACAAATTAGGCAACATTCTTTCACATGGCATTTGCAGGTAAACGGATGGACCTAGAGACTGTTCTACTAAGTGAAGTAACAGACTCAGAAAAACAGGTAGAGGCAAGTTCTGCTTCATTTGTGGATCTTAGCACCAAATCCTTATATGTGAGTATATATCCCGATATAACAACAAGAGCCAGGAAAATGGAAAGGATGCACAGAGATAAAGGGAAAGAAGAGCAAGCGAGCACGCATGAGAGAGAGAGAGAGAGAGAGAGAGATTATCAAGGGGGCAATGGGGAATGGGGGCATTCAGCTGGGAAGGGAGGAGGGCAGGACGTACTAGGAACCATGGGGGTGAAGAGAAGAAGGAGCTCGAGAGGGATGATAGGAGACAGGTGCTATCAAGGAAAAATGGGGAATTGGGGGTGCCTAAACTGAGGGGGGAGAGAGAGATTACACAGGGAGAGAGAGGGGGAGGGGAGAGAGGGGAGATAAATAAAGCTTAGGTGGCATAAAAAGCCAAAGAGAAGTGTAGTGTGATGACTCAACCCATACCCACTCCCCGCCCTGAAAGACACACATACACTATCTGAACATCTTGGTAAAAATGCTTTGCCAAACAGGACTTAACATATACGACAGAATGCGTTGAATTCAAAGCACTTCTGCTGGGAAGGTCACTGGGGAAGATGGATGGGGAAGGGGAGATCTATTATAGGAAGTGCACAGGAACACAGCAAAAACACAAAAAATAAGTAGTCCGCACCGAATGCTTATTACTGTTTTTGAGGCGGGGTGTACTGTTAGCCTGGGCTCTCCAGTTAAGCTGAGCTGGCCAGACTGTGAGCTCTAGAATCCAGACAAACCCATCTGTCCCTGCCTGTCTCTGTTTCACCTCTTCAGTGCTGGGATTACAAGTGAGCGCCACCATGCCCAGCTTTTTCACATGGGTTCTGGAGACCAAACTCGGGTCATCATGTTTGCAAAGTAAGCAGTTTATGAACCTGGCTATAGACCTGTCTACTGCTCGCTAGCTCGTTACCCATTAATGCATTTATACTTTTTAATCTTGCAAACATCTTCTTCCATGCTCCCTTGTTTCACGGTTGACTCTTGCATATTTTATTTCTGTGATTAGAGTGTTCCTTAAGGTCATGGATTACACCCACACAACATCACCATACCATTCCTAGTTAGCAGTTAATAATGTTACTAGATGCTTTCCACTAACTACTTTACATATATCATTCAACTTAACCCGAAACATTCCTTTCTAAGGAAAACTATTGTTAGGTGTTGTTATGTCTATTTTAACAATAAGGAAATGGAGGCTCAAGAGAATACAGTAACTTGACAGGTTCCAAAGACAGCCATTGTTACATTTAGGATGGAAACCCAGGCCAGGGAGTTATCTTTGTTTGATTTAGTACTGTATCATTAACACCTACAACAGTGGCAGGCATATGGAAGGCCTTTAATATGTATTTGTTACATAAATGAGTAATCGAGCTTCTAAAAGCATGATCTCTTTATGTCACATACTCAATAACTATTCTCTCATCATCATTATTTTTAAAAATCAAGAAAATTGGTGACTGTTCTGGACACATCTGAGCACAGACAAGATGATTTCAGGGCATCTTGTGGTGTTTTAAGGGGGAGCAATGCTCATAAAAAGACAAGTAATGTCAGACCATCACTGGAGCCAGTGATGTTCCCAGTCACCCACAAACCCAGCACATAAAGAAACATAGGAGTGCATTATGACCTATAAAATCAAGTAGCTATCCATGAGTCCATACCAATACAAATAATTAAATGAATCAATAAATGCAGGCAAGAGTTTTTTTCTTACATTAGAATTACAATGAAAGGAGGAATTTAGAAAAATCAAAATTGGTCAATAACAATTTTCAGGGCAAGATTCATTCATGGATGCTAAGGTCATTGGAGAAAGATATGAAAAAGGAACAATATTATGTAATATCTATCCAAAAATGCTTACTGTTCTAAAAACAAAATGAATAACGTTTTAGTGGGAACCTGGCTGAAGGCCCATTGTCAAGTGACAAAGGTTCAAGAAGACCAGAGATAGCGCAGTCTTGTGACAGGGCTCCTGAGAAAGGCCCACTGCCACCGGCAGCCCTCTTGACAAACATATAAAAGTCCTGGTCTAATTCTAGGCAAACACCTGACAAAGCTAAATTCAGTGGTCTTCACTCTTCAGAAATGCCAAAGTTATGATAGCAAAGGAAACAATGGACTGAAACATGATGAAATTCATTATGGGATCCTGGATGGAATCCTGGACTAAAAAGGAAGATGAGCTACAAATGATGAAATTCTATAGAATTCCTAACAGACTGTTGATTAGTCAATAGTTATTGTACCACATTTATGCAAGGTATAGTATTAGGGGAACCTGAGAAAAAGGATCATGAGATTTGAATATTTTGTGACTTTTCTGTGAATCTAAAATTTTCCAAAAAATACGGAAGAAAAAGTTTTCTATAATTCCACTAAATCTTTTTTTTCTCTTTTTTAAGATAAATCCTTAGTGATTTATTCAGTCTAACAGAGCCTCTGGGGAGGCGGCACATCTAGATCTGGGTTATAGAATCAAAGAAGCTGAGAGTTAGATGGAGCCTAGGGGTGGCAAGATCACACCTGGGTGGTGAAAGCCAGGCTCAGAGACACTGAGTTACTGAGGCCACCTTGGAGGGTGCAGCTTACAAACGAGACCATTTACCTCCCTCTTCCTTTTTGCTTGATTCAGGCCAATGAACTCTTTCATTTGAATTAATTAAATTCCACTTAAATTCAGAGGATATTTCTATAAGAAATGCAATATCCAAACTTCTAATATATACACAATGAATCGATGAGCATCGTACCTTGGTATAAATGTGTTCTGTTCTGCACATGAACATGAGTAGCACTTTGAGAAGTGAAAATAAACTTTCACTACAAGATCTGAATGTGGTTCAACTAAACCTTAAATCAATAGTTTTAAGGAGTTAGAGGTGTGATGAAAATGCGTTATTTCCTTTGAGTCAAGCCTTTCCTTGGTAGGTTCTCTGTGTGGAGGTTGTTCTTGCACACACACACACACACACACACACACACAAAACACACATACACCAACACTCATTAAAACAGATGAGCCATTTTATTTCATTGAGTGCAATTGTCTGAAATGGCTTCATGAAATAATCATTGCCTACTAAAGACAATGATAGTGTTGGCCCATGTTTTTCTCTTGTTTTATTGCTTTCGAGATTTGTGTTCCTCAACAGACTCCCAACTTCCCTCCTCCATTCTCTGGTGCTGGGCTCTGCATCTGGCAGATGGTATTGCTATCCAAACGCATTTAATAGGCTTAGACTAGATCACTGGATTTTAGAATTCTTGGTAATCACAGCTGTTTCTCCTCTGATATATTTTCATTCAATTAAATGTATACACCATCTGGTCAGTCCCAGAGTTCCAGTGAGCACAGAATGGTAAACACATCTACAGTATTGAACAGGAGCAAGTACTTTGGTTTTAGGATGAAAATGTTTGTGACTCCTATTCATGTGTATGTGCCAATGACAATACAGACCACAAACATCTAGTCTGATGCTATAAGTTACTTCAGATGTCAGGGAAATTTTGGGCATGCGATTCTATTTGAGTTTCTGTATTTCTGTAAGGAAATGACTTATTACTGGGTACTTTACTATCCTGCATCAAAATCACAGGATGGTTTTTTGTATTTCGTCTTTTCTCCTTCCCTCTAGTCCTCTGTACTCCGTCTCAGACCGTTACTGAGTTTATTCTGTTTTATAACTTCCTCTTCTCAATTTCTGTTGTCATCACCTGGTTCAGGTCTAATCTATATGTAATTAAATATTTAAATGGCTAAGGAACTGTGAGAGAAAAGCATCTTTTTATCCTGCCATCCAGGAAAGCACAGCACCAGAAACAATTCCCTGACACCTCATCTCCCAACAAGTGGGGTGGCAGTGGGATGCGCTGAGTGGTGGGACTAGATGAGTATAGAGAGGACTTCTACAATGCATGGTTCTAAAAGTTCGTTGGAGTGTTGCCATTTCCTAGAGTGTTCTGAACAACCACATTTTAATTTTACATGATCTCATGTTAGTCAAGTTGCCCCATTTAACTTGTGTTATATGCTTGTATGGTATATGTGTACATTGTGTATGTATACATGTATGTGGAGGTGTGCATGCTTGTACACCAGAAGAGGACGTCAGTTCTACCATTTTCTGCCTTATTCCCTCGAGACAGAGTCTCTTACTGATTCTGGAGTTCAGCTGGTAGTCAACAAGTCCCAGAAATCTTTCTGTCTCTAATCCTCACAGCACTAGGGTTACAGGCTCAGGAGTGGTCACTGCCACCTTTTAGGAGTGTTGGAGATACAAACTCTGGTTCTCATACTTACTCAGCACGTCCTTTAACCCACCGAGCCTGTACTCTGCCCTATTTAATCTTCTTCTTTTTTTTAAAATTGAGGTAGGGTCTCACTATGTAGCCCTGGTTGACCTGGAACTTGCTGTGCAGACAAGGCTGGCCTTGAACACCACCTGTCTTTGCCTCATAAGTGCTGGGTTAAAGGTGTGCACTACCATACCCAGCCCATTTAACTTTTACACCAACACATTTTCATGTGGTTTTACATGTAAGGAAACTGAGCTTAAGACATTTTCTCACTCTTACACAACTAGAAAGAAGGAAAGGGAAATTTGAAACCTGGTGTCTGTCTCCTGTGTGGGAGAATTCAAATTTTCAGAATCTTGTCACTAACACAACTGTAAGATAGAGTCGCTTCCATTCTGTTGTCAATCCAGTTTAGCTCCTCTCCTGTTCCAAGCTATGCACAATGTGTTGTCAAAAGTCTTCTCCGAGCTTAGCAGGACAAATACAGACAACTCTGCAAACAGCAGATAGGAGAGGAGAGCTGAGAGAAATCACATGACCTCTTGAGTGCCAAGCTAATGAGTGTCAGATGGGAATGTGACCTCGGGCAGCCGAACGCCTCTGTTCCTGTTCACGTCCTCTCTGCTAACTCTAATATAATAATATTGGTTTGATGATTTCCAAAAGGAAGGAAGCAGAGTGTCATCCAATCTTACCCTACATATGTTTGCTCTATATATTTACCTATAAAAGTACAGCTACACATCTCTTCATATGTATATGTAACTGTGTGAGATTGATTCAAGGGTGATACTTGAATGAGTATACTCTGGATTCCTCTTCTGTGCAGTGCCTAGCATGCTTGGAACTCTTAAAGATCAGAAGTTACAACCTCAAGTTCAGAGTGGTTGTGTGAAACCTTAGCATTGTGGGGGGAGACAGAGGATCCCTGGGCCTTGCTGATTGCCAGTGCAGCGTGCCAGGGTCAGTGAGAGATACTGCCTCAAGAGAACAAGGCAGAGATCCACAGAGCAGGACACCCTTCGCCCTCCTATGGCTTCCTGGAACACATGAGCATGTAATCCCGCACACACATGTGCACATACAGCAGACACACACAAAGAAGGTCTAACTGTGAAAACTGTTAACAATACAGTTGATTCCATGCCTGTTCATTGCTGACTTTTCTCCCCGCAAAGACAGGAAGAAAGAGTGGTCCTGCTCAAGCACAAGATGCAAGGGACTGAAGAATCAGCTCATGTGAAAATGGATAAATAGAAATAAAGCTGCTTTTTACACGTCCACACTTTCAGTTAGTAAAGATACTGAGTGAACTTATTTCTGGCCAATTTGGGGGATAAAGTGTTATAGTGCATTTTATTTTTTATATTTTAATATTATATTTATTATAATAGTATTAATTATTATATAAATTATTAGCAAATAACTATCATTAATATAATTATTAAAATTATATTATTTATTATTTTATTTACTTACACAGCAAGTAAACATAAATGTTACACTCAGCCCTCACCTTTCTCTCTGTAGAGAGCAGTGAGGTTGAGTGAAAAACATCAGGTTCTTCTTACTATCTATGAACAAGACAACATGTGTATCCTTGTTACAGGGAGGTTCCACAACAGGAAGACTATGCGATGTGGCAGGCAGTGAGGACAAGGGAAGCCAGCAGTGCTATACTGCTGAGCCTTCTGAGAAGGTGTTCAAGAGCAGGCAAATCAATACCCTTGTAAACCACATCAGGAACCTCAGTTGGTAAGCACCATATTTTAGGTATATTCCAACTGGTAATGATTGCAAATAGCTGGCGTGGGCCAAACACAGAATTAAATCTGTTTGTTCTGAATTTGTTCTCTCATAAATTCTGCAGATTACTTGGCAGAGGAAGCAAGGCTTCAGGATTTTGTTCCTGACCTGTTCAGAATGGAAGACCATAAAAGAGCGTATCTGTGTGTGAATTATAAAATGTGCCTCTGCCCTTTCCTAGTGGAAGGGTTTCCTAGTAGACGAATCTGCCCTTGCTTGCTCCTTGACTGGGCACAACCTGTGTACCATTTACAAGCAGCCTTGATTTTGGAAATAGCTCAGTTTCTGGAAGTAATTGGGAGAATTGGAGGTGCCTGTTTATGGAACTATAGAGCCTGGACATTTTCTTCTGGTGATGCATTTAATTAAGACCAAACGATTATAAAATTTCTAAAGGCTAACACTATTTTCCTCATAAAATATATTTTTTTAAATTCACAAGCATGTTACTCAACAACATTCTTGAAATTTGCAAGTGTATTAGTCTAGTCTAGCCCCCCAAAAGCTGCAGTTTCAAGATGTAAGTATTTCATGAATTTGTAAATTCTTACATTATATAGATTTTTCTGGGGGAAAGTCAAGAAAATAGCCAAGACATTGACTGAAGAGGTGGCTCAGTGGGTAAAAGTGCTTACTTTACAAGCATGAGAACATGAGTTCAAGGCCTTAGCACCCATGATAAAACGAAGAGATATGGCTGTACATGCACCTGTAACCCCAGCATGGGGAGGGGATCTTCTCTCCCCGGCCAACCTAACCAAAGTGGCAAGCTTCCGCCTGAGTGAGAAACCCTGGCTCAAAGCAACAAGGAGGAAAGAGACAGAATAGACACCCGGGTGTCTCACTCTGGCCTCCGGTGAGCATTCAGGGGTCCACATAGCCACACACTCACGGGCATGCAGCACAAACAGAAATGCCATCTACCCCAGCACATAATACATAACACACAGAAATAAGGGCAGAAAGGAGGGAAAGAAGGCAACAGTCAAGATACAAAATGCATTGTCTGTCAGTCCAGCATGAAGACTGTCAGCTGTGTCCTGAACAAGTGGTTTGGTAGACCTGAACAACAAAAGTTGAGCAGGTTAAGAAGGTTCACATAGTCTTCAGCAAGGACTCCAGATGTAATTCACAGATGTGATGTGGAATCTTCTTAAGTCTAAACCACTTCTCAGGCTGGCACCCGACAGCCTCAGTGCCCACCCTTCTGAGTCTGGAACCATGCTCCCCACGCCTCCCATTCTCAGTGTATCCTGCTCACAATACTCTGCATTATCCCCGGATGGGCAAGTCATCCCAGATGCAGAGTACCTAAAAATCATCACTCCCCGCCCAGTTCTGGAACGCCTCGGTATTTTCTGTTTTAGTGAACAGCACCACCATCCAGCTATTTGCCAAAGTCAAAGTCACCCACAAGTTCTCCTCATTCCTCCCTGTGCATATAGTGGTCACCAACTAGTAGATGCTCTTCCCTCCGGCCACTTCCTTATGTCTACACTGTCACCGCCCAATCAAGGCCACTGCCGTCTTCAACCACACTGAAGGGGTCCCCGCCAGTCACTCCCCACGTCAAACACACAGCTACCACAGATAACACCAAGATGGCTTCTCAACCTGCCTCTGGTGTCGCTCTGCCGCCTGTCCTGTGATTTCCAGTGATTCAGAGTCTCTGCATTGTTCCAGGTCACGGGTCATGTCCTCTCCACTCCTGTCTTCCGTGTGGCTGTCTGCCTAGTCAGTCTTCATAAAAGGTCAACCGAGAGTTCTTCTATAAACAGAGAGGGGGCCACCCCAAGGCTCCCAGAGGGAGCGTCACCTCACCTTACAGCAACCCCTGTCTTTTGCTTGTCACCTAGAACATAAGCTTCGTGGAGACAGCAATCGTTCCAGCTACTACAGAATGTGCGGTCCAGAGAGAGCAGAGCCAAACACAGACTCTGTCAGAATAAGGAAGTGTCTCAGTGTTTTTTTAAACTCTGAAACTAAAGAAACAGAAGTAAGGGTGAGAAAATCTAAAATAACTTCAGCACTGAGGAATACTCTCTTTTACGTTGTTCTCCTGGCTCTGTACTACCTTGACTATTCTCTAGGGCCACTTTGTTGTATTCTCATTACAAGGTAACCACAGTGGATGCTTACTGGGATACCTGCATAATCCACAAGTCAACTCTCATTCTTTTTGAAAAATGTCACCATTTGCCTCTGAGTCTATTCAAGATCTTCCCGGAGGACTTGGGACTAAGATGAATGGCAGACTGTCTCTCCAGGTGGGTTCAAGTGAAATATGTTGACTCTGGAGCTGTGCGGCAGAAACAGCTCATCCTGTGTGCAAAAAAAGTCCTTATCTGGCAATGGGGAGACAAAGTAAGAAGGGAGGACAGGGAGGGGAGGACAGGGAGTAGAGGACAGGGAGGAGAGGACAGGGAGGGGAGGACAGGGAGTGGAGGACAGGGAGGAGAGGACAGGAAGGGGAGGACAGGGAGGGGAGGGCAGGGAGTAGAGGACAGGGAGGAGAGGACAGGGAGGGGAGGACAGGGAGTGGAGGACAGGGAGGAGAGAACAGGGAGGGGAGGACAGGGAGGGGAGGACAGGGAGTGGAGGACAGGGAGGAGAGGACAATGAGGGGAGGACAGGGAGGGGAGGGGAGGACAGGGAGGGGAAGACAGGGAGGGGAGGACAGGGAGGAGAGGACAGGGAGGGGAGGACAGGGAGGAGAGGACAGGGAGGAGAGGACAGGGAGGGGAGGACAGGGAGGGGAGGACAGGGAGGGGAGGACAGGGAGTGGAGGACAGGGAGGAGAGGACAGGGAGTGGAGGACAGGGAGGAGAGGACAGGGAGGGGAGGACAGGGAGGGGAGGACAGGGGGGAGAGGACAGGGAGGGGAGGGCAGGGGGGGGGGGAGAGGGAGGGGGGGACAGGGAGGGGAGGACAGGGAGGGGAGGACAGGGAGGGGAAGACAGGGAGGAGAGGACAGGGAGGGGAGGACAGGGAGGGGAGGACAGGGAGGAGAGGACAGGGAGGAGAGACAGAGAAGAGAGGGGTGGGAAGGAAATGAGAGAAGAGTAAGGAGTAGAGGAGAGCACAGGGAAGGGGAGCAGAGGAGAGAGAGAAGTCAGACTCAGGCCCCACTGTCCTTTCTAAGGGCCCGGCGAACTCCTGCTTCTGTATGGTCTCAAGATAGTCTTTCTCAACATTTGTTACATATGAGCATGTAGTGTGTGCACCTGTGCATGCCATGACACAGGCGTGGAAGTCATGGGACAGCCTGAGATAGTCTTTTAACCTTAATATAATTATTTCGTTTATTGTCTAAGCCAGGTTAAGAAACATCAGTTCCTAATACCCATGATGATATATTTTGAATGAAACGCCATAAAACATCATCTTAAGAACAAAGATAACTTCTAAGAAGTGTAAGACACCAGTGTTATCAAGGGAGAAGTGGGGGCTCTCTTACTGGGAGGAAGGATACGCAGGGGAAAGAGAGGAATGCGAGGTAAATAATTAGGTGGTATGAAAAACCAAATGCATTATTTCATAAGCCGTCTGAAAAATGCTCATAATATATACACGAGTGCATGTGTACAACTGAAGGCTGTATAACAGAATTCACACTGCCAGGCAGGGGAGACCTCCCTTTGGGTTGTTTGTCAGAATAGTCCAAGAGACTCCAAAAATAATATAGGCCATTGTCACAGTCCGTGATTGTCACCCAGAGCTTGAAGTTAAGATCCTATTGCTGAAGACATATTTCAGATACAGGACTTGGAGCAATGGAGCTAGAAATGACCCAGAAGCTTCCCTGAAGACTAGCTCTCATAGTATAAGAAGACACTATATAAGCTGCCAAGGAAGAAAACCAACCAAGGTCCTACCCATTAGTAAGATGTCTGAACCTCAAGGGCTGACCCAACAAATTATCTCTATTGGTGCAATAGTGACACTTTTATTTTGGGGGTGACCAACAGCTGTCTAATGGGACTTCAGGTCTGCTCACCAAGAAAGAATCCATGCATGGCACTGTAAACATAGTCAAGTACACATGGCTGGAGAGGTCATGGATTGTAGAGGAGAACCTACTTCTGTCACATCACTAGACCAATGTAATTTCTTACTATATTCTAAATACATATCCTCATATCCAAGAGAGGTGGAGCTCTTACCATTCACTCATCAAAGAAACTTCTTCTTACAATAGATGGAGACTATGACAAAGTTCCACAGCTGGTCAAATGTAGAGAAAAAATGACTATGAGGTGCCCAGTCTTAAGCGATACATCTACAATGCAATCTCTCTGCCTGATGCTCAGGGAACATCATGGGGGTGAGAAAGAATGAGAACAGGGAGAGGAGCAACTACCTGCTGGTAGTTACTGCATCCTAGACCTGAGAGGAAAGGTACACAAATGATCTCCACAGCACGGTAGTTACTGCATCCTAGACCTGAGAGGAAAGGTAAACAAATGATCTCCACAGAACGGCAGCCTAACAAGCTCTGTGTAATCACAAAGCCAGTTGACATAACAATTTGGATGGGGAAAATTTTATGGGGACCCACCTCAAGATGAAGAGCTATAGTCAACCAACAGATGCTGCAAGATCTGTTTTCTCCAGGGACAGGCTTCCTCCCTGAAAGGTGATCTATTCCCAAGTGGATCACCCTAAACGCAGGTACACATGAGTGCCACTAAATGGACCGTATACGTGTGTAAAAGTATACTTATAAGTGTATATATGTATATGTACCCGTAATAGCGAAGACAAGAAGGAGTGGGGGACTTAGGAGGGATGGAGGGGGACTGCAGGGATGGAGATAATTCATATATAATACTCAAGTATGAAATTCTCAAAAAATAAAAGAAATGTAGAACCGTGCCTTAAAAATGAACTATTTTTAGCAAGCCTTCCTTAATTCTCCCAGAAGAGACCACAACCTGTGGCATACCTCTACCATACATAGCATATCGGCACCACAGGGCTAATCTGGGGAACAGAGCAGTTGGTTAGCTTGGTACCCTTGTAAGAGCAGATGAAATGTGAGAGCTTACGTAGCAGGCTCTTGCCAAGGGAGAGTAATGTACATCTGGCTGCTAGAACAGTGAACAGAACCACAAAATCTCTGGAGCAGTGCTTTTGGAAGCAGGGCTCTGGGTTCAAAACTCAGATTCCTCACCTCCCAGATCTGGCAAATCAAAGCATCCGTCGGGTGGCGCATCTTCAGCCTTTGTGAGCAGGCTCAACAAGTACCTGGCATGTTTGCCGTTTCAGATCACAGTTCCAAAGTCCACACCCTTAAAATTCATCCCAGGTGAGGGGTGAAGGGTAGCAGCAGCGGCTGCACAGAGAGTATGCGAAGAGGTAGGGAGGCAGTTACTTCAGCTTCCCTTCCGTGCCTGCCCCTTCTGAGGAGATCTGCGCATGCGCGATAGGAAAGTTGTTTTGTGTTGCCCTCCTTAGCCCTTGTTTCCTCCTCAAAGGAAGGGGTGCACCGGGTGTTTGATTGACACATCCTCTACCTCCTTGCCCTGTGGAAGGTAGAGCTATTCTATCAAGTTCCCTGGTGTTAGGAGTGTTGAAGGGTGCCTGTGGCAGGCATAATGAATAGCCACGACTTTCTAAATGAAAGCTGTTTACCTAAAATTGCAACCCAAGAGTTGCATTTCATTAATCACCCTGACATATTTGAGATAGGAATAAATAAGGGATCTGGATTTTTGAATTAGAACATATTATGTGGAAGATTCCTTCCCCCATGAAACCACTCACTGTCCTTGATTAGTGGAGTATGGCTTAAGAAAATAAATTCAGCTCAGAGTACTTGAAACTGCCACAGGTAGAAAGCATTAGTTCAAAGCATAGCATCAAATTCTCTCGGAGCTCACTGTCACAACTCTGTTAGTCCTATGGGAGTTTCTGGAAAATTTCTAAGGCTATGTAATATCATCCTTTTTGCCTAATCACAGAAGAGAAGCGACTGCCAAATGACTGATACGAATGCTGCGTATTTAGGGAGTCAACTTACAGCTTCTCCAAACTAGAGAAAGTTCCACATGTGGAAAACCGCCATTTAGGGGAGGGGTGAAAGAAAGAGACACAGTTTTGATAAATAATCAAGATGTCCATTAACTATTAATGATTTCCAAGCATTCACTGAAACTATCTTAAAATAACCAGCATGAAGGTGAGCAGTGACCATGGAACCCGGACGTCTAAAGCTCTCTACAATACTGTAACTGCTGATCTAAACCTTTAGGACAAGTCCGTATTTTCACGTGACGTCCACAAAACACAAGTTACCTGTACCCACGTACCATCATTACGAATAAGGCAACCAAGGAAAGTTTATGGTTCCTATCATGAATTATTTCTTTCTTTCCCAACTTCAAAACATTCAGTCTATCTTTGGAAAGAATAGGGCTGGAAAATACTTATGCTCCGAAAACATGTGACTTATGACAGAGGTTCATGCAGTGGTTAACAGGAACTCTGAGCTTAAAAGGGAGCACCAGGTTAAAGTAAATTGCTTGAGACAAGTCCCTGAAGCCAGCTGACTCTCAGTGGAGCCAAATCACTTTGGGGTTTCAAGTAAGAACTTGGGTTGTGAAGCTGACAAGCTTTATGTCCAAAGCAGCTTTTTAAGCCATCTTGCCTTACTAACATTGTCTCTTGACTATAAAGAAACTGTTTGTTTGGTCTTAAATGCTTGTGAAAGTCACTCTGGAACCGTACCAAAAAACCTGTGCCATGTTAAACTTGACCTTCATCTTTTATGAGAGAAGTGCTTTTAGGCATGATGCATTTTCCAGAGAATGGACTCCCGCCAGGAAGCGAATGTTCATGTGGGAAAAGAAGGCGAACCTCACCTGGGTAATCATTCTTGTCTATGTCTGCATCTCCTCTCAGAGAAAAGCCAAATCCAGAAGGGATGGTCTGTGAGGCCCACATGCCTTGCAGAACTTGGGAAGGCTTGGTGCGTAAGCCGTTCTGGTCCCCATTGTAAATGAGCACTTTGCCCCTTTGATCCTTGCCTGCAAAGGGTACACCAATGGCGATGTCTACAGAAACAGAAACAGATTTGAAAACAAGGGACATTTTAGAAAGAATTAAATACAATCAAAAGGTAATATCATAAAGTCCAAACGACTTGATACATTTTCCATGAGACTTCTGGAGCACTGCAGCAATGGAGACGTATTCATTGCCTTTTATTCCTGCTATGGTTATCTACTGAGGGCACATTAGGTGCTGGATGCTGTAGGTACCACAGTGAGTCAGACACTCAAAGGCCCTGTGTTTAAGAAGCATGTGTTCTGGGCAGGTGATTTGACAGTTTGAATAGAGGCACAATAAAGGAAGTACTGGCAGCAACAGATGCTATTTAGAGGATCTTAAACATATGGAGGAGAGGGCTGGAGAGGTGGCTCAGCGGCTAGGAGCACGGGCTGCTCCTGCACAGGACCTGGGTTCGATTCCTGGCACCCACATGGTGGCTACCAACCATTCATAACTCCAGTTCCAGGGGATCCCACAGCCTCTTCTGTCCTCTGTGGGTACTGCATGACAAGGGTACACCTATATACATGCAGGCAATACACTCATACACATAAAATAAAAATCATAAGAGATATGATATGGAGGAAAGAGGTACAGTTGTTGTTTTTAGACCAGATGCCATCATGGTTGACACTGAAACTGAAATCCAAGCTCAAGAAGGAACGTGGTATGTGACGTTAGAGCTAAGAGCCATCCTCTACCTCCTGTAGGCGGAAATAGTCACTGCACAAAGCCCAGAGGTGGGAGGAGGGCAGTCCTTTTGAGGAGCAGTCAGAGACTGATGTACAAGGAACCCCAGTGACTTGACAACGGGAGATGACCAGGCCACACCACAGATAACAGGGCTGCGTGGACCAGGAGCAGTACCCTTTGGGTACTTGGGAGTTTCTTTTAAGAAACAAAATCAAAAGCTTTATTGCTAAGAATTGCATTATGTAATAGCTATCTAGTCTTACGATCTAGAAAAGACCTTTAAAATTAAGAATACTGTGGAACCTAGGGAAAGCCAGATCACCTGACTCTCGGCCAAAAATACCATTTATCTCCCATCATACAGGTCATCAGGATTGTCTTGGACAATAAACAGAAACTGTATTTTAAAAAGAAGTCTGAAAACACAGCAACCTAATAGTTCACCAAATGAGGGGGTGCTGTCATTTCTTAGAAAACTGTCTTTTTCTCTTTGTTTCTAGGTGAGTGTAGGTAACACTCAATAAATTGGAACTCAACCTCTTTGAGAATCATATTGTAATGAATGTTACAATAAATCCACTTTTATCGAATTGGTCAATAAATGATCCAAAACTGCAGATTGTTGCAGAAAAGAAACACAACTGCCCTGTGCATGTGAGAAGGAGCTCTTCCAGCACGCCTTCTAAGTCAGTCACTGTCCGTCCTTCCCCAGTGTAAGCTAGCCAGCTTGGCATTATTTTACACCAATGCTTGGAGCCTAAAGTCTCTTTTTTTAAAAAAAAAAATCATTTTTATTTTATGCGTATGAGTGTTATGCCTGTATGTAAGTGCACTCATGTCATGTACTGCCTGCAGAGGACAGAAGAGGGCATTGGATCCCCTGGAACCAGAGTTACAGATGGTTCTTAGCTGCCAAATGGGTGCTGGGATTCGAACTCGAGTTTTCTACAATAACAGCCAGTGCTCTTAACCACTGAGCCATCTCTCCAGCCTCAAGCACCTCTTGATATGGTTGGAATTTTAGTTTTAATTTTTAAGGTCACCATAAAGATTTAAAGAGAAAACAAATAGAAATTGCTGTGGAAAAGACAACTTAGGTATTTTTGCATTGATTTCTCTCAGATGATAGTTTCAGTTCTAGAAAGCAATGAGCCAGGTCACTTAACGGACTTGTCATTATTTTCCTGGAATGTAAGTAGTAAACATGCCCTTTTCCCCTTCAGTTCTAGGGACTGAGTATTGGGCCTTGCACATGCTAATTAAGTGCCCTCCACTGTTTATAGCCCTGGCCTATTTATTTGCAACTTTACTCAAGAATTACTAGTTGCTGAGAATTTTTTTCCTGGGAAGTTCTGAGTTCAAGTCACTTGCCGTAAGTATCAGTGAGAACCCCTGTGATGTGAACACCTTTGATGCCACTTAGATTTAGAAAATTCCTGTTAGGGCTTCAACTTTGATCCAGAAACATGCTATACTTTGGTTCTTCACTTAAATGTCCTGAAAAATGTGCAAATTTTATGTGGACATGGAGGGTTTTTTTTTTTTTCCTGAGAAAGTAGTCAGAAGGGCATCTGTGGGTTCCTCATTTAAAGAACCACAAGCCTAAAGTAAGAAGTCAATGCTATTTTATTGCAAACATTGAAATAGCCTTTACACTAAACTTCAGTGACCAAGAATGTGTAGCCCATGGAGTTTAAGCATAAAATAGTAATATACTTGTTAATATGCTATGCCAGCATGTATTTACTTAGTGTCAATCTATTCATATGTAAATTTCTAGTCCTTTTTAAGTCAACATTGAGCACTGTCATAGGTTCACTTAAATCCCCTGAGAAAACATCCCTGTGGTATCATTAATCAGTGTAGATTAATTATTAATTACATTGTAGATTAATAATGTAATTAATCAAAACCTAAAGACTGAAATTCAACTTGATATTTTTCAGAATTTATTAACAGCCAACAATAAAATCTGTACCCTTATCCCCATCACTAGGAATACTTCTTATTTTGGGGGGTTTCTTTTTGAGACAGGGTCTCCCTGTAGCCTCAGCTAGCCTGGAACTCATTATGTAGACCAGGCTAGCCTTGAACTCTGAGATCCCCTGCCTCTACCTCCAGAGTGCTGGGATTAAAGGCGTGCGCCGCCACATCCTGCTGGGATACTTTTAAATGGCGGTGCTTCCTTCATATAACAGTAGCATGACGTCAGGACGCACAAGCATTCCTCTGCGGATCTAAATTACCGTTGTATCCGTCTTGGTTCAGGTCCCCCAGGCGCGCCAAGGCACTGCCGTATCTCCCGAAGGTCTCCGTGCCGGTGAGCACCTGCGGGTCGTGGAAGAGGAGGGCACCTGCCTGCAAGTACAGGTAGACCTGCCCAACTTCTCTAGGGTTACTCTCAAATTCTCGTTCCATAAAGAGAGGTGCCCCGATCAGGATGTCATCCATGCTGCAGAAAACAGTGAGAGGAGTCAGAACAAGGTTCTTTCTGTGTAATCCACCAGATGGGTGCATTTCCATTGGTGTTTTTCCTTTCCCGAGGATCACTTTACAATCATCAGATTTCTTTCATTGCTTTGTTATGTCTACAAAACAGAATGCCATAAGAAAATAAGAATTGTTAAGTTATCACATTGAACTTTCCAACTATGTTAAAAATGACTAAGAAGCCACAAATATTTCACTCTTTTCAGCTTTCTAGAACATTTCCAGAAACTGTAGTCACACAAGGAAAACATATCAAATAGACCTGAATAGTTTTTTCAAAAGGACATTAGAGCTTGTCATAATTTATCGAACTGACACTGACTTCTTGCAGTAATAAGATTTCAAATGATTTTTGTCCTTTCTTTCCTTTGATTAAATAGAAAGAAGTAAATAATGTTGGCTAGAAAGAAAGAAAACATATTTTTTATCTCTGATGAAATACGCAGTTATTCTTTGAATATGTGAATCATACAAGAAACTGAAAGATGATTTTTAAGGCTTGAAAAATTCAAGGATTTAAAGATGAGGGTGTAACGACGAGGAGAAGAAACAGAAGTGGCTGAGGGTGTCTCCCACAGAGCCCGACAAGGAAAACTTCTGTTTTGCCAGGAGACTTCTAAAATATTTTACTTTTATTTTTAAAATTTTCAAGAAAATCCATACCAATTAGAATGCATAATTTGACCTCTCCTAATGAACCCTGCTAAAGTTTGTCTGAAGATAAGCTTATATTTGCAGATTCAATAATATGAAAGGCCACTTGAGCTAAAATACAGATTCACCTTTGACATTACCACTATGCAGACTGATGCTAATTTTTGCCAAATTGTCTAATTACCCAAATGTTTTCATTCACATAATTTAGTTACATATCATTATGATATTAATACTGACAGTAAAATATGAATACAGCAAACATATTAATACTATACAGTATGCAATACTATCAATACCTTATTGATCAGTTATTAGAAATATGCAATTAATATTAATATATGTTGTATCCCTAATATCACTGGTATGAAAAAAGTAAGACAGTGGTAGCCAGATATTCTTCTGTCCTTCCTCCCCCTGTCCTTTCTCCCCCTGTCCTTCCTCCCCTTGTCCTTCCTCCCTTCTCTGCCTGTCATACCCTCTTTTACTCAAGTACTTCCTTTCTTTCCTAATCTTCCTCCCCCTCCCTCCCTCCCTCCGACTCTCTCTTCCTCCTTCCCTTCTTACTTCTCTCTTTTTTTTGGACAGGATCTTCTATATAGCCCAGGCTGCCCTTGAACTCATGATCCTCTAATCACAGTCTCCCAAATGCTACCATACCCAGCTTCAAAGCCAAAGTTTTTCTGAGGATCTGAGTGGTATAAAAGACACTAGACTGACTGTGCTCTCCCATTCCAGCGCTCTCTGGACTCTGGCCTTGCTTATGGTGGTGGTCTACTGTCTGTTTCTCATCTGAGTTAAACTAAATCTCGTGTACCTACTAGGCTTAACACTGTGATCAGCGACTTGAAGAATACAGTGATGACTATCAGGTCAACTCAAAATTCAGAACTTAAAAGTGACGTAAACTTACTACTCTTAAAACTACAAACAAGGCATGCTGAGAAAAATAAAACAAGAATCCAAATTAATGCTGTGATCACAAACAGATGAGAGACTGGGATCTTAGAGAGAATTAAGAGAGGCTTCCTAGGGGAGAAGACACGGAACCTGGGTGGGATTTTACAGGAGGATCTAGAGATGAACTTTCCAGATTGCTATATTGTGAGCCAAGGCAAGCGCTCCTGAGTAGAGTCAGAACATCGAGTGGCCCAAGTGAGCTCCACGCTAGAAGCATTTCAGAATATTTAATTAGAAAACCAGAAACAATTCTTAGAACTCAATAATTGAAATAATAGCAACAAATAATGTTGTGTGCTATATGCAGTATTACATAATATTGTATATTGTTTTATAATTATATATATATATAATAAGAATGATAAGCAAAACAATTAAAATTGGACAAAAGATCTGAATAGATACCTCATCAAAGAAGATACACATGCCAGGAAGCATGTGACAAGACATTCAATATCATATGTCATACATACTACTGCAAATCTCAAGAACTGGCTAAAATCCAAAATGCTGCTAGCACCAAAAATAACAAGGATGCAGACCGAGGGTACTCACTCGCTGC
Source organism: Eospalax fontanierii (assembly GCA_035773235.1). NCBI lineage: Eukaryota > Metazoa > Chordata > Mammalia > Rodentia > Spalacidae > Eospalax > Eospalax fontanierii. The sequence continues at coordinate 62,646,291 of CM069540.1, read as the reverse complement.
TGGTGCTGGGAATGCAAATTGTGGCTACTTTGGAAGCAGTCCAGCAGTTCCCTACAGAGCTAAACACAGGTTTTCCATATGATCTCACATATGTGCTCTTTTGTAGTTGCCCAAATGAGTTTAAAACTTATGTCCACATGAAACCCTGCGTGCAGATATTTGAGGTGCAATGGCTAAAGCCTGGAATCAAGCAAGACACCCTCTAATATGTGAATTGGCAGACAAACCATGTTACATCTTCAGCAAGGAAAAGAAATGGGCTATGAAGCTATGAGGAAGTATAGAGAAAATGGAGTGCGTCTTGCTGAATGGAAGAAGTCAATCTGAAAAGGCTAGGTACTGCATGCATCCACCTTGCTGACATTTAGGAAAAGGGAGAAGCTACAGAAACCAGCAAGAGCATTGATAGCCGGGTTGGGGAGGGAAAGGGGATGACTAGGAGATTCTGGGGATCGGTAGGGTAGCGACATTGTGATGCAATGTGTGCATGACACTGTATGATGGATATGTGTTTCTTGCACCTTGAAAGAGCCACAGGACCGTATAATGCAACACAAACTGAGCTCTTTTGTTGATCAATGTGCTTCTTCAGTTGTAAGGAAACGCCCTGCCCAATGCAGGACGTTAACCTCAGGGGAGCAGAAGGAGAGGTCACAAGAAATGGCACCCGTGGTTCCTGCTCAGTCCTGTAAACCTAAAAGTGAAGTTCATGAAGGAGAGTGAAAATAAAGGTAATGGGAGAAATCGATTGAGTCCAGATGAAATGAGAAAAACAGAAACTTTGCTGTTGTACTGATAGATTTAAACCTAGCACTTCTGTAACTAGCTGCTTCACAGTGAAAAGTCATTCTTAAAAATATGGATATGTCATTGAAGACCCCTGTCTCTGTCTCTGTCTCTTTCTCTGTCTCTTTGTCTCTGTCTCTCTGTCTCTGTTTCTCTCTCTCTCTCTCTCTCTCTCACACACCAATACACTGTGGAATTTAACAATGGTAGGTATTATAGAGGGCCTGGTCTGGGTAAGGAAGAGAATATATGATATTTTTACATTTTACCTATATAAACATAATTCATATTAGATAAGAAAAGTTCATTTTTCCTTCTTTCTCTCTTTCTAGGAGCCAGGAAAAGGTAGATGGTAACTCTGGAGGAGTCTGGAGCCTTGCACTACGTTTAGAGCGGGCTCTTCCCTGTCTAGCAACCTTCATAGACACAACATACAGGAAAACACTGAGAGCTGTTCCAGGTGACCCACTGGAAGAAGGAAGTTGAGGCTGAGGGACAGTTTTGAGAATGGCTGTTATTTTGTTTTTAGATTCCAAAACATAACTTGGGTTAGTCAACTTGGGTTACAAGTTCTCCCTTTCCCTACGCACTTCCATCCCTCCATGTTTCTTTTTGTCTCTTTCATCTTTTCTTTTGTATGCAGGGCTCACTGTGTAGTTCAAGCTGGCCTCAAGCTCATAGTTGTCCTTAGACTCCCACATATCAGGCTTACAGGCTTACATGTAGATTGAAAAGGTTTTCTTCTAAAAAAATGTTCTAAATACATTTACAGAAATTCAAAACCAAAAAAATCTTAATATTTTCTGTCTTCCTGTACTCTAGAGGGGGAGGAGGGCGGGGTCTGTGCTCTTCCAGTTCCTTGTCTTGCACTGGTTAGGTCTCTTTCTGCCACCATCGTTGTCAGCATGAAGACACATTGCTGAACACCTGCTTGTGTGTGTGGCTGCCTTGCATCCTTAAAATAAGACATCCAAAGTCACCAGTTCTCCTTTGCAGAAACTGAACATGGCCAATTGTGTGTTCATGGAGGAAGAGCGAAACCATCTAATTGCTCCCTGAGGTGTCGCTATAACCAGGATCCACACAGTTGGCTCAGTTATTATCCTGCAAGCACGGGGTTTCCAGGATTGAGAAATATTAGCTGTAACTTCGTGAAAGATTAGCACATCCATGGAATTCGTCAATTCCAAAGTAGTGTGACAATGTTGTTTGTCTTCCTAGGAATGTATTGCCCTAGATGCTTAAAGTATAAGTCCCTTAAAATTCTCTAAATGCCCAAAAGAGAATGATTTTTCATTAATTTATAATTATGCCCTCAGAGAATTAAGAGACAGTAACTGTCTCAGATTCAGTTGGTACAATATGCTTTACAGAATATTTGACACATAGTATAAATATTACCATATTTTAGCGGTACTATTTAATCACAGTTTAGATGATTATTTAGGCTGGTATTTAAAAATCTTGATTTGCAACCCAGTAGAGGATTATGAAATCAAGTTAGTGGGTCTTCTCTCTCTCTCTCTTTCTCTCTTGCTTTCTTCTTTCTTATCTTTCTATCTTTCTTTCATTCAGACAGGGTCTCATGTAGCCCAGGCATGTCTTGAAATTGCCATATCACCAAGGATGACCTTGCATTTCTGATCTTCCTGTGTCAACCTCCCAGGTGCTGGAATTACAGGGATGCGCCACCACACCTGGTTTTATGTGGTGCTGGAATTACAAGGATGGGCCATCACACCTGGTTTTATGTGCTGCTGCGGTTTCAACCCAGGACTTTGTGCAAGCTCCTACAGCACTGTACCAACTTAGCTACGTCCCAAGCTTGGAAATGTCTTTATTATTGTGGGCCATGGGCAAAAACTGATCAGAAAAACCATTGCAGTAGACTATATGTGTCTTGCTATATAGCCAAGTCTGGCCTTGATACTCATGATCTTACTGTCTTGATCTTCCTGACTCTTGTAATTATGAGTCTGACACCATGCCTGGCTAATTTCTCTTTGAGTATTATTCCCAATTCATGTTAAACAATTTTAAGTATTCATTGATAAAGATGGCTTTTTTGACCTTCTGATAAGTAGTGGTATATAACAGGCCTGGAAAGAGTCTAAAACAACATAGGTGGGAGAGGTTTTAAATGTGTTAAAATCTAAAACTGGCAACAATGCCTGGGAAATCATGTTGTGGGTTCTCACTAAAATCCACTTTCTATGTTTATATTTTGTTGGAGGTGCGGATAAGCTTACATCAGTTTCATTTGATTGGGATTATCTTATGTTTTAGTTTACTCTGAATCTCTGTGCAGCAAATAGGTTTCATTTTTGTCTCCCTTTATGTTTACATCTGCTATGATGACCTCATATAATGCAAGGCTCATCAACTCACCCTTCCCAGGGCATCTGAGACTGAACATTGCAAATAGTTACTCTTTGTGATAAAGTGTGAGGAAATCAGTGAATGAGACCGTCAAATGTGAAGAATCTGTATTCATTGCCTGTAGTCATGTGACATCAGTAGGATGATTTAATGTGTAAACTTTTTGTTGCTTTTTCCCAATTGTACATTTTGCATGTTGATGTCTATTATTAATATTCAGAATGTAGTTACTTCTTAGAATACTCCAGAATAGTGGAGTGTGGAGTTTATATCTATATATACATCTCTCTATATATATGATCTAACTGGTTTATGACTGACAAGAACAAAAGTAATTTAACTAGGTAAAGAAATGAATCTGGGCTGGACAGATGGTTCAGTGGTTAAGAGCACTGGTTGTTCTTGCAGAGGACCTGGGTTCGATTTGCAGTACCCACATTGCGGCTAGTTTCAAGACGATCTCTTCTGACTGAGCACTTCAGGACATGAGTATTACACAACATGGGTGCACTCATATACATGCAGACAATACAGTCATACATATGAAATAAATATAGAAATGAATCTAACTTACAGCACTTTCGTGTTTTAATTTTCTTGATTTCTACCTGAATTATAATTATGCTGTAATGTAAGAAAGGAAAAACTTGGACTGAATGTGGCTTAAAATCATAGTCACTCGAAGACGTTTCACCAAATGTTCTCACCTTAACCAACTGCTAAGTCTATTTAAAAGTATCTCCTTTGGCCCTAAAGAAGCCAAAAACAATGGTGTGTAAATGTGTAGTGCATTCTGTTCTGATTTTGTGAGTTTCTGAAACAGTATAAATACTATACTACATAGTTCAAAAATTAGAAGGAAAAAGTAAAACAGGTTTTCTTGCCAAGCCATATAATGAAAAAATACTATCTCCATTTGTTGTTAACAAGTTTACCTAGAAGTTCCTAAGAAAGTTTACATTCACAGAGTTTGTAGTACGGACTGTCTCCACATACCTAAACTGCCATTAATTTTTCCAACCTGTTTACACCATCATTTCAAAACCATTATAGACTTGACCAAATCTCCCACTAAACAGCATATGCTTAGTTGTATGGTCTAAATGTTTGGAGTCCATTAAAAATACTGGGAGATTTTATCTTAATAAAAATTATTTTGGCATGGTGGTTCACTCTGGTAAGTTCAGCATAGGGAGGATGAAACAGGATTCTGAGTTCAAGGCAAGTTTGGGTTACATAGCAAAAAAAGCTCCAAAAACAAATAGTGGCTCGAGATGGCTCAGCAATTAAGAGAACTGGCTGTTCTTTCAGAAGATCCAGATTTGGTTCCCAGAATCCACATGGCAGCTAAAAACTGTCCATAACTCCAGTTCCAGGATATCTGATGCCCTCTTCTGACCTCCCTGAGCACAGCTTGAATATGGTATACTTACATACATGCAGACAAAACACACAAATGAAATTTAAATTTTTTAAAAAACTAGAAAAATACATAAATATTTATGGGAAAATTAACACCAATTATTTTCTTATTTGGTAACTTTACTTAATGTTACTTAGTCTTCTTTCCTAATGTTTAGAGTTTTGAGCATTGGTAAAGACTGATTTTGTTTCAAAGCAGATAAATATACATGCTGTCAAAGAATCAGTTAGTGGGCCTGACAGTACAGTGGTACTTGAAAATCTTTTGGTTCAGAAAGCCCAGTTCAGTCCTCAAAAGTTTGTGTGTGTGTGTGTGTGTGTGTGTGTGTGTGTTGTGTGTGTGTGTGTGCATGTGAAGGACATACATGACCCTGGCTTCTGGAACATGAGCAATCAGGTGACCAAGTGATTTTCCTAGCTCTATAAACTATCTCCATTACTGTTCTTGTGAGTCCCTTGAGTTGTATAGATTATAATGAGATCTTTTGATCAATCTCTTTGGCTTCAAGAGTACATTCATTCATTATAGGACCTTGAATTTTATAGTATCTAATTTAAAACAGCAAATTATTACCACATTGATAATCTATGGATCGTAAGAAAGTAGTAAGTTCATGAACCTATTCTTTTGTGGAGTCATCAAGTCAAAAACATACTATCTAATTTAAAAATAAAGAAATAGTTTACACAGCAGTTTTTAGGATCATCAGTAAAGGATGAAAAACTCCTGTATTTGTTATTACCACGTTGTTTGATCAACACGAAAACAAAATCCTTTCCTCATGGGTGTTTTCCTGTCCATGGCAAAAATGTGTACTATAAAATACTGCCACAAAATTTGTTATAATCTACATTGAGGATGATTCCAGAGAAGAGAGAGTGGCCTCCAGAGCATACTGTGACCTCTGGGAAAGTCACAGGATTGTTAATGGGAATGGCCTGAGGCAAGACCATGGAGAGATGGTGGGTCCTATGAAGTGCTGCCCGGCCCCCAAGGGGACAGCCCTTGCACTCAAGTGACTCAGAGAAGGAAATATGGCTGCACATCTGAAGTGCCCATGGGACTGCTGCTACCACAGAATGGCTCACTAGACCTTGGTGCCGTGCCCTGACTCCGCTTTAAGTTCCTTTTTAGCTATCTTCTTTCTAAATTTCTGAGGGAATTTTCATTACAATTACAGCCCATCATGTGGGGAATCCTCACTGATGGTCTTAATGGTCTCTATGTCCTCAACCCTAACAACTGGAGATGAAGGCAATTTCATTTTAAGTTATCTGCTTCCCAGATAAGACTGGCACTCAGCCAGACCTTCAGAAGATATCAGAGTGCAGCTGCTCGCTTTGGAGCCACTATCCTGCCTTCCCCTGGCAACAGGCTAGATGGAGAGAGTGTGCCTGTGAGAATAGCCACCTCCCCCCCTTGGACTCCCCATCATTCACAGTAGCCTCCCTTGGAGGCAGATTTCTTCTGGCCCTTCTCAGAGTCTGTGTGATGTCATGCACAGTCCTTTCTAATGAGTGCAGTGGGAGCTACATTTTCATACTCCCACTTCCCATCTCCTCTTTGCGTCTCTTCCCCTTCTCATGGCATCTTCATTCTCCTCCTATCCTGACCTTTATCACAGAGGCCTTTCCCACTGGGTACCCAGTTTAAAATGTATCTCTTCCAATATTCCTTCTCTTCACTTTCTGTTTGCCTCTAAAAATTATAATCACCAGAATTCATTTTATAGTTAAAGTAAATTTGTGTAGAACGTACCAAAGTTTCATATTGCCCCTCTGAATTACAGCCTCCTCCCTCATGTCTCCTATCATCGAGAATATTTACTTCACTCAGTAAACAGCATTCAGAAATCATTATCAATCAAAGTGCATAGTTTTCAAGGAGCTCACTCCTGCTGCTAGATCTGTGGGATTAACATATATGTAGCAGTGGCGTCCTTACCCCAGAATTCCTCTGTGCTCTACCCAATCGTCCCTTCCTCTCTTTCCTAGGACCCCAGGGTAGCACTGATCCTTTCACTGTTTGTATAGCTTTGTCTCTCTCAGAATGTCACAGAATTGGAATCATAGTACATAGCCTTTCCAGAATGGCTTCTTTCACTTAGTAATGTACATTCAGGGTTCCCACATGTCTTTTTCTGACTTGACAGCTCATTTTTAAACAATTAATAACATCTCATTCTCTAAATGAGCCACAGTTTACTCACCTACCTACTGAGGAAATCCACTTTGCCTTCAGTGCTCTTGTCCTGCATAAAGCATGTCTCCGTACTGCAACTGTACTGGCCTGTTCACATTTGGCTGTGCGTCCCACCTTCCCCGCTCTAAAATAACTTCTGCAGTTAGGGATTTCTCTGCAGTAGAGCACCCATAACCAATGCTCAGTAGACAGCCAAGAAACATATACCCAATGAAAGTGTAGTAGTAAACGCGTTCTACAGATGCTTTGGTCATTCCATGTTCTCCATCCATGGCATACCATAATGTATAACGTACACTACTTGCTTTGCAAAAGTAAGAGAAGATATTTATCAAAGAAACAGAAAGTGATGGGCCCTGATCCTAAAATATGGTAAGGATCCTATAGATACTTGTTTTCTACAAAAATATTAAGCTCTGTCTGAGCAGAGATCCATCTGTTCAACTTGTCTTTGTACGGTGCTCTGGGCTCCGAGAAAGATGCCCTTATACAACAGATGCTCTGATGTACATGGCAACATGAAGGTTTTCTGCAGTCTTCTCCCTCCCTCCCTCCCTCCCTCCCTCCCTCCCTCCCTCCCTTCCTCCCTCTCTCTTTTCTTTCCTCCCTCCCTCCTTCCATGCTTCATCTTGCTACATACCCCAGTATAACTCTGAACACACAATGCTCCTGCCTCAGTCTTGGAAGTGCTGTTATTATAGACCTGTGCTCACCACCATGCCTGGTTAGTTATTTTCTTAATGATTTTCTCAATGATGTCAGATGCTTTCAGTGAAACAAAGTGGGTGTGTAATAATTTAATTTTGAAATAATGATTTAAACACATCCACCATTAAGTAGTAGTATTTGGTTCAAGCTCAATTATAATTTAATGCCATAATTTGAAAAATAAAGTTAGTTCCTGGTCTTCATGGATTTTACTGACATGTTATTAAAGCACTGTGAGGAGGAAAGGAACCCACAAAGTGCTTCAGGACTGTGCACACCTAGGTGAACCTCCAAGAACAAGAAGAGACAGACGAGTGAGCCCCTCACTGGCTATGAATTTTGAATGGTCAACGACTAAACAATATTAGAGTGAAACGAAATAAAATAGTCCTCTTTTAGAAGTGGCAGATGTGGAAAATCTCAGCAAAGACATAAAATAAGATGACAGACTTCTTTATTAGATGCATCCCCTTGTCCTGAACCAAAAAGCTAAAACAAGAAGGCCTCTATCTTGTTCAGGAAGAACGGAAGGATGTATTTTGTGAAGGAAATATATAACATCTTTATGGACGAACACAACACACAACAAGAGAGGAAGTTCTTATAAACTTACCCATCATTGTTAACATCTGATACTACAACAGTATATCCGAAATAAGATGCCATCTGCAATACAATAACACATTTTGTGTTCAGAAAGCCAGGTTTACGGTCACTTCTTCATTGTTCATGAAGGATGAATCTCATTGTGGTATATTATTGCATTGAAATTCATAGGCCCCTGGATTTGATCCAGTGTCCTAGTCCTTTAGTCTAACCTCTTGACCCAATGAATAATTTCCCCCGTAATAACCCTGACATCTGCTTGTACTTCCTCTGGGTTTGTTTGACAATCACCCCATTCAGTTTGTAGGCACAACTCTAGAATATTCTCTGTTACTTGAGGTCTTGCTGTGATTTTATTACTTTGCCTATATAGTTCTGCATCTTGAATCCTACAGAACAAACTGCATCCCACCTCTACATGAAGGGCCTTCTCAGACGGTTCACTGTCTAGCCCTTCTTTCTTAGCCTTTTATTTCCAAATGGTGAATCAAAGGAAAAGATGATACTCATAAGAATTAAGTACAAGTTAATTCTCCATTTATCAGAGCAGAAAAGAAATTTAATTTTAGGAAAATCCACAATTTACTAGTTTATACTGAGCTCATATTCAGTGTCTCCTCAGCCAAAATTTTCCATAAGTGGGGTTACTATACCATAATCTCCCACATTGTTTCCTCTGAGTTGTTTTTTTTATTTTAAAGTGTTTTTTAGGATTTATAATCTTTTCAGCATTGGTTTATTATTTCAGGTTGCTAGTTTTGTTTCATGTGTGTGTGTGTGTGTGTGTGTGTGTATTTGTTCTTATGTGTGTAACTGCGTGTTTGTAGAGTTGATACGTCTTCCTCAATTTTCCTCACCTTATGTTTTGAGACAGACTCTCACTGAACCCAGAGCTTACAACTCAGCTAGGCTGTTGGCTCAGCAGGCTCCATGAATGCTTTGTCTTTGTCTCCCTAGATATGGGATTACAGCATGTACTGCTGAACCTGGAGTTTTACACAGGTGTTGGAGATTGGAACTAAGGTGCTTGTGTGTGGGTGACAAGCCCTGTACTAACTTCCCTAGCCCGTATTTTGTTTCTTTAGTCTTCAATCTGATATACCTGATATTTTAGTTGACAATCTCTTATCATCTATTAATTCGATTAAAATATATTCTGTAGAAGGCAGATTTTGGGGAGTTTTGTGCTCTCTCCTTAATACAATGCCCAAATCATCTATGGACCAAAGTAGATGCCATTATGATGGTTTCCAATCCCTTAGAAAGAACTGTTCCAAATTTACCAACCCATCCACCTTCACTGTCACCCCAAACCTTCCACCAGAGACCCATGAGAGATATAAAACTCCCTGTTCATACTCCTCAAACTTTGACTGCAAAATATGGTAAGCACTTTCTATTCATTTCGAAACTTTGCTAATCAATTTTCTAGACCTGGTTCTCATAGATGGCAGGATTACCTTTAGCACTTGAAGTGGTAAATTTCACCAAGTCACCATACCATGGAAACACAAGCCTCAGACAAGATTTGGTCAGAAGAGGAGTAGCAGCCTATTTTCAGGCTGCTGACCAAGAGGGCCTCAGCTAAGAGCAAAGAGTAGGGAGCAGTATCTAGTTTCTACAAGGAAGGGACCAAAACCAGTGTCAGAACTCCACATAAATGCCAGGCTAGGAGGCTGCTTCAGGTACACTAAGGAAGAGAGGCAGGCTCAGTCACCCAGGCCAATAGGTAGGACCTGAGAGCAGCCAGCCTTCTCTGAGGAGTTCCCCATCAGACACCATGAGCAGCACCTGCCATAGTACATTATTTCCCAGTCTCAGCAGTTGATGACATTTTGCCTTTAGACCTTATGGTCTGAAATTCTGTGTAAACCAGACTCAGTGGCTACAAGAGTCCTAGACATCAAGTGCATTCTGGGATTCTTCCTTTCCTGAAAGCCCCATGAACAAGAAAGGAAATGTACCTTGAATGTTCTGATATTTCAGTCTCTGGCCAGAATTTCTGGATGCTCAGAGATGTATTCAACATCCTCCCCTCACTCCACACATGCCCACAGGTGCCGTCAGCAGGGGAATCTGCTCTTCATGTTATTGAGGACCTCTAGGTAGTTGACCTCAAAGAGGCTCTTTGTCATTCTCAGCAACTTCCAAGCATGCAATGCTGCTGTATCTGGGGCTGTCACTTCTCACTAGTAATTACTTAGTCACTTCACTGAGACCTTGGGCTATTCCGTTGATGACCTCAATTAGCTCTCAATTTTATAAGCCTCATATGGGATAAAGATTTTTTTTTTTTGAAAACATAGAATTCTCTCTCTGCCAGGAAATTGTTCCCCAGAAGACCCACATTTTTTATCACCTTGACAGACTGGATCTCAAGCTGGGCGTGGTGACGCATGCCTGCAATCCCAGCATTCGGAAAGTACAACTACGAGGATTGTGAGTTGGAGACCAGTACATCTTGAGACCCTATCTCAAAACACCAAGGGCTGGAGCACATAGTTCAGGATACAGTGTGGCCTAATGTACACAAGGACCTGCCTTTGACACCTAACACCACAAATAAAAAACTAAATAAAAGGAGCTTATCTAATTTTATATATGAATGTGGCATCAGGCATCACAGAACTTGAATCTGGGGGGTTATGGACTAGAGCTTGTGAGAGAACACATCACTCCCTTTATCCTCAGCTCTGACTTAGTTTTGCTTGCTTATAGCCACTGTGGCTCTCAAAAACCTCAGCCATGCCCAGCTAAGTCTACAAGAAAGCTTTTATAGTCGCCGTCACTGGGTTTGTGTTAGATGTTGTGACCCTGAGGCTGCCAACCATCGTGCCGCCCTACCAGCATCCTCGCCACCCTCGCCCCATTATATACTTCTGTTTTATTTTTTTATCTGATTGAACGATGTCTGAAGTTACCTCGAGCAGTTGTTGGTTTGTGATTCAACTACCCCTTCCTGCTCCATTTCGGGGCAGCTGCTGGAGAGCTGGGATTCATTTCGTGCACTGTTGTACCTAGTGTGTCTACAGTTTCTAGCACATAGTTGTGCTCATCATTTCCTGAATGAACACATGATGTTAACAATGTTAACATTGGCTGTTCTATATTAAAATGTCTTTACCTTAGGCTGGGTGTAGTGGCACACATCTGTAATCCCAGTGCTGGGGAAGGTGAGGCAGAAGATTTCCAAGAGTTCAAAACCAGCCTGGGATATACTGTGAGCTCCAGGCTAGCTTGGGATAGAATGAGACCCTCTCTCAAGACAATAGCAACAATAATCACAACAACAACAACAGCAAAAAGTGTTTACCTGCTCACCAGTGAAATTCTGAATGAAGGTCATGTCTGTGGAGTTAATGATGGAGACCTAAAATTATAGACATGAGATATATAATCATTCAACAAAGATTTAGGGAAACTATTTTTAGACAATTGCAACTTAAACCATTTGAAAGTTTTGTCAAGTGTAATAGAGGTTAGCTATGTATAAAATGAAAATATAATCCCCCCAGAATGACCTTAGAAAGGCAATTAATCTTTTTAAATAAAGAGATTACTAGAGAGAGAAAATAGGAATTGAACTCAAGCAGATAGAGAATAATTAACTTGTTGGCCAGTTAACTTATCTAATCATGATTTTGTTCTAAACATATTCATTCATTTATGCTATAATGAGGACTGATAATTATACAGCTTTGAAATAATAAGCTTTTATACAACTATAATATTGCTTTTAATAATATTCAACCAAATCCAGATCTACAAACATTATGTTTTCTAGATTTTTTTTTTTGAGGCAGGATTTACCTATAGCCTAGGCTGGCCCGGAACTTACTGTGTAGTCTAAGTTGGAATCAAACCCTGGATTCTCCTGCCACATCAGCCTCTTGAGTGGCAGGATTCTAGTGCCCCCATGCCCAGTCTAAATCCTTGTGTGTGTGTATGTGTGTTCATGTGGGTGCATGAGTGTGCAAAGGGGCATACATGAGTGCATTCACATGTGGAAGCCAGAGGTCTGCTTCAAGTGTCATTCCTCAGGAGCCATCTATCTTTGAGGCAGGAGCTCTTACTGGCCTTCAACTTGCCAATTTGGCAAGGTTGACTGGACAGGAAGTCGTAAGAGTCCACTCATCTCCACCTCCCCAGCCCTGGGAGAAAACATACTTCCCACCATGCCTGACATTTTGCATGGGTTCTGAGAATCAAATTTAGGTCCTCACGCATGCACAGCATCACTTTACCAACTGAGCTATCTTTTTGTATGCGTAAGTACTTAAAATTTGATTCATTTATTTTTATTTTATGTGTATGAGTGTCTTTGCCTGTATGTGTGTAAGCACATTCATGTGTGTAAGGCCCATGGATGCCAGAAGAGAGCACTGGATCCCCTGGAACTTGAGTTATAGGCAGTTTTTAGCCACAACGTAGGTGCTAGGAATTGAACCCCGGTCCTTTCCAAGAGCAGTTAATACTCTTAACCTCTGAATCATCTCTCCAGTCTCTACCTTTAAGTACTTTTTATGATATCTCTACCTATCATTTTTTTTAACCTCCTGGTAACTAGCTGTAAGGGGCTTAAGTAGTGTCCATCTCAGACCTGGAACTGCAAAATGTGGCCATGTTTAGAAATACCTTTGCAGAGAAATTAGTTAGGGAACTAACACGGTCATTTTGGGTAATCTCTAAATCCAGTGACTGGTGTCTTTACGAAAGGGGAAGAGGATACACATGCTGAAAGAACGGTTTTTATGTTTTTGATAATTATGGCTCTTTGCAAAAAAAGGATGTGTCCCACATTTTGTTTCCCACAGAGCCCCAGAAACCATCCCGCTGCTGTATTTACTAGTTTTCCTTCTGGGATGAGTAAGTAAACAGCAGACCTCAACATACAAACAGTATGCTCTCAAAAGGTTTAAAGTCACATGGGGGTAAGATTTCTGCACATACAGAAGAAAAATGTCCCATAATACATCTGGTACTCACATATCCAAAGTTCTGTGCTCCTCTTGGAACTCCAGCAACCAATTCTGGGGATGAGAAAAATCATTGAGAAGGAGAATCACACATTGATTTGTTTGCTTATTTGTGTGTGTGTGTGTGTGTGTGTGTGTGTGTGTGTATGTGTGAATGTGTTTGTAGGTATGGTGTGCACATGTATGTAGATTTACTGAGAGCCAGAGATAACCCTTGATTTTTTTCCCTCAGAAGCCATTCGTTTTGTTTTTAACACAGGGTCCTCCCTGGTATTTGGAGTTTATCAAATCATTTCCGGCTGGCTGTCTAGGCTGGCTGGCCAGTAAGCCATAGAGTTCTGCTTGTGTCTGCCTCTCTGGTGCTGGGATAAGAGTACACTCCACCACATCATCTCTTTATGTGAGGGCTGAGGGTCAAATGCAGGCTCTTGTGTTTGCACACACTGCATTTTACCAACTGAGATTTCTCCTCAGTTCCCAGTGTATTTGAAGCTTTGCAGCAAGGAAATGGTAAGAGGCAGCTTGTAAATGAGTGATGCCGAGCGCTAGAGTCAAGGGGTGCAGCTGCTTTTGTCTGAACTTTTGTTTCGTTACAGACCATAGAAAACAGGAAAACAAAAGTCACGTTGGGATGCTCTGCAGTATGTGCAGTAGTCGGCATGCATCTCTGCCTCTAGATCACCCTCCATCTTCATAGATCTGCATGCCATTTAAAGTTAACCTCTCACCTTGGCTTTGGCAGCTTCTACTACGAGGACATCTTTGGTGCAGCAAAGCACAACTCCTATCACCTGGACATGATGAAACAACTTTTATCTAAAGAAAAGCCACAGTCTGGAATTGTAGGAGGCTGGCCTTCTGGGAGGACAACACTATTAGGGGTCATGTGGCAACTACCTGTCCCGGAAGGAAAGGGCTGAAAGCAGAGGAGGGAACTCTGGAAAAGGGGCAGTGCATTCCCGGGGACTGGGCGGGCTTTAGATGCTGAAAACAACGCTTCTGGTCCCACGTCAGTCCGGTACCTGGGTTGATTCACTGAACCTAATTTCCCCACTCATCTGCAATATGTAATTAAAATTCTCAATTATCAAAAACCTTTCCACCTCTCATTCTTATAAATTGCAACTATCTTTTGATTCATTTGGGTTTAAAATTTATTTTAAAGAAAAATGACACTGAGGAGATTCATATTATATCCAAATTACCTGCTGTACATATTTCTCCTGAGGACACAGTACAAAGTCTAACGTTCATGGTATGTGTTTTACCAGAGTTGGGTGCTAACAGGGTTAGCATTAATAATTAGGAAAGGTCCCTTATGAGTTAGTGTTAAACGTTTCAGTAGTAAATTCATTCACTTAGTTAAGAAATACTTAGAGCTTGATATAAGACACTGAACAAAACAGGCACAATTCATTGTCCCCATAGGATTTCTTTCATACTCCACTTAGAAGAGGTGGTGAGTTGAAAAATTAGATGGTATAATAGAAAAAGATCAGTGTATTGATGAAAAAGCTAAGCCATAAGGTAGAGAGTGTGCTGAACTGGGGGAAGGTGAGGGAAGCAGGGAAGGTTTGTGAGGGAGAAACACTGGAACAAACAATGAAGAAAAGGAGGAACTCAGGACTGCAGCGAGGGGAGGAATGGGCCGTCATCAGGGAGCATCCAACTCAAAGGCCCTGAGGTACTAGGATCTTTGGAGTAAGGAGGCCAAAATGACCTGGATGTGGAGGGAGAAGTGGAAAGGAGTGGGGAGTCAGGTCAATCAATCAGGGCTGGTATTGTAGATACATGGTTCTCTCTGAGAGGTTTTTTTTTTTTTTTTAACTATTGGTTCATTCAGCAGCAAGTCCCGCCTGCTGACCAATAAGATGGCAGGAAGTCAAGGAGAGAAGAGAGGAAACATGGCTGCGCCTGGCGAGGGGCACAGAGAATACTCAAAGCCCCGGCCCCAGGCCCACGTGGAGGACAAAGACTCGGGATGCAGCGTTCCAAGTTCCGGCAGTCCTCAGAACCATGTGAGTGGAAGCAAAATTCAGGCCGGGAATGGCATAGGAGCCCTGCGCTGCTGTGGCGCTATGCCAGACCTCGCCAAGGAAAGGGCAGCTGGTGGCGGGTAAACAATAACTTTGTGAGTCGCCCTAAATAAATCAGTCTCTCTAAACGGAAGACCAGTTTCCATTTTATTCAGTCGGATTGACCAGACCCTGCCCGCTAAGGTTTGGAAAATAAATTTCATGAGACAGGCCTCATTGAGTGGAACCTCTCAGATGCATTGGAAAGAATTTGATGCTGAGCTGAATGAGTTTGTAAACCACTGCCAGCTAGATTTTTATACAGTCAGCCTTGTTTGTTTCTAGACCAGCATTTTGGTTGCTGGATTGAGGGTCCACTGTTGGAGGGCAGAGGTGAGAGCAGAGCGGCCACTTAGGAGGCTGTTGCAGTAACAGAAGTCGCGGGATGGAAGCTCGGATTGAACAGAGGCTACGGAGAGGTGAGAAGTGGTCTGGTCCCATTGTATGTAGGGTTAGTGAGTAGGACTTGTCTGTGGACTGGATATGGGGTTTAAAAGAAGAGCACACCCAATGGCCAACTTCCAAACTTTCTAGGTTGAGCAAATTGAAGGATGTCAATGCCATTAGATAGCGATTTGGAGGAGAAGAAGTGTCTTCAGTGGGAATATCAGGCACTTATTTGCCTTCCCATGAAGTTTGAGACATCCACCAGGAGTTGGAGCCATGAGCTGGAATGCAGTCTAAGCTAGAGAAATAGAGGTCATATGAAGTTGAAAAACTGTGACTGTATCCCTGGGATCCTCCAGTAGAGTGAGGAAAATTAAGGCCCTGCCAGGGATGGGGAAGTCAAGAGCAGATTGAGCAGGAAGGGCTCCACTCCTCCCAGCACACCTCTAGGCAGGAAGTTGAGCAGGGGAAGGTGTCCCCTTTGCATGAGAAGAACCCTTTCAGTAGAGCCTAGAGGGGCTGGGGTCGGAGGGTGACGGGGAGAGAGACACCTGTCCGACAGACAGAGCCCAAGAGGAGCAATGTCGCCTGGATTCACCGGTGAAGAACAGCAGTTCTTTCTAGGCAGAAAAATGTAGGTAGTAGCAGGAGGAAGAAGTAGAGAATTATTCTGAGAAGAGTCAAATAGTGGCGTCCTTGTGTATGTGGAATGGGGAAGGAGTGACGGGAAAGACGGTGCCATGGAAAGTATGCACTGCTGCTGTGCTCTCGCAGGCAGAGGGGATGGCATTGGTGCTGAGGACCTGAGCAGAATGGGATAGTCTGTCTACACATCAGGAAGCCAGGTGAAGCATGTGCTTGAAAAATAAAACAAGGTTCAGAAAAGCTAAGCCACCTGGGTAGATTTCCTAGGCAGCGATGCTTCCTGAACGGGTAAAACACTGCTCAGTTCCTTCCTTCCTTCCTTCCTTCCTTCCTTCCTTCCTTCCTTCCTTCCTTCCTTCCTTCCTTCCTTCCTTCCTCCTTCCTTCCTTCCTTCCTCCCTCCCTCCCTCCCTCCCTCCCTCCCTTCTTCCTTCCTTCCTTCCTTCCTTCCTTCCTTCCTTCCTTCCTTCCTTCCTTCCTCCTTCCTTCCTTCCTCCCTCCCTCCCTCCCTCCCTCCCTCCCTCCCTCCTTCCTTCCTTCCTTCCTTCCTTCCTTCCTTCCTTCCTTCCTTCCTTCCTTCCTTCCTTCCTTCCTCCCTCCCTCCCTCCCTCCCTCCTTCCTTCCTTCCTCCCTTCGTCTTCTTTTAATATGTATGTGTGTTGGGGGTGGGGGGTGCGTGTACTCATGTGTGCACAAGCTTGTGGAAGCTACTAGCCACCCTCAAGTGTCATTCCACAGGTAGCATTCATTTTACTTTTTGAAACAGAGTCTTGTTCTTCACACCGGGCTTACTAATTAGGCCTCCCTGGCTGGTCAGCAAGCCCAGGGATCTACCTATCTCCACCGCTGCAGTGCTGTGATTTTAACTGCCCAACACCACGCCCAGCTTTTCACAATAGGTAATGGCGATGGGATTCAGACCCTCATGCTGCACTTTACCTAACTGAGCCATCTCCTCAGTCCCACTTCTCAGTTTTCAAAAATCTCATTTTTTCCCAATATGAATCAAATCTGTCTTGACACTGAGAACAAAATTGACATAAAATGAAGTCGGTGATGTCAGGGTCAGGCTTCATGGTTAAGCAGATTCTGGCCATCAGGCCATCTGTGATGCAGGACAGTCACTACTTCTTACATTCCACAGACATTTAGAAATTAGTTTTCAAAGTTTAGCCATCCTACTCAGTGACTCTGGGTGTCTGCCACTTCCTGTGACCAGATGTTAGAGGAGCTGTTAGACAAAATGTTGATTAAAGATGTTCACAATCATTTATAAATGAGTAAGGTAGTTTAACCCTTTGAGGTCTGAGGCAGCTCAAGTCTACTGGACTACACAGTGCTTCAGTTAGAGTGGAAACTAGGAGACTATTTTTAGATTCATTTCAATAACTTACATTGAAACTCTCAGAGATCACTCAATGTCCATACAGTGAGGGAAAGTTTAGGTTTTAGGCATGGAAATTCAGGACTTGGGCATCAAACCCACCAATGAGAAGCAGAAAGGAGGTGATATTTATTAAAAGTCTACTTACGAAGAACATGCCACGTGCCACCTGCCTTGTCAGAGCTCCCTCATTTACCTCTCTGAGGAAGAACTACTATTCCCCATGTAACACAGTTATGACTTCTTTTGAGATAGGGTGTCATATCATAATGTAGCCCAAGATGGCCTGAAATTGTTAGCTCTCCAAGTTCAGCTTCCTGAGTGTTGTGGGATTACAGGTGTGCACCACCATATCACCACATCTGGCTTAATAGTTCATTTTGATAGTCAGGGACAGCCTTAGGGAGAGTCAGTCATGGCCAAGTTCACACGGATGAGTCACACAAGTCAAGATCCGATACAAAGTCAGTGTTCTACCACACTCCACTGCTTTCTGGGGTTGGCTAGGGCCAGATCACTTTCCTCTATGATTCCAAAATGAGAATGGAGGCTCTCAGCCTTTTCGAGTCATGAGTACATCTGAAATTTAAATAAAGTTATTGATCTCACCAGAAAAGATGGAATTACATGGAAATTTTACATGTATTTTCTAGCGAATTAGATACCATGAGACCTAACGATAGACTAACCAACAGCCTCAAAATTCCATTTTCTTCTCCTTGTGCCTTCTCCTCTGTGCACACCTATATTATATGCATGGACGCTGGAGGTGCATGTCTAGTGTCTTTATTGCTTTTGATTTTATTTTCTTGAGACAGGATTTCTCATTGAACCCAGAGTTCACCATTTCAGGTAGACTTTGGCCAGTGAGCCCCAGGGAATCTCTAGTCTCCAGCATCACAGGTGCTTGCTCCAGCATCACAGGTGCTTGCTGCTGCACCAAACATCTCACGTAGGTGCCGAAGATCTGAACTCAGATCTTCATGTGTGTGTAGCAGACACTTCGCCCACTGAACTACTTCCCCAGCTCCTCAGATTCACAGAGCTCCAACTCCCTCTTGTCTTATTAATAATGAACATGGATGATCATAGATTCTTAATGGACTAATGAGATGTTTGTGACGTACTTTGGTGACACTTTATTTTATATTTTCTCTACTCACATAAAATTTGAATGCATTTTCTAGATGTGTGCACCACACACATCTTATATATTGTTGCTACTTTCCTTGGGTGGGAACTGAGAATGGTTTGAGAGCTGTGAGAGCCCTAATGCCATATTAAAAAGGAAAATCGTTTAGTATGTCTTACAGTTTCCTTTGCTAACTGCTAAGTCGGTGATTGTAAGATTTGACTTTTTAAAAAAAGTCCCAGTTATTCAAACCTGTTTCTGATGGTCTCTAGTCCAGTGACTCTTTTTATAGCTAATAGTAATTGTTACGTATCAGGCATTACACTGCTTTATCAATATTTAGAATTAACTGATTTAATCCTTGCAAGAATCTTATGAGATAGATAACTTGTCTAAGGTCCCATAAGTATTAATGATGAAGTCCAGGTATGGATCCAAAGGCTATGCCTTCAGCCAGTACAATGCATGGCTTTTTAACAGCTTAAAAAGAAAAATAATGGAAAAGTTCATTAAGAATTAGTTTGTATTTAAAAGAAAAATGTTCTTTTAAAAATCTGATTATTTCCAACTGCTACCAAAATGCCAAATAAATAAATAAATAAATAAATGAACAAATCCAACAAAAAACCCCTTTCTTTATAAATTTTTGCTTTGTGTACATGGGAATATGAAACTATTAAAAGATCTATCATGATCCCTAGAGATGACCATATTTTATTTGTGTTTAAATATCTGTATATTAATTTGAATACTTGCACTAATGAAAAGCAGTTAATGTTATATGAAAAAAGACAGAAAATGGAAAATAATGATTGACAATGGATCACTCAGTAAATATTATTAAAGTAAAAGCTATTGTTTATTGTCTTGAATATAAGAAGTATTTCTCATGCATGAACTCAAGCAGTGCTCCAAAGTAGACCGTATCAGTGTTATTCAGAGACGAGCAAATGAGAGTCTGAGAGATTGTTATAAGGAATCTGTCGGTCAAGCCAGAATTTGAAACTGACCGCAAAAGTTCAAATTCTAAGTATCAGGTAATTCCTTTTATGAGTCTATTGTGAGCAGAATATTCTCTTGTCTTTAAATAAAAATGAGATATAGATTTTACTTTCAAGAAACTAGACATGAGAATGAAAAGCCTGCATGTAATATTATTCTCACCAAGCAAATTTAATGAAACAGCAGTGTGACTTCCATCCTTTCTCTAGTTTTTTTTTTGTTTTGGATAACATTTACTCCTCTGCTTAAATCTTTTATGGCTTTCCCCTTGCATTTTGCAAATTTTTTTAAATTCCATGACCTGTGAGACCCAGTGTGATCTAGGTCCTGCCTCCCTTTCTCCATCCCAATCTCATTAAGCCTTGGTATCGAAGTCCAGCTAGCCAGATTTATTCCTTGAACACTTCTTTTACATAGCTTAGCATGTGAAAGTCTCCCCTTCCTCTGAACCCTCCCCCATCCTTTGAGGTCCTGCTCCTTGCTACCTCATCTCCAAAGCCCTCTACTCTATGCTGACAATTTTACACTAGTACTTATCACAGCCTTTAGTTAGGTGTTTTGTGTCTGTCAACCTCAGGAGAGTGTAAACTCTGAGATAAGGACAATAGATTCATCCCTGCATGCTCAGCACTTAGAAGAGCCTGGCTCACAGTAGCTATACAAAAATGAGTGACCAGTGAGTAGGTGGCAAAGGACTGAGAAGGTAGGAAAAGGTAAGGAGTTTATAGAAAAAAGCTAAACAAGGATTTCTGAAAATCATCTAAAACAATCAATAAAAGCACTTGGCTATGGAAAGACAGAGACTGATATGTTTAAAGTAGAGGATAAAAGACAAAGGACACATGGGAGTGGGGACTAGTCTGCTCTGCTATTTAGAGACGGGAATGTCTAAGGGGAAGGGAAGCAATGCTGTCAGGATGGGTTGGAGTCAGGTGAGGAGATATGCAAAATGGGATACTGTAAATTAAAGTGAGAGATCTTGATTTCTCAGTATGTGGCTGCTGAGTTATTTAATCAGCTGTATAGCTTTCATGCCTAATACAGGACAACTGTTCTAGGTTTTAATTGATTTATTAGATTTTATAAGGGTTGGAATTGATACTTATAAAATTCTTGGAAACAAAATGCTGTGCCATTATGCATAAATTTTCTATAAAATATTATCATTTATGTTGAGATTTCACTTGCATACATTTTAAAATAACAAAGAATAACACAAAAAAAATCATATTTACAAATCATATTTACAATAGAATGTTTTATGTCATTTAGTTTTTCTCCATACTTTTAAAATGACTTAATGGGCGGTTGAAATTACTCAGTGGCTAAGAAAATCCTCTGCTCTTACACAGGACTCAAGTTAGGTTCAATTCCCAGCACCCACATGGCAGCTAACAAACATCTGTAACTCCAATTTCAACTCAGTGCCCTCCTTCTGGCCTCAGATCATCTGGCATGTACAGGTACACTTATATGTATGTAAGTAAAATATTTATATAGATAGATAGATAGATAGATAGATAGATAAATACATAATCAAAAAATGTTTTAATGACTTTAGTTCAATGATGTCTCTCACCTTGCTGAGAATCTCCAGTGAATTCCCCAGCAGCAACTGAATATCCTGTATTAAAACACAAATTAATTACACTTGACAAGAAATGAGTTATCTCAAGAAAATTAAAGTATTACCATGGTAGTATTTTTTAAAGACATTTATACAAAGATTATAAAAGTTAAGGATTCAATTAAAGAAAAAATCATACCAATATGGACAGTAAATCACAAAGGTGACCTGACACTATTGATCTGAAGTAAGAACATGGTAGAGAAAAATCAGATTCTGAGATCAATTTTCAGAGCATGAGTACTTCAGACTCTTCCTTTAAGTGGAAGTGACAGCTGTTTCAGTTTAAGAGCTACAGATTCATCACCATCAGATAGAGTTAGTAAAAAAAATAAATCCTATGTTGAGGGTCAGTTATTTCTGATCATCAATAAGAGCTACTCCTAATTCCTTTAATGATCCTTTAATGGTAGTGCCTTATAAATTTCATCAATCCCAAAAGCAGGGCACCATCTACACTGACAAAACATAACTATAATTAAAAGTTTTAATGTATAAATCAATCAAAATACCATTAGGACAACAAAGGTGGGAACAGTAGTATTGAAATGACATTGTTGGTTTGTACATAATAAAGTTTAACAATAGATTTGCATCTAGAAAGATTCTTGTTGATGTAGGAGAAACTGTAGGAGCTGTGATCATGTTGCTCCTGTAGTCTGAAGAGCAGCTCTGCCTATACAAGGTCTTCCACCACAGTGTGTTGTAAGAGCCTGTAAGATCTACAGAAGAGCTACCTAGAAATAGCTGCTCAGATCATAACATGGCCAAAAACAGATATAATGAAGAAGAAAATGTAAGGGTCTAAAATAATAAAGAAAATGTTCTTACCATGTCAAATAGCATCAGATAAGTGAGGACTGAAAACTGCATGTACATGTAATTTGCTTGTTTTTTGAGAAACCACAAATATCTAGAGCAATGAATCTCACCAAGGTAGCTATCATCATAGGAAGCTGGAGCCACATCTGTCTGCTTTTCTCCAGCCAGTTTCCTTAGAATATCTTTGAATGAGTAATTTGCAATGATATCTGCAATACTGACGGTGATCACCTGACCTGTATTGGAACAGATTAATACATTAACTGGTTGAATGCAAGAGGCAGACTCTCCCTCAACAAACCTGGAACCACACACTCTTAATTGCTATCAAGGAATTGGTCCCTGCCTGCAACTAGTACTGAAAGACAGAAATTAATTACGGTGGTGTAGATTTTTCCATTCAACACAAGTCCAGAGATGAATGGTAATATCTTATCTGTCTTCCTGTGACTTTTGGTGAAAAATAATCCCCCTATGTCTTTAACTAACAAGAGTTCCAAGAAGTGAGGACACTTTCAAAGGAAACTTATGTGATTACATTTTTATTCTAGGTCTAGGGTTGTGGTTCAATGAATAGAGTACCTACCTACCATACAGAAAGCCCTAGTTCTATGCCACAGCCCCACATTTTTAAAGATGACAATGGAAACATACACATACATGTGTAGTCCCAGAACTTGGGAGATGGAGGCAGGAGGATCCAGAGTTCAGGGTCATCCTTTGTGACATAAAACATCTAGCCTCATAAAACGTTCTTATGTTCAAAGAACTTGATTTGTTCTCCAGTGTCATGTGGTTTGGCTAAAGGGATATTTGTCTATACAAACAAAGTGTTTTGTTTTCTTTTAAAAACTAATATATATATATATGTATATCAGTTAAATCAATATATATATATATATATATATATACATCCATTGAATCACTTACTGAACAGATTGTAAATATCTCAGTTAAGTTAAAGTTAAGGGGAGGATCTAAATAATCCATGGCCACCAACACTGATAAGAACCTTGTCTCATCTCTCTCAAAGACACTTTCAAAATTCTTGAAATATGATTATATTGGGATACGCAAATTTCTAAAAGACTGCCAGCAGTTTTCTGCTGTATGGAAAATACTGCATTCCAATATTTATTGTGGATATCCAAGGCAAAAATGCTTCCTCATGTTCTTTGAGATGAAGTTAGAGAAATGTTTTTGGAAACCTGATATTTAGCAGCAAATTTAAGGGGGCAAATTAATCTTTGGGAATTCCCACAGACTTTTAGTTTAAAGTTCAGGAAAAGAATTAAATGCAGCCAAATCAGGTTGTAAATATTTCTAAGTGACTGGGAAAGAAATGACTGCTCTGATAGTAAGACAATGATATGTACACATGGATTTATGAATGTCCGTAGAATTTGCCAGTTTTCTCTGAATGATAGCTCAGTACTCCTCTTCCTTCCGCCCACATACCAGTGCTGTTTGTTTCCTTCAGCTAAGTCTATAAACACTATAAGCTTTTCAGTTCCATCTCTGTGTGCTTTGCATGGCCACCCGACCACTTTAGACATTTTTCTAGTTTAAGTAAAGGAATTAATTACACCAACAAACCAAGACAGAAGAAAATACTTATAAACAAAATGACATGCATTTCATATCCATTTCTTCCATAAGACATTTTTTTTTCAATTTGAAAAATAATTTTAAGAGACTGAAATGTCATTTGATGTCTAGAATTACATATGAGAATGCAATTTAATAGTAATTTCATATAAAACTTTTTCATATATACCTAGATGAACCTAGACCTAGACTGGAGCCCAGTAAGCCCCACTGGGTTTCCTGCCTATGTCCGTCCATGGCCTGTCTCCAGTATCTCACACAAAGCCTGGTATAACCTCAAGAAATTCTTGGTGGAGAAATGAGTTATAGGTTGAAGAACATTTTGAAATGCCATTTATGTAGCAAAGTGAAAACTGAAATGAGGCTTCATTCAACACTTTCTATACCGGGACACAATATTGTTACTAAGAGTTGACATTCGATGCTATGTCTGCTTACCTTTGTTAGTAACAACAAATAGGCTTTTTCCTACTGGAAAGCTCTGACACAGAACCTACCTTGCCAGTAAAAACTTCCAGGTCCTCCCACTACAAGGTCTCCATTCTGCAAAACAGAAGCAGCACAGGAAGAATGAGGAAAGCAGCTCTAGACACTTCCTGAAGTTGCTGAGTCACTGCTGACAGCACTGCTCCAGACCTTCCTGAAGGTAGGTGCTGAGTCCCTGCTGACAGCACTGCTCCAGACCTTCCTGAAGGTGCTGAGTCACGGCTGACAGCACTGCTCCAGACCCTTCCTGAAGGTAGGTGCTGAGTCACTGCTGACAGCACTGCTCCAGACCTTCCTGAAGGTAGGTGCTGAGTCACTGCTGACAGCACTGCTCCAGACCTTCCTGAAGGTAGGTGCTGAGTCACGGCTGACAGCACTGCTCCAGACCTTCCTGAAGGTGCTGGGTCACGGCTGACAGCACTGCTCCAGACCTTCCTGAAGGTAGGTACTGAGTCACGGCTGACAGCACTGCTCCAGACCTTCCTGAAGGTAGGTGCTGAGTCACGGCTGACAGCACTGCTCCAGACCTTCCTGAAGGTAGGTGCTGAGTCACTGCTGACAGCACTGCTCCAGACCTTCCTGAAGGTGCTGAGTCACGGCTGACAGCACTGCTCCAGACCTTCCTGAAGGTAGGTGCTGAGTCACTGCTGACAGCACTCCTCTAACAACTCGGGACCCCCAAAACCACAATTTTTAAAAGAGGTTCTTATATCTGAGGCCTCTGGGCCATTTTCTTTTCTTTTATGCTTTCTATTAGTGTTTTATGTTAAATATTTTAATTCGATTTTGACTCTGTTAGGTGTGTTGAACTCTGTCTTGAGAATATATAAGTTCTGGATAATTTTTTTTCCATTTGTTTTTTTTTTTTTTTTTTGGCATGGCTACTGATAAGCAAAATATCTTCAATAAGATTGCAATTTGATGGACATGGTTTTTTGAAAACTTTGTTGTCAAGGAGAAAATTTTACTACAATTATTTTTAAGGCCATAATAATGCCTGCTTTAAAAAAATATATGTGGCTTCAGAAACGGCCTTGAGGGTAAAGGTACTTGCTGCCAAGCCTGACAATCTGAATTCAATCCCTGGAACTCACATGGTGGCCCTCAGACCTCCACATGCACACCGTGGTCACCTCCAAAAATACACAGATATAAAACCCTCAAATATTGGTAAATCTATTCATTTTCAAGAAAGCAAAAACTACATTTGAACGAATATAAACATTTTTAACTATGCAACCCACTTCCTGTAGCCTAAATCTATAACTTTAAGTAGAAAAACAATTAAAATAAGCAATGATAGAAAATGCAATGCATCAGTAGTAAAATAGACCATATACTGATGAGATTTTTCTGCATTTTTTTAAAAAATATTGCATCTATCATTTTTATTTTATGTGTATGAGTATATTGCCTGCCTGTATGTAAGTGCACCTGTGTCATGCAATGCCCATGGAGTTCAGAAGAGGGCATCAGATTCTCTTGAACTGGAGTTAGAGATGTTGTCAGTTACCATGTGTGTGCTGGAAACTGAACCTGGGTCCTATTCTGCAAGAGCAGCCAGTGTCCTTAGCTGCTGAGCCATCTCTCCAGCCCCCTTTTCTGCACTATTTTTAAGTGCAAAGTCGAATCATTTTCCTTTATATTTGTACAAAATGTTTTTTACTTTACTTGTGGATATGTAAACTGAGATGAATACTAAATCAATACAACTACAATAAATGATAAAAGGATTATTTTATGGATTATTTTAGAAATAGCTTTCTTTTTAGAAATAAATTTCTTTTCTGAGTCTTTTAGATTTTTCACTCAAAAATTATTGCTGTGAGGGATAGGAAGGAAGCCTTGCTTCTCATTGGATACTTTTTCCATTCTATTATGACGTGCATAGATTTTAAATGAGATAGAGTAGAAAAAAAAATCTGAAAGCAGTTTCCAGACATGGCTGGATATGCACCAGAAGCTTCTTTGGTTACTGGAATTGTCTGAGGAGAATGGGAATGAAAGACAAAGGGTGAAACAACAGGAACAAGAGAAAAATACATTCCATTCCAGAAGCTCAAAGAACCAAAGAACGCACCTTATAAAAATCCAGACTAAAACCTGCTTGGCAGTAACCCTGGCCTTCTGGATCAGCATTGCCTGGAACAATCAAAGCATACACATATTATAACAGCATCACTTCTGAGCTATGCTTTAAGAAGCAGCGTGTTATTCTCTTGTTTCCCCCATACATGCTGAGTTAAAGTGGTCACTTTGTGCTTTACATTTAGTTTTTAAATACCTTCCACACAATCTATTAGGTATATTCCCATGTGTTTTCTGACTCTAAATATCACATTCCTTCTATAATGAGATTAACAGTACAGTGTCTTTGGGGTTTTTATGTTGGGTTTATTGAGCACTAACTATTTATTTTATATTTGGGAACCAAATATAAGGTTGTCCACTCATATCATTGCAGAAATAAGATCTCCATCTACTGATTTTCTTCCAGATTTCTCTTGTGGCAATAACGTCTTTTTTTTTACCCACTTCCACATGGCTGTCGTTTCTATAGGGATGGCAAGCTTGAGATCACTTGAGGTTGTGCTTTCTTTGAGAACACTGATAAGGCTTTCTATTATTCTCCTGTATCATAGCCTAGTCTCCAGCTCCTATGTAGTTGAGGCTGACCTTGTGTTGGGGGTCCCTGTGCTTGGGGCTTGCCTGAGGGGATGAAGGGATTCCGCCCTGGGGGAGGGGGGTGAGTAGGCACAGAATCAAAAGACAGACTCCGGGAGCTGAGTAAGAAGCATGCAGATGGGCCAGCCACTGCACACTCAGTTTATTCAAGGAAATGCAAGGGGTCTTATAGGTCTGGTTAGCCAATGGCCTTATGGGGTGGGGTCCTGACTGCAGCCAATAGTAATCTGTCCCCAGGTAGATCATCTCTGTGCAGGTTCTTTCCAGATGCTGGGTAGAAGCTGGTCTCATGACTAGCCAGAGTGGAGCGCCACACCCACAGGAGCCATTCTCTATTCCTCATGGCAGGTGGCCTGGCTAGGCCCATCCTGCATTGTGCCCTACAATCTTGAACTTCCCATCCTTTTGCTTCCACTTCCTGAGAGCTTGGATTACAAGTGTAAACTGTTATGGCCTGTTTATGTGGTGCTGGGGATCAAACCCAGGGTTTTATGAATGCCAGGTAAGAACTACATCAAATGAGCTACATCCCAAGCCTGCATTTCCATTTTTGTGCTTTTTACCAGGAACAGACTTTAAAATTCTGTGATAAGTGAGGTAAATTTGGAAATTGCATTTCTGATCAGAGTGACTCTCAAAGGGACATGGTAATGCTAGCATTCACAAAATAGAAAACCCTCCAGTAATGGCTTATTTTGTATTCTCTACTAACTTAGGGTTCAATGAGCTCTTGTCATAGGTTTTTACAAACTGTAGGCAAATGAACATACAGATTCCCAGGATATTGTTACTGAAATCTTTAGGGCATTAGGACCACAAATGTATACTTGTACTTTGAAGGAAATTCTGTAACTTAGGTACTTAAATTATAGCCAAATGTAACAAAGTTGGGGGGGGGGTGTCAATTTCTCAATTGCTGTGTAGTTAAATATGATCATACCAACAATTACATATTTCTTATTAAGGATATCAGTGAATCAGAACTACAGTGAGAGGCCCAGAAGGAAGCCGACATTATTGCGAGAAATGCTGACACACTGGACATGTGCCTGTTCCAGAAGACCTTTAAAATGGACCTGGTTCTGTGAGCTTTCTAGAATGTGCTTCCTTTTCTTTCCTCAAACCAGCTCATAGCTAATTTTAGCTTGTCATCATCAGTTCTGCCCGGATACTCCCCTGTGTGTTTGTTCGTTGAGACACAGTCTCATGCAGCCCAGGCTTGCCTGGCCCCCATTAGCAGAGACTGTCCTTGAACTCCTGGTCTTCCTGCCTCCACCTACCAAGTCCTGGGATCACAGGGATGTACTAACGTACCCAACATTGCTTCCTTTATTTTTAATAAATGGTTTTAACTTTACTACTTCACATGGTATATTTTAATATGTTTGTTCCTTTGAATGTTAGGGTTGATGGTTATGAATTTTATAAGCTCTCTAAAAGCTCATCTGTATAACCTCAAAAAACTGGGTTCTTTTTCTAGAAGTTCAATCATATAAAAATTTATGCACATCTAGAAACATATGTGAATGCATGATATAATACTATGTGAACCTATGTATTTTACATTAACTATAAGAAACAATTTTTAAATGCGTAACCCTTCTGGAAAAATCCATTCTTAAAGTTGATTTCTTTTAATAGTATAAATTATTCAAAGGGAAGAAACCTGACCATTCTTTAAAACAAGAAAGTGAAAAAGTAAGAAAAAAAGCCACTAAAAAGACATTAAGAAAATAATCCACTTCAAATGTTTACTTTGAGTGGCAATTAGAGAAGAGTGTGAGGGTCTTTGCTCCGCAAGCCTGTTTCTTTCTCTCACTGAATTATAATTTATGAGACCCAAAGGAATCTTTTTTCCCAGAACTTCAGAGTATCTCTAAACTTTATGTTCCATTGTAAACTCAGGAATCCAGGGACATGTGCTGCTCATTCGCTACCAATGGCTGACTTAAAATTAAAGGGTTGTGAGAGCTGTCCTCACCTGAATTATGAATAGCCCTCAGAGCAGAAGGTATTTCCTTCACATGAAAGAGCAGGCTACCTCCCGCACTGCTCACAGAACCGTGGGTTTGTGCTGTAGAGTAACATGAGGTACTTCTTTCAATTCTCTTTTGAAAAGGATATTACTAATGTTCTTTTTCTGTGATATTGACCATATGCTCATGAACAAGCTGGCTTTGTGTTAATGGACTGTCAGTTTCTCAGTCATGGCAGGAAGTCTACTCTTTGGAGGATTTGAAGGGGAAGAATAATTAAGAATATGGGACCCTTGAGTATGTGAACACTGTGGGTGTGTGTGCACTGGAGCCAAAACAATTCTTGGCAATTCATTTGAGTATTCTGCAGCTCAACCTGAGCTCCCTTTCACATCGGCTCAGCATAGTTCTACTTAAGAGAACGGACCAAACAAATAGACATGGAGACATGGCCTTGGAACGCAACCCAGATGCATGTGTATTATGATTTATATTTTTAGAAAAAGGTCCAAACTCATGCTAAAACATTCCTTCCACAAGTCTAGGTTCTCTGGGTTGTTTTTTATTTCAGGTTTTCATATCACAGAGACATAAACACAAAATGAGAAGCAGAGGGTTTTACAAATGAACATCCTCTATGTTAGTCAAAAAATTCTGTGTTATCAAGGCCAATGGTACGTGAAGGATGGTACCAAGCTTTCTGCTGTGAAGAAACAGCTTAGGCAAACCATGAAAAATATACACACAAATGCCAACATTGATGAGAAAATCCAGTATTGAATCTCTGTAGAGTAATAATATTGGCCTCTTACCACATCTAAGAGACACAGTGCCTCACACAGTGCCTCACAATGCTACTTCTCAGCCATCACTCGTGCCTGAAAGTTACTCTCTCCCGACTCCAAATATCATTTGCTAGAATAATCTGTCTTGTTCCCCTGTATAAAGAGCTTCCTTCCTCCCCTCCCTGTCCTTCCAGGATGAAGTCTTCTCTTAACATTGATTTGATGTGTGTGTGTGTGTGTGTGCGCGCGCACGCACATGTATGTATATTAATTCACTAGTATTATGAGTTTATTTCGGTTTGTTCTCTGTCTCCACCACTAGAATTCTCATTTTTTTGGATAAAGGTGTTTTGTTTTCTCTGGTTCTTTGACAAATTCCCAACATACAGACTAGTTAATGACAATGTGTTCAATAAGCATGTGTTGAATGGTTATCAAGTCTCATTATCAACACGTAATCCCCATTTTAAAGCTGCTTAAAGTCCTTAATTTCTTGCATTATTCATTCAGATTACATCCAGTAAGCCATGTTTCCTGAGAAACAAAATCCTCACTGAAAACTACTGAGGTTAAAAAGTGCAACTTTGTTCTAGTGCTGTAAATCTCAGTGGCTTCTTTGTTAATTGGTCATGTCCCCAATCAATTCTTTATATTTATTGGTTTATTTCTGATATTTGCTCAATATCTGTCCCAAATTGATTTTAAATTTTAAAAAATATTTAGGAAAATATTTTTACGTGTGGTTTGGGGATCAAACCATAATAACTTCAGATTGAAATTTTGAAAAATTAGTATCTTGAAATCAATCAACAGAATGTTTTTTCTAATGATATTTTTTCTCTTGATAGTACATTCTGGTGAATTATCAAGAATAAAAATAATAATCCATTGGTTGTGTATTCACAATGATCTACCTAGAATTTAAGAAAACAGAGGATTTCACTAAAGAATTCTGAGGAGACAATTGATAACCCATTAATCAATCAATTTCGATGTCCTTGAGGATGCCACAAAGATAACAAGACAAAGTAGTCATCCAAAGATGACACTCCAATGTTTGCTTTAAAGAGCGCCTTGCAGTTGTGTGGTGGTGTGTGCCTGTGGTCAAGCACTTGGAAGGATGAGGCAGGAGGATTGGTACTTTGAAGCCATTCTGGACTCCACAGCAAGTTCAAGGCCAGCCTGAGAAACAGAAAGGAAACTTTGCTGGGAGATTTCTAGAACTTCCAGATGAGATTTGGAAGTCTTTTGGACAAAGGGAAGCATCAACATTTTAACTAGAAAATGTAATGTGCAGATTAACTTAAATCCACAGCTGCCAAGCCAAACAACAGTAACTGAGAATGGGGGCCACACCATGCTGAAGTCAGATGGACCCCAGGTCCAGTCAGGCTACCTGACACTTGCTACCATAAGCAAGTGGAGGGGCAGTTAGCAACCCATAAAACAGAGCGAGAAGTTCTAACAGCAACGACTGCACAGCAGCATCAGGAAGTAATCGGTCCTATGGAACAATACCTGAAAGCTGACTTTGAAACACAGGTGAGTGGAATCTTGAATTTTGACTGTCCTGTCACAGCAAGACGTCCTGTAAAGCTGTCAATAACCCTCTCACTCAGCTCTTTTCCCCACAACACTATGATCATCAACTGTGCTTTGAATTTATACATGCTCACAAGGAAGGCTCTTGAGCTAAATTCCAGTTTCAAGGAATAAGATAACTTACTGTTCCGGCAAGGAGAATACTCGGCATAGGCACTGAAATTCTGAATTGCTACATAGCATGTGCCAACTGGGTCCTTTTCTGGTGCAGGTTTAAGGGTTCTCCAGTGATATAAAGGGGCACAGGCCTATGGAATATCAAAGACAATATGTAGTTTTGATATAGGTTTCTTCATGTAATAGTTTGATTTTAATTATCGATTAGTGTAACTAAGTTATAGATAACTGTTACATTTTTAGGTGAGCTAATTAGCCTCTAGAATGCTAATGAGTATCTTGGTAGTTGGAATAATTAGACTTCCAAAGACTATTTTTAATGTTAACAAACTGTAAAACTTATAAAAAGTATACATAAAGGAGTGATCCCTCCTCACAACAGAATTTTAAACTAAATAAAAAGTAACCAGCAAAAGAAAATTGTTTCCTAAAGGCAAAGAGCTCACATTTTCTATAATTTCTTTCAAATAATTTGACCTACATAACAACAAATAATCATTCAAACAGTAAATAAATCAATATGATGTCTTAAGACAAAAACTCGTTCCTCCATTTGCTTAGTTGTTATTCTTTAGAAATGTTTTTCAAATCATCATATTGAGACAGATTTATATAGTCTTATTTTGTGCAATGCTTTAGTTTATCCTGAAGTTGCATATTAGGAATTTTAAAGTAATGACTTATCTAGGTGGACTACTCTATTAGCATAGAATTTTTTTACTTGGTTCGAATGTAATGGCTTTTATTCATGGCAGAACTAAAGAGTGCGTGCCAATGACTTCTGCATTTTTCTAAAGCATTGCTACCCAATGGGAAGTAATTCAGTGCTCTGACTCTGCTTGCTATGGAGAAATCTATGCTGATAAACTCTCATGACCTAGGTGGCCTTTCTGAAGGAGATTAATTACATCTCCATTCCATAATTCCATACATTTTGCTTCTAAAAAGGCAAAATATCCAAAGGGTTTAAATTAAAATGTCCCATGGTTATTTCTAGGTAACACGGAGAGTGGTGAGTTGGAGAAGAACACGTAGTATACAGACATTCAGATTGGTCCCCACATCATAGCCTCTTTTAGAATTTGTTTAACTTCCAACTACACTTCACTTAGAGCTTTGCTTTAAAATCTACTTAATAAATAAATAGGTTAAAATCATGCACCCCAGATAGAAGGTGAACTATAATTTTACAATAATATTAATTGTTACTTCTTTGATTTTTATATGTAATTTATCATAGATACTTATTTGATGACTTACACACATATCCTAATTTTGAGTATGTGTCTCTTGAGAAAACGAAAACATACTTAGTAAATTGTGCCTTGTGATGTCATTTCAAGGAATATATTAGGATGAAAAGATGCCTTTAAATTAGCTTGCCTGATATCAGAAGCTTTATCAGCAAGTTAATTTAAGCAACTGAGACAGTGTGCTTCAATCACAGCATGATCTGCTTTCTTCTTGAGCAGGTGAGAGTCAAATAAGATATTTCAAAGCTAGATATGAAATTCTCCTTAAATTAAATAACAGTTTGCTAAGAATAAGAGAGGTTACATGTGTGTACAAAGCACAATCAATTTTTTGTTTCCAGTTTGCTAACTTGAGTCCTTTCCACGTTTAAGTGGTTTGAAGCCCTCATTGGTAAGGATTCTAGAGAATGGAGCCTGTCTTCTAATTTGATGAAAAGTGAAGACATCCTGGTTCTGAAGTCATTTTCTGCCTCTGGATGTATCTTGGTAATTCAGTCTAATGCATGCTTATTTCAGCAAAGACAGCCTATGCTCATGAATAAATTGCCTCCTACAACTCTTGCTTTTCCCTTTCCATATACTGTAAAATTCTGGCCAGTGCCCTAAATGCTCTAATCGTTTAGCTTCCCTTGAGTTCCTTCTCAGTGAACTGACATGTGTCGTGGTTAATAAATGCAATGAAGAGTGGGAATGATGAAATACCATTGGGATCTGGATAGTGTCATGGTCATCTGTAAGCTCGACATCATCCAACTGGCCTTATATTTTTGTCTCACCAAGAAAATTCAGTGCCACTAAAATTCCTTCCCATGACTGCCTGATATCAGTTCTAGAAACTTGCTTTAAAAAATCTGCACAGTTTCATACTGATTTGAAATACATGAATGGGATATGTTCAAGTGTTTAGGGTTTGATTGGAACCTGGATATTTAGCACCTTCTATAGGCAAACTTTTCTGGTTTTAATAATTTTATCACATACAGTAGAATTTAATTCCCTTTGCTAAGTTTCAGCATTCAAAGAAAAATAATTATTTGAAATATAATTTATACTGTCTTATTTATACCACAATTTAGAAAATGCAGGTATACTAAAATCAGACTTTTTATTATAAACATGTTGTATTCTTGTATTTTTAATGGTTTTTAAAGTTTTCCTCAAATACTGAATAATGTGCAATAATTATATGTCATAAAGTATCAAGACTTAAATATACAATACCCAAAAGATTTTGGACCCCAAATGTTTATTAGGATGGATATGCTTTGCAACTGTAATTTTCATAAGCCATGTATCACTGGGGAATAAATCATATCCTACCAGTTTTGGAAGAAACTATGTTGATGCAAATACAGTTTGACAGGGAATACACTGCAAATGATAAAATTCTAACTAGAGAGAATTATCTGTATTTTATACTTCTCCTGTTTCATTTCCAAAATTCTTTTGAAGATTAATCATAGACTAAATAAAACTAGGAATCTCTTTTGAACACCCATTACAACATGATTCAAATAGTTTCAATCAACCCCCAAATTCCAAGACTATTTCTTTATTATTGTGAGAAACTGAAAGTTACAAAACTCTCTCAAACTTAAAAAAAAAAACCTTTCAGAACTATTAAAAGTAATTTACATCTCAATAATTTAGACATTTATAATTTTTTCAACAGTAAGAGAATATTATTAAAGTCATAGCAATTGAAAGTTGAAAGGTGCCTATTTTAGAGTGAGGTCATTCACTTAAAAATCATTAATGAATTCAAAATTATTGGGCCGTGACCAGTTTCTAAAGTTCTTACTATGGAACACATTTTTAGTTGTTCTATTTAAATTTTCAGCCTTTAAGCCTTTAAGTCAATCTTAAGCAATAAGACATTTTCTCCTTTGAGAGAGCTTTATTTCCCCATCTTTCCTAGTCATTTTAAAAGTATTTGAAAATATCTGATATTCTGGAAAAAATCTTTATTTTCTATAGCTTTGAGAACAAAAATAGATTATTTAATTTTAAGCACCCAGATTTTTATGTTAAGCACTAAATTTCTTAAAGCTGCCAATAACTTCATCTTTGAAAGTCTAACATATTCCTGTTATGAAGGTGTTTTCCTAATATGGGCATTGAAATATTTGATGTGCCACTAGCAAGCAGTTCCCAGAACAGTTCATACTCACCACAACTTTTCCTTTGTGAGCTTTCACTGTTGCTCCAAACCATTGTTTTGATTTAAACTCTATGGGTTCTTTGGTTCCATTAACTCTGATTTTTCTGTTGTCTGACAGGAAAGATATGAACTATAAATAGTTTGCAAGTGGCAGCCAATTAAAACATATAATTAATTTATACATTCAAACACTGGAAGAACTCATGCAAAAAGTTGAAGAAGAGCAAATATTTCCAAGGGGCCACATTATCCTGATACCAAAGTCAGGGAGGGATTTTACAGAAAGAAAAAACCATACAATCATCTCAATATGTGCAGAGGACTCGTTTGACAATATTCAGTGTCTTTTCACGGCAAAAACTCTTAGTAAATTAGATATAGAAGAAACAACACAGTAGAGGCCACTAATCAACGAGGAAATCTTTACACCCTGTGGGTAACGAACGTACATTCGTAGTCTTGTCTTGGAAAACAATATGCAAGCTCTCCAAAAGTTTAAAAATAAAACTAGCACGTGATCCAGAAACCTTCCCATGTATCTATCCAGAGGGAACAGACTGTATGTGGAAGAGATGTCCACACCCCACATTCACTACCTCATTACTCACAATAGCTCAGTCATGGGATTTTCTTAAATGTGCACCCACAGATATATGGATAAAGAAAATGTGGTCCATCAGCACCATAGGCTCTGATTTCACCTGATAAAGACGGGCACCCTGTCATTTTCCATACTATGGATGAATCCATAATATATTATACCAAGTAATGTAAGTCAGACACAAAAAGTCACACAATCTGTGAGCTCATATGTGTTTACAATCTAAAAAAGTTGAGTTTAAAATGATGGTTGCCAGGGGCTTTGAGGAGATGCTAGTCAACAGATCACAGGTTTTTGGTCACAGAGAATGAGCTCTGAAGATGTATTGTACAGCTTGATGACAGTAGTTATTGGAAACTGGAAAGATGCTAGGGTGGATTTTGTTTCGTCTTTTTGAGACAAAGTCTCCCTGTAACCCCAGCTGGCTTGGAACTCCTCATGGAGACCAGGCTGGCCTCAGTCTCATAGAGATCTGCCTGACTCTGCCTCCGGAGTGCAGGGATTAAAGGTGTGTGCCATCATGCCTGGTTTGAAAACTAATTTTTATACACTGGGGGATTTTTCTTTAGGTCTAAGCTATAGGATGACTTGCAGGTTGGGAGTGTGGCTCAGTGGTGGCATTCTTGATGGCATGTATGAAGCTCAAGGTTTAGTTCCTAGCCCTGCCAAAAATAAGATAATAATTACTTACAGGATGATAGGTTTCCTTACATACATATGAGATGCAAATAATGTATAAGACACGCCGCACCTTAAAAGGCAACTCTTGCTTCTGCTCACATTTCAGTGATAGCTGCACCTTGCACTTAATGCTGACTCTGAGCACCTTGAATTTATACTTCATTATTCATTTGTTCCTGCTGGAAGAACAGGTCATCATCTCCGCTTTAAAGAACGCTGAATCATTCCCAAGTGTGAAACACACAAGATTCCCCCTGTCTGAAAAGCACAAGTTTTCTCAGTGTGTGTTGTAAGAAACTAGTATGAAGAACTCTCCAAGCTCGGCTTTAACCGAGTGACGTGTGCACACCACCACTGAAGATAACACCGCGGAACAGTATCACACAGCCGTTGCGGATGTCAGCCTGACAGGGGCCATCTGGGGAGAGACTCAGCCCCAGTTACAACACACTTCAGGTCCTAATCAAAAGCAGGGTTCTTTTTTTTTCAATCACTCACTTGGTTCCCATTCAGCTTTCTTCCCGGGTGGCTTTATCTTCTCTGCCCCGACAGGGCCCCCATCAGCGACAGCTACAGAATTCCCAGAGACGTTTGTACTACGCCATCTTATCTGCATGTGTTTCCTTTCATACGTATTTTATTTTTCTTTTTTGCTTCTCAAATAAATACATTGCAAAATGAAGTTTTAAATCCCGTTAGTATTAGGTAAAGCCAAAATAAACATGTAATTAAGGTTTAGCTAAGTTTACTTACGATTACAGTCTTTTTAAAAGAATAAATTAATGTACTCAGTCTGAATCTACAAAATTTACATTTTGGACATGTTAACAGAAAAATCATGAATTTTTTTCTCAAAAAAAAATCTTAGCTTTGATGTTTCTGGACTTTTTGAAAAGACAAGTTCTGGAAATCTTCACCCAAAATGTACACAACTGGCAAAGAATTAGAGCATCTTATGGCTCGAGACCTAAAATGAAATTCATAAACAGTACTATTTATATCTAGGCAGAATGGGTGAGCCTAGAACTCTAAGCCAAAGGATCTGCCCTCCGCTAACTGGGCGAACTGGCTGATTTCATTTAATCTTTATAGTTTTCATCTCTCCTCTAAGACGAGGCTAAGAATATGTCCTCACTGTTGCCTTACAATCAGTAAAATCATTAAAATCACTAAGTCACTAGAGTCACACGAGAGAGTTGAACATGAAAGTTCTGTGTAGACTGGGAAGTTATATAAAACAGGAATCTTACAGTAATCCAACCGAAAGTCCATAATGCTCAAAAATGTCTAATCAGAAACTCAGAAATTCAACCTACATCTAAGAGTTGCAAAGGACCTCACAGACACATGGCCAAATACGTTGTTATTAGTCATTTGTGGGACTCAGGAATAAAATTCGTGACACCTCACAAGATTGTCAATGTGGCTTTGATTAAGCACTGGAAGAAAGTACTACTGTGGCTTTGAAATTTCTAACCTACTAAGAAGACAGGAGAAAGAGACTGGCAACACTCAAACCTAGTTAGAGGAGACACCAGAAGACCTTAAGAAAAACAGGCTTCTGCAAGGAAAGAAACAAATAATGGGGAAAATAATGCCTGTTTTGAGCAGGGCCTTACTTTATGGAATTAAATGACCTGAATCCATCTGGGTGGCTCCTGGGGTATCTTTTCTACTACTACAGTTGAGCTGGAGACGAACGTCTCAGAGGGCAGACTACGGGGAAGAATGTTTTTTCTAGATGAAGTGTATAAAAGAATGGATTCCATTAATTCTACATCCAATATAAGGAATGAAATAGAGAATTCTTAGATCTGAATTTACTACGATCTGTTTCAATGTGGGTGTATCATCCTTTTATTGATCCTGAAAATTGACAATTTTGTTTGGGGCTGATGAGATGGTTAAGTGGGGAAAGGTGCTTTCTGGCAAGTCTGAAGACTCAAGTTCAACCCCAGAAATTTACACAGAAGTGGAAGGAGAACTGACTGCACTTAGTTGTCCTCATACTGCCATCACTCCCAAGCCCATGCCACACACCAAGCAGGCACTAGCAAACAATAAAATGATTCAGTGTAAAAGAATCAAAAGAAAAATTTGTTTCACAACAAAAAACAAACTTGGTGACAAAACAAGTTAATGAACTGTACGGAGTTCTCAGAAGACAAAGTACAAATGGCCAGTACAAATATTTTTCTAGAAATTCGGCAGCCCTAACCACTAAAGAAGCAGAAATGAAAACTGCACTGAGATTCCACTGCACACCAGCCAGCGTGGCCGCCATGAGGAAAATGGACATCAGATGCTAAGAGGAAGCAGGGAGATGAAGCCCGGAGACTCCTGGTAAGAGTCTAAATGGGGCAGCCGCTGTGGAAATCAGTGTGGAAGCCTATCAAAGAATGAAGAAAGATGGTCCAGATACCCACTTCTGGGTAGACACCAAGACCTAGGTCAGCACACTGCAGAGACACTCGCACACCCACGTTTAGAGCTGCACCGTTCCCTACAGCCAGGATGTGGACCAGCCTAGCTCCCATCAGCAGGTTAATGGCTGAACAAGATGTGGTTATATACCCAGTGAAATTTTATTCACTTATAAAGAAGAAGAAAACTATGTCATATACAGGAAAATGGCTGGGCCTGGAGATCATCGTGTTAAGTGAAGAAAAGGAAACAAAGAAAGACAAAGATCACATACTTTTTCCTATACGGAAAATGTACATATATACATATCATGTGAAAGGTAAAAAGGGAACTGCAAGAGAGGAGTAAGAGGAAGAAAGGAAATGGAGGTGAAGTGGGGAGTCAGGATGAGAGGGGGTGAAGTGGGGAGTCAGGATGGGGGGGTGAAGTGGGGAGTCAGGATGAGGGGGGGTGAAGTGGGGAGTCAGGATGGGGGGGTGAAGTGGGGAGTCAGGATGAGGGGGGGTGAAGTGGGGAGTCAGGATGAGTGGAGGTGAAGTGGGGAGTCAGGATGAGGGGGGGTGAAGTGGGGAGTCAGGATGAGAGGGGGGTGAAGTGGGGAGTCAGGATGGGGGGGTGAAGTGGAGAGTCAGGATGAGAGGGGGTGAAGTGGGGAGTCAGGATGAGGGGGGGTGAAGTGGAGAGTCAGGATGAGAGGGGGTGAAGTGGGGAGTCAGGATGAGTGGAGGTGAAGTGGGGAGTCAGGATGAGAGGGGGGTGAAGTGGGGAGTCAGGATGAGGGGGGGTGAAGTGGAGAGTCAGGATGAGAGGGGGTGAAGTGGAGAGTCAGGATGGGGGGGTGAAGTGGGGAGTCAGGATGGGGGGTGAAGTGGGGAGTCAGGATGAGGGGGGGGGGAGTGGGGGGTCAGGATGAGAGGGGAGATAGGCAGGGAGGGAGATGACACTGGCAGATAGGGATATGAACTAGCTACAATAAACTATTCTATCACGAAATCCGTGATTTTGTTCACTATTTGTTAAAACATTTTGTTAGCTGGGGTCTTGTAATCCTACCTCCTTGGGAGACCGAGACAGGAAGACAGCAAATTCGAAACCTTCCTGGGATATAGAATGAGGTCAAGACTAACCTGGAACACTGAGTGAGACTTCTCAAAATAAAAGGTATAGGGAACGCTGAGGACACACTCGGTGGTATGGTAGAGTACTTGCTTAGCTTATATGAGGCCCTGGGGTTAACTCCATCGTCACACACACACAAAAACCAAATACATAATTTCATGAAGTTTCAGATAAGGAACTTGGTTAGTGTTAAAGATGTCCTTCCCGTAACTTCTTGTCTCCCTTTTCCTACAGGGTTCTTTCACGTCAATTACCATGATACGAGGTGTGATGCTGGCGCACTGCAACAGAGCTCTGACGGCCTAGGAAGCCAACACGGTTGCCACTACAGCCTAAGCTCCCCGGTGTGTCGCTTCCATTAAACAGCAGACACACTGCTGGTCTGCCCTTAATCATCCCCAGCCCCTGCAGCTACTCTTGCAGCTATCTGGAATGTTCTTCCCGTGCTGCCCCTCGTGGCCGCCTCCACCTCACAGCTCAGCTGGCAGCGCAGACATCACTTCTCCAGACAGACATTCTCAGCACATGTCAGTCTCCCGGTCATTCACCCTCTTGGTGCCCTTTGCAAATTTTTCCCACAGCACTGACCAGTGTCTGAAATGATGTCATGTGTTAGTTTTACATCAACTTTGCCCTTGATACACACAGGAATTCCACACCCAGAGGTGTCGTATGCCTTCCCTGTCTTCTCCCTTCTAGAAGACTTCCTGGCACTTTGTAAGCTCCTAATAAGTGTTTGTTGAATGAATGGCCAATCTCTTAAGCATTCATTCAGAACTTTCTGTAGAATATATTGCTCATTTTTGTTGAAATTAAATGTACATATGTGTGTATATCAGAGACACACATACCTGGAAAAGAGCTAGAAAGGAAGAGAGGTAAATAGGAGATACTAAACCAAATGAGGGATATTTTGAAGGCAGAGATTGGCCTTTTGTATTTCTATTTAATATATTTATATATTGAATGAACATTTACTTTGAACTTTGTTACACTTATAATCTGAAAGTAAGAGAGGAAAAGCCTGGAGGTATTGTGAAAAGACACGAAGGCTGACCTGCAAAGGACAGACTGCTAGCATAGAGCATCACTGTGCTTCTTTTCCAGGCTTTGAAAAAAGTCTCTTAAATTGGTGGCTTTGGGGAGCCTGGGTACAGATTCCAGTGGGAAGCGAGCACACTAGCTTTGAGCTCCTTCATTTGGGAATATGTTGTTTCAGAGGAGCTGTAGAATATGGCATGCACATGAGCAGATTTTTCTAATCTTTTCATTTGGCAGAATGGGAAGAACGATAAGTGAAGACAGATCACCAGAAGAGGGCAGAGAGAGCTGAAGCTGACACAAGTGTCACCAAACATTTTGGCAGATGGATCATTTTGGGAAACTATTTATAAAGCTCTCGACCTCATCCTAGAAAAACAGTAAGTTTGGCTATAACCTTCCATCATCACTTCCAAGCCTGTTCCCTCAGGGACTGTCTTAGAGCTGTCGCAGGAGCTGTCCAGACAGCTTTAATTGGAAAAATGGGAAAAAGAAAGCTTTAAACTCTTATCAACTTTCTCATAGTCAAATATGTGCTGTAAAAGTTTCGCTTAAACTACATATGTGAAAATAAAGAATGCTCATAGGTAAACTTTAAGATAAAACGATGGTGGTCAGATAATCCCTTGTCTAAAAGACAAATCCAAGAAAAGAATATGAGTGGGTTTTTACATCAGAGAAAATTAAACTTCCGAAGGGTTGCTCTCAAT
The DNA here is from genome assembly GCA_035773235.1 of Eospalax fontanierii. Lineage (NCBI taxonomy): Eukaryota > Metazoa > Chordata > Mammalia > Rodentia > Spalacidae > Eospalax > Eospalax fontanierii. Next base: position 62,604,889 of record CM069540.1, on the reverse strand, counting down.
ACCACTGTTGAAAGAAAGCCCTGGAGCCTTCACACTCTTGCTCATTCTGTGAATTTCCAAGTGTTTCAGGAAATAGCACAGTAATTCATTTTCCCTATGATTCTTAAGAGATGTGTTATTCTGATTATGTGATGTGCTTTGTAACTGAGATGAATGATTTACATCATACATGCATACTGTATGTAAATAAGCATGTGCATGAATGGCTAAGTACACATGACACGTGAATACTCTTTTGCCTTTGTCTGATAGAATGAGTAAGCATGCAGCTCTCTTCACAGCTGAGGATAAGGCAGGCTGATCTCCAGCTGTGCGGCTCCCATCCCACTGAGGTAGCCTCTGCCAGCTGTTTTGACACTCTCCAGACATTCCTTCTCCTTTCCAACTTCTCCAAATCATTTCCTTCAAAACCTGTTTGTAGACAGAGGGCCCAAGCTGGGTGTGATGGCACTGGTCTATCATCCCCAAGCCTGGGAGGCAGAGGCAGGAGGGTACTGAGTTTGAGGTCAGCCTGTGCCATAGTGAGACCTGTCTCCAAACCAAACCACACAAGGGCTGGGGATGTAGCTCAGTGGCGCTGTGCTTTCTGGCCATGCTCAAAGCCCTGGCTTTTATGCCAACCCCAAATAAACAGATAAAGAATAGGACTTTAAATTCTTTTTTCTAATTGAAGGTTTTTAGGTTTTTTTAATGTTCATCGTGTGTGTGTGTGTGTGTGTGTGTGTGAGAGAGAGAGAGAGAGAGAGAGAGAGAGAGAGAGAGCTATAGCAGAGCAAGCGAAAGGAAATTAGAATCCAATTTCCTGGATGTACTCGCTGCTAAGTTTGGCAAGTTCTCCCAGCTGTTCACAATTTAAGAATAGAAACATAAATTATTCTTTTCTGGAAATTGTGAAACTTTTAAAATCATTTGTTAAAACCATAATTTAAATGCTTTTCTCCATGCACAACCAAACACTAAGATACCTAAATGAGACAAATTTGTGCTTTCAGAGTTTAAATAATAATGTTCATATGTATGGGTCTGGGGAAGCAATAGTAAACATATTACAATCTTCCTACTAAATATTGTTCCTGCCATGGATGAGAATACATATTTTCTTCTATAATTATTTCTATATCTAGACTATCTTTCCCAGAATATGGAGCAGATTTCCAGCTTCTCATTTTGAATAGCAGTAGTAGCTAGCCAGTGCTTTTTAGGGTTTTGTTTAGTAATAAAATTGAATGTGTTTTCTACATCATATTTGAAAGGCTTTTCCTATGTAGCTTGACTAAAGTTTTATGTAAAGTTTGTTCTGGAAATACACATGGACTTTTGTTTGGACAACATAAACAGTCTAGAGGGTGGGAATTCTGCTAATTTATATGATGAAGCTAGAGAAGCAACAAATTAGAAAAAAGGAAATGAATCAGGATCTCCCCAAAGAAAAATTATAAGTCATCTGTAACCGATCAGATTAAAAGCAAAGGAAAAAACAACTCCCCAAGTGTGGCACTCAGTCAGAAAGGCAGAGCTGACTGCAGTTGGACTGAATTGATGGAACCATCAACTTTACCTCATTTTTCTACAGTGTACTTCACTACATCCATGTTGCCTGGAACTGCTTTCTCTTTTACCTGACAGTCCCAGATAGGGACATGGGTACACACACACACACACACACACACACACATACTCGTAACTCTTCAGCTCTGGCCTTCTGTATTATCTCCTCTGATTTAAGCCTTCTCTGACCAATAAAAGGTACCTATTTCAGTCAAGTATGGACTCCTTTTGCATCACAAATGCCTTCATTGTGTGCAATCAGGACATGTCTACTTAGAATAGGACTGCCAGGCACCAGGCTTCTGTAGGACTTAAATATTGCAAGAACAGAGTCGCATCTATATTGTCCGTTTACTTTATGTAAGGCAATGCCGTCAACCAAGCAAGACGCTTGAATACGTTTCAACCATCATTAACCCTAAGCTCCGCAATTCCGTACGGCATCACTTTCTGTTGATTTTTTTTCTAAGTCTCTCTCAAATCTCAAGTCTCTGCACCTAACACCTCTGTCACCCACCTCTCCTCTCTCGCAGCAGCCACCACACTCTAGCCTTGGTCACTGACATCACTTCCTGGTTAGCCGCTTGCCATACGCTTGCTTAGCTCCAAGCTAACCACATTCAGAGCCATTCTCTGTGCCAGAGCCAGAGTTTCGTTTTCCTTTTTCTCCAGTGAGAAATCAACTACATAGAACCTTAATCCTGCCAGGGATGATGCTTGCCACTCCAGGCCAAAGTACTTTCATTTACTTCCTTGACTCTCTCTCTCTCTCTCTCTCTCTCTCTCTTCTAGATTTTTCTCCCTCTTGGAAGAATTATTTGTGATTAATTATGGCTTGGTTATAGGTCCAGATGAGAAAATAACCCTCAGTACGGCTTACATATCACCTTTGAGTTGTCAAGGGCCTAGCATGCTTCTGTGGGCCCAATCATTAATTTGCTTCCAGAAGTAACGAGAATCTCAAGAAGGTGACTAACTGATTTAAATGTCTTCAATATGACCTCAGAGGAATGCTTTTTAATACAGGGTTTGACTGAGATTCAGTTTGAAGTCTGAGTAAGCTTGCTTTACGTGGTAGCAACTGAGAGTGTGTGTACACCGCCTCATGTTGCCTGATGAATTCTTCAGGATCCCATCCCTCTTGCTAGTGGTAAAAGAGTCCCAAAGCATTCATCTGATGAAACAGTTCATACTGTGATTTTAAATTTTTATTGAATTTTATCGTGCGTGTGTGTATGCACATGTTCCACAGCATGTATGTGGAGGTCAGAGGACAACTTTGTGGAGTCAATTTCTCCTTCCACCTTTACGTAGGTTTCAGGGATTGAACTCCAGTCACTAGGCTTGTGCAGCAAGTGCCTTTACCTACTGAACCATCTCACCAGCCCCACACTGAGTTCTTTAAGAGCACCATTCCAACATTACTCCAACCAACACCACAGACTTCAAAACTTCTGCGCCTTCATTTTATCTTTGGACGATTAGCATCCGAGATGGGATTGTCCTCTGAGAGATATTAAATCCTGCTCTAGCCAGGTACATCCATACTAGGGGGTGAGAAAGGACAAAGGCAAAGTCATTCAACAAATACATTCAAGTACTGTGGTCTAGCTTGAATACTTGATGCCTTCTGCCATTTTGGTCATACTTCCTCTGAGCTTTCTCTGCCTCCTCAGTCTCTGCCAACAGCCTTACTTTTTATTTCACTGAGAAAAGCTGAAAACAAAATGAAGTGAAAGGTCATTTTCTTCTTGCAGCCACTAAGCCTTCAGCTTGAGTCCACCTCCCTCCCATGTCTAAAGGTACATCGTCTCCCTTCATGATCCTCTGAGGCCAGGCTCTCTGCTCCTTTAGGAGCCCACCTAGTCCCAACTATGTGTGGGCACCACAGCTTTCAGTCCATATCGTTCCCTGTCCTTACATTCCCTTCAGTGAATTTCCACCCTATCTTAACTACGCTATGGCAACTTCCTGACTACCTTGGCCTGGTCCTTTTACAGCTCTGCATGCTTGCTGTCTCTTGACACATTCCCCTGCCACTGCTTTTGAAAGTCAAATCTGTGACTTGCAGTTGCCAACATAAATTTTCAGATTCCAGTCCTCTTTTCCTTCCACATCAAAGAGGTTTGTTACTGACTTCCTGACTTCCATCTGACGGGCCACCCCGTGCTCTTACACACCTTTTAATCCAAGTACTCCTCTAGATGTCATGCTGCCCTGGACCCAGTTTCCACCTTGACCTCCTCTGTCTTCTTTGTCCTTCACTTTCCTCCTCTTCTCTCGGTACACACACACCCCTAAGTTATTGCTTTAAATATCATTTGCACACTTACAGCTTCCAAATTAAAAACCTCAGAGACATCTTGCACTAGGTCTGGGTTTATTTATCTAATGGCCCATTTGACATCCATTTAGAAATCTAATTAACATCTCAACTTTCATATATCTGGATCCAACTCCAGATTTTTCCCACTGGTCCCAAAATCAACCCTGTTCTTCAGGTACTTAGGTCAAATCTTTCTTTTCCTCTTACACTCTGCATCAGATCCTGAATAATATCTTACTGACTGCTTTAAAGTCCAGCTCCACCCTCTCTCACCCCTCCCTCACTCTCATGTCAACCAGTATTTCTTTCCTTGGATAAAGACAGGAGTCTTCCACCTTTCCCCTTGGCTGTTCCCCTTTCTGTTCTGGCTTGGTGATAGTCTATTCTTTACCCAGAAGCTGATCCTTAAAGGAAAAAAATACAAATCATGCTACTTCTTACTCAAAGCTCCCCACTGGTTGTACATCACTTTCAGAATAAAATCCAGAGTCTTGATACTAGTTATTACAGTACCATATAATTTAATGGTAGTCATAATCCTGAAAGATACACCCCCATGGTGAAATTCTAAAAGATCAACATCCCAAAGGTCTATAGCGCCTAAAATCTAAGATCTCTGAAATCATATTCCTGAAAAATTACAATGCCAAATGTTGAAATCCTGAAACTTTCCAAACCACAGTTCCCTCTGGTGTGTGTGTGTGGTGGAGGAGGGTGGCACAGAACAGGGAAGGAAACATGTTCAGAGGAAAGGTCTAGTGTGTTTTGGGTTGTATACAAGGAAGTCAGGCAGAACAAATGTAGAGACGTCTGCTGAGGCATTATTTTCTGTGTGTTTCCAGAGGAGTGTACTGTATCCAAATGGCTCGAGGCTTTCAGAAAGACTTAAGAAAGTTCTGGTTCACTTTATGTATTTTTTCTAATTTGACTCCATGAAATTGCATTATCACAATGTTGACTTAGTTTGTACATATTGTGCATGAACATAAGAACATTCACATTTCCTCAGGAGATGAAGAGACGCACTTTCATGCATTTGGGCTGGTGAGACATGAAGTGTCTCTAGGTTGTGGCTCTCCTGGCACCTGCACATTCAGTGGTGACCATAGAAACTGTTTACGTAAAATTTATTTTTATTTTTAAAAATATTTTGTTATCTTTATTTTATGTGTATGAGTGCATTTACTGATTCATGTAAGTGTACCTGTGTTGTGCAGTGCACATGGAGGTCAGAAGAAGGCATTGGTTCTCCTGGAACTGGAGTTACAAATGGTTGTTAGCTGCCAGGTAGGTGGTAGGAACTGAACCCCAGTCCTCTGCAAGAGCAGCCAGTGCTTTTGACTGCTGCGCCATCTCTCCAGCCCCAAGTTGTTTTTCAATCTGAAATTTTCATACATGTATACAAATTTACCTGCCAGTTCTTCCCCTACTCATAGACCCACCCCGACTAGGTCTTCCTCCCAACCTCATGTGCCCCAATGTTTTTTCTAAATCGGAGTCCCGTTGGCGTTACCTGTATCCACACGGCTCACTCTCAAAGAAAGCTGACTCCCTCCCGGCATCTATCAGTTGCCAATAGATCCTCAACTAGGGTCGGGGTTTCTGCCCACCAACCTCCCCTATTCATGCTGGGCCCTGTCTGGCTTGGGTTTGCACAAATCTTGTGCATGTTGTCCTAAGCATTGTGGGTTCATCTGTGTAACCTCCCTGATGTGTCCAGACAACACCGTTTCCCTGTACTCATCTACTACCCCTGGCTCTTACAATTAAGTAAAGCTCTTTTCAGTAGTTTTTTAAAATTGTAGTTTTCCAGAGTTATATTTCTAGAGTTTGGCTGGTTGGTTGGTCAGGTTGTTTGTTTGTTTGAGACAGGATCTCACTATGTAGTTCAGGCTGGCCTTGAACTTATGATCATCCTGTTTCAGCCTCCTAAATGCTGGGATTATAGATAGTCACTATCCAATCCTATTCAGCTATAATTTTGAATTTGGATCTTTTGAAATTGCAGACTTAAGGTATTTTATAATTTAGGGATTTGGGTCTTTTAGGATATCAGCATCTGGGATTATGGTGTTTAGGAGGGTGTTTTGAGGGACTGTGGCCCAAACCCTATGTATTTGCCTACAGTCTCTGTGGTCTAATTGTCTGTCCCTCTTTCCCTGACTTTCTCCTCTTTAGCTCACAGACCTTTCTCTGTTGCCACATACATCCTCCTCCAGATTTTAACACAGATTCCTGCATTTTTAGAACACCCCTTCCTTATGGGCCTCACTGAATTTGGGCCCTTGCTCAAATACCATTTCCTAATGTAATTCTTTTGACTACCTGTGGTAGGCAAAATAATAGCCTCAGTGGGACTATAAATAGGTTCCATAAGAAAAGAGAACTAAGAGATTAAGACAGACAGAGTCTCCTGCTTATCAGGGTGAACCCAAAGTAAGCACAGAGTTTCTTTCAAACAGAAGGGGACAGAAAAGGAGGTCCCAAGAGAGCCATGGAGAAGTATGTGAGCTTTAAAATGGAAAAGGGCCATCATCCAGAGTATGGGGCAGTCTACATGCTGGGAAAGGCAAAGAAACAGCTTTTCCCTAGAGCTTCCAAAAGGAACACAGCTCTGCCAAGACTGATTTTACCCTTGGCAGACCTATTTTAGACTGGGACTTCCAGAGCTTGGGGTAATCAATTCGTGTTGTTTAAAGTCCTTCAAGTGTTAATTTGCTATAGCGGCCACAGAAAGCTAATGCTCTATGAAAGCTAAAGTAAACGTGTGCACGTGTGCGTGTACATACTCCCGTCTCTCTGTCCAAGTGCACATGTGCACATACTCCCACCACTCAGCCTTGTCTTACTTTGTCTAGCTTGTCACAGTTCTTCCTTGTGCACCCTACAAGGACAAGGACAATGGCTCTATTTATGGCTATATGCCAGGATCTAGAAGGTTGGCTTGTAGAATGTCACTAAGTTTTATTTAAAACTCTACTGTTCTTGTTAGATGACAGGGAATATTTAGTAAGTGAATGTATGTTGGAATCAAAAGGTGATTTTAAGAGCAAAAGATACTGAATAGAGCCCAGGAGATGGTACTGTCAGGAGAATGCTTGCCTTGCGAACATAAAAATGTGAGCTCAATTCCTAGAATCTATGTGGTTTTTTTTTTTAAGCCAAATGTGATGTGTGCTTGTCATCCTAGCACCAGGGAGGCAGAGGCAGAAGGGGGTCCCCGGGGTTTCCTGGAGGGCCAGCCTAGCCTACCTGAATTCCAGTCCAGTGAGAAGAAAGCTTGTCACAACAGCAACACACACGCACACACACACACACACCACACACATACACACACACACACACACACACACACACACACACACACCCAGGCTGGAGAGATGACTCTGTGGTTAGGAGCACTGGCTGCTCTTGCAGAAGACCGAGGTTCAAATCCCAGGACCCACATGCCACAAACAACCACTCATAACTCCAGTTCCAGGGGATCCGACATCTTCCTCTGTCCCCTCTGCACGTTGCAGGTGCACTTACACCTATGCAGGCATAGCACTCAAATAAACAAATAGTAAAAACAAAAAAAAATTCCAAACAAACAAACAAAACCCCGAGACTGACATCTGGCCTCCCCAGTACTAGAATCAGAAACAATGCTTCGCTGCACCCCCCCTTGTATGTGGGTGCTAGGAACCAAATTCAGGTCCTTATGCTAGCACGACAAGCATTTTACCAACTGAGCTATTGCTTGTCCCCAAGACCAGTTTTAATCACGTTTCCCAGACAGAATCTTTTTGGGCCTCCTTTCCCATTCTCCTCAAATGTTTTTGATGAAATTTTGAATTTTTAAAAATAACATTAAAACAAAAGTATCTTCTTATATTAATGCTGATTCTTTATAGACTTCGTTTTTATGGCTATATCATATTGAATTGTATGAGTTATGCCATTAACTTAGCAGAATATCCATATTTAGGCTGTTCATAATATTTTTCCCATAAATGGATGTATAGCCACTTTTAGAGTTTTATAAATATATTCTGTTGGGAAATGAGGAAAGTAAGAGGAGAAGAGGAAAGTATCAGAAAATCATAACTGGAAGATAAGATGTTCTGTGTGCTTAAGGAAGAGGCCACAAAACACAGGCCAGAGCAAGTGGGAACATGTTTGTGATGAGGGAAAAACCACTCCACTGTATGGGGGAGACAAGCTGGGCTTGCATGTGGCAAAAGGCTGGCTTAGGACGGAACCATCTGGGTCAAATTCAGGATGTGACGATGGAGGCAGCTGAAACTGAGCCATAGCCTGACTACTGGAGTTCATTTTCATCACTAGACCTGGGGTGAGAGGTTGTGTTATATATATAGCATGTGTTAGAAAGAGGCCTAGAATAAATCCACTTCTGCAAAATGGTATAGGTCTTTCTCTCTGATCTCAGTGTGTCTGAGAAATCAGGGAAGATTGATAAAGAAGTTTTTACAGGACTGAAGAGACAACTCAGCGGTTAAGAGCACTGGCTGCTCTTGCAGAGGACCTGGGTTTAGTTCCCAGCACCCACATGGCAACTAACAAATGTCTATAACTAGTTCCAGGGAATTCCAGAGAATCTGACACTCTCTTCTGGCCTTTATAGGCAATACACACATGTGACAATTAAATACATGTATCTAAAACACTCATACACATAAAATAATAATAAATACATTGTAATTTTTTAAAAAGTAAAATGTGTTTACTATATCATATTCAAGTCTGTGTCTATATGCTAAATACCAGAGCTCAAGAAAAAATTCAAGCTGATATTGCAAGGTAAATGCCATGCTGAACAGTTGCACTAACTTTGATATCTAAGATCGTGTACTTGGAGTGAGAGCTTGGTGACTACCAATTAGGGGCCATACCTAAATTTCATGAGCACAGAGGAATGACACATTAGGACACTTACGTGCACAGGTATAATCTTATTCAACATGGTTTCAGTCATAACTCTCTTACAAAATACATTGACCTTTGTTTTTAAAATAATGAGGAAGGTCCTAATGGTGATGTAATTATTCACCATCGTGTAGGTGCAGTGGCCCTCTACATTCACAATATGTGTTCTTACACTTTCCGCTTTTATTAGATCAAAACCTGCCATGGCCTAAAGAGCTTGGTGTCCACATGCTCACAGCACTGTCCGAAAACCAAACTTTATTGTATCAAATGCAGCTTTCCTGCATTGTCCACAGAGGGTTTTCCCTCTGTCTTTCATTTTGTTTCTCTTACTTACAGTAAAATTCACGCTCAGACAGATCTACAGACTTCCACAGTTGCATATAATCAGGTAGCAGCCACAGCAACCAGGGCGCAGAAGGTCCCACTGGGCTCCCGCAGTTCCCCCGCACTGCTGCCCCTGTGAAGGCAGCTCCTCTCACACAGTCATTCTGAGAAGGACTTATTTCTGTAAATACACCTTATCTTTACTGAAACAATCAAAAAGGTAAAGGGTCAGTTTCAGTGATGTTTATGTATCTAGAAATGTTTCTCATTTTGACACCTCTTTGGGGTTCCACACTAATATCAGAAACCCAAATGCTGGCCTTTCTGCATGGCTGAGATTGATCCCACGGCACCCCTCCAGACTACGGTCTGAGGGTCTGAGATCTGACTGTCTGCACTTTATAGCAGCCCGTAGGTGGTATAAGAGGCAGAATGTTTCAAACAGAAGTCACTTATTGGTGAATCACAATTTGCCAACTTAAATCTCCTTATAGTGCGTCCTAGAATTGAGATTACTTTTAATCTATTTAGGTTCCATTACATAGATATACTTTGTATGAAGATACATATATGTTTTTGGTAAGCTTGTATCGAAATGAATTTTGAAAAATTAAATATTGTCTTTAAACATACTTAGTATGCTTGCTGGATAAAACATGAATGAGTGCTTTTAGTAAAATCAATCATTAGCTTTCTGCCTTGCTCCCATAAAGATCTATGTACGTGGATGGTGTCAGGTGGGGCACACCTGAGCAGAGCTCTCAGTAGTGTTGGCCAGGCTCAGCATCACCACGGGAATGCGGGATTCTTTCTACACAGGACTGCAAGTACACCTCCCCACCAGCCGACTTAAATGTCAAAGTGCAGTTTTCTTCTTTCAAAATAACTTTAGGATTCTTTTCAGCCTTTCCCTCTGAGTGCTGCAGCTGCTGCCTGGAGTGTTACTGCCGAGAATCTGGAAACCTGTTCCCTCACACAGACTTCCAGCTTCTTGAAAGAATTTTGCAGATTAAGCAACAGGCGCCTAATGTTCATACTACTCAACTCGCCATGGAGCAGATATGTTTTCCATTTCTAGTTGGAGTTTCAAGGACTTCCTTTTTCTAATTGCTTCCTCCCCTGGTTGCTAAGCGCTGTAGGGTCCGCAGCCTCCTCCCTTCTCCTATCAAGACTCAGTTGTATTCTGTTGCATGGAAGGCTGGGCCAGTGAAGATTTCTTTAGGGATGGATGGTGATATCTCTGTAAGGCCAGTGTATTGGTGCACAGTAGGCATCAGGAATCACTCACAGGAGAAGTAAAGGATCAAATGAGCGACCCTTGATCATTCAGGATGAGCTTGCGGAAGAGGAAGATTTTGCATATATATTCATATATTTATGTCCTTCTGCATTTCAGTGCATATATATTTCTGCATTTGTGTACTCTGTATATATTTCTGTATATGAATTTCATCTACATAACCTATAGCATTTTGCTCTTTCTTTCTTTCTTCCTTCCTTCCTTTCTTTCTTTCTTTGAATGGTGATAGGAACCTAACCCAAGGCCCCCTTCAAGCTAGTGATCTCTGCCAATCAGCTGTATTCCTATCATCATCATCATCATCATCATCTTCATCTTGCTGTGCTGGGCACTGAATCCAGGGTCTCATACATATGAGGCAAGTACGGCACCACTGAGCTATATCATCACACTCACTTTGTTTTTTATTTCAGAACTGGGTCTCACTCGGTTGGCCAAGCTGGATTAGAACTCACTCTGTTGTCCATGCAGGCCTTGAACTGGAACTCTTCCTACCCCAGGCTTCCAAGTAGCTGGGATTACAGGTCTGCGCCACCACTCCTGGTTCGATGGTAGATTCCTCAAAAGAAGAATCTCCTCTCCCAGTTTTACTCTGAACTCCCTGGAGCACAGATTCCCGCTCTTCCTCAGTCTTATCACATTTGGGTCATTTTACCTGGATAACTCTGACCTATTGTTTCCTTTCTCTTTGTTCCTGAACAAAACGTGGAATGGGGGTAGGGAGGTTGGAAAAGAGAGACTTCTGTGACCAATATGTTTCCTACCCCTCACATGAGGAAAAGGGCACAGCTCACACTATCATGAAAAGCAAGCCAGTCCCAGTGACACAGGCGATGCCAAGAGCTGCTTCTTGTGGACTCAGTCAAGAAAACAGACTCCTCTCAAAAACAACAGAGGCTTCCTCTGGCTAAGCCCAATCCCACTGAAAGATCTTGCTATTTTAAAGGTCTGAAATGTCTAAACTCTAACATTTTGAGTTTTTTATTTATTTGTTTTTCTTTTTCACAAGGATGCTAAATGAAGGTCAGGCCAAGTCTAGCCATCTTTCTGAGAAGACTTCCAAATCTCAGCAGCACCTCCTACCTCTTCTGTGCCCTTTCTCGTGTGTTCTCAGTGGTCCCAGCTGATGACCACTGTTATTAACACTGTGATGACTGTCATCATTTATTCACATGTGCCATTAGTTTTCTCCTCCAAAATGTGTTACTGGAGCATCAAAAACAAACAAACATTCTCTAAACGATGCTCGGACACTAATGTTGCAGTCCCTCCTTCAGGAGTTCAGAATCAAGGTGCTGGTGCCATTCTTTCCATCTTTTGTGGCTTATAATCTAATGATCATTATTCTAGTCACATATTGTGAAGACTGGAGGAAGAAAAAGAAGAAATAAATGTTGGGGTGGGCTTCTCAGTGTGAGACACGCATGTGGTGAATGTGAGTTTGAAGTTGTCTAAGACAGGGCCCAGTTTAGAGGCAAAGGGAAAGAGATGAACGGGAAACTCACCCTGCGGAGGTGAGCGAGGCGGAGAAGGGGGCAGCGGAGTGCGCCTTTGAAACGACTTGATTTTGTGCAGAGCAGGAAAATTGCCTGCTCTCTGCACCCTGCTACCATATGCTTCCTTCAGACTCCCCTTTTCTGAACTTGAAAGGACCAGCATTTAATCACATTCATGCATTCGAAGTGCTGGGCTGGTGGTTTTGTATTTATTATGAGATGTAGTGAAAAAGAAATCCAATTTGATTGATAAGGTAAAAATAAAATGACGATGAATTAGTGAAAAGAATTAAGGAAGTTGTCAGGTAGCTTTTTAAAGGGGGCAGCTGTTGGAAGTAAATTAAGGTACAGGATCACAGACAGGTTCAGAGTCTAAAGTACATGCCTGGCTACCGGCCACCTCAGTGTCGGCTGAGAAAGTTCAATAGGTTACACCAGCAAGTCTCTGAATGGTAAATACCTTGGGATGTAAAAAGTGGAAGCAACTCCACTGAAAGGTCAGATTTGCTAGGGTGTCTTGAATTCGGGGATAATAGTAGAAACAGACAGGGTGGGAAGCAGGGAACATCACGGATTCTGCTGAAGAGCAAGACCAGCAATACAGTGCGGAGCAAGCCTGACGCCTCACACTCTGTTCAGTGGTGTTGCTTCGTGGGGTCCCTTAGGCAGATCCTACACTTTCTCTTCCCGTGGTGAGGGAGGGAGGAACAACACGTTGCTTAAACTGAGTGTGAAATCACTTGGGAGGTGGACCCTGAGTGGAGAACCAATAGAAGCTTAAATAAACCGGGGGCACTACGGCCCATAATTTTAACCCAGATCAAGCCTGCTTCTGACCTTTGGTTTCTCCAACCTTCTTGCCAAAATTGCTTCTTTGTTTTAGCCTCCCTGAGGAAGACATCTACATTGGGATTTGTAAAGCAGGCAGGCAGAGGAAAGGGAGAGAACGTGAACAGTGCCTCCTGGGCTCCACGGACCCAGTGGAGAAGCCATGCTTCTCCTCTAAGAAGACCAGTCTTCTCCCCATTTCCAGAGGGAAGACTGTAGGCAGCCTATCACCATTCTGCCATCGTAAGGTCTTGGCCACACCCTTGATATCAGTTTCTTTCTTCATAAAGTAAATTTTACCTAGTTGTTTTGTTGGAAATAATGAGCACAAAGGGACTGGGATGAGGTAGTCATCAGTTATTGTATTGTATTTGGAAACACTGACCACAAGACTCAGAGTCAGCAAGGTCTGTTGCTACCTTTCAGCCTTGATTCCAACGCTCCCTCGACCCACAAAGCCAATACTCAAGTAGGAACCAGCTCTACTGCTCTTGCTGTCCCTTCTTCCCTTTCACAGCTTTGCATCAAGCCCCAGCTTCTGTCAACACCACTCTCCTGGGTCACAAAGCTAAAGTAATGGGACAGATAAGGTACTGAGTACCAGCACCCACTCAGGAGCACACACCTGAGCTCTGGGCCTTTGAGTCCATCCTCTCATGTTTCCACATAGTAAAAGGGTTTCTAGGCCCACAGTACCCCCTCATGGCTGACGCGGGAAATTTTCTTTTCCTAGAGATTTTATCTTCTCTCTCAGCCATACTTGTCTCTGCCATATACGTTAAAAAAATATTCATTTCAGCCTGAGTGCTTACATTTCTCTCAAAGTCTCTGTAGTCTTTCCTGTCTCACCAGGAAAGTTTTTATGAAATCCTCCTCTTCCCACGCCCCCTTTCCTCTTCTCCTCTTGGAGCTGGGGTGCTCCATAAAGTGCTTTCTGCGTAAGCATGAAGCTTTGAGTTTGATCCCTAACACCCATGTGAAAAAACCAGGCATGACGGGGCACGCCTATAATCCCAGCTCTGGGAAGGCAGAGGGAGGAGGGTCCCTGGGGCTTGGTGGCCAGTTCAGTGAGAGACCCTGTCTCAGAAAACAGATAGAAAGTGAGGACTGCAGACGTTCAGAATCACCTGAATGTACATGCTTGTGCACATGAACATGGGCACACATGAACAGTACGTACACCAAAGAAAATCTTGTGCAGTTATTTCAGAAGCAATTGTTTCTTTCTCCCTTTCATTCTTTCATATCTTCTATTTATGAATCATCAAAATACTATGATGATGACTGAAAAGTATACTAGTAGGATGCACCTCTTGTCGACAAGGAAAGAAAAAAACGATACATTTAGGTGTTGGGGCTATAGCTCACTGGTAAAGCATTTACCTAGTGTATGCAAAGTTAGGGTTTGATTTTTAGTCCCACAGAAAACAAAACAGAAATTCTCTATTAATTTATAAGACAGTATATAAGAACCACTCACATTAACCAAATGCCCACTAGACACCCTGCTGTGTTCTGAGAACCTGTACAAAAGAGGCCACCCACCCCTCATCTTTCTCCAAGTTACACTGGTCTTTTCCAGATAGTATTTTCCTACGTATGTAGTTGTTGAAATTGTCATAGCTTGTCCCCTACTGGTCCATTCAGCTACAGTGTGGGTTAAGTGCATTCCTGTGGGCTATTCCAGAAATTGAAACAGTTTTTCAGCATTAGTTTTTTATGGAAAAGTGAATTTAAAGTCCCAAACAATTGCTTTAGAGTGAACACTGAAAAATATTACCTATTGAAATTTAACATGGAAAATTTTGGCTAAGATTAATCTATTTAAAAGTCAGATTGATGTCTGAAATCCTTGAATTTTATCTATTGAATCATGACTTCACCTGAAATTAGCACTTACAAAGGTATTCATGTATGACTTATCTGGGCAGACTTGGATTCTTTTGGCAAAGAAAAAGACATAGTAACTACATCTTGATTTGACACATTATAAAATGTTCAAGAAGGCCATTAAATTTATTTTCATGAATATAGATTGCTACTTGGTGATGAAACAGGAAACACGTCTCAAAATCTAAATGTTTCTTTTCCTGAATGTAAATTCAAATAATACAAATCATTTGTAGTTTTATGTGCTAAGGTCTGAGCTTAAATTATTTTAAAATTTATTTGGGTGAAAATCCTTAAACTGGAATTAATTTCATTCTATATGATCAAATCTTTCTTGAAAAAGGCTTATTCCTTTGTGCATGTGTGGTATATGTATGTGCTCATGAGCGTGTACAGGTATGCTTGCCCATGGGGGCACTTTGGAAGGGCAGAGGTTCATGTTAGGATGTCTTCCTCCTCAATGGCTTCCCACCTTAGTTTTTGAGACAGATTCTCTCAGTGAACTTGGCGCTCACTGTTTTGGCTGGACTGGTTGTCCAGCAAGCTCCTGGAATCTACCTGTTCACCCCCCAGCGCTGGGTCGTTACTGGTGTGCCCTGCTCTGCCCAGCTCTTACATGAGAATAGATTATTTGAACTCAGGTCCTCATGTTTGCACAACAAGCAGTTAACCCACTGACCCATCTCCCTAGAAGTTTGTTCTTCAGCTAAGAATCAGGAAAACTTCACTAATAGCTAATTAAATGACTTCTGTCAAAACAGGTTTAGTTTTTCTAGTTGCTAAACCTAAATTTAAAAGTAAAATCTTAAAAACTTGATATGAAATAACTGAATTATTTAATGAAATAATGAATAAACTATTGTGTCCATAGATGGGCATGAAAACCCAATTTTAAAATGCTTCTACAAGATTTTCCTGATTGAGTCATAATTCAAAGTAATGGTTGCATACTTTTTCTCTAAAATGATTTCCATATTCACAGTACTGAATTTTTTTTCTTCTTTAACACAAATTATACAAATTAAAGTTATAAATACATAAAACTCAATCCATTTCAAAAATTCTGTGAAAGTGGGTCATACATAAATTTTAGGTGGCCACTGAGATAAGGGGAAATCCTGGCTGGAGAGATGCTCCGCAGGTAAGAGCACTGGCTACTTTTGCAGAGGACCTGGGTTCAAATTCCAGCGCCCACATGGCAGCTAACAACCATCTCTAACTCCAGTTCCAGGGAATCTAACACCCTCTTCTGATCTCTGTGGGCATTACAATACATGGGTGCACCTACCCACATGCAGGCAATACACGTATACACATAAAATAAAAAGTAAATAAATTTTTTTAAAGATAAGGGTAAAACCACAAGGAAATGAAGAATGATGTCATAAAATAGTTGTGCCTTATACAATGTATTTTAATGACCATCCCTCAAACCCTGGAATTTGATCTGACATATTTGTATTTTTTCACTGATAATATGCTTCACTTGAATGATAACGTTTTAGTGATGCAAATTAAAACCCTCAGTGATAATGTTTTCAAAAGCATTATGTTTAAATTATTTTCTCAGGACCCAAAGAGAAAACGCCAGAGGAAGCATAACCAGACTGAATTGTTTAAAATGTATTTTCCCTTTAATTAAATAAGAAACATCTGTCTAGGGATTTTGGAAATGAATGTAATCCATCCACACTCTGCCTGCAGTAGTTTGCATCCAATGTCCAATATTTTGAAAAAAAGTTTTTTCTTTCTGTAAAGAATTAAAACGAGAGCACAGAGCTGTGTCTGGGTCTACTGTAAGGAAGTCTAGCCTCTGGAGTTGGGAACGGCGAACTAAGAATCAAGTCTTTTCCCAGATCTGTATTTGGGGAAGAACCGGATTCTCTCTGTAGTCAAGGTGGTAACTTTCTATTCCTCCCAAACATCTATTCATCGTAAAAATGTGCATCCCCGGACAGCGGGAAACAGAAGTCCCGAGAAGTACCCAGACAGGAGGACTGACTAAAGGAGCGCAAAGTTGTCACCAGGATGGCTCTGGCTCTTCAGCCAGGGCTCACGGTCCGGAATAGCATCACTTACTTGTGGTGTCAAACGGTATCTGCTTGCACTGCATAGATCCTTGTGCTGGCCAGGGACAGTAGTAGACAGCTCCGCCTTCCACGATATCCGGCTGGCTGGTGTTGGCTTTGGGTGCTCCCACCAAGACACTGGATCTGCAAAAGGGTTGGAGACAGTCGCTCATTGGGGATCATAAAAGAGTGCGCATGCAGTTAGGTCTGTGGTGGCATACTCGTTGGACTGGAGCAGGGGTGGAGGACACAGACGAATTTACGATGAGGAGACTGTCAAATTCGATTTTCTCTTTGGAAACTTATGAGCATCAGAAACCTTGTTTTTGTAAAAGGGTGTAAGTGGTCCTAAAATCTCTAGACGGAGCTAGGTGGAGGCAGAGTGATGGGGAAGACAGAGAACCAACCCCAACTCAGGCGCTTGAGCCCAGACTCTGAGTTGCTAAGCACTCCAGCTTGGTGGAAGCAGACCACTTTGCGGTCCTCGCTTTAAGCAGCTGAGACTGTTCTGTCTCATTCTCTCTTTGTAGGATGCCCCCTTGAACCCGGACAAGCCTTCAGCTCAGGGTTTACAAGGCACATTTAGCATGAACCAGGAGAGAAGATGCGGGTGGCAAGAGGGGAGCGAGACGGGACCCGGGGTCCAGCGGGCTGGGACACGGCACTGAGTGGGTCTGCCCACGCGCGCCGCCGGCCCAGCAGAGGGACTTACGTGCGGGCATCAGGTATGTGGAAGTCCAGGGCGTAGCCGAAGTAGCTGCCCTCGGGGCCGCTGTACACTGTGCGCGTGTCCACGTCCAAGTTGAAAGCCCGGGACGCGGGGTACCACAGCATCCCCAGTGCGGCCGAGACGCAGCAGAGGTGCGCTAGCCGGGATGCCCGGCTCCCCAGGGGCCGGCGGAGGGCCCAGGGCCGCATCGCCCTCCGCCCGGTAGGCTGCTCGCGCGGAGTGGGAGCCGTGGAGCCCGGGGACAAAGGCCCGGCGGCCTCGGGATGCCCGCGTCCAGAGTCAGTGCGTCCTCCGGGTGACCGGCCCCGCGTCTGGTCCGACCGCCGGCCCCGCAGCTCGGGACTCGGCGGGGCGGATCCGGCGCTCGGCCCCCTCCGGCGGCGGGCGGGGGCTGGCGCGCTCGCGGCGCCCCCTAGCGGCGCGTCCCCAGCCCGCCGCCCCGCGCGCGGTCCCCAGTCCATTGGTGCCCCGCCCCCGGAGCCAAGCGGCCGGCGCTTCGGAGGCTGCTGAACCTCTAAAGCAGCAGTTGCAGTCTCAAGACCCTCTGAGCCTCCTCCCTGGCACCTCGAGCTACTGTGTTGAAGAAGCGGTGCGGCACCGGGCCAGGGCTTACTCATTCCCCACGATCGCGCAGCTCGGATGGAAGCATGCGAAAGTGTACCCTACCTCCAGACAAGATAGAGCGTTCACCGGGCCTCGCCTCTACACCCTGACGAACCTTCAGGGTCAGTGCTTTCTACTTGAAACATAACAGTCCTCTTCTCCTTCGATCCTGCAGAGGTGCTAATAGTGAATGCCTGCAATTTTACAAGACATTTCAGGCCCACTGAATAGAGAACTTGGATTTGGACTTTCTAGGAGGAGACAATGAGGGTGATGCAAAGCCTGGGGTTAAAGGATTGTGCGCAGGATCGGGATAAAAGGAGTGAGCTAAGGAGAGGTGGGAAACAGGGCTGGGTGGACCTCCTGAGACCCAGGAACCCTTGTAAAGGCATCCAGCTCTCCAGCAGAGATTCTACATACATTGGAGATTCAAGAAGTTCAGTTGCTGGAAGAAAGAGAAGTTAGAAGCTGTGTTTAGATACTTCAGGGAGTTCCAACCAGGTTAACAGAGATAAGGGAGGGAAGGACCATAAGATCCAGCAGGGAAGCAAAGTGAGCAGGTTCAGGAAGTGGATGGGATCGATGTGACTTCTGTGGGATTAGTACTACTTGCTGACACAATTTTGAAAGGCTAGAGAAGAATCTCAGCCTCTGAAGAACCAGATGTTCTCATTTCCTTTCTATCAGAGCCAACTTGGTATAATGATTTCAATTTTGTATTTTTACTTGTCCCTTAAAAAAATAAAAATAAACAAGCTGTCAGAAGGCTCCCTGGCAAACTGTCACATCTGGATCATTTCTTAACTGTATTGTCCCTTTCCTAAATATAAGGACTTCAGAGTAGGTAGTCAAAGGTCTTTTTTTTCTTCTTCTCTATCCTATAGTCTATTTGTTCAACTCATAGGGTGCTATTTTAGGTATTATTCTTGTTAATAATCAAAGCGATGATTCCCAAAATGAGCTTCAATGAGCAATTCACACACAGAAAGCACATGGAATTGCTCAGAGCTGTTGTGGTCATTGAGGCTGGGGAATAACCTCAACTCGGTCATTTCCTGACACTGGTATGCTGAAATCTGGAAGGCTGTCATACTGTTAGCAAGCTTAGGGTCTGTGTGGAATGTCTGAGAGCAGAGAGTGACAGCATGACCCTACATGTGTGCTTGGCCATGAACAGATGTACTAGGCAGAACTAGGCCTGCATTGCACAGTATACAGCAAAATTCTTATATTCCTGGCTCACATAAAGCAGCTCATCCCAGGCATCCTGCTGCACCCACGGGCTTATTCCACTGGAAAGTGCCTCATCTTGTTGTTCTTTCTGTTTAACTTGAGTCGGTCAGGAAAACAGTTACTGTGTGTGCTGTGTATATATTGCTTGTGTGTATACATATATGTGTAGGTTTGCATACACACATGTGCATGTGTATAAATAGTCCAGAGGCCCATGTTGAGTGTCCTCCTCAATCATTCTCCACCTTATTTATTTATTTTTAGAAAAGGTCTTACTAAACCTCGAGCTCACCAATTCAGCTCTACTGGGCTGGACAGCCTACAAACCCAAGGGATCCTCCTGTCTCTGCCTCCCCAGCACTGGGATTACAAGACTGCTCTGACATGCCCAGGCTTTGCCTGAGTGCTAGAGATTGAGCTGAGGTCTTCAGGTTTACACAGCAGGCACTGTACACACTGAACCATCTCCCTGGCCCCCATCTCTTGTTGCCACATAAATGAATATCTTTTCCCCTTCTGAATATACCTGCTCTTGACTTATATGTTTTAATATTATCACTCTCCATTTGACAGATGAGAAAGAAGATTAAGTTTCCAGGAAGTACAATAAATAATTGCATACTCATAAAGCAAGAAAGTGGTGTGATTTGAGACCAGACCTATCAAATGCCAAGAGAATGCCTTACGCTATTAGGTTTCAAGAACTCCTTTCTTAAAGCTATGATAATCCTAAGAATTCACCTTCTTATGGGCAGCTGGTGCTAACCTTTGGACATGCCCATGAATACTCTTGTGGGGTTGGGGGCATAAAGCAGCTGTGTACTTTTCCAGGCATGCCTGAAACAAGGTTTGATGACACCTTGTTACTGGAGAGTGGAGGGAGTGCAAGCTAATCAGGAAGCTCTTTGGCCCTTTATGGGAGGCCCATAACCTGGGAAAGAAGTCAAAAAATAAATGATTATGGGAAAGGCACGAGTCTCAATAGGTGTCTTGTGCATCTCAGCCTTCTGGTGCTTGGGAACTATGCCGATCAGGAAGGCCGGGGGTCCTGTCAAAGACAAACATGGATAGTGACAGGTCTCGTGCCCAATGAGAAGTTTGACATTCTAAAGATCTGCTGGTACTGATTTATTTGTCAGAAACACAAGTCTAGAAATTGTTTATCATGCATGTGAGTATATGTGTATGTTCAATACCGAGAAAGGTATACATAGTTGTTTCCCAAAAAAGAAAAGAACCCAAAGGTCAAAGATGGAACAGATTTGGCCCAAACATTCCAAAAATAAACAAGAGTATGGAGAAAAAACTGACCTCAAAGTTGTAGCTATGTGCAAGCCATGTAGCTTAAAAATAGAGATGTTGTAACATTTAACCAGTTAGTGCAAACTTTTTAACCCAATATAATCATAACTTAAGGATCAACTATTTCTTTGTATGCTGAAACATAATCAAGACGTCTGGAGAGTCAGACAAGTTTATTTAATTAATACAATCACACTTTGAAAATGTTAATTAAAGCATTTATGAAATAAATCAGTGGGGAAACTGTGTGTTCTTAAAAGATCCATCATCTTTAAGTATTAAAAATATATTTACTTAGCCAAGTGTGATGGTGCCCACCACTAATCCCAGCACTCAGAAGGCAGAAACAGGCGAATCTCTGTTGAGATTGAGGCCAGCCTGGTCTACATAGAGAGTTCCAGGCCAGCTGGGACTACAGGGAGACCCTGTCTGAAAAAAGAAACAGCAGAACAAGTATTTACTTGTGTGTTTGTGTACACATGTGTATGAATGCATACATACCATTGCAAGTGTGTGGAGGGGAAAAGAGGAACTGCTCAGGAATCAGCTCTCTCCTTCCTTCCGCTGTGTGGGCTCTGGAATCAGGTGTCAAGTGCGCTTCCTCACAGAGCCATCTTGCCAAGCCCTTCATCAGCTTTAAAAATAAACGTGTCAGAAAAGGAAAGCTAGTTTTCCAATTCTTCTTGTATTTGAGCAATTGTAGTAATTACAAATTTTGCTTTTGCTCAAATTTGGTTTAACTAACCAAATTTGGTTTGTTAAACCAAATTTGGTTAGTTAAACTTAAGGAGGGAAAACAACTTCTAAATGTCTCCGCTGACATCAGCTTATGTCTGCAAATTTTCTATTCTGATCTCTGGAGGGTGAATTTCATCATAGTCAAATCATTTTCTTCTTTTTGATGATTTTGTTTGTAATTCTCTTTTATGATTTTCCTTCATGATTTTATTAGTCACTTCCAAGTTACAAGCGCTGGAGCAATGGCCCCATGTTGGCAGAAATCCAAGCACAGTCGACAATTGGTTCCACTGAAGGAAAATTTCCACTAGTCAGAACCAGACTCCAACTTAATTTTTTAGAACAAGTTTTTCAAAACAGCTGGGCTTTATGAAAAAAAAAATAATGCAATTCTTCCTCTAAAGGGCAAGTAACTTAGTAAAATGATGGAAACCCCTAAACTTTGAGATTTGGGGCTAAATATTCCTGAGACCCTAATCCCTAGCCCCCGGGGGATTCCAACCTATTACGAAACTCTTGAATGATTGACAAGTTTCAGTGAAAGCCACTTCACTCCAGGATCCTGAAAACCCAGCACAGGTCCCATGGGTGAGTAGGAATATGCCTTTTACTTTTTAACTTTTTTATTTATTATGTTTATTTTATGTGTATGAGTGTATTGCCTGCATGTATGTAATTGCACTGGTGTCATGCAACCCCCCGGAGGTCAGAAGAGGGCATCAGATCCCCTGAAGCTAGAGTTGCTAGCTGCCATGTAGGTAGGTGCTGGGAATCGAACCCTGGTCCTACACAAGAACAGCCAGTGCTCTTATCCTCTGGGCCATCTCTCCAGCCCTGCTTTTTATTAACTCTTGGCTAAGGAATTACAGGGAAATTGTGTGTGTAAGAAGAGTGGGGGTTCACAGCTTCACTTGCTCGTTTGCTTGTTTGTTTAATTTAGGGTCTTGAACACACAAGGAAACACCTCCGCTACTGAGCTAAACCCCCATCCTAATTGTAAATTTGGAGTCTGGTGACTGGAAAGTTTAATTTCTCCCTAAGGTTTATGTCTGAATCCAGTGCAAAAGGAAAGCACAGGCTTTCTTAAAGTCCTCAGGGTGGGACTGGCACTTAATATAGAAAGCTAGTTAGGCTCCCCATTCCTGCATACCAGGACCAGAAAGTAGAAGCCCTAGCTGGGCCTGGTGGCACAGGCCTGTACTCCTAGCCATTATGAATGTTGAGGCAGGAGGACTGTAAGTTCAAGGCATGCCTGAGCTACATAGTGAATTCAGAGTCACTCTGAGAAAAATTACTGAGATCCTGTATCAAACTAAAAACATAAAATGAGAGCTAGGGGTGTAATCCAGTTGTCAAGGGCTTGCCTATCATAAAATCTGAGTGAGAGAGAGAGAGAGAGAGAGAGAGAGAGAGAGAGAGAAGAAACCTTCCTTGAACACATTCATAGGCAATGGCAACAACCGTGATGTGGTTCTTGGATTGGACAGCAATTGATGATCACTGAATTGCTCAGTTCTTGAGTGACTTGGTAAGACACCAAAAGTCCCTACAAATAGATGAAGAAGTCTTTTGATCACAGAAAGGACTGAAGTCTGGAACATTTGTTATATTAATATCATTATGTTTGAAACACCAGGCCAGGTTGCTGGTTTGTTCTGCCCCTAGGAAATATCACAAGGGTGTCCAGGACTGCCCTCTAGTGTCCCTGAGCCTGTTCAAGTGTGTGGGAAATTGCATGAGTAAGTCTTCTTTCTGAAAACTGACCTCACAACTCAGATAGCCTTTACAAAAAGACTTTAAAATATTTAAAATTAAGAAGTTTCCAAGTATTGTGGTGATCTCTCATATATTTATTATGACTTTTATTTCCTTTTTTATAGCTTTGGTAATCATTAAGTTTAAAAAAATCAGAGGCTAGAGGGAAAGAAGAATGCAAGAAAATTTCTTCTAAAAACACTAATTAGAATTTTGCAAATAATGGCAAAATCCAAATTGGATTTTCCCATTAAGCATGCAACACCTGAGTTCGCCTTAACCTCATTTGTTTCCTTGATTTTGTCAATTTATTTATTATTTGTTTTTATCTTTTCAGCAAACACAGACACCAGCTATGTCCTAAGTATTATGTCAGTGTGGAGATACAACAGCTGGATAAAGAGAAACACAGTGGGCCACCACACCTACAGGCCTTTCATCCATGGCTTTAACCAACTGCGGATGGAAATATTCAGAAAAGCATAATGGAAAGGTCATAAACAGGCTTTTCTTTCTTTCGTCATAATGTTCTGAAGAATACACCATAACAACTGTTTACACAGCATTAGCATTGCATTAGTTATAAGTGGTCTAGGTTGATTTAAACTGTTCATAAGAATGTGCCTAGGTTACATGGAAATCATATGCCATTTTATATGAGGACTTGAGCATCCCTGGGTTATATTTAGTATACGTGTTGACTTGAAAGTAACTCCACAGATGCAGAGGGATCGCTTTAATTCCTTCTCTGTGGAACTTACGATCTAATGAAGAAACAAGAAAACCAACAGGAATAGTATTCAATCCTTTAGCTTCTATGTAACTGACACAGAAAAACATCCAATCTTGGTAGACTTCATCAGTGCACACCAAACCGAGGTAAGACAGTTTTGTGTTACTGCAAAATGCTGTGTCTCCTATGGTATTCGTGCATTTCAGCTTCTGTGTAACTGACATAAAAGTACCTCTGCTTAGCATCTGACAGTCTCCACAAGGACATCTGTCTGACTTATTCACGACGATGGCCTTAGGCCTTTGAATTTTCCCTTAGCTGGTTTCCAGAGTTAGTACTCTTTGAAAGAATAACTTGGACATTAGAGGCAAATTTTCTTGTCTTTTACTTAGATTGCCTACAATGGGACTAATTGACTTAAATTGATCTTTCTGGTTTTTATTGTTTTAACTTATTAAAAAATGTGTCCTTTCCCCAAAGGCCTCTGGGCACATGCACAAAAAAACTAGAAATATGACAAGTTAAATTAAAACCAGCAGATGAAAGTTCAAATCCTCCCATACAGAAATAAAACAAGATGCCAAGTAGTATCACTGGAAGGAAAATGAAATATGTCAAATGGATCATACTTAGCCCAGTTTTCAACTAGTTTACAAGGAGGATTTGTTCAAAGTAGATGTTGGAGGGTCTTCCTACAAAACCCCTGAAGAAGTATTTGCTTGGTTATCATGCCGTAACAGAGAAATAATGGCAATCCTGGGGAGAAGACATCCGAATTACAGTTCTTTTAAACCAATTGTTGGTTCAGCACTTCCTCACTGTAAAGATACTTGCCACCAAGCTTGATGACCCGAGTGTTATCTCTGGGACCCACATGGTAGAAGGAAAGAATTGACTTCCTGCAAGCTGTCCTCTGACCTCCATATATGCCCCCCAAACACACAATAAATAAATAAATAAATATAAATGTTTTAAATAATACTTAACTTTTCTCTCTTCAGCTCTAAATTGTGCCCGTGGCTGGTCGCAGTTTGACTGTGTTTGGAAATCACTGTTGTTCACGGTTGAAGAGGCAGCAGTGTGGCTGGGGTCTGCACCCAGATGTGGGGGTTCAGCCTAGTCCTGCCACTTCCTACAGGACCCAAGACAAGTTAGTTTTTGTTGTCTCAGTTTCTCCATTCATAAAATTGGCGTGCTAGTAGTATAATCACATGGAGTTACAAAGAAGTAGATGCACAAGCCTATCTAAAAATAGGTTTGGAGAGTAGTGTTACTCATCACCAGGACTTGCAGTTGGTTGCAGGTTGTGTGTGGAATGATGTTATCTTTGTGTTTCATTTCCACATGTGCCTGTCCCCCACCCAGGACCTTGAGTCCCCGTTATTTATTGGAAATTGGCCTGATAATTGCCCTACTCTTGAGCAAAACAGTGCCCTGCTGTATGGTTAAGCCACTTTGGCTTGATTGGTTAATATTCTTTAATAAAGACATTGTAGAAAGCTTACTGAATTATTTTGAGCTTTGGTAGAATAGTCTTTGAAAAATAATCAGTCTAACAAGTGAATGAAGGAATAATGCAGAATATTTATTGCACATTAGATTAGTCTATATGGAAAAATAAAATATAAGAATTAGAATAGTGCAGTAAAGCAAAGAGAGACATGATAGACAAAAAAGAAAGGTCAACAAACGTCATAATCGACCAGCAGGAAAGACAGGGAGGAAAAAATAATCTGGAGGATTTTTCCAGGGCTGCTCTTCAGACCTAGAGCCTTGAACATGTTAGACAAGGGCTTACTACCGAGCAACAAGCTCAGCTTTGACTTTGGGATATGGTCTCGCTGTGTAATTCATGATCCTACCGCCCTCACCCCCACACCCAGCGTGCCCAGCACACAAAAGGATATAAAATTTTTTAACTTAAAATGGAAATATAACAAAAAATTACAAAATGAAATTAAATGTAGACTAGATTTAAAACAAGTCCATAAACTACCATCCAAGTAAATATTATCAACATTCCCAAAGTTCTTCTGACCACTTCCAATCACTGTCCCTCTCCCCAAAGCTATAATCTCAATTTAAAAAGCATAGCTCAGCTTATTGTTTTGAACTGTATGGCAATGGAATCATGTAGTTAAACATGTCTGAGGCTCATCTATGTGAATATTTGTATCCGTGGATTCATTGTTTTGTATGTATTGGTGAGTGGCATTTCATTGTATAATGTACTATGTTTATTTACCCATTCCCTCATTGATAAAATTTGATGCTTTTATAAGTAATAATTATGATTACTTCTGCACATCTCTCCTAGTATTCATTTTCAGGCATTTTGGGTGGGATTCCTAGGGCATGAGTATTGTGGATTGCTGCTACTCTGCAATGCTTTTCATTTGGAACTTGGCAATGCTAAACAACACACAGATGGATTCTGATGTTTATCTGTCTTTTAGTCTTTGTCTTTTAATTAAAGCATTTGATGAATTTACATGTGATATTAATAAATTTGAGTTTAAATACACTACCTTATTTTATGATTGACTGTAGTTGTTTCCTATTCCTTTGTCTCTACTTTCTCGTCTGATTTCTAAACCTAGCAAGCATTTCTATTACTTCATTTTACCTCTGTTGGTTTAATGATTTCATACCCTCTTACTATTCTTTTAGAGGTGTACCTTTTCATATTAAGCTTTCTTTTAATTAACATTTTTACTTCTGCCTAGAAAGTTTCAGAAACCTTAGAACAGTAAAATACAACCTGTCCCCCGAGTTATATGTCACAATGCTTTAATTCTCAAAAAAAAAAATTAACACAGACTTTGCTGTTGTTCTTTATGCAAGCAATACTTATTTGTATTTTGCCGTATATTTACCCTTTTCTGGTTCTTTTTGGTTTCCCAGATTTTGGGTGATTTATAATCACTTCCACTCCATCTGAAGGATGTTCATTAGAAACTTTTAGTGACATTTATTCATGATGAACTATCTTGGTTTTTAATTTATTAAAAAATGTCCTTATTTTTCTGTAGTCCTCAGAGGACATTTTTACAGTGTGTAGATTTGCAGTTGACTATTGTAATTTAATTAATTTTTTTTACTTTGACAATATCACTCTATTGCCTTTCAGTTCTCATTTATCTCTGTTCAGAAGCCCTCTCTCAGCCCAATTCTTGTTCCTTTAAAAATGACATACAATTAAAAATAACTTTGTATTCTTTTGAGATTTCTCTCTGTGTTTGGTTTATAGAGATTTACTATGACATATGTAGTTGTGATTTCTATTTATTTATTTATATTTTTGAGATAAATTCTTGAATTCATCGGTTAGTATCTCTCATATTTTAAAATAAATTCTCAGAATTGTGGGCTGGAGAGCTGGCTCAATAGTTAAGAGCACTGGCTGCTCTTGTAGAAGATCAGCTTTGGTTCCCAGCACACATGTGGTGGCTAACAATGGTAGTAACTCCAATTCCAGGTGATCCAATGTCCTCTTCTGATTTCTTTGCCCACTGCATGACACAAGTGTACTTACAGGCAATACATTCACACATAGAATAAAAATAATGAAGAAATATTTTTAAAAAGAGTAAATTGTGACACCTTGATGCCCCTGCATCCAGACTTTTCCTGTTTCAGGACCCACATACCTACTCTGCCTAGTTAGTTATATTTTCCCCATGATGTGTCTGCCTTCCCCTCCCTCCCCTCCCCCCCTTAGCCCTAGGCCCTCCTCCTGATCATCCTGCCTGAGACTAGCAGACTACCTTTGTAGGTCAAACCTGCCCACTGTGGGTTAATTCCCCTGCACTCTGACCAGCTGCATTCTCCTGATCCAGGGTCCACACCTACTCTTCATTAACTAATTAGATCTTCCCCATGCTGTCACCCTGGCCTTGGCCTTAGGCTCCCTCATCATCTTCCTGTATGAGACATGATGAATTTGCCAGAACCCAGCCACTGGATCCCCATAGTTTCAAATTGGTCCTAGGCCCCTTGGTCCTGGTGGAGAGCTCTTGACTAGTCAGTTTGGAACGATCTGGTCCTGCCAATAAAATATCAAAAGTGAGAACCTCAAGCACTGACCAACTAAATATGCATACCTGACCAGAAAGCAACCAAGCTACATCAATGATATAAACAGAACCAAACCTCAACTAAACAATGGCAGACTAGAATTTCGTATCAGACACACAACCAACCAAAGAAATCCATATGCCCAGACTATAACGAAAAACTGCAAATAATGTGAAAAACCAAGACTATGCCTTCACCAAAACTCACCACTCCTACAGAGGTGTACTACCATGAGAATCACCGTGAAACCTCAGGATGCATAATTTAAAAAATAACCATAAACACGACCAAAGAATTGAATTTATAAAGAACAAATAAACAACTCAAAGAACTCAAAGAGGTTAGGGATAAACTCCTGGCTGAAGCTCAAGAAATGCGAATATATGACTGAATGAAATGACAAGGATAATTCAGAACTTGAAAAGTAAATTCCCAAAAGAGGTAAATTTCAAGCCAAAATGAAGATGGGATAGAAAAATTCAATGAGCCAGTCTTAAAGGAGAGGAGAAGCTTCACAAGCAGAATGAATGAATGGGGAACAGACGCCAAGACTGGGCTATGAAGTTGAAGGACTGGGTCACTCAAGCAAAGAATATGAAAAAAACTTAAAACACAAGAATGGAATATGCAAGAAATATGGGATACCATGAAAAACCAAATCTATGTGTCATAGGCATAGGGGAAGGAAAAGCATCTTGGGTCAAAGATTCTTGGTTTCTATAGAAGAAAACTTCCCTAAATTAAGGAGAGACATGCTTATACAGATTCAATAAGCACACAGAACACCAATTAGAACAAAAACTTCCCATGGGATACCCTAGTAAAAATACTAATTGTACAGAAAAAAACAGAGAGTACTGAAAGCTGCTAGAGAAAATCAAGTTATAGATAAAGGAAAACCCATCAGAATTACAGTTGACTTTTCAATACAAACTATGAAAATCAGAAGAGCCTGGACTGAAGTATTCCTGGTTTTATATGATCATAGATGCCAACCTAGAACACTTTACCCAGCAAAAATATCTATCATAGTCAAAGGGGAAAGAAAAATCTTCCATGATACAAATAGAATGAAAGAATTTATGGCCCCGTACTACAAAGAATACTTGAAGCAATACAAAGGACTTAAGAAAGAAATGGCAATACTCAGGAGGTTAAAGAAAGAGAACAAATGAAGGTATAGAGTACAGGAATACAAAATAAGACTAAGTACATAAACAGAGAATAAAATTACAGTAGCCAATCTACACATTTCAATAAGAACTCTAAATATCAATGACACCAACTTCCCAGTCAAAAGACACAGACTACTTGAATGTATTAACAAACAAAATTCATCTATCTATTGTCTTCAACAATCTTATCTTACCTCCAAGGATAGGCACCACTTCAGGGTGAAAGGATAGAAAAATATTCCAAGCAAATGACCTTAAGAAACAAGCAGGAATTGCAATTCTAATAACTGACAAAATAGACTTCAAGTTAAAATTAATTAGAAGGGATAAAAAAGGTTTACATTTTGATTAAAGGAACAGTCAACCGAGAAGACATAAGAATCATGAACAGATATGCACCAAATTCTGGTGCACCCAGTTTCATAAACATAATACTATTGGGTTTCATGACATAGATTAACCACCACTTAATAACAGTAGGTGTCTTCAGTACCCCTCATTCTTCAACAGACAGGTCATCTGACCAAAGAATAAATACAGAAACATCCAGATTAAATAATATCATAATTAAATGTACCAAACAGACATTTACAGGGTGAACATACTTTCTACTCAGAATCTCATGTAACTTTCTCTAAAAAAGACCACATACTGAGACCCAAACAATCTCAATCAATACCAAAAATTTTAAATTTTAAATAATTCCAAGTATTCTATCAGAACTCTAATGCAATAAAACTTAAAATCAATAGCAAAAGGGGCTCGAGTAACTACCAAACTCAGGGAGATTAAACAACATACTTCTGAGTGATGAATGGGTCAAAGAGGAAATCAAGATAGAAATAAAAGGGGCTGGAGAGATGGCACAGCACTTAAGAACACTGGCTATTCTTGTAGAGTGTCTGGGACTGGTTCCTGGCACCACATGGTGAATAATAGTCTAAGGTGTCTCCAGTTCCAGGGGATCTGATGCCCTTTTCTGACCTCTTTGGATATTGAATGACATGGGTGCACTACATATATGCAGGCACAACTTTATACACTTAAATAAAAATAAAGTATTTTTTAAAAAGAAAGAAAGAAAACTATTCCTTGAACTAAATGAAAATGATATCACAGGACAACAAAACCTCTGGGACACATTAAAAGTAATAATAAGAGGGAAATTCATACTCTAAGTGCCTACATTAAAAATCAGAAAGAGCACACATATATGACTTAATGGTGTACCTCAAGAATTTGGAAAGGCAAGAACAAACCAAACATAACTCAGTAGATGAGAAGAAATAATAAAAATCAGAGCCAAAATTAATAAAATGGAAACAAGGAAAAAATACAAAGAATCAGTCAATCTAAGAGCTAGCTGGTTAAATTTGATAAACAAAATAGGCAGACCCTTATCCCAGCTAACTAAAAGAAATTAAAAAAAAAAAACTCCAAGTGAACAAAATCAGAGACTAAAACATCATGACAGACACCAAAAAGATCCAGAACATTATAAAGGAACACTTTAAAAAACATTCAATTAAAATTTGAAAATCTAAAAGAAATAAGACAATTTCTAAGTTCAATGGACCAGGCAAAGCTAAACAGAGAAGAGGTCAGTAGCTTAAACAGATTCATAATAAATAAGGAAATTGACACAGCAATAAAAAGCCTCCCAAATAAAAAAATAAAGAGCAGACCCAGATGGAATCCACAGAAGAGTTTTACTAAACATTCAAAAAGATATACAACCAATAATACTTGAATTATTCAAAATGATAGAGGCAGAGGGAGACATCCCAAACTCCTGGCACAGTATTACTCTAATACCAAAACCAGGTAAAAACACACTGTAAAAAAGAAAACTAGAGGCCCAACTCCTTAATGAACATAGATGCAAGTATTCTCAACAATATGCTCACAAACTACATACAGACACACATCAGGAATAAGGTTTAATATCTAGACTATACAAAAATCCCCAAAAGCAAAGAATCAAGAAAACAATGACCCAATTAAAAGATGGGCTGCGGACATGAGCAGAGAGTTCTCAAAAGCGAAATGAAGATGGCTGAGACATAACTTAAAAATTGTTCAACATCCTTAGTAATTACGGAAATGTGAATAAAAGCCACTTTAAGAGTTCATCTTACCCCAGTCAGAATGGCTAAGATCAAGAGAATAAATGATACCAAATGCTGGTGAGGATGTGGGGACATCGCTGTTGGTGGAATCACAAACTGGTGCAACCACTATGGAAAACAGTGTGGAGAACTCTTAAATTACTAAAAATAAATATGCCATATGATCTGCTAGATCACTCCTTGGCATCTACCCAAAGCATTGACCCTGTTGCAGAGGTACCTGTATACCCATGTCTACTGCTGCTCTTTTCACAAATGCCAAGAGATGGAAACAATGTTAATGTCCCTCAACTGATGAGTGGATAATGAAAATGTGATACATTCACAGAATGGAATTCTACTCCGCAGTAAAGGAAGATGAAATCATGAAATTTGCAGGTAAATAGGTGGAACTAGAAACTGTTATACTAAGTGAAGTAACACAGACTCAGAAAAACAATTGGCATATGCTGTCCCTCATCTGTGGATTTTAGCACCAAATTCTTATATGTGAATATATATCCTGATGTAACCACAGAATTCATTCAGGCAGGATGATATAAGGAACTATGGGTTAAAGGGGAAGAAAGAGCTCAAGAGACAGACAGGGAATTCTAGGAGACAGACAAGGAATTTTATAGGAGACAGGGAATTCTAGGAGACAAACAGGTATTATCAAAGGGGAAATGAGGTTCTTTTGCTGGGGAGAGAGGAGGGAGAACCAGACAGGGAGGGGGAAGAGAAATGATGTTCAGGGGGTGTTGAAACCCAGAGGGAAATGCATTAGTTCAAAGCCTACTAAAATACACATACAATATCTGCACATAGCTGAAGGCTACATAACAAGAACAATGTGCCATATAGGAGAAACTTCCCTTCACGTTGTTGGTCAGGGTAGTCCAAGAGACTCCCAAGATAACATAGGATATTGCCTCCCAGAACTTGAAAGTAAGACCCTGTTGCTGGAAAGAAAGTACTTTGGACACAGGATTTGGAGCAATGGAGCTGGAACTGATTTGAAAGCCTCCTTCCTGAAGAACAGCTCTCATAGTTTTAGAGGATACTACGCCAGCTGCTAAGGGAGAAAATCAATGATTGAAAGCCAGCTGTAAAGCCTAACAACCACAACAAACTATATTAGTGCAGTAGTGGCACTTCTATCTAGGGGGTAGTCAACAGGTACCCAATCAGACTTAAAGCCCTCTCAGTGGGAGAGAACTCACGGGTAGCAACGTAAATATTGCCAAATACACATGACTGAAGAGGTCATAGATCCCAGAGAAAACTCTTTGTCTGTCAAAGCTCTTGACAAATGAACTCCTTACTGTATGCTAAATATGGATCTTTATAGTTACCATAGAAAATATATCATACATTCCTCATCAAAGAAGCTTCTTTTTGAAAATGACAGAGCCTATCACAGAGTTCCACAGCTGGTTACACATAGAATATATATCTGAGAGATGCCCGACCTTAAGTGACACATCTACAAGTGGAACCTCTACATCTGAGACTCATAGAATATAGAACAGGAGGTAGAGGGAATATCAATATGCCACTCAACTCTCACTGGAGGAGCTTTCTCATTCAACAGAGTGCAGTGCACACAGAAGGCCACAACTGGCTGCCCATAGTTCTAGACCATTGTGGAAGAAGGGGCAGAAAGATTGTAAGAGCAGTGGATGGTGCATGAACACGAGGAGACTTAGGCTTCCAGGCCTCTGGAACTTGCTCATATGAACTTGCAGCAATGGTGTCAGCATGCACAAGATCTTGCTGATGCAAGCAGAAAAAAACCCAGCATAGAACTAGGAAAATGGGCTGTAGGCCCCAATCTTAGCAGAGGAAGTATTGGCAACTGATTCCTGCCAGGTAAGGCAGAGTTGATCTTCTTTAAGGAAGGAAAGATCTCTAGATAGGAAGATGATAGTTCAGTGGATGAACTTGCACTGAGGGACATCTGGGTACAAATGTTTGACCTTATAGGAATTAACATATGACAGAATGCATGAAATGGTTGAAGTTCTGAGGAGGGTATGGAAGGGGGAAGGGGACATAAATTTGATTAAGATCTTTTATATGAAAACACAAAAACTCAATAAAATATATTTTCAAAAGAGGCTGAAGAGTTGGAATCTGGGTAATTTGTAGGCATTGTGCTTTGGCAAAAGAAAAATGGGGAAATGTAATGTAATGTAGGATTTGGTGCAAAAAATAATTTTGCTTCACATTCTTTAAGTCTGAAGTAATATCTATAACCCAGGTGGCTTTGTTCAATAGTTGACTTGATATACAGAAGAAATTTCAATAAATAAGTCAACTTACTCTTTGCATTTCACACATAGAGAAGAATATTTACCAAAGCAATTGTTTCTCTTTTAGAAGGTCAAAAACAAATTAAAAAAACAGAAATCACAGGTCCCTTTTATACTAAGGATTCTGTTTTACTCTTTACAGACATAATCTCTTTTAATAGATTTAAATTTTTTCATATGTTTTAAATGATGGGACCAGGCCAGAGATGGCTCAGCAGTAAAGGACTTGCCACATAAGCCTGATAACCTGAGTCTAAGCCCTGGAAAGAGAGAACTGGCTCCCAGACCTCTGTATGCGTGCATGCATACACACACAAATATAATAATAAAACCTCAATGAACAAATCTTAAAGATGGGGCATTGGCTTGTTTGAGTTGACGGATTTGAAGGACGTTATGGGCTGGTAAGTGGCAGAACCCAAGGGTCAGCTGGAGAATTTCCACAGGCTTCTTCTACCACTCCACTCCTGAGCTCTCAGTTTGGGACAGCATACCATCCTTAGAATTCTGTTTGCTTAAATATGTGTGTGTTGCGTATGTGTGTGTGCATGCATATGCCTGTGGAGGGCGGAGATCGCCCTCAGGTATTGCTCTTTAACATGCTATTCACCTTGGCATTGTTTGTTTGTTTTGTTTTGTCTTGTTTGTCTTGGTGTTTCTGACACAAGGTTTCTCACCTCTAGCTCACCAATTCAGCTGGGCTGGCTGGCCAGCAAGCCTCCGGCGTCTGCCTCTCTCCATTTTCCTAGTATAGGATTACAAGTGAGTGCTACCACAATTGGCTTTTTATGTGGACTCTGGGGATCTTGGTTTCTAATACCATTCTCCAACAAAATGAACTGTCGTCTTGGAGAAATGGCTTATGATAAGGCCTGGGCCACAATTATCCATCCAAGTTTAACCTGTTATATCATGTGCTGTAGAAGAAAATAGAGGATTCAGAAAACATATCAATGGTCGCAACCAGAGGAACACAGGGATTAACTGAAAGCACCCCAACATCCCCAAATAAGTTATTGCAGTAGTGGATTATAATTCAAATATAAAATACAAGTGCATAAGCTGGAGTCACTGTTAGCTGGGAACGGAACTCACTGGTAGAGTACATGCAAGAGAGGCTAGGTTCAGTCTCAGCATCCCGAGTCAAAGGATCGGACACGTAAATAGATGGGATGAGACAAGTTCCCACACAGAAAACGTTTCTTAGAGATTACTCAGCCACTTCCCTCTTGTGCTCTCTTTGCAGCACGTGTGCTAAAATCAGATACTCCCTACCTGGGAGAGAGAAAGTAGCTCTCTACCCTTTAGATAAAGGCTAGCCCAATGGCGTAATTTTTAAGCTACTTTTATTACATACATATATGTGTTTGTGTGTGGAGGGGTGTGCATACAAATATTCCACAGTGTACATGTGGCGGTCAGAGGACAACTTGCAGGAGTCAGTTCTCTCCTTCCTTCATGTGTATCTGGGGGATCAAACTCAGGTCCTTGGCCACGAGCACCTTTATCTTGCTGGGCCTCTCCTGACTTTCTTGCAAAGAGTATATAGTATGCAAAGGGGTGAGGAGATATGATGAAGTTCAGTGTCACTAGTGATTGTCATATGGCTTGAGTAGTAATAAGATGGCACTTTTATCTCTCCACAGACTTCCCCCCCAAACCTGTAACTCCAGTCTAATGGAAAAGAACATCAGAGAAACACAAATTGAAAGACACTCTTCAAAATGTCATTTCTATTTCTATTTCTCAGAAGTGTCCTGGCCATCAAAAAGAAGCAGAATCTGAAAAGTTGTCATGGGCAAGTAAGGAGACATGGTGACTCATGCTATGTTAGATTCTGGATGGGAATCTTCAAACAGGATGAATACTGGAGACGTGTTAATAGGGCATTAACTTTGAGTAATCACAACAAATTAGCCAATAACAATAATGACAGTTGCCTCGTAGTCATGTAAGGTTTTAACAGTGGATACTAGGTGCAAGTGTATGTACAGATTACTCTTTGTGGCAGGTTGATTGCAGAATTCCCCACTGAAGTTACCAAAATCTGTAGGTGCTCAAGTTCATAATACGAACTGGTGTTATCCTCCTATGCGCTTCACATCCTCTCTAGATTACTATCAATGCTTAACACATATGAATGCAACATAAAATCCTTATACCATGTTGTTTATGGACCAATTACAAGAGAAACTTTGTATACATTTGGTACAGATAGTTTTATTTATTTATTTATTAACCCTTTTTTTCCAGATAAGGTCTCAGTCGCAGTTCAACTGCCTCAGATTTTCAAGTATTGGGATTCCAGGCATGTGCCACCACACTCAGAAAAAGTTTATTTTCAGAGCTGGATGTGGTAGTGTAATCTTTTAACCCCAGCACTCAGGAGGCAGAGGCAAGCAGATAGCTGTGAGATATAGACCAACCTGGTCTACAAAGCAAGTTCCAAGCTAGCTGGGGCTACAGGGAGATCCTGTGTCAAAACAGTTTATTTTTAGAATATTTTGTGTCCTCAGTTTATTGAACGTATGGATGCAGAATCCAAGGATAGTGAGAACCTACTGTATGTATATAAGCAATACAAGATTTTTTCTGTAAATCCAAAACTATTTGAATGGAAAATACCTTTTATATTGCTTTGTTGAAAAGAGAATATTCATAACTCTGAATCCTATTTTGGACATAGTTTTTGAGTTTTTTTATTGTGGTTTTCCTTTTTATTTTATTTTATTTTTCTCATTGAACAGGACCTCTTTTGCAGGCATTATGACTGGTCAAGGGCAGCCAAGGGGAGGCCAGCACATATGTATAGATGAGGAAGCTCTGGGGTCTGATCTAAATTTTCACATGCAGCCCTTGTACCTGGAGCATCTCAATAGTGTGCCCTGTCTCTCCAGTGGTCAGTCTCTCTCCTCTTCTGTAGAGAATCTCTGAAAAAGTCCATGAATGCAACATTTGTCTTTGGTGTTTTGGATTAAATCCTCTATTGTTTTTTTACCCTTTGAACCCTCTGCTCTCTTTTCCCACAGAGAAACTCCCAGATTTTTTATTTGAGGGTTATGTGACCGAACCACATGATCCATCTTGATCTCTAGCTTCTCAGGCTAGAAAACAAAAACAAAACTAAACAAAAGATGCAGCCAACTCGCCATACGCCAGATTTAACCAAGGCTTCTCCCTCTTTCTTCCGCATCTAGTCAGCTGCATCATTCCAGTAGCACTCAGAACACATGTACAGCTCCAAACCCCACTCCTCCTGGATTTCAAGGCTGGCCTTTAACCAAGAACTTGCTCCAGCTGTGGTGGCCTTCTGTTTGTTTCCTCAACTCTTTTTCTTCACACCGGTTTTGTGATTCTGGGATGGAAGGAAGGGGATTCATTCATTCTTCCACAGTGTTCACTAGCTGTCTGTAACATGCCAAGTTCTGTGGTCACTGCAATGAGTAAAGAAGGTGGTGGTTCTGCCCTGAGAGGTCACATCTAAACAGTGGGGTAACAGCCATGGGGGTACTTACTGCTTTATAAGGTCTGTTTACGTGGGTGACTTAACTCAGTCCTTATGATGTAGGCGCTTTATCTTCCTGTACTGACACTTAATGCCACATAGCTGCTCAATGGTAGAGATGTTAGAGATGTAGCATAAATTCAAGGACTCCACTCCCACTGTGGCAGTTTGAATGAAATTGTCCCTCACAGACTCCAAGTATTCAAACATCTTGCCCCCAGTTGGTGGAGTTCTCTGGGAGGCTTTAGGAGGTGTGGTTTTGCTGGGGGAAGCATGTCACCAGGGGCAGGCTTTGAGAGTTTTTAAGCTTTGACAGATTCCCAGTCTCCCTCTGCTTCCTGGGCCTGCTTGGAGATGTGGGCACTCTGCATCCTGCTCCAGCCACGTCTGCCACCGTGCCTCCCTTGCCTTTATGGACCCTTACTGTTGGAACCGTAACCTCAAATAAACTCTTCCTTCTACAAGTTGTATTGATCATGGTATACCAGCAGCAGAAAAGGAACTAATACAGAAGTTGGGACCAGGGAAGGGGCTGTTGGTTATAAGAAAAGAATGTGACCATCTTGGATGTGGGAGAGATGTGGAAGACTTTGGAAGTTTGGACCACAAAAGTGGTTGAGTGCTGAAAGCAGAGCTTAATGGGCTGGAAGAATGTGGTGCTGAGAACAATGTAGTTCCAGAGGGAAACAGACTAAAGCAGCAATTGTGATATTTTGGCTAATCGTTTGGTGGCTGTCTGCTCCCAGCCTAAAAGCTTGCCTGAGGCTAAGTTGAAAACAATTGGACTAATTTCTTTGATAGAGGAAATTGCAAGATACCGTAATGTAGACATGGTGGTGTGGCTTTTCATGGCGAGCATCATGTAGACCTACAGCGAAGGGAGCAGGTGAAGTAGAAAGCAATGGAAAAAGGTGCGCTTTGGATTGGAAAAAAGCACTAGGAAGCTCAATAATGTGGAAGCCAAACACTGCTAAAGGAAAGGCTCCCTTTGATAAGGAGATTAAAGGGTTTAAGAAGAGGCCTTGAGATTTGCACTGAAACAATGGAAAGAGTGCCATCCGGGGAAGACCATGCCAGGCTGAGCCTCCAGTTTGTGAAAAAGAAAAAGCTAAAGGTGTTTTCTCCTAGAAAACTATCACCCACAAAACCTGCTGGTAATGTGGATGAAGTGGGCCAGGGCCTATCACAAACTGGCAGCCAAACCTGAATGTGTTATGCACAGGGTGCTGGCTTTCAGGGCATGAAAGATGCAAGAGCGAAGGGGCCAGAGGTTCCTCCTGGCGGGGGGTGGGGGGGGGTTAGAGAGCTGCCGAGGCCAGGCAGCATGCAGCAAGGGGGTCCCTGAATAAAGCTGTCAAGGTGAAGCCTGGTTGGCAGTGGAGACGCTAGAGCCGCATGCAGGGAGTGGTACCAGCCCAAGAGAGGGCACGCAGCAAAGCTGGAGGCACGAGTCATCGAATCTCTTTGGAAGTAATGGTCCAAAAGTAAGTCCATGAACTGCTGGACTTGGTGTTTGCCCTGCAGGTTTTGGTCCTGTTTGGGTCTGGTATTTCCTCAGTGTGCCTCATTCCCTCTGTTGTAATTTAAATGTGAATTCAGTTCCACTGTGTGTTGGAAGTATGTAACTTGTCTTTTGAATTTTTAAAAAATATTTTATTATTTGTATTTTATGTATATGAATGAGTGTATTGCCTGCATGTATGTAAGTGCACTTGTGTCATACAATGCTTGTGGAGGTCAGAAGGGGGCATTGGATTCCCCTGGAACTGGAGTAACAGATGGTTGTTAGCCACCATGTGGATGCTGGGAATTGAACCACAGTCCTCTGCAAGAGCAGCCAGTGCTCTTAACCGCTGAGCCATCCCTCCAGCCCCCTGTCTTTTTATTTTACAGGGCATTACAGTTAAGAAATTGCTTTGAGTCCCAGAAGAGACTTTGGATTCTGAACTTTAAATAGTACTGAGGGTGGAAAACACTATGGGGACTTTTGAAGATAGACTAAATGCATTTTTCATTTTATACTATCGTGAGCCTATGGCCCCCATAGGCTGTTAAGAGCCAGGGAGGAGGTACATGACCATACAGAAATAGAGTCCTACAAGCTCCTGGAACCCTGCTCATATGAACCTACAGTAATGGTATCAGCATGCAGAAGACTCGTGCAAACTCAAGCAGACAAAACCATATAGAACTGTGGAAATGGGCAGCAGACCCCAATCTTAGTCAAAGATTATTGTCAGCTGATTACTGCTGGGTGAGGTAGAGCTGATCTTCATAAGGGAAGGGACTCTGCTTGGACTGACTAGACCCCAGTGGATGAACTTGCACTGAGGGACATCTGGGGACACTAGCTCGACATGATGGGCCTTGACATAGATGACAGAATGTATGACTTTCAGTGGGGGTTGCTGTGGGATGGCGCCAATGGATGAAGGGGATATAGAGATGATTGGGATGTTCTGTGTGAAATACGCAAAAATTCAATAAAAAATATATTTAAAACGAACAATTTGGTCAATATTATAGTAATTAGACTCTGATGTTGTGGGTGTATTAGTTCCTTTTCTGTTCCTGTGATAAGACACTATGACCAAGGCAACTTAGAACACAATGCGTTTATTTGAGCTTACAGTCCCAGGGGTGAGAGTCCGCTGCGGTAGGAAGGCCTGGAGGCAAGGCAGGAAGTAAGGAGCGCTTCTCCAATCAGGCACAGGAAGCAGAGGCTGGCTGGACACCTGACAAGGTTTAAGAGCTCTCACAACCTGTCCCCAATGGCATGCTTCATCCAGTAAGGCCACATCTCCTAAAATGTCCCCAAATAGCGCCACCAACTGGGGAAAAGATGTCCACATACTTGGAGCCTATGGGAAACATTTTCATTCAAACAATATTCCACTCCTGGGTGGATGAAGTTTAATATAAGAGTCCTGTCCAAGGACCCACACTCTGCAGACTCTTGTTCTCTATGTTTTGGTCATTTGTGA
Organism: Eospalax fontanierii; assembly: GCA_035773235.1. Classification (NCBI taxonomy): domain Eukaryota; kingdom Metazoa; phylum Chordata; class Mammalia; order Rodentia; family Spalacidae; genus Eospalax; species Eospalax fontanierii. The sequence goes on along the minus strand of CM069540.1, from coordinate 62,564,918 downwards.
CCTTTTGTGTTCCTGGCTCTCTGTTGCATGAAGAGCTTCATTGATAAGAATTGAGAGACATATTAGTGTTCTCTTTACCCCTTGTTCTATGTTCTGTGAGCCTTAGGTGTAGACGTTGCATCGTAGATGTGCTACTTAAGACTTGGGAAATTCGCAGGCAATTTCTGTGTATGACCAATTGTGGAACTGTAATAATCTCTATCTGTTGAAAAAGAAGCTTCTCTGATGAGTGGTGGCTGGGATACTTGTTTGTAAATATAAAGATTTATATTTTGTACATGATAAGAAATTATATTTGTCTAGGATGTGACAGCCTCGGGGTTGTTCTGTAAGATCTATGACCTCTCCAGCCAGGTGTACTTGGCTACATTTACAGTACCACACATGAATTTCTTCCCTTTGAGTGGGCCTTAAGCACAATTAGGTAGCTGCTGATTATCCCCAAGATAAAAGTGCCACTACTGTACCAATATTGCTGCTGTGCCAGTCACTGATGTGGTTATTAGGCCTTAAATCTGGAATTGGACCATTGATTGAAACTCTTCTTTAGCGCTTTACCTAGCACTGTACAAAACTATGAGAGCTGGCTTTCAGGGGAAGTGGCTTCCAGGTCAGTTCCAACTCCGTCGCTCTGAATTCTGCCTTCGAAGTATGTCCTGTCTTCAGCAACAGGGTCTTACTTTCAAGTTCTATGAGGCAATCAATTGTAATTGTGTAATCTTTGGAGTCTCTTGGATCACTTTGGCCAACAATTCAAATTTCACTGGACTTGCACTGTTTCTTGTTATGTAAGGTTCATCTATACACATGAACTCCTGTGGAGATAGATACTGCGTGTGTAACTTGTCTGCACGTTTTTTGGACGAATCTAATTCCCTCAGGGTTTTTACACTAGCCAGGTATTGTTTATCTCTCCTCTCTCCCCTCCCTGTCTAACTGTCCTTCCCATTTAAAGTGCGCCCACTCTCCTTGATTATACCTATTTCTGTGGTGCCACATCTCTTGAGCTCCTTCTTCCCATTTACCCGGCAGTTCTTTCTATAGCCCCTCCCCCTCCACTTAAACGCCCCCACTGTGCCCGTTCCTCCCTTAGTAACACCGTCTCCTACTGGTCTCTCAGGTCCCTTCTTTCCCTTGACCTCTCTGGTTCCTTTCCATTTTCCTGGTTCTGGCAGTTACATTAAGACATATAGTCATGAATAAGGATTTGGTGCTAGATTCCACAACTGAGGGAGACCATAAAAACAAAATATTGTTTTTCTGTGTCTGTTACTCCACTTAGTATAAAGTTCCCAGTTCCATCCATTTACCTAGAACTTCATGATTTCATCTTTCTTTACTTGTGAGTAGAACACCATTGGATAAATGCACCACATTTTCATTATCCACTGGTCAACTGAGGGCTACTTGGGTTGTTTCTATCTCTTAGCTATTGTGAAAAGAGCAGCAACAAACATGAATGTACAATACCTCTGCAATAGGATGAGTCCTTTGGGTGTATGCCAAGGAGTGGTGTAACTGGGTCACATGGTAGGTTCATTTTTAGTATTTGAGGAGTTCTCCACACTGCTTTCCATAGGAGCTGCGTGAGTTTGCATCCCACAGCAGTGAACAAGGGCTCACCTTTCCCATGTCTTCTCCAGCATTTGGTATCATTTGTTCTGTGGATCTTAGCTAGTCTGACTGGGATAAGGTGAAAGCTCAAGGTGATTTTAATTTACATTTCCCTAATTACAAATGATGTTGAGCACTTTTTAAGATGCTTCTTAGCCATCTTTATTTCTTCTTTTGAGAACTCTTTGCTCAGATACTTAGCCCATCTTTTAACTGGGTCGTTTGTTTTCTTGATTCTTTGCTTTTCAAGTTTTTTACATATTCTGGATGTTAAACTCTGTCAGATGTGTTGCTGGGGAAGATTTCCTCCCACTCTGTGGGTTTTCTCTTCGCTTCCTTGGTTGTTTCTTTGGCTGTACAGAAGCTTTTTCGTTTAATGAGGTCCCACTTGTTGGTTGTTAACTTTAATTCCTGAGCAACTAACTGCTGTCTTTCCTACACCTATATCTTGTAGATTACTGTCAATGTTTTCTTCTAGCAGTTTCAGAGTTTCAGGTTTCACATTGAGGTATTTGATTTACTTGGAGTTGATTTTTGTGCAAGGAGAAAGATAAGGGTCTAGATTCATTCTTCTACAGGTGGAGATCCAGTTTTACCAGCACCATTTATTGAAGGTGCTACCTTTCCTCCAGCGAGTGTTCTTGGCCCTCAAATACCAGGTTGCTGAAATTGAGTGTCCTCCTGTTTGGGTCTTCAGTTATGTTCCATTGATCTATATGTATACTTTTTGTGATAGTGCCATGCTGTTTTATGACTATAGCTCTGTAATATAGTTTGAAATCTGTAGAGTAATCCTCTCCGCATTGCTTAGGATTGCTTTGGCTACCTGGAGTCTTTTGTGCTTCCATATAAATTTTAGGATGCTTTTTACTAATTCTGTAAAGAATGTCATAGGAACTTTTGATTGGGATTGCATTGAATCTCTAAATTGCTTTTGGTAGAATGGTCATTTTCATAGTATTAATTCTCCCAATTCATGAGCATGGGAGTTCCATCCATCTTCTGGTGTTTTCCTCAATCTCTTTCTTTAAAGAGTTAAGATTTTATTATAGAGATCTTTGACGTCTTTAGTCAGGTTTATTCCAAGATATGTTTTGAGGCTGTTGTGAATGGGAGGGTCTCGTACTCTTTCTCAGATTGCTTGTTATTGGAGTATAGAAAGGCTACTGATTTTTGTAGTTTAATTTTGAAAACTGCCACTTTACTGAAAGTGTTGATCGTTTCTAGAAGGTTTCTGAAGGATTTTTTGGGATTTCTTAGGTATAATAGCATATACAATAGCATATCATTACCTGAAAGGATGATTTGAACTCTTCCTTACCAATTAGTACTCCTTTAATTTTTTTCTCTTGTTTTATTGCTCTAGCAAGAGTTTCAATCACTAGATTAAAAGGAGTGGAAAGAGTGTGGAAGTATTACCTCATTTGTCACTTTCTTTTTCCCTCCTGAAAACCATATGATGCTTTAAGAATATTGATAATGTCTCATTAAAATCCTTAAAAAAAAGTTCATTTTAAGTAAAAAGCCATTGGTTTTTACTAGTTGCATGTTATCTTGTTTGTCTTTCCTGTTTCTATGGTGATGCCTTCTTTCACCTCCTTTCTCCATTACTATCAGATAGGGTCGGCTCACCATCAAGTCGACGGTGAGGCTCTGACTGGCATGAACCAAGCGGCACACACCATCCTGTGAACACTGATAGGTAGTGATGAGGACACAAAGCTGCCAGTTGTGCCATTCAAATAGCCACTGGACTGGTTCAAAGGCCAATAGCCTTACAACTAAGCAGGGGGTGTGCGGTGCGCTCTCTTTCTGGATGGGGAAGAGGAAGAATATAACTCTAACTGGAGCAGCAGCCATCAGAGAGGAAGACAAAGGTGAGAGACACACAGAGAGAGGGACTCAGGGTTCTCACAGGACGAAGCCCGTGTCCACCTGACTGTCTCCTGGACATTTCAGTTATGTGAGCTGCACTTTTTACTGTGTAAGTCACGTTAAATTGGAGGACTTTTTATGTTCATTTTAAATCATACCAATCCAAATAACATTATATTTTAGGCATATAAATTCTAAATGTTTAGACTGCAAAAAGAGTAAGTTTCATAAGAAACTTAAAAGTTTTTTAGACTGAGTATTATGTGTACATGTACTCCTAGCGCTCAGGAGACTACATCATGAGTTTGAGACCAACCTGGGATATATAATTAGACTCAGTTTGAAAATAATATTTTTTCAATTATCTAGAAGTCTTCAGATATCCAGAGGATATTCACAAATAAATTTGAATCTCTGATTTATGGAGAAAAAAAAATGGAAAATTTGTAGAGCCTGGCAGTCCTTGGTTTCCCTTGTGAAGGTAATGGAGATGGCGAGTGAGTGAGTTCTGCCAGATGTTACAGATGCTTACTTAGCTGGCCCATACTATACTGGTTTCAGATTGTAGTACACAATTGTCTTGGATTTTGTTGCTAAAAACACTCCTGGTTTTGCCAAATAACCCTGTTTTGGAAGCTTGCCGGGGCAAACACGGAGCTACAATGGATACTGAGTGCTTTTAGTTGAGCTGAGAAACAGTACTAGATTATTATAATGTGAGTGGGAAATACCAGGCTGCATACATTCAATTTATTCCACATTTCTCAGTAGATTTAAAAATGCACTTTTATTCCTGATAACCAGTAACTAAGAGGGAAGAGAATGGTGATATGAAGGGACTGGAAAATGCAGGAGAAGCTGCCCTCTTAAGAATGTGTGTGCATCCAAGGACATTCCTTCCCTGTCCAATCTAATGTTTCATGGACATTTTAGTCTCTGCAGGTCAGAAGGCCAAAAGTAATTAGGAATTAGCTGGAGTGACTCACATTAAGTTCAAGTTTGACCAAATTGGGAAGATGTGGTCTGGCAAGGAGCTACTTTCTAATCTGAATTAGCTTGTTCCGTTTTGAGCTTCCCTGTTACCTTTGTGGACTAAACATGGCTCCAGGAAAGCTTTCTGCTCTGCGTGTATAACAATAAGAAAATCAAGGTCTGTTTGGCAGTGGTCAAAGCAGAAGTGTCTAGAAGTCTTGGCTTTCCATGTTTGTTTCTTTTAACTTTAACTACTGTATCTGACAGTTGAGACATGGATAGACATAAGCCATAAATTTTCCTCTTAGGAATAAACCACATCTAGAGCAGTGTTCTGTTCTCCTTAAGCAAGAGATGGTGAAACCGGTGCTGTCTGTGGGTGCAACATTGCAGGCAAGCAGAGCCGGGCTCTGAATAGGGTGTGCTCCAAAAGTTGGTTTTTGTGGAGTAAGTGGGCCTTGGATCACGTTTTCTGATAGGAATAAATGTAACTGTCAAAATGCCAGCTCCTCAGCTTGCTCACAGCGATGGGACAGGGTGGCATGTAGCGGTTGGCAGTGTGCACAAGACTTCTGTGGGAATGGTTTGCCTCTCACTTGGCTTGCTGTCTTTCTCCTTGACTGCAGTAGGACTGGGGTGCTGCTTGGCAGTCCCGTGGATTAACTGATGACTGGGAATGGGCAGGGATGTGGGTATTGAACTACGAATGGGGCACAGGAACATAAACGATTCGGAAGAAAGTCCACTGCTCCAATCAGAGTGAGCTTGACGCCTGCGACTCGTCTTTTTAAAAATGGTTCTTGTCAACTTTAAGGACAACATCAGAGATGCAGACTTTACCTAAGATTGCTTCATTGATCAAAGAAATAGTGCAATGTTGATTCAGCTCAGAGCATTGGGAATTATCAGGTGAATGTGAGCTTCTGGGAGCCCTAGAACAAGTGTGGTTATCTAAAAGGAAAGTCAACACTGAAAAGACACTGGGAAGGAGGTGTGGATCAGAGATGGAGTGCTTGCCTGATGCGCTGGAGCCCTGGGCTCAGTTTACACTGGTGTGGGCTAGAGAACAGATATCAAGGAGCTGGCGAGATGGCTCAGGGGTAAGAGTACTGGCTGCTCTTGCAGAGGACCCGGGTTCAGTTCCCAGCACCCACATGACAGCTAAGAACCATTCTTAACTCTAGTTCTGGGGGATCTGACACCTTCTTCTGTCCTCTGCAGGCACTGCACATATGTGGTACACTTACATACATCAGGCAAAACTCTCACATATCAAATAAAAATAAATAAGTCAAAAAAATTTTAACTAAAAACCAAACATCATCTTGACATAGCAATCACATCTACGATTTCATTCTCTTATTTGAGGCAAGCAAACAAAATTCAACTTTTTATTGATGTGATACGAATTAATTTTTTAATTTCTGGCTTTTAATTTAATTCAGTTTATAGTTCAAGAAGTACAGTTTAATTTTTCTTTGATAAACATACACATCTTTTGTAGGTTTTGTATATGTGAAAACCAAGCATCTACAATGAAATAAATAAATTGTTTTTTTCCTTGGGAGAGAGGGCATAGCTTTTCATTACTCCTCAGAGCCTCTGTGTCCCTAGAAAGCTCAAGATTTTGTTCAGTGAGGTGACTCAGTGGGTAAAGGCACTTGTTATCAAGACTGACAACCTGAGTTCAATCCCCAGGACCCACATGGTGGAAGGAGAGAACTGATTTCCACAAGTTGTCCTCTGATCTCCACATTTACATATGTACCATGGTGCACGTGTGCACACACAAACACACACACACGAATGAATGTAATAAAAATTATGTTTAAAAGCTCAAAATTCTCTGCTCTACATAGAAAAGGACAGAGGGATTATGGGCTCATTTATAGCTATGGCATGACAGGTGGTTTCAGAAGGGATGGCGACTTTTAAGCAGCATCCCAAATGGTGACTTTGTAAATCTCTTACCTGAAAGTACCAGTTCCTATTTTAGGATGATAACAGAAAAGTCTAAATGTACTTGTGAGGTGCTAAATTTGTGCCTTAGCAGTTCATTAAGGAGAGATATAATTTTAAGTATATGATACCTACACGTATTATTTAAAGGTATACAGACATATAATCAGAGCTGATGATAAACCCTGATTATTAAATTACTTCTTATTATCACTCTTGGTCCAGGTTATCCTAAGTGAAAAGGTACAGGATATATGTTCTTTGAGATGGGAAGCTCGCAAAGCTTACATCTTTGAACTACCCTTCAGACCCAACCTCTTGTTCTCATTCTTATCTCATAATCTTTTCTATATCCACGTAAAATAAGAACACACTGTTGGTCTAGTTGTCTGTTGTTTATGTCTTCTTTTCTGAGTCAGCGTCTTACTATGCAGCTCAGGCCACCTTACCAACTTTCTAGCTATCAAAATCTTCTCCAGTTCTCTTGCATAACAATGCTTTTGCTCTGCAGGTAAATGGTATCTTAGTGACCTTTCTGTTGCTGGGATTAAATACCCTGACAGAAGCAATCACAGGGAGATTGGACGGGTCCATCATGGTGGGAAAGACAACTCAACAGGAGTAGGCAGCCCACTAGTCACATTGCATTCATAATCAGGAAGCAGAGAGTAGACAGGAACCAGGTAACTATGAAACCCTCAAGGCCCACCTCTAGTGACCCATTTCCTTCAGGGAGGCTCCACTCACTACAGTCTTCACCACCTTTCCAAACAGTGCCCCAGCTGGAGACCAAGCACTCACATTGTGAGCCTCACATGCAACTCACAAGAGTTCAAGAACATAAACCCGGGTAAGGGTAAGCATTCCATTGAGCATGCTCTGTCGATGTTAAGGAATGTGCTTGGTGCTAAGGAGAGGATGCAAATCTCTACCCTTAAACAGTTGAAATCCAGGTAGATTAAGAAGCCTGGTGAGTGCCCCGTCCCCCCAGATCTTCTCTCACCTGGCTAGGAAGTAAAAGGTCCTTTGTAAATGACTATTATACATTTCCTGTTGTATTGTGTCTTTGGGATTGTGTAGGTGCTAGGAACATGTCATTCTCCAGGCTCATCTGACAGGGGGACAAGCAGATGGGTAGAGATGGTGACCATTTTATAAATAAATTCACTTCAAACATCAATCAACATTCTCTTTGTTTCTGGAGTTAACTCCTTCATTGAATTAACTGTTTGTATTTTGATTCCTGGACTATCTCATGTTTGTATACAATGAACTCTGACCATTTCCCATCCCATCGACCCCGCACTCTCCCACTGGAACGCTTCTTCCCTACAAACACTCTTCCTACTTTTATGTCTTGACAAGCAGTCTCGGTTACACTCAGTGGAACACACACACACACACACACACACACACACACACACAATAGCCCAATATTCTAATTTTTCTTAGACCCCTCCCTCGCAAATCCCTTTTCTTTTCAATCACCATGAAGATGTGCCAATATTTAGGGGAAGACTGCTTTGTACTTTATTTAATGGGTCATTAAAGTGTCTACTGAGCACAGGTTGGTAAGTACTGAGTATTGGGGGCACAACAGAGGACAAGACAAAATCTTCATGAACTTGCCCTTTTCTGCACACGAGCAGGTAGGGGATTTGTTTAACTGTCCATTACCAGATTCCTCCTATATATGGTCTAATTTCTTCGAGTCTTATAAGTTCTACAAAGAGCCATTGGTCTGGTCAATAGAACCACACTTATAAGTTCTTATTTCAGAGCCTCTAGAATGTGGTGGGGACCATTAAAAGGGTACATGGAGCAGCAGCAGCAATGTCCTGTTTATGACCAACATTGCCTTTATTGGCTGTGTGGAATCAATTTTCTACAGAGGAACAACGGTAACGTTAAGCACACTGTATTAAGTCACAATTATATGCCAAATTCTCCCACAAGACAGACTGTCTCCCTCCCATCTGTGTCTACCTCTGGGAAAGTCATAAAGGCAGATGGGATCCATGTTCTAACTAAGGGTTTTTCCAGAGATATTTTCATGATTTAGGAGGAAACAAATGGTAAGTTTTCTTTCTCAAAAGTCTGCGACATAAGCTTCAAAACACTTCACAGTAAATATGCATCAGAGCACATTTTAAAAACAAATCCTATGTGTCGTGTTCTGTAGTGCACATAGTTTATGTATGCACATGCATGTGCAGATGTATATGCCTGTGTGCATGTGTGAAGGGGCCAGAGGAGTGTGTTGGGTGTCCTGCTCCATCACTTCCTGCCTTATTCCCTTGAGACAGGATCTCTTACCAAATTTGAGCTTGTAGGATCTGCCTGCCTCTATCCCCTATGGAATTACACTCTTTTCTGACTTTTTATATGGGTGCTGGTGATTTGAACTCAGGTCCTCATGCTTGCATGGCAAGTGCTGTTACCCGCTGATCCATCTCTCCAGTCCTCCCTGAAACTACCCACAGTGTAATAACCCCAAACATTATTTGAAATCATTGGCTGATAGCATCATGGTAAAGTACACTGATCTTTCACTAATTTCTGTGTCAGTAGGTGTTTCCCTGTCAATCATGAAGCCTTCCACTCTCTCAGATTTCCCAAGTATAAAAAATTCCATTTCCAGATGCCTTGGCCCTAAAATATCACCATTCATTGCCTGACTCCCTAATATTTCTATTCTGTAACCAACTACATAGTGTTAGAACTCAGTCCTCAGTTTGCGTCTCAGAGTTGTCAAGGGCTGTCTAAAGCAGAGGTTCACATCTCTGGCCATACTTCTGAATTGCCTTCAGAGTTAAAAATATTTTGTGCCAATATTCCACCTTTGAATATTCTAATTCAGTAGGCCCAGGAGGCAACAGTGGTCTGCAGTTTTGACTTCACATATGAATCTATTGTCAGACCAAATAGGCTGCTCTTGACCTTCCAAGTCTGGTTCCATATGTTCACTGCTGCCTGCCGAATACAGACTATTAGCCATGTGGATTATATCCATTCATACTCAGAAGATAGCTCCAGAATGACACCTCTTCCTAAAGTAGAAGGCAAATGTTCTATGTATTCAACAGAATTCAGTTGTGGTGACTCACCGTCCTTTCCTGGCCAGAACACTCCCTTTGGCATTAATCAGTGTTCCATTCCTGCTGGTCTCCTGCCATCCCTGGCACTGCTGTAATGCTAACAGCTGGTCAGGATTACTGACGTTGTCACCATTATACATATACGGAATTCAGTGAGTATATGCCTAGTGCTGGGCCCTAGCAAAGTGGGGACACGGGTGGGGGAGGCCATTGTTAGTCTGGGCATGCCTCCAGACACAATGCACAGTTCACTGACGCCAGCGTCAGAAGGCTACCACTTCTGAATCTTCAAGGTCTTCACAGCCCGGTATTCTACAAGTGCTCCTTCTAAGACTCAAGACCCCCTCTTTCATCCCATTCCTGAATATGTGTGGAAAGGGATCTGAAAACCCCCATGGCATCCACGTCAGCTGCTAGGAAGTACATGGGTCAGAAAATGTGTTAGAGAACATTAGAGTCTGGCCTGGGTAAGCCAGGAACTGTCAACCCTCCATTCCTGGTGGGAAAGTCTGACCTGGTGGGAGGTGGTGTCTGAGTTCAGGGAATCCTTTACACAACCAAGGCATCCCACTCAAATCCAAGGGTATAATTCTTTCCAATGCTTCTGCCTCTGTTTTATTTGACTTGAGGAATGTTCCAAGGTTCTGCGTGACCCCTGCTCAAGCCTTTTACTTATGGAGGCTTCCTATCTTCCAACAGATGATCTCCTTGCACCTCTGTCTTCTATTTCTTTTATCCCTATCTCCACTCTTCACCAAGAATATTGAATGGACTCCTGGCAGACGCTCTAGGAATCTGATGTAAATTTCTCCTAGAGGTGATGCTTCTTGGGTCTCTAGTGATCAAGTAGCATGTTTTTCCCCAATATCCTTCCCTACTTCATGAGCAGAACATTGTAACTCAGGCCCGGCAGCCATATTCCCATTATTTGTATAAGTGAAGGGGTTAGACTCCAAATACTGAATAAGATTCTGTTAGAAAAATTTGTTCCTCTTTTTGCATGTAGGACAAAAACTGCGAAGGATAGTGAGCCCTGGTGAGACTTCTCCCACCTACTACCACGTGCTCTGAGCTATTTCTTAATTGCTATGTTGTTACCTAAATTTTTACTCATCTCTACCTTGTTGGCTCTTGCGTGTGCTATTGTGGGGTATGTACTTCGGTCTTCACTGTTTTCTCAGTTCTACTTCACTGTGTGCACAGCTCTTTCAGACTTACTGATGTGTGGCTGGTGATTTTTCCTTCAGAGTTTTATTTTTAACAAATTTATTTTTATTTTATGTGTTTGCCTGCATGTACATAGGTGCACCGTGTGTATGCAATGTCCAGGGAGGCCAGAAGAGGGCACCAAATCCCCTAGACCTGGAGTTACAGACTTGCTAGCAGCCAGTGGGCCGTGGGCATCTAACCCTGGTCCTCTGCAAGAGCAGCCAGTGCTCTTAACCTTTGAGCCAGCTCTGGAGCCCCTCATTCTGACTTTTTTCTCCCTATCACTTTGTGGAATCCTGCTTTGTCTGCCTGTGTACAGCTTCAAGGGTGACTTTTTTCGTGCAGTATTGTGACCCCAAGGCTGCATCATGTGTCTGGTGATATTCTACAGACATCTCATAAAGCTTCTACAAAAATTGTGCTGGGGACTGGAGAGACAGCTCAGCAGTAAAGAGCTTTGGCTGCTTTTGCAGAGGACCCAGGTTCAGGTCCCAGCACCCAAGTGGTGGCTAACAATTGCCCCTAACTCCAGTTCCAGGGGAATTGATACCCTCTTCTGGCCTCCACAGGCATTGCACTTACCTACATGTGAGCAAAACACTCATACACATTAAAATAAAAATTAAAAAAGGAAAAAAAAAGAAGAAAAATCACATTGGTAGATAAAAAGTGAGTTTATCATGAATTCTTGTTTTAAAGTATCTGGTGGCAGGAATTCCCTTTCAGTTTGCAAATGGGGAGTGGGGGAGGGACAGGGGACAAGAAGAGAAGGACAGCTTGGGAAATGTACTTGTGGCAATAGAGGAAGAATATTCTCTGGAGTGCTGCTTGGTTGCTTTTGTTTTGTTTATAGAAGAAGCTAAGCCCAAAGCTCAATTTGCTTTTGATTAGCTGTAATTGCTGAAAAGAGACCCTTTGTCTCTGGCAATGCCAGGGAGGAGTTTGTACAGCAGTAATGCAATCCCTGATATGTGATTTAGGGTCCATAATTGAGGCCTTGCAGTGCTAACTGCAGACAATTCTCTAGAGGCAACTGGGGCGATAATGTGTAAAGGGCAGAACACGATCCTACATTCAAAAGCTGAAACTCAGATGAGTCTGGAATTGCATCTACATTTGCTCTTCTAATGCAGGTGAGTTGTTTAAATAGAAGGCCCAGGTTTCTGAATAGTGCTGAATTTCTGAGCTCTCATGAGGCTCTGGCTATTCTTTGAGTGTGCATATGCGTGTCTATCTTTTGAACTTACCTCTAAGATGTGGTATATGAGAGACTGTCATATGCTTTTGGTGTTCCGAAAAACAGTAATTTTTTTCTTACAACTTAAAGTCTTATGTGGAAACATTAAAAAAATACAGCAATTGGAAAAGAACTTCGTGAAGCTATTACCAGCTTGCCAGCATTGAAGAAGGAATGCAGGGAGATCCCACTGATGAATGGCAAAGCTTTTCCTAGTCACAGAGGAGGCTGCCTGCAGCCATGTGCCCTCTTCTGCACATCTGTGGTCCATGCAGCTGGCAGCCCCCATGAGACTTGGGTACTGAAAGAATCATGAAATATCCACTTTGTTCTCATCAAAGTTCCTGAATCCCACCCCCCACCACTTCACACTTCAATGTATATGGGGAAATTAGCACTACTGCATATTTTAAGAAAATTTAAATTTAATGGAGGGGTGAAAATGACCAACATTCATTATATACTTATGAAATTGTCAAAAAATTAAAAAAATACTTAAAAATAATTTTAAAAACATGATGGGTGAGTAATTCCATGTTGCAGAAATGACTTGAATAAATATTATGGAAACTGAATGTCTCCTTAACAAATGTAAAATGCCTCAATTGAATAAGTTCATGAAATTTATCATTTTGTTGCCAACTTCAGCACATAATCTTAACCACTGTACATAGCTTGAATACTTAAATTACAGGCTGAAATCATGGCATCACAGTGTCATTATTAAGTGAATGAGAGATGTGGAAGATCTCCAGTTATCATTGACATTAAAAATATAACTGCATAATGTGCCTTTTGTGAAAGCATTTAGCTTGCATTTCCCAAGCTTGTCAAGTCTTAGAGACTAGGCCCAGGCAGCATTTCAATAATTTTGGAAACTTCTATCACGGTGTCTGGGGGCCAAAAGATTTTCTTATGTTATATGAATTGTTAATATTTGGAATTTGTCTATATTTTGGAAAAATCTCCACATATAATATCCTACAGCTAAAAACATTTAAAGACCAAACTGGAATAAATATATTCTCATAAAATGAATGTATCTATTTATAGAACAAAATATACAACTAAGTATAAAAGAAAATAAGAATATATGGTCCTTCTTTCCAAGAACTGACTACTGTTAAAGACTAGATCACAGCCTTCAAGCCCTTTACTGTACACGTATACACAGTGCAGTGACAAAATGCCCCAGTTTGTCCGGATCAGAAGCATTTCCCAAGAGACTGGGACGCAGTTCTACACGGGATAGTCCTCAGCAGACTGGAAGATTTGGTTTGCAAAAATGCATTCATGTACACACACATATAGTAATATATTCATTCTTTCCCCTATATTTTAATGTTTCTGTGTGTCGTGTGTGTAAGGCAGATGAATGTGTGTGCGTGCCCACACAAGTACATGCAGAGGCCAGAGCAGGGCATCAGTTGTCTTCCTCTGTTACCCTCCATCTTACTGCCTTGAGACAGGGTCTCTCACTGACATAGCCTTGCTGTTTGGCTGTGCTGGCTGACTAGAGAAGCCCAGGGATTCACCTGTCTCCGACCCCAACGCTGGGGCTACAGGAACACTCAGCCGTGCCTGGCTTTTTAGGGAGCTGCTGGGGATTTGAACTCTGTTAATCATGCTTGCAGGACAAGTGCTCTTACCCACTGAACCATCTCCCCAGTCCCGATAAATTCAATCATTCTAATAGAAAATTTTAAGTAAGGGGTGGACACGTCTTTACATGCCTCATCATTGTCCCCATTTTTTTCAAGAAAGAAATCAAGGCTCAGAGTGGTGTTTTTCAATAATGAATGTGATATTATATATAAGATTTGACAGTGACATAAAAATCTTTGTCAGTCACAGATAGGTATTTTTTCCTAGACTGTCATTTCCTTTTAAATATTTGATTTTTTTCTATATTATGAAAGTTTATACATCATCCTATCATTTCCCCACTTTATGTAATGCTTAGATTTTCATTTCTCTATCCTAAAAGTTTTCTGTCCTATGGCTAAAAATAAAAATATAAGTAATACTGCTTCACTAACATACTAAGGAGTAATAGAATTTTTAGCAGTATTCTCATGGCATCAACTCATGTGGCATGTTTTAATAATGGTGGTTTTCTTCTGTGGGTACAATGGGACACTAATTGCCCTTCCACCTTTGATTTGAAATCCATGTTATTGAGACATACGCACAGAAACGTGTGTCGTCAATGTTTACACCCCATTTTGTTCTACTGGCCTCTCTGTTTCTGGACCTGTACCAGAATTATTGTAGCTTTAGGATGTGGACAGATGGACCGGAGGAATGCTAATTAACTCTAGCTGTCATTCAGGGAATAGGAGAGCAACGATGGTCCCGGCCCCAAAAGGCTTCCTCCAAGTGTCTGCTGAGGCTCAGTGTGCTGGGGGGAGATAGTCTATGTGTTGGTGTTTTCCAGTTCCTATAGAAACAAGTCACTAGACCAAGAACAAGGTTCAACTTTGGGAAGTTGTTAATAGCAGTAACAGACAACTTTTAGCCATTGCCTTGTCTGTTTTATTGCTACACAGCACAACACAGGAGCCAGACTTTTAGTGTTCTTTTACATTGAAGGTTCTGAGCGCATTGTTTTGGAAGGGGGTTCTTTCTCTTGTCTGGATAAACTCTGAAGTTGGAAGAGATGATGGTGGCATCGACAATGAGATTGCGGAATGGTGGTTAACTGCCATTTCAAAGATACCACGGAATCTGGAATTCTGACATGCTTAAAATTTTTTTAAAAAGTGGTACTGCTTCACCAACATAATAAATGTGTTTTTCCTTGTTTGGTGGCCCTGCAAAAAGCTTTAGGGCGGTTTAACGTGTTCTCAGTAAATGCAGTTTAAACTGCCTCATATTTTTATTTAGGCACAGAGGAAAAAAGACCATGTCTTTGTGGCAGCAGGCTGATTTCTCACCAAAACATGCTTGGCCCATTTGCAGTTTGCTTTGCTGGAAATTAGCATGAAAAGTAGTTTGAAGAGTTTGTCAAGCTTTGACAAAAACAGTATCATTTTGGAGTCAAGTCCTTGAGACTCCAGAGTTTTATCTGTCTTCTCAGATGCCATGTCACAGTGAGCAAGCAAAGGCACACAAAAATAACCAACTGCCAGACAAAGAGCTACAATTCGGGCCTTGATGGGCCTTATAATCAACTCCATGAGTGCTAAGAACTTGATTTAGCTCATGAAGATTGCATTAAGCAAGTTTTAAATGTCAAATATAAATCAAAGATACAAAGCATACATCAGACGGGTCATGCAAGTGCACAGTAATCCAGAGGCAGGAACTTCCTTGATCAATAAAATGGTGGAACAGGCCATTTGTCCTCAAGGCTTGTGGCAAAGTGGACTAGGAGAGACGCCAGCAGCCTCCGTCTCTTACTTCTCAAATTCCTTTCCATGCTCACCTTTGTAAGTCTGGGAATTTCTTCTGTGAATACATTCATAATTCATTTCATAAATACCGAGCATCTGTGGTGTACCAGACAAGAGGTGCTGAGACAGCACAGCATGGAGCAGGCAACAGCTGGGCCTCCAGAGGCTTACCTTCCAGACAAGACAGATGGCCAGTGAAGAAGACTCAGCATGGACACAAAACGACAGATAGTGAAAAGTGCCTTGGAGAAAAACAGCATCAAGAAAGGACTCTGCACATGCCTGGCAGCTGGAGGCAATGGATCTGCTGCCTCTTCTGTTAGTCACGCTTTTAGTTGACGTGAAACACAGTTTAGAAGGATGAAGGTTTATTTTTGGAGGTTTCAGGGCGTGAATGGCGGGCTCCACTGCTTTGGGCCTGAAGTCAGGCAGAACGACAATGACAGCAGGAGTGGCCAGTCACCTCATCGTGGCTGGGAAGCGGGGGCTCTGTACGCGTGCACTTGCAGGCTTCCTCCCCATTGCATTGGGTGCCATGCAGCTCTTTATCTCTTAGTTAATTGTGTCTAGAGACCCTCTCCGCGGACACCTACAGAAGTGTGTTTTAGCAGTCTCTCTTTTCAAGTTGAAGATCAGGATGAACCGGAGCCATTGTTTATGTGGAAGAGACTGAGAAGCGCTTACCAATCACGGTGCAAAGATCTGGAAAGAAACAAGGAAGTGGGCCCTCCGTATTGATCTGAGTATTCTAGAGAAGAGCATTCAAAGTAGAAAAGCTGTGGGTCTCTGTGTTAATCACCATTTGCCGCATGACTGTTTCTCTGGTGAGAGTTGAGAGATGCACTAATCTAAGGGTGTAACAATAAGTCATTAGGAGTTGGTTGGTACTATGTCCATATGGCAGAACAGTAGTTGTATGCTCTTCCCTAGGGCTCCCCTAGAACAGTCTAGCCACAGGTTTTTAGGCCTGATATCAGTGTCAGTTATAGGGCTCCATATTGTGAAGTGGACCTTACATCCAATCAGAAAGTGTTTGCTAAGGGAGAGGCATTTTTTAAATTGGCTACAATACTGACTTCTTGGTTGCTATGTAAGCTGATACCTGATTATTACAATGCACACTATTAAATGAATACTTCCTTAGAGCCAGAAAATTAATGCACAATAAATCACTTTTCAGGTAGAACACAATAGAAACCAAGTGACTTCTCCAAAGATATATAGCTGGTATGTGGTGGGACCCCTGAGGGTCCTGACCTGAGACGTTCACCAAAGTAACTTCTGGCTCTCATCTCACAAGAATGTTTGCTAATTGTTAGGATTTGGGGACTTTGACATATGGGAAGTACAGTATGGCAGTAAATGAGACCATATAGGCAGGGAAGTAAGTAATATAGCACTGGGATTTTGACATGGCATATTTCCCCCATTAAAACTGTATTATGTATTTATAGGCAAATAATTTTGAATTCACAAGACAGCTGAAGTTTTCATATTTGGTTTTTCATTCAAAATATTTGTTTAGAACTTGTTAATTTAATATTTAACATCAGTTAGTGCAAACAAGAAAAGGGTCATCGACAGGGAAGAACATTCTTGCACAGTGTAAGCACAGTGTTGATGCACTGGCTCTTCTTCAGTGGAGACTTAAGTTATCAGTTCTGATGTGGAGCACAGAGGAAAAAAAATATTTGTATTGTCTTATACCCAGATAAAATTAGCTTCATGGCAGAAACTGCTTCTTATGCTTAGAAAACTGTAAGCCCACATTCATTGATATGATGAAGTATCATATGGCAATCGGCCATGGATGTAGATATTTTCATTGGTGATACTGTAAATTTGACATTATAATAGTACCTTAATTAATTTTTTACAGGGTCTCCCTAGTCCCAGCCCACCTGGAAATCACGATGTGGATCAAGGTGGCTTGGATCTCGCAGAGATCCACTTGCCTCTGCCTCCCTAGGGCTTGGATAAAAATGTAAGAAAATAAAATCACCATGAAGAAAATGACAAAATGATTGATAGTTACTGGACTCTGAGCTGCTATGAATTTGGTGCGTAGTCAGTTGGATATGTACATATGACAGCCCCCTATTTTCTCCAGGGTATCATCTACATGAGACAAGTGAGACAAACAGAAGGAACAGACATTTCTTAACCATCGAATATACGCTAAAATGCTCTGATATTTACCTAGTACACATAGCAAGCTGGATCAGTTCTTGTGACTGAAGAAGATACTATCTTCAACCATTTTTATTTATAAAGGGGGCTTTGTATTTAAGCAAATTGTCATGTGCCCACTGCAGCAAGTAATGAAGAGAGCAGCTCCTATCTCTGCTGGGCTAATTTGTGCAGAGCCCTTGGGCTTTGGCAGCGTGCCCCGAAGGCTTGCCACTATCACGGTTCACAGGAGTGCCATTCAGGGGTACTGGGGCTCACTCAAGTTGGCAGTTTTCAATTTGGCTGTCCTTTTCTTCTTGGTTGGTAAGACTTCTTTACATGTTCTGGATAATGTCTATCACACACACACACACACACACACACACACGTTTATGTATGTATTGTGTACCACAAGCATTTGCCAGTGACACCATGCAGCTCAGGAATCTCCTCGGAGGGAATTTCTTAACTATTGATTAAAGTTTGTTAAATAATACAAGATATCAGTTCTGCTATGTTGAACTTTTCAAATAATTGGGTATAAAATGGGTAGAAGGTAGCTCAGAGTCTCCTCTCATTCCTTTGGTATTCACTCTTCAATTCCTGTTCTTTTCTTGTTTCTCTTGATCAATCTTTCATCGTTCTGAATTTTTAAGAGAATTATTGGATTTGTCCTTTTTATGATCTGATCTCACTGCCTTTTTCTTCTAGCCTTACAGTTCAGTGGTTCTAAGACCAACCACAATCTAATTTGGGACATTCTGAGACCCACCAACGAACCCTCACCCACTGGCAGCCGGTCTCCAACCCTGCTGTTCTACTTCATCCCAACACCAGCTCCTGGCACCTGCTCATCCACTGTCTGTGTGTGGTTTGCCTGCTCTGGACATGTCATAGAGACAGAGTCTTAAATGCCATCCCTTGTGAGCAGCTTCATGTAGCGTATGCTTTCAAGATGCATCTATGTTTTAGCATGTGCCAGGTGTTCATGTAAATTACAGATAAAGATGCCATGCATGCTTTTGCTCCATTTGTATGTCCTTTGTCAGCTGGATGCTTAGGCTGCCTCTAAGTTTTTGCTTTGGTGAATGATGTTGGTGTGAAGAGTCACAGGAGCACTGTGTGGGGCTCCTGTCTATGCATCTTCACCAACAGTTGCTACTGTCTCAGGTGCTGATTTTAGCTTCCTCCAGGAGTGTGAAGTGGTGTCTTGGTTTTGATTCGTACTTCTTTAGAAACTACTTTGGTCAAGTATCTTTTCATGCATATACTGGTCATTTGTACATCATCTTTGCAGGAACATTTCTTTATATAGTTTAAAAAATATTTGAAAACACTGAGTCTCTCACTGCTCCAGGGCTCAGGCCTTCCCTGATGGCTAATAGAGGCTGGCCTATTCTGTTTCCATCCACTCTCCTAGGGCCTTGGTCCTGTCCTGCTGAAGCTGCCAGAGAGCACCTGACTAGGTGGGGCTCCTTACCCTCCTGGAACTTCATTAAACTAAAATGGCTTCTATACAGCAAAGGAAACAACCAATCGAGTGAAAAGGAAGCCTACGGAGTGGGACAAAATGTTCACCAGCTACTCATCTGACAGAGGGTTAATATCCAAAATTATCATTTGGCCAATGAAAACATTGTCTATGGCTCTCAACAGAGGTCTCAAAAGAAGAAATAACGGTGGCTAAGAAACACCCTAAACACTATTCAATATCCTTAGTAATTAGGGAAATGTAAATTAAAACCATTACAAGATTTCATCTAACCCCAATCTGAATGGCTAAGATCAAGATAGCAAATGACACCAAGTGCTGGTGAGGATGTGGGAAGAGCAGAACCCTCATCCATGGCTGGGGGACTGCAAACTGGTACAACTATGGAAATCAGTGTGGAGAACTCTTAAAAAACTAAAAATAAATCTACCACATGACCTGGTCATACTACTCCTTAGCATCTACCCAATGGACTCAATTCTACTACAGAGATACATACACAACCATCTTTGTTGCTGCTCTTTTCACAATAGCTAAGAAATGGAAACATCCTAAATGTTGCTCAACTAATGAACAGATAATGAAAATGTGGTACATTTACATAATGGAGTTCTACTCAGCAGTAAAGAAGAAATCATCAAATTTGCAGGTAAATGAATGGGAACAGGAACTGTCACACTAAGTGCAATAACACAGACAGAAAAACAAAAGACATATTCTCTCTCATCTGTGGATTTAGCTCCAAATCCCTAAATGTGAGTATATGTGCTGATGTAAGAACAGAAGCCGAGCGAATGGAAATGAACCATGAAAATAAAGGGGGAGGAGCTTGAGGGGTAGGCTGGGGGGGAGGAGACAGGTGTTACTAGGGGAAAGGCAGGAGGGAGTAGCAGAGTTGAAGGGGGTGAGAGGAGGGGTGAATAATGCTCAGACGGGAAAACGTGGAGGGAAATGGATCAGGTCAAGGTCCTAGTGAAAAATACACAGAACTACATGCGGACACGTCTACAGCTGAAGGCTGTGCAACAGTTCTGGGCAGTAGAAACCTCCCTCCGAGTTGGTGGTTGGGATAGTCCAAGAGACTCCCAGAATAGCACAGGCTATTGCCACAGTCCTTGACTGCTACCTAGAACTTGGAAGGTAAGGCCTTATGGCTGAAGACAGGCCACACTTTGGACACAGAACTTTGAGCAACTGAACTGGCCCTGACCAGGGAACCTCTTCCCTGAAGATGGGAGAAAAATCAATCAATGGTCCAGTTGTGAAGCCTAATAAACAACAACTGGCCCAGCAAACGATCACTATTGGTACAGCACCTTTTCCCTGGGGGTAATCTAAAGCTGTCTAATTGGAATAAAGACCCAGTTCATGGGAAGGAACTCATGTGTAGTACACATTGTCGGAGAGATCATAAATCCTAGAGAAAAACCTACATTTGCCACTTTTCTAGACAAACATAATTAGCTCCTTCATTTTAAATGTGCATCCTTCCATTTACAGACAAGTGTACCTTTCACCCCACACCACAGAAACGGAGACTATTATAACATTCCAGAACTGGTCAAACGCAGAGAATACGTGTGAGATGCTTAACCTAAGTGACACATCTTCAATGCAGCCCTCACATTCTCTCTCTCTCTCTGGTCTTTTTCAGACAGGGTCTCACTATGTAGACCAGGCTGCCCTTGAACCCATAGAGATCCATGTGCCTCTGCCTCCTGAGAGCTGGGACTAAAGGTGTGTGCCATCACATGACCCTCTTAAGAGAATGCATCTCTTAACTCTCACCAGAGAAGTTTCCTTATGGAGCAAATGTTGATTAACACAGAAACCAGCAATTAGTCAATGTGCAGAGAAAGAACAAGATGTCACAGAGTACTTACCCCTGACTAGGACAGCTTTTACAAATTTCTGCCTCCAGGGACCATTGAAGAAGGAAGGTGGGGTGAGGGTGGAAAGATTGTAAGGGCTAAAGGTAGCAGATGACAAGGACATTTTTCCTAACAACTGGGCCGTTAGTCATATGAAATCACAGCAATGATCCATGTCAGCGCAGGCCAGACAAGATCCAAGCACAGAAGCAGGGAGGTGGGTGAAGAGGCACCGATGGCAGCTGAGGAGCCACTGACAACTCAGAGCTGCTGGGAGAGGGAGAGTCAGTTTTTGTTAAGGATGTGACAACCGGGCTCCCGTGGGCACACCCACTCGAAAGGTTTGCAAACGGAAATTTCACTCGGCAAGTGTTCCAGACAGCTGGTCACTACTCATATGAACTCACAGCAGTGATGAAAGCACACACAAGTCCCATGTAAGCTCAAGCCAGATAAAAATTCCGGTACAGACATGGGGAAGTGGGTAAGAAATCCCAACCCACGCTAAGGAACTTGTGGCAACTGACGGGTGCTACGAGCAGGGAAGACAGTGTCTTACAGGCTGGGACTCTTGTTGGGCCCAGTGAACGGATCCATACTGAAGGACACTGGGAGACACAAATCATAGTCCACAGACCATATCATATATGAGCTCATTAAATTGTTTTGGGGGGCACTGGGAATGGTGGGGGGAGGGGAGCAGATCGAAATGGCATCAAACTATATTGTATGAAATTGTAAAAATTCACAAAATGCAAATACAGGGCTAGAGAAATGGCTCAATGTTTAAGAGCACTGGCTGTTCTTGCACAGGACCTGGGCTCAAATGCCCATGTGGCAGTTACCAACCATCTGCAACTGCAGTTCCGATGCCCTTTCCCAATGCCCACTTCCATGGGCATTGCATGACACGGTGCAGGCAATACACTCACACATATAAAATAAAATATTGACAATGCATATGTATATTAGGCTATGAGTTCTTCATGACGCTCAAATAAAAATCCTTCGAGTTATGACTTACGAATACTTTCTCTCATTCTACAGATTACCGTTTCACTTACTTGATGGTGTCTTTTCATATATACTTTAAATTTCAGTGAATTCTAATTTACCTTTTCACTTTTTCCCAACTCCAGGTCCCTAAGATTTTTTTCCCCATGTTTTCTGATATTAGTATATTTTATATATTTAGCTTTGGAATGTAAATATACAATTGCTGATCACTTAAGGTATGAGGTAGGAATCTAAATAAATTAGCTTATCTTATTTTATTATTTATGTCCTTATGCTTCCTTTGGATTTGAGAGGAAAAGCTTAGTTTCCCAATTTCCAAACTTCCTACTTTTTCATTATATTTATTTAAAACTAAGTATCTCTTTCTAAGCATTACTTTAACTTTTCCTATATAATACTTTCATTATCATTCAGTAAAAGGTAGGCTATAAATTTAATTGTAATTCCCCTTTGGTTTCTAGATTATTCAGAAATGTGTGGCTTACTTTCCAAAGTTTTTGAACTTTCTGGACTAGCTTTGACTCCCAGAGTGCAACGCATGGAGTGATTTGCATGTACCTGTAGTCATTTGTTGTAGTGTCTGTATCTGGCAATGTGGTTGAGCTAAGGCCCCAGTCGCACCTGTCCTTGCATAAACACACCTGCAGATGATTCCAGGCATGGCTACCAGATGTCTCAGCTGAATGCCCGGACGGAGCAGCAGGCAAGCCATCCCTGCACTATGCTGGGTTTCATGCATCTCAGGCTTGCCTTGAACTTACTACGCAGCTAAGATTAACTCTCTCAACTTTTCTCTTCTTCTCTCCAACTCCTGGTGCTGAGACTAGGTGTGTGCCACCAGGCCCAACTGCATGCTCTTCTGGAGAGTGAATCCAGGCTTCATGCCCAATTGTATGCTGTTCTGGAGAGTGAATCTGGGCTTCATGCATGCTAGAGAAGTGCTTCACCTACTGAGCTACATCTGCTGCCCTTGTTTAAACTTTTGAGTGGCAATTTGTGAAAATAATGCAAGGTATGCTGTGGAGTCTATAGAGCAACAGTAAGAGGACTGTGCTGCAGGACAGAGGGTTACAGGGTGACCTGAGATCTTTCATAATACTTATGGAACTAAGGACTTGAGTTAGAGAGATTAATTCTAGCCTAACATACTTCATAGACACTTGGAATTGGCCATTTTACAACTGGAATTCTAGTAGTATCTTATTCTTGGAACAGAATGTCACTAAGGTTATATATAAGACATATATATAACCACTGTTTTCCTATGGTAAAGTTGGCTTAACTTTTATATTGTATTTATACAAAAATAAACTCAAAGTGGATATTCTCATGGAAACAGAGTGTTGAAGGGAAAGCTCAGTTCTATAATGCATAAGGGATTACCAAGCAACTATGTGATTCACAAGTGAAGGAAAGCAAGGACATCCAGAGTAAACAGGAAGGATTCTCTACCCACTGATTCGGACACATGCCACCTAGTACTTTGTTTCCAGCTGAGTTAGCAGAGCTCTCCAGTCAAGGTCCTCTCTGAATCCATGAGGAACACTTTGTTTATGGGGCTGATGTTTAAAAGCACTTGTTGATCTTGAGCAACTAATGTAGAAATGCAAGGATAGAGTTAAGGAAAAGGTCTTTATTTATGGTATCAACTGGGATCATAATAAATAATGCAATATACTAGTGTAACAACAGATGTTCTCATGCATTTAGCACACATAAATTAACAAGAAAGCTAGCTTGCAGGGACAAATGTGGGAAAGTGTATTTGGCAATACAGTGAAAGTTACAGTGTTAAGACTATCAAACAGCTTCTCTTTTCTATCATTTTAAACAATACATCCCTATGCACCGTGAACAAATGGGATGTTCCCATATACTTACTACTTTTTTGTAAACATGCCAGAGTTAAGTCAATTGCCAAAAGATCATCTGGGATGATAATTTGTTATTTATCAGTATTTCTTATGGAAAAACATTTTAGAAGTGAAAAAAACAAAAACAACAAACTTTCCTGTATTTGTGAGGAAGCTTCTAATAAAAACTCAGTAAAATTGGCCTGAATGAAATAAAACTCTAGTTCACAGAGACTGATTTTCATTATAAAAGTCCTATATTATTTTTATAATTTCATAAACTAACAACCAATTATCTGAACTGCAGAAATGATGAACTTTGATTAAAACTTAATTGTGGTAGTATGCTCCATAGAAAGGATTAAAATAGGATAACCTGTAACAGAAAGCTTTAGGACAAATAATTTAAACATATTTTAAACACTAAAAATGTGTTTTCATTGTTATTTACAATTAGTCAATGATACCAGTGTTTAGCTTCATTCAGTCAGTCATAAATCTCCTTTCAACACCCGCTACTTCAATCTTTCTTATAAATAGTTAGGCAACTCAATTGAGTGAAGGAGATCGATCTGTGGTCCACAGCAACTCAATGTACGGCCACTTGGTTTGGAGACAGCGTTTAATAGGAGTGTCGTCGGTCTGTAGCATGGGGTCTTCAAAACCCATAACCACTGCAGTCCCTTCCACGTACATTACCTGTTGAGGGAAAAAAGCCACCAAGGTCAATTAACATCCTTGGCAAATTCTCTTGTAGGACACAGACAGCTTTACAGCAGATAAATTTCCCATACTTCTTTATGTGGGGCTTTAAATCTAATTTTGTTCTGGTAAGAATTATGAGCAAGAATTCTGCAACACGAAGACAAATTTCTAAATGAGATAATGATACAAAGTTAATTGTTAGCCAGCTGGTAAATGTTAGAATTCAAGACTATGATTAAAAAAAAAAAAAAAAGACATGTGACCCATAAACCACAAACTTTTGGGTAAAGGAAAAATTATTCTTCAAATGACAGTCAATAACGCGGACCTCCTTCCAAAGGCCTCCTACAGCCTGTGGATGCCGCTGACAAGGCTGACACACTGGGTGCTCAGATGCTCCTGCTACCTGAAGAGTCATGTGCTCTGAGGTCTGCACTTTCCTTTCAGTTTAAAGAATGCATGCTTATCACTGAAGTTTGCTTTTACTGTATGGCATGTTTTGAAATACAGTTATTGAGTATACTTTACACTGCATGAAAAATAGAGGAAAACAAATCCCAAAGGATTTTGGGACAGACACAAAAGTCATGAAAGGATGATAGAGTGAACAACCTGTGGGAAGGATGACATATAAATTGGTGGAAAGACGCCAGAAAACATTTGTGTTTTTATTTTTATGAAAATACTTAAAAATCATTTGACATAATAAACCAACAAAACCCTAACTCAGTATCAAGGACTCGATGTGTATTAAAGCCCTTACTCCCTTTGTTCTTTTTGGTACCAAAAAACTCACAACTCTTTATTAGTTAATGGAACAGACACAGACTTCCTTGTTCAAGAGTACGTATGAGTATCTTTTCCCATTCAATGGCTGATACGCATGACTATAATTTTGTTCTTCCAATACAAAAGCCTTAAGCTCTATGACCAACCAGCCAAAAGAACCAAGTTTATCAGCCATAAATGAGAATTTTCTTAAAAACACATCAGATGTAGAAATAGAATGTATCACTAGGTCACATAATTTGGTTTCATAAGTCTCACTTTTTAGGGAAGTCCAAAGACATTAAGGTGAATACATGTTTCACTGTAAACTTAAAATTCATGCTTTTTAATTCCCCCAAAGGTCAAAGCGCCTCTTCTGAAAAGTTGTCTGTAAGACTGTAACTTAGGACAGGACCTAATTTTAAAAACAGCCTCAGATATTCTCAGCATCAGAGCAGAAATACCCAAGTAGAGCACTGTGACCTACCTCTGGTGGCCTCCACTAGCTCTTGTTGCCTTGCCTGGTGGCTGAAACTTAACCTAGCATTCTCCTTCTGTTCTCTCAGCATTTTGAATAGTACATGACTGAGTTCTTGATCCTGTTTCTAGCCTCTATGTAACCTTAGGACATTAGACTTCTGAAGCTAATTGACATGCATGCTTTGCTTTAGGGTTACATACTATGTCATGTTAATATTACACATGTCTTGTTTTCTGCTCTTTGTGTTAGTATGTCAGACGCTTTGTCACAAGCATGATTTGAAAACTTACTATATACAGGTAGCGTGGCCAAGCAGACCAAGGACAGGATTGGGAATCAGGAACTCAGTTCCAATCCCTGCTCTGTCAATGACTTGCGGTGTGACTCTGGGTGAGTCACTTAATCTCCCTGTCTCAGAGGCCTCATCTGTAAAATATGGATAATATTTGACTACCTTGTAGGGACTGTGGAGGACAATCAGTATTTAGTGATGACAAAGCTACGCACAACTTCAACGTCTAGATGAAGCACTCATGAACACACATTAGCATCCAAATTTTCTTACTGAGAAATTACATTCTGTTATAAATCAATAAACTAAAAAGAATTCTGGATATATGGAACTGGTATTTCATTATGAAAATAAATTTCAGCCTTTTCAGTTTGGTTTCACTAAAGCAGTATACATATAATTTACATTAGTATTTATTTTCTGTAGCCATTCTCCAATTTAGGTACTTTTGTTTTTTGAGACAGGGTCTCCTTGTAGCCCCAGCTGGACTGGAATTCACTATGTAGACCAGGCTGGCCTCCATCTCACAGAGATGTCTCTGTTCCACAAGTACCAAGATTAAAGGTAATGTGCCACCATGCCTGGCTACATACTTATAAAACGAGCAGGAAGTCAAACTAAAAAGAAAGCGAGGGCATTCCTCATTCTAATGATAGCTATGCAGAGTGTGGCTATTACTTGAATACATGCAAACACAATAGACTTACCATAAGTACACAAAACTGACATTTCATCTAAAAGAGTAAAGTACTAGGATAAAACTTTTGCTTTGAGCTGGATTGGTACACTTAGAAGCAAGGCAGCCATGTGTCTCTGTCTATGACTTACAAAGCAGAGACAGAAAACACTCTACTAAAAACAATGGATCTAGATTAGACTTGCCATGTTCCAATCCCAGCTCTGCCCTTTCCTGGCTGTGTGGCCTTGAACACACCGTTTACCTGTGCTCAGACTCCTCCTCTGCAAAGTGGACATACACAGACAGTACTTACTTCAGAAGACAGTGTGAAACTGAAGACAAAAAAAAATTCTAGATAAATGCCCAAAAGCCATATTTTAATTTAAAAATCTTTAATTTTTTTAATTAAAAAAAATCTTTCTTAATTAAAAAAATCTCACTGTTGTCTCTTTCTGCATTTAAATGGATCAGTAACAAGATTCTCTGAATTCAACATTAAGAATTGACTTAGAAACACATCCACAGCCAGTAGTAGCATTATGCATGCAGTAGATGGTGGTTATTTTGTCACAGTGAAATTACTGCTCCACAGTCCAAAGTAGAGCTCTAATGCAGACTGTATGTTAGTCAAGTTGAACATAGCCAAGCCCAATACACAGTGCGGCAGTAAGGAGACTCCTGGAACACTCTCCTTAAGTAGCAACTGCAGGGAGTCAGACATGGTCATGCACTCATGGAGGTCAACAACCCAGCAGAAGACAAGGTACTATGTGAGTTCTCATACCTTTTCATTATAATTTGATTGCTTCAATCCATTGTAGTGGTAGACAGTAAAAGATTCTGGACCACTGGAGCCCTATTATAAATAAAGTACTATTAAAAATTTAAATTATATTTTTATATCAGGCAATTTCTAATTAGCAATGAATGTAAAATGCAGATTTCTTAAATCCTCATTCTGTCATCGGGGAAACATTTGATAAGTACGGAGTGAAGTGCCGGGAACTGGAAAGCAAGCAGCTGCTTCTGGGAAGCAGGGACATGCTGGGCCTGCACTTGCTCACGTTTTTATCTAGATGTCTGGGTCACATTCAAAAGGGACAGGCTCCTAAAAAGTATCTCCTAAAATGCAGCTTTGCTTTATCTCTTTGCAAATAATTTGCTCCTCAGTATAGAACAAGGCAATGCCATCTTTATTCAAACTACAAAGACACATATATGGACCAATACCACCAATTTGCTTCATAATACTGAATCAGTATAAAGAGCACTGCGAGAAATTAAAACACTGGTGCCTACTGAGACCTTAAAACCAGTAAAGAATACCCTAAAAAAATCACTATCAGACGACATTCACAGAAGAACAAATAACATTACCCCACTGTCTGAACCTAGCATTCATGGCCATCGGTGGTCTGACCCCACTGAAAGAACTTGGGCGCCCAGCTTATTTCCCTCAGACAATCTTCTACACCTACGCCCCTGCTCTTCCTGGCTGCACGGGGCAGAAATAAGGGAGGACACACATAAACCAAGTTGAGCTGGTGTTCCTCCACTCGGCAGGAAGAGAGCTGCTGGCAACTCTTGCTTCAGCTTCGAGCAAAAGATGGGCTGAGAGAAAGCCACTTTTTGAGAGAAAAGAGAGATGGGAGCGGTCAAGGGCTGCTCTAAGCCGAGGCTCTCGGAGCCACTCTCCTTACTGTTTCTGGGTGTTTGCCGTTCCATGCCTTCCCTTGTGTTTTTTCTCATATGCTAAAATAATTCAGGACTTACTCTGTCAGTCTAACCTCCAACTCCTCAACTCCCACAATTCTCTACTTGAGAAAAGTATGCCGCACTTTGCCCTGTGTGTTCTGACTTCCCATTCCTTTCTAAAATGCCCCTTCCTTCCTCTGGTCTCATTTTCTAAGACCTGGTTCCGATCCTCCTTTCCCTGAGCACACTAGTTGGGCTCCTTATTACTTTGGAAGCTTTGTAGGTAAAAGTTGCCTGAATAATTAACTTGCAAATAAACCGTATGCTACTTTGTATTATCTTCAGGGCTGGTTTCCCTGGAATACTTTAAATTTTTAAGTGCTCTCAACTTTTCCCAACTAAAATCTAAGCTGTCATGAAAGGAACTTAAATGGTCATTTCTTTAATTGTACATGAGGTAGTGTGATTACTTAAATAAGTTATCTGGATCTTGATTTTCAGAATTTATTTCAACATAAAAAATAAACACTTCCCTGAATACAATTTATCATCTCTAGATGGAATAACTAACCTTCTATCATAGAAGAATAGAAACACCACAAAAAGATAATGCCACAGTAGAAAATACTTTGGACGGTGTTAGATCTATGTTGGGCTATTGGGTCAGTCATGTAATAGGTGAATGACATCAAGTACTTTTCTTAAATTCCCTAATCCTCCTTTTCTTCAATACCAAAATGGGGAAAGTAACTGTACTCAGTGTACAAGGTGTACAGTACAGTGTGTGCTTAGCAAATGGCAGCTGCTTCTGCTCTGCTCACTGGGAGCGAATTGCCTAGGCAGGCTTAGAGGCGTCCCATGTCATGTCCCCGTCTCAGCTTCTACCTTGTAACAAGGGAATGCTCTTCCACCGCAGCTGTCTGAAGCATTTGTAAAGATTACTGAAGTTAGATACATATTTCCTGGTTGATCTTCTAACCCCAGTTCTCTAACTTTACTTCATTTATTCCTAGTTAACCAAATAAATGTTTACTGATCTGTTTGGTACAATGCAGGCTAAGGATAGCAGCAGAGTGAACAATAGTGCAGTATGTGTGTAGGGACAGAGGCACTGAGATGTGGACCAAATCAGAAGAGAAATGTGACATAGGGGTCTGAGTTCTGACAGGACATGAACAGGTGGAGGAGGGAATGATCTCCCTGCGGCAGCTACTCTCAGAGTTGGGTCCCTATCAGAACTATCTGGAGGGCTCTGCAAACACATAACCCACTGAACCATCACCACAGGTCCTGATTCTTAGAGAGAAATTTAGGAGCTTGCATTTGTAACAAGATCTTAGAAACCATTTTGAGAACCTACTATTCTAAAGGAAGCCAAGATAGCAGGACCACAAGCTGTGGGGACCGAAAGGAGATGAACTGTCCATACCAATGAAAAAAAATCAGGCTCAGCAGAGCAGGGAAAAAAGCCAACAGTAGGGTGAATTCAAAACAAACAGAGCGAGCAAGCAGAAAGGCTCAGTGGACGGGAAGTAGCATGCTTCTCCTACTTTGCTAAGATATTAATTCCTTGAACTAATGATTCACAACAATTTTAAAGAGCATCATGTCCCCAGGAATGGTGGCACATGACTTTAATCCTAGCACTCGGGAGGCAGAGGCATCTGTGGGTTTAAGGCCTGGTCTACATAGTGAGTTCTAGGCCAGCTAGGGCTACAGGGAAATCCTGTCTCAAAAAGAGCAAAAAAAAAAAAAAAAGAAGCATCATGTTATTAAATAGAATATACATGCTGCCAAAAGAAATTGGTAACTATCTCACTTTGCACAACTACTTTCCAACCCCCTTTAAACAGGATTATTTCATATTTAAAACTAAAAAAAAGTATTTCTATTAAAGTTCTGACAGTAATCATCTTGAAATATAATTACTTATAAAAATGTTGCTTCAAAACCTTTAAATGCTGTAAGCATTTAATGAGATATTTAAAATATTAGAGTCCAAAGAGAAACTTAAAAATACTAATAGTTGAAATAGTAACATATTGGACATTACAGTCCAATGTAACTAACTAACTAACTAAATAAATAGATAGGTAACTATTTGTTTATGAGTCACCAAAATTAGAAAGAGTTCAGTTTACTATACTGTGATACTCTCAGCTGCTTTCTGATTTTTATCACACCCACCTTTCTTTATGCACAATACCAAAAGGATCTGTATGAATTATCTGAATACTGGCATTATTGAATACTCCATGAAAGACAGATTTAAACTAGACAAGAAATTAACAATCAAAATTAAATAACTGTATTCATTTACAATGGTAGAACAGAAACTGGCATTTATATTAGAACAATCTGAACTGCTGTCTGATGAACTGAATATGATCTACTTATCTAGCTGAGTATTCAGTTCTGGATAAAACACTTTGCTTGATGGTGAAGAAGACAAGCACAAGATCTACAGATGGCTTGCAAGTAATTAGACACAATTCAAGAGTGTGAAGACTAATGTGGAACCCTAAAGGCCTCAAAGCCCACTGGAAAACATGTCCCAACCAGAAAGGCACAGCTCCACTAGAAACAAAGCCCCCTTGCCCACCCTTCCTCCCACTCAGCTGAAATTCTGAAATTCGGGCTCACTTGCAGGAGCTCCTCCATGGGTATCTTTTCCTACTTTCAGAGTGTCCTACAAACACACACTAATGTATTAACAAGTTACTCAAAGGAATGACAGGGGTGGGAGGGAGCAGAAAAGCTTTGTCTTTATTCTAGGCCCGGCTCATTTTATCCTCCTTTCAGAAAAGGAGGCTCATTAAGTGCATTAGTATTATAATATCCTCTCCAGCCATCGGACCTCAGAGTACTGTACTAGTGTACGGGTATATGCACACCATCAGAGAACTACAGAACTGTAGCAGTGCAACTGCCTCCCCATCAGAGGAGTACATGACTATATAGCACACACGCGCACACACGCGCACGCACACACACACACACACACACCCTCTGGGCATTCTATCACTGCCGTGACACATGCATCTTCTCTGAGCACCACATTATTCAACCAGCACACACGTCACAAACATAACCTCTGCACTAACAGAGGCATGTTCTCTAAGCACTGCACAGCTACAGGGCACACACACCACACCCCTCCCCTCCCCAAGCACTGTACTACTGCACTGACACATGTATTCTCTGCGCACTGCACTGCTGGAAGGACACGTACATGTCTTTCTGATCTCTCTTAGGACGGCCTTTATGCAATAGTGTTTTCTCAGTCTTACATATATAGCTTAGGACATTTTAGACAAGAAAAAAAATGCCATGATCACAGATGATCATCTCAACCGAACAAATATTTCGTTGGATATGTTACCTGATCAGGAAAAAATTCTTGAAGAAATGGACCCAATAATATGATTCCTAATCCTTCTGGATCTAACTTATTCTTCATGAGATTTATACTATAGGGAGGAAAAGAAGAAAACCAGTGGATACCACATGAGACCAAAACAAAACACACATTTTTTTCTTTCATGATTAAATCACTGGTACTATATAACACATTCAGACGCCAAAATCCTGAGAGCTATTCTTTTTAGAACTTTAATGACAAATACACAGGAATGGCATTTAATTTGCCAAAGCCTGGCTATTTTTAAACCAGAGTAATCTGTTACTATTTAAACTTTAAATTATGATGACTTTAGAATATTGTTCCTTATTAGGTAAAGCAATTTAAAAGCCAAGACTTATAAACTCAGCCTTGTAAGTTCCCAAAGGCAAATCCTTTTTATTTCATAGGTATGTCTCAATTCAACAATCAAATGGAGCACTTAACTCAAAAAAAAAAAAATTTTTGTTTTTAGCCCGAAAAGAAGAAAAAACATTCCAACAGGCAGTGGTACATTAGACAATCAAAAAATCTCTCCAAAATGTTCTTTAAAGAACTTAATGAGATAGAGGCCTAACATCTTGAACTATCTAAGTTGAAGGCTCCAGACATCAGGACAGTTTTCAAGGAGCTTGAGTTCAGGAATGACTGGCATGGCCATGGCTGGCCTAGCGGTAGTCTGAGGTGCACAAGCTTGATAGAACCCTTGGTATAACTGGTGGAGTGCCGTGTGGGGAGATTAAGAAGGCAGAGAAAAGGAGACTGTAGTCTGAAGGGTTTCAGTACCCATCTTATCTCAAACTGTAAATGCCATGACTTATTATGAAACAGGTAGAGCACTGTGCTTTTGAGTACCGGGAGCCTTGACTAATCAACTTCCCCAAGACCCTTAACCTAGTCTAATTTGTGCCAATGCTCAGGCTACATAGGTTTTATGGCTCAAGTTCTTAAGAGACAGACAGTTGGAGCAGGACTGGGATAGAGGCCAGGCACAATCAATGTCTGAAGCCCACCTGTCCAGGAAGCCCTTTGTTAGGAGACCATCCTCAGAGTCGGCATATCTCTCTTCCTTCTCCTGTACCTGTATCTGGTATTTAGACTGGGTCAGTTGGTGGTGGTGGTGGTGGTTGTTATCATTATCATTATTATTACAATTTTGTCTTTTTGAGACAGAGTTTCCATGTAGCCCCAGCTGGTCTGGAACTCTCTATGCAGACCAGGCGGGCCTTGATCTCACTGAGTGCTGGGATTAAAGGCATGTGCTACCATACCTAGCCTATTTTTGTTTTTTAATAAACAGAATCTGAGCCCTGTGTTTAATGGTTAAACTTTATTTCTAAGGTTCTATGAAAACTCCATCTGCACTAAGTGGCCCTGTTTCCTGGAAATCACTAGCCAGGCTCAGTACCATGTGGTCCCAGTTCTAGATGTCTGAGCATGACTATTAGGTGCTCTCCAGCTCCAATGTCTTTTCTAGTGCTCTACACAGAGGACAGGGCCTTTAGTGCCTCTGAGGAAGATCGTGAGCTTATGATACGGAACAAATGAAGGCAAAGTTAGTATTTTCAGAGATATAAAAAATGTACAAAAATTCTCAGAAAATAAGAGAGTCTTTGTTGGGAGAAAAGTATTTCAAATATATAGTGAAAGACTTGAGTGTGGAGATGAAAGTTCGTGGCAGATACACTAAGTCTCTTAGGGTGCTTTTTTTCCTAAATCTTTGCTTTACATGTCATATGTTTTATTGTATAGGATTAATGTTTTTTAGAAAAGGGGCAATATATATGTACTGGAAAATATATATAATATCTAAAACTTGATGGAATCTTTATGAACTAGCAAAGTAACACTTCCAATTTCACTTACTACTCAGGGTCTGAAACCAGGTCCAAGGCTTTCATTACATCTTCTAGAAGGGAGTCAGGAATGAATCCATTATCTGCAAAAATATGAAAGACAGCTCGAAATTAAAATATGTCAAGAAATGATGTTATGTCTGGTCAGATTCTGGGGACAGAGAACCCACTGAGGGGATTGTAGAGCATTAAGGGTCAGCATGTCACGTCACTTCTGGTACAATGCTTACCAGAAACAGCTGTGCTTTCATGCTAGTATTCTTAGGCACACAGGCAAAGAATGACTTTCAAGAGAAATTCCAAATAAAAAAATCTACCACTTGAGAAATCCAATTAACAATAAAGTTAAATTATTTCTTTGTAAGCAGTGTTAACAAACCTGCAGAATGGGTAAGAGCTCTCTTCTGCCGAAAATCCCAACATAGCAGTAATCAGGTGAATCTTTCGATAAATAAAGTGTATCTTTAAATTCTCATGAAGAAATCTAGTGAAAAGAATTCTTACAACAAATTCCATTTGTGATGGTGTCATTTAAATTCTTGAAAGAATGTGGTCATTAGTGCAATTTGGATCACTAATAGCAGAAGAGCAAGAAAAGAGGCTAAAACAGGTCTGGTGATGTGAGTAAGTACAGTGGACTTAAAACAACTCAACAGAAAACAAACTCAAACCAAGCACAAAAGCTCAAAATTGGGAATGCAGAATCCAGGCCAACGCTGACGACGACTTTGCAGTAGGCATTCCATGGTGTGATCAGAAAGGAGCATGTAGACGAGTGCCCAAACTCTCCTGATACAGCCCTGGAGGCTTAGGGAGCTCTCCACAAACTAGCTGCTATTCCCTTTAAGGTACAGTGCCCTGCGCAGTCACATTCCCCAAAACTGCCTCTATTTTAAACTATCATTTTTATTTTATGTCTATGCAAGTGCATGTGTGCCGTGCAGTGCCCAAAGGGAGCTAGAGTTATGGATGGTTGTTGGCCACCGTGTGGGTGCTGGGATTTGAAACCAAGTCTTCTGCAAGAGCAGTCAGTCCTCTGAACTGCTGAGCCATCTCTCCAGCTGCCCTGCCTCTATTTTAAATTAACATCTGGCATAATGTGCTTTTCAGAAATTAAATAATTTTTGTTCAAAAGCCCTGCTCCTGTAACAAACTTTATTCTGTAAAGAATAAGGTGAGCAGTTACTGACTTGGGACACCTCATGTTCAGTCTATCAGGAAGGAAGGGACGTCAAAACTATACCAAGGCCTTTTCTATCTGTAAACATCACAAGCAGTTCTTTATCTATCTGAAGACAGATTGACTTTGAGTAAAAGGCTATGGATGATTTGTGGTAATTAGAAATGCACAAGTTACAAATAATTTGAGATAATAAGAATAAAGAACTTGTTTAAAAGCACTTACAAAATCATTTTAGCTTTGTGAGTTTGCTTTGGAGGAACACGAAAAATGGGAGAAAAAATTTATTTTGTTCAGTTAAGTCATAGCTAAAAGCCTAAAATCTCTACATGTGAAACCGATCTTATTTACCGACAGCAGAGAGGAACACTAATCTGGAAATACCATGTGTTTAGAGGCCATCACATGCATCTACTTGATTCTCAGTGTTTTCAGCACTGACGAAAATGCTGTTGCCACTATCTTTGGCCACTTCCATCAATCTAAGTCCATTCTTTAAAAAAAAAATTATTTATTATTTTTATTTTTTGTGTGTGAGTGTATTGCCTGTATGTATGCAAGAGCACCCATGTAGCACAGTGCCTGAGGAGGTCAGAAGAGGGCATCAGATCCCCTGGAACTGAAGTTACAGATGGCTGTCAGCTACCATGTGGGTGCTGGGAATTGAACCCAGGTCTTCTACAAGAGCAGCCAGTGCTCTTAACCATTGAGCCCAAGTCCATTCTTTGAATCTTACATGTTTAGAAAAATTCTCAGATAGTATACACCTAAGAACAAAGCCCACATCCAAACACTTCTCTCCACAAAACAGTATAGTCGATGAAGTACGAAGCAGGTAAGGTTTGCTGCCAGAGAAACTGCTGTCCTTAGGCTCTGAGCAAACAGCTTTTATTACTGTCATTTCTTGCCTTGGGAATAATCATGAAACTGAGCCAAGTAATTAAGTAGCTAAAATTAAAATTTTGATAGTATTCCAAATGACCAATTAAAAATTCAAAAATACACTTTTGATCTTATAACTTCATGTGACATCAAAATAAGTAACAGGCTTCTCAAATCTTAAAGAATTTGAAACGGAGATTACTCAGACTGCTCAAGTAAAATGGGAGTCATAGCCAATCCAATCTCTATTCCATAATCTAACAACAGCTCACAGGAAACTAATTTGGAATGGGTAACAACTACTTATGACTTTAGCGTTCAAAGAAAAAGACATTGGTAGTGTTGGGAGGGGAGCAGTTGGTTCTTTTGCTAGAACATTTAGAATCTACTCAGTTCTCATGCA
The DNA here is from genome assembly GCA_035773235.1 of Eospalax fontanierii. Taxonomy (NCBI): domain Eukaryota; kingdom Metazoa; phylum Chordata; class Mammalia; order Rodentia; family Spalacidae; genus Eospalax; species Eospalax fontanierii. The sequence continues at coordinate 62,528,816 of CM069540.1, read as the reverse complement.
CACAAAGTTGGTTTTGCAACTCTGCAACAAATGATGATCACTACTTCCTAGGTTCATGGCAAGGTTTAGGTGTGTGTGTGTGTTCACCTGGTGTGTGCAGGCTAGACATCGTCCAGCGATGTCAGAGTTCAACTGCTCTCTGCCTTGTTTTTGAGGCAGGATCTCTCAGTGAACCTGCAGCTTACTTATTCTGATAGGCTGGCTGCCTAGCAAGCTCCAGGATCAGCCTGAATATGCCTCCCCAGCTCTGTGATTACAAGCATGCACCACTATACCTTGGCTTCTTATATGGGTGCTGGGAACTTAACTCATTTTCTCATGTTTATATAGCAAGTGCAAGTGAAGGACTAGAGTTACTCTAATTCATCAAGTTACAAATAATTTGAGGTGATAAGAATGAAGGACTTGTTTAAGAACATTTTAGCTTTGTGAGCGAGCATTTTACTCACCGAGCCATCTCCCCCACAAGCAGGTGGGAAGGTTTCAACACAATCACGGAAGTGAAATGTTTATAAACGGTAATGTTCCATACAAATATCAGTTATTGTCATGTTTAGAAGATGGAAAACGTGGGGCTTGGGCATAAGCAGTGGACAGCACTTGCTGCTCTTTCAGAGGACCCATACTGGGGGCGGGGCTCACAACACAATCACATGTAATTTCAGCTCCAGAGGACCTAACACCCTCTTCTGGCCTCCACAGGACCTGCACACACATGGCATGTACACACACACACACACACACACACACACACACACACACACACACACAGGCAGTCTTCTAGAGGTAATGCTATGAATGGTGGTTAGCCTGCTGGTATATGACCATTAATTTGATTGAACATAAGTTCACTAGGTATCTACTAAAGGAAGTAAAAATAGTTTCATCTCCAAATTTTTATGTGTCACACAGCAGAACTACATAAACTGAAACATTAGAATGGAACCAAAGGAGCCATTAACTTCCTCAGAGCTATGTCTCTTCTATGTAGGACACCAAGAACAGCAATGAGAAAGTAGTATTTAACTCTAAGAAGCTGAAGGGTTAAAAAAGGAAACATTTCCATTTTCAGTCTTTTCAGCCACTTACAAGCTACTATGCTCTTTAGTATTCACTGCTAGAAACTGGCCTGCAGTAAAGATAGGCTAAGAAGCTATGCTACTCAGACTGTCGAAGAGCAGATTCTCAAGAGCAAAAAGCATAAAAGGACAGTGGACACATGAAGGTAAGTGAAGCCCTTTTGGAATTCATAAGGACTTTGCTATCCAACAACCTCAGTTCTAAGTGGTAATTTTCGACAGAACTTAAGGCATAACTGTTCCCTCCATTCAAAAACAAAATAGTGATCAAAACTCCTCAGTGACAATTATACAGTGGACATTTTGGCATGCATACATGTGAACTTTTCAACACTGTTACTATGATAGACAAACACAGCATCAATGATCAGGATGGTATTCTTCCATACCCTAAGCCTGGCATGATCAGTCATAGAAGAAGCCCACAAGAAAGAGCTGCTAAGTGTTAAAAAAATATTTTTTACTATTTCTATTGTGTGTGTGTGTATGTGTGGGTGTGCATGAGCACGCCCTGTGGAGGCCAGAGGTGTCAGATCCCCTGGTGTGGGTGCTGAGAACTGGACTCAGGTTCTCTCAAAAGCAGCAAGTATTCTTAACCTCTAACTGTATCTCTGGTCACAGATCTGCTCACATGATGTTCATCTGATCAACAAATAAGGAAAAAAATTACTTACTTGAATCCTGACTGTTGGTATTTAGTATCAAACAGAAGTCAACCTTCAAAGAGCTCTTTGAACAGCACCTGAAACTCAGGACCCCAAGAAACAAAAGCCTCTTGCAAAGGCAGAGTCTGACAGGAACTTTGGTGTGCTGGTTTGTGGTGCTGGTACTCCCTGTTTTCTAAATTTTCCTTTAAACCCTTTGAAGAAACACTACCTATCTTTCATTTAATAATCCAATGCATCTTTTGAATAAAACTTGGGTATATATTTCAATTATACGAAGATATGAAACATATAGTTAATAAATCTTTTACCTTCTGGATCATAGGTTTGGAAAACCCTTCTAGCTTGTTCAGAAGGAGCCTCTGGGGCAACTAAAGCCATATCCTAAAAAATAAAATAAAACAAATATGTATTATCTACTAGGTGCAGCATCATGACATTCAAAAGAAACTCTAGGGCAGGGTGGAGCAACAGCGGGCTCTCGGAGTCAGAGGTCTTAGAGCTACTCTGTACCAAAGACATGTGAGCAGAGAAATCCAACTCTTTAATGATTAACTTCACATATGAAAGATGCAAATAATACACCACAGAAAATTATGTGGATATCGTATGAACAATCCAACATTAGACAATTACTATAAAATATAATATGCAAAAATCAGTGATTTGTACATTTATTTTACTTACTGTGTATGTAAGAAAAATATTAACTTAAAACATACTCTAGTTTTCAAGGAATCAAAACTAGAACACAGAAAAATATAACAAAATATCTTCTAGAGTATAAGAGATTTTTCTACTGAGCAGGAAATAAAATGGACAATTATACATATAGTAATATATTTAATAGTTACTACTTTATGAAGTACAATTTAACAATAATTAATCAAAAATAAATCCATTAGTTTTTCAAAGGAAACAGCCTATGGCAAAATTATCCCTTTCCCCTATTAAAAAAATCCTTTATCACAGTGAGCATAACTATCAAAATTCTATAGCAAAAAATTCAGTTCTATGTTATAATTTCTTCATTAAGCTTTATCACACTTATCTAAGCCACTGTAAACCCTCCTGCTGGCTGACACGAATGCAGAGTCGAGGCTCCTGCAGTTGACCTCTAGTCACAGCTTTGGGGTTCACTATCACCCGTGTTCACCAGATAAACATCATAAACATCATCAGAGAACATGTTTCCAAGGATCTCTGCGCAACATCCAAGCCAGGGCTACACAGTAAGACCCTGTCTCAAACAATACAGGACAAGGCAAGACAAACACACACTTTGAGATGTTTTTATGTATTCAGATAAAGGACAAAATAATAAAAAGACGACTAAACTAACAAGTTTGTAAATTTCTGTAGTGTAAAATTACTTCCAATGTCACACTGCCACTACTCATATACGACAAAAACTGTTTGCTTTTGGACTAACTTACAATGCTGTTTGAATTCACGATTTGGTCCCTTAATTGCTAGATATTTGGGTCATATCTAATCTTTGGCTATTATAAACATGGCACTGAATAAACATGAAGGTGTAATTTCATACACACGCAATTGTATTTGCAGAGCAGATCAAGAGCGAGAATGCGTGGTCAAAGGAAGAATGCATGTGTAATGCATGTGTAATGCATGTGTAATGGCGGTAGACAGTGGAGACCTGCGGATTATGTCTGCTTATTTAACTTATTTCAAACAATGCCATTTTAGACAAGGTGTCATGCATATCAGGCAGGCCTCAAACTCATTATGAAGCTGAGGATGACCTTAGACTTATGCTGCATCTAGTTCACCTCCTGAGTGTTGGGATTACAGGTATATATCTCACACCTGATTATCAAAAATTAACACTGTAAAAATGCTGCTACTGCCCAGAGTGAGCAGTAGATTCAATGCAATTTGTATTGAAACTCACATCATTTTTCATAGAAATAGAATATACAGTCCTAAAATCTCTAGGTAGTCATAAAACATCCTAATAAATAGCCCACTGACCATGGGCACAAAGATCAAAGTAGGACAAGAGAGTGACACTGGTAAAAACTAGCAGGCATACTGACCAGTAGAACTGAACAGAGAGCTCAGAAATGAACCCTAGCATGCCCACTGATTTTAAATAAAAGGGTCCATGAGATGGCTCAGTGAGTATAGGTGCTTGCTCCCAAGCCTGACAACCTGAATTCAACCCCAGGTGGGGCCCATGTTGTGTGAGGAGAGAACCAACTCCAAAAGCAGTCCGCTGACCACCATATGTGCACACATAAATGCAATTAAAAATATTTACAAGTAAATAAAAGTGTGGGGAAAACTGGATTTCCACATGTAAAGGAAGGTAATTGGATCCTTAGCACACACCATACATGGATATCATTTCAAAACAGTAGGGGTTGAATGCAAGAAAAAAATGAGAGGAAACACTCTACAGGATTGGTCACGGCAGTGATTTTTTTTTTTTTCACCTCAAAGTCCCAAGTAATAAAATCAACAACAGTCAAACCAAATGGAATTAGATTAAGTTTAAAAGCTTCTCCACAGAAAACAACTGACACTGAGCAGAGTGTCTACAAATGAGAACATAGTTTTGCAAGCATTGTATCTCATAAAGGGATTACTGTTTAAAACATATAAGGAGCCCAAACTTAATGGTCAAAAAACAAAAACCCAACTTGAAAAAAGTGAGAAGATACATGAACAAACATTTCACAAAAGACAACAGATGGCCATAAAATACATGAAAAAGTGCTCAACATTATGTGTCACTGGAGAAAGCTACAGTCACAATGAGAAATCATCTAACAACCGACAGAAAGACAAATGACAACAAGGAGCAAAAATGGGAGCCCTTCCCACTATTAGGAATGAATGCAAAACAGCTCAGTCCCTGTGGAGACCTTGTTACCCAGCTGTGAATCCTGTGAACTACAACTGGCCTGGCAAGATATGCCCACCAGGGCAAATGTGGAACAAATAGAGGAGTAACCAACCACTCTTTAATTGGATTTAAGGTCTGCTTCCAGAATAGAGCCCATACCTGACACTGATACCAGGCTTAGGAACCTGAGGCTAGACAGGTCACAAAACACAGGCAGGAAATCAATACTAGTTTTGTACTAAATAGTTATCATATTAAACTGATTCCCAAAGACTTATTGCTGAACCCATAGATTAATGCATCTCTCAACTCAACTCTCATCAGAAAAGCTTCCTTATGGAGCAAATGGTAATCATAGAAACCCACGTCTGGTCAAGGTACAGAGTACAAGCAGCTAGAGAGTGCTCATCTTCCATCTCCCAAGGCTCTGGGATCATTACAGAAGATGGGGTGGAAAGACTGTAAGAACTATAAGTAGTGGATGACCACAAGGAAACAGTTTTCCAGACAGCTGGTCAGTCAGTTATTCACATGAACTCACAGCAATGGAAACAGCAAGCACAACTCCCGTGCAAGCTCAAAGCAGAAAAAAATGTCAGCACAGACACGAGAACAGGTTAAGAAGCTCCAACCCCACCTGAGGCACTTGTGGCAACAGATGGTTGCTGGGAGAGGCAGAGACAGTCTCATCCAAGTATGGGACTCCTGGTAGGTTAACCAGGCTACAGTAGAAGGACCCAAACTCAACAACATTTAAGGATACAAATTAGACTGTATAGGTCATATATCACAGATACACACATAATATGTGTGTGTGTGTGTGTGTGTGTGTGTGTGTGTGTGTGTGTGTATAAAATAGAGCACATTAAATTAGGTGGGGGCAATAAGGGAGGCACAAATAAGGGAAGAGATCTAAATACCATCAAATTATATTGTATGAAACTTGCAAAAATTCAATTTAAAAAGCATATAAAAACTTAGGATTACTGGTAAAGTTTTTAAATCAAAAAGATCTGTACCATCATGTCCACTGTCAAGTTATAGAATCAAGCCAAATGGCTCAACTAAGAAAATGTGGCACATAGTAGAATACTACTTGGTCTTCTAAAAAGAAATCCTGTCATCTGTATCATCACTGATAGACCTAGCAACTATTAAACTAAATAAGCCTGGAACAAGAAGACAATTACTTTCAGGTTCTCATTATATGTTAAAGTCTGAAACAAGTGAATTTGGAAGCAGAGAGTGGAATGGTGTTGGGTTAGGAGGAATGGCAAGACATGACATCAAGGAGTAAATGAGTCATAGGCTCAAAGAATTTTTTTCTTTTCAGCTCTACTGCCTATCATAGTGAATATAGGTAACAGAACAATTGTCCATTTTCAAACTGTTAAGATGGTAAATTTCAAATGTTCTCCAAAAATATGTTATGTATTAGAGGGGGCAGTGCTTAGCTAGCTTGATCTAATTAGTTCAGTGTGTTCATAAATTATAACATTACTTTTCCCCACAAATTTATACAAGTATAAATGAACAATTCACAATAAAATAGAAGTAAACAAGTATTGTGAGTGAAAAATGTGGGAGAAAACATAGTTAAGCCTTCCTATTAACTGAAATTTGAGAAATGTGCTATTGGTAAAGCTGAGATACACAAGGAAGCCCGCACAGTTTTCACTTGTCACTGGAGACATCTCAAAATGCAGACATGCAAAACAGAGCTTAGAGACAGTGACCCCACGCTTCCCCTGTAAATTCAAAGTGCTGATAAATGACAAATATTCCAGACTAAACCAGAAGACATAATGCTCATCTCTTGTCTCTGTTGGCTCTTGTTGTGGCTGAATGTTATACAAATTTGGTTGTATAACAAATATTAAAAGTGTTTTTTATTTGTGTACCAAATTTGAACAGAAGTTCAAAATCCTACTCAATTTAGAGTGTTTTATAATCCTAAGGCATAATAGTTCAGCGATAGGGGTATAATTCTCAGGTTTTCATACTGTCCACAAAGGAAACAAACTGAAACTTTTATTCAGTAATTATGTAAGTACAAAGAACAGCAGACAGAGGACTCTTCCACTATCAGATTTTCCACTTCTAAGACTTTATTTTAGCAATAGCTTTTATATTTTACATTTAGTGTATTTCCAATTTAATTGTCTAAATCTCTCTTCTTTCCCCTTTTACTTTCTTTGCTAAGTCTACTAGTTCACAAAGAAAGATTTTGTCTGCACTAAGGTCACAGACTAATAGGTGAAAGAGAAAAACATTTTACTGTATTTTTCTTGCCATAAATGATTATCTTTGGAAAACTACCTTGTAAAACTGATGCTCAGATAGACACACACTAATCCAACAGTTCTCCCTGGCACCACTGAGCTATAAGTAAAGAGATTCTAATGATGCAATTCTGTTTCAAGTCAGCAGTTATTTATATTTTCTTTATCTTTAGTTGTACTATTTAAGAGAAAACTTGAATAAGTATAGCATCTGAGGAAACCTAGAAAATAGTTTTTCAAATCGCTCTTCTCTACATGAACAACCCAGCTAAGAATTCAAAAGAGAAAAGCAACAAAACAAGCAAACAAAACCCAAAGGCAAAATAGGTAGAGGCAGGCGGTTACAGGCAAGACGCGCCAATGTTAGATCAGGAGTGTCAACCAAGAGTTTAGTAAGCGCAGTTAGGGATGGCAATGATTAAACATGTAAGACTTCTCCTACTTCATTTTATAGATAGTTCATGCTATCACCTGTACTGACATATCCCCCTCAATTCTGGAAACATAGCTTGAGGTGTAGATTGAGCAACGCTGACTAAAGCTCAGACTTTATGCTAGACCCCTTTAAAGCCAATCTATATATCAAACTTTATTTGGAGTTGGACTCTACTGTAACAACAACAACAAAAACCAAGAAACAAACTTTGAGGAAGACAGGGAGGTCTTCTCTGAAGGAGGATGTTGTTAAGACTGAGGAATGATGACAAACCAGTCAGAACCCAGAGTTGGAGCTGCAGCAGGGAAAAGGGCAGCTGATGCTGACACCACTGACAGTGTATTTGGAAGGATTCCCGTTCAAAGTCATCGAACACGGAAAGGTAAGTTTTATAGCAGAGCAAGTATTAGCATAACCTTAAATTGCTAAAAGAGGTTAGCCATAAAACACGCTAAGCAGTCAGGGAATCTTGGGGCTAAAACTTCATGTTTTTAAGGCCCAAATGATAGAAAAATGGCTACTTTCTTTAGCGTGCTCACCAAACTTTCATCAAAGAACTCCATGTAGGACCATTTCACTATCTTTGTTATCCAGATTTTAGAAGACAGATATTAAAAGTCATACAAATTGGGCAAGGTATGATAGTGCACGCCTTTAATCCCAGCACTGGAGAGGCAGAGGCAGGTGATATCTTTTGAGCTATAGGCCACGTTGGTCTACATATTGACTTCCAGGCCAGCTAGGGCCACATAATGAGACTGTTTTTGTTTTCTTTAAGTCACAGAAATTATGATTTAACATAAAACAACGACTTTAGTCTCTTAAATCTATTTCTGTAGTTACAAAATCTAAACAGCAGAAATAGAAAATTTTACTTTTTACTTAAGATAAATGGATGGGATAGCTAAACATTAAAATAGAGAAAGAAACTATCACAAATGCCTCTGAACTAAGCATTTCAAGTCCCATAAATTTTATCCTACAAATAGTGATACATAAAGGTGAATATTCCTTATAACAGTAAAAGGTATAAAGCATTTAAATTCATTTCCTTAAAACTGTCTTACACATAGAGAAATACATAAGCATTAAAGCAATTTTAAAACACCTTAAAAATGGATATCTCACTTACTGCACTGGTCTTCCTAACATTACACAGAGGGTCATACACACAAACCAGTCTGTTCTCTGGAAAGCTCCCTGACTCCCAGGAACTTGACTACAAGCTCACATGGGAACAGTTGCATGCTTTGTTTCTCCTTCACATCAAATTTAGTTTTTTTATATATTTTGTGTGTAAATGGTAAGGTGTTCTCAAGTGTCCTTACCTGAGAGAAAATTACTTTGATAATTACTATATTATCAAAGATGATGCTATCCACACACAGAGTGAATCCTTTCATATTCACAAAAAGAACAAAGCCAGAGATGTAAAGCCATCCCAACTTCAAAGGGAAATTTGAAGTATATTACCAAGAACTACTGAAGACAAAACTTGATGCTCAGATATGTTTCCACCATTTATATACTGGATCAGCAGCTGAGATTAAAATACACAATAAAATCCACATTGAGATAAAAATACACAATAAAAGGCCATTCATGATTTTAAAAATTATTTTTAAATTTAAAGTTCTCTTAACATTGCAAATTAACTTCATATTTTAATTCTTAAATTAAACTTAAGAAAATGGCCCAAATAATTCATTCTTAAAACCCAATTATGAAAAAGCAAGACAAAGAATCAAAAGTGAAAATGATGGTTAGAAAAAAAAAAGAGGGCAACATCCATTATTCATATTTGTAACACTAGAGCCTTTAAAGTACGGAAATATGTTTCATGAAAAGATCTAATGTCATCTGGCATTAATGTACCAACTAAGAAAGCAAGGTACAGTGACTTCCACAGAGAAAACACTGAACATATTATGAAATATATACTATGCAACTTTGTTTCAATAAAACTAGTTTTATCTACAGATATTAAGGGAAAACATTTAAAAAGTATAAGTTTAAATATGAGCTCTAAAATCTTTAAAGAAGTACTTTTCAGAAATACTCTCTCTGAAGTTGGTTTGCACCACAGAGGGCTTTCTGGGGACCCGTGCCCACAGGGCATATTCCCTTTAGCAGATTTAAAGGTTTTGCTCTGCTAAAGCTCAGGTGACTAGCATGAAAAATTCTCCATCCAACTTAATGGGAATTAAATTTCGTTCTTTGAAAAGGCCTATTTACGTACTGCATTTCACCTGGCCTATCTTATTAGGTCCTGTGGGAACTTTACGGCTGACTACTCCACAGTTCCCTGAGGCTCCTGCAGGGATATCTGTGACATTCTCTAAACAGAGGAATCAATCTCCATTCTACACTGGACGCATGCATATATTTCCCCAGTAGCTTCCCTAAGACTCCATGAGTGCACGTCCCTGCTTTTAAAACAGGCTCCTGCTTGCTTAGATCTCTTCTAGACCAGAAAAGATGCATTACAAAATACAGAGGAAAGGTGAATTTTAAAATTTCAGAAAAAATTTCCAAAAAAATGCAATAAATGATTAATTTATTATTAATTTTTACTTCTGATTTTTCAAGTAACATCCATCACCTTGTAAAAAAATCTCTTCCAATCTTAAAAATGTGTTTATTTTTTTATAGGCTAGTAAGATAGTCTAGTAAAACTGAAAAACTAAGTTGTAGGCCACTGGGTATCTCAAATATTAAATGATAACTACTAAATTCAGCACTCAAAATTAACATCATTAAATTATATTGGTGTTCTTTTAAATTTATAATTAGAGACCAAAAGTAAGCTGCTCTTTCTTAAGAAAACCACAGCAGAGAGTTAGGTTGACACTGACAGAAAAATATTTTCTATCTAACCTCAAATCATGAAAGCAATCTCAATTATAATACATATTTTGATGATGCTGATTTGCAACTATTCATCAAAATTGTTTTATTCAGTAACATGAAATCTAAGTTGTGTGAGCAGAATGGAACATCATGGCTTTCTGCTATTTACAGCTATTAGAAGCTATCTCAATGGATTTAGGGGAATCTTGAACACTTACTAGCACGTGGGTGGAAGATGACTTATGGCGTAAAGCTAGATCCTGTAGTCCACAGCACTGCCCTGGGCATGAGTCCACAGCACTGCCCTGGGCATGAGTCCACAGCACTGCCCTGGGCATGAGTCCACAGCACTGCCCTGGGCATGAGTCCACAGCACTGCCCTGGGCATGAGTCCACAGCACTGCCCTGGGCATGAGTCCACAGCACTGCCCTGGGCATGAGTCCACAACACTGCTCTGGTTTCTGTCAAAGGCTGTCCCTAGGCCTCTCATTTCCTCTGAGGTTCAATTAAAAGTGAAATGTGAGTGACTCTCTGGCATGTAAAAATGGTCTAGTAGAAAGACAACTCTTAAAACTGCTAACAATTTGAAATACAATTGGTACCCATTCCCTTACTGTAGCTTTTCTCCTGTGCAGAAAATATTACATGAGACCATTTGCTAACTCTTGGATAAAAACTCCAAAGTAAATCATAACGCTCAGTGGATTTTCTATAAATATAAAATATAATGAATTCAATTAAAAAGATAGCAAGAAATTGACATTCTGAATTTAAAAAGATACAGAAATCTACAATAAACGACTGCAGAAAACTTAGATGGACTTTTTTTAGGGTGGAGGATGATAAACTGCATAAAACACTCTAGAGGGTTGTCCAGAAGTTTATCACTATTTATATAATGAGACTATGCTTGAGTCTGATGTTTGTGTCATAGTTTTCTGCATCTTAAAATGTATCAGTATAAATACATTTATTTTGTAATCTGAAAATAAATACATGCTATTAAACAAAATACTGTAAAATTCATTTTGAATTGAGCCCATTATTTTGATAACACAACACATGAATCATTAGTTTCAACTTGTGAAGTCAGAAATAAGAAAGAGAAGAAAATAAAAAAAAAGTAAATGTAAATGTAAACAAACATAATTTGCAATAAAACTGAAGTAATAATGCAAAGGAATTTTTTCCTAGAAAATAAAATGCTAGAAAAGGAAGTCAATATATGATTTTCATCATATGTGAGGGCCATCATCTGTGTTCATCTTATAAATATACCAATATTTGAAAAATTTAGAAAAAATATATCAACCATTTGACATTGGTATATTTTCAGTGCAGTTTATTAAACTATGTGAAGACATCTGTGAAAATTTACAAGTGGTATTTTGGGGTACAAATTATGGAAATTCAACATATACATATTTAAGTGTCATTAATTTAAAGTACCTTCAGATAGCAAAAAAATACATAGAAATCAATTACTTAATAAAATGTCAGTTTGACCTTTAGCTTACTTCTAACAGATAGCCAATGTTACTTTCATTTTTGTAAAATTAATTTTCCACATGAAAAATAACACAGCTGAGCTTTATGTTTAGTAACAAGATCTACTACATAAAGCTTCCATTTCTACAAAAATCTTAACAACATTCATATGGAACATCTAGACAATCTGAAAGTTAAAAGTAAACCTCCAATTAGAGGCTTAACCTGGGATTTCAATCTACATCTGTACTGACAATTGTTTTTAGTGAGCAGTATCATTCTACAAATTTCAGTCTCTCATCATCTTTGTGACATAGCAGCACTCCTTCTTCCTCACTTGTGCACACTCTCCTGAGGCCGTGTGATGGTCTGAATGAGGTGTCCCCCGTAGACTCAAGTATTTGTACACTCTCAGTGGTGCTGTTTGGGAAGATCGTGAAACTCCTAGGAAGTGAGCCACCATGCTCTGATCAACTGACTCTTACCCCTCTGGAAATGTAGGCCAAAGAAATTCTTTCTTCTGTAAGTTGCCTTGGCCATGGTGTTTATCACAGGAATGAAAAAACAACTGATCTAATCATTAGAAATACACGTCTCATCAGACATGTCCACATTGTGTACTAGTACATCACCCAGTCTTGTCATTTTACTTCAGGAAGCAAACTGGTCTGTTACTCTCTTTACAATACAATTACCCTGGACCAAACTAGAAAGGGGCCACTGGGGGTGGGGTAGAAGAGAGAGATGAAGGAGGAGGGCGGGGCAACAGCAGAAGCTGTCAGGAAGGGGACAGGAGGGCACAGGGTATGAAAGGGGGCAGTGGGCAATGCAAGAGGAGGCATGCGTAGGGAGGGGATTGGGAGCTCAGGGCAGGAAGAATGAACCAGAAGTCATGTGGACACCTATCTTAGATGCTTCCTAAATACACATGTGTGTACACACAAAGAGGCAGGAAGACAGAGAGAGAGAGAGACAAAGAGAGAGGAGGAGATTCATTGGATTTACCCTACACAGAGGATAATGCTCCTCCCAGAAGCCAAAGGTTGCCAAATAGAAAGCTCAGTGTTCGGTGTGGGATATGACCTCCGTGTATTGGTCAGCTGTGTCCCAGAGATTACCAAAGCAATACAGGCTACTGCTGCTGTTCTTGGATCCTCACTAGAACTTGATGGTAGGACCTTATTATTGAACATATCACATACTTTGGTCATAGGACATAAAGAAAACAAGATGGTTGTACCTGAATAAATAATAGGCCTGACCTGTGTTAGTTTTAAGAGTGGGACTGAACTCGGAATCATCTGTTAATTCTTAGGGAGGCCTTACTCACACTTTTATTCAAAAGTATTTCCCCAACATCAATTGGGGAACTACAAGCTTGGATCCACCCTCATCAGAAAATCTTACCCCTTGATCTCTAGGCCCAGATATCTCCACTAAAAAAGATGTCAGGTAGTCTGTTTTCAGGGAGGATATGAACATGAATGTGCTTCTTCCAGTATTTTGATGTACTAATTCAAGCATACACATATCCAGTCATTATCTTGGGTAGAGGACACAGCAGGGTCCCAAGGGATCAAAGTCAGTGCCCAGGTCATAAGAGCAGATGGCTCAGCAAGCTTGTTTGCATTCTAACCCATAGCTTTTGATGCAAGTTAGAGTGAAAGTCCAGAAGTCACTCCTGCAACCTGTTTACCACCTCCAATATTATGAAAGCTAGCCAGCCAGGAAGAAGCTCAGTAATGCAGCAAGGGCTTCTGTAAGACACTCTCAGATCTGCTGTCACCGTGCTGGGGGAGTTTTGTTGATACAGCTGTCTCTAAGTCATTTCTACTCCTGTAAGAAACCCCTAACTCATACTCCTGTAAGTAACCCTTGGCGGGCCATAAGAAAAGGAAACCTGTATGCTAATAAGGCATCCTTTCTCCTCTGTAGTGATTAGTAGATTTGCTTGCCCATGTAACCGCCCATTTACGCTAATACAAGGCTTGAAAATAACACAATGCGATAGGCTGTTAAGAAATGAGGAAGTGCGCCTGATTGGAGAGAGAACTGTATATAAGAGCACGCTTGAGTACTGTAAAGTGATTTCCCTGCTACTCCGAAGAAGAGCTGTAACAGAAAAAAAGAGCTGTAACACCAGAAGAAGCCGGCTGTAGACACTTCTTAGCCCAACGGAGGTCCTGGTTTCACCTTTAGGATCTCCGTCGCGTCTGGCAATCTGGGTTGGGGCAAGCCAGCACACCCAGATCTCTCCCAACCTCCCCTCCCTGTGGGCCGGGGACAGGGGTAATCACAAGGAGGAAGAGGAGCACTGACCCATGTCTGCTTCACCCATCTTGACGGCCACGAGGGGACGCAACAAACCCTAATAAAACTCACTGGTTCACCAAGTTGGGCTTTGGGAGTACCTTTACTTTGATCTGTTATTGGTTCTCTATCTGGGCTGGATAGACATTTGTTCATGTCTCCCAGGAAAATGTAACACACCAGGGGTGAAACTACTCCTATTATTCTGCTAAATGGACAAGGTATCAAACTGCCCTACAGCTATCTTTACTACAGACTAATATAGCTCTCAGTCCTTATCAGAAGTTTCTTTGGGCAGTGGACAAGAGTTAATGTAGAAACTCACATCTTAGGCTGGAGAGATGGGTCAGGGGTAAAGAACACTGGCTGTTCTTGCAGAGGGCCCAGGTTCGATTCCCAGCACCCATGGCAGCTAACAACTGCCTGTAACTCCAGTTGCAGGGGACCTGATGCTGTCTTCTGACCTCCACAGACATTGCACACAACATAGGTGCACTTTTACACATGCAGGCAATACACTCAGACACATAAAATATAAAATATTAAAAAAAACTCGTATTTGGCCACAGTGAAGAGAATACATGCACGTAGAATGCTCAGCCATAAATGAGACATCTATATCACACTAGGGCTAAGGTGGGAAAGGAGTGGAAAAGACTGTAAGAACCAGCAGGAAGGACTGGGTGAGCAGTGTCTTCTGTTCATGACAGAACCAATGTACTCATGAACTCACAAAGCTGTGGTGGCCAATACAAGACCAAAACAGTCAACAACATTCCAGCATGGGTAGAGGGGCTCTTGAACACCACATCTAGCTGAGGAGCTATTCAAGCTGCTAGGGGAGGGAGAATCAGTTTTCTTTAGAGTTGTGGCTCCTGGAAGGCAGACCGTGTTCTATTGGAAAGCCCCATACCCATTAGTATATAGACAACACACACACAGAGAGATGAAGCTGAGAGGACGGTGTGAGGTGGGGACTGGGTCCAAGGTTAGGAGGAGGAAGAGGTGATTACGATCAGAATACATTGTATGCATGTATGAAAACAAACAGTAAATTTAAAATATTGTATGTTAAAAAAGCAATTAGCCTGGACCAAATTATACACTTATTTAACCGAAATATGACAAAATATTGTTTTACTTATGATCTGCATTATTCTTCAATTTGTCTGTTTTCCACAATTAGCTAGAGTGATCTGTCCAAAATGTAAATTTAAACTTTTCTTCTCATGGACTGGAGATATGGGTCAGTGGTTTAAGTGTATGTACTCTTCTTGCAGGAGGATCTGAGTTCAGTTCTCAGAACCCATGCCAGGCAGCTCACAACTGCCCATAACTGTAGCTCCAGGGGATCTGATGCCTGAGCTCTGTGGACATCTGTACTCACACACACATACAGACACACACACACATACACATGTGCACACATTTAAAAAAAAAACCTTTAAACTTGTTCCTCTCCTTCTTAGCACCCCTAGACCAGTCCTCCCCAAGTCTTTAGCAAGCCTAGAGGCTGTCAGTAGCTGCGGGGGAGGTGGGAACATGATGAACCCACTTTCCCAGCCCATCTCATACTCTGAGGGCTCCTGCTCTTTTCACTTTGTTCTCATTAGCTCTTCCTTCTTCAGGCATCTGATAGCTCCAAGTCCTTCCTAAGCAACAAAGGCTCTTTTCCTGCTCCCTACAGTTTACTCTCACTGCTATCTCTGGGTTCATTTTGGACATCAATTCAAGAAACATCTCAACTTTCAAAACTCAGACTAATTCTCATGGCATTACAGACCTGTGTTTTGCCAGGACTCATCACACTTGGAATATTTTAAGGGTGGTATTTCAGCCATGCCCCTCCATCAGGATGTGTATCTCCAGAAGAACAAAATCAGTATCTAATTTTGTTCAATACTGCATTCACAACATCTGGCATAAGGCCTAGCTGCATGCCTAGCAAACCTCTGATAGATGAACAAAGTTGCAGCCTGTTATGTTTAGTGCATGAAGAATTCCACCATTTGTATAGACATTTAACGGTGCTATAATTACAGGTTGCTTTAAAAACGATGAACACACAATATACTTTGCAACTATAATCAGGAAAAAAGTCAGCATCTGACATACATATCTATAGTTTTATAGAAACTATTTCATGGAACAGTTTCATTTTTGTATAGCTTATAGTTTAGTTTATGTGTAATACTGCTAGGGAAAAACACTGTTGTTTGCTTTGGGCCATGGAATATAAAGAGTAAATAAATTAACCAGAAAACTGCAAACAAATTAAAACTAACACCAAGACATAACCACAAGAACATGGCTAAAAATGATTGATCAAGTGTGGAAATATTTTTAAAAGAGCAACCCAAATACAGTGAAGAATATACAAGTACTACTTTATATTTTACAATATCTAAAACTGAACCCAATAAATGTTATCAGTTTCATTCACTATTTATGTATCTTCAAATTTTGTCTTACTTTATTTTAAAAGAAAAAAAAACTACAATTCTAAAACACTAGATATAAACAATCCAAGTTCAGTGTTTCTAAAATACACTGGAAAAAAAGGTACCTATGCTTTTAAGAAACTTCAGAAAGGGTCATTAAGAAAAAAATTTTAGGGGATATCAATTATTGGTGGAACTGAAGTGTAGAAAACTTGGGCAAAATTTCATCATGCAACTAGTAAGTTTCTACACAAGGGATGGGCTGGACTACATACAAAGTAAATAAATAATTAAAATTCAAAGGTTCTAAATGAGATACCTTGATGCAAAGTTTTTGAATATTTGAGGTGTGAGTACAGGAAAGTGACTTCAATGTCCATATTGATTTATATGGCATGCACAGACCTCCTGTTTGATAGGCCTACATCTAAGCTTCTGTCGTGAGCTCTGTCTCTAATGAAACATTTTTTTGCACATGCCTGAGCCTACTGTCTTGGCAGTGCTAGGGAATGAAGCCAGCTGGGCCTTCTTTTAAAATGTTCTATTTCTTACTGTTTGACATGAAATAATTCCTTAACTATCAATCATAAAATTTAAGGTATTGCCATCTTATTTTTACATTTTAACATTTATATAAAGTTTCAAAGCTAAGCTCTCACCTCAAAAAACAAAACAAAACCAAAAAAACCCAAACAAATCCCTCTTGTTTAGTTTCATATAACTTGTTGGTTTGGCTGTTTTGAGGATTATAAAAAGAGCCATGCATCATTTGGGTTGTTCTTTTAAAAATATTTCCATACTTGATCAATCACTTTTAGCCATGTTCTTGTTGTTATGTCTTGGTTTTAGTTTTAATTTGTTTGCAGTTTTCTGGTTAATTTATTTACTCTTTATATTGCATGGCCCAAAGCAAACACCAGTGTTTTTCCCTCTTGTTTAGTTTCATATACCTTGTTAGTTTTCCTAATGTTAAGGAACAGGAGTAGAGCTAAAACAACTGTCTGAAAATATATTTTGTATGTAGATTTTAAACTGATTTTCTTTATTAGAATAAACAGCATGAACTCCTGATTTAGAATTGGACGTTTTTCTGTTGTTCTCACTTTTAACTTCTTCCTTGCTACTTTGGGAGGGAAATAAAGAGCAAGCGAGAGGAGAATAAACTACGGATTATACCCACAAAACTTGCCATTATCAGTTTAGACTCTGGTGCAATCTATGAAATTCCTACAGAAACAAACCTACATTCAAAATATGCATACTAAAAATCCTCATGGACTAATCAGAAAAGTTCATTAAGAAAGCCTGAAAATATAGTTTTATATTTCCCCTTCAGTCTAATATCTGCCAATTCAGTTTTTAGATATCAGAGATGTTTGTTGAATGGTGAAAATGAAAACTAGGACAAGGACAGTAAGATCTACTGAGCTCCTAACTGTGCAGGGCACTCTTGGTAATGCAGATACGTGGCAGACAACTTTAAAAAGCAAGTACTATTATTAAGCCCTACTTTAAAGACAGAGGGAAATAGCCAAGAGGTGTTAATAAGTGGCAAAGGCAGGACTGAAATGAAGGCTGTCTGAAGCCTAAACACTCACCACTCCACAATGGAACAACATTGTATCTACATAACAATTAAGATTTAGAAATAGTTTTACATAAGAGTTCTAAAATAAAACTTAAATTACCTCTTCCATATCACAAAAGTCAAAATTCTGGAGTTAGAAGAGGTAAAGACATGATAATTAAGTCATGACAGATATTATTAAGATAACTCAAATATTAGAGCAAAGTAACAATATTTTCGTTAGTATGAATTGCTGAGATTTCTTTTGCTGGGGGCAATCTATTTATTAGCGGACTAGGCTGTTCTTTGCACAAAGATCATCTAAATATGGACTTAGACTGTTACTTATTTGCTTAGTGTCAGACTGGAAAAACAAAGTTCCATACAAGCATACCTTGGCAAAAAATACGGTGAGGTGAGTTTCACTGCCAACAATCCAAATTGGGAATTTTGGAGATTTCAAGTAAGAACCAACCTAGAACAAATTTAGCAAAATAAAACAAATAAATGAAAATTTTATACTCCCTATTAAATACTTGCTCAGAAATATTTGAAACATAACTAATATTTAAATATAATAAAGTCTTAGGACAGAATATCCACAGAGATTAAATGCTGAATATATAAGGGAAATGTTTCTAAGGTTATACTGTACCTTTGAATTAGAGCACAGTATACAGACTTGGAGAAATAAGTAGGCTACCCCTAGGAAATATTCTGAGGTTTTGCTAAATTTTCCAGATAAAATGATCACTTCTTGGAATTTTACCTTGGCACATCAAACTCAAAGCCATGCATTTATAATCACTTGACAAGGAATATAACTGAAAATTAGTGAGACAAAGGAAAAAATAAGGGCATCTTTTTTCTTAATGACTTTAGGGTAATATAATAATTTCTCTGAAAAAAGTTATAGTGCAATAAAAATGCACAACATTTAAGAAGATAAAAGACTCCTGTTATTTGACTCCAACATGACTAGTATCTTTAAAATGAATATAAAGCCATACTTATAGTCTGCCTTCAACTTTATGTGCAAGACTGTGCTGAAACCCTGAAAGTATTTTAAGTATGGGACTGAGATAAAAAGGTTTAATACTGAACAACAACAACAAAATACATACAAAACATCATGTTCACACTAGAAATTACACACCTTTATGAGAACAGAAACCATCACTTACAAACAATCAAGTTTGTAGTTATGCTTTCTTTTCACAAAGACTACAGATATTCCGCCTGGTACCTGCAGCAGTCAGGCCCAATTATCCTTTCCTAAACAAACAGCCAGCAACCCCTGCTTTGGCACCACCACAACCTGTGGAATTTATCATCGCCACAGGGAGGTAGAAAGGGTATTTTTGTATTCATGGACAGAAAATTCAGTTCCTTTGGCCCACGGTGGAAAGGATGGGTCAGATGCACTGATTCTGTAATGCGGAACCAGTCAAATAGGAAGTATCCTATGAGCACAGCAAAGAAAAAAAGTAAGAGTGAAGAAAACACGAATGCTGTTCAGTTTTAGTGTGAGAGGGAACTGTAGTAGTGAGCAGCAAAGGCCTTTAATGTATCCAGACAGAAGCAGAGAAATGTGCAGGAGCAGTGCCTGGGCTCAAGCACTTACTACAGAGCTAGAATCACAACCAGGTGTTCTCACTCCTAGGCTGGAGATTTCAATCATACAGTGGGCAGTACAGATACTGTTCAATCTCTCGTAGAAAAAAAAAGCATATATATTTAAAATGATGCAGAAGTTTAAGGGCTGGAGAGATGGCTCAGTGTTAAGAGCACTGGACTTTCTTGCAGAAGACCCAGATTCAAATCCCAGTACCCACATGGCGGCTAACAACCATCTGCAAATCCAGTTCCAGTTGATCCAATGCCCTCTTTTGTCCTCCATGGGCATTGCACAACATGGGTGCACTTACGCACATGCAGGCAATACACTTATACACATAAAATAAAAATAAACAAAAAAATATTAAATGCAGAGGTTTAGAAAAAAAAAAGAGGGCTAGATTTTACAGTAGGATTAAAGGAGAAATGAATGATAAACTCATGAACACTGTCCTCACTTTAGAAACCAGTTTAACAGTTCTCAAAGCTGAACAAAGAACTACCATTGGCCAAGCAATTTTATTCCTGAGAACAAACTAATGTGAAAGCACACACTCACAGAAAAATGTACACAAGAATGAACGGTAACAGTATTCTTAATAGCTAAAACTGGAAATTATCTCTCTTCAGTATTCAATCTGAAACATACGAATATAGAAGACTTGCTATTTGAATCTTCATGATAGAAGCTAAGTTTAAAGTTTTACAATATGAATAAGCTCTTTGAAATGTATAAATAGAGGCATCTATCACTTGATGGGTGGAAACAAAATTGACACTGTACAAAATACCTTATCTCACTGTAAGGGGAACAAAGTACTAAGACAAAAACCATGAAGTCTGAAGGAGAATAGTGACTGCCAGGAGCTGGGAAGGAGGAAGAAGGGACTGCTAGTGGGTTAGAGCTTCCTTGGGGGTTGAGAAAAACCTTCTAGAATTAAAGATGATGGTTGTATAGTCTTATGAATAGACCAAAATCCATGGAATTATACTCTTTAAAATGGTGAAATTTATGATGTGAGTTATGTCTTTTTTTAAATACACAGTAACAAGCACCATTCTTGGTTGGTGTGTTGGTAAAAGGGTTAAAAACAGACCCGAGGTACAGCTTCACTTGGGTTACTGAATATATATGGTTAAAATGATAGGTAAAAATGTTAATTTCATCACTAGAAAACAATCTGCTATACTATCAAAGAATGGGGAAGTGTTCAGATTTATACAATTAACATAAGCTTCCTTTATAGCATTTCTTCTAATTATCCCTGGTGAAAGTAAATACAAGTAGATTCTGAGAACTTACATAAAGATGAACTCTTAAAACTAAGATTTTAGAATTTTTAAAACTGCTCTGTACTTTGAGGCTCTGGATAGAATCCAGTCCGTCTCTTTTAAAAAGGCCAGCTGATTAAATTCATACCTCAACCATCCCTCCACAGGTCTCTTACATTCTAGGCTCAGCCTGTTCACCTATACGTCAGGATCTAGAGGAACACTTACTGTCCCATGGCCTAGAGCCCACTAGAATTATTCAAATTAGCCAGTCATAGGAACCCAGGATCCTAGTCACCCACTCCACTTGCCATGTGTAAGATGCTCCATGTTGTGGCTACCCTGTCACCAGATAGACTTCTTGTGTGGCCCTGCTAGACAGCCCTCTTTACCTCTCCTTTATAAGCAACAGTGTGTTGTGTTGGGGCATTAGAAATATCCTTTAGGAGATTACACCTTTAGGAAAGACAACAGAAAAATTTAGAAAATAAGTAAAAAAGGTCATCAGGGTACAGTCATCCTTATGAAATAATGTAGAAAAAGACAAACTAGTGGATGTCAGGAAACAGTTTTTCTGGTGCATCTTGAAATGTATCAACAGGGATGCATCAGCCAGACACTAAAAGAGCTGGAGTATTCTAGGTAGAAGTGACGACAGACACCAAGCCTACTGAACAGGTAGGGCTAGGCCTGACAGATAAAGTGACTGGCCACCAACCCGGCTGGCTGAAGCACAGCAATGGTGTGTGTGTGTGTGTGTGTGTGTGTGTGTGTGTGTGTAGGGATTGAGCATGGGTTGCATACTTCCTTTCAGGCTAGATGAGTGTGCACACTGGCTAAATGAGGCTCAGTTTGAATCTAAAGCTCTCAGGCTATCTTACAATAGCTTTACTTTGTATAATTATATTCCTGAAAATGAAGGAGGTACTATTGCTTATGATCTGATGAGGATGAATCCTGTGTGGTTGTTCTTTATGTGTGACATGAAGGAGAAATGACACCTGGCAAATAACAGGAACGGTAACAAGCACAGGTGTGTGCACATGCTACCCACAGACAATAAGAGGACAGGACACTTCTCGTTGTTACTAAAACTGCCCCCAC
This sequence comes from Eospalax fontanierii, assembly GCA_035773235.1. Taxonomy (NCBI): domain Eukaryota; kingdom Metazoa; phylum Chordata; class Mammalia; order Rodentia; family Spalacidae; genus Eospalax; species Eospalax fontanierii. The sequence continues at coordinate 62,506,832 of CM069540.1, read as the reverse complement.
CATCAGACCAATATAAGCAATGACTGCTTTAAAATGGACAAAAAAAATAGACCCACTTCTTCCTTTGTCTATGATTATAACATCTTAGAAAGTGGAAAAAAACACTTCATTTAAAACTATTTGGAATATTTAATGGTTATTTCAGATTGTACAGGAAGGCACATCTACTCAATAAATGAAGGTTTCAAGGCAGCTCCTAACCCTAGCACATGTGTTAAAATAGTTTGATGTGAATGCTTAAGAATTTTTTTTAGTGTGACATAATTTTTTTCAGATGGAAAAGATAAAAGTTCGTATTTTAGGCATTTAGAAAATTCTTTCTCTGCCTAACGAAACATTACAAGTTCTTTTTGTGAATCAATCATGCTTTTTGTTAATGAAGAAAAAGTACTTTGTTTCCTTCAGCTTAAGAAAATATATTTATATTCAACAATATATATGCCTACTTTCTGTGTTATTTTCTTCTGTGTTCTCCTCCATTCCCATCACAGGGAATGATCAACCAGCTTAATTCCTTTTTAGCCCTGTCAGTTTAGGTTGGGAGATTAACAAGAGGTAGAGACAGTAATGTATAGTAACAGCAGTAAATTAAAGCAAGCTATATTATTAGAACAAAAATAGTACCCACAACTGTGGATACATTCAAATCTTCAAGAACAGTTAGTTACCTTACAGTATCGTAAAGCTTCCATTAATGTTAAGAATCCTACTGCTGCTTGTTCACGGATACCAAGAAGTTCTGTAAAAAATAAAACAAAATGAAACTTAGCATTCCATTAGTATATGAGAAGGTTTGTAGGCATGTGTGCATGTGTGTGTTGTGTGTGTGTGTGCATGCATGCATCCATATTCAAACCACAAAGTGTTTCGTTCCCCTGTAACTATGATTAAAGCTGAGCACATTGAAAGGTCACATCAAACAATCGTGCTATTCACTATTAAACACCACTACTAGCTCTGTGATGAGCAAATACACATCAAAACTATTTAGAAAACTATGCTGAATGTTAACTTTTAATGAAAATTGCTCTGAAATCCAAAGAAATTATTGTCTAAAATTCAAAAAAATTATATCCAGGAAAAGAGCTAATGAACTGACCTTGATTTTGAAAGAAAAAACTTATGCTCATTAATCACAATCATTCACATTTTCATTGCGTAGCACTGAATGTGCCTGCAAAGGGCTTAAACCAGGAACATTTCAAGCTGTTCCTTTCTACTGTAAATGAACACAGACAGTGTGCTTAGGGTTGGGCAAACGTGATGACCAGGAAGTAGTCTCTGCCTTCTCACGCTAACAGTATTCTCTATGTACGCAGAAAAGGTTGGGGGGTGTTGACAGAATGTGCTTACAGGGTCAGGGGAGTCACAATGGCAACATCTGAACTGAATCCCATGGCATAGGCAGGAGTTTTCTGGGCCAGAAAAGATAGGAAAATTTAAAATCAAGAAGCATATAGCTAGTATGAAAATCAATGTATTTAAGGAGTGAACATTTGTCAAAGCTTTCGCTTATTTTAATATTGGGGTGGGGGGATCTCAAAATGTTGTTTAGGCTGGCCTTGAACTCTTGGTCTGGGGTCCTTCTACATCAGAATCTCCAGTATCTAAACTACAGGTGTGTGAGATTATTCCTAGTACTTAGAAGCCTCCTTAAACATACACAGTATATTGAACACAATAAACAATGATTAACTGAAAAAAATTTGGGAAGTGTATTCTGGATTTCTGTGAGGATAGAACATGACTTTCCTTATACTAGCTGAGCTTGAGCTACTTTGAGGACTTCCAATTCAGAACAAGAAGCTAGCACCAAAGCCCAGAACAAGACACAAAAATCACAGAACAGAGGTAAAGCTGTGGAGATGGGAAGACAGGACAAAGCACAGGGGACAAAGTAAGACGCTGCTCCAAATGCAAGTGGGACTGAGACTCTTCATAGATTATAGCCTTTAGCTAATAAATTGAACTATAATACATCAGGGCCATACACATATAGAAACCCATTTCCCTATTTAAAAATTCTATTACTGTAAACAAATGTACCTATAATTGAGCATCCTTTTCATCGCCTGGTCATGTCCTATCCAATTTTTCAAATAGAATATTGTATTTTCTTTTCAACTGATTTGTTAACTCAGTCATTTGTTATAGATACATTACACCATGTTTTAAGTACAACACCTGCATGACATAAGCCAATAACTAGTACACACAACCAAAAGGCACACACAACATACATACAGCCTACATTTTACCACTCGTTTCTTCCAGACTCAGATAAGACAGTAATATTGTGACTTAGACCTCTTTGGGTCCATAAGATGCTTTTAGACACTACATGAGATGAAAATGATTATCAGAATATGATGTCAGTGGTCTATTTAATCTTACTATTTTCTGAGTATAGAGTTGAGTTCTATAAAGGTAAAGGATTGTTATATCACAGTATTCTTAAAGAGACATATAAACCCAGTTGTCTTATAATACAGAGATTCTAGAGATTAAAAAAATTTGCAAAATATATAAGGAATTGTTTTAGAAAATAAGATTTATATTGCTTTATTTATATTAACAAACAATGGGCATACTATTTAAAAATTAAATTAAAACATATTTGAAAGCTTGTCAGGCACAATTTCTAATATGAAAAATATTGATCATTATTGGCTTATACTCTAAGAGCAACATCTACTTGGTAGCCTCAATGACTTTTAGCAATATAAAGGGTATAAGTCCAGAACATTTTAGGGTCTTTGGGTTGCAGCAATGAAGAGGGGATGAGTACAGAAAAACAACAGAAATGGCTAGAAATGCATACTTCATAGTTATATCTTTCTTTTCCTTTTCCTCTGAAATATGAGCAGTATTACATGTTTTCCTGTTCAAAGGCAAATATGTTGAGATGCAGTTCACAATTTGATTTCTAAAATCCAGTACCACCACCTAGTGTTACAGTTAGATACTACATCTATTGCTTTGAGTTTATACAAATGTCTAGAATGACACATTTATAATACTATGCTATTAAATACAGAAAATTAGGCTTTCATAAATCTTAGGTGATTAATTATAGAGAGTGGGAAGGTAATTACATGCTCAGGTATCTACTTTGGATGACATTTCTTTCTTTTTTCCCTGATTTTTTATAGATAAAATCTCATGTACCCCAGGCTGACCTTGAACTTGCTATATAGCTGAAGATGTCCCTGAACTCCTGATCCTTCAGCCTCTACCTCTCAAGTGTTGGGATTAGAGGTGTGCATTTGGTACTAGATGATAATATTTTTTAAATTAATAATTCCTTTCCCTTAAAACAGGATATATTTTAAAACTCTCTTAGATAAGGTGCATCATTAAGAATATATCTAATTTATTAAGCTTTTATATCTTGCTGCAATTCAGTGAGGATACTATAGTCTCACAATCTAACTCACAGAATTTATTTGCATCAGACCTTCTAAAAGGCTCAAAGAACTCTATTTTGCCTTTCGCTTACAAATAATTTTTTGTAATCACATATTTTTTTTCTTTACTAATTATCTTATAAAAGAGAGCTGAAGACTCATCTAAATTCCTGAATGAATTTTCTAGACTTCTATGGAGATAAGTGTCACCAGAGAAGTAAGAGTAACTGTTTGGTCAAAAGAAAATATGTACTTTTATATTTAACTTACAAATAAAAAGTTGCAAATCAAGTACATGTCCAGAAATATGGGTACACTGCAGAATAGGTAAATCAAGCTAATGTGTGTGTGTACATAAACTTATTCTAAAATATGAGAACACTTAAAATCTACTACTGACATTTTCAAGCCTTTGGAAGACTAGTCATTTCCTATAGTCAGCAGGTTTTACAACAGACTTCCACTTCTTCCTTCTAATCACAGCTCTGCCATCTCTCACCATCTCCCCCATCTTGCCCCACCTACCCCACCACTACTTTATACTCTGTCTCAACAAGCTTACCTTTTAAGGGTTACTCGCATTTTCTAGAATTTATTTAGCTTGATTTTTTAGCTTGGTATTAATCATGATCAGTCTCCATCAACCCTCTTTCAACATGTAACAAATTCATATTGGGTTGCTGTTACTTTTCAATGGTGCTGCTAGGGTGTCTACAGGATATCCCACTCTCCTCCATTGCCAACTGCCACTTCTCTTTCCTCACTGGTGTTGTTAGGTGTCTATAGAAGTATCTATTAGACTTTTAAAATTTGATGCTATGTTAGAAACTATCTATTACCATACATGTAACAAATATATGTTGAGCACCAAGCACTGTCATAAGCAATGCTAGATGCTAGGCACAGCAGAGGAACACAGAGGAAACCCCACAGGTCAGGGTAACCGGATTATTTCAAAAGCAGGTTACTGTGTGCAGCTCAGAGGTCAGGGCCTTTTCAGCTGTGAGGGTCAGAAGGCCTCCTGGGAACAAGGGGGCTCTATGGGACAAGAGCCACACAGGTAGGAAGGGTATGATGTGGGAACAGGTATAGAAGGAAACACGAACGAAGATGAAGGAAGCGGAAATTTGTTCGTGGAAAATGATGGGGGGGGGATTATATGGGGACTTTAAGCAAATAAAGGAGGCTTCTATGAAAACATTAATAACAATTCAAATACAAAGCAGCAAGACACTGAAAAAGTCTTAATTATCTTACTTAAAGGAAAGATGCCTGCAATTACAGCTATGACATCTGTTTGGTTGTGTTTTAGATGGAAGATATCTTAATGGTGGTTCTTTTCCCAAAATTTACTTAGGTATTAAATTTGGCACTTATAATGGAGGGTTAAAAAATTAGTAACTATGCTTTAATTAAAATGGGATCAGCAAAAGAAAGCCACCTTTAGAGTCAGGGACTGGCTATCTACTCAACTCCTAGGAAGCTGACCTGCTACAATCCCATAGTGAGTTGCTAGACTTAACAAAAACAGAACAAGAAACCCAGGATACGCATTTGTTCTAGTTTGCATTTCTGCTGCCATGAAAAACACCCTGATAGAAAGCCACTCAGGGGAGGAAAGGGTTTATTTGGCTTCACTTCCAGGTAACAGTCCTGAGAGAAATCAGGCAGGAACTCACAGAAGAAGTAAAGTGGAACACTACATACTTGTCTACTCACAGGCTGTGTCCAGCTAATTTTCTTATGTGGCTCAGACCCAACTATCAAGGATGGGCCGCCCACTGTGGACTGTGTCCTCCCTTGTCCATCAATCAAGATGATCCCTCACAGACAAGGCCACAGGTCAACCTGATCTGAGAAATTACTCAACTGAGGCTCCCTCTTCCCAAGTGAGTCTAGGTTGTGTCAAGCTGACAATAAAACTAAGCAGCACAACATATATGTTTATATTCCAAATATTTTATGGAGCATGCACTACTACTCCCATTTACAAATGCCTATGTACTTACAAGAAATTTATATGTAACTAGGAGACCTATATTTTATCTAGCATCTGGCTCTAATAAAACGTGTTGCTAAAAGTAAGAAAATTTGAGGAAAACAGCACTTTTAATCTTATATTGATCCTGATAAATCATATACTTTTCAAAGATGGAATGTACCTAGCTTCTTAATTATGCATCACATCACTTAATTGTAGAGTTTCAAGTTGATCATATTCCCTAGAGTTTAGACTTCTATATTTTCTATGTATCATAAATTAATGAACATCAGCTATGTCTTACAATTAACCATCAAATAAACATATAAGATTAATGAATGTGCAGTGCATATAAGGGGAAAGTACCCACTACTGATGGATCCCTTCAAGCCAGAAAAGTCACCATGGGAAAAATGTCTTTTAGGAAAACAGAATCAACAAAAATTTTAGTTATAGATTCATGAGTGTAAAATGAAGACATTATGTCATTAGCAAACAAATAATCCAGATAGATTAAAGAGCTTAAGTTAAAAAAAAAAAGCCTACAAAAGTATTTAAAAAAAAACACTAGAGAATATTAGCTTATTATGGAGTAAGAGAAATACAGAACTGATATGAGAGGGGGGCGGGGGACCAACTACAACCAAGCCTTAGCAGGAAATATCAACTGATTTGTCATGAAAATGAAAATCTTGGGAATGAAGGACATCATTAGCAAAATTAACATGAGAAAATAATGGGGAAAGAATCTACAACATAAAGAACTAACCCAGAGATCCCGGGAAACAGCCCCCTCCCTGAAAAGGCATAGGAGGAGAAGAAGCAATTTCTAGAAGACAAAATAGTCAGAGCTGACCAGCACGTGATCAAGCTCAGGTTTGTTAGGAAGCAGAAAGAAATGTACATTAAAACAGGCAATCACTGGCCAAAAACTGACTGTAAGGTGTGAATGAGTTTGACAGTTTCTGGTGGTCTTCAGGATTGGATATAAGGCCAGGATGTGTCTCAATCAGGAACAAAGACTATGTATGAAGCTAACCTTTACACACCTCATTTGTCTGACCTCTGTCATGGGCCAATCTTTCTCCCATCTTTACCCCCTTAAAAAATTTTTTTTTTGCAGAATTGTCTTTGATCTCTACCTGGACCTGATCCCTACAAAGTGTCAAATCTCCCATTTCATTAACCTTTTCAGGTCTGAAACAGTGTTACCAGCAGCTAAGTCTCTACAGATTTATCCTGTCCTCTTATCCCACCAGGGGGCAGGAAGTGGGGGAGGCCTGTCAAGCTTATCTCCTCACCTGGTCTACAGTCTCTTATGCAGGAGGAAGTGTCTCAGCACCAGTCCCTCTGCCAGTCTACACGGGATGACTGCCACCAGCTCTCTCCCTTCTGCTCACCTTCCCACCAGGAAATATGCAAGGCTGTCTCACCGTGATGAGGACTCGAACCCATTCCAGCCTCATGTGTCATTCCCTATCCCCCTATCATCGCCCCAAACAGTCAGCAGGAAGTAGCTAGAGGAGAAACTGAGCCCCCAATTCCCTTATGACACAAAAGGCTGGAATGTAAGGTGTGAATGAGACTCCCAACAGTTTCAGACTCTGGAAGAAACCTGGAGCCAGAGCTTATCTAAGCCTTACAAATGGCTCCAGATCCCAAATTCCTTGGCAGATAAGCAAGGAATTCACGAACAGCTCTAGAAAAGGACTACTTCCTGGCCAGAAGCTTGCCTTAAGCATCAATCAGATGTCATGGCAACCCCCCTCCCCTAAAAGCCAGGAGGTGGCTAAAGGTTTTTAAAAGGCTTTTGGGGACTTGGACAACGTGCTTGTGCTTGTGCTGGTGCTTCTGCTGCTGCTGCTGGTGTTGCTGCTGCTGGCGCTGGGGCTGCTGCTGGGCTGTGCAGGGCTTTTGAGACTCAGACTCGGGCTGAGTTCGCTTCCCGGTTCCCCGGAGCCCCAGCCCCAAGATGGGGGTGAGGGGGCTAGCGTTTCTCCACTCATGGGTGCAGAGGAGCTAGTCCCATCTGGTCTTCTCTCAATAAAGCCGGGTCCTGTTAGCTGCCAGCGGAGTCTGGTCCCTTCTGTCTGCTGCGTCTCTCGAACCCTGAACCTGACACTGACCACATATTAAAGATAGCCAGGATTCAGAAAAAATGGAACTCTACATGATCGGAGAGATAGGTTTATACTGCATTAGTTGGTGGAGTAAATTTTAGAGAGAAATTTGGCATTATTTATCAAAGTTTAACAGATGTTTTTCAAAAGGCTAAATCTTATGAGTTATGTTAATGATTTCAACTCCTAGGTTTATACCAAAGAAAAATAAACACACATGCTCTCACAAAACCTGCACACAAGTGCTCCCAACAGCATTATTCACAATAGTCAAACGGACATTTCAAATATCCATCAGTTGATGAATAAGTGTGGTGCATCCACGCAATGCAATACTGCAAAAGAAGCAGAAGGTGAAGGAGATTTGGCAGGGTGCACAGCTCTTTTAAGAAAAACAACATGCTGAGAAAAAGCAGAAGTCCACTTATAAACAGAGAAACTGAAGTACAAAGAAGTGACTTGATGAGTATTTAAAAACTACTGGATAATTTTTCTTTTTTAAAAATTCACTTATTTATTTTACATGTATGAGTGTTGTGCCTGCATGTATGTAAGCGCACCACTGTGGTGCAGAGTCCACGGAGGACAGAAGACAGCATCAGATCCCCTGGAACTCGAGTTACTAATGGTTGTTAGCTACCATGTAGGTGCGAGGATTTGAACTTGGGTCTTCTGCTAGAGCAGCCAGTGCTCTTAACCTCTGCATCATCTCTCCAGCCCTGAAAACTACTGTGTAATTTTGATGTCCCATATCTCCTACCATGTTGTCAGAGCAGAAATGTACATAGTAAATGCTGAATGAAATATATGGACTTCTACCTTATGTTTAAATAATAGGAAAAGACTTAAGTACAAGTCAACATTTCTAAGGACTATGGGGAAAAATGCAAGAAATATGCTGTGCCTGTTCTACTTTCTAAGACAACTCTTACTTTCTAAGCCATTGCTAGTTCTGACCCCTACACCGCACTTTTCAAATAACCACAGTCTTAAAGGTAGTACTGGAAGAAGCAGTGGCTGAATGAGTATATATCAAAAACTAAAGCTTAGATAACTGATTAATAAATCCTGTAACCCAGGTAAGACTTTCAAGGTAATGAGAGCCTATGTAGCTCAGGGAGGCTGGAAGACAGGAGAATTCTGGTTGTTAGGGTAGAATAAGCTGAGAGAGACTGCAGAATACGTAAGGAATCAGACCCAAATAACTTTGTCATGAAAAAAAGACTAACAATCATAGCAACAGCAATGATGGAAAGCAGCAAGGACAAGGGCCAAGTGGAAAGAGACGCTTCAACCACAGTTCCTTTTCTAAGTATCTGAGATTATAGTAGATACCTTGGAGACGAGAAACCACTGGGAGGAGAGAGAGATGAGCAGGGATAAACCAGAGAAGCCTGCGTATTACTTGAGAGAGACTGAGGCTGCCTCAGCTAGCAGGAGCCCAGAATTTCTGCTCTCAGTCAACAAGGAGAGTAAGGCTGAGGATGCACTTGAATACAGAACGAGAACTTGTGGGATTCACAGAGCCATTAAACTTCAGGCTTTAGTAGAAATTAGCAAAGCCAGGTTCTTAGTCTAACCTTATCACTACATAAATTATTTTGCATATATTACTTAAAATAGGAAGTAAAGCTCTTAACTTTCCAAAATAGGACAAGTGAAAAGTTGTATTGTGTTTTTGTAAATTCTGAAGTTCAGGATATTTTACTGAATTTTTTTCTTAACTTGCATTCATTTTGCTAATTAGCTATATAACATATTTCTTAAATTTGAAGAAAATTCAAACTAAAGGTTAAGAATCATTCACACGGGAACAAAGAGTAGTAACTTATTTAGTCATATGTAATATATTCTCTGTTGTTTGGTTTATTAAATTACAAATTAGGGAGAAAAAGTATATAAATTTGTGTATGAGCAGAAGCAATGGAGTTTTACATTATTCAATACACATTTCAGCAACAGGTATACTGCAGTTATTCGTTAAAAACTGAATGAATAGAAAAATAACTTAGATTGTGGCCTAGTAATAAAATAAGAGAATTTAATTAATAGTGCTACATCAGCGCTCCTTAACTGAATCATCCTGTCAAAGCACACTTCATTTTAGGATCCTGACAATGTAAGAAGCTATAGAAATCACTGAAGTGGAGAAGGAAGGGTCATTAGAAACAGTCTCAGATGACAATAAATCTGCCCAGTCTTTTAAGTAAAATTATGCATATTGGGGAGAGAAAGATGGCTCAGTGGTTAAGAGCACTGACTGGTCTTGCAGAGGACCAGTTTGATTCCCAGCACCCACATAGAGGCTAACAACCATCCACAACTCCAGTTTCAGTTGATCTGACGTGCTCTTCTGACCTCCACAGGCTTACATGCATGCAAGCAATACACTCATACACATAAAATAAAAATAACAAAATTTTTTTTAAAAAGAAAATTATATATATTAATAATAACAAAAGAAAACCCAGTAAACTCTGTAAACAATATTTTATAATTTTCCATAACTTGTAGCAATAAATACAGTACTTCCTTGGATAAGCATGTGTATATAACATCTACTAAGAGATATATTTCTTTTTCTTTTTTTTTTTCGTTTTCTTGGCCTTTTGAGACAGGGTCTCCCTTTAGCCCCAGCTGGCCTTGAACTCATAGAGATTCACCTGCTGCTGCCTCCAGAGTGCTAGGATTAAAGGCATGCACCACCACACGCAGCATGATACACTGACTTTTCTAAAAAAGTTAGTTCCACAGTCCCCAAAACATACTAGAAAAAACAAAAGGCTTGAAAATTTAAACTGACTAAAGGCATAAACTTGGAACCCAAGACTGCCTGCTTTTGCATATCTATTCTTTTAAGGTTATGGAGTTTTAGAAATTGTACAGGACTCTTCTATTAAAAAGCACTTATCTTAACCTCTGGGAGATGTGGTGTCATTAAAAGATGAATCATCAATCAATTACATTTCACTGAAATATTAATCACAGAAGACAGACACAGCAAAGAACATACTTACGCATTCCTGAGCATTCTCTATCACCATCCCAGACATTAGATACAGCATGCCCAGTCAATAGGAGGTTAATTAAGCTTTGGCTATCAATAAAAATTCCAAATCAGTTAAAATATAAATACAACTAGTCCTTTAAATCAAGTTAACTCCTATGGTGAAGCATTCAGTGGTGACTTTACATTAAATTATGTTAAGATACAAAATTAGAGGAAACTTCAGCTTTCTATTGATCCAGTCTTGGCAAGTGTGTTAGTGGTATATTACCACAATGGCATTTACTACCAAATCACACAAAGTTAACAACTTTAAAATGTCAGGTTTAAGTGGACGAAAATGAGTCTGTTTACTTAGCATTTATTATATTTAAAATACATGTGGATTTATTAATAATACAGCCTGACAGAAGACAGCTGAATCTTTTTTAAGCTCCCCAAGTTTTTAATTAAATTTTTGAGAATTTCAGACAATATATTTTGATATTTGACTCCTTCCCCTTTTACAGCCCTCCTCCCAAAGATTTCATGTACTCTGTCATATAAAGGACCATTGAGTCAAGTTTGTGTTTCCAAATGTCCTTTGGTGTGCATCCATCCACCAGAACCTGGTTAACCTAGAAGGCAGGTGAACCTTCATCCCCAAGGCAGAAATACCTGAAAAGAAGGACTTACATGTAGGAGCATACTCACTTTCACTATTCTATAGATTTGCTAAAAGTAAGCTATGAAATCTAGAGAAGGGTGGCCCCAGATGAAAATGCAGATTTATTTTTTATCCTAAACAAGAAAGTATTACAAATAGGTAAGAAAATACTTATTTTTAAGGCGAGGTCAGTAAATTTACTCTTTAAAAAAAAAATCCATAAATGAACCATAAGCAGTATATGTTAAAATACCTTGACCTTGTCAACAAAATACCTGTCACAATAAATGCCATGTACATTAGGCTAAACCGGAGGTTAACACTGAGTGTATCCAGCAAGTACTGCAAAAAACTGAGCAAAGCAAACAGCACAGGCTGATTCAAGCCTATGGGCTTTGTTGTCAGTACTACTCACCAGCAAAGTTATTTGACTTGGTCACATTTTATCTAAGCCAGTTCCCAAAACCCAATACCCATGTAAGGAAACAAGAAACTGCAGTTCATTACCTGCCATGCCCATACACAGGATCTATCAAGGGTTCACTTGCATCTTCAATTTCATTTTTTATGTTTTCAATACCCTAAAGAAACCAAGATTTCATTAACTTAAAAACTAAAGTGTAAATTATGACACGTTTGTGTTGAAATTAAAAATGTACAATTCTTAGTAACTTTTCTTCCAAAGAAAATGTATTGCCTAAAAAGGATACACAATGCAGGCAGTATCAAAAATGTGAACCATCAACACTGGGAACGTAATGAACAGCTAAGTTCAAACTGCATGTACCATGTCAGCTGCCATCTCTAATGCCATCTCTAATATCTACTCGACTACAAGTGGGCTCGGTTCTTTATATTACTTAAATGTAGTAACTCACATTAATATTACTATTTATATTTCTAAATATGTTTCTTTCACATCCACTCTACGGTCACTGTCTGGCTCCAGGCTTCTATTGCAATACCTGCCTTCCTATTTTCTCTGACTCTAGGGCTCAAAACCCCAAGTCTCTTCATTACAAATTCTCATTCCAATTTCAGAACCTTTATCACAAAATGATTTTGTGATTCCCTTACTCAAAAGTTGACTGTGCTCCAATTGTGAAATGCATTACAATAAACCAACAAATAAATAAACTGCCCAATAGACAGAAACCTCTTTATAAAAGAAAGTGTCCAACCTCACCGTTCACAATTGCCCACTGGCATATTATGCTGCAGCACCCTGAAATATTATGGTTCGCTAAATCTGTGTTATGCCCACAATTGCTTCTATTTGTAGACTTGCTGTTCTTATTGTTTCATAAACTTAATTACAATATTTCCATATATAAAACTTTTATTCATCAAGTGGTCCTCACTCTCAAAGTCTACCCCTGAGTCCACTCAACAAACAAGGTCATATCTCCTATTTTCCCACAATGTTTTCTGCACATAATGAATAAACATAAAAAAACTAACACCCCAAATCATGACCATGATGGAATTATTAATGTGTCATTTTTTTAAAATGCAAAACAGAAAAACCTTAAAAAACTGTAAGTCATATACCTAGCATGGAGCCAGTGATCAATAAACATGTGTCAAATTAAAAAAGCTTGATTTCAAACAAGGTATAATCAGTACATATTCAAAGCTGAGCCTGGAAGGTTGCTCCAGATTTGAGATTAGCACCTTAGAAATGTGGATACTGGAATTAGTCTCACAGAGGTGAGCTGAGAGAATAAATTATCCATAAAAGAAAACCCACCCAGGACCCAGGGAATGACTTACAGAATACTAAAATGCCCAAGGGGAGAGATGAGCAGGAGACAACAACTTTTCTGTAGTGGGAAACAAACCCACTACAGAAAAGAGGAGAAAAAATAGTTGTGACACACAAGAAGAAAACTAGCACAAAGATTTGTCAGATAAAAAAAGAGTAGGATCAGAAAGAGTTTCTAGGGTTAAAAAGCCAAGAGCAGACATTACGAAGATAAAAGAAAAAACATTTTCTGGAGAACGGATAGCATTTTATGATTAGAATGTTCCCAGCTAGCTCTGTCATCCAGAGAGCAGAAGGGACAGAAAGTATGAAACTGGTTAAGAAGGGGTGAATAGAGAGCAGGTGGGCATGATTCCTTATTATGAGCAATAAGGGATTCTTATTCTGAGATGTGGAAACCGCCATGAAACAAGTTCTAACAGCAGAAAAAAACAGTACTAAGAGAGTGAATCTTAGTACACAAACCTTTGTCAGTAACACAGAATAGAGAAAAAGCAATACTCCAAATTTGTTTCCCCACATTGAATACTGGTCCAAGACAGCATCTTTTAATTCTGATACAGTTCTGAATGATCTTTTTCTGGGGGAAGGGGGAGGAGAGAAGAATTAAGTATTAGTATCCTGGTGAGATTGACTACATTCATAAACTGGAAGTTTTAAAACATATATAGACAAACAAATGGGATTTTTTATTAAGTATCTTCAACTTTCAAAACCAAATTTCACTGTTAAAGCAAAGCTGCTGACAACTATCCCCAAGGTTACTATACTCCATAAGACATCCAGTAAGCTACAGGGAACCTTGCCTCTCTTAGCTGCAACACCTGGCACCATACCGTCAACACATGCAACTACTTAGAACCTTTGTGGCCCTCTTCAGAGATGTGTTCAATAACCAGATAAACTTAAAAACAACTTTTTTTACTTATTATTTTTATTGTATGTTTCTGAGTGTACTGACTGCATGCATGTAAGTGCACCCGTGTCATGCAGTGCACAAGAAGGTCAGAAGAGGCGTTGGATTCCCCTGGGAATGGAGTTACAGACAATTGTTAGCCGCCATATGGGTGCTGGGAGTTGAATCCTAGTCCTCTGTAGGAGCACCCAGTGCTCTTAACCTCTGAGCCATCTCTCCAGTCCCATAAACTAACTTTTTAAAGTAGAAAACTCCTTTAACAGATATCTGAGTTACTAAAGCTATAGTATACGTTGTGGTTTCTTTTAAAAGAGCTTGTTAGAATTTTGAAATGCCACCTTATAATTTTATCAACATAGCAGCCTTACCTTTAATTTTGTAATAAACCCTTTAAATGTTCTAATGAAATATTAGCACTCTTAAAGAAAATTACAGGAAGCATATTTTAGCAAATAAATAATTTCAGCATTTACCATGCTAGGAATCCTTCATTCAGAACAGAAAAATATTAGGATACAATGAATTTTTTCATTGATAATGATGAAAAGGCAATTAATGTTTTTTAAAAGTGTACTTGGATAGTTAATTTAGGACTTAGAATAATATTTATACATACACAAATTAAATTTTAATTTGAAAGAAATGAACCCTCAAGCAAAGCATTTTAAGTTCATGTTCAAGTAGAGAAGCACTATGTAACTCTACGGTCCTTTCCACATCATGAACAGACGTAAAATGGCAATGTGTCCACAAGGTAAGTATTTTAAATGTTCCAGTGTTACTTACTGAATTAATGCATGAAATCGCTCAAAGCCAAGCTCTTCGACAGCCAAGGCAGCTATACATAAAAGACACTTTTCAGCACTACACACGGCAAATAAATAACACAAGATACACACAGCAGGCTGTAAATACTTTCAAGCAATCAAAACATTCTCTATTTCTTATTCCCTTAAAATTCTCAGTTTATTTTTTACTTTACCGTAACTTGAATTTATATTTCATAATCTTCATTACTATGGTTATAACTAAAATGGATATAACATTGAGAATGTAGAAGGGTTATTAAATAACAAACATCTCTTTCCAGTTCAGTTATGCTAAGGTAACTTGCAAAATAGGAGTTATCACTGACAGTGCTTCACACATTTCCACGTGTACTGCACTTTAAAATAACCCTTCAGTTTACGGATCGAAGTAAATCACCACTGCGAATCTTTCTCAATATAAAATCCTTAGATTTAATGCTCAATTACTAAATAAATGCATATAAAAGGCATAGCACTGAAACCATAGGTTCAAAGACAGATTTAAGTTTGTTTCCCCATTTATACATGCAATTGTTTAAAAGTTTTCAGTAACTTGTAGTATTAATAAAGCACACACACAAATTTTTTCTTTAATAAATCAAAGAAAGCATTTAAGTCCCAGGTGACAATTACTGAGGCTCTGCTAGATGCCAGATCCTCTTTAAGTGCAGCTCAGAATAACTCTTTTGTCTTCATTTACAGAAGAGGGACCTGAGGTCCAGACAGGAATCCCAAGAGCACAGAGCAGTAAACAGCACTGAAACTTAAACTCATCTTGGTCCCCAGAAGAAAAAGTCTTTAAAAATGGCTAATCAAAATGGTACTTTATTACAATGAATGATTTTAGACAAATTTTATTAAGCAAATCTCAATAGTTTCACATATAAATTTACATTAGTGACTAAGGAAATTGATTGTGAATTAAAAATTAAAAATTTTTCATGTAGAATTTAAAGTGTCACATTATACTGGCTTTGTAAAAATCTAGTTTTAATTTTCAAATGTGTCAGATTACTTTCTGAAATCTTTATAAGACCAAATAGATTAATCTTCAGGTTTATGTGGGAAACAAACTGAAATTGAACCCAAGTATTCACTATTGCAAACAAGTGTGCATTACCAACAAGCCAAAAATATACACACCACAGAAGCCAACGGTTTAATGCTTACACACAATGTAGTACTAATGAGAGGGAAACACTTCACAATAAAATTTCAGAATAAAATGACTATCTACCTTTCCAAATCATACTGCTTTATAAGGCTTGGTTATCTCAACAGCTTGACCAGGTATACTATGAAAGCTGACATAGAGAGTACTTTAAAGAGGCAAAAGAAAAGGCTTGGCAGAGACGGTGGAGAATAAAACACAAGAAAGAACGTAGCTGGGAATAAAGGAAAGAATGAGTAAAAGTGTTATACAGAATACAAGTCTAATGTGAGTTTAGCTCAACTGTCAACATCCAAGATGAACCTCAAGTTTTCAGTTAGAAATGCTTTAAATGTAGATAAAATTAAAAGCAGATTTCAAATATGGTTTTCTGTCATGTCTATGTTTAAAGCAAGGCACAAAGTGAACTGGAGGATTACTACACCATGCTTTGTGGAGGGGAATCCACTATAACATGCCCATGTAAATTAGTTACTGACGTTAACAAATCATGTATTATGAGGCCATTTACTCTAAGCATTTTAGCTATTAGTACAGAAACATACCACTATTCCACAGTAAGAAATAGTATACTGCTAAATCCTAATGAAAATGTTAAGAGATATTCAAAGATCTATTTCTCCACATATACACTGATTTTAAAAAGTTCAACTATTCTTCAAAATTTCAGTGCTCTAAATGAGCTATTAACATGCTTGCATGCTACAAAGTCAACTCTGGAAAACATCTGAAGATCGGTCTTACATGACAAGTTTTATCATCAATCTTGTGAATAGTTTTTGTTTTTAAATGTTCTTATCAGCTCCAAAACTGCTACATTCTTTTTGAAAGGCAAGGTTCTAAACATCATTGGGCGTTTAAACTTTAAAACTGAGTCCTTGCAAGTGCGCTATCAACACCCGCCAGGCTCAGCCACAGAGCCAGAAGAAGACAGTGGCAGCACCAGTGTCTGGCCAAGGCAACAGGGCGCAGGTAATCCTACAGGTAAGTGAGGTGCACACCACGAGCAATCAAAATTTCTAAAGTCAGCCCTGAAACTTTACAAAACTGTTTCTACAGAGATGACAGTCAATGAAATGCACTGCAGAGGGAATAAAGCACTTACTCATTCGGAGCTACTACCAATTATCAAAGATGAAACAAAATAGAACACCCTACTAGCAAGATTGTTCATCAGAAATAAGTCAGAAAAGCAACCACAAATCTATTTTCCCTACTAACCAGAAGCCTCCATTTTACTAGGTCATTTTTGGCCATTTTTAGTCAGCTGTAAGAGTGTTTGAACACTAGATATCACAGAATGCTTAACTTTATGCATGAAAATAGATGCTATTTAAATTATTTTAAAGAAACTTCAATCGAGGTATAGAAAATTTATGACATAAAACATGATTAAAACTACCTTAAAATAATTCAGATTTATAACAATGTCTAAAAAGCTCAGGAACAAAATAAAAGCAGAGAATTAAGACAATGTCTCCATCTTTGCTCTAGAAAGCAACTGAAGATATTTGAGCATTTAATGATGTAATAGCTTCTCTCATCTCCAATATTAAAGAAAAATATCTGAGACTATGGCACAGAGACTGATGTTCTTTAAACATCTAAAATCAAAGTTCCAGTGTTCAAAGAAGACTGCTATCAAGCAGTAAAGCAGTAAGCTAGAACCTTTTAGAAAAGCTAAGGAGATAAATGTAGTTCCTTTTGCAAAAATGCAACTGTCTTATAGCAATTAAAATAAATGGAAAGACAAACAGAAAACAGTAAAGATTAAGGAAGCTTAAGAGGAAAGTTATAAAAATTTAAAGTATTTTTTTCTTCAAATTTAAAAGTTTTACTAAAACAGAAGTAAAAGAAATTACTTCAGGAAATAAAAATGTATCTTACAAGAATGTCCCACTTGGCAACTAGATTCTGCAGGACTCCCAGAAATACCAGCCGTTTCCTCAGTGCTCCTTCCTCTTAGCCATGAAGCCAAGCAGTAGGGTCCAGAGCTGTCACAAGCACTTTCTAAGATATCACATAGGGTATGACAAAGGAGTTCCTTCTGCTCGTCTTCTAAAAATAACCAGAGTGTAAGTTATAATGGTTAACCCAAAAAAGAAAATCCTGCCACGCGATACTAAGAATGCCTTCGCTTAACTATAAAAATCAAGTATTTTACAAATAAAGAGGAAAACCCATACATAACCAGGAGATTCTAAATGCCTTCGCTTAACTATAAAAATCAAGTATTTTACAAATAAAGAGGAAAACCCATACATAACCAGGAGATTCTAAATGCCTTCGCTTAACTATAAAAATCAAGTATTTAACTATAAAGAGGAAAACCCATACATAACCAGGAGATTCTAAATTACTTTTTAGAAAAATAATGTGCCCGAGGACTAAACACTACCATTTTAAATACTGGCATCAGTTAGAAGAGCAGCAAATGAAGAGTTTAACATTAGGGGAAATAATCCACTACTTAGAAAAACCGGGTGCTCATCATCCTTCTTAAGCTGCACACAAAGCATTGAAGAAAGAATCAAGGGCAATGCCAGAGCCCCTGGAGACCTCTATTCCCATCCTCTGAACTCTAATGTCTGAACATCTTGTTTCACAGGAACAAGAACATAAGGGAGAACAGCGTCAGCACACGGAGACTGCAGTACATTACATCAGCAGAAGCAGCCAGACAGTGCTGCATAAGCCAGAAGCCACTGACACAGGCCTGCAGGAGCGCGGGCATCCTGCTGAGATGGTGTGAACACTGACTTCTTAGTAGCCACTCCCTTCTTAAGTGGAGCTCCTCTACAGATGGGGTCTCATAGTCTGAAACTTTTAATAAAACATGTGTGACATTCTCTATCACATTTTATGAAAAAAGAGGTTTGTCTTCTCTAAGACTGAACGTTCTTTCCAGGCAGGAACAGTTTCATTCACTTTGCATCATCAGGGCTGTCATGGCATTTGTGACAATGCTTTCCAAATTTATCAAAGGGACTGTATTTGTGAGAAAGAAAAATCTCATTAATAAGGTCATGTTAATGATTAACTCTCTTGACTAGTTCCTTTACTGAACTTCATTTCATGTTAATCATAAACAAATAACCATGACACTTTGACTCTTCAACTGCAAGTCACTAGAGGAGTCTATGGTAATGGTTTAGAATGGAAGCTGTTATGCCCTTACATATGAAACCCTAACTTCTTCCAGAAGTTACTGTGAGGCTCACAAGAAATTGTGTGAGGGAAAGATGTTTGTACACTGACAGGTGGAATGTAATTGTTGGTTATTATCAGGCAGCATCATGCATTTGACTTCCTCACACTGTAGACAGAGACAGTTTCCTCGGCAAATCTACCTGCAGTGTTCATGTTTTGTACAGCATTATAAATAATAAAAGATGCAAGAATACAAAGATAATGTTGAGCTTGTGATCAGAGCTCAAAAAGACAACAACAACAGTAATAAAGGAGAATAGGGGGGTGGACAAAAACAAACAAACAAACAACACAGGCACAGTAGTGCAAGACTGTAATCCTAGTACTCAGCAGGTAAGACAGGAATCTTGAGTTTGAGGCTAGCCTAGGCTACAAGGCAAATTCTAGGACAATCTTGCTACATAGCAAGACCCTGTCAAACAAACACAGGACATATGTGTATTCTTTAAGGAATATTATCCTCCTAAGTTACAGGAAATCGACATAATAAATGCTGCATAGATCAGGCTTGACACTAAAGAAAGAAAATTTTTAAATCGGGCTATCATACCTGAGCAATCCCGCCAGGATGACTTCTCAGAGGAAAACAGGAGCTTCTTCAAAAGAAATGCCTTTACACAATCAAAGCAACAATTAGAATGCAGTAGAAACACATTTCATGCCATTGTTTTATTTTAAAAATGGGAAAATCCAACTAATACTACATTTCAGATCCTTTGAATGGTTTAAAATTCCAAATGGTTTTCTTTCACAGTTAACAGTAACTGTGCATAGCTATTACTCAGAATATACAACTATAAACTTTGTTCCAGATCCAGAAAATTGCCTACTCCTGATACATACTTCCTAGTAAGTATATAACTGACTCTCATAACAGATATGTATCTAGAAATTACAGAAAGTTTTTGCTCCACCCACAAAGTGAAGGCTCTACAGGAACAAGTCTACATTTATCTTGGATTTGGGGGCGGTAAAAAGACTTGTAAATACAACAGTCATTCTCATCTGTTAGCCCTGAGCTGCCACACAAGTAACACCACTACTATCCATCTCAGGTAACTTGGCAAGACTGTATCTCCAAGATAAAATACAAAGGGCTGTGGATGTAGCTGCCTATCATGGTGAGAATATGGGCTAAATATCCAGTACCCATGCATGCGCACATACATGCACACACAATGGGAGGGAGGGAGGGAGGGAGGGAAGGTGGGAGAAGAGAGAAAAAAAGAAAAAGATGAACACCACTACTAGAGCTCCTGATTTCTCACAAGGAGCTACTAACTTCATGGTATAGCTCATAAAACTCTTAAGATTCAAAAGAAAAACAAATTCGTTTCTAATCTTTTCCTTCAGTGAGTCAACTGTGTTTACTGGCTATTTCACAGAAAGCAGCTGACTGTAGCAGTGTTTCCTTTTCAAGGTGTAGTTCATCTTGACTTGTTCAAAATGTAGGTTCCTGAGCTCCACCTATTGAATCTCAATCTCTATAAGGCAAGTCCAAGAAAGGGGTATTCTGAAGACTCTTCTTGAAATGTGTCTGAAAGCATTAGAAAACAGAGTGAAGACTGCTTTTAGTCAGACATGCCTAAGTGTCAGTCCTAATCTACCATCCTATTACACAAAAGCAATAATGATATGAATTTTAAAAGGTTACAGTTCTATAATCAGTGAGGATTATATGCAAAATTAATGTAACACACTCAGCATATTACCTGACATCTAACAATCCATCAATTCAAAGAATTTTAACAAGGAAAAAAAGAAAACTAAGTAAAATTCTATAGTACTCACAAGGAAACAAAACAAACAGTTTAATCAAATACATACTACAATCAGCAATTAACATAAGAGGACCAGTACAATTAATCACAAACTTTTTGAGGGACGATGAGAACTGTATACCACAGCTGACATTCGAATGGATATTAGTTCCTTCCTTTTTTTCCTTCATACCTTGTTCTATAAGCAGGAACCCTAACATAGGTTTAGGTTTTATATTTTTCTGGTTTTCGCAGTAATTAGTGACTATGATCACCATGTTTTTATGGCCATCAAGACTTCCCTATTAGTTCACACTAAAATTTTATCACTGTATATTAGATGGGTTGCAACTTTGTGCCACAATAAATGAGTTTCTTCTGAAGAAAACTTCCCCTATGAAGGGTTATTTGTTAAGACTTACAGAAGCACACCTATCACATTAAAAGATATTATCACAGTTCCCAGAATCTTAGATAAGTCTGTACTAGACAGCAATGCTCCAGAGTGCCAGTTTCATCTTGCCCACATGCCCTGACAAGTTTATATTTAGAATTAAAGAACCAGAGGCAGATCACGTTTGGTTTAACACTCAGCACTCACGTGTGTCTCCATTCTTCCACTGTCTAGCCACCACACCTGTTCATAACTGCACAGTGACACCTATTGTACCACTGGGGTCTGAGTACTTTCTTACCTAATTTGAAGAAATTCCTTGTATAAGACAAACACATCTACTTGCTAATATATATTATAAATTTTTTTCTGAATGTAAAGTAATCCTTTCCTTTAGGACACTAGTGTATTAATATTTGGGATTCTTATTGTTAAATAGTTCGAGAATGTATTTGGTGTATGATATGAGATGATCTATACTCAATTTTTCCCCCAAACCGAGTTGGTGGCATTTATGAAATATTTTATTTTACCACAGATTTTAGTTCCTCTTTTATCATATGTGATAATGTCTGGGTAACTGTTACATGTAATAAAAGAAATGAGTTATTTGTTTAATGCTAGTATTTCTCTAGCGGCATCTTGTTCTAAATTGAATGTTTTTACAAAGTTAATGTTATCTCTGAACTTACTCATCTCTCTTACTCTTAATGGTTTAGCTTTGTTGTTAATTTCTTTATAACTTCATACACGAGCACTTTGTTTACATTGTTTTCTCCCTTCCTCCCTGCTCCAACTCTTCTCACATTCCCATGCCCACTCCTCAGTTTTGTGACCTCTAATTGTTATTACATATAAACACATAGGTACATTGTTACATATGTATGCACATAGGCACACACACACACACATACACAATCTACTGAGTCCATTTGGTGGCAATTTTGTGTACATAAGTTCAGGGCTGACCATTTGGGACTAGATAACCTATCAGTTATCAGGGACCTCATCCCTGAAGAAAACTGATTCTCTCTCCCTCGGCACCCATGACCGCCTGCAACTTTTCATCCATGGGTGGGACCTTGTGAAATTCTCCCACCCACACTGGGATGTCAACTGGTGTTGTTATTATGCAAGTCTGGTTTAGGCAGCTCCATTGTCCAGATTTCAAGGGTGTGTTTTCCCCGTCATGTCTGAATGATTTGGTTTGGATGTTTAAGTTGAAACACTAATATAAATAAAATTATTGTACTGATTAAAAATACTGGTATGTACTCTAAGCCAAATCACAACCATAACAGTCTATAAGGATAGGTTCAAGATTTTTAACATTACAATTATTCCACGTATATTCCTAAAATACACTAAATTTTAAATGCCTGTGATCTATCCTTATTTAACTATATTCAAGACTTTCAACTATACATGGACAGGACAGAGTCTTCAGATTTCAGACAAGACTCCTACTGGTGCCCCAAAGTTGCTTGTTACTCAGCAAAATAGATTATTATTAATATATATGTATTATATCATATAAATGTACCATAATTATTAAGTTATATTTAAATATCCATTTTATATACTTCTGAAGCAAAATTCAGACACTCAAATTGTTCTTAATAATTCTATCAAATGTGAAAAGTCAGCATTATTCTCTAAAGGAACTTAACAATGTCAGCACACGGAAGAGAGTATTAAGAGAGACAAGTTTATTTTGTAACTATTTAGGAATGTATTCTTTCTATCTAGCAAATAACACGTATCACATCATATTAAATATATATTTTAAAGCATGGAGATTAAAATATACACAGTTTTGAAGTTACATGGCTGTTCACAGATGTTAGAATAACAGTAAACTGGAAGGACTTAGTTTTCAATGATGTAACAGTTTATAGTAAGTCAGTTTTTGAAATTCAAAAATATTGAGAGTCAAAAGCATTTAGATAAAATCTATCTTTTCTACAAAGAAAAATTTATTTTTGAAATTGTCTTAAATATGTTGCACTTATTCAGAAAGGCCTAAAACAGTACACAAAGCCAACTTATTTTCAACACTTAAAAAGTCTTAGGCCATGAAAATATTAATATCTTCAACTTTCTAGAAACATCATCTTTGTAGAAAGAACAAATGCAATGGTTGCTATGATTATTAGATTGGATCTAGGGTTATTCCTGTGACTATATCTTTGTAATATATAAACTATTATTACTCAGTAGGATCATTTTTTTCTTTTTTTTTTGAGACAGGGTCTCCCTGTAGCCCCAGCTGGCCTGGAACTTACTATGTAGACTAGGCTAGCTTTGATCTCACAGAGATCTGCCTGCCTCTGCCTCCCAAGTGCTAGGATTAAAGACCTGTGTCATCACACCCAGCATCAATGGGATCTTAATATTCACAAAATATTTCCATCTCCGATTCCTTCTGAAAAACAGGGAATACTCTCATTGTTCCTTGCAAACACAGTCAAACTGTTACTGCTGTAAAACTCACCCATGTTCTGAATTCATTTCTATTTTGGATAGTTATAACTACTTCATGTGCAGAAGTTGTTGGCTGACCCTATCTTGGTATATAGAATATGAACATTAAAAAACAAAGCACCAAGAACTAGACATCTGAATATATCTCTAAAGAGTTGGTAAAGTCGTCTATGTTACCTGAACAGGTGCAATAACAGCACAGGGGCCACCTTCAAACTGCTCTAATGCAGATCCCTCTGATTCACTAAACACAAACCCTAAAAATGAAAGCAACAGCAAAGATTAAAAGTAATTCCAGTAGTAGTTATAAAAGAACTTTTCATAAACCTTGTTTTGAGATCACTTCTGACAATAGCAATATATCTACAGTTTCCAAACAGGGTGATTTTTAAGAGATCAGAAGAATGCTTTGGAAGAGGTGTGTATGCAATCAATCAATCAATCAATCAATCAATCAATCTCTCTCTCTCTCTCTCTCTCTCTCACACACACACACACACACACACACACACACACACACACAATTCTGTACCCAGGAACAACTCTAAGAAATAAAGTGGACTTGAATAAAAGGACACTAAATCTGACAATCTGGCATCTATATCTTGGTTTTGTGTTTGAAATAAAGGGTTTGTGAATGTTAAGCACATATTCAGTCCCTAAATTACACCTTCAATGCCTAAATCTTACTTTAAATAATTTAATTAGCTCTACGCAAAACTAGATATTCAAACTCTTTCCAGACAGTATTCTTTCTATTTTTCAATCTTTTTTTTAAAAAATTATGGATTATTAAGGGGCTAGAGAGATGGTTAAGCATTTAAGAGCACTGGCTGCTCTTGCCGAAGACCCAGATTCGAATCCCAGCACCCACATAGCAGCTAATAACCATCTACAATTCCACTTGCAGGGGATCCAACACCCTCCTCTCCTCTGTCCTTCAGGGGCACTACAGCACCTGAGTGCACTTACATACATGCAGGCAATACACTAATACACATAAAATTAAGAAAAAAATAAATCAGAAAAAAAAAAAGATTGGTTTATTGAGTACAGTGTAAGGGTGCAGTGGGCGGGCAGTAACTAGAGACTGGAGACTTTATTTCAATCCTTGAGTCACATACCGTAAGTCAGAAATTAAATGGCAGTATAGTTAGCAAGTGTTCACTCACTGGCTTTACTTATTTCAGACATTAACTGACAGCATCTAATGAAGTTCGGCAGAGGGCCCTGTGACACAAGCCAGGAGAATTCACTGAGAATTCACTCCACTCCTACCCCAGACCTCAGTGCTAACGTTTCTAAATGTTCACTTTCAATTTCAACATGCTAGGAATCTACTGAATTTCGTAAGTTAAAATTGAACTTAGTCAAAAAAAAATTTCATGAACTAGATACCAGTGATCTACACTACATACAAGAAAGCCAGGATCTCTGAGCTACAGGTACTGCCAATCCAGCTGAAGACAGACATGTGAACAGATAATTACCATAACACTATGTAAATATAACAGAAGAATGAAGGACACTGTGGATACAAAATAGGACAATTTCCTCTGCTTGAATCATGTCACAGGAGAGACAGGGAGGCTGACCACAACAGGGACTTGGCGGGGTGGGGGAACCATTCTCATTAAAGGAAAAGGGTTGTAAGAGGAGGAAAAGTTGATGAATCAGGGAAAATTTAATTTAGTTTAAGAGTGGGGTTGAGGGTAAAAAGGAAGAAATGGCACATGGACAGGAAAGATATAAGAAGCCGCACTGAACGGACCTCGAATCAGCCTAGGGAGGGTTGAGCAGGCACGTGACTACAATGTTATGTTGACTTCCTTTTTAAGTTATGGAAATTGGAAGATTATTCCAAGAGCCCGACAGAAACAGAACTGAGTTAATAAAAGCTACTTTTCTGTAGAAAGGAAAAACTATTTTCAAATAGTATTTATATGTAAAATTAAAGTTTGGCTACTGTATTTTAAGTGCTGCCTATGTTTGGTATAGAAGAAATCAGAGAGGCCTCTGAATTTTCTTGTGAGAAGAAAATACTGGAGATTCCATTCTACCTCCTCCTCTTCTTTGCAAAGAGCATTTGTGTAGTCCACATATTTTTTAAATCATTGATTCCGACAAGAAATCCAACCAGCGCCTTCTCCCTCCGGTCCTCTCAACCCTCTAATTTATGTGCAAATCTTGGTTTTTCTTATCTTACAATTCAACTTATACTATGTGGTTTTTGATATCTGATTCCATCAAACTCACACTCACCCAAGCTCACTGCTGACCACTTTTGAAGTCCTCTGTAACTTTCCTGACCTCACGTCAATGATGTGCATGAATTCTAAAGAGACTTAGATTTCAGTGCCTCATCGTTCATGTTTTAATCTTTGATTTCTTCTCAGTCTCATTTCAGGGTCACTTAAATTCTGATGTTCTCCAGATTCTGTCACTGGGATCTTTTTTCTTTTCTATATTCTGTCTGGTAACACAGAGATTTTACCTTCTGCTAGTAGTAGTAGTAGTTTCATCTACTCCCTCAGTTTCCATCACTGGTTATAACTAGGTAACTGCTGAATACAGACGTAATGCACAGATCTGAAGTCCTTAATGTGGCCATGTACGGTCTGACCCTAGCTACTTCTCCTGCTTCACACTCTGCCATTCTCCCCAGTTAACCTTCAGGTGAGCTGAGGTCGTCCAGGTCTTCAGGTATTCCTGGCCCAACCTCTCGAGTGCTGGGACTACGGGTGGATACCGCCACACCTGGCCTGTTTCTCAACCTCTGTATGTAATGCTTCAAGCCTGAAGCACATCCTAACATTTTGAGAAAACTCTGGCTTAATTTTTAGGCTTCTCCTTTCCTTTTGTTTCAAGTCTCCAAAACATATCTTGAACATGTCCATTTTGATGCCATATCAGTGTCCTTACAGCTCAAACCACTATCCCCTCTCACCTAGAACTCTGACAGAAGTTTCCAGCCACACCTCCCAGACCCTCCTCGTCTCTGTAACACATCTGTGCACTAGAGTTGCCAGAAGAGCACTTCAGAAACAGAAACTTATTTGGTCACAACCTGCTCACAATGTTTCTATGGTCTCTCACTGCAAGTAGAATAAAACTCTCACTCCTTCTCATGGTCTAAAAATGCTGTAGGATTGACCACTTCAACGCACCTTAATTTAGTCTCACTTTCCTTAGCTACCGTTCACAGTAACTCCTAGCACACCAAGATCTTTTCTGTGCTGTGCTCTTTCTGTATGAAATGCTTTCTTCGCTCTAACTGTCCAGCTACCATCTTAATCTTCAGGACTCTGTCAGAGATTTCCTGGCATCCTAAGTGCCATTCTAGACTTACCACACTCTGGTATCTTACTGATGGCTGTTTTCTCACCAAAATGCTGGATAGTCACTGTGTATTAACGCTCACTGAAATTTTGAGAGAGAAGAAAGTAAGGGGTGATTGGTTCAAAGAATGCCAAGTTTAGTGCAAGCATGTGAGACAACCATTTATCAGCACTAGAAGTAGAAGATAGTGGACCTAAGGGCAGGGTTTAGGATTAGAAACAACAGTGTGAACCATATGAAACAAGTCAGGCCAACATGCACAGCAAAGATAATGAAGTTGAAATGTTAAGAGCGTGTGTAGAGGGCTGGGTCAGAAATGCAGAATGACAGAGATAAGAAAAACAGGGAAGAGAAACTATACTAGCTAACGTTCTAGAAAAGGTAAATTAGATACAAAGAGCAGTCAGATGTGATAGATGGATGCTAGGCCATCAAATGCTGAATGAAGCACGGCCCTGGAACTACTACAGAGTGCTACAGCGCACAGCCCAACACTGCACTGAAGGAAAAACAGTAAGAGTAAACTATTTGTTGCACAGTTTTAGCAGAAGGGAAGAGATGATGGCACCAACAGTGGCTGAACTTTTACCCTTGATCTTAGCCAAAAGAATGGACGGAGTGTGATTCATATAGGACAAGGGGAACTGAGAAGGTGTTGGTATGACAGTAGTGGCCACAGACCTCTTGGAGTCTTAGAGACCCCTTGCAAGAGACCACCTGAAGTTAAAACAGCTTTCATAATAATACCATGACATTATCTGCCACACATCTAGCTTTTATATATTTTCACACTGAAGTCCTTAATCTTTAAGAATGAAATGGGATCCTGCTTTCAAAAGATCTGAAAGCCCCTGGCCTAACAGATGCAAGCCTTAGAAGGTTGCTAAGAAAAAGAGGAAGAAAAGCTATTGAGAGAAAGCACAGGCATGAAGACAGCAGACAGCTGAGGACTTATCCAGATACCAATTCTGAAAGCATAATGATAAAGGACAGGAGCTGAGGGCTGCTCTAGGTCTAACCGCTATCTGTCCTGATATCTGGCAGTTTTGTCCAGCAACACACAGAAGACTGGGAGTTAGGTGACAGGATCAATGTAGTCAGGAAGTAGAGGGATGAATGGCGAAAAGCTAAGGAAAGGGAATGAAGAGTCCTGGCTATCACATTAAGACACCCAATTTAAGGTCCAATCTAGGCACTGAGACATGAGAAGTAGAGTGTCTGGTCACTCCATGCTGGATGTACTGGATCCCTGCTGATCTCAGAAGCTAAGCAGGGTGAGGCCTCATTAATACTTGGCTAAGAGAGTTGAAGCCAAGAGGCCTTCACTGTCCAACAGGAATAAGGAAAGGGTCCTTTGTGGTGTACATAGTGTGGAGGAGCAATTAGGTTCTTTCAAACTTTCACTTTATGGAATAAATAATGAATCAGTAATGGATTCTGGCCTTCCGTAAAAATGCTATCCATATAATGTAACTTTCAGGATCCACGGGTGGAGCTTACAGTGAGAACCACATTACAGTGAGCTGTTTTTACTTTCTGACTACCAGTTTGTTAAGATACAATTACTTTTTTTGTCATGTATTTTCATTCTCAAATTTTTCCTACCTTTAAAAGGGATTTGCTTATCACAAAAGGGCATTTTTTCTGATTAGAACTAAAATTACTCATCTAACAACTAACTCTATATACACAATTTTGTGACATATTTCATGCTGTATAGCTAAGTTAAATTTGAGCCATGAACCTTTCTGCAATTTTCTAGACCTTAATTCTCACATCTCACTTGTTCACATATTCCCTTCCCCAGGGTTTGACACCTACGGCCTCTGAAGTTTCAGCATTCAGTAAAGGCAAGGCCATACAATGACTTGATTTGATTACTACAAGTCAGGTGATTTTGGTGAACTCTTCTAATATCTGAATGTGGCCTTAATTTTCTTAGCTAAAAATGTTAGAATAGCAGGGTTGTTATACAGTTACTCTAAAACTTATAACCTTAAGAGAAATAAAATACTCCAACAATGAAATTTCAGATAATGTGAGCCACAATATTATCCTCTCTTAGAAAAAAATTAATGATACTGATATTATTTTGGTATGCTAGCAAACATCATTAAACATGTTCAACCTTTGACCCAAACCAACTGGTAATACAGAATTGATCTGTGCATGTGTGCCTGTATGTTACATATGGATGTGGACACACATGTGAAAGGACAATTGTGGGTTCTCAAGATCAAATTTGGGTGTCAGGCTTTGTGGCAAGTACCTTGACCCACAAAGCCATCTCGAAAGCCCCATTATATTTTAAAATGATCTTTCATTTTTCACAAATTACGTATTAAAAAGGCCACTAGCCCTTTACAGAGTCTGCCAAACCCTGAGCTACATGATCAACACTGAAAATTTGATCACTAGTAAATCAAATGCTCTCATTCATACGAATCACAGTGCTTCTATTACACATGACTCTAGTTTGGCTCTGCTGGTATGTGGTCAATCTGATCTAAACCACCTTTCCTTCTGGATTACTAAGGGACCCTGTGATTTTAATTACTACCTCGTTACAGACTATCAACTGAAGCAGGCAAATCAACCCTTTAAAAAATTAGAGCCGGTGTCCCCTTTGTACTAAACATTCCAGTGACCCACATTTCATTCAGAATGAGGGCCGAAGTCCTTATAATGGCTAGAATGCCTTAGAGGACTCTATTACTTTTTAGATCAATTTTCATTACTCTCTCCTTCCCTCTGTCCCTCTCCAGCCACACTGGCCTCTTTCCTGTTCCTTGAAGACAGGCAAAGCACATTTGGCATTAAGACTTTTACAAGGGTGATGCCCTCTGTCTGGAACACTTTCTTCAGATGTCTGCATGATTAGCTCAGTAACTCAAGTTTTTCCTTAAATCTCATCTTAAAAATAAGACCAGCCAGGTCAGCCCATCCCAGAACCCTCTGTTCCTTTACCGTCCTGCTACTGACGGCCCGTAATGGTGGTACACTCTTCCTACTCACCCAATCAGACCTCTTGGGCTCTGGTCTATAAGGGCTCTGGACACCAGTGTAGTTTATGGCAGGGGAAAAAAAGGCAAGTGGTACTGATGAACACGTAGTATGGTTTTCACGAAGACGGTGAGAAAATAATTACTTTTCTAAAAGTAATTTAGGCAAATGAGGAAAACAGAGAACAGAAAGCAGCTTTTCAGGTTAAAAAAAAGCCAGCTTCAAGCTTTTATGTTAAAAGGCTTATTGTCTTTAAATAAAACTTGATAAAAAATATATCGAAATCTTTTACTTTTTTTGTTGTGAATCAATGGGATTTCCAAAGAAGTATTGAAAAGTGAGGCTGGAGAGATGGAACTGACTGCTCTTGCAGAGGACCTGGATTCAATTCCCAGCACCCACATGGTGGCTACAAACATCTGTAACTCCAGTTCCAGGGGAACCTGATGCCCTCTTCTGAATTCCAAGGGCATTGCAAGACAGGGATGTACTTACAACCATGCAGGCAATAAACTCATACACATAAAATAAAAATAAATAAAATATTAAAAAAAGAATTATTGAAAAGTGTCAAGTCAATGAAAAACAACCAATAATGTGATACTCAGCTTGTTACTTTAATAGGCAAAGCAAATAGGGATATCTTTACATAGAACTTTATGCCGAGCATTTAACACCTGTATCTTATTTTCAGGTGACCATGGTTGCAGATATCAATTCAAAGCTCAATTATCAACCAAAAGTAAAGCCAAGGTTGACGTCACATTACTAATGTAGCAAGGCAGTCTCTGGTGCCTATTTCCATAATCCCAAATGACTGCACAGCAAGACATAGTGAATACCTCTAAGAATGAAGGAATGACTGTCACAACCAACAAACCAAAACCAGTAGGAGCTCCCCGCTCCCCCACTCAGGGCAACTTCAAAACCCACAAGCGCCCTTATCTTAAAATCCTGACCAAGGTTAAGACCTTGAAAAATTCCACACAGATCCATAACATAACTTCTCATGCTTCCTGGGGGTGGGGGCTTCTTTAGTTTGAAATAGTAGTTACTGAACTAACCTATAAATTTAAGGAACTTTCACATGACTTAAAAGCAGAGGCTTCTATTAGGCCAATATTAAGTTCTATTTAGGATAATCATTATTCATCAAATTTCTTAAGATTGTCAGGAAGAGGTACAGTGATCTTTAGCTTAGTTCACAATTTAAATGCTCTGTAAATTAATATAGTAATAATTACCATTAGCTGGGGCTTCCAGGTGTCACACACTGACTGGGCTAAGTATCTACATGTATTTACTTGACCCTTAATAATACAGGGATGTAAACTTGTCAAAATTTACAAAGAAGGTGACTGACGTTTAAATAAATAATGTGAACCTAGCACTCAAGTATGCCTAATCCAAAACTTATTTTTAACAATGCTTTCCTAACTTTCTTTGAATTTGCATCATAGTATAAATATAAACAAGTGTTGACTGATTACAACAAAAGCGAAATCTTTTCTTAATCCTTTCCAGTTGCATTTATTTCAGAGCTGTCATCAAAGTCAGCATAAAGTAAACAAACATAAACAGGGAAAACTTTACAGTAAAATCCGCAAATGCAAATGTCTACAATTTTAAGAAACATTAATATAATGTGCGTACAAAGTTAGACTCTATATATATTCAAAGGAAAATAACAAAAAGAGAGATCAGTTAGGAGTTCGGAGACTTAGAACTAACTCCTGGTCCTTCCAGTCTTCGGCCCAGTCATTTAATTTTAGAACTAATTTTTTTTTTGTAAAACAAGAGTCCAACTTCCTGTGCTAAGCCACCATCGACCGCCAACTCCTGACACACACACGTTGAAAACGGAAGTTGCTACTTAAATTTTTGTTACAAAATATACATTTTTGAAATAGGCTTTTTTTAAATTTTGTTTTGGACCCCCCAAAATTCAGCCTAATTCTTTCAGAACAGGTGTTTTGCATAACTGACTGTGTTTGCCTTACTGACTAGGGTGTCCAGAAGGATACTAGCTATACTTTTTCCTGGTTCCTTTAAGTAAACTGTTAGTCGTGTTTTAGTATCAAAACTTGAGGATCACGGACAATCACCAGTATAAAGCTCTCAGAAGAGTACAGTGTGGAAATTCAATCAATAGTTGCTTCATTGTTTTGTATCATTAGTAAGACTTACTACAGAAGTGAGAACCTAAGTCCCATTAGACTACCTAGGAAGTACTGTGACCCATATTACTTTTAAAATGCAACAAACAGTATTAGATTCCATCTTATAATCCGGGATTGTTGGGCTAAGTGAATAATCTGTAGTGAGCAACACTGTCTCCATTCTCTGCACCACACCTAACTGCACCACATAATTACAACACAAACAACAAAAATGCTTTCTGGCATTAGTCACCTTGAATCCCCTGCTTTTTAAAAACAAAACAAAACAAAACAAAAATCAAAAACCAACCCAGCCAAACTCTGATAACATACTTAAAGCACTGTTGGATGTTGAAGGTATTTAAAGACCCAGAGGATGAGCTGAAGAAAGTAACTCCCAAGTGACTCCCGTGCGGGCATCTCTCACTGTCGCCCACCAGAGCCCTGGTCCCTTAGCCCCAAGGGTACGGCGGAGCAGTTGGCAGGGGCTCCGGCGTGGACAGCGGCAATCACGCTCCCACGCACGTTCTCCCCACCACAATTCAATTTCAGCTCTGAGCGTGGGTGCTGAGACCCTGCGCTGGGCTCTCCAGGGAACAGAGCGGGGATAATGGGACCACTCGCGAGTACTGGGGCCGAGCTGGGGTACTGGGACCTCGCGTGGGTACTGGAAAAGTGTGCGGTACTGGGACCGAGCGCTGAAAGACCTGAGCGGCCAGAACAGGGGTACTAGGACCAAGCGCCGATACTGGGAAAGAGTGCGCAGCACCCGAGGGGCCGGGGCCGGGGCCGGGTACTGGGACCGAGCGCGGGCACCCGAGGGGCCGGAGCCGGTCGTGCCGGCCGCACTCCGCAGGGTCGACTGGAAGGGCGAGCCCACCCCGGGTACCTTGCGTCCAGCGGCAGAAGATGGTGTCGGAGAGCCCGGGGCTGCTCTTGGTGCCCCACACCAGCTCCAGCAGCTCTTTGGTCACTTCGGACATGGTGAGGAAGCGGCCCGCGGGTCTCTGCCTCCCGGACGCCTGCCCCGGAACATAGGGAAGCGGCGACTTGGCCGACGGGCGCGGGGACGGCGACGGCCGGGCGAAGGGGAGGCCAGCGAGGGCGGCGAGCCGCGGGCACAGACGGCTCTGTCAAGCGGAGGAACGCCCGGCCCGAGTTCCCGAGCCGGAAGTGGGTTGACTTCCGGCTCCCCGTTAGCTCCGCCCCCCAAGGCGTGGGTAATCGCCTCCCCGGAAGCGGAAGTGGGAAGAGCTGGGGAAGGTCTAGGTGGGTTCTCAAGGCCTTTAATGCTGCATTGGCTGGGTTGTGGGCCTCGCGCATTTCCAGCCTCGGAGTCCTGCTCTGACTTTAACTGGAGGCTTTGAAGCCCACGTTCAACTGCGAGAATATATAGCCCTTTCCTTAAAAGTTGGCATAAAAGACCAGAATTGCAAGAGGATGGTTAAGCATGGCTTGGAAGCTGTCTGTTACTGTCACGATAAGCCAAACCTAATCTAGTCTGCCTGCTAACACCTGGAAATATGTTAGTGTGTTAAAGCTAACTCCACCAGGGGCTGAAAGCTCAGTGGTTAAAAGCCTGTACTGCTCTCACAAGGCATCAGAATTCAATTCACAGCACCCATGTGCGGCAGCTGATGCCTTCTTCTAGTCTCTGAGTGCACTTATACTTATGTGCATAAACCTGTATTCACATGCACATAATTATATATATTACATATATATAACCTATCAGATGTAACACATATTACAAAGTTAGTTATAGGAAAAGCAGACCTAAAGCAATCTGTTGGTGAATAACACAGCTTAAAGCCACAGTATTTGAGACTTGTATGCTGCCAATAACTGGTGTTAAAGACTAGTCTTTAAAGATCTAAAATCTTTAAAAATGTTTTGGCTAACAGTTAAATTTAGTCAAAACTATTTGTAACATTTAAAAGACAGAACTTATATAGGTTGACTTTTCACTTTAAGGGAAAGGAAGAAATCTGCATTTTTAAAGTCTGTGCAGCTTGGGTTCTTTGTTGGTTTCTGGAATGCAGAAACCTATGTGATCCTAGGAAGGCAGTATTTCATAGTTTTTGTACCCTGATTCTGGGGTATAAACTCAGATCCTTCTGTCCGTATTGACAAGTTACCCTGATTTTTTTCTTCCTAAAATAGATAATGTACATTACACATATAAGGAATAAAAGGCAACATATGTGCCAAAGATTCAGTATACATCTGGCACACAGAATACATGTCTTATTACTTAAGGCATTTTGTGGGAATTTGATGCAACACTAATATTTCCCTGACATTTTGACTCTAACTTTAGGCAATTTTGAACGTTTAATATATTGATAAATTCAAAACACGTAGTTCACTAATTTCAAAATATGCAGTTTAAAAAAAAGATATTTCTTTTATTGGCTAATTCAAATAAATATTTAAAAATCATCCAAGTTAAAAATAAGACAGTTTTCCCAATTTATAGCTTACTTTGTGCTTCAGCGCCCTTTCCTGTAGAACCAGGGGATTGCTCAAAATATTGTAGCCATGGGCTTCCTGGTGATTTTCATAGTCTTTGGGATCCCCTTTACTCGGCTTTTAAATTACATTTACTTGTGTGGGGGTGCTATGGCAGGCATGCATTAGTCAGAAGACAACTTGTGAAAGTCAATTCTCCCCTTCTGCCAGGTGGCGTGGAGCTCAAGTTGTGAGGCTTGGCATTAAATACCTTCCTAGCTGAGCCATCTCACTGGCCCTAGTGGGGTGACAAATGGAAATTTACTAGTAGTAAGATGGTTGCTAAGAACCTTGAACTATGGAAAGCACCCAAGATAAGAAGAAATGAACAAAATGAATGAGGGGGTAAACAGAACTATGCCCCTGCCCCTGCAGGCTATTGCCCATCTACAGACCATTGAAATTTTATTTACCAAAGTGCTACATTCTTGTGATCTTTTGCAACCACAACTTATGCAACCACCATATATGCATCTGGAACACCCTACTTGCTTGCTTACTTAAGATGGGGGCTGGCTCATAGAATAGAATAATCCAGGTGTCAGCACACTGGTGAGGCAGGGAGAAAGCATCCCCTACTGGGCTCTTAGTTTCATTTATAAAAGAATTTAAGAATGAACCCAAATGGGAGCTTTAGGACAATTTTATTGGAATTCAAAGAAAAATCCTCAACACAGGCAAGCTGGGGATCTCAGCAGCTGCCCAGAGGAGGAGGATGGAGGGAGAAGAAAAGAAGTCAAAAAGTCATGCAGGTTTAAAGCCTGCCTGAGGTCAGACACGTGGCAGACTGGCAGCCACATGGCTGGGAAAAGGAACCTTTAGAGAAAAAGTAGAGAAATACAAGATGCTGGGGCAGCCCAAAGCCTTAGAGACAGCATGTTTAGAAAAGGGATACGAAGAAGAGAAGGAAGGATTATGCGTTTCTTCAGAAAAGCGAGACCTACCTGTCTGGCCGGATCCAGAAGCACCGCACTGGGAGGCCCGAATCCAGGCAGGAAAAGTTTACTGTCTCATTAACACACTCCGTATTCCACCCATCTATTTAGTATAACTTAAGGTGAGCCCACCTTCCTGGGGTGATCATATATGATCAGGTGACTGACCAGTGAAACTGGAAATGTAGGTCTTTCAACAGATAAACTAAATAGTTTATAGTCTATCCCAGTTGATATCTTGTGGCTATTTCCTATCTAACTGGTGTAAATAAACTTTCTCTCCTTCATCTGGACTGGATATTAGTTTCTTGATTTCTAGAAGTTCCCACATTTCAATTCCTTTTGTCCTATTTCTACATATCAAATCTTTGCTATCTATTAAGAAAGAGTATGCATGATACATTATAATAAAGCTTTTAGCAGTCAACATAGTTTAAACCAACAAAAACTTTTGAAATTTCATAGTTCTTTATCTGTAACCTTCTATGACAGTGTTTGTTGTTTTTATATTTGCAGAGAATTATTTATTCTTCACTTTATAATGGAAATAGGAAGGCACCTCAGATGGTTGCTAAAAGACCTTGCAATGTGATGGATAATTAAGAACTTTGGAGCAGGAAAAGGTGAGACAGGAGCTAGACATGGGGAAGGCAAGTGGGAGTCTCCCTTCTGCCCTCTGGGCTTACCTCATAGAAGTCTTTGTTTCCCCAAACTGCTACATTCCTGTCATATGTTACCTGTAAATTACCATGTATGTGCTATTTACCTTTTGCTTGCATTCCTCACTTAAGTATATATGCCCCCCCAAACTGGAGCAGGGGGCTGACTCCTTCATGGAAGGGTCCACCTGTCAGTCCCGCTGGCAGACTAAACTCGCCCTCTCTTCGCCTGACTTTGGCTGCTGGTGTCTGATTTTTCTGTAACATCTCGAAATATAGATGCATGAAGTCTTGAGCTTCAGTCGACCTCAGTAAGTACTACAAAAAGGAATGAAATTTGTTTATACTGGGAGTTAAAATAAATTCACTACATTTAGCCAGTGAAAGATCAGGGAATAGGACACTGACTGTCTCAGTTAAATATCTTACATTTACTGATTATAATTTATGTAATTCACTTCCCCAAATACATGGAAGAGCCTATACCAATAAGGCCTGTCAATTAGATGTGTTTGTCACCTCTGAATTGTTTCCATTAACATATGGAAATACTAATTATATAGTAGTACTATTAGTAGTTCATAGTAGTACAATTCAATACTATTTTTTTTTACATTAACAGAGACGGTAGTTATAGATTTGCCATTTATGTGCAAATAAAATGAAGAGCGATACTTTGAAAACAAGATTTTAAAAATGAAAAATATCAAGCCAGGTGTGGTGGCACATGCCTCTAAGCCTAGCTATCAGGAGGCAGAGGCAAAGGATCTCTGAGAGTTCGAGGCCAGCCTGATCAACGTAGTGACTTCCAGGAGGCCTGAGACTAGGGAGACTCTGTCAAAAAAAGAAAGAAAAACCTGTGATTGTTCTTAATTTTCATTTATATTGAAAGGCAAATCTGATACAAATGACATTTTCATTTTTACATTATATTTCTTATTCCAGTGTTTTAAATTTTTTATTAGCAGGACACATTTTAGCAAGTAATATTCAATTACTATGAAATCATTTATTGGCTTATTCTTGAGTTATAAGATTTAAAGTGTGAACTTGGTTTATAATATAATTGAAAATTAGTATTCATTCAAAATTTTCTTATTCAGTCATTTAAAAATATGTGCTTCGCAACAGCAGAATTAGTCATTGTCAGCCCTTAACTGTGTTTAATTACTGTCCTTGTCTTTACCCCAAGTTTCTTTCCAAATGAGAGCAGTTTCATTATCTGTGTGCTAGCAACTACCATGAAAAGAACAATTCTCTAATATAGTCCTTCTCTCCTAAGTTAGTGTGTTTGTCTTGCTATGGAGAAGAAGCAAGAGCTTTAGAAAACCTACCTTGCAACAAGGTGAACATATTTTCTTCAGGACAGTGAAACAATCCCATACTCATTTCAATGATAAAACTTACTCATATATTCTCTGTCTTCCAGTAAAAGTATAAATCTTCACAAAATAAATGAATTTTATGGATCATCCTAACCTTTGCTCTGCTGGATTTCCATATTGAGCACACAAGATCCCTTTCAAATCCCCAGTGTTCTTGTTAAGCATGACATCACTTCCCAAGCATTTCCTACTGACATCTATTAATACATGTTAGAAAAATAATTTTGTCATTAGTTGCTGGGCTTAGTAAATTTAGCAAGTCATTTAGCTGCAACTCTTCAGGAATGAAAAGTATACCGAGCATTAAAGGAACGCATCTGAGTCATTTTATCCACTGACTCTCTCACGTGGTTTATGTTTTAGAAAGACTGTATCTTCGGGTATCTGCAGAATGATGGAATAAACTTCAAGAGTGCAAGTGGCAAATCTGAATTCACTAGCTATGACCTTGGCAAGTCATTTTGCTGACTGCCTTTGCTTTCTTCATCTGTAAATTAAGAGGGCTAAGTTTAGATAATTTCTCAACCATTCATCCAGTCAAGATCCTAAAACTTTTGTGATTCTAAATCATGAACTTTAAACATACAGAAATAATGATGGGAAGAGAGTATTGAGAAAGAAGTGAGGAAGACCGATTCTTTAGCTTTATTCTTTACTAACACATAGTGAAAGCAGTTTGAGGAGGAGGGACAGACAAGGGGATGAGTAAGAACACAAGCCTTCATTTG
This sequence comes from Eospalax fontanierii, assembly GCA_035773235.1. Classification (NCBI taxonomy): domain Eukaryota; kingdom Metazoa; phylum Chordata; class Mammalia; order Rodentia; family Spalacidae; genus Eospalax; species Eospalax fontanierii. The sequence continues at coordinate 62,468,443 of CM069540.1, read as the reverse complement.
GGGGAAGGAGCTGGCAGGGCAAGGGGGCTTCTGTGGGAATCTGAGCCTGCTGCCCTCTTATTAGCTGAGGTAGTTATGGAACATAAGGGGATGGAGGAGCAAGGGTGAAAAGTTTGGCTCAGAGTTGGCTATTGCTAGAGGTAACTAGTGAGCAGACAGTTGACGAATGTTAGGTGGTCCATAAACACCTTTTCTGCTTGGCCATTACTTGGGGTCTAGAGGCCAGGAAAGGCAAAATCTAGAGAAATACATTACTTTAGCTTTAGGAACCAAATTAATGCAATTTGAGGAATTTGTCAACCAAAATGGAGTTTTGCAAAATGACATGGTCCTGGCTAACAATAGAATAACAGAGAGAATTTGCATTTATCATTTGTGCCAATATTATGAAATGAAAACATCAAATCACTATTTCTTAATCCAAGATAGGTTGAATCAAATGCGCATATATGTGTGAATGTTCACGAATAGCTTGTTATAGAAAATCAAGCGCTAAGAAATCACCCATAGAATGGGAGAACTCTTTTTTTTTTTTAATTACATTGATAGACCCAGATAAGCTGATGCTCTGAGGTTCTGGAGTTCAGTTTAGAAATCCATTGGCTTTTATAGGACAGTTCAGATAACTTCTTAATGGATACAACATTGATGGGTTTAAACTATAGCCTATGAGACTTTCAACACAAATGTATACATGTATGTAAGCCATTACAGGAAATTCCTTTCATGATCAAGTGTTACGGCCTAGTTTTGAACTATATTGTGTCCTCCCAAGTAGATATGTTGAATACCTAACCCTAATGTGATTTTATTGAAAAGTAGAACTATTTTAAACAATTATTTTTATTAATGTATTATTTATTTATGATTTTTATGTGTATGAGTGTATTTCCTGCATTTAAATGCACTCATGTTATACAGTGTCCACAGAGGTCAGGATAAGGTGTCACATACCCTAGAACTGGAGTTACAGATAGTGGGACTAACTTACTAAACCAAACTAGCTAAATACTGCCCATTGTATCTTTATTCCATTCCTCTGGAATTCCTCCATTCTATCCTTGGAGGTTCCAATTCCTCCACCTCAGATCTCTGAACTAGTTTCCTAACCCAGACCAGCTAAACTCTCTAGCATAGACTCCACTGGCTCCTGATCTGACACAGACCAGCCCTCCTATAACCCGACTAACCTATCCACTACCCTGCCTCACCAACCACCCAGACCAGTCTACTACCCTGCAAGAACCTGAAATACATACAGATTTATTTTCCATTCTTAAACAAAAATCAACCAAGTTATATAAACAATATAAACAGAACCAAAACTGAGTTAAACAAAGCAGAGTAGAAGTTTCTACAGGACACATAACCAACAAAGAACATCTATATGCCCAAATAGCATTGCAAAAACACAAATGATATGAAAAACTAAGAGAATATGTCTCCAACAAAACTCAGTAGTTCTATAGAAGTACAATACAATGAGAATCACCCTGAGTAACCCCAGTATGCAGAACTTAAAAGAACAGTCATAAACATGATCAAAGAACTTAAAGAAAACAAAGACAAACAACTCAAAAAGGAAAGGCATAAGCTTGTGATAGAAGCACAAGTATCTACAAATATGTGGCTTGAAATATCAAAAACAATTAATAACTTGAAAAGTGAATTTACAAAAGAGATATAAATAGTGAAGAAAACCCAAATGAAAATGAACATGATATTGAAAATCTCAATAATAAGCCAATTGGAAATAACAGCAGAAAGCCTCATAAGCAGAGAGAATGAAACAGAAAACAGAATATCAAGACTGGATGACAAAGTTGAAGATCTGGACTCTATGAGCAAAGACTTTGTAAAATTTAATAATAAACACAGGAATGGAGTACTCAGGAAATGTGGGACAACATGAAAAGACCAAATATATGAATTAAAGTCATACAGGAAGAGCAGATCTTCAAAAGGATTATAGAAGAAAACTTCCATAAATTAAGGAAAAAGATTCAAGAAGCACATAGAACACCAGTTAGACATGACCAGAACAGAAACTCCCCACAGCATATCATAGTAAAAACATTAGATGTACAGAACAAAGAGAGGGTATTGAGAACTTCTAGAGAAAAACAAGTTACGTATAAAGGGAAACTCATCAGAATTACAGCTGATTTGTCAGTGCAAGCTATGAAAGCCAAAAGAGCCTGGACAAAAGTATTCTCAACTCTAAACAACCATGGATGCAAACCTTGAATAGTTTATCCAGAAAAACTATCTGTCATGGTCGAAGGGGAACAGAAAATTTTTTATGACATGAACAGACTGAAAGAATTCATGTCCAACAAACAAGCCCCAGTGAGAATAGTTGAGGCAATACAAAGGACCAAAGAAAGGAATGAGTGAGCTCAAGAGGCTACAGATAGTAAACAAAGAAAGACATAATAACGGAAACACAAAATAGGGCTGCAAACACTAGAAAATTAAAATGAGAGTATCCAATACATATATTTCAATAATAACACTAAATATCAATGGCATTAACTCCCATGTCAAAGGGCCAGTGGAATGGATCAGAAAAGAAAACCTATCTTCTTGCTGTTTTTAAGAAACTCATCTCACTTTCAAGGACAGACACTACTTTAGGGTGAAAGGATGAGAAAAAAATTATTCTAAGAAAATGGCTCTTAGGAACAGGTAGGTATTGCAGTTCTAATATCCAACAAAATAGATTTCAAATTAAAAGTAGCCAGAAGAGGTAAAGAGGTAAAGATTAACACTTTATGTTAATCAAGGAACAATCACTCAAGAAGATATTACAATCATGAACATGTATGCACCAAACTCTGGAACACCCAATTTCACAAAAACAATACTCTAGGATGATAAAAACAAATTAACACCAACTTGGTGGTAGTAGGTGATTTCATTGTCCCACTGTGTCTAATAGACAGGTCAAGTGGACAAAGAATAAACAGAGAGACATCTGAATTAAATGACATCTCACATAAATGGACCTAACAGTTATCTACAGAATATTTCACTCAAGCACCAAAGAATATACTTTCTACTTAGCAGCCCAAGCAAGTTTCTCTAAAATTGATTACATTCTGGAACACAAAACAAATCTCAGTAAATACAAAAAACTGAAATAATACCATGCATTCTAACAGGCCACATTTCTTATAATCAACAGCAAAAGTAGCTCTAGTACATGAACTATATAACTACATGAACTCATGGAGATTAACCACACTCTTGAATAACAAATGGATCAAAGAAGAAATTAAGAAAGAAATAAAAATATTCCTGGAACTAAATGAAAATGAGAATACAACACAATAAAACCTCTGGAACACTTTAAAAGTAGTCTTAAGAGAAAAGTTTATCACTCTTAATGCCTACATTAAAAAATCAGAAAGAGCACATGTAAATGACTTAACAGTACCTCTCAAGAATCTGGAAAGGCAAGAACAAACCAACTCCAAACCTAGTAGACAAGAAGAAATAATAAAAATCAGAACAGAAATTAATAAATTAATAAACAGACACAAACAAACAAAATCCACAAAAAACTAATCTAAGAGCTGGTTCTTTAAAAGGTTAAACAAGATAGACAGACCCCCAGCCCAGCACAATTAACCAAAGTAAAAAAAAGAGCAAATTCAAATCAAGAAAATCAAAGACGAAAAGGGAAACATCACAACAGACACCCTCCCCCCAAATCCAGAACACTGTAAGGGAATACTCTAGAAATCTACACTCCATTAAATCTGAAAATCTAGAAGAAATGGATGAATTTATAAAATCATGGACACCATCAAAATTAAACCAAGAAGAGATCAACAGCTTAAACAGACCCATAACAAATCAGAAAATTGAAACAGTAATACAAAACCTCCTGACTAAAAAAAGCCCCAGGCCCAGATGGATTCAGAGCAGACTTCTACCAGACATTCAGTGAAGATCTACAACCAATACTGCTAAATTATTCCAAAAGATAGAAACAGAAGGAGAACTCCCAAACTCCTTCTACGAAGTCAGTATGACTCTAACACCAAAACCAGGTAATACTCACAAACCACATACAGACACACATCAAAAAGATCATTCACCACAATCCAGTTGACTTTATTCCAGAGATGCAGAGATTATATATAAGTCAATAAATGTAGCAAAACATATAAATGGTCTAAAAGACAGAAACCACATGGTTATCTCAATAGATACAGAAAAGGCCTTTGACAAAATCCAACATGCATTCATGTTAAAAGTTCTAGAAGGAATTAGTCTAGATGGAACATTTCTTAACATAATTAAAGCTATATACAACAAACTGATAGCTGACATCATTCTAAATGGAGAAAACCCGGCAGCATTTCCATTAAAATCAGGAATCAGACAGGGCTGTCCTCAGTCTCCACCTCTTTTGAATATACTGCTTGAAACCCGTGCTAGAGCAATAAATCAAGAGAAGGAAATTAAAGGGGAAAAGAAGAGGTCAAGTTATCTTTATTTGCAGATGATCTATTATACATAAGAGATCCCAAAAATTCCACAAGCAAACTATTAGAAATAATTAATACTTTTAGTAAAGTGTCAGGTTACAAAATCAATTTACAAAAAATCAATAGCCTTTCTTTGTAACAACAACAAGCAACCAGAAAAAGCATTCAAGAAAACCCTCCCATTCGCAATAACCTCAAAAAAATATTTGGGAATAAATCTAACTAAAGACATTAAAGATTTCTGTAATAAAATATTCAAATCTTTAAAGACAGAGAAAGAGGAAGACACGAGGAGATGGAAAGCTCTACCATGCTCATGGATTAGTAGAATCAATTTTGTGAAAATGACCATCTTACTAAAGGCAATCTACAGATTCAATGCAATGTCAATTGAAATACCCATGAAATTCTTCACAAGGTAGAAAAAAATCATTCTAAAAATCATATGAAATCACAAAATACCTTAGATAGCCAAAGCAATCTTGGGCAAAAAGAACAATGCTGGGGAGGAATCACGACGCCAGATCTCAGATTACAGAGCTATAGTCATGAGAACAGCGTGGCACTGGCACAAAAATAAACATGTAGATCAATGGAACACAACAGAAGACCCAAACATGATCAATGGAACACAACAGAAGACCCAAACATGAATACATGCAATTTCAGCCACCTGATATTTGACAAAGGTGCCAAGAACCCACAATGGAGGAAAGGCCGCATCTTCAACAAATGGTGCTTTCAAAACTGGATCTCCACCTGTAAAAGAATAAAATTGGACCCTTATCTTTCACCCTGCACAAAGTCAACTCCAAATGGATCAAAGACCTCAATATAAAACCTGAAACTCTGAAACTGCTAGAAGAAAACAGGCAGTGGGAAAAGGCTTTCTAAATCGGACATCAGCTGCTCAGGCATTAAGGTCAACAATCAATAAGTGGGACCTCACTAAGCTAGAAGATCCTCTACATCAAAAGAAACAATGAAAGAAGGGAAGAGGAAATCTACAGAGTGGGTGAAAATCTTCAAGAGTGACACATCTGACAGAGGATTAATATCAATAACATACAGAGAACTCAAAAAGCAAGAAATAAAGAGATAAAAGACCCAATTAAAACATGGTCTATAAGAGTTCTCAAAGGAAGAAATAAAAATAGCTAAGATACACCTAAACAGTGCTCAAAATCCTTAGCAATTAGAGAAATGCAGATAAAAAACCATTTTAAAATCCTTCTTTCCCTAATCAGACTGGCTAATATGAAGGGAATGAAAGACCTCAAATGCGAGTGAGGATGTGGAGAAAGGGGACTGCGCATTCACTGCTGGTGGAATTGCAGACTCATGCAACCACTATGGAAAGTCAGTGTGGAGAGCACTCTAAACACTAAAAATGAATCTACCATATGGTCCAGTTACACCACGCCTCGGCGTGTACCCAAAGGACTCATCCTATTAGAGAGATATCTGAACATCCATGTTTGTTACTGCTCGTTTCACAATAGCTAAGAAATGGAAACAACCTAAATGTCTCTTAACTGATGAATGGATAAAGAAAATGTGGTACATTTACACAATGGAGTTTACTCAGCAGTGAGAAAACATGAAATCATGACATTTGCAGGTAGATGGATGGAACTAGAGAGTGTTATGCTAGGTGAAGTAACAACAGAAAAGAAAACAACGTGTGTTCTCCTTCATCCGTGATTGTAGCACCAGTCTGTATTATGTGAGTACATATCCTGATGCAACGCTAGGAGCCGGACAATGGAAAGGCTACACAGAGGTAAAGGAAAAGAAAGAACCTGAAAGAGGGGGAGAGTAGGGAACAGGAGAAAGTGGGAGTGCTTGGCAGGAGGAGAGGAGGGAGGGACATGCAGGGGCCACATGTGGGGGAGGGAAATCAGGAGAGGGGATGGTGAGTGGAGGATGTTACTGGGGAGAGGGTGGAGATAATGTGGGCACTGGGACTAGGGAAGGAGGAGGGAGGTCGGATGGGAGGAAAGAGGGCAGAGATAAATGGATCTTGAGGTGCTAGGGAGCACAGAGGGAAATGTGATGCTGCCCAAACTCCCTGAGAAATGCACATAACAATGTCTAACATTAGTGTGAATGTGTACCTGGGGGCTGTTGCAGGGAACACAGTGCTGGACAGAAGAGACCTCCCTTTGAGTGGTTGTTGAGAGTGGTCCAAGAGACTCCCAAAATAGTAAAGGCTATCTCCCAGATATAGACGATGAGACCCTACTGCTGCAGACAGGACATACTTCAGAAACAGGACACGGAGCAATGGAGCAGGAACTGACCTGAAAGCCTTCTACTTGAGACTTGAAGTCTAGCTCCCATAATGCTAGATGATAATATGCAAACTGCTAAAGGAGAAAATCAAGTAACGGCCCAAGCCAGCCCCAATGTCTAGTAACCATAAACTACCTAAAACCAGGAAATTACCCATATTGGTTCAGTAGTGACACTGCTGTCTGGGGAGTAATCAACAGTATGTAACTGGACTTACAGCCCTCTCGATGGGCGCGATCCTAGGGGGAAAATCCTATCTCTGTCATACTGCTAGACAAATGAAATTTCTTACCGTATGCTAAATGTGGATCCTTATATTTACAGACAAGTATACAATACACCACTCATCAAAGAAACTTCTTTTTGCAACAGAGGGAGGATACAGCAGAGTTCTACAACTGGTCACACACAGAAAATGCATGTCTGAGAGATGCCCAATCCTAGGTGACACATCTACAGTTGAATCTCTACACCTAAGGCTGATGGAACATAGTGGAACAAGGGAAGAGAAAAAACTAATGCATCTCTCAATTCTCACCAGTGAAGCTTCCTTACACAACAGAGTGTGATACACACAGAAGGTCACAACTGGCCAAGTTTCAAGCATAAGAAATTTCAGAGTGTGTACCCCTGGATAGACTCCTGTGTTAAACCTCACGTACCCATGGCTCAGGGACCATTGGAGAATATGGGGCAGAAAGATTGTAAAAGCCAGGGCTGGTTCATGAACACAGGGAAGCAGAGACTTTCAGGCCAATGGAAGCTTGCACATGTGAACTTGTGTCAATGGTGGCATCAAGTACATGACCCATGCCAACTCAGACAAGGACCCAGAGTAGAGTCAGAGAAATTGCTGGTGGGCCAGCTCTAGACTGAGAACCATTGGAGACTGATTACTACTGAGAGAGAGAGAGAGTATGCCTTACTTATGATCGCCAGTGGATGAATTTGCATCAAAGGACATCTGGGTACAAATGCTTGACTTAATAGGACTTACTTAACATGCATGGTGGAATACATGAGGTCTGGTGGAGGACTGGGGTCATGAATGGAGGGGCAGGTCTAAACTTGATTAAGAACTGTTGTGTGAAACATAATTCTCAATAGGAGAATTAAAAAATATTTAATTTGAATAACTTAGATAGAAAGACTCTTCTTTGCAAGAACACCTTGGCAACGATGCTGTATATTTTGTGTCATGTCATAGCTGGGCATTGATCAATCGTATTGCTAATGTTGATCAGTACTGTAAAATGTGACCAGCAAGTAATATATGGATTCTACATCAACTCTGTGTCAATGTAATTCTCTGTTAACAGTTTAGTGAATGGCTTCCCATTCACTGAAAATTCTTGCCTGTATACTCAATGTAAAAGTTTTGAAACATAAGATCATATTCCTTTACAGAGAGTGTATATATATATATATATATATATATATATATATATATTCCTTCACATGTGTATAAGTTATAGTTTATCATCAATCTTATGACTTGCAAATAAGAACTACAATTAGGTGTAAAACTACATATTCACAACATGAACACAATATAATTGGTGTCAAATAATGTTTTTGAGTAATCTAATCAAACTTCTCTCTACATTTGCATATGTGACAATGATAAAATTAGAAGAAAAAAGTCCTTGTCTGTAATAGGCAAGAAATTTCTTAATTTGCTTAAAATATCTATTTAATTTTCTAAAATTCTCAGTTCAAAGTTTTCTCTCTGAATAATTTGATATAAAGGTAAAAATAAGAGCTTATTTATTATAATATAATTATTATCTATAACACTTAATTTATGTTTACCTTCTTATGTACTGTGATGACGGTGTAGAAACCGACAGTAAGCAGACTAGGTCTAACCACAGCTTCTGTAGCAGCCTACCTGTCAAGACAACCCAGAAATCTCCCAGTAATCAGCCTTAACAGAAGACTGGAGCATACGAATTTCCAATGCAGTTAGGTTTGTCTTTTTTCCCCCTTTCCTTTGTCTACTGTTTGAAAGTTTCATACATGCATATAATGTGTGCTCACCCCATCCGTCGCCCCATTCCATCCCCTCCAACCTTCCCCTTTAACCTCCCTCCCCACTGCATTGCTCTAGATGATCCTATACCCATGCATGTACAGGCAGCACTAAGTGAACTCAGTCGTGTTTTTTAAAGGCACATGTCCTTATGTTTTGCTTCTCATGTAGCCTAGAAATAGTCAGATAAAACCAAATAAGCTCCCCCTCACCAATAATATATAATATTTCATTTCTACCTACTCTACCACTGTGTTTCTGATGATAAAAACCCATTTTTGGGGCATACTCGAAAACCTAATTTTTACATTATAAAAGGGTTCTAATTTCCCTAATCACCTTTGAATCCCTTTTCAAACACAAGGGAGAGAGAGCATAACCCTTGCTATAGCAAAGCAACAATAAATAATTTTATCCTCATGTGGATAGACTTTATTTTCAGAATACTTAGATTTTTTTCTAATCTCTAAATACTAAATCTCCAATGTCTCTAGCCTCTCCTTAATTTCTCTAGTCTCTTTATCAAAGAGAGCCTCTCCTTAAGCACATGGCTTGGCTCCAACATTAATCTTCCTGGTGCTCTTTTTAAATCCAAGCTTTACATTCTGCATTTATTTCTGTCCCACTTGCTATTTTTCATTGTAAATCTCCATAATATTCACTATTAATAACCATGCTACCAATTCAACATTAGGCTGTCTTGAAATTTCCTCCCCAAAAGAACTTAGTCCATTACTTTTCAACTTAGGCTCAAGCATGCTCTTGATCTGTGGGCAGACTCCAACCAGACTCTTCACCAAAATATCCCAGTTGCTGCTTAAGTCCTTCTTTCCCTCTGGAGCTACAATGTTCTCAGCATTTTTTTCCAGGTTCCTACTAGAATGACCCATTAAGCTCTGCCTACAGCATTCAACTACTTTTGTAGTCCAAACTTCCAATGTCTTCCACGTTCCTCCAAAAACCCACATGGTCAAGTTCTTCACAATAGTCCACTCTCTGGTACCAACTTCTATAATAGTTACTTTTCTGTTGCTGTGACAAAAACGCCAAACCACGAAATGTATGGGAGGGAAATTGTATTGAGTTTACAGTTCCAGAGGGTTAGAATCCATCATGTGGGAAGGCATGGTGGACGAGGTGGCCAACGCAGAAAGCTGAATGCTCACTCATATCTTCAAGTAGGCACAGGAAGCAGAGCAGGTCTAGATATCCTGCAAGGCTTAAGAACTCTTAAAGTCTATCCCCAGTGATATTCTTTCTCCAGCATAACCACACCTCCTGTAGGTTCTATGACTTTCCCCAAATAGCACCACAAAATGAGGACCAAGTGTCCAAATACTTGGAGCCTATGTGGAACATTCTCATTCAAACCACCACATATTGCATTGTTGGTATATGTTTCTTTGCCAAAGAAGTGTGTCTGAGGGGCTGGGGAGATTGATCAGTTGACAAAGTGCTTGCGTCATAAGAAATTGAGTTTGGATCCCCAGTACCCATGTTGGAAGCCAGGCATGGATGTACATGCCTGTGATCATAGCACCGGGAAAGCAGTGGCAGAATTCCTGGCAGCCAAACAGTCACGTTGAATAAATAGGTGAGTCTAACAGGTTCACTAAGAGGCCCCGTTAAAAAACAAGGTGGAGAACAGTTGAGGAAGAGACCTGACATTGACCTCTGGCCTCCAAATGCAGGTGCGTACCCACATACACATGTGAGCACACTTGAGGAAATACATATCACATATACATGTGAGCACACTTGAGGAAATACATATCACATATACATGTGAGCACACTTGAGGAAAGACATACCCACATGCACATGTGAGCACACTTGAGGAAATACATATCACATATACATGTGAGCACACTTGAGGAAAGACATACCCACATGCACATGTGAGCACACTTGAGGAAATACATATCACATATACATGTGAGCACACTTGAGGAAAGACATACCCACATGCACATGTGAGCACACTTGAGGAAATACATATCACATATACATGTGAGCACACTTGAGGAAAGACATACCCACATGCACATGTGAGCACACTTGAGGAAATACATATCACATATACATGTGAGCACACTTGAGGAAAGACATACCCACATGCACATGTGAGCACACTTGAGGAAATATAGACCCACATACACATGTGATCACACTTGAGGAAATACAGACCCACATACACATGTGAGCACACTTGAAGAAATACAGACACATACTAAGCCCCCTCCCCAGTATTTCCTTTCTGAATTAAAAAAAAAATTTATCATTTTTATTTTATGTGTATGAATGTATGGCTTGTAGGTATGTATGGGTACCCATGTTGTGCAGTGTCTGCAGAGGTCAGAAGAGGGTCTTAGATCCCCTGAAACTGGAGTCAGAGGATGGTTGTTATGTAGGTGCTGGGAATTGAACCTGAGCCCTCTGCAAGGGCAAGCAGTACTCTCAACTGCCGAGCTGTCTCTTCAGCCCCTGCTTTCTGAATTCTTAAGTGGTAATTTAGCAGAGACAAAATCTGAAGTTCTAAGCTCTTACTGGCCATGTGACTTTGAATGTGTTCCTTTAACTCTACTGTTCTTTAGTTTTCTCACTAGTGAAATAAAATTTTAAAATGGTTCCTGCCTTATTGAGTTATGAGGATAAAATTACATTGTTAGTTAGCATTTGGAACACTGCTGCTTATGATAAGTGCCATGTAAATGTTAGTTAAAAGTAAACACGACACAAACTGAAACATCAATAAAAATAAGCACACGAGTACAGTGAAGGATGCTTTGTCTTATTCCTTAAAGGTAACACTCTCATTACATTACAGTTTTGAAGACTCTCAGCCAGGTCTCATGAAGCAGATTTGTAATTCCTGCAGCTAGGAGGACTGAGTCAGGAGGATCCCAAGCAAGTTCATAGTTAGTGTAGGTAACTTAATGTGGCCTTGTCTCAAAATCAAACATAAAGAGGGCTGGGACTATAGCTCAATGGTGGAGTACTTGTCTAGCATGTACAGGAGCTTAAATGCAATCACTAGTTATTGCATACATGCACACACACACAAACCCCCTGTGGTTTATCAGATTTCCATTCCATTTTAGGGAACCACCTTTGTCATTGATTACATTTGAGGTAACTCTGATTGGTGGATGGTCCACTGGGTCATCTAGGCATGTCATTTCATTTATCCTGCTTGGTGGTTTTGGTACACTTTCAATTGCAAAATTCATGCCTTTTGTCAATTTTCAAAAACATAACCCATTTCAATTTTAATATTTTTCTTTAATCATCCCCTTTGAAGGGACTGTAAAATAGTGTTCTCATGACTTGAAAATATGCTTGGTGAATTAAGCTAAAACTTGAGCATGCATGTCTGGAAAGCCTTGTGTCTCATCTTATGCATGGATGCTTGCTGGGAAGATATCTCTGGAATGCCAGAGCCCTCCAAGTTTCTCAGGAGACACTCTGATCTCCCAAGAAGGCATACTATGCTGATACTGTTATCCTGCTCACTACATTTTACTAAATTGCCAACTCTAGCTCACTGTTCTGAAAATATTTAGCTGTAACTACAACGAATACGAACATACAAGCAGAGTTGCCCGTGCCTTTGGTACTCGTGCATGGGTGAGGAAATAAGGGCGAAGAAATAAAAGTGAAGAAACCACGAGTTCCCTGATCTTTTTTCAGTTCCGTGATAATCCATTCAGGTCCCATAGCTGCCCACCTGGCTGCCCACCTGTCTGCCACATGGTTCACTGTGCATTTTCAGAAATATGAAAAGATGATAGAGCGGGTTATCCATTTCGTCGTCTATGTCTCAATTGAATTTCATTCATAATTTCCATTTATTTTTTGTTTTGTTGTATGTCTGCAATAGATTTAACATTTTTTAAAATTTCAATTTTATTTAAAAATTTCCATCAGTGACAACTCTTTAAAAAGAGCCTCTGAGCACAGGACACAGAACTGCAGTGAACACTAACAACGAGAACAAGAAAAGGAACAGCAACAACAACAATAATAATAAAATCACTTTTTCCAGTGGGTCAGTATGAAACGTGTGTTCAGTGTCCGCCACCTCCACCCCACTGTGCTGATGGTCGATGGAGTCAGGAAGGAAGCACAGCTCTCACAGCACCAACCCAAAGGGGCAACACTTATCAGACTCCTAGTCTTCCTTTATTAAGTCTCTGCTTAGCTCTTTTACACCTGCTTTTAACCAGTTCAAAGAATTTTAAATCTCAATAATATCTTTTAAAATCTATGCAAGTTCTCTTTATTTATTTTCTGAATATTTATGATGTTTTCTGACCTCTTGTGATGAAATGTTTCCTTGTTAGTTTTATAATTTTTTTTTGAGATCCAAACTCATCTTCAATGAATCTTTTGTTCAGGAATCCCTGACGGCTGTGGGGCCTAAAGTGAATGTGTGTCCCTTACAGAAGTTTTGATTTTATTTCTTCTAGAGACTTTCAGGGATGCAGCATAGAGTAATTCGATGATTCTTTGTCAACTGAAACAGTCCTGGATACAAAGATAGCTGGAAATAAAAACTAGTTCATGTAAGGGAAAGTTCATTACCACTCATCCTTAAACTTGACATTTTATTTATACATCCAAATCCCCAATTCAAACAGATATGCTTCCTTGTCATTTTCTTGTTTGATGTGTAGACATCTTTATTTTTTTTAATTCCACACCATCAGTAAGAGTATAACTATTTCATTGGTTCAGGTTTAACTGGCAATATCACATAAGTTCAAATTATCTGTAACCTGAAGCCTTACAAACAGAAGAATTTCAAAACTAATTGCCATCTCCAATATACACTTCCCAGGACAGTTGAAAAAAATCCAACCTATTGCTTTATCACTTTGCTTTTTGTTCTCATTTTTTTTGTGTGTGTGGTTGTTTCTGCGTGTCCTGGTGTTCATGGAGGCCAGAGATCAACCACGAGCATCACACATTCCTTTTCAGGAGCCGGCCCCCTGATTTCTGGGACCTGGAGGTCATCAATTCATCTAGGTTGGCTGGTCAGTGAATGCCAAGAGTACCCCTGTGTCTCCCCATTTCTGGGTTTACAAGAACATGCCACCATACCCAGCTTTTCGAGTGGGTGCTCATGCTTGAGTGGCAAGCACTTTAAGAACTGGGCTGTCTCTACAGCCCTGTTCCACTGCTTCTGAAGTGCTTTGGTGGCTGCTTGTGAGGACATACTTCACTTTTTTGTAAGACATTTACCATGCTATAAAACTTATTTTAAAATCTATTTGCTGGTTATTTTTCCAGTCCATCATGCTTCCTAAAGAAATTAACTAATTAAAAGTTAATATTTCTCAATATGTGATCTGCGGAAATTTAGCATTCAATCCAATGTGTTGTGTTTAACATGTTGTGTTAAAAAATTGTTGATGCTGAGGAGATGGCTTAGTCAGTAAAGTGTTAGCCACAAAATATGAGGACCTGAGTCTGATCCCCTATATGTGGGGAGGAGATAAGTGGATCTCCAGAGGTTACTGGCCAGCCGTCTAGAATCTGTCTTAAAAGACTAAGTGGAGAATGATAGACGATGGATTCAGATGTTGACTTCTGGCAGCCCAAATCAACATTTTAACAAGATTTTTCTTCTAAAGTTTACATGTATGTATCTTTGAGGCAATCAAATGTAGTTATATATTTTCTTATTTTCATACAATGATGAGCCCTTTAGATATGCTATAAAATTCTCCAGAACAACAATCAAAAAGTCACTGATTAAATAAAATGAAATTCCATGGAACCATCTCCCTGGATCATTTGCTCAGTTGATTTTTAAATCAACTGTGATTTTTTTTCATTTAGGTCAATTCTGCTATTCCATCAACAGGTGGTGCCATTGGCTTATAGTTTAGATTTTGTGAAAGAAAAATGATAGTAGTTGCATCTATAAGCATCTCACCTTTTAAAGAGGCTTCAGTTAGTGCTTTTGCTCTGGGACAATATTTGATTTTAGAGTCTGATATTATTGAAAAAATGTATTTTAATAATGAACTCTAGAACCTGTATGACACGAACATTATTTTGTCTAAAGAGAAATTAATGACCCAAAATATGATTTTAGTAGCCTGTTATATATTCTGATATTTGATTTAATATTTTAGATAACAGTAAGTTTAATTTTTCATCTTATAATATTTTAAGATTGTTGTGTATTTTTAAAAATGTCTACTTTTTTCATTCCAGCCAACCAAGTTAATATCCAATCCAATTTAGATTTCTTCTTTTTACAGTTTTAGCTCTGTCAAGAGATCTCTTTGTAGTTAAGTGTTACCAGAAATAATTTAGTGGAGATCCCTTTCATCTTGCTGCAAAGTCACACAGGGACAGCATGGGATGGTTAATACTGGGCAACCAAGAATGTTTACCGATGTTTTCCATGTTGCTGTGTCTTCCTGGGGTGGAGCACAGGAGGCAGAGCCTTTGACTTCAAACCTTTAATTTTCTTATAATTCAGTTGGTATTTTAATGAGTGGGAAATATACTTTTGCCTGATGTAGAGTGAATGAGAGAAAATGCAACATATCTTTTATTAATATTCAAGTTCTATGTGTCACTGCACTCGTAACTTGCAGTTCCTCATCCATTCTGCATGGCATAATAGAATATGCATTCATTGAGGGTTAGCGAGATGGCTCAGTGAGTAAGAGTGGTCACTCTGAAAGCATGAGGACTTGAGTTCAAATCCCTAGCGCCCAAGTGAAAAGCGGGCATGCCTGTCTGTGCTTCTATCTCCAACATTAGGGAGTTGATGCAGGTTCCTGAGAGCTTCCTGGACAGTCAGCCTAGACAAAAGTACTCATTATGTGTTATTAAAGAATATTTGAAAAATCGAAGTTAATAAATACCTGACTGCATCAATGATCTCTTCTGCACATCATAGAAAAATCAACACAATGTAACTTAAACCATTAAAAACACGGTTTGTAGAACAGGAAGTCCAAGAATAATAAAGACCAGAATGTGCTAATCCAGTGGCTAAAAATGTCATCAAAGACCTACATCCTCTCTTTTTTTTTCCTTTGTGAGGACATGTGTGCTTGAAGACAGGGTTTCACACCGTAGCTGAGAATAGCTAAGAGCTCACTGTGTAGCCAAGGCCTCAAATTCTTGACAATGCTCCTTCAAGTAGTCCTGAGTGCTGAGATAAAAGACATGGACATGTCCAGCTGAAGATCTGTATTCTAACCACCATGCTCTGGGGTCTGCAGCACATGTTTCATTAGCTGTTTCCTAACATAGAATCAGAACCATCGGCACTTCCTCATTCACGTTCAGTGGAGTAAAGACAAACCACTCTCTCAGCCTGTGAACAAATGTCACTTAACTGTGGGTATGCTTTGTGCATTGTTTGGTAACTGTGAAAGGTTTCTGAATGTGTAATGACTAAAAATTAGAGTAGAGTGTGCAATGGATCCAAGGTGATTGTGGCAGCACTTGTCCAGGTTGTACTGTGCAAGGACAATGAAGCCTTGGTTCTGAACATATACAACGTGTTCTTTTTCCTCTATGTGTCTTCAAGCCATACAGTGTCAGTGAATGCTTCGTGAAACTTGTCACCTCAGATTTGAGATGACTGTGTGCAATGAATCGTAGTGTTTTCTTATACATACAAATTTATCTGATCTTATAGAAACACAATACCTTACCTGAGGCTTTTAATATCTTTCTACAATCATTCCTCAGCATGTAAGCATTAAATTAGTATAGCTTTGAATTATATTGCATTAGAGTACTGGATTTTAAAAATGTTCTTTGAGACTTGAGTTTCAGAAGAAATGATTAAATGAATATTGACTTAAAATCAGGGAAAATTTCCAACAGTTTCTGAAATGGCCCTAAATATATTTCTGATTTTTTTACAGCATATTTATGAAAAATGGCATTCTCAATATTGATGATTTTAAAATCAAAATATCAATCAACGGAATCAACCCTATGCTCTGAAGTACCAAGTTTTCACCAAGATTTAATATTTTATGTAAAAATACTCAAGCAGAGCCATCTCACTCTGCCAATTTGCTTTTCTCTTTTATAAATGGCCAAATTAAATGAATGCCAAAGAATTGCTTTAAAATAAACTTCTTTATGATTTGAAGTACATATTTGATGCGTATGCCTATTTTATAAATCTGTATACCTAGGGTTGGATAAAAATTTTTTGGCTGAAAGATGTGCCAGCAGAAGGAGTCTAAAATCTTGCCTTGGACTATGGAGATCTGATTTCTCATAGTTCTGGAGGCCAGAAGTCCAAAATGAAGGAGCTGTCAACATTGGTTTCTGGTGAGGAGTCTCTTCCTGGTTTGTATAAGAATATCTTCTCTCTATCCTCACTTGGTCCTTCCTCTTTGCACACAAAAAATCATGAAAGATGGTGGGGTGGGAGAGGGGGAGGATGGAAGAAATCAGGGTGCTGGAATGAATCTTTAATACCCAGAAAAGTCAGCAACTAATGCAGGAGGCCTAAAATATTACATTTGCAAAACTAGTGTACGGAATGAGTGTGAGCATGTTGTGACTTCAGTAGTATCTGTGTTCTGTAGATTGGGGCTGAAGGTGGTTGATGATACAACAGAACTGAGCTTTTTAGTAACAATAGGAATGCTAGATCCCAGGATGACAGAGACTCTTAAGATTCAGAAGCCAGAGAAACCTATTGCTATCATGGGTAGCA
The DNA here is from genome assembly GCA_035773235.1 of Eospalax fontanierii. Classification (NCBI taxonomy): domain Eukaryota; kingdom Metazoa; phylum Chordata; class Mammalia; order Rodentia; family Spalacidae; genus Eospalax; species Eospalax fontanierii. The sequence goes on along the minus strand of CM069540.1, from coordinate 62,450,904 downwards.
AGAATGGAATTGCATCCAGGGGAGGTTTACTTGCCCAGTGTGTTCCTAAAGGGCAAGACTGATGATCTCTTGGCATAGATTGGCATTTAGAGAGAAGACTGTTTATTCAGGTGCAGGCCTTTGGTCCCAAGGACATTTATAAAGATTCACACAAAAGTGGATTCTTTACAGCACCAGTTACATAACAAATGCTTAACAATCACATTTATTGCTCACTCATGGTTTCTAAGAGATACGATAGTGAGAGTGACCATCTTAACTAAGTCATTCTGGATAGAGATATGAGTGCCATGTTGTCTAAACCTTTATTTGGTTCTTGTAGCCTTTGTTTCCTTCAGAATCCACTTACCACTCACTACATGTGGGTAACACTGAGCATGAGATGTAACCAACAAGAAATCAAAAAAGTCTGTCTTTCTGTAGAAAGAGATTTATTGTAGGGCCTTGATGCACATGGTGGCAGAGGCCTCCAGAGATGACTATAGGGATTACACTGCCCATAAGCTGGACACCCGGAAGAGATGGTGGCATGGATTCCAGTGTGAGGTTTAAGACAAAAACTGAACCGCGGGAAAGACTGACATCTTGCCTCAAGCAATCAAACAGTGGCCAGTCAAGACTCCTTTACCCCTTCTTCTATTCAGGTTCTCGGAGGACTGGATAATGCCCACCCGCACTAGGGAGAACCATACTACTACTCAGTTTACCAATTCAAATGTGAATCTCTTCTGAATATACTCATACAAAACCCAAGAAATAGATATCTGGTATCCTGTGACCTGGTTAACATTTAACTGCCACAGGATGTGATCTTGAGTAAGGCAATTCTCTGCAGCTAAGTTAATCTCTAGGGTAGCTGGATGATGAAGACTACTTGTCAGTAACAGTTGAAGCAACTGGAGCAGAGACAAGTAGTAAATGGGCCTAGGCGATGCCTCAGATTGTTCAGGGCAACCTACCACCTGTATGCCACTCTACCACTCGGTCAGAGCCTCCTCAACCCACAAACTTCTCCGCTACTGGGAAATGTTGATGAGAAAGTTAGTGGGGTCAGCTACACCTCCCAGTGCTTCATTTATTTCTGGCCATACACATGCTCAATCTTGCAGTTCCTTTTAATGCAGCCCCTTTCCTTATCAGGACCAGTGTATGCCCGAATGAATCATGTTGTGGCTCAGCCCCAGTCACATCCCTAGGGACCAAGATAGGGGTTGGAGCAGATCCTAAACAGGGAGCATTTATTTATACTGCAGGGAAGAGAATTCTGCACTGTTTTCATGCAAGGTGGGAAATGCTAAGTGTTTAGAGAAAGAAAGGAACTATGTGCTAACCCACATAGCAGAGGAATCTAGTTATTCAGCACTGTGGGGGCATCAAGAGGGTATCCTGTGTCCTGCTCCTTTTTGAACCAAATCCTAACTTCAATATAGTGGATCTGTCTTCGTTTTGAGTTCAACACCCTCTAGTATTCTGTTCTTCCAATAAGTTATCCCTGGATATGTTTCTAGGATCTCATAGCCCTTCCAATGCGTGGTAGACTGCTGGCTTCTGACTTACCACCTGGCTATTGGAATTAGACAGAGTTTAACATAACTTGGCCTCACACATCTGGTTTCACTGCCTTTATCACCCTATTTTGCCCCTGTTTTTAGTCTCCTGACAGGTGATCAGGGAGTGCACTCTGCTCTGCTACTCCATCTCACTTTACCACTAGTGAAATCTTCTGGATCTGTCCATTCTGTGCTAGCTGCTAGTAAAGATGTCCTCGGTGCTGGCCAGTGGAAGGGGCTGATCCCCAGTCCCATCTTACCCACTTCTTTGAGAGACAACTCCTGGTACCACTGTTGCCATTTGGAGTTTTTTTCTGGGAATAGGAGTTTAGGTCGTACAGATTTTTGCATGTGTGTCCGTATGTGATGTGCATGCATGTGTATGTGTGTTGGATGTCTGTGGGTATGTGTGTGTACATGGACTCATGGAAGTCTGTGGCTGATTTTGGAAGTCTCCCTCAATTACTCCCCACTGTATGGAAGCCAGGTCTCTCAACTGAATCAACAGCTAAGAGTAGCCAGCTTGCTCTGGAGATCCCGTCGCTGAAGCCCTTGTCTTTGCCTCCTGAGCCCTAACATTACAGGTTTGTGCTGTCATGTCTGTCTTTGTTTTGAAACATGTGTGCTGGAACTGTGAACCTAGGTCCTCATGCTTGCATGGCAAAGTATTTTACTGACTGAGGCATTTTACCAGACCATACAAGGTGTTTTTAAATATGCATGTTTTAAAATAATTAAGCCACAAAGTAGAAATTAATAACAGTGTATTGATAAAAATTAACTACTTAAACTACTTAAAGTAATTTTAACATAACTTATGAGCTAAACTACAAATACTAGCTTCAGGGAATTTGGTCTTGTTTATTATTAAATAAAAAGACACAAACATAAGAGAACTAAAAACTAAAAATACCATTCCAGAAGACCTAATAAAATCACTTAGTTACATATACCTGAGAGCTATAGGAAAAGTTCTAGAGACAAGAGTAGAAAGCAAATACCTAAAAGCAGTGAGCAGAGAAGCTGACTAGCTCTGAAGCACTACATAAAGAATGTGGTAGGAGCTCTCCTAGGTTAATGACCAAAAGAGAAATGCCAAAAAATGTCTTTGAAGGGTAACCTCAGATGTATTTGACTAAGGAGACACCTGGGCAAATTCTGTCAAATGTTCTAAGCACAAAGACTATTCTATGTACATCAGTTAAGATAAGATTGGTGCATTTGGTGTGGTATGACCATAGACTGTACCTCAGTTAAACTGTTCTGCTTGATGGAAACAGTCTCTAAGCATAACATACTGTCATCTTGTTACAGTATTTAGGCATGTATTCTAAATTTTTTACTATTAAATGACATATCTGGCATTTAATTTTCTTTAAAAAAATCAGTGAAAGAGAAGTAATATCTATCTATCGTTATCTATTTGGCTGGCCTGGAACTTGCTATGTAGACCAGGCTAGCCTGGAACTCACACAGCTCTGTCTGTCTCTGTCTCCCAGGTGCTGGGATTGGAGGCATGTGGCACCACTCCCAGATGAGAAGTCATATGCTGAAGTGCAGATTATAAGGAGAGTGGTCATTCTTGAAGTTTAGACTAAATAAGAGGTTTATGATGTCTAGTTTATAATTCTCTCTGCTTTTCTGTACATTTGAAAATTTCCATTATAAAATAAGTAAAACAAAAACAACAGAGAAAAAAAAACAGAAAAAACAAGAATCCCACACAATCAGCATAAAACCCACACAGTTAAGAACAGTGAAGAGGCAGAAGGGGCCTTTACCACTAGATGACCAGTCAAGCAGACCTCCACTTGTGTCACTGGATGTAGGAAATTGTACTTGTGTGTTTTTCCTATATAGGTAGTATATCTATAATATCTATAATCTATCTATCTATATAGATTATAGATTATATATAATTCATCTATAAGCCTGAGAAGCAGTCATAACAAAAAATATAAATTGTAGAGCAGTATCATAATATAGATCTTTGCTTTTAAAAATGAGAATAAAATTAGATTTATTCCTGTGTTTTACTAATAATGCAATATCAAAAAATCAGTTAATGTAATTTACCTTATCAAAGGAGGTCAAAGAATAAAAAAAAAATTAGTTTCAGAGATGCTGAACAGGCATTTAAGCAAGGTTGAATTAGTCAGCTTTCCATTACTGTAAAAAAAATACCTGAAATGTATAGTACTCATGAAATTCTCAAGAAAGAAAAAAAAATATATTTAAAAATACCTGAAATAAATCATCTTGAAAAGAGTAAAGGTTGGCTTAGCTCACCATTGTTGAGATTTCAGTCTATAATGGAATGGCCTTGTTGCTTTGGGGCCAGTGGTGAGGAGATGGGTGGAGGAAACCACTGACCGCAAGGCCAAGAAGCAGAAAAGTCAGGAAGCTGTTGAACTCCCACTCTGCTTGGAAGACACACACCCCTGTAACCTAAAGTTTCCCACTAAGCCCACATCATAAAGCATCCAGTTTCTTGATAGTGCCAAGCTGTGGGTCAGGCCGTTGGGGAATATTCTATAGCAAAGTTCTATTTCCATTCTGTATATAATGTCCCAAGAACCTAGGTAACTAGTTATGCTGATGACACAAACAGTGTCATTTTATGAATGATTATGAATTTAATCTATTTATGAAGCAAATTACTTAAGAGAAAAGCACTGGATGCTTTTCTACTGAAGTGCAGATGAAGTCATAAAATGCCTACTCTTTATGCATTTTATACTATTGTTCTAGAAATTCTAGCAATGCATTGTTACAGTCAGGAAGGAGGGAAGGAGGGAAGGGAGGGAGGAGGGAAGGAAGGAAGGGAGGGAGGAGGGAAGGAGGGAAGGGAGGAAGGGATGGAGGGAAAGGGGAGAGAAGGAGGAAATGAAGGGAGGGGAAAGGGAGGACAGGGAGGACAGGGATATAAGTAAGGAAAGAAGGAAGGACAGACAAGTTCTAAATAGTACAGCAAAAATGAACATATGGCCATCTCCATGAAAAAACTGAGAGTATTTACTGAATGGCTGCATAATATTGGAAAACAAAAGGAATTTCTTTTATGTGTTTGTACACATATGGGCACATTTGTGTGTATAGGTGCATGTGCACATACATGTGCATGTGTGTGGCCAGAGGAGAGAGTTGTCTATCAGTAGCCTTGTTTTTTGAGCCAGGATCTCTCACCTAGACATGGGGCTTGCTGATTTGACCAAGATGACTGGCCAGGAAGCCCAGGGATCCTGTTTCTCTTCTTGGGGAATCTTAAGGTTTTACACCCTGACATTTAAAATGAACAGTTACTATCCTTAACTTCATTTGCATGAGCAAGCAACTTACAAAAGTAGTTGTGGCTGATAACAATGGCTATTGGCTCAGGGTATTTGCACAAGATTAGAACCTTCTTTCACATGGTCAGCCACTCCCTGGAATTCAACCTTGCCTGTTGCATGACAATACCAAGCAAAGTTCATCTTGAGTTCCAGTTCTCACAAGGTCAGATGGAAGGTAAATGACAAATTGGAGGCCCATTACAAATGGAGTCACTCTGGTTCCCTACCTGTTACATAACACTCCAGAAAGTATACATGCAACCCATAAGCTTAACAAGCAAACAGTATTTTTATACTTAGGAATTCTTTTACAATTCTGATGAAAAACTATATACTCTTATAAAAATAAGAATACAAATGTACAATTATAATTACAAGAGAGATGCAGTGACTCACCTGTGCATGAGTATTGTCCTTCTCTGGTGACTGACACACCACACTTTAAAGCAAGAAAGTTCTTCATACTTCTGTTGAGCCAGTAAATATTTATAGCTATTTTTGATAAGTTGTTGCATATTTTTTGGGCAATTTGCAATGTATCTCAGAAATCTTAAAAATGTATATACTCTTTGATTGAGCATATGGGCTGCTATAAATTTATCCTTAGGACAATCTCAAATAAGTATGCATATATATATATATATGTAAATAATTGTTTATGAGACCAGGAAATACATAAGAATCCTTCTAGTTAGGTAGATTTTAAGGCATTTATCATTATAAAAATAGTGCAATAATAAATGTAGATGATATAAAAATGCATTCTGTAAGAGCGAGAGATTCATTTATTCAACATCTATGAGTGTGGGTATATGTGTCTGTGTGTGTAACTGTGATTATAAATCAGGATGTCAACTTGAACTAGCCAAAGCCAAAGCCAAAAAAAAAAAAAGGTGTTAATGAAGAAATATCTCAAGGATTTCAATGCCACTTAGAAGAAATGTTTCAAGGAAAGGCTAAACCATGTTATTAGGGTGCTGTCAGTGTCCTTCATCTTTCATCCTTCTTTCTTTCAGTTTAATTCCATGATCCATGTGGTGGATTATGTTGATAACAGAACTCCAACCTCATCTATTATAGTCAAGCTATATCTAGAAACCACTTGGCATTCTGTAAATTCCAGTTCCAAGTTCCTGGAGAGACTTGGGCCAAGAATATATGCATATACAATATCTGTCCTCAAGGTCCCAAGCAGGGGGAGCCTGAGGAATTGAATTTTGCTCCCACAGACATGCCTGCAAGAAGTCCACCAGATTTGGGAAGTTCGTGTTTTCCTAGTGAAAAAGGAAATGATGGAAGCAGGGCATAGACCCCACGGGTGTCATGTAACATGTGTAATGTGCCACCAGCTGGAGTCTTCATTCAAGTGAACAGCCACATTCTCCAGCAATGAAAATCTTTGTTGAGGCACGTTTGACATGTTTCTTTAGCTTTTTCTCTTTTGGGCAGCTGGGGCAGGAGCAGGGTCGCCTTAATGTGATTCAGAATGGTTTGGGATGCACTGTGTAGCTCACACGGCCTTGGTCTCTCAGTCCTGCTGTTGTAGCTTCTTACATGCTGGGATGTCAGGCACATACCACCATGTTCAATTGGGCTTTGGCTTTTGTCTGTTCTCTCTCTCTCTCACACACCCACCCACACCCACCCTATTCACAGTCTTATTTCCTCTCTCTATGTTATCTAAACATTTTTATTACAGTCTCAGCAGCTAGGTCTCTTTCTTGAATATTCCTGATCTGTTTTCAATCTTCTGCACTATGCCTACATTGTAACCATCCAAGCTATCCTGTCCCTTACAGCTTCCTGTTTCTTATAATCTCATTCAGCACAATTAGGATGAAAGCACTTTGTTGACAGATGCAGAATTACAGATGTTTTGTGGAAAAAGTTTAAAGATATAAACAAAGTCTTAATAATGATTATCATTAGGAGGTGGAATTATGGAGGATTTAAAAAATGTATTTTTCTCATGTTTTTTTTCCTAATTCTTGTCCTATCAATCTTTAAAAAAATATATTATTTATTTCTTAATTGACACATAAACTGACACATATTGATGGGTACCATATGCTTCTCCCCTTCATTATCTCATTATTATTTTGGCTGGAATAAAATGCAGTGAAGTACGCTGTGCTTTTTCAATGCACAGGTGTCAGTCTGCTTTGTTCTTATTCAGCTGTGTGTTCTTTCAGTACAGGTCGACATCATTGGGTCTCAAACACTGTTGAAAATTTCTTTGTGGAAAAAATGTCCCCAAACAGTTCTTCCACCTTTTAAAATTTCTTTCAGGTTTATTTTTATTTTATGTGTATGAGTGCTTTGTTTGTAGTTACAGGCAGTGCAAACTGCCACATGGATGCTGGGAACCAAACCCTGGTGCTCTGGAAGAGCAACAAGTGCTATTAATCACTGAACTCCCTCTCCAGCTCCTCTTCCATCCTTTTTGATGTATACAGTGTATTATCACTATTGGTACTCTGCTGTTCAATACATTACCAGAAGCAATTTATTCTATATTTATGTATTATATTAAGTATGCATGTGACATTAAATAACAATATCTGTAATACAGATGTAAACATATACTTATCATATGAAAATCACTTTCATTAGTATTGATAACATTATTATTTCATTCTAAACAGCTCAAAGCCTCTAAATCAAAACTTCATTTTTGCCAGGAACAGTGGTGTATACCTTTAATCCCAGTACTCAGGATACAGAGGCAGGTGGATTTCTCTGAGATCAAGTCTAGCCTTGTCTACATAGAAAGTTCCAGGCCAGGTGGGGCTACAGAGAGACCCTGTCTCAAAAAACAAACAACTGTAGTCCATACATTCGTTCATCTGTGTTAGGTCTATTGTGTTAAATTAGTGTCCCCAAGTGACCTCAGTTCAGGGGCTATGGAAGTGGGGTGCCAGCGGGAAAGGGGTACAGAGGTGATGAGGGTTGATTGGCATGTGCTGTATGCAACACACGATGATTCAATAAGCATGTTTTAAAAACAAACAAACCCCACAAAAACTCACTTCATTTTCTGTGAAGCACTTTATATGCAGGAGTGGTTTATAAATAATTACATTAAAAAGGGCAAAAAATTGCATAACTACTTAAAAAAGTTAACACTATGGTTTATGTGAAAAACTAAAAAGAAAGATTTATAATCTAAACAAGGCTAATTTTCTCAAATCACAAAAAACCTATTGTAACTATTATATGAAATTAATTTCTCCCAGGAAATAATTTCATCATTTTGAAAAATGCTCATAGCAATTAATAGGAGTTGAATAAGAATTTAACAAATCTACCATTTTCTTATATATCCACCACACTAGCCCTACAGAGACTATCCGAAGTAATACAAAGAACTGAAGAAAGGAATGACCATACTCAAGAATCTACAGAAAGAAAACAAATGAAGTTATAATTGTGGAAACACAAAATAGGACCAAGAACACAAATAAAAACTAAAATTACAGTAACCCGTACACATCTTTCAATAACTACTTTAAATGTCAATGGCCTCATCTCCCCAGTTAAAGACACAGACTACTTTAATAGATTAAGAAAAAAAACCCATCTATTTGTTTTCTGTAGGAACACTTTAGGGTGAAATGATGGAAAAAAATATTTCAAACAAATGACACTAAGACACAGGCCTTGCAATTCTAATATCTACCAAAATAGACTTCAAATTAAAATTAATCAGAAGAGATAAAGAAGGAAACTAAATTTTGATCATGGGAACATTTCACCAAGTAAACATTACGGTCATGAACACATAATCACCAAACTCTGGTGCACCCAATTTCATAAAAATGGTGCTACAGAACTCTAAGACACAGATTAATCTCAACTCAGTAGTAGCAGGTGACTTCAATACCCCATAATTTCCAATATACAGGCCAACTGGACAAAGAATAGAGATACCTGAATTAATGATATCATAGATCAAATGGACCTAACAGACATCTATTGAATTTTCTACCCAAGCACCAAACAATACACATTCCACTTAGTCATCCATGGAAATTTCTTTAAAATTAACCACATAACTGGGGCACAAAACAAATATCAACAAATATTAAAAAATTGAAATACTTCCATGCATTTTATTAGACTACAACATGATAAAACTTAAAATTAGGGGTCAAATAAGAAATCAAGAAAGAATAAAAGTATCCCTGGAAATAAATGAAAAGGATAATACAACACAACAAAACCTTTAGGACACATTAAAAGAAGCCCCAAGAGTGAAGTTTATAGCTCTAAGTGCCTACATTAAAAAATCAGAAAGAACAGAAATAAACCACTTAACAGTACAATAAAGACTCTGAAAAGGCAGGAACAAACCCAACCAAACCCAGAAGATCAGAAGAAGTAATTAATATCAGAACAGAAATTAACAAAAACAACAACAGAAACAACTTAAAGAATCAATGAATCCAAGAGCTGGTTCTTTGAAAAGATAAATAAGATAGACAGACCCTTAGCTTAGTTAACCAAAAGAAAGAAATAGCAAATCTAAATCAACAAAATCATATACAAAAGAGGAAATATCACAACAGACACCAAAAAGGTCATTATAAGGGAATACTTTAGAACTCTACACTCTATTAAATTTGAAAACCTAAAAGTAACAGACAAATTTCTAAAAGTCAGGGAAATCATAAAGCTAAACTAAGAAGAGATCAACAGTTTAAACAGAGCCAAACAAATAAGGAAATTGAAACAGTCATACAAAGTCTCTTGTCTGAAAAAAAGTCAGGATGTGTTGGATTCACAGCAGAATTTTACCAGACCTTCAAAGATTTGCAACCCAAACTACTTAAATTATCCCAAAACAAACTAACAAACAACAACAAAAAACCAGAGGGAGAACTCCCAAACTCCTCCTATGATGTCAATATTACTCTAATGTTCAGACCAGGCAGACACAACAAAAAGAAAACTATCAGCCATTATCCCTAATGAATGTAGATTTAAAAATTCTCAACAAAACGTTTTCAAATTGCATGCAGACACACATCAAAATAATCACCCACCAAAGTCACATAGACTTTCTTCCAGAGATGCAGGAATGTTTCAACATACATACATCAGCAAATGTAATAAATCACATAAATGAACTTAAAAATCAAAATCATATGATCATCTCAATAGATGAAGAAAAGGCCTTTGCCAAAATCCAGCATGCATTCATGATAAAGAATTGGACTGGATGGAGCATACCTCAACATAATTAAGGCTTTATACAACAAAGCCGTAGCTAACATCATTCTAAATGGAGAAAAACTCGAAGCATTCCCATTAAAATCAGGAAGTAGACAAAACTGCCTGCTATCACTACTTCTTTTCCATATAGTGTTTAAAACTCTTGTTAGAGCAATAAGATAAGAGAAGGAATTTAAAGGGCTACAATTGGAAAAGAAGTTAAATTATCCTTATTTGTAATGTGTGATGTTTACATAAGAGATCCCAAAAATTACACCAGAAAACTTCTAGAAATTCTCAATACTCTCAGCCAAGTATTAGGTTATAAAATCAATCTACGAATTTCAGTAGCTTTTCTATATACAAATAACAAGTCATAAAAGAAAGAGTTCAGGGAAACAGTTCCATTCACAGTAGCCTCAAAATAAAAATAAAATAGGGATAAACTTAACCAAATACATTAAAGACTTATTCAATAAAAATTTTAAATCTTTGAAGAAAGACAATGGGGAAGACACAAGGAGATAGAAAGACCTCCCATTCTCATGGATTGGTAGAATCTATATAGTGAAAATGGTCACCCTACCAAAAGTCATTTACAGATCCAATATAATCCCAATTAAAATTCACATGAAATAGAGAAATTCGTTCTAAAATTCATATGGAAACACAAAAGATCCTAGATCATCAAAGCAATCCTGAGCAGAAAGTCTTACAGGAGGGGGAGGGGCTACGATACCCGACTTCAGTCTGTATTACAGAGCCTTAGTCATGAAACAGCATGTATCGGCACAGAAACAGACTTGTAGATCAATGGAACAAACAGAAGACCCAGACATGAGTGCACACAATTAAGCCAACTGGGATTTGACAAAGGGGCCACTAGCACACACTGGAGGAAAGACAGCATCTTGAACAATTGGTGCTGGCAAAACTGGATCTCCATGCGCAGAAGAATGAAATTAGACCCATACTTACCACGTTGCACAAAACTCCATTTCCAAAGGAGCAAAGACCTCAATGTGGATTCGTCTAACACTATTAGAAGAATACATAGGCAGTACCTTACAAGATAAAGGTGCAGGCAAGGATTTTTAAATCAGAAAGCATTCCATCAGAAATTAAGGTCAGCAATCAACAAATGGAACATGATTAAACTAAAAAGCATCTGTACAGCAAAGGGAAAAACAAGTCCAGTGAAGAGGAGCCCTACAAAGTGGGAGGAAATCTTCACCAGCTCCATCTGACAAAGGATTCATATCCAGAATATGTGAAGAACTAAAAAAAACAAAAACAAAAGCCCAAACTAAAAAACAACAAAGAAGCATGAAAATGAATAACCCAATTAATGGATTATGGATCTCAACAGAGAGGTCTCAAAAGAAGAAATAACAATGGCTAAGAAACACCGTAAATAGTGTTCAACATCCTTAGTAATTAGGGAAATGCAAAATAAAACCACTTTAAGATTTAATCTAACCCCAGTCAGAATGTCTATAATTAAGAAAACCAAGGACTCTAAATGCTGCATAGATGCGGGGAAAGGAAGCCTCATCCACTGTTGGGGAATTGCAAACTGGTGCAACCAGTATAGAGAATTCTTTAAAAACTCAAAATAAATTTATTGTATGATCTGGTTACACCACTCCTTGGCACACACCAAAGGATTCATCCTACTACAGAGATACTTGCACAGTCATGTTTGTTGCTGCTCTTTTCACAATAGCTAAGAAGTGGAAACAACCTAAGTGTCTCTAAACCAGTGAAAGGATAATGAAAATGTGGTAAATTTCCACAATGGAGTTTTACTCAGAGGAAAAGAACAATGAAATCATGACATTTGCAGGTAAATTGCTATACTAAGTGAAATAACACAGACTCAGAAAAACATGTGGCATATGTCCTCTCTCATTTGCAGATCTTAGCTCCAAATCGCTAAATGTGAGTATATGTCCTGATGTAACTTCAGGAGCCAGGAAAATGGAAATGAATCATGGGATTAAAGGGGAAGACAGAGCTCAAGAGAGGGGGACAGTAGGAGACAGAGGAAAAGGGGGCACATTAACTAGGGAGGGATTGGGGAGAGTTATGCAGGGGGACTGAAAGGAAAGGTAAATAATGCTTAAATGGCGTGAAAAATCAGACAGAAATGTATTAGTTCAAAGTTGTTCTGGACAGTACACAGACAAGTACTTGTGTATAGCTGTGGAGTATGTAACAAAAAACAGTGTTAGGCAGGAGAAATCTCACTTCAAATTGATGGTCAGGGTAGTCCTAGAAACTCACAAAATAACACAGGCTGTTGCCAAAGCCATAGATTGACTCCTAGCACTTGAAGGCAAGTCCCTATTGCTAAAGAAGGGACACATTTTGGTCATACTTTGGTCACAGGATTTAGAGCAATGGAGCTGGAATTAATCTGGAAGCCTCCTCCCTGAAGACTAACTCTCGTGGTATCAGAGCATAATATACAAGCTTCTAATTAAGAAGACCAATCAGTGTTTCTATCCAGCTGGAAAGCCCAATAAACAACTGGCCTAGCAAATGATCAGTTTTGATGCAGCACTGGAATGTATTTTTCTTGGAAGTAATCAACAGCTGTCTAATTGGACTTAAGGTCTATTCAATGGGAGGGAATCCATGTGTAGTATTGTAAACATAGTCACATGCACATGGCTGGAGAGGTCATAGATCCTAAAGAAAATCCTACATTTGCCACATCCCTAAACCATTGTAATTTCTAATTTCATTGTAAATATGTATCCTTATAGTTACAGGTTTCATCCCCCAACAAAGAAGCTTCTTTTTTGCAATAGACAGAGATTATTGCAAAGTTCCAGAACTGGTCAAATGTTAAGAATAAATGTTTTTGAGAAGCTTAATCTCAAGTGACACATCTTCAGTGCAACGTCTACATACAGTATGAATGCATCTCTTAACTCTCATCAGGGAAGTTTCCTTATGCAGTTGATGGTGATTAAACACAGAAACCCATAATTGGCCAATGTACAGAGAACAAGAGGCCACAGAGTGGTTATCTTTGAATAGAACACCCGTTTCAAACTTCTGTCTCTCAAGGCTCAGGGATCATTGCAGAAGAAGAAGCATAACCATTGTAAGAAGCTGGGGTTGGGGGCTGAGGGCTGGGGAGTATGACCACAAGAAAACAGTCTTTCAGACAGCTGAAGAGTTATTTAGATGAGCTCACAGCAATGGTGACAGCATGTACAGGTTCTATGCATGCTCAAATCAGACAAAAATTCTAGCATAGATATGAACAAGTAGAGAAGAAATCCCAACCCAACTAAAGGAATTTTTGGTGATTGATGGCTGCTGGACAGGGAAAGACAGTGTCTTACAGGGATGGGACCCACAATGAGGTATTTGGGGACACAAATCAGACTCTGTTGGCCATGTTATGTGTATAAGAGAGTACATTAAATTGGGTGTGGGCAGTCAGGGGGTGGATAAAGGGGAGGGGATCTAAGTGTCATCAAACTATATTGTATGAAAATTGCAAACATTCAATAAAAAGGCTGATTGAAAAATTTTATTTAAACTTTACATATCTTTAATGACATGAGAAGTCTTGAAGGACCTGAGTCTGCGCTACGTAGTATGTAACTTTCTTTGTTTCTAGGAACTGTTCTTATTTTGTTTTCTTCCCTTGATTTTAGATAATAACTATTCTCCACTTTTCTTTCTGGAGCCAAGTTGTCAAACAACAGCTGCTAAGATGTGAGGATAGTTTTTTACTATTTTTTCCATTTTCATGTGTGTGATATGCACCTGTAATATGGAGGTTTTACATGAGTGTGGGTACATGTGTGTGGGTGTGTGCATGTGGGGGCTGTGGGTTGACGTGGGGAGTTATCTTCCATTACTCTTCTATCTATTTGTGGGGCGAGGTCTCCTAGTCCAACAGCTGGTCTTACTAGCCGGCTTCTCTAGGGACTCCCCTCTCTCTGCTTCTGAGGTTGGGCTTACAGAGTACTGTGCTCACTGGGTGTCTACATTGGTTCAGGGCCTGAACACGAATCTTCATGTTTACACAGCAAGTGCTTTAACCAGGGACCATCTCCCCAGCCTTCATTTTTCTACTCTTGACACTAGCTGACTACCTTGATGCCATCCTGTTAGAGTCTAAGAATATAGACCACCTTCTCTTCTAGGGAAAAGCATCTTATAAGAACTTTCTCCTGGTGCACTTACATACATCCAGGCTAAAGACTCATACACACTAAATAAAAATATATAAATAAAAAATATTAAGAAAATACTTTCTCCTACTAAGCACTGCTAAATACAGGTTCAGGTTGAGAGTGCTCTGTTAGGTCTTCTTCCAAATAATAATAATAATAATAATAATAATAATAATAATAAATTATCTTTAGAAGAATAAAGTTGAAATAGAATTTTTTTAAAAGTATTGAGCTAATAAAACTCTGATGTTTTTTTAAAAATTTAAAGATTTATTTATTATTTTTATTTTATGTGTATGAGTGTATTGCTTGCATGTATGTGAGTACACACATGTCATACAATGCCTGCAGTGGTCAGAGAGGGCATCAGATCCCCTGGAACTGGAGTTTGGATGGTTGTTAGCTACCATGTGGGTGCTGGAAACTGAACCCAGGTTCTCTTCAAGAGCAGGCAGTGCTCTTAACTACTGAACCATCTCTCTAGCCCCTTAAAAATTTTTATTTATTTGTTTCTTATATGTGTGAGTATTTTGCCTGCATGTAAGTGCACCACATGAATATATTGCCTATGGACTCCAGAAGACAGTGTTGTATCCTCCAGAACTGGAGTTACAGACTGTTAACCACTGTGTGGGTGTTGGAAAATGAATCTGGGTTCTCTGCAAGAACAGTAAGAGCTCTTAACTGCTGAGCCATCTCTCCAGCCCTAGAATTCTGATTATGTTAAAGTAATGTAATATGGTTGACCATGGAAATTATATTATTTTCAATATGTCCAAATCTGCTGCAGAATGCAAGATCCTGTCCTTACAACTAGGAAAATCATTCACAAGCCAGCTCCCACAGCTCTTGATAGCACAAGGAGAAGCAGCTGCTCGCCAAAGTAGCTGAACTCCTATCCAAAGACAGGTATATAATTTGGACTTTGTTGATAGACTAAATAAAGTTATTTTTATTCTTCAGGACTGTTTTTTAATTCTCCCAAATTCCAGAAAACATTTATTTATTAACTCACCAAATTCTCCAAAATATCCAAGATCTTTGCTGATCTACTAATCTAAATGCCATAATTCAAAGTTCTTACATATGTTGACAAAAAATTACCTAATTAAGGCAAAGAGAAATCAATTTTCAACTTGCAAAATTGTACAAGGTTCTTGTTGCATAGAAATTGGTCTGGCATTTGAGGGTGCCAACTGACTAGGAGGTATTCTTGGAACAGGCAAGTTAGGCTTTAAATTGCAGAAAATCCATTTTTTCTAATATTATATCAGAAAATAGCATGATGTTCCTTAGTACATCTCAATGGGCTTCATGCTTTAAGGTAATTTTGCTAATGCTAAAAAAGAGAAAGTAATAGATCCCCTGTAACTCTATAAGATCACAGGAATAGGCATCGCGAGCCTTAGCAAGTATCTTGGTGACTTGACCCTTACCCCATTTCATGCTCCTGGCGTCTTCACTATGCCCTCGAAGTTATGAACAATTAAATGCAATGAACAGAAACATTTCAGATTCACAAGTGCCCTTTTCACATTTTCACATGGAGAACCATAAGAGTAATCTTTGGGAAGCTTTACTGCTTATAAATTTGGGGTGTCAGGTAAGCTGCATTGGTACAACACTAGTGATTACAAAAACTGTCTCATTAAGTAATTTCAATATGAAGAAGAGTGGACTAATGTGTTCAAGAAACACACACACACAAAACAAATCTGATTCTCACCAGAAACATGTTTATGTGGAAAGATTGTTGGCGTCTCCATGTGGCAGTTGGGTTTATGTTTGAACTCTGGACAGGGTATGTGCTCTCAACACTGTGTGTGGGAAGTGAACCTTGCGAGGTGTCTTTCTCTTGATCTTATTCCCATGCCTTCTACATTTGATGCACTTAGTAGGTTCTCAAAACTAAACTGTTTTTTTTAGAAATTCAGGTATCTAAGGCATTCATTGATAAGGGGATAAAACTTTCATTATCCTACAGTTATACGTATTTAAAAATGGCATTTATAGAGAAAAGAATCCTATGTGCCTTTAAAATTTTAAATTATTGATTACAGTGCCATCGTAACTAGAAAGGTTGACCTGTCTTCTCAGCACTCAGGAACTTTGAGAGCTCAGGCATCACCAGTGCTCTATACCGTGGATTTCTGTGAGGAGCTTAGTTAAGATAAAACTTCAAAGAGCATCTCATGAGTCATTTGTGTCTGGGAACAGGAGGGACAGGGCGGATATGCGAGCAGGGAGAGTAACGGAAGTGGAGTTACTGGAGTTTCTTCTTTTCATCTTATCAGGAAATAGTCCTTCCTCCTCAAGGTTACTTTTTTAAACAATATATTCCCCATTGACAAGAAGTAACTTAATGATGAGTCACTTCCAGGAGACAGAGACTTGGTTTTCTAAATACTTAGTTCTTGTAGTTAGCAGAGATTCAACAGTGACATTTAAAAATTATTCTGTTTCTATAACTTGGATACTCTTTAAAGCAGGAGGACTATGTATGTACAGTGGTGTACACCTACAGGATAATTCATGTCAACCACGTACTTACTACGAAACCTCAGATGCTTCCCCACATAAATCAGTTCTGAGGCTTATGAAGCTAACTCATTAAAATTTCCTTGTGATTCCTATAACCTTTTCTCAGGAAGCAACAGCAGGTATAAAAGGTGGAGATTTTTTTAATGTGTGCAAAGCTTTAATTCTGGTCTATAAAAGAAATTCTTTGTGAGCAGTTGAGAAGTTTGGCAGAGGGTGGGCGAGAAAGTCTTAGAATTTGGAAGTGTGACATAGATGTTGATAAATTAGAAAATGTTCACAGACAATTGATGGAGGAGATACAGGCTGAGTCAGATTTTTAGTGCCTACCGGTTGGTATAGTTATCACTTTGGTTCCTTTGAGAATTGTGCTAACATTTTTGACTACTAGGTTGATCAAATTCGCATTTCCCAAATGCGGGACCAATAACATCCAGTCTGCTGATGTTGTAGCTGACATTCTACTACTTAGTGTTAGTGATGATGGTCAAGTCTGGGTTTCTGATATTTGCAGGAATGTCATATCTACCTCTTGCTTAATAATGAACAGTCCCTATGTTATCAAGGACAGAATAACGAACTCAGCATGATACACAAGGTCGCTGTCATTGGATCTGATATTTAGATGAAGGTGTTTCATGCTACTGCCTACCTAGATCCAGTGTCAAGATTCAAACCCATCTCTTGATGCCACCATTGAGTTTACAGGCCTCTATTTCTTGTATTCACTGAAGTAAAGTGTTGTTGTGTTATTAACAAGCCAGTCACTTCAAGGAGCTATTTGCTTGTTGAAGTTTCTAAAAACAATATTGAGTGTCATCAATGCTTATTAAATTGATATATATAAGCTCAATCTTTTAAAATAGGCCGTTACTGCCAGCTAAGTAATCGGTTTGGCATATGTAACATGTAGAATCCTATGAAAGAGTGCTGTTCTCACTGTGTACAAGTTGTCTTTGAGTGTGGGGAAACTTCTGCACAGGATCGAATTCCATTCCCATTTTATAGATAGAGAAATGATTATAGGTCATATTACATTGACAAGGAAAATTCCCTGGGTGAATATGGTCTTCTATATAAGCATCGTGCAAGCAAAGTTCAACTGATGAAAAAAATAAAGAGTCAGATTGAAAAACCTTGAGGGGCAGAGGCTGATGCTCTTTTGCTGGTTCTGAAGATGGGGACTGCATGTTCAGGAAGAACATGGCTTATCAGACCCAAGTGCAACCTCTGACAACCAACAAAGAACTGTTAACCTCAGGAGCTGAGTTTTCCATAAACCTGGATGGGTGTTTCCATGGAATCTTCTAGATGCTCCAAGAATCCAACAGAGCTGCTGACACCTTGACTTCAATCTTGGAATATCTGAAGTGCCTCATTTATGGCATGCCAGACTTCTGACCCACCTGCCTGTGAGGTGACAAATGAGTGTGGCGTGAAGCCGGTGAGATCATAATAATTTGCTTTAAACAATGGACAACTTGCAAACTTTATATGCAATTTCATCCAATAAATTAGATGTATAGTTTCAGCTGTACCTTTGATCATTTACCTGTGTATTTAATTTATAATTGCTCCAAAGTTGATGCCTATTAACTAGATGAGAGCATTCAGTCATTTCAAATTAAATAACAGTTATTGGGTGTATCTTACATCACTCGGCTGGGCTCTGGCTGACATTTAGTCCTGAGGATAACATGAATAGAGCAGCTTGGAGTGTTTTACAACAGCAGAGACATAATGACGGACAAATAATGTCAAGAAAGTGAACACGAAACCAGGTGTACGTGGTTGCAAACTCTTTTAAACCCAGCACTCAGGAGGCAGAGGCAGGTGGATCTCTGTGAGTTTAAGGCCATCCTGGTCTATATAGCAAGCTCCAGACCAGCTGGAGCTACAGAGTGTGACCCTGTCTCACAGCAACAACAACAACAACAACAACAACAACGAAAGAACATCATAGGTTAAAGCTGGAGTGCTTCAAGATCGCAGTGACAAGCACATGCTTTTTAAAGTTAATATTCTGCTTGATTCTTTGTCTTGTTTGCCTTATATTTTAAACATTTTTAAACTATTTGAATATCTTCTTTTCATTCTACACTTAAAAAAATCTATTCATTGCATTTGGAAGAAAGTTTGCTAGTTTTCATTTTTCTTTACTAATGCTTTAATGTTGCTGTTTTTAGGTTAACTAGTCAATTATATGGCTAGAAATAAGAAATCATGAATCCCAGAGAATCAGAGTGGCTAATTTTATGGTAATAAGGCATGCTTCATTGAAGTTTGAAAGGGATTATATATCAACATCCTGACAATGTTAATATAATGTAAGCAAAATGTTGAGCTTATAAGATCGTTAAAACTTTTTAATGAATTATTTTTATTTTTGTGTATGAATGTGTACATCTATGCAGGAGCACCATGTGCATGCAATGTTCGTAGAGGCCAGAAGAGGGCGCCACATACCCTGGACCTGGAGTTACAGATGGTTGTTAGCTACCACGTGGGTGCTGGGGGCCAAACTTGGGTCCTCTACAAGAGCAGCTAATGCTCTTAACCACTGGGCCATCTCTCTAGCTCTAATCTTTAAAAAGTTTAAACTACGTATGTCAGGCAGAATCATGACAGTGTCAGTTTATGATGAAGGTGAACTCATCAAAGATTTATCAAAGTCTTAATGTTCAGTAAATTATGATAGAGCCCACGGTATGTTTAGAAGGTTATGATATCTAGTGATTTTAGCTGAATCCTAAGATCTACTTCTGATATACTGAGAGCTGGCCAGACTAGGCTAGTCACAGGCTAAACATTAATAGAAAGGGAAGGCCAACGAGATAATATTACCAAACTTTTCTAATTGTGTTCCCCAGGGTGTGGTTGCAATAAATATTTTTGCATTGTTTCTTGGCCAGGGGATGTTGACATCTTCGGAGGACGTGCCATACTATAGGACTTGAGTTTGAGGGAGTACAGTAGGAAGGTTTGGGGAACTGTGCATAGTGACTGGATGATATGGTCCTTCTGTGGTCTTTCCAGTCCTCTGTCAACCTTCCTTATACATAAATGTTAAGGTGACATTTCACCAGTGTGATTTTTAAGGATGGCCAGTTGTAACCCTTTCTCGTATGCACACATGTTATGGGCCATAAATGGAAAAGTAAATACTATAGTAATACTAAATACTATACAGCTTCTAAGAGGAAGTCTAAAGCATAAAAGTAAATACTATACAGCTTCTAGGAGCAAGTCTAAAGCATAAAGAACACTTAGGTTGAAGAAAGCTAAGATCGTGGACAGCTGTAAAGTTAGTGTGGTGGATGTAAAACCAGGGGCAAGCCTTGGAAAAACTGAAATTGCATTCTCCTACGTGGGTGACTTTTCCACAGGGAGACACAGAACGGAGAAGAGACCCATGAGAGAGGAGCATATCCAGAATCAGGGCCCTGTATAGGGCTATCAGCAGAAGAGACAAGCCCAGCTGGCAGAAAGGCTGAATTCCTTCAGAGCGAGGCTTTAGAGGTAATATAGTAGGCAGTAGGGAGCTGTTCTGCTAAACAGGTGGTGCTGATGAATTGAAGATACTTGAGAGGCAATCAACTCTTCAGCAACAAGTTGGCAGTTAAGGAACTTTAATTTATTAAGGAGTGTTTGCATTGGAGAAGTGCTTCCCAGATGGGTTTGATAGCAGTCACCTGGGGGCAACTGCTGAAAGTGAAGATCGCTTAGCTCCTCTTGGAATACTTATGTTTTCCTGGTTTGAGATTAGAAATGGTATTTTTTACACGCTCACAGAATGAGTCCTGTGCACAGCTCTCTTCTAGGTAGTTAGGAAATGTACTTACTAACTAGCTTAATGTTTTCCCTTTAGGGAATTTCAGGTGGATTGTGCAAAAAAGTTACCTTGATGCATAAAGCAAGAACTGTGATGAGGTTCTATTAGGCAGTTTGACTGGGACCGTGCAGTGGCTTTAACTGGCTCTCCCACTTCTCGAACCTTTTCTTTCACCAAATTAGCTTCTGAATTGTAGTGTCTACAAAAATTGAACACTCATAGAGATTAAAGTAAGATATCCCAAGAATTTTTGAATAATAACAAATGGTTTTACAATGAAATGTTCAGTCTTGACAATTTTTTGTATCAATGGGTGTTTCTGCTTTCTCACCAGTAGAGGGAGAAATAACTCTTAATATAAATGCTCTTCTGGGCAGAAATAACGTCATTGTTTTACATCGTGTTGCTGAATTATTAAACCCTTGAATTTGTAATTAATATACAGGAAGTGTAATATGGTGCATTTTTTTTCATAATTTATAACTTGAGGCTTAATATGCTGTGTATTCTATGCCTTGCTATAAATCTTCCTGTATGAATGACTTTGCCAGCTCAGTGGAATACATGACCAGGTCACATGTGGCCCTTTGCTGCCTGTACCTTCATTTGGACTTTCTGTCTCTCTGAGAACACCAGTGATTACCATCTGTCTAAATATTATTATGCTTGTTTGCTTGAGACCCTGCTAAGGTCCTCTGTCTTTCCATTGGTACAACATGCTTAAGATCCTGTTTCACAGCATTCACTGCTATTGCTATTTTATATCTATTAGAAAAATAAATGTCTTTCATTATTCAGTAGGATCATATAGGACTTTCCAGATGAAATGGAGGATTCCCAAAAAAAAAACTGATTACTTTTTCCAGTCCAGATAAGTTCTTTGAAATATCTGAGACATACTTATAAAATTTGCTTACCTGGAAGTCATATTTAGCTGGACATTTGATAAACCTGGTAGCTCCAGTCATAAACACTTTGTAGAGT
This sequence comes from Eospalax fontanierii, assembly GCA_035773235.1. Classification (NCBI taxonomy): domain Eukaryota; kingdom Metazoa; phylum Chordata; class Mammalia; order Rodentia; family Spalacidae; genus Eospalax; species Eospalax fontanierii. Next base: position 62,429,252 of record CM069540.1, on the reverse strand, counting down.
CTTTGTTCTGTTCATATTCAGAACTGCAGGGCACTATGTCAGTTTATAGTCATTGCTAAATAAAGGATCAAAAAGTGGTGCAAAAAGTACTTCAAATGCATTATTATCTTCTGAATCATCAGTGTTAATATTACATTAATGTGTAGATAGTGAATTTTTATTCATTCTAAAAAATAAAATCATTGCAAGAACGAAAGAACTGGGTGCTAAGTAGAAATTTAAGGATTTATAAATAAAAATCAGAAGGGAACATTGAAAGATATTTAAGTGCCTTAAAATATATTTTTGAGTTGTTAAGAAACATTATGCAAATTAAGAAAATTCTCTTGCAAATGGTTATGGATCCCCTACAAAATGATGATTTTCAAAGATGTTACATGTGTTAAATTAAGACATAAAATGTAAAGAGGATGCTACCAATACTATTCATTGTTTAGAATAATGAGTTTATTCTCCTACTTCGATACAGGTTAAGAGAAAAGTATTGCACAGATACTTCCTTGTTTGAATAAATATATTTCATATGCTTAATTTAAAATATCTAAAAGTTTGTTTAAACCAGCTTTGGGTGCTCCACAATTTTTATTTATAGGAGCAAGTATTGAACTCAGTATCTTGTACTTGCTAGACAAGTGGTCTCCCATTGAACCACATCCCTAGCCATCTCCATGAATAACTTAAGCTTTGTAATTTCTTGATCTAGAAAAGAATACAGCTGCCAATCAGAATTCTTCCCTATCAACATGTGAACACTACACCATCACTAAAGCCTCCTTTGGTAGTTAGGAAGTCTTTTGATGAACCATTTCATGCCTGAGTTCCATTATACTTAGCATGATGTGATGCTGTATGTAAAGAGATGAAAATATACTGATTCAGACGATTTAAAAGAACAACAGGGCAGGAAAGATGGTTCAGGTCCTAACAGTGTTTGCTGCTCTTCAGAAGACCCAAGTTTGGTTCCCATCAAGTGGTCCACAGCTGCCTGTAACTCTAACTCCAGAGCCTCTCCTGCCCTCTTCTGGCCTCCATGGGCACACACACACACACACACACACACACACACACACACACTCTGAAAGAACAACAACCTATGCCAGGCAGCATACACATGAAATCATAACTGACTACAATTTGAAAACAATTTGCATCTCACTTTTCACAAAGAAATACAATTTCTAATAGTATTTTTTTAAAAAACCAACTAGCTGAAAAGGTGATAGATTCAATACTTCATAGACTTGAAGAGAATGGAAATTGGTATACTCACTCTAGAAAGTCCCTCAGTTTTCATCTTGAGACCTCTGTCTCTTCCCACTGTAATCTACCCTGCCCTTGTTGGCAAATGGCTTCATGGGCCACAGTCGTCTGTGGAGGAGGATTGCTCTCTCTCCATCCGTTCCTGTGACTCCTTTCCTTCACCCCATTTCAAAGTAAAAGTTGAGATATACTGGAAATTTAAAGATTACAAAGTACATGTCTGTTCATACTGACCCCTGGTCTGTTCACACTGACCTCTGGTCTGTTCATACTGACCCCTGTAGCACGAGGGACCTGTGGGGAAAGTGGACAGTAGGGTAGATCTCCCTCTCTTCAAAACGCTAAGAATAGATTCAACATGCATTCCTATCGATTATCCCCACACTCCTACGATTATCCCCACACTCCTATCGGTTATCCCCGCACTCCTATGATTATCCCCACACTTCTACAATTATCCCCACACTCCCACACTCCTATCGGTTATCCCCACACTCCTATCGGTTATCCCCACACTCCTACTTGGATGGGCTGAGGGCAACACGCCTAGATTTTTCTATAGTTATATTTTGTTCTCAGGGAATGACTGGTCTATTCCATCATTTTCAATAGTATCTTGTGCATACTATCTAACTGATAGACCTTTAAATTTGAAATACACTTTCAAGAAAATAATTCTAAGTAACTGATATTTCAATATAACACAAACTTTAGAACTTTAGATCCAAAAATTGAACATTTTCTCCTAGTAACAGCTGCTTAAAAAATAGTGTATGCAATTTTGTAGACCTTTGGGCCTTCTGACCACCTTCCATGTTCTTCCAATTTCTGTAATTAATTCTTTCTACTTTATTACAATAGTATAATCTATTTAAACATTATTCCTTATGATCATTGAGTATTTTAAATATCAGATATCTGGTTTTTACCTGTTCAAAATGAACCCAGATGTTCACCTGCTGAAAGGGTGCCAGATTTTTTCTTTCACAGATTTAACTTGGAAGAATAAATTTGGAGCAATTCTGTAGGGACTATTGGTCGCAGATGGCTGAGTGATCATAAATTCTGGTGTGGAGATAGAATCCTTCTGGCCTGCAACACTTGAGTTGATTTTAATAATTTAAAATGCTCTACCTACATCACCCAACTAAACCAAGGAAATTTCTTATTTTTATAAAAATAAGCAATTAACTTATGGAACTTGCGTTTTTATTATTTGATGCTGTCACGCTGTGTTGCTCTGGCAGGTCTTGAATTTGTAGCCCTCCGGCCGCATTTTCCCCAGTTCTGATGTAACTGGCGTGGGGTTTGGACGCTCTCATTTTTATTTTAATTTATACTCTAGTATCTCTTCCAAGAATTTGCTCCCTCCTAAATGATAAAAGATCTGAGTATCTTCCATCTTTAAGACAATCCTATGACACATTCAACTTAGGATAATCCAAGTGTAGGTTTGGGCACTTCATGAAGGGACCATATAAAAGACATGGCCAGGGAATAGAGACATTCTGAGAGAGAGGAGAGAGAGAGAGAGAGAGAGAGAGAGAGAGAGAGAGAGAGAGAGAGAGAGAGAGAGAGAAGAGAGAGAGAGAGCGCGCTAGTAACACAGGGATGTGGACACCCCAGAACCAATGGAAAGAGCGGACATAGGGTGTTGGAAACTGACAGACGAAACATGCCTGGAGGCCTTCCATCGCCCAGGGAAGAACACAACCAACCACCTTGGCACTCTTCTTGCTCCCATTGATCCTTCACTGGAGCATCACATTGGCCAAGAGCAAACCCCAGAGGAAGCAGGAGAACGTGTCTTGTGGTCCTTACTTGTTAACCATCCAAACCACAGAACAGGATGGAGAGTGGATCTGGAACGGAAGGGATGCGGTGTGGTGTAGCTACGCTGCTTCTTACAATGGCGGGTGCTTCCTCTGTGGACTGTCGCTGCTCTTCAAAGAGAACCCTAAGCCAGTAAACAAATGCCCACAGCAGCAGGACTTACTTTGTATCTATTTTTAACTGAAATTAAAACAAAACTGATTTTCAGGATCTGTGTAGGGTGGCAAGAGCGGATGAGCCATGGGCATCCTCAATTGTACAGCCTTAGCTCAATTGTGGATGGTCTGTGTACCCCGGATGGTACTGCCTTTGACCGCACATCTGCTTTCCTATGAGAGCCCAGGACCATGCTTGCACTAACGGGAGATTTCATCTTAAAGGCGATGCATTTCTCAATGCACTAAAACGCTTTCCTCTTGCATCAGTCTTTTTTTTCTTTAGTGATGTGAAGAGAGTGCTCCATGAGCTCGCTGTGGCCGGCCTGCGATGTGCCCCTTCGATGTGCCCCTTCGCTGTACCCTACCTGCCTATGATATGCCCCGTCATCGTAGCCTACCACCTTGCATTTCAATATGAGTAAATGGCATTTCCCTTCTACGAAAATTCTGTTTATGTTTGTAATGGACTTTAAAAAGATAACTGTCTTCACACATCCAGCTAAAGAGACTATGAATATCTAAATAAATTTGAGAATAGAAGACTTTATATACATTGATTTTATTTCTGAAATTGACCCACTGGCATAGCAAGGGAATGCTTTAAAAATATGTGTATGTAGAATGGAAAGCATGTTTTATTTCTTTTCTGACAAACATACATTGGTCTTCAAATAGGAAAGTTGTCCAACTTAAAGCACTGAGTTTTAATCGAAACTAATTCAACTGAAACTAATAGTTTAAAAATCAGTAGACCTGGCTGGGCATGGTAACACATGCCTTTAATCCCAGGCAGAGGCAGGTGGATCTCTATAAAATTGAGGACAGCCTGGTCTACATAGTGATTTCCAGGCCAGCTGGGGTTACAGGAAGACAATGTTTTTAAAAAACAAACAAAAACAAAACAGAACAAAACAAAAGGGAATGGAGAAGTGCCACAGGGTGTACGAGCACTGGCTGTTCTTGCAGAGGATCCAGGTTCGATTCTCAGCACCCACATGGTGGCTAACAATCATTCATAATTCCTGTCCCTCTTCTGATCTCCATGGGCATTGCATGACATAGGTGCACTTACACAAAAATATAAATAATGAATAAAAAATTTTAAGTAAATGAAATGCGTAGGTAATTAGTCTTGAAAACAAATTGAAAAATTAAAAGATAAGACTTTTTTTTCAAAGAGAGTAAGATTTAGTCAAGGCAGTACTGACCAAACGCTGTATTTTAGAATACAGTGTATCACAATGAAACACTTCTGGAAACAAGAAATTTAAGATTATCCCCATCATTTTCCATTTAGTTGGAGGTAGTAGTCAATTGCTTGGGTTTTGGAGTCTGACCTACTGAACTTATGGGAGTCAGTTCTCTGCTTTTACCACGTGAGTCCTATGGATCAAACTCAGGACATCAGGATTGGTGGAAGGTGTCTTTAACCACTGAGCAATCTTGCTGGTTCCTGACCTCCTGTGGTGAATTTCAGTTCTACAGCAGGAGTAGTCACTGGAGCCAGAGAAAACAAGTAAGCACATTGGTACTTCAGTTCTCTTGTTTGTAAAGTCAGGATTCTTAGATAATTACTAAATAAGAGCAGATAGGGCCTGGAACATTTCTGTGTAGTCTTAGAATATTGCTTTGGTTATTACAAAGCTGTGTAAGTATTAGCAGTTGTTAATAATTTTAAATTGAGTACCAGTTTATTCACTGACTTAAGTGACTATGTAAGTTATTTAATATAAGTACATGTCAATTTAATTAACACCAAAATATACTGAATGCTTCACCTAAGTCTGAAAGCTTTATGGTTGTATTTATGCAATAAATATTTATTGACATCTATGCAGCACTTTGCATTGTGATAACTTTTGTTGATAACTGAAACAAACAAAATTACACCTATTGTGAACCTTAGGTCAAACAAATGATAATTCTCTGATGCAGTACACCTGCCAATGTAGTTGCTTCTGAACGTTGGAGGACGATACGTCTCTAACTTATGAATTAATCTCATTCTAAGACTATCTACATATCTTGCATTTTTCTAAATTGTTAAAACATGTCTTCTCTTCTTCTCAGAGAGTAAAGCCAAAACTCTGGTCAATATTCCTGAATTGTGTGGAGGAAACCATACGATACCAGGACACCTGATAGTGAACAATTCTGCATCCCTGCATCCCAGTTTTTTTGTTCCTATCACTGTCCACCAGTGGCACACTACTATATCTGGACTATACTGAGCTCTTGATGGGGTAGCCTCCTTCCTCTTAGAATTCCTCCCAAGTCAACTTACTATGGATAATTTTTAAGAATGGAAATGCATTTTACTTCACTTTTGAATTGATTCTTAATATTCAGAGTCCTTTTTTGACCACTGTGTGTGTATGGAGAGATAGAGATGGAGGTGAGATGGAGAGAGATAGAGAGAGGAGGTGCGTGACTGCCACAGCAGTCATGTATAGAGGTCAGAGGAGATTTTATTTTGGTTTTTATTATTTATTTATTTATTTTTGGTCTTTTAAGGCAGGGTCTCCCTGTAGCCTGGCTGGCCTGGAATTCACTATGTAGAACAGTCTGACCTTGTTCTCAGAGAGATCCACCTGCCTCTGTGTCTGAAGTGCTGGGACTAAAGGCTTATGACACCACACCCAGTTCTAGAGGACAGTTTTAGGAACTAGGCTCTCCTTCCACTTTTCTGAGTCAGGGCCTCTCTTGTTTCCAAGTGATTCTCTGCTCTTCTCTTTCCACCCCACTGTAGGAACACTGCGATCACAGATGTGTGTCACTGCATCAAGCTTTTTTCTATGGGTTCTAAAGATCAAACTCGGGTCATCAGGCTTGCATGGCAAGAGTTTTTGCTTACTGAGCTATCTGACCAGTCCATAAGATTTTTTTAAAGGGTCGAACTAAAGAAAAAAAGAGAAATGGCTATAAGGGGTACTCAAAATAAAAGTAAAAAACAAACATGAACTAAATTAATGACATTTGTATTTTTTCCAAAATTTCTGTACTTATCAGGGTTTTTTCTATTCCATCAAAGTCATTTTTTAGAAAAATAAAATATCTAACATAGAAAGGACAAAAATATTGAGCATATAGATGACAAATGAGAGGGGAAAAGAAAGGGGGGAGTTGGGGGAGGGAGAACTGGGCGGGTAGATGGTAGAGTAGATGAACAGACAGATAAAGGATGGAAAGATGTGTGGGAGGACAGATGATGGACTAGCAGATGGAGAGATTTGAAATAAGTGAATAGTCATCTCTCTCACATCTTTATAAATTGTTACATTCAAGCCCTCTTTCAAAGTTACTTTTTAATTCTGGAATCATAATTGTTAAGTCACAGATGAGGAAGAAATTCTGATTTTTAAGTCAGAGGTAAAACATTAATTTTATTGTAAAATATTTTAACAGTTACTTTAACTGAAAGTAAATAAATATTTTTAAAATAAAAAGCAATCATATTTATACTTTTCTTTTAATATTAAAAGTGCTTTGTAGTAAAAATACAAATATTTTAAACATGTAGAATTTTAAGTAGGCACCCAACTAGATTTATTTATTAATATATCTCTAACCTGTTTATATCTCATATGGTAGGTTGCAAGAATTTTGATGATTTTTTGTATATTAAGAGAATTTAAAGTTTGTTCTAGAAGGAACAGTCGATACTTTCTAAAATAGACCATAAAAAACACAGGCATCCTTTTGATACTCATGGGTACACTTTATTTGTCCTTGAAAAAAATGCACTCAATGTACCTTTCAGAATGATTTATTAGGTGTTATTGTTACAGTGTTCAATATTGTTCAATACTGAACCACTATACTGATTACCACTCTCCATTCTATGATACTTCTATCATGTACTTTTATTTACCTCCCGAGGCAAAAACATTTTAATTGGTTTAGAGAAGCTTGAACTCTCTTTTATCAATGACAGATTTCATCGAAATGTAACTAACCAGGAGCTGCAGTCCCAGAACAGAAAAGTTATGACCTGATTTGGGTTTCCAAGATTTAAGACTTAAAGACCAACACTAAAAAAGGAAAAGGAAGATTTCTCTATAAACTGGCTTTTTATCTAGATATACAGACACATACTATTTTAAAGGACCCTAAAATGTATGAATGTACATATACATGCCATGTGTTTATGTTTACACACATATCTACACAAATATGCAGCTGCCCCTCAGTATAATCTGATATTATATTGGGTCCAGGAACCTGTATAATACCCAAACTGCAGGTTAAGTCTCTTCTATAAAATATCTAGAACGTATTGGAGAGATGGTTTAGCAGTAGAGTACATACTGTTCTTGCAGAAGACCCAAGTTCAGTTCTCAGCACCCACTTCAACCACCTGTAAGTCCAGCTCTAGGGGATCCTATGCCCTCTTCTGGTCCCCATGGATACTGCACTCATGGACACAAAGGCACACATACATATAATTATAAAAGATCTTCTTTTACAAACAACAAATATTGTATCATTTGCATATAATCTAAATATATTCTTCCATGTACTTTAAATAGTTCTAGAGTACTCTGAAGCCTAATAAAAAGTAAATTCTGTGTAAATAGTAAATACAAAATTGTTTAAGGAATAATGACAAGAAAGACAAATCTATACATGTTCAATACAGAAGAAATATTAAAAATATTTTCAATCCCCACATTTATTGAATTTGTGGATTGGTACACACAGAAACAGAAGGCCAATTACATACAAACAGACCAACTGTGAACACATATAGATGTGCATATAGATATGTAGAGAATTCAAATATACTTTTAAAGAAATGTTAATATTTATGAAGATTAGAAAGTCTACAAAAGTGTTTAATTTTGCTAAGCTATATAGATTTTAATTCTAACTTTGAGAAAGTAATGTAACTTCTGTTTTATTTTGTTAATAGGCTTCTTGTCAAGTTATCTACACAATAAATTTATGGAACACTGCAGTCAATTTTGAAATGATTTACAGTTATAGTAGATATTGATAAAGGCATAAACTTAGGCTAATGGTACATTATTTTAATGGGACTATTTTTCTTTAAGTATTCATTTTACAATGCTCTATTATTTATGAACAATGCATACAAAATAATTTGCTATTGCACAAAAATTATATTTACTTAATGTATTTTAGTTCCATACAGATTTGACTATTTAAAAAATGGATGCTATACTGTGATTATTTTTTCACAAAACCAAACATTCATTGTCACAAAGTAAATGCAAACCACAATGATAGACATCACCTTTGCTTGTCATTTTTCTGTTTTATTTTATTAGGGTAAGAATGACATCCATGAGATCTATTCTCTCCATAAATATTTAAATGTGCAATGCAATATTACAAAAGAAAATAGCAAGTGTTACTGAGCATTTTTGAGGGCCATTGCACACTCTCTTTTGGTGCGCTTGCTAAATGATATGGCTCCTGTGGACAAGAGTGTGGCATTTCCTCAAACATTTGAAAATAAAACTGCCATAAAATCCAGCAACCTCATCTTCTCTTTCTCCCAAAGAATTGAAATCAAGATCTTGAAAGTCACTAGAGATCTATTCATAACAGTCAAGATGTGAAAACAATCTAAATATTCTTTAATGGAGGACCAGCTATCACTTTTGCCAAACAATGTGACAAGAATCATATATGTTGGCAGAGGAGAGTCAGTAGAGATAAAGCCAAGCTGCTCCAACCAGCCAAGTGCAAAAGGACACAGCTCTCCTTTGTTCTGATTTCTAGTAAAATTGGCAATAGATAAATCCAGTGGGCATGCGGCACATACAGACTAACAAGTGAATTGTTTAAAGTGAATGGTAGCTATTCTCTTCCCATAAATTCTCAACCTCGGTTCAGTGAGTCTCTCTTAGATTTAAATTGTGGACAAATTTTCAATGCTTTTTCCAATGCAGATATATTTTTGTTTTACTCTCTCTTTTCTATTGAACTAAGTCAATGCTCCTGAGAACCACAGATGTTGACTTTCACGGCCCCCCTGGAAAGGGAGAGACCTTTTCAACACAGGAAGTTCATTTTAAAGACAAAAGTCTTCAACTCATTTCATTTAGTCCTGTTACAAATAGCACTGCAGTATTTCAGTGAGTTAGTGAAAAAAAATATCTATGACACATTGTGGTTCAGTGGAAATATAGGCTCATCTCTATAATCTAACATGATTGGTACACGCAATGGATCATAATATTTGTTCAGTGCATCCATATATCCATTGTATTCACATACCATTCCAATGTACTAAATGTACATATGCATTTGATACTTCATTATTTAGATTAGTAGCAGGTGATAGATATAGATGATAAAGACATATCACTACACAAGAAGATACATAAGCTAAACTACTCAAATATTTACAGAGTCTCTCCTCTGTGAGCACCTGCGTTCCTTGACATTATGAAACTTGTACATGTTTCCACCCTTAAGTAGCAGCAAAACATATGGTTTGAAAAGCAAGATGGAGGGGTGGGAGAGACGGCTCAGCAATTAAGACCAATGGGTGCTCTTGCAGAGGACCCAGGTTTGATTCCCAGCACCCACACAGAGACTAACAGCCATTCATAACTGCAGTTCACAGGAATATGTCACCCTCTTCTGGCCACCACGGGCCCTGCATGACGCGCTTGCACTTAGATACGTGCAAAAGCACTCATACACCTAAAATAAAAATAAAATTTAAAAACATGGGGAGAAACAAGAATAAACCACAAAACAACATCAAACAAAAAGGAGCCTGCCACTTGAAACCCTACATTTCATACAACCAGGGGCCAGGAAACTTTCTATTTTACTAAAGCTCTGGCCATCAAATCAAGGGCATTGCACATGTAAGCAAGCATTTTAATTGAGCTATCTACAACCCCAACCTCTATGATCAGCCAAGTTTTTTTTGTAAAAGGCTGGATAGTAAATATTTCAAGACTAGAAGTATATAAAATCCCCGTTAAGAATCCCAGTTTTACATTAGTAGTCTTAGGCACTCTTAAATGAATTGTTATGGCTGTGTTTCAAGAAAACTTTACTTATAAAAACAGCAGGCAGGCTAGAAAGGACCTGGAAAGACAGTTGACTGTCACTAGGTCCATTTTATATGCTTTCTCCTCAGGTTAAGAGTATTTTGGAAGAGAAACTATTCTTCCTTTACAAAACTTTTTCTAATCATCATCACAATAAAATCAAATCAAAATAATGCCAACTTGAAAGATTTTCTTTTTTTCAAATTTTCATTAGATTTAAATTTAGGTAATAAAAACCAAGGGAAGATGAAAGGCATTAAGATAGAAATTAAAATGAAGCTCAAGAGAAACAGGTACATATGTAGACATGTACAAAACCAGAATATCACAATTTTTAGTAGAATTATTAATCAGAAGAAATACACCTGAAAACAAATTTGAACAGCAGCTCCTAACAGAACACAATTGAATTAAAAATTGCTCCATAAATGGCCAAATGCTAATCCAATCAATCATGATTTTTATGTTTAATTATAACATAGATAACATTTAGTAAGATTTAATTATATGGTGATTTTCTGCTGAAAGCAGTTTTTCCCCGTCATAGAACCCCTTTCTAGTTCCTTGACGTCTATCTACCCTCCCTCACTCCAATGTAAATATCTAAGAAATTAGAATTTAACTTCCTTTTATGAGGGAAAACAACTGGTGTTCCTCTCTCTGAACCTGGGTTACCTCACTCAGCGTAGTATTTATCAGTTCCAGTTATTTTCCTGCAAATTGAATAATTCAATTTTTAATGGCTGAATGAGATTCCATTGTGTAGGTGTACTATCATTTTCCTGTCCATCCATCAACGCTTATCTGAGCTGATTTCCTCTCCTTGTTGTGTGACTAGTGCAGCAATGGATGGGCAAGCATCTCTGTGGTAGGCTACGGAGTGCTTTGGGTATACACTCATGGCATACCTGGGTCATACAGAATTTCTGTTTTTAGCTTACTGAGTAATTTCCATATTGATTTTGATAATGGCTATACCAGTTTACATTATGACTTGCAATGAATAAGTTTCTCTTTCCACACATTCTCCAGCATTTTTTCATCTGTCTTCCTGATGATAGTCATTCTTACAGGGGCAAAATGGAATACCAGAATAGTTTTAATTTACATTTTCTTGATACTTAAGGATGTAGAACACTCTCTAAGTATTTATTTATCATTGTACTTATTTTGAGAACTCTCTACTCAGTTCCTTGGTCCATTTTTAAAAACTGTTTCTTTGTTTTTCTTATTCTTTCATTTTTGAGTTGTTTGTATATCTAGATATTAATATTTGTATATACTGTATCAGATGTGTTAATATTTACATATACTGTATCAGCTGTGTTAACATTTGTATATACTGTATCAGGTGTGTTAATATTTGTATCAGATGTGCAGCTGGCAAAGATTTTTCTCCCATTTGGGAGGTTGGCTTTCTTCTTAACAGTTCCATTTGCTGTATAAAGGCCTTTTAATTTCATAAAGTGTCAATTGTTCATTAGTAGCTTTATCTCCTGAGCTCCTGGAGTCCTATTCAGAAAGCCCTTACCTATGCCTATACCTTGAAGTATTTTCATTATTTTTCCATTTAACATTTTCAGAGTTTCAGGTCTTACATTAAGGTTTGGATCCATTTGGAGTCGATTTTTGTTCAAGGTGAGAGATATAGATCTAGTTTCATTCTTTAACATGTACAGATCCAGGAGGATATTTAGTTCTTGTTTTTATTTATCTATTCGTGAGAACTTCACATGTCATTACAGTGTATTTGGTCATAGCTCTCTCCCACACTCCTCTTGTTTACTCGGGTATCCAGTTTTTCCAACACCATTTACTGAAGAGGTTGTTTTTTCTCCAAAGAATATTAACAGCATTTTAATAAAATATCCAGTGGCTGTAGATACATAGGTTTATGTCTTGGTCTTCTGTTCTAGTCCATTGATATATGTATCTGTTTCTATGCCAGTGAATGTTGCTTTTGAAACTATGGCTCTATAGTGTAACTTGAAATCAGGTATGGTGAAATCTCTAGCATTACTTTTTTGCTTTTTTGACTATCTGAGATTTTGTGTGCCTCCAAATAAATTTTAAGATTGTTTCTATGTCTGTGAAGAATGATGTTGGCATTTTGGTGGAGAGTGCATTGGATATGTAGAACACATTTTGTAAGATGGCCATTTTTACATTGATTCTACTGATCCCAAAGCATGGAATGCCTTTCCATCTTCTAGTATCGCCTTCAATTTCTCTTTTGTGTTCTAATGTTTTCATACAGAAGCTGCTTGTTTCCTTAGCTAGGTTTAATCTAAGATATGTTTTGATGTAATTTTGAGTGGAATTATTTCCATGATTTCTTCCCCAGCTTGTTTGTTATTGGTATATACGAAGATAACAGAATTTTGTGTGTTTATTTTATATCCTGCCACTTTACTGAATGAGTTTATTGAAGATCTTTATGCTATCAAAAACTGATAATTTGAACATTGTGAACAAAATGATATGAATGTTGAATCATAGAAAGATTGATTGAATCAATAAAAATCCATGAGTATATGATAATATTTAAAAAGTAAAACATCTGGAAAAAATCCTCAGTGATGCCTTTTGTGTTGACTAATCTATCAATTTGCATGAAATCAGAGGAAACTCCATGCATGTGTGTCTGTCTTTCCATAGGAACTGCCTTTCATTCTAACCAAATGACGCCATTTCATGAGAGAATACCACCAGCTAATCCTCACACAGGAAGAATTAATTGGAAAGGAATGATTATTCTGCAGTGTCTAAAGAAACTATATATTCAGATAATAATTACAAATTTGCTCTAGGGCCATGATATGTAGCTGATAGGGAGTTGGATACATGGTGTCAAAGGACACTACATAGGTTGTTGTCTGGCTGTAAAGGGAAATTTTAATATACAATAAGGAAACAAGGCTATTATTTTCCTAATACTGTGGCCAAATTTTAGTAATCACCGAACAACTGGTATAGAGTTTCCAATAATAAGCATCAGGGAATTTGCATCACTTTTTATACATTCTATCTAAAATGTTTAATTAGAATGCAATCAAGATGTTAGAACTAAATTCCAGGTCACAAAAACCACAGGTTATATTCAACAAAATAATTGCCAGTGTTTCTAGGTTATAAAATATCTTTTTATTAAACGTTTATAAACTGAGGATTTCATGGAATATGACAGTCAGATGAAATTGTGGGTTCAGTAACACTAGAAAGCAACTGTGAAGGGCGCATGAACAGCGCAGAGAGCCCCACCGACTGCAGACGCTGGTAAAGATACTATAACTTTTAGGAAGCGTGAGAATATTATTCTGTCTATGTGGTAAATGTTCTTACTTTTTTAAATTGAATTTTTGTGAATGTTATGCAAAATATTTTAATCAAATTTAGATCCCCCCTCCCTAATCTTCACTCTCTCTACTGTCCCCTGCCTAACATCTATCTATCTATCTATCTATCTATCTATCTATCTATCTATCTATCTATAATTTATAAACACACACATATAACATATAAATACAAACACATACACATATAACATATATGTGTGTGTGTGTGTGTGTGTGTGTGCGTATTAAGGCCTATATAGTCAAACTTGTGTCCCCAAATGCCCTTCTGTGTGGTTTCATCCACTGGTACCTGGTCAGCTTACAAAGAATTTCACCTTTAAATGAGACCAGCTTTTCCTTTCATAGCAGTGATCAGTTGCCAATAGTTCCTCAGGTAAAGTTTGGGTATCTTATCTACCACCCCACATCATTGCTGGATGTTTGTCTGGTTTGAGTTTATGTGGGACTTGGGCATGCTGTCATCATTGCTGTGAGTTCAGATGAGTCTGTCCAGTTTTCTTTAAAACACTGTTTCCCATTGGTTCTTACAATCATTCCACCCCATCGTCTTCTATGATTTCTGAGCCTCAGGAGGCAAAAGGTTGACCCAGGCATCCTATCGAGGGATGAGCATTTTGCAGTTTCTTCTTCTCAGTTGTTGGGCAGTTGTGGATCTATAGGTTCACCATCTGCTGCATAAGAAAGCTTCTGTGCTGAGAGTGGGGAGATGCATTAATCTATGGGTCTATCAATGTCAGATATGGGCTCCACCTTACAAATCAGAGTTTAAATCCAATCAGACACTGTTTGGTTACTCTCATAATATTCCTGCCGCTGTTGCACCAGGCGCATATCTTGCCAGGTCAGTTGTTGTTAGAGGTCAGCAGTGTAAGGGTGATGTGCTGCCCTTTTTGTAATAGGAAACAGAAACAATCTAGATGTCCATCAACTGATGATGTAAGGGTGATGTGCTGCCCTTTTTGTAATAGGAAACAGAAACAATCTAGATGTCCATCAACTGATGAATGGGTGATGAAAGTACGGTCCATTCACATGATGGAATATCGGTCAGCTGTTAAAAAACCCCAAATCATGAAATTCACAGGTAAATGGAGGAAGCTGGAAACCATCAACCTGAGTGAGGGAACCTAAACCCAGAAAGACAAATGCCACATGCTCTCCTTCACAGCTGGATGCTAGCTTTAGATTCTTAGATGTCCATGTTTCCATCGGAAAATCCAGAGAGGTCAAGAAATTGATAAATGGCCACGGGAGGGAGAGGAGCTTCATGGTACGGGAGATGGGAATCAGTGATGTAAAGAAAGGAAGGGGATAATGAAGCAGAAAAGCTTAAGTGGGATGGGGAATGGGAGCGCAGCACGCGGAGGGGCCACGCGGAGGGATGAGTCACACTAAAGGCCTTCAGAAAAGCCGTGTGGAAACCTTCCACTAGAGCAGTTTCTTAAAGCATATAACCTATACACATCTATTTAAAAAACATGAAAAGGAATGAACTTGTAACAGGGGATGTTACCCCTAATGGATAACATAGACTTGCAAAGCAAAAGCCTATTGCCAAGAATGGACTCTTTTGAGACTAGACCAGATTCCTATAGCTCTTCAAATACTGGCCATGGTCCTTGTTCTTGGTTACCCACCACAAATTGATGGGAAGTTTCTATTGCTGAAGCACTACACATATGAGCTGGAGAACAAACAAGGAGAAATAAAGTTGGAGCTGACTTCAAAGCTTCATCTCTACTGCCTAGCCTTCAGAGTACTGGAAAGTGCTATGCAAGTGACCTGAAGAGAAAAACATCACTTCTTTAGAAATGCATATTCATTTCATTTTCTTGGTAGACTTGAAACGTTTTTACCAAAGGAAGCCACGAGTAAACACTTTACATGGTTTTAGTAGACTTCTGAAATCATTTATTTTGGAAGTCAAATAGATGGGCAATATACTGGTGATTTCCCAAGAAATTTTCTGTAGAAAGCACCTCTTTTTAAAGTCATTAACAAACTTAAAAAGCATTGTCTAACCAATGTATCTGCCAGTCTTGCCAAGGAGCATTGTTTTTCTCTTGCCAGCCAGTAAAAAAGTAGCAGTTTACTCTCTCCCTATTGTCTGGAGAAAAGACAGCTTTTGACCCATAATAATTAAGTGCAGTATAAGCAATCCCAATAAGTCACTTTCCTTCAGAATCAGAGAGTCCAGAACAACCTGGTAAACTAGAGATGAAAGAAGCCCTCAGATCAGAAAATCAGACCACAACACATTTGTAAGTGCTCTAATTAAACTCCTTACATAGCTCTTGTAACTGTGGTCCCTAGGCAAGATGGTCCTTGTCAATCATAGCCCCCATTGTCTTTGGTTTGTTAATTTCCAAACAAATCTTTCCCCTTGACCCAACAACATGTCCACTCACTGGATTTGAATGCCCAAGCAATAATCATGGGCTTGTGGCCACAGCAGCGACTCCATACCACTCGGGTATACGCTGTACTTCCAAGGTGATTTTAATTACCCGGAAACACTTGAATGGTTTGTTAGTTGGTGGGTTGTATATCTTCCCCCGACTCCAATAGCTTGTCATATTCATAAATATTTTCTTTATCCCTTGATGATATGAATGGTATGTAACAGACTCTTGGTAAAATGTCAATTTTTAAATATACAGATCCATACATACATATATACTTACACTAAATCACATTTCATATTGTGTTCATGGAAACTTTGAGGATCTGCTTTTTTTAGATATATATATGGTTTCCTGTGGAAATGTGTTGACAAAATTGGGAAGAGGAGGCTATTATTTCACATATGAATGTGTTTTGCAAGTGTACTGTCAATTAACAAGGAAGGAAAATGGGTGGAAAGGTAGGGAAGTCTAATTCACTGTGATTTAAAGTCACATGTGAGCATTCCGCCGTGTGCAGCTGGAAGACATCCCTGTGAAGTTGAAAGAGCTGAGTCTTCTAGCACCTGTTTCTGAGCTATAACCTGTTTACACTTTGCATAATAAGATGAAACTCAGTGTTTTCAGAAAGCCAGTACATGAGAGTTCTAAACATATCCTCCTGGAATTAAATCTTCAGCCCTAAAAATAAAGCTTGCAGCATTCCAATGAAAGAAAATTAAAACATTTTATTTAAAAAAATGTGACATTGAAAATCATAATCCAAAGGAACTCTACCAGTGTGAATAGGGACATCTTTTCTATCTACAGGAGGCATATATTATATTAAGATCAGATTTAAGTTTATAGACTACAGAGACTATTTGGCTCAAGAAATACTAGTAGCAGATTTTTGTCATATATAGAGACTAGATCCCAGAGAAAGCTAATAACCTAGCCATATGCCTATCAACCTGTCTGATGCTGAGAATCCTATCTTGAATAACCAGCGCCATTCAGAGAAGTGCCCTAGATAATGTACCCGATGTCTGCAGGTCATTTGGATCCTTCACAATACTTCTTTTTTCTTTTCTTCTTCTCTTGTGTGTGTAGGAGTGCAGGCGCACACATGTCACAGGGTATGTGTGCAGGTCACAGGACAACTTTGTGAAGTCTCTTCTTTCACCTACCAGGGATCAAACTCAGATCTTCAGGCTTGGAGCAAGCACTTTTACCTCCCAACCAACCAGTCTGCCCTAGCAGGACGTGATATGGAGGAGCTATGGACATACAGGCTGAGGAAGCCTTAGCAGAGGATCTCTCTTGCCATTTTATACGGCTATGAGGAAGCCACCATCTGTCCCTGGGTGAAGACTTTCCATTGTGGCCTCAGTGGGGGCAAGTGTGGAACACCTACAGTCCTGTGAGTAAACCCTTACCTATCGACCTTCAAGTAAGCCCAATAAACTCAATGGTTTTCTAGACTGCAGTTCCATCAAATTATCCTTCAGCTTGTTATTGGCATCAAGGGAAGAGGGGACAAATGTTGTTTACACCCCTCATGAAGGAACTTTAGCAAGGCATTCATCCCATTCCTGTGGTACCAGAGGCCCTCAGCCCTTGATATTCACAACAGTAGGGATTAGGAATAAATGAACTTTAGAGAGAGATTCAGATTACGGGAGAGTCTAAAACTAAGCCCCAAATACTGCTAATCGACCTTCTATTCTTGTTTTGTGGTGCATACACTTCTTGTTGTCCTAGTTTTCCCTTTGCTTTGTGGAACTTAGTTCAATGTCCCTTTTTCTCATGTTTCTTTGCCTTCTGCTTAAGCTCAAGTTAAAAGATATTTCCTGAATGAATATTTGTAAAATTTGTAGTATTTGTGAATGATTCTTATGATAAATGTCATTTGATCCCCCTATCTGATCAGTAAGTAGTTTAGGTCCTACTTCAACTTCTAAGTATTGAACACATTCAAATTTAAAGTCCTGGTCAGTTCTCCTTAGTTTCCAGCCAAATCTTTCCTCAGCTGAGCTGAAGCACCACTGTCTAAAAACCTATTTTTCATGACTCCAACACATTACATGAAATTTTAATTTGAACTATGAAGTTACACTGGAATTCTTTCTCTAGCCATCTTTCTCGAATATGAACTTCGTTACTAAGATATATGCTCTCTGTTGAACGCTGGCGTTCTTCATCAAGCATTGGAAACATGGGTGGAAGAGGAGGCGGAGTGGGAAGGGGTGAATGGAGAAATAATACAGAATCTATGTCGCAGAGTGCTTAGTACACGTACAATTAATTGCTCTATGTCACAGCTGAGGCTTTCTGAGATCCAAGTCTTGGGCCAATGGTGGGAAATACAGGAAATCCCACATGTTCTGTTTCATGATTTAGAGTTGATGGTGCTCTGACAGGACTCTGCAATTACTAATTCCTGTCAAAAGTGAAATTTGCTTGTCAATTTTAGTTCCATCCTATGACTCCTCCTTCTCTTTCTGTTCCACTCGTTCCTCTTCTTATTCCCCTCGTCCCTTCATTTGTGCTCTTAAGATAATAGATTCACATATTTTTAACTTAGAACTTATTCAAAGCTCTTCACATTCTTGTATATATTCTATGAGACACAGTTCTGTAGAAATTGTTCTTACAAATAAATGAAAAATAAGTACAAAAGAAACTGCAAAATTGTTCTGAGGTGTATCAAATGTGTCTTTAAGGCTATTCTAAACTCAATAGGTTTTGAAAATACTGTGCTCTCTGGATTTCCAAATGGAAACGTACATATCTAAGGATCAAAGTTAGCATCAAGGTATGAAAAAGAACATGTGTTTGTCTTTGTGGGTCTGGATTACCTCACCTTAGGGTGACTTTTTCCAGTTCTATCCATTTGAAAATCCAGAGAAGTCAAGAGAGTAATCAATGGCTGTGTGTATTGTGTGTGTGTGTAGCTTATTAGTAGGGAGGCAGAATGCAGTGACATAAAGGGGGAGAAGAGGATAATGAGTTGGAAGGGTTAAATGGGGTGAGAGGGCAGAGCAGAGCGAGGAGCACGGGGAGAGATGCCTAACACTGAAGGCCTTTAGAAAAAGTCATATGGAAACTTCAAGTACAAGTTTCTAATAGGCCATTTCCCCTATTAGACACCATAGGTTTGCAAAGTAAGAGCCGGGAGTGGACTCCTTCTTTTGAAGTGGTTGAACAGGGGTCCTATAGAGCCCCCAAACAATATTGCCCATTGCCACTGCTCTTAGTTACCCACCAGAACTTGACAGTAAGATGCTACTGCTGAAGACACTGTGCACATGAATTGTTGAACAAACAAGAAGAGATCAAGCTGGTGTTGACTTTAAAGCCTCATCCCTACTGTCTAGCTTTCAATAGTGCAGGAGGTGCTATGCAAACTATATGAAGAGTATGAATCTTACCCAGATATGAATCCTGAAAGCTACAACTACTAGCCTGGAGATATGCCCACCAGTGCAACAGTATCATGAATATTATAGGGATAACCAAGTACTTTCTAAGTGGATTTAAAGTCCACTTCATAGGATGAACCTGATACCTGTCATTGACATCAGGCCTAGGGACCTGAGGCGAGATAGAACATAAACACATAGGTATGGTATTAAAATGATTTCTAATGACTCATTGTTGTACCCCTAGATTAATGTATTTCCCAACTCTCACCATAGACGAACCCTTACAAACAGATGGTGATTAGCACAGAGGACCACACTGGCCAATGTACGGAGAATAAGAGGCTGTAGGCTGCTTATTCTTGACTAGGGGAACTATTATCAAACTTCTATCTCCCATGCCTTGGGGATCAATGTGGAAGAGAGGGCAAAATGATTGTCAGAGCCAGAGAGGGTGGATGACCACAGGAAACATAATTTTCCAGACAGCTGGGAGGTTACTCATATGAATTCACAACAATGGTGACAATGTGCACAAGTCCCATGTAAGCTCAAGTCAGATAAAATCCCAGCCTAGGTGCTGGGAAACCCAAGCCCTACCTGAGACACTATTGGCAACCAATGGCTGATGAGAAGAGGAGACTCAATAAATTTTTTATAAAATAAATCCTGTGCTAAGCAAAGTTATTGAGTTCTGTCTATGTTTCTCACCATCTTTTAAATGCCACTGTACATGTAGTGCGAGCCTCCGAGGCATATCACTAACATAACTTGTCTCTAACTTGTTTATGCTTGGGATTGGTTACTACAAAACAGTGTTCTGCAGATCTTTGAGAAATAAA
Organism: Eospalax fontanierii; assembly: GCA_035773235.1. NCBI lineage: Eukaryota > Metazoa > Chordata > Mammalia > Rodentia > Spalacidae > Eospalax > Eospalax fontanierii. Next base: position 62,408,960 of record CM069540.1, on the reverse strand, counting down.
ACTCTGCATACCTAAATGGTTCTGTACTTAGATAACTCAGAGGACTTAATATTGTTTGGTCACCAGAAGTCATTTGGAATAAATATTTTATTCAAGCTCTCTGGTTAACATTTTAAGAGCTGATGCAAGCGGACATTGAGCATTTAAGTTTCTGTTAAAATAGTTTACAGTTATGTTTTAAAATTGTTCAGGTCAAGGGCAAACACTTTTTGTTTCAACCATGAACTCTAATTTCCTCCATCCCCCTTCCTTCATTAAGCATTTGTGTGAATGGATGCTTTCCCTGCATGTATATAAGCACACCCGTGTCATGCAATGCCCATGGAGGCCAGGGGAGCACATCAAATTCTCCCGGAACTGGAGTTATGTTAGCTGTCAAGTAGGTGCTGAGAACTGAACCAGGGTCCTGAAGAGCAGCCAGTGCTCTTCCCCGCGGAGCCAGCCTCCAGCCTCTCAGCTCCACTCTCCAGCCCATCTTACCTCCATGCTTGTTTGGCCAGTTGTATTTTTGATTCCTTTAGAATTTATTAACTATGAAAAGTATTTTCCACACAATTCAAAACATGCTTATACATCTATGCCACAGTGTGGCACCCTGCAGGAACTTGATATCTATTGATTGGTTTTCAAACCATCACCTTAAAATGTCAGAATTCAGTATTTGTCTTTGATTATTCTAAACTCCTCTAGGGTTACACACACCGTAAGACAATCGATATGTATATGTTTTATTACGCACATACTGATTTTGAAAGAGTTGTAAGGAGCCCAATAAACGTTAATAGAATATTATTTCTTTATTGTGCTTTAAAAAATAACTTGAAAGTTAGTTTTTATCTAAAGATCTTCAAAAAGGATATACAACAATTCTAGTAAAACTAGAATAAGATTATATTGCATTTCATTAAGGTGAAGCAAAGGACATTTGGGTGGCAAAACTCTTTTATGTGTTGAACTTTAAAAATTAAATAAAATAAATAACATGGAAATTAGAAGTTTCTTTGTAGCTCTTTCTCTTTGACCCCACCAAACGAGCAGCAGTGAAAGGCAGGCCACGGGGGTAACATTGAACTCTGACGGTATTGGCAACAGTGGAATCTTTTCAAGAGGTTGTTTTTACTGTAATGAAAAAGCAAACATATATGATTCCAATTTTTGCATGTTTGTGCGTGTGGTGTGTGTATACTTGCATTTGTGCCCTCAGGTGTGTGGGTGCATGTGTGTGCATATACGTGTGCATGTGCCTGTGTAGAGAGGCCAGAGGACGACATAAGGTGCTTCACACCTTATGTGTTGAGCCAGGGTTCCTCATTTGAACCCAGAGCTTGCCCGTTCCGCTAGTGTGGCTAGTCAGCTTGGAGACCCCTCGTCTCCACATCCTGAATGTGGGGATTTCAGGCAGGCAGCTGTGACCACCTGGGTGCTGTCAATCCAAATTCAGACCCTCACACTTGCAGATCAAGCTTATTACCCCCTGACCCACTTTCCTAGCCCAGGCTTGACATTTTAAGCTGCTTAAATTGCTCCCTGATTTGTCTTCCCTGGTACATATTTATTTCATTGAGCATACTTAGCTGATGTTATTTCTTATGTTCTGATGTTATTTAGGCGAATGTGTCAACCCAGTTTTTATTTTGTATAGGTTAGGGATTTACTTATTTGACCTGAGATGGAGCCGTGATTTCATATATTCAGAGGAATTCATGCAATGTTTTGCCTGAACTGTAGCAGAATCTCTGTAAATATAAACATGCTTGGCTGAGGATCTGAGTCTGGAACCATGGACAACTTGAGGACAGACGTCAGCAATAAGTTGGGAATTTGAAGGAACGTAAAGGAAGTTTGAGGATCCTCTGACAGAACGTTTGAAGAGCTAGTGCTGTATGTGGGGATCTGTGTGTATGTGTGTGTGTGTGTGTGTGTGTAGATCATAGGTCAATTTTGAGTGTTGTTCCTCAGGAGCCAACTACCTTGTTTCCTGGTAATTTTCTTACCAGTATTTTACTAATGTACTCATTTTTATGTATTATTTATTTATTTAATGCTACTAAATAGCGAGCCCAGGTTCTTGTGCTTCCTAGGCAATCAATGTACAAAGAGGTATGCCATATTTTAGATATAAAAATAACCTGATATTAAGGGAACATAAGATTTTAATGTCAAATGTCACACATTCTATAGAAACTGTGTAGTCTTTCCAGTTTAATTAGTGTTACACTCCTGTGCTAAGTATTTTAAACAAGTTTTTTAAAAGCAATCCCAGGGAGCCATGAAGCTACATTTTTAACTATTTTATGCTATTATTTTATTAGGTACTGATAATGTATCTCTGCTGAATTTTCAAAATTCACTCAAATAGTGAAGGACTTATCTGGAAAATACTTATCACAAGGTTTGTCCTTATCTGAATTTTTCTGCAGGACAAGCCAAGTAAACTGGACCTATAAGGTGACTAGAAATTCTTAAACTCATCCTCACAATAGATCTGAGCACTATGCTACATACTATAATACAATTCCCACTGGACTCAAGATACCTTAAGAATGTTAGCAAGCCTGAAGAAGTGGCTCAGCTGTTAAGATCACTGGTTGCTCTTGCAGAGGACCTGGATTTGGTTCCTAAAACTCACATAGCAGCTAACATTGGTCCATAACTGCAGTTTCAGGGGATTTGATGGTCTCTTCTGGCCTCAGTAGTCATTGTACACACATGGTACACTTACATACATGCAGGCAAATCACTCATATACATGAAATAAAAAATAATTAAAAAGAAAGTATGATAGCAAATAGGTTCACAGTTGTTCTAGTCTGCTTCAAATATTCTTTGTGTGTGTGTGTGTGTGTGTGTGTGTGTGTGTATGAGTGTATGGCCTGCATGTATGTAAGTGCACCCCTGTCATGCAATGTCCATGAGGGTCAGGAAAAGGTGTTGGATCCCCTGGAACTGGCATTACAGGTAGTTGTTAGATGCTATGTGGGTGCTGGGAATCGAACCTGGGTCCTCTGCAAGGACAATCAGTGCTCTTAACTGCTGAGCCATCTCTTCAGCCCCATAATCAGAAATTTCTACAAAACATCTAGCTAATCATGAATGCTTAGAAAAGACTAGGATTTCAGTTCAGTTAGGAGGTGAGTTTTTATTAACACTGACAAAAATCTATGTCTGAATTTTTTTACAAAGTAGGATTTCTGTGTCAAATAATACAACTTGCTTAAATATCTAAAGATGAAATTATACAGCCAATATGTAGAAAAATACTATAGTATATTTTCCTATAATTTTAGAGTAAAAACAAAGTCTTTCTAAACAAGATATGGAACCTAAAAGGTTTATTTCATTTATGTCTCCGGGGTCACGGTTCATCAGGGAGCCCAAGGTAGGAACTCTGGGCAAGAACCTGGAGCAGGAGCTGGAGCACAGACCGTGGAGGAATGCTCTTACTGGCTTGGTCCCTTGGCCCATGCTCAGCCTGCTTTTTTATACAATAGACAACAACCTACCCAGGAATGGCACTGCCTACAGGGGTCTGGGTCCTCTCACAGCACTTCTCAATCAGCAAAATACCCCACAGACATGGTCACAGACCAGTCCAGTGAAGGAAATTCCCCAGTGGAGGCTCCCTCCACCCATGTGTGTCAGGCTGGCCCAAAGCTATGCAACACAATGGTGGAGATGAGTCAGCAGGTAAGGCTTGCAGCCATGCCCTGCAGCCCGAGTTCCATCTCTGTCATGTGAGGAGTGAAGAAGAGCACCTGCTCCTGTAGGTCATTCTCTGAGCACACACAGGCATGTGTGCACCCTGCTTCCTCACAGACACATAATAATAACAACAATGCCTCCATCAAACCATATTTTTTCTCTTCTTCAAAGTTTCTTCAATTAAACCATGTTCCCTAAATGGATAAATGAACTTCCACCTGTCTGCTTTGAACGCGGTGCAAGTGAATGTCAACATTGTAATCCTAGGAACGAGAATTTATTCTCAGTCACAGTGTTCAACAGGCTTATTTTTCTTCTGATGTTGGAGACTCATGCCTATGCTACACATCTTGTCTAAAAGACACAGTACCAACAGGGGAGCAGCCATGATATAATCTGCGGACGTTCAGAGACGGAACAGCTCATGGAAAAGTAAAGCAATACTTTATTGATACTTAGGTTCGAAGCTGTGTGACTCTTTTACTTTGTCCATTTGTCCTTTCCAAGTTTTTCCATTTATATTATTTAATTTTTAAGAACTGATCATGAGATGCCTGTGGCATTTTTTAAATCCAATTTTTGTGATTTTCATACAATAGAATTGGATGGTATTTAGATCTCCTCCTGTACCTGCACTCCTTTATTGCCCCTGCCTAATTTAATGTTCTGTACTGTGTATATATATATATACATACACACACACATATATAATAAAGCCTACAGAGCCTGTGTTTCTAAATGTCCTTTAGCGTGGGTCCATCCACTGGAGTCTGGTTAACCTATTAAGGGTCCTATTCTAGAAAGTGTTTTTTTCCCCCAACTCCCAGTGGTTATTCGTTGCCACGATTCCCTTAGGTGGGGTTTGAGCTTCTTATCCACTTCCCCGTGTCTATACTGGAATTTTTTTCTGGTTTGAGCATGCGTGGGACTTGTGTGCACTCTCATCATGGCTGTGAATGCACATGAATAACTGCTCAGTTGTTTGGAAGACTCTGCTCCCGTGGTCATCCACTCCCTCTATCCCTCACGATGTTCTGTAGTGACCTCTGAGCCTGGGGAGGCAGAGTTTGAAACAGGTGGCCTGTTCAGAGATGGCCCCGCGGCTTCTTGTTCTCTGCACTTTGGCTTCCGTGTTAATCGCCATCTGTTGTTGCATAAGGAAGCTTCTTGGTGGGAGTTGTGAGGTGCATCAGTCTCTGGGTCTAACGAGAACTCATTAAAAGTCAGTCTAATAAGGTAACTAGCAGAAAACCAGTGTTAGGTTCCCCCGGTCTCCTATGGCCTGTCTAGCCTCAGGTTCAGTATTCTATTAAGGAGTCATTCTTCCTTTTCTTCTTCTCAGTACTAGGAATGGGACTCAGGGTTTCATGCATGCTAGGAAAGAATTCTATCTCTGAATAATTTTTAATTTTTATTTTGAGAGCTTCTATTCTGAGTCTCACTGTTATGTTCCCCAGTCTTACCTTGAACTTATGCCATAGCACAGGCAGGCCTTGGACTTGTCATCCTCTTGCTTCAGCCTTCCGAGTAGCAGGGATTACAGGCCTTTGCCAGCAGGCATCTCCAGGTCAGGCCTTTTTGGCTAAATTATTGCAGTTGATTGTGTATAATGTTACCTGTCAGCTGATTTATCTTTTGAATGGAGGCTATGCTCTATTTACCACTTAAATTTTCATGTACGATATTGTTTTAATACACTCATACACACACACACACACACACAGAATATTTGAAAGAATTTGTTATTGTGCTTGACTGACTTCTTATTTTCCCTGGGAAGTCAGAATCCATTTTATTGCTGTAATTTTGTAGGTGGTCTTAACATCTCCGGGGTGTCATTCTCTTATCTCTTTTATTCCCATGAGTTATTTCTCTTCATATGGACTTTAGAATCAATTTTCCATGTGAATGGAAATGTCTGTATTTGTTTGGGAATCACCTTGAATTCATAGCCTCTCTTTAGAAAAATGAAAGCTTTTCAGTATTAAATTATTCATTAATGAGGTAAGATCTACTTATTCCAATCTTGTGTACTCCTTAGCATTTCAAATTTCTCATTTTAAACAGTTTATAGTAGATACTGCTCATTTGTTGCTAGTTTAATTGTTAGAAATTTTATGCTGAACATTGACAACACATGTCAGATTTTCTTTGATTTTATTTTCTAAATGGTTACAGATTTTGTAAGGAAGAGTTATTTTTGCATGTGAAAAAATAAGTTTTTTCGTGTCATGATTTTTTTCTTTTCCCCTTGCGACATAGGGTCTCTCTGTAGTCTCGTGGAGCCTGTTATGTAGACAAGCCTGGCCTCTCACAGAGATCTCTCCTGAGTGCTGGGAGCAAAGGCCTGTGCCACCATACCCAGTTTTTCTTTCTTTTTAAGAAAAATTATTTGTTTGTTTGTTTGGAAAAAGGGTCTCATGGAACTCAGCCTGGTCTTCAACTAGATGTTTAGCAGAGGATGACCTTGAATTCTTGATTTCAGAGAAATGGGATAGTATTTGAGAAAGGCTCCAACTTTTAGAAAAGACATCATATGATAATGAATATGCTAAGCCAGGAGGCCCATGCCTGGACTACATAGTGAGCTCTGGGGATACAGGGAGACTCTGTCTCAAAAAGGAAAAGAGAAAAGAAAAGAAAAGGAATGAATGCGCTTTGAATATGTCACAGCCATTCTGCAGGGTGTGAGATGAGATGTGAGTTTACTGGGTATTTTTTTTCAGGTATGTGATTTCCAAAATTGCCTCTAATTCTGCTAGTTTTCTTTTCATGACTGTGGGCATATCCTGTAAACACATAACTTCTATATTTTGGTGTCTTATCTACTTTTTCCTTGGGTTGCATGCTTGTGACTTTTGGTCCCATATCTAAGAAACCACCATGTACAAAATCCCTAAATAAAGGAGACAGGTCCTAAGAAATTAATACTGACCCAAGATAATTTACACATTTAAAACCAACAGATTGCCATATGACTCTTTGAATCCATCTGTATTTCTGATTTGACATGGAAGTAAGACTGTCAGTGAATGACCTAATCAGTTTTAAATCTGGATCATTCTATTATTGCTTGCCTTAAAAATAACTATCCTTGATGTATTTTCCAAAGCTTCTGTGATTTCTTAGATTTTTATACATATACTCCTTAAAATATTAAATGTTAACATGTAAAATATCATTAAGAAGAGCAAAGAGCTCTTTAGAATAGATTTAAGCTTTCTAAAAATTCAAGAAAAAAACCATAATTTAATTCAATATGAGTTGTAAAAATAAAGGTTTTAAATTCTGCACATTAAAAAATAATCTTCTAATTAATATTTTAGTATGCCTTTAAAGTAATTCTTTTTCTGACAAAGTGATGCATCCATTGCAGAAAATCTGAGTAATATAAGAATGTATAAGGAGAAAATTAAAGTCACCCGTAATCTTGTCATATAGCAAACCTTTTGTAGCATCTTTTTAAAACATGCCTATATCCATATTTTAGTGTATTTTTCTTCAAAATTATTTTTATCTATTGTATTGTTATGTTCTAATATTTAAAATTATATTTTAAAGAAACAATTTTAAATGTTTTCATAGCTACAATCTTTTGGGGCACTTTTACATAATTAATCGTATAGATAACTTATATTTGATTCAACTAATCCCGTATTTTATCAAGAATAATTTGGCAAATATCAAGTAAATTTCTCTATACCTCTATTTTATTACAATGATTTCTTTGAAGAGTAATGACTGGAAAAATGTAAGCATTTTTTTAGTAACTAAAATTTATATGAAAGTGTTATGCTTGTTTAAAAATCAGAGTACAAAAGAGAGAAAGGAAAGAAAAAAGAACCTTGTGTTTTGTCTGCATGCATGTAAGTACAATGCCCTTGGACGCCAGAAGAGGGCATCAGATCCCCTGAAACAGGAGTTATGTTAGCTGCTATGTGGGTGCTGGGAACCAAACCTGCGTCCTCTGGGAGAGCAGCCAGTGCTCTTAACCACTGAGCCGTCTCTTCAACCTAGTTATTTTTTGACATCTTTCAAAACTCTTTTTTTTTTTTTTCTCTTAATGGTAAACCCAGACACTTCAGGTGTGCAGATACAAATTTTGCATCTACCTTTTGTATGCTGTTGTAAAAGAATGGGTTATTCTATATATGTAATCTGTAAATTGCCACTTTCCAGTATAGTCTTTTGTTTTGTTTTGTTTTTTAGACAAGATCTTCATGCTCCCCCAGCTGGCCTGGAGCTCATTACAGAGACCAGGCTTGCCTCCATCTCGCAGAGATTTCCCCTGCCTCTGCCCCTGAGAGCTAGGATTAAAGGTGTGTAACGCCATGCCTGACTTCCAGTATATTCTTTATCAGCATGCACAAGTGTTGTACATTTGAAAAATAGCAAGAGATATTTCATTGGAGACTGCCATTCCTTCTGCCGTGTCCCATCCCTCGGTGGCTATCACAATATTACCGAGGTGAAATTTTAGATAGAGATACAGAAAGTGGGTGTCCATTCCGTACCCTAGCCTCCCCTTCCCGTTCATGCGTAGGGACCGTAATGCACACTTGTCCCATTTGGGGCTCTGGGGTTATACCCCTCTTTACACAGTATCTGGGGTTTCTTTCGGACGCTGTTTTCTATTGAGAAGAGCGACCTTCCCGTGAGGACCACGTGCCTGCCTCACACAGCAGTGTGTCCCTGAGCTTCCTTTACCAAAGTCTCCTCACCTGCCTGGGTTCCCTGGGCTCCACCAGGAAAAGGAGCACGACTTCTACCCTAGGTCAAGTGCCATCTTGGGGCATTTGAACCCTTGCGCTGCCCACTCTAGTGAGAAATTAGCAATGTTGCAGCTTTTTAGGATTTCTCAGGCAGTGCCTGGGTAATGTTACAGTAGCAAAAAATCCTGTAAAACTGATCAAGACTAAAATTCTCTGGCCTAGATAAAGACTCAACTTTCCAGTTTCCCTGGTGAATCGCCTCCACTGTAGGACCACCCTAGGAAGGTGGGTTCCCCCTAAGTTATGCTAAAGAGATGAAGGCAATACCTAGTGCATTAATGAGATGGTGAATGTCTCCTGCCCAGAGTGCCTGCCTTGTGGGTTGGTTTGCAGACATGTGGCTCTCCATAAGTTTTGGAATCTTCAGAAAAGCATTATTTTTCCTTTTCTTCTTATACCTGTTTTCTAACCTTGCTTCAGCCGGCTTTGGGTGCACAGCATTCTGGGTTTAGTTACTTCTCTCTTGAAGCTCTCTTCTCTTCCCCACCAGGCAAGTCTGCTACTCGGTGTCTGTCTGACCTCCACTTTTTCCTTCTCCCTCCCTTCTCCTCCCTAAGGCAACTGCAGTGATTCATAGCTCACCTGCCCTCAGTATTTTTCTCAAATTATAGTAAAATTGTCCTAAGCTTTCATTTGGGTCCATCCTTAAGTTATTTTATGAATGAGACCAAGGACCTTTCCCAGGGAACCTGTTTCTCCCTGTATCTGTAAGGCTGATGGGTTGGTTTCTGAGACCTTTGACTTATTACCTGGTGTCTGTTTTCCAGATCCCCCACCTTAGTATCCTCTGAGTGCTCAGATACCCCTCTGAAAACTTACCTTTACTCAAGTGGCCAAATTTGACTTCTGTTTTAACTAACTAAATTAGTGACTGCAGAGTATACTTCTATTTATTACTACTCTGCTGATCTCATTTTTGTGCTCTTCATCATCTCCTTTGTTTATAAGTATATATGAACATATACTTCTCTAGTTGAACCCAATTTTACTTGTAATGCCACTCTGCAAGTGGGGAGCCAGCTGGTACTGCTCCCTACCTGGTGGGTGTGAATCCTAGGCCTGTTGCTTACATACACGGTGGGCCTTGGAAACTTTGGCAATTCCTAAAGGTGTGAGCTTTGCCCTTAGCCTACCATCATAGCCAGACAGACCCTGCCTGACTCAAATGGACTTTACATCCTTTCAGGGCTCCCTGGGTGAAACCCTTTCCTTATGGTATTCTGATTTCTCCTACTGAGGAAGGGGGGAATATTAATAATTTGGGGAGAATTCATTAATCTGGCCTAATGTACTCTAAAATCTGTAATTCCTCAGTTTTAAAATTTTTCTTTCTGGGATTCAGAAAGTGCTCTTTCCTAGTTTCCAAGGTCAGCATAGGGTTTCCATTTCATCTTATGAATATTTCATTCAGACAGAAGATATCTAGGAACAGTAATGTTTTTGCTGTGAAAAGCAAGAACTATATTTTATTTTCCATATATTAAAGATGTTATGGTGCCAAGACCCCTGGAAAGAACCACTCAGACTCCAGCTGCTCTGAATTAGTGGGATTTTATTTAGCTGGCCAGAAACTGCACTCTCTGTGTTGGGATTTAGAGAGCACAATACTGACTCAGAGGGGAGCAAAGCTTATATAGGCAAAAACCACATCCTGATGGACCAAGTGGTCATACAAGATTACACAGGCATGACATGCTTGCTCCTGCAGTTGTGTCAAGTTGAGTCAGTGCTTACAGAAACCAGTTAAGCATTAAGCAAGCAGCTACAAAAGCCAAATACATTTTAAGCAAGTGGTTGCAAAAGTTGTAAGACATTACCCAGGACCTTCTGGGTTTTACGGTGGCATTTCCTCTGGTTAATTTTTCCTGAAACAGCCCTGTGACTAACTCAGCTGGAACTGCCTGCCAGAGTTACAGCTCATCAAGATGGCAGCCTTTTATGAAATGGAAGCACTGAAGCCATCACAAAGAGAAGAATATGGTTTTGAAAAGTCACCTGGGCTGCAACCAAAATTAAGAGCAGCAAGCAAATAATATAAATAGTTTGAAAAAAAAGATTGAAGGCTGGAGAGATGGCTCAGCAGTTAAGAGCACTGGTTGCTCTTTCAAAGGATCAGGGGTTTGGTTCCTAGCACCTACTTGGCAGCTAAGAAGCACCCGAAACTCCAATTCCAGGGGATCTACTGCCTTCTTTGGTCTTCTCAGGCATTGCACAGCACAGGTGCACTTACATACATGTAGGCCATACACTCATACACATAAAATAAAATGTAAGTCACGTGTACACACTCTAACATATTACAAAGGCAAGAGTAGAAATTAGATCTCATGATGCCTTTTCATGTACCATTTTACCCATTGTGTTTCATACATTTCTAACAAAAGACAAAAACTTGTCAATAAAAATCATTTTTACTCCTATATTTTCTTTTAAAATACTCTTGATAAGTTTTTGTTATGCACTGTGTATGTAAGTCTCATATGAAATGATATCCGGTGGGAAAGTGTTTATTAGGAAAATTAAGCCCTGAGAGTCAACTGTTCTATGAAAACAAAGGAGAAACAGCCAACTAAATACCAGTGCTCAGAATTTCCATTCAAAGGAAAAGTTTTCATTCCAAGTCCTTTCTCCAAACCTGTTTCAGTCCCAGCATTTGCAAGACAATAATAGCAGCAGTAGTAATAACAGTAAAATATATCACTTTCCCTGTCTTCAAATTTAAAGCTCTTTCACTTGCCTTTCTGGCTGTAGCCTTGCAATACTGGAATACAGTTGTCTGCCCCTGTGTGATGTATAAGAAAGTAGCTTGTGAGACATTAATGTGCCAGGCCACACCTCCACACTTGGGTTAGCACCCTTTCCAAGAAGGTCAGTCTGCCCTGGTTTCTGCTTCTCTGCTGTCCATCTTTGCTATTTCTTTGTTTCTTGTGGGTGGTCCTGTGTGGGGAAGTGGTATTCGTTTTATGTAGTTGGGATTCCTCGGTGAGGAGGAAAGTGGAAGGTCCTTAATGGTTTCTCAGAGGAAAGGGGGATCATATTTCCTTCTTACACATCTCTATAATTTTGAAAACACTACACTCAACTCTTACACTCCTACAGGTTAATCTGACCTCAAGCTCTTTTCTGGATTCTGACTTCTGAGGCAGGACTAGTGACTCTGACCTGCTGATGTCAATGCTGTTTAAAGGTCACTAAGCTTCTTTCTCTTTCCTGCTCATCCTGCCCAACAACAAGCAGGTATGATGCTGTGCTTTGGGCTTTCTGTCTTGGATCAGAGGTTGTTAATCTGGTCCCAAGCCTTCCTAAATTTTATGAGCTAAAATCAGTGTTGCCTTGCACACTGTGGGTTCTTTGAAAGGCAGTCTTAGCTTTTTTATAGGTAAATAATTATTGAATAGTTAAAAGTTCAGTTTTACTTAGAAAGTTGATGATACAGGTGTTGTTGATGGGAGAAGGATGAAAGCTGACCCCATGACCTTCCCACGCTTCTGGCAGCAGTGTGTGTGCTGTCCTGAGTGTGAGAAGTGCCATGCTTCTGGCAGCAGTGTGCGTGCTCTCCTGAGTGTGAGAAGTGCCATGCTTCTGGCAACAGTATGTGTGCTCTCCTGAGTGTGAGAAGTAGATCCAAAGCTTCCCCTTCTTTTCTATTTGCTTAGCATGTAGCAGTCTTTAAAAAATTATGTGTTTATTTGAAATGCCTTTGAATTTTACATAACTCCAGATTGATAATAGGCAAAATGATTTTAAAAATTACAGAACAGTTTAAAAGAATTCACAATCAGATAAAAGTTTCATTGGAGCAATCATGACTGTAACACAATATTAACTACATTGTGGAGAAAGGGTTGCGTGGTATGTTATTACTACTTATTTATAAAGGTAGCTCCTGAACTTGAAAGCTTGCAATATTAATCTTATATACACCCCCCCCCGAAAGAGTGAAAAACTAAGGGAGTAAAGAATTATACTCCAAACCCTAAATTACACTTGCATTATGCAAATATGAAAAAAAAATAGGTGCCAGAATAATTCAGGATGGATAAAAACACTTTTAAAGGTTTGGATTTCAATATTAGCTGTATCATTTCCAATTAGTAGTGGAAATATATTGATATGTATTCCATTAGTGCAAAGGTAAATGTGTTTCTCACTAATAATAATGAATGGTAGTATTTAGCATATAAATGGTGCAAGCTCTTAAATTACCTTTATTTTTGCTATGTGGGTCCAGCTTAAGAGAATTTAATGCATTTTGTGGCATGGTATAATTTTATCTTGTTCATGCCATGTGAGACAAGTAATAACGATATTCTAATATTAATATGAGTACAAGATATACATATTGATGAATAATAGCCATGTTGTTCAGACCTCCTTGCCAAGTCATATTAAAATGACAAATAATTGCGATTGCTTCTCAGAGAAATGGTGCAGAATCTGTAGTCAAAAGCACATTAGGGACCAACAGTGTCCATTTGTTATCCTTTGTCAGGAAAACATGGCTCCTAATGAAAGTGAATGAAGAAGCCCTGATTGAGGACAGTGACACTAAGCCTTTCTCTCAACAAGAGTCATGACGTGAGTATTAATAAGAGGATTGGAAGGTGAGGCAAAGCTCTGGCTCTTAACAGCTCTGTATAATTTTGGTTTGCCTTTTGTTTGACTTTCCTTCTTTTCATAAAAAATGTAGTGATTTTGTGGGCTGGGAGAGCATGCTACGAGGGAAGGGACGTGGAGGGAGGCGTCCTGAAGACATCCGGGTCAGTGTGTGAGGTCAGGGATGATTCCCTTGATAATCTGGCAGTGTCATTTCAAATCTGAACTGCTCTCAAACCAGAACCCAGAAGCCTCTTAAAAATGAGCTAAATCCTGCTATTTTTTTCTACCACTAAACATTATTGCACCTCTTAATTACCTTCATTTGGAAAAATTAAAGTATCTATGTGCAAAATATTGCTGGAAGAATTTTTTGACCAGGAAAATGAATAGTCTTTTAAATGGAAATGAGAAAATAGGATTTAAGACATAAAATTTCTTGGAGGAATTTTCAGGAATTATGATGACTTTTATAGATCTAAGTACATACAGTGTTGTTGTATTTCATACTGGTGATTTTTATTTTATTTTCTTTTATTTTTATTTAATTGTATGAGTGTTTTGCCAGCATGTATGTAAGTGTATCCACGTGTGCAATACCCTCAGAGACCAGAGAGTGTAAAAGAATCCCCTGGACCTCACCATGTGGGTGCTGGGAACTGAACCTGGGTCCTCTGCAAGAGTAACTGGTGCTTTTAACTGCTTAACCTACTCTCCAGTCCCTCATATCTGGTGATTTTTATTCCTGCAAATGTCTAAAATTAGCGTCTCAGATAGCAAACATATGCATGTATAATTCTATGGCAATATAGGAAAATCATTTTGTAGTTTCTAGTAGTTTCTTTAACATTTCTGTACTATGCACATCATGTCCTAGTCACAGTGCTATGTATTGAGAACACTTGCTCACAGTATAGAAGGAAGGTTAAATGAGCCAACAGTAGTAACCATTACTAACTGAACTCATTAAATATCAGCACCATGCTGAGTTTTGAGTGGGTGATTTTGTTTAATATCTAACAGCCATTCAACACGAGCACCGTTATACCAAGAGAGACGCCAAGGTGCAAGGAGGCTTAGTGGTGTCATCTAAGATCCTGTAGCTGAGAAATGTGGAAGAGAAGTTTTGAATTTAGGCAAATACCAGAGTCTGTGCTCTTATCTGCAAAATGTTGCTGTACAATAGAATATATCCAGAATATAAGACATAGCAGAAGCTATGGGTTCTGGACGTTCTAATCATCTAGGGTATCTGGTAGAGACTGAGAAGAGAGCACAGGACAACTTTGGGGCCTCTGCATATCATGTTTGTTATAATAATGTAAATCATTAGTAACTTTAACAGAGCAGAAAATCTTAGTTTTTCTCCACTCTCTGGTTTTGTTTAGGTATGCTTCATGCGTGGGTAGAATAGAAATTGTTGTTAGGAGACATAAAGTAAAAGATGAGATCCGCAACAGAACTTCACAAATTTTACCCTCATGAGGAAGCACTTTTCATGTATATATAAAGATCATTTTAAAGCAGAAGAAATACGGTGTCCAAATTGGAAAATATAACCCAGAATAAGGAAAAAGAGAGGAGATGAATCTGAGCCATGCTTGAGTTAATCAGTTAAAATGTCTTTATATGTGTCCGTAAATGTGTACACTACGTGCACGCATACATATCTTCAAGGTTTCATTTATCCTACTGACTTCATTCGTTTTTGCTGCTATAACAAACTCTCTGAGACTACATAATTGATAAAGCTCATGGTTCTGGAGCTGAGAGGTCTAAGTTCAAGGTGTCAGCATCTGCTGCAGGCATTCTCACCGTTTGCCTATGTGGGTGGAGGATGAAGGATGAAAAAGGACCAGCTGTCTTGGCCAATAACTCGTTCAAGAGTTTTGGGGAAACACTGAAGCCTCACTTGTTCAGAATTCGCTTACCTCAAACGTCTGTGCCAGACAAAAGGATCACAAAGTGAGTTAAAATTTTAGATGTGCTAAATAACATTGTCCATTCAAGAAATGTGAGCACTTGTGTGCATGGACACAACTGGGCTCGGGGCTGACAGGCTAGTTCAGTGTCTTTGGACTGTTCTAAGGCAGGGCTCTTGGATTCTCATTTAGGGCCAGCTGTCCTCTGACAACTTGAATATTTTAGGTGACAAGTTTCAAGGCCTTGAAGTAGAAAGCTAGATATGGATTCACTGGTATTCAAGAAAAGAGAAATAAGAAAGAAACGAATGACTAAGGAGGAAATGCCATTCATCAAATATTTTTTATTTTAAAAATTTTGCACATGTGTATATCTGTGGAGGCATGGACAGAGGACAGAGAGAGAGAACAACCTAAGGTGCCATGCAGAGAGAGATCATTCACTTTGAGATGGGGTCTTTGATTGCTTGGGGGAGCCCTAAGGATCCAGAACTGGGATTGAAAGTGCATACTACCATGCCTGGTGCTTTTATGTGGTATCTGGAATCAAAGACAGGACCTGTGTTTGCAAGGCAAGCACTTTATTGACTGTGACATCCCTTCAATCCCAAATCTAGTAGTTTTCAATAGCTTTTAAAAAATCTCTTGTAGATCTTAAGTATATTAAAATATTCCTTATTACAACGATAGAGATTTTTACTAATAACTCTGAAGTATACTACAAGATGATAAGATTTTTCATAGGGTGCATTTTAGTGAAAATTTTATGAGAATTACATATTTACAAGTATAAATCATTTTGATATTCAAAACTGTTTAAAAGGTATAGACATAATTTACTTGAGGTGCACATACACATTTTCACCCACAGCAATGTGAAGCAGATGCAGTAACAGCACTGGACATGTTAGGAATGATGCAGGGATGTTTGTTGCTGATGTCTTGTCTAGGATGAGCAGACCCTCTCTTCATATCTGATAGTCTGGTTGAGGCTCCACTGCTAGATCAAGGCTTAGAGTAGAGCATGTAGCTCATTCTTGTTGAATAAGGCATACGTTTTCCCAACCACACAGTGTTATGGTGAAAATATGTGAACAGCTGACCAAATACGAGTGCTCAGAGTTACTGCTGAGCACATGAAAATGGTAAAGACCTTTTCTTCCTACAGGGAAGCGGGAAGAACATAGCTCTAGCTTCTTGTGACCAGAATCAGACAACTAATGTCAGAATGAAATCCACACAGAGGAGGAACTGGAGAAATCAATATTTATAACAGTATATAACTTTTAAGCACATTTGGTCATGTTTTGGTCAATCAGTCTGAAAGCTTTCTTTGAAAATTTATGTTGGGTAGACTCGACTAATACACCATAGTATATACTTGGCTAAAATTATTAAAGATTCCAACCCTATTGCAGAGAGTCTGGGAGAAGTTTATTCACATTGAGGTAGGGAAAGAAAACCATACGGCATTCCTGGCGACATCCATTAGCTTTCAGCTCACTCCTGGGAATTGAGAGCTCAGAAACAGAAGCATTTATAGGTCACATATTTCTAAAAATTGAAGTTGTTTACTGAAATATTTCTTTTTTATAGCAGCCAAAAAGTAGAAACAAGATGAATATCTAGGAGCAGGGTGATGAGTGATATGTGACCGCTTGGTCATTGCAGGAAGAGTTAGGACTGTGTGCCAGCCAGCCTTAAAAAAAAGAAGCCATTTCATGGGACTTAGAATTTCCACTAAGTATTTTTTTGTTATTTTGAGCTAGGGTCTTTTGAGGTAGCCCAGGTCGGCCTTGAGCTCATGATTTTTTTTTTTTTTTGGCTCAAACTCCATGGTGGGTTGAATGAAAAATGTCCTCTGTAATTCATGTATTTGAACACTCGGTTGTGGTTAGTGGTGCTGTTTTGGGGGTAAAGGAACTTTTAGGAGGTAGGACTTTGTAGGAGGGAGCAGTCTCTGCAGGCAGGCTTTGAGGGTTTATAGCCTGTCCTGTTTTCTCTCTGTTTTCTGTATGTAGATAAAATGTGATTAGTCAGCTTCCTGCATCTGTCCCCTAGGTCCTGATGCCCCAGGCTCGATGGACACTGGAACTGTAAGACAAAATAGATTCTTTCTTCCTTAATTTGCTTTTGGTCAGAGTGTTTTATTAGAGCAACAGAAAAGTAACTAATATAGCCTCCCGTGTAATGGGATTGCAGGTGTGGGCCTCTGGGGCAAGGAACGGAGTGCTAAAGCATGACCTCATTCTTTAAAAATCAAGACCATCTCCAACACGTACCTGTGCATACCTATACAGGACTACAAGAGTATAGAGGTGAGCATAGCAGGCATTTATAGAGTGGATTATTTATGCCTGGATGATGTGTCACCTGGATGTGCGGGTGATATGGCTGCGACATTGCCAGTCCATCGATTGCCAGGGTTGAGTCAGCTGATGGAGCTAGCTCGGCGTGTGTCCCTCAACACTCGGGAGTTCCTTCTGCTGCTGTGGCACTGTGGTCAGCGGAAGAGGAACGGCTGCTCCCCTGCTAGAACCTTCGAAAACACTCTCCACTTGATTTTAAAGTCAGGGACTCTTACTGAACCTGGAACTTGTTGCTTCGGCTGGATTTAGCCTTCCAGTGAGCCCCTGGGATCTCCACCTGCCCTTGATGGGGTTTCAGGCATGAACTTTTATGCCTGGCTGGTGGGAACTGAGCTCTGGTCTTCATGCTGGCACAGAAAGCATTGACTGGGCCCTCTCCCTAGGCCCCTTGCCGTCTTTCCTGAAGGATATTTTCAATAGTCACTTTAGAATCACTTTTTTTCATATCATACTGTGTTACATCATACTTTGTTCATGTTATATGTAACCTTACTTTAATTTCCTCATGTATTGTTTTATATTATCTTTTCACTTTAGCATATTATTTTGAAGTAACACAATCTCTTCTCTAAAATCTTAAGCTATCCCTGTGCAGTTGTTTTGTTTTTATTTGGGCCGTTGGTTGGGAGTCTAATATTTAAAAAAAAATTTTAAGAGTATCTTCACTGAAAAGTAGCCTTTTAATTTAAAAATCTATATTTTCATTTTATGTGTGTTTTGCTTGCATGAATCTAAGTACCTGTGTGTCAGATTCCCAAGAACTGGAGTTTTGGTAGTTGTCAGCCCCTGTGTGGTGGTTGAGAGCTGAGCCTCAGTCCTCTGCAAGAGCACCACATGCTCTTACCTGCTGAGCCATTTCTCTAACTCCAGAAAGGTCCTTTTAAAGTATGCCACTTAATAATTGTTAGTACATTCATAAAACTTTGCAATCATGACTGTCTACTGCGTTTTCATTACAGCAAGAAGCAGCTCAAGGACATTACCAGCGGCCTTCTTTTCTCCCGCACTTCTGTTGATAACCAGTCTTGTTTCTGTCTCTGTGGGCGTGGCTGCCTGCCTTGGATATTTTATATTATGTTCATTTTATTGAGACAGAGTCTCCTACATTCCAGGCCAGCCTGGAGCTCAACGATGTAATTGAGGTTAGCCCTGAGCACTTGAGCCTTTTCCTCCACCTCCTGTACCTCGGGCAGTAGAGTAGGTGTATACCACCACACCAGCTTATTCTGGGCATTTTATATATGTGAAATAATAACTATGTGGGAGTTTGTGACTGCTGCCTTTCACTTAGCATAATTTGTTCAAATTTCATCCAGTTTTTAGTATGTATTGTGATACATTCCTTTTTATTAACAAATAATATTCTATTATATGGCTGTATCAACATTTATTTACTAAATAAATCCTAGGATTTATTTTGATTTATTTGTCTTTAATTTTTCAATAGTGCTATGTAATTCATAGTATATAAAACTTGCATTTCTTTTGGTTCTTCATGGTTTTAAACCATTTAGTGCCGCTGGAGTTAAGGTGACCTTAACTACCTTCTCCACTTCTTCATCGCTACTGTATTGCAATTGACCTAGTGTCCTGAAAAACTGCTAAACTCCATTCATTAGTTTGAATTTTCTGGCAATTTCTTAGGCTTTCCTTTATATAAGGTGATACTGTCACGGAATAGAGAGAATTTTACCTTTTTATTTCCTGTTTGGATACATTCCATGCCTTTTTCTTGTCCAATTGCTATGGCTAGAACTTGAATTCCAATGTAAGTGATTGTTTTGTTGGTGGTGGTGGTGTTAGGAGAAAAATACGCCATCCTTCACCATTAAGTATGGTAGGTGTTAGTTACGAGTTTTCATTAAGGCCTATTTCTAGTCAGGCAGGAACTGGTTTCATGGAAGGCATATGCCTGTATATGCTTCTTTATTGTGCCCTATTTTATCAGTATGACATACTATATTCATTCAGTTTTGGATATTAAGTCAGTATCACATTCCTGGACTAAATCCCACATGGTCATGGTGTAGAATTCTTGTTCATGATGCTGTATTTAGTTTGTTAGCATTTTGTTGAAAGCTTTTACATTTATACGCATAAGGTATTTACTGGCCTGTTTTTATTATGTGGTTGTCTGATTTCAGTGCCAGAGTATACCCACTTCACAGAATCAGTTGGAAAGGGGTCCATATTCTACTTTTTTGAGGAGTTTGTAAAGAGTTGGTATTCACTATTTTCTATTGTTTGGATACTTTGTATCATAATTTCAGGTTAGCATGCCAAGTAAAGCATTTCATCATGGAACCACACGTCGTTGCTCTTTGTTCTCACTCATCCCCCTCCCTGACTGTGCATCCCAGAGCTCTCCCCGGCCCTGCGGGGTCCCTTCCTTCTCCCAGTCGTCCTCACTTCTGCTTCCTTACCACACAGACTTTCCGACTTCCCACTTCCCTTGAGATTCCTCTCACAGTACATGATCCCTGTTCTAGACTTTGACCTACCATACACACACGCACACACTCACACACACACACATACATGTGCACACACACATGCACATACAGTTTTAGGTTCCACATCTGAGTTCTGTGTTTATTAGAAAACATATGTTACTTGTTTTTCTGAGGCTTGTTTACCTCACTTAACATAACCATTATCAATTACCTCCATTTTTCTGCTGTGAGAATGATTTTTCCTAACTGTGTAACCAAAGTTAAAAAATGTTTTGAGGTCATTTAAAATTTCTTGACTTTTTTAGAAACAACTTTGGGTTCTCAGCATATAGCTCTAACCTGTCATGGCTCGTTCTTGTCCTTGACCCAGGATAGTGTGTGTGTGTGTGTGTGTGTGTATGTGTGTGTGTGTGTGTGAGTGTGTGTGTGTGTGATGAAAATACCAAGCACTGCTAGCAGTGAATGTTCATTGGGAGCAATTAATTATTTATAGCAGCACCTGCTTTTGTTTCTGTACGCTATCCTGGGCCAGCAGGGGTCAGAAAGGGAAATAAGGTTCTTCATTTCTTCCCCATTTGATGCTAGAGATACCATTTTAACAAAGAGTGGAAGGCTTTTGTTCTGGAGCATAGCTTCCAGAGAAATTTGAAGGAACATGTTCTCAGAACAGACTGGGTCCCACTCTTGGTTTTAATGGAGGCTAAGAGTAAGACTGTTTGTTGAGGCATTGCTCTGATGTAGTATCACATTGCTGTATCCTGCAAAATCCGAGATTTCATTTTTCCTTGTGACTGCTGTTTGTACAGGACTATCCTCCAAGCCAGAACCAGACAGACCATCTTCCTGAGTTCAGTCAAAGATCATCACTTGTTGACTATTGATATCTCTTCATTGAAGGAGGGGTGAGGCTGTCAGCTGGACTGTCCCCTAAGTATCCAGCCACACTTCCCACCCCTCTGTGGACAATTGGTCCCTAACTGCAAGTGTCAGGGATGGGCTATAGTAGGTAGGCCAAGGAACACTAAGGGGGGTGGACTGCATTTATGCAGCTATAGGAAGTCATCATCCAGGCTGGGTGAAGACTTTCTGGTGGAGCCTTAGTGTGAAACATCCACACTCATGTAGTAACGTCCCACCCATTGCTCTATAAGTAAGCCCAATAAATTCACTGGTTCCCAGGGATGAACTTTGGTGGAATTGTATCTCAGTTTGTTGTTGGGGCCTTGGCAGGAAGTGGTGGACATTGTTTACCTCTCTCTCAGGAAAGAAGTTTTAGCAACACTGCATTGTATAGCTAATTTTCCTTATCGTTCGTGTCTTGACAGGCTTCCAGTCTGGTTCTAGTTACTGGCTTTTGTGAATGGTGCAAGTCATACACATGGAAGTTTCTTGGAGTCCTTTGGATATATATCCAGGAATGGTGTAACTGGGTCATATAGTAGCAAAGGTGTTTGTCACTAAGCCTGATGACCCGGTTGATCCTGAGAACCCACATGATGGAAGGAGAGAACTAGCACACACACAAGTGAAATGGGTAACTATAATAAATGACTAAGAATGTTGAACCTTTTTTAAGGGTTTGCTAGTCGTTTGAATTTCTTCTTTTGAGAACATTCTGTTCAGCCTCATAGCCCCATTCCCAGTTAGGGTGTTTGCTCTCTTGATGGAGCTTTTCTTTGGTTTTTCTTTATTGTAGTCCTTCCGCACGTGAGTGTGTGTGTGTGTGTGTGTGTGTGTGTGTGTGTGTGTGTGTGTATGTGGGTTCTTGTGGAGGCCTGAAGTTAATGACGTAGGGTCTCTCAGTCAAACTCAGAGCTCTCTCATATGTCTTATCTTGCTAGCCAGCTTGCTTGGGATCCTCTGCACATGCCTTCCAAGGTTGGAATTACAGGTGGACCAGCACGCCCAGTGGGTTTTGGTCACAGCAAGCACTTAACCACTGAGTCATTTCCTAGTCCCTGGAGTTTTCCTTTATGGGAAATATGTGAATTTGTAGTTCAGTCTCTTCATCTACCATAGGTTTATTCTGTCTTTCCATATCTTTTTCATTCAAGTTCAATAGCTTCTATATGCTTGGAATTTTGTATGTCATCTAGGGAAGCTAGTTTATTGCTGCACTGTTAATAGTGTTTTCTTATAATCTGTTGTACTTTTAAAATGCAAGGTAAAGTTTTATAATGTTTATTATAAATTTTACTCTCCCCTGTAAAGAAACAGTTTTTAAGTTCATTAATTTGTTCATTAATTGTTAAATTGTTCATTAATTTTCTTATTCATTATTTCATTTATTTTTATTATGGTTTATAAAGTCCTAGACCACAATTACAGCATACTAGGGACAGGCCAGATCATAAAACAGTTTCAGTTCTCCATTTCTCAAAAGTCAGTTTTCTTCCTGGCACTTTAGACACAATGAACCTCCTGGAACTACAGCTGGACTGTCCTGTCAGGTGTGGTTGCTCTCTCTGTCTCTGTCTCTGTCTCTGTCTCTGTCTCTTCTCTGTCTCTGTCTCTCTCTCTGTCTGTGTCTCTTCTCTGTCTCTCTCTCTCTGTCTCTGTCTCTCTCTCTGTCTCTGTCTCTGTCTCTCTCTCTCGATTCCACATCATGTGTACGTGAAACTGTGCATGGCCTTCCTGCTGTGTCCTGCTTATTTCGCTTAGCACAGTGTTTTCTAGGTCTCTAATTGAAGCAACTGGAAAGATGCTGTTGTAATTTAGAGATGATTTATTCCTTTGCCCTTTGCTGCTTACTTTGAGGGGAGTTGCTTTCATGTTTTCTAGTTCTTTAAGGTGGGAATTTAGGTTGTGATTTGAGTTATCTTAAAATTTTTATTATACCAATTAATAGCTATCTATAAGTCTTGTTGAACTATCCCTGAGCAATTTCATTCATCTGACCATGTTTTTTAATTTTTACTGTGATTGCATCTTTGATTTGTTGGTTATTAAGGATGTATTGTTTAATTTCCAAATATTTGAATTGACCAAGTTTCCTACCTTTATTATTTCTAATTTTATTTGTTGTTAGATAGTAAACATTGAATGATTTCAGAACCTTTAAATTTGTTGAGGCTTGTTTTGGGCCTAACTTAGTGCTAATCTTGAAAAATTTCAAGAGACCCTTCAGAAAATATTATTCTTCTGCTGTTGTAGGAGCCTGGAAGTTTGGCTCACATATTTAGTAACTGCTGATGACTTTTATCTTATCTTCTACTAACTGGTAAATTTTAACACAAATATTTGTTGTATCATTTTATGATCTGAACTAATCTTCTAAATTATAAGGATTCATATCAAGCCAAAAAATTAATTAAAATGACATATTGGGAATATACTAAAATGGATACACACAATCAACTTCTACACTAGAATATTCAAGCTTGACAGAGTAAACTTTCCTTCTCCAACTTGAAATTTAGTTGTATCATTTTTTGCTAACAGGGCTAACATTCATTTCCTTCAAGGACAGACTCTGCTTCCAGATTGCAGACAAGAGTGGCATCGAGAACTGACTCCGTTGTGGTATCCTGGAGTAGGAGCTATTTGTCTTCCTTCGTGAGGTGGGATATGCTTGGAGTAGAGGGTAACAGAGGTGTGTGTATGTCACTGGGATGCTTTGCTCATTTCGCTTATAGACCGACTCAGAACTACTCTCCTTGTCAGACATGAGGCATGTGGATAAAGCAGAAAAAGATTAGGGTTCAGGATCTAGCTGGACAACACCCAACTTGATGACTTGTGTGGTCTTGAGCAAGTTGTCAATCTTTTCTTAATAACTTTTTAAAATCTAAAATAAGAAGGGTAGACCCGAGGACTCGGAGGCTTCCTTTCAACATTCAAGCCACATTTTAATGTGAAGAAATCATTCTTACAGAGTGATTTTTTTACAATTCAGAGAGTAGATGTGAAGAATTGGTGTAAGAATAAGGGAACTAAGGAGGGATTTGGAAGTATCAGCCCCCACCGCGGCATCTCTGTTGGATGAGTGGTGGGTTTATAGAGCCTGATGCAGGGTCAGTGGCTCTCACTTTTGTTTCTGGGACTACCCACCAACTGTTAGATCAGTCTACACTGGCTGTTGTCTAATCTTTTGTAAGGATTCTTAGGGATAGCGAGCTCAGGAGTGTTTTCTTCAGGCACTGTCTTGACAACAAACAAACAAACAATAACAAGGACTACAGGTGAGGCTTCCCCAGTGAGGCCTGCTACCTGCAGAAGCATCAACTAGCCAGTGTGTGGCTGGGATGATGGTCCATAAAATCAAGGTGTGTACTTCTCCATGTCATGTTTTCAAGATGAGGGAGACCTTAAAGGAGAGGCATCCCTAATAAATAAGAGCATCTCCTCTCCCATATTATTCCTAAAAGACCAGAAATAAAATCTCTAAAAATCATGCTAAGGCTAGATATTTATTAAATAATTAGTTTTTTAGTGGTGGCCTGGGTCTCCCCACACTGTGCTGAAACTTTTATGCCTTTTTTCCTCTACAACTACAGAATGCTATGTGTAAGATTTTTTTGTGCTTAATGAGTTTTTTCAAGACCTTCAAACCATCAGAGTAAGTGGAATATAGGAGTATATTTTATACCCTTTGTTAGAAACTTTTCAAAGTTCAGGTCTGAGGATCTTCTTTATAATTGTTCCAAAATGCAACTAATTACAACATATTATTTGCTGAGAATTCCTTCCAGTAATAGTGATGACATAATTTTTTTTTTTTTTGGCTGAAATAATGCGGTTTCTTTCTTCATGTGCCTTCCAATGTATTTGAGTTAAAGTCGTCAGGCCATCAATACTCTGCCCTTCCTTTGCCCCATGCACACAATCTTTTTAACTCCCCTGTCATCTGTTATCCTTGTGTGTCTCTGAAACAACCACTCATGTACCCCATCCAGTTTCTTAAGTAGCATACTTAAGAATGCCATAAAACAAGGATCATCAAGCCCTAATTTGAGATCATCAGACATATATTCATGGTACTAGCCAGCAATGTCTCTCTTAAGGATTTAAAAAACAACAACAACAAAAACAGAAAAAAAACCCATCAATTTAGTCAATTACACAAATAGGAGCAAAAGAAGCAGAGGTAAATTAAAACTTGGCTCCTGACTCCCTGCTTACTTCTCTCCACACAGAAATGGTTACCCTTCTCTGAACAACATTGCTATGCTGGCAATTATTGCCTATAAAAGTACCCATAAAAGCTGTTGAGAAGCCTGAGTAATTAAACATGCCTTTGGTCATGAGTGGATTAAATACTCAGAGGTGATATGTTAATATTTCAACTCTGGGTTTCCCTTACACTTAAACCTAACTTAAAGTCAATTTGTTGAAAGTGATATGATTAAATGGGGTCTGTGCTTTTAGCAGAATTTTTACTTCTAAATAATAAAGCAGAAAATAATTCAGTCTTTGAGTATGCTGTATACAGTGATTATAGATTTAAATCTGTTTACACCCATTGTAAGATACTATGTATTGTCTTTTTAAATATGCTTAGATTTTGTGTATCTGTTCTCTCACTTTGACTCTGTTCCAGGCTGCACCTTTCCCTTCTTTAATTTAATAGGAGAATGCAGAAGATGCTGTGCAGAGCTGTGCAGACCAGTGCATAGCAGTCCTGACCACACTGAATCTCTTTTGAAGAAATTCAGATATTGCAGTCATTGGTGTTGGAACCTTGTCCTGTAATCACTCGGCGAGCTGGGCTCATTCATTTTTCAACCTGCGTCCGTTGCAATCAGTCACTGAAAATTGTGATCTAGAATATTCGTTCTTGAAGAAAACAATAGAATTAAGCTACAGGGCTTTGGAAAATTGCTTTCATATTCAAGCAGGGCTACACATGTGCAGACACCTCGCTGATGGCTTTACTGTCTCGAAGAAAATGTATTGCTCCTGCCAGCAGCCTGTCTTTTGGTACTTTATCACTTACAAGTGATGATAAAATTGTGACAAAGAGACTTCTGTTTAATCCTACAGGTCACTGCTTGCAGTCTGCACCCCACACCCTTTGTCCTCTCATTTGGGCCAGATAACCTGGAAAATTTCCTTTATATGTCTTGAAATCTTATTTAAACTAGAGGAAACAAAACTTTTGGAATTTTAAAATTTTCTCTCTTTAAACTATTCTTATTAATTCTTTCAGAATGTCGAACAGTTTATTTCGGCCATGTCCATCCCTACACCCAGCTCTCCCCACTTCTGTCTTTTTAAAAAGTCATTGAGTCCGGTTTGTTCTGGCCATCACTCCTGGATGTGGGGACATTACAGCATGGTAGACCTGGGAGAATCTGTCTAGATTTCTTTGGATTTTAAAGTCCCCCAACCTTTTAATGAATCAGTTTCTTTTTTTTTTCATAGAGTAAAACCAATTTTTAGAAAACTACATACATTTGGAAGGGTCTGAGTATTTTTATGAATCATAAATTAGCAAATAATTGACCAAACATCATAAGTGCTTACTACAAAATGAGTTTGCTAGCATTTCTTCTCATTAGTTTTGAACTATCATCTAAAAGTACTTCTACAGATATCCCCTCCAGCAACATATGTGGTTGCCAGAATACAGTTAATTCTGAATAATTTTCTCTAATCACTGAATCTTTATAGAAGAAAATTGAAGCAAAAACAATGAAGAAAACATTTATTTAAACAAAAAACTCCTATTTGTGTGTTCTATTTCTCTTGCGCTTTGATTTTTGAACTTTGTCCATGAAGTGATGGTTGCCATGCTTCCTTCTCTGCGTTGTTTTGACAGCCTCTCAGCAATAAAGTAAGCCTTCGTGAATGCACTAAATCTTATAGAAGAATATTTCATATTACATAGATGAGGAGAAACTTATCCCAAGGTGGCATTTTGTTTCCACTAAAGTACAGAGGAAGCAATTCAAAATCTTTCTCTCATCAAGGAGTTCCAAACACTTTACACATGTAATGCTTGTCTCTGATTTGAATATGCTGTCTTGATGGCTTGCTTCATTTTACAGGTGTATAAATCATCCAAACGAACATTAGCAACTTTTGAAGTGTTGACTGAGTTGGTATGTATAGCTGAGATGGGAAAAGCAGGCAGGGATGAAGTCTCAGGGAAGTGTTTTTGGTGACAGCTTCTACTTGCTGGCTCTTTGCTTTGTGTAATGTGGGTGTGCATTAGTGCGTCCATTTTTATTTAATGTGAATGAGTATAATGCCTGCATGTGTGTAAGTGCACCCGTGTTGTCACAAGAAGGCGTCAGATCCCCTGGAACTATAGTAAGAGACAGTATGTGGGTGCTGGGAACTGAGCCAGGGTCCTCTGCAAGAGCAGTCAGTACTCTTAACTGCTGAGCCACGTCTCTGGCCCCTAGGATGCCCATTTGAGAGATGAGCAAAGTGATGAAAAAGTTTGTATGCAGATGCCTAAGGACAGAAGCAAAAACAAAGTTCACAGGGCTTTAGTAATCATTAAAAATGATCAGGATAAGCCATACTGCGCTTTCTATTGCTAACACGCTAGGCAAGTGAAACGAGGAGGAACTTAACAGGACAGTGGCCCGGTGTGGTGTGCTCAGTTCTTTTGCCATGCTGTGTAATGCAGCTGTTGGATTTTAGTGTGCCACTCAGAATCTCAGAACCCTCAGAAGATCCACTGTGATTACTGTGCATGAAGTGATCTTCTAAGCACGTCTTCTAGTTAATGAACTTTTTAAATTAAATCCCAGAGAAGCCACGTTGGAAGGAATGGTTGAGCAAACAGGGCCGGCACCTTATCTGTTGGCCAGCGCAGTTCCATTTTCTCACATTGTGAATGTGATGGGAGACAGTTGTGTTTGGAGAGTGGCAGCCATTCTTTGCCCCTGTGTAGTGAAATCTTTGCTGAATGACTAACAAAACAAGAAGAATAGGCTAGCAACACTGTTAGTAGCTACTCATTATTCCTTTCCCCTAATATCACCATGATTGATTTTTATTTTTGATTTCTGAAATAGGTTCTCAGTCTGTGTAGCCCTGGTGGGCATGTAAGTCACTATATATACAGTCCAAATTGCTCACAAACTTGCAGTAATCCTCCTGCCTCACACTCCTGAATGCTGGGATTACTAGAGTGAGCCGTCATATCAGGGTTAATGTGAAATCCCCTGTGGACTTTTTCTATACTTGATTATATAAGTATGATTACATTGAAAAAACATGTTTAGGTGATGGGTACATGGGCCATTAATACAGCTTTTATTAGTACCTAAAAATGTACTCTGAATTTTAAAAGATCATGAAAGAGAATTAGCTAATATTTCTTAAGCTGAAAGGCACAAAGATCTTAAGTTTTCTTTCTACAAATAAAAGTTTTTAGGATCAGTTTTATTCAGAAGTTGTGCCTCAGTGTTTTCTTGGAATTTTACTACCCCAAACCTTGCTTGGAAATCAATGAAGTACTTATATATATCCTAAATAACTATTTTTGCTGTGAATCAAAAGTGTCTTATTTTTGCTTCTCATGGCTTCAGCCATGCTTATAAAAAATGTCTGTGTGTGTGACCAGAAATTCTTTAATAGTGAAATGCTTGAAGATTCTAAAAGAAGAATAATTGGGTCATTTGTAAAGATATCACAGTCAGAAACCTGCTAAAGAATGCTTTTGCCTTATGCAAATGGGGGGGACGTTTAGGATTTCCTTAAGAAAATGAATAGTTTTCAAAGAAATATAGCAAAAGCTTCAAATACCCATCTTGCTGCCAAAGCTTTGCTTAAAGTGAAATGATTATGCTTGGGGACTAGGGGATAGGGCTGAGATCAGAACCATTAGGTTGTAGTACAGCTTAGACTTTCCTTAGATCTGTGTACAGGTCTTTATTCATTAAGAATTCAAGGAAGATATTATTATTGATAATAGACATTATTATTAATTATTAAAAAGTTTGAGACAGAGTCTTACTAGGTAGGCCTGGAACTTACGATGTAGAACAGGCTGGCCTCTAGCTCACAGAGATTTGCCTGATTTGCTTTTCTACTACTGGGATTAAAGACACGAATCACCATGCCTGGCATGGGTTTATTTTATGAAAAACTGATATGTAAATCAGAAAGTTTATTTTTAATTTTGACATGGAAATTTAGGTGTCTAGAGCTTGCCACACACTTGAACTGAAACTTAAGTCTAATTTTGAATAGTTCAAAGGAAAATGAATAGCTTAATTAAGGTACAGTTGACATATAATAAAAATATACATATTTACAATGTATAATTAGATAAGATTTCCTGACTGTGCCTCAGTCAAGAGGGTGAACATCCTTACTTTCTTCTGAAGTCTCTTCAAGCTCTTTTATGCCTCCTTTTTTCCTACCTCTCTGCCCAGTTCAGTCCCAGGAAGCCGCTGGTGTGCCTTATGTCATTGTGGCTATGTTTGCGTTTTCTAGAGTTCTATATAAATGAATTATATAGTATGTTCTCATTTGGTCTGTTTTCTGTCAATTAGCATAATTATTGGATAAAAATCCATCCATTTTTATTCTTAATAGTTAATTTTTTGATGTTAAGTAATA
Source organism: Eospalax fontanierii (assembly GCA_035773235.1). Classification (NCBI taxonomy): domain Eukaryota; kingdom Metazoa; phylum Chordata; class Mammalia; order Rodentia; family Spalacidae; genus Eospalax; species Eospalax fontanierii. The sequence continues at coordinate 62,379,624 of CM069540.1, read as the reverse complement.
TTTGTGGATCTACCACAATTTACTGTTCTTTTCTTTTTGGTGGATTTGGGTCAAGCATTTTCAAATAAATACCATCAAAATTTCTTATTACTGTGGCTGGAGAGATAGCTCAGCAGTAAAGAGCACTGGCTGTTCTTGCAGAGGAGCTGGGTTTGATTCTCAGCCCCCATATGGTGGTGAGAACAATCATCTGTGGATTCAAGGAATCCAATGCTTTCTTCTGACCTCTGGCACTGCATTACATGGATGCACTTACACACATGCAAGCAATACACCCATACACGTAAAGTAAAAATAATAAATAACATTTAAAAAGTTATGGTATATGATTAAAATGAATGGTTTTAACACACTTTAATGAAATGTTTTCTACTATATTTAATTTTATTACTATTTTTATTATTTAAGAGAATTAAAAAATATTCTTTTGATATCTAAATTATACACATATGTGGACATCACTTTTACTTTATGGGTTTACATTATGGGTTATTTCATTGAGAATGATCAAGATAACTGAATCAAAAACTGGTAGCTATATCAACAAAATGTTTTCTAGAAAAAAGTGTACAAATCTATTCTTCTCTCAGTAAGCATGCGTGTCGGTCTCACTGAGAGCCTCCTACAGTGCACACTACAAGTTTCCAGATGTTTCAGACCAAACATGTCTCAGATCTTAATTAGTAGTCTGTCTCTCTTGTTTTCTCTCTGGGATATTTATGCCATTCTAATCCATTTAAGAACTATTATGTGAAGTACAGTAAACATATATCAGAAATATTTATGAAAACAATTTTTGTTGGTGGTTTATAGTTACTATTTATTAGTCATTGACTTATTTATTTTTGTGTAGATGTATGTTTGTGTGCATGTATGCTGCTTGTGCAGATGCCTGTAGAGGCCAGCAGAGGATGTTGGATCCTCTGGAGTTGGAGTTACAGGTGGTTGTGAGCCACCACAAGTGGGTGCTGGGAACAGAGCTCAGGTCCTCTAGAAGAGGAAGGAAATGCTCTTAACCACTGAGTAATCTCTCCAGGCCCACGTATAGCATGTAGAGCTAAACAGTGTTCAGACTTACCAGAGAAACACTCCATCATTCAGCACTGATAATTGGTGTGATTTTCATGATAGATAATAATGAATTGAATCAAAGGTTGACGTTTCCCGTGTGTCTGTACTTGTGAGATTTGCAAGGATCAGATGTACAGACTCATCGGGCAGTGCTCGCTGCCGTCAGTGCTCACCGAGCAGTGCTAGTTTCTTTTCTCTTTTCTGAGCTGTTCCTTTGTCCATTTCATGGAATGCAACCAGTGCTGTTTTCCCCCAGACACCAAGCAGGCAATCTCTCTTCAACCCTCTGAACTAACAAGGGTGTGCTGGGTTCCTATGCTTGTGAGGCTAGAAATAAATGTTCTAAAGAGAGGGAACTTCCCAACTGGTTCTCTCTACCTCCCTTAGTTCAGTTTCAACCCTGTTACTGAGAGCAGAAATTCTTCAAAGCTTCCTGATCATACACAGCATTCTTCCTTAGCATGGATTCAAAGTTCCAAGTTTTGGCCATTTCTCTAGGGTTCTTGGAATGTGTAGTTTAGTATTTTTACTTACATTAAACCTTTGATTCAATTCATTATTAACTCACATAAAATTATGCACCCCAATTTTACTTATCAGTGATGAATGATGGAGTGGTTCTTTGAAGCTGTTTTGAACTAAGTAAGGCTTGTGCTATGATGAATGACCTGGTTTCCTCCTTTTCCTCCTCCTCCTCCTCCTCCTCCTCCTCCTCCTCCCCCTCCTCCTCCTCCTCCTCTTCCTCCTCCTTACTATGTTTTAATTCTTGAATTTGTGCTGTAATATCTCAGGATCTTCCATTATGTTCAGGCCATAGATCACCTTTTTTTTTTTTTCCTGTTGGCTACTTGCTGCTTTCACTGTCTGATTCTAACTTACTGCTTCTAAGTTGCTATAGACCAGGAGAGAAAATCAGTGAACCAATTAAAGCTGTATATAAAGTCAAGTCCTGAGAATTAAGACAGAGACTTTTTCGGTGAGCATAGAATTTATAAAGATTGATCTGTATGTTATCTGTTTGATTCAAATGTCTGTTACTTTCTGATAACTGGTACGTTCTGGATGATTGAAGTTTCTAGATTAGTGATCTTTGGGTATGGGAAGCATTTTGGTACTGCTGTCAAATATGATCAGTTCTGTTCTCACAGGCCTGAGAAGGGTCTGTCCAGGTGAGCTGCCTATATTAATATGTATATATTAAAAGAAAGGACACATTGTATTTTCTTTGGGGAAGTCACACCAAAAAGAAGGGATTCCTTCAGCCTTTCTAGCCTAACACTGTAACTTCCTTTAGAACTCAAACTTCCAGTCATTTTAACTTCCAGTCAGTTTAGACTTAAGTGATGGCTTTACTTAAGGAGAAATATACTTCCTGTTCCGAAACATCTCCAACTACTGCAAAATGTGCATCAATCAGAATCTTCAAAATATTTATGATTTTTTTTCTCTTTTGGAAATCTTTCCCATACTATTGTGGTACTATTTCAAATAGGGCAGTTTTACCAGTCAACTTGCTGTTGGTGCCCCCCCCACTGATGTGACAGCTACATTTTTATATTTCCTCATAAAATTTTATCATATAATCAGCATAAGTTCAGGAAAAGTTGAACCAAGTAATGAAAGAGTCCTCAAGAGATGACTTATTTCAAAAGAAACACTCCCACTGCTTTAAAAAAGAATCTTTTTTTTGTTGAGTAACATTCAAGAAGCCTATGCAATATTGCCTCCCACCTCTTGTGATGGAATCATAATTAGGTTTCATTTTCTGATGAAACACTCTTTTCCTATTAGGACATAATTTCTAATAAATTCCTTGGTGGGAGCACCTGTACAGCATCCTCATTTATCTGTGATCTGCAGATGAATCATTTATTCCATCCCTTGAAATCATGCGAAGAGTTTTCTTCCTCTTTTAAAGTAAATTTACTTTTATACTAAATTAAATAATCTTGTTCTTCCATTGAGAAGTTGAATGAATTCAATATTTAGTTTTCTACAGGGAAAAAATAAAGAAGAAAATGACAGAGTCTTTCAAAGATGTCATATGAATTATTGGCAATTCATGATTTTATTTAATCATGAAACCATGTAACTATATCATTTAGAAATATCAGCATAGAAAAGTCTTCCTGATTATGTTATAAAATACCATTATATGTTAAAACTATTTATATTTATCATTAGAAATTGCTTAGCATGCAATTTCTATAGGTCTGGTGGTACAGGCCTTTAGTCCTAGTACTCTGAAGGCCATGGCAGAAAGATTGAACGTTAGAGGGTAACCTGGGCAAATCAGTTAGAACTTGACTCAAAAAAAGTAAATAAAAAAACAAAACAAAAATCAAAAACAGAACCAAAAAATGACCGGGAATGTAGCTCAGTGCTAAAGTGTTGACTTAGCATGCAGCTAATGGAAAAAAAAGAAAAGAAAGAAAGGAAGAATAGAAATTACTTAGAGGCCTATGAGATAACAGTGTTAAAGTTTAAACTATGCCAGTATTTCCAATTCAATTTACATATCTAGTGCAAAACTGAATCACATATGAATGTTCTTATAAAACTGAAAATATTTTATAAGTTAATAAAGTAAAAGTTTACATGTTATGGCATTTCAATGTAGTAAAAACAATCTGAGTTTAAAACTTTTTTGACTTACCAGAGGATAATGAACTTGCTTTTCTACAAAGCAAGTGTAGAATGTTAGTCTTGTACTTGGATATCACCTAACCTGAACAAATGTGAGCATTTGAATTTGAAGTTTGTGCCTTCGAGCTCTAAAGCAAGAACACTTGAAAGCTACAGGCAGCAGAAGGAAAGCTAGAGAACAGCGAAGTGGAAGTGTGATAGCATCTGTGTCTTCGGGGCTCTGCCCTGTTTGGGAACGTCCTCCTATCTGTCCTCCTAATCGTGTCTTCTTTCCCTTTTAATAATACTAAGTCCTATGTTTTCTTTTTTAATGTGTTTCATTTATTATTCTTTATTACTTACAGAGATGCATATCTGAGCATGGAAAAAAGTCAATTTCTAAAAGATACATTGCAGAAGATAAGGTCAGCTATGGGATGTTAGGACCTCAAAACTCATAATCAGATTTTGTTTGCTGCTTTGAGATGATGCCAGGCAATGGAAATGGTATTCAACTCATATAATGAAGTTCTCAAAGATCATAATTATACTTGAAAGACATGGAGAAAAATCATAAAATCTCTTTGTTACATTTATGACAGGAAAAGTGTTTTAGAAACTAAATGTCCAAATATTCAGACCAATAAAAAATATTAAAAATTGTTCTATGCTAAAACAGTGAAAGGTTGCCCCATCAGTCACATTATGAATACTTTACAGAATGATGGATGAATAATATTTTGCAATACCATGCAACTTTTTAAATTATTAAGAAAGATATTGCCTATTGCTAAATCTTATTTGTTCACCAGTAACTGATAATGAAAGTATTCTATTTCTGAGAGAAACAGAATGAACATCTAAGAATAAAGATCAGCCGAAGCAGAAACGGGGTTGCGATCAGGTTGTGCCCTACCCTTAGTTGATCTATACTGTCTAAACAGTGATTTTGTTTTAGAATGTGCCTTACCTTAGGAGACGCCATTTTACAAGCAGTATTTCACCCCATTTTGAGGGAGAAGTACCGCTGAAGTTCCTGGGTGGACCCCAAAACTGCATCATCAGTCAAGCAACATCCACCCAGCACAGACTGATAAATGACTTATTCCTGGGGATAGAATAATTCCTGTAAGTTTATTGGGGAGATTAAAAATGTGGGACACATGGGTATTTTAAAATTATATCAGAAAACCAGGCCTGAGGCCGTAGAGGACACACCAGATGGAGGAAAGTGTATAACCCCCTTAGTTGGACCCCATAAAGTTATGGACACCTAAGACTGCGATGGCCCCACACCAACCTGTCACGTGATACCTGGAGTACGCGTATTTGGCTGCCTGCCTGTCTATCCGTTCCCCGTCTGGATCTGGACCTGACCACTCTTTCCTGTTTTCCTGTTCATGATCCATTTCTGCTCCTGACTCAGTTCTGCCTCTCACCTCACAGCCAGACTCTGTAGCTTCTGGGTCAAACCGGACTCCGGTGGCTTCAGCAGCACTTTTAACAGCAGCTGCCTGCGGCCCTGGCCTGGGTTTATCATCAGTACATGCTTTTGTTGGTTCTCACTCTCAGCCCAGGAGGTAAGTGCATCTGACCGTCTGGATTAGGGTGAGGCTCTTCCCGGCCAATGCACCAAAATGTTGGTTCTCACTCTCAGCCCAGGGGACTCAAACCCCTCCCAGGGCTGCCTGAGAGCCCAACCTCGGGGAGCCTCGCCCGACTCCCACTCTCAGCCTAGGGGACTCGAACCCCTTCAGGCTGTCTGAGTGTCAGTCCCAAGAATCCAGACCGTCAGATGCAAACAGCATGAGGAGTTTATTTCACTTGCGCAAGTGGGTGACTTAGCCTGGGGAAGCCAAGGCCCCCCGGCCCTGCTCGGACCAAGCTTTTACAGCAAAAAAACACAAGATTATCATATATTGACATACAGGGTATAGATTGGCACAGACCAGGGTTACAAAAACACAACTTTTACACAGTCCAACCTTATGCCACAAGCATTGTGACATATTACAAAATGTTGACTTGACAAATGTTTTAACCAGAAGTCTATTTTTACAAGAAAGGGGCTTTTTCTGTTATTATCCCAGACATTATCTCACATACCATGAGTTGTTGACCTGGCTCTTGTGACAGGAGATGCTGACATAGTCCTTATGACTTTTGGGACTTTCCAGTTAGGGAGGGGTGAGCTGACAAAAAGGTTTTAATGGCTTTTTATTTGAGTGAGGGTCCTACACTCTAACCCAACTTTGAAAACCTCTTGAACTTGGCGGCAGCATCTTTAACTTGTGTTCATTCTGTGACCCTTGTGTATGTACGTAGATATGTAGAATATGTAGACATATTCACTGTGCTGTCTTATGTGTGACATGATAGTTATTGAGACTGGAATAAAGAACTTGCATTTACCTTGGCCAAACTACCGAGCTAGGCAGATTTTATAGCAAATTGCTGTCCTGAAACTGGTAAACCTTGTGAATTTAATGTTATTAAGTAAATTCTGACGTGGTGGAAAGACAAGCGTGTGTTCATCCATGGTTATGGCATAGAACAGCACAGAAAATGGTAACCCTTGTTTTCTATGAAGTACTGAAGAAAACAAAACCAGGAACAGCGCCACCTTGCGTGGTGATGTTAATGTAAATAGGTCTCTTTATCCTCTTCATCCTCTCTCGACTGATGATGTCATATTTATCCAGCTCTTCCTGAAGTCTGAAACACACTCTTAGCAACTCTCACTTTTTCAGATGATCTTACTTGCCAATTTTCTGCCCCAACAGAAAAAAAATCCAAATAGCTTCCATTGGCTCTCAACTCTTCCGTGCCTGTTTCAGTGTGTGAATTGTCTCTGCTCTTCTCTAAAGTCAGTATCCCTACTTTTCGTCCTAACCCTCTTCCCTACTCAAGGACAGCACCACAACAGTCGTCTCTCTTTCTCCTTTTTAAGAAAGATACCCTTCCCATGCTTCCATATACCCCATTGCATTCGCCTCTGTTTGTTTCCTTAGGAAGAATTCAACGTCCTCAGTGCCTTGACTTCTCTTCTGATGTCTTTGATATTGTCTGAATAATTCTCTGGTTAGAATTCAATTATAGGAAAGGAAAAGCTGCTGAAGCAAGAGAGGACACAGACACAACATCTTCGGACCACGGTCCTCACTTCTGTAAACATAACCATAAACGTAGCCCTGCTTTCCCCTGCCCACATCTCCTCTCCCCACTTGCTTGCTCATAGGAGAATGCTTATGTCAGTGCCTGAGCCAGAGTTGCAGGCTACTGACCTTAACTTTTCTACTTGAACAGTACCATAAATAGTCTTTTCGAGCAAGCAGTAAAATACCAGGTAACATATTTCTCCAAGCATCTGTTTTGTTTTGGTCACAGAAGAAAATGATGAAGTCATAGAAGCTCAACTTTGGGTAAATAATAATGATTTGTCTTACAAAATTAAGAAACCAGAGAATGAACCTGAAAGTACAAATTATTCCCTACATTATTTTGAGATTGTTCTTCTTAGCTGCAAAAAGCCATGAGAGTCCAAAAATGGTCCAGTGGAATATATCTGAAAATGAAGTACTGACAGTTATTTTTCGAAGGTTGTCTTTTGGCGCTTGGATATAGTCCCTGTTTAAGCTGCAAGAACTGTGATGTAGTTGTATTTTCTCAATAGTATGTATTTTATGTTTTATGTGCATTTCAGCTGCAGCTAGAATTTAAAGTAAACACACACTGCTGAAACTTGGAAACACTTCTATTCCTGTTCCTAAAATTCTACAGGTTTAAGCTATTATGATTTGCAAATTACTTTGTTCAATGAATTATGTATCTTCTGCAAAATCTTTGAGTAACAAATAGATCCTCTTTTCAAGGTCCCTGAAGATGACCCAGAATCCTCTATTGAATATTCATTTTTAGTCCATCTAATCTTGGATGATGAAATATTTGAAAACATCTAATCATCACAGGTGGAAAAAGTTTCTAAGATGAATTGCAAAGTTCTGGATTTTGCTTTTTCCTCTATCCAAAAAGTTCAATTTGTGTGTCTTGAGGGTTTTTTTGTTTGTTTGTTTGTTTGTTTGTTTTTAAAGAGAATCAATTAGTCACATTCTAATCAGGATTCTTAGTTTCAGTGTTCAGTGCATCTTTTTTTTGAGGGGGGGAGAGGGATCAATCATTAGCTTTTCTCCAAGAGTCAATTAATGACAAAAACTGGGAAGGCTCATTTTAAAAAAGTGAACAGGAGCTAGGTGCTGTTAGAAATGAAAAAGGGTCCATGCATTTTCCAGATGCCTTCTGCTTTCAGAGGCTCTGCCCTTGTTAATTCTTGTTCTTCTATGCCTAAATTGCTGGATCTCTGTCCTATTTCAGAGGAGTTATCAATATTAACTATTTCAAAATACCTTTGTATATTTAAAGCAAATACTCTGCTTGGAAAAAAAGCATGTAGGAAACTTCCTGAGAAGTTAGTATATAATCAAGGCCCCCAAACCTATGAATTCTTCTCAGAGAGCGTTGCCTAAAACCCTTCTACCTAGTACTTAATTAGATATCCTGAGTCTGGTCCACACCTATGGCCACTGTGAAGTAAGAGAGGTTAGTCATGTTATTATTTAAATAATTAATCAACAAAGTTAAATAATTTTTCAACAAAGTACAAAATCACATGTGTGATTAAGATTCAGATTGTGCTTTCAAAGGGCTCACATTTAGTGGTAAAAACACAAAGAAACAAACAGTATAATCTACATATCACTGACTGTAGGTATCCTTGTAGAATGTGTATTTGTCATGCTCTTGACTTATTTTTTTATTTTATGTGTATGTGTGTTTTGCCTTTATGTAGGTAGGTAGGTGGTGTGCCTGTGTTGTGCAGTGCCTGCAGAGGTCAGAAGAGGACTTTGGATTCTCTGGTATTGGGGTTATGCTTGGTTGTTACCTGCCATATTGGTGCTGAAAATTGAACCTGGGTCCTCTGTAAGAACAGCCACTGAGCCATCTTAACCATGGAGCCATCCCTCCACTCCCCATATTTGACATTTTTTTGTCAGCTTACATGAAATCCTTCGTCTGTGGGTCTTGTTAGGAGGGAAAGCCTTTCTGTATTTAGATAAATTGTGCCTGCTAGGTCTTCGCTTTGCAGACTCCCTTGCAGCTAGGTTATGAGTATAGGACTTGGGCTACTCTAGTTCATGTCTCTCCTAGTCATCTTGTATTGGGAGTCCTATGGTAGCAGAGATAGGTAGTGGCAGGATGGAGTGTTCAATTCCAAGGGCCTTGGGAGCAGGCCATTAATTTTCTCACTAAACATGGTCAGTAGTGCTTTTGCTAGGTGGCTCCCAGCCTAGTCCTGAATCCTAACAAGTTCCTGGTCGACTTACTCTTTCTAATTTCTGCTTGCATTATACAAATACAATTTTATTTTATTGGCAAAGCAAAGTTTTTACTCTTTTTTTTTGAGGGGGTGGTACTTGCTTTGCTTTTGAAGGTAATGACCAAGGTTCCACTCCCATAGGAGGTGAATGTATTGTAACAGTACTTAAAATTACTTTTGTTATGATTTGATATAAAATATCCCTCATAGACTCACATGTCTGAAATTTCAGTCCCCAACTGGTGACACAGGTTTGTGAGGTTATGGATGCTTTACAAGGCTGTGCAATCTTTAGCAGGAGGGGTTTAGATGGAAGAAGATGGAAGTGGGTATTGGACTTTGAGAATTAAAACCGAATTCCACTTCTGGTCTGAGCTTTGTACTGCCAGGTTGTTGCCATGTAGCAAGCATCTGTCGAATATTTCTGCCACCATGGACCAAGCCTTCTGCCATGCTTTCCCCATCATGATGAACTCTTATTCCCTTGAACTAGGAAGCAAAATAAATCCTTTATTCCTAAAGGAAGGCTGGAAAGATGACTCAGGAGGAAGAGTGCTCACTGCTCTTCCAAAGGACCTACGTTTCGTGCCCAGCACCCACCTGCAACTCCAGGGAATTGGAGACCCTCTTATGGCCTGCACAGGCACCTGCATTCATGTGTATATACTCACAGACACAAACACAGACTCAGACACACATACACACACACACACACACACACACACACATACACACACACACTTTAAAATGCCAGGCATGGTAGTGCATGACTTTAATACCAGCACTTGGGAGGCAGAGACAGGTAGATCTCTGTGACTTTGGTGTGCCTGGTCTACATTGCAAGTTTCAGGCCAGCCAGGCTACATAGTGAGACACTATCCAAAAAATAATTATTTTAATGTTGTTTCTATTAGGTATTTGGCCATAATGATATAATTCTGATAGATACAGTTTTATGTGGGCATTCACTTGGGTCCTCAATCTTAAGATACTATCTCTCATAACTATGTCATTTAAAAGCCACATTTATATCCATAGCTTTAAAATCAATACTGCTGTTGATCAAAGGGGCTTAACAATCTTTTAAATGCTGGTTGTATTTGCTCCTGTGTTTAGACATTCTCCTGAAAGCTCAGTTTGATACTCTATGATAAACCCCATCCATCATTTTTTACCTTTCTGTTCTCTCCTTTAGGTATTTAAGAAAAAACATTTGGCTTTTGTTCAACAACTATTTTATCATTTTAAGTACTATCTAAATATAGTCACATTAGAGCCTTGGTGCTGTGCATGAAGCACAGATGAGGAAAACCCATCTAAAATGATCTTCAATAAGTCTTAGGGTGAGTCCAAGGAAAGGAGGTTCCAGATTCATGCTGAAAGTTATTTTCTCAATGAAAACCATTTAAAGCTTCCAAATACCATCTAATTCAGCCAGTTATGAGTCTAATTATATCTCTGATTACTGATATCTTGATATTGATGCTTAATTTTATTTCTCAGCTTAAGTTTGTTATATGACATAGGTAAAATTTTTAGTGTTCTTCAATGTAAGCAGTTTTTTTTAAATAGAGAAAGAAGCTAACCCAGGTCTGAAAATAACATTTTTCCCCCATGATCTCTGAACGAGATGGTGACAAAAGGTTTTTTTATTGTTTTTAACTGTTCTTTCAACTTTTTTCTCTTCAAATTTTTAATTGTGATAAGTATACAGAATATAAAATTGTCAGGAGCTTTATAACTTTTTTGGAGACAGCCTTAATGTATATCCCTGACTGGCTTAGAACTTACTATGTAGGTCAGGCTGACTTTGAACTCACAGAGATCTGCCTCTCTGTCTCCTGAAACCTGAGATTAAAGACTTATACCACTATGGCCAGGTTATAACCATTGGTAAGTGTAGGACTTAATGGTGTTAGACAACCACAAAAACTGTCCATCTTCAGAGCTCTAGAGAAACTCTAGATCCACTAAATTATTATTTCTCTTTTGTATGAGTGACTTTTCCGTTTTTGTGATAAAACACTATGACCAAGGCAATTTACAAAAGGAAATGTTTATTTGGGCTTATAATTCCAGACAGAGAGGGAAGTCGTGGGAAACACATCACAACAGGAGCTGCTAGAGCAGAAACCGAGAGCTCACATCTCTAACAGCAAACAGGAGCAGAAAGAATAAATAGAAACAAGGCTATAAACTTTTCAGGCCTGCCCCTGTCACACACTTCCTCCAGCAAGGACCTCCTAAACCTTCCACAACAGTACCACCAAAGTCTTCAAATATTTGAGCCTATGTGGGGCATTTTCATTCAAACCACCACACCTTTGCATCTACAGACCCCGGTAACCACTGTTCTGGTTTCTGTCTCTAAAAATTTGGCTACTTTAAATACGTCATGTAAGTGGAATCATCTTGTAATTTTCACTTTTCACATGACCTATTTCATATGGCATAGTGTCTTCAAGGTTCATCTATGTTGGAACGTACATCAAAATTTCTTTCCTTTCAAGACTTAATAACAATTTGTGTATGAACTGGTATGTTGATATGTGAATGCACATGTATATACACCACATTTTACTTCAGCTCATCTGTCAGTAGAGACTCAAGTTACTTCCATGTCACTGCTCTTCTGAATAACGCTACTGTAAATATGAGTATGCAAACATCTCTCTAACATTGTCTTTGATTATACTGGGTACATTCTCCACAATAGTTACTAGATAACATAATTCTTGGTTTAATTTTTTTGAGTAATGTTGTTTTCTGTGGTGGTTATACAATTTTACATTTCCACCCACAGTGCACAGATGATCTTATTTATACAAAAGTTTGCCAATACTTGGTGTTTTCTGGTGTTTAACTTCTTTCCTAATGGGTGCAGTTGTGTCTTAGTGAATTTCCCAAGGTTAGTGATATTGAGCTCTTTCATGTGTGTATTAGTTACTTTTCTTTTTGCTGTGATAAAACACCATGACCAAGGCAAACTGGAGAAGGAAGAGTTTGTCTGTCTTATGGTTCCAAAAGGGCAAGAGTCCATTAGCAGGGACTAAATTAAAAATTAGAAGCACAATGTGGTTAAACCTAATGCAATCACTTATCTATCTACAGACAGATGATTTTTTGTAGTACAGGCTGTCAGACACCGTATTACTTAATATTTTCATATTATAATCTTGCCACATAAAATTCCATACTTTCCCCCTAAAATACATATTACAGAAATAGGGAATACAGTTTATCATAATTTCTAGAGTCATATTTTAATGGCAAAATGTTGCAAAAAGATGAACAATATCCCAAAGCCCAAATAAACATTTGTTATAGATGCAGAAATGCATGAAAACAATGTCCAAGTGATGTGGAAGTAATTTAGGATTATTTATAATGTAGTAACCTAGGAGGTTTTAACTGAAGAGGAAAAAAAAAAAGGCACAGATTGGTGAAAATACAAACAGTAAGAACACTCGATTGTTTTTTTCTTAAAGAGTAGACGGCCAGGAAGCAGATCAGGGACATTTAAAGTGCAATGTAGTCGTGTGTGATCTCTTTCCAGGGCCCACAGCCACACTGTTATCCAATAAAAAATGAATATGAGACATGTATAGCTGCTGGGGGATTTTCTGGGCTGCCTGTGATAGGCCTGGATGAAGGCTTTGCCTGAAGGTTATGTGAAGACTTTGTCATTCAAAGTCAGTAGTGCTGACAGGCTCGATCCTCAGTGGGGCTGGACTGATCTCCAGTGAGTAAGCTAAGGGGCGAGATGGATTAGAGAGCTCGTGGAACCTTTCCCTCCTCTCTATTACTCACTCAGACGGATGGTGTGTGACGTGGCCTCCCTCTGGCCAGGGTCACTGATCAAACTGTGGGGAGCTCATCAACAGTTAATACATCTGGATCGTATGTAGGGAAACCTGCACGAGCCAGTGTAGGCGTGACGAAATAAAACCAGCCACTACATTAGGAATGTATTCATTTTAGGCTCCACACAATTATTTCCTAATTGGATCAACCACCATTTTCAACATACCCAGTACTAAATAATATTTGGAATTCTTTGTATATTTTTTATTGAATTTTTCATATTTCATACAGAACATCTTCATCATCTTTATGACCCTCCCCCGCCTGCACCCTTCCAAACTGCCCCCAAACCAGATTTTATGCATTCTGTTATTTAGGTTGAGGCTTACTGAGCTAAATTAGTGCCTTCAGACCTCCCACAGTGCCAGTTCACCCTCTGGGGTCTAGTCACCTGTCTAGAGTCACTCCCCTTTAAGAAGATCAGATTTTCCTCACCCAGCAGTAATCAGCTGCCAATAGTTCTTCAGCTAAGAGTGGGGTCTGCTGCCCATTTTCCCAGTTCTATGCTGGGTTTTGGTCTGCTTGAGTTTCTTGGGTCTTGTGCATGCTGACACCATTGCTGTAGATTCAGATAGCAAGGTTCCAGGAGCCTGGAAGCCTCTGTTTCCACATGCACCCCCCCCCATTGGCTCTTACAAGCTTTCTGCCCCCTCTTCCACACAGGCCCTGGGTGGCTTAGGTGAAGTTTAATATAGGAGTCCTGTCCAGGGACCACACTTTGCAGACTCTTATTCTCTACACTTTGGTCATTTGTGGCCTTTTGTGTTCATTGCCCTCTGTTGCAGGAGGGAGCTTCAGTGACCAAATTCTCCTAATACACCAAGAGATTCACTGTTTCAGACAGTAAGGACAAGAATATTCTGGAGATTTGATAATGTTCCCTACAAAGGACTCACCAAATTATTTTGAAATGCGAACGTTATTGAAAGAATCATGCTTTCTCAAAACGAGTATTTTTAAATTCACCACTCTATTTGCTATGCACACATATGCATTTGCACTAGTAAGTTGAAATCTTCAAAATACTATGTTTTCCTGATACCATGTCAGGTCTTGACTCTGCACTTGCCTCCTATAAGTGATTATTCCTCCCTTAACCTTTACTGGGTTAGTAAATGACTACTAACGTGTCTGTCCAAAGAAACTTACAGTCATACCTGACTCCTAACTTTTACATTTTTGTCCATTCTTCTAGCTTTTTGAAATGTATAGGACATTAATGACGGGTACAAGCACTCCACTGCCAATGTCCAGCAGAACTTCTAAGTGAATGTCCATTCCCATCTTCCTCTCCTCTTTTTCCCTGGTTCAAGCTGCCACTTCACCCTCACCCTATGAGATCAGCATTTATGGGCCCCACATATGAGTGAGATCATCAAGTTCTATCTTAATATGTCTCATTCCGAAACATAAAATTTTAAGGTGCATTTAAGCTGTTGGAGAGTGATTCTTACATACCAATCTGAAAAGAAGTTACAGATCCTGAGTATGTATCGTGCTCCACTCACATGCATCCTTGGTCCTTTATTCCCCATGCGTCTTTTTCTGTAGCATATCTTATAATATTCTACATAGATGAGCCATTACACTCACCGATTTAAATCCTTCAATGTAAAGTAAAATAAGCCCTCCATTGTGTAAAATTTGAGTTCAGTGTAACCAGTTTCTAAAAAGTCATTAATTTTATTAAATTAGCACATTATTATGTTACTAGTATGAAAATTGCTTCATAAAATTCAAAATTCTCATGTCTGTAAGTAAAATAGAATACAAGAAAATATTCACTATGTTTTAAAGAGATTATTTTAACACCATACACAATGAAGAGAAAGTTAAAACACAGTCATTAAACCTGGAAGTAAGAAAGCCTGTTATTGGTGCACACACAAGGCTACACAGGAGATGTTGTTCTTAACATAAAGCAGAAAAATACAATCATAATGCCTGAAAGGAAGGGAAGGTGACGTTATTAGTAGGTGTGGTGGTTAGTGTTAATTGTGAGCTTGACAGAATCTGGAGTTCCCTGAGGGATGGACTCTGGGCATGCCTCTTGGAGACTGTATTAGCTGCTGGCAGTCCCATGTCCGTTGCTGGCAGGAACACTCCCTGGGCAGGTGATCTCAGACTGACAGTGCATATGGAGAATTGAGCGGAGCATGCCTTCATCATTCTCTGTTCCTGACTGTGGAGGTGACGTGACTGACTGCTTCAAGCCCCTGCTGTCTTGACTTCCCTGTCATGATGGACTTGAACTGTGAACAAAAATAAACTCTTTCTTCCTTAAGTTCCAGGAGATGTTGTTTAGGGTATTTTATCACAGTGACTGAAAAGAAATTTTGATAGCAGGTGATAAAATTTTTCCATAAAAATCTTTAGTAATTTGACCAATAGAATTACTTAGAGTCCAGCAGTAGGAATATATCAAAATTCAATATATTTTTACTCTCCACAAACAACCAATTAGAAAATTCAATTTAAAAAGCAGATGTCATTTACAATAATAACAACATAAAAAAACAAATGCCTGGGTATAAATCTCACAAATGATGCTCAGATGTTGGTGTGATGAGGTCTAAATACGAGGAGAAAACGAACATCTTTTTGATTTAAAATACTCAATATCATATATATGATATTTATTTTCAAAATGATGTATGAGTAGATACATTTCTAGTTAAAATCCAATTAGGAGAGTTGCTTTGCTTCCTGTAACTTGACAAGCTGAATCTAAATTGTATTTTGAAAAGCAACATATTTGAAGAACTAGGGATTGAAACCTGTCATACCAGCTGAGAAGACAAGGTTTTGTTCTGTGGAACTTGCATGTCTATACTAATGTGTAGCAATTAGCATGAAGACAGGGATGACAAAAAGATGGTTAGAACATGGCAGCCTGGGGACAGACCTACTTGTATGTAGAATCTGATACCTGAAAGAAGTGGCAGTGTAGGTCAATGGGAGAAAGAACTGACAATCTCTTATTCATATAGGGGGAAAAGTATATTCTTACCCCATACCACACATAGACATAAACATGGCTCAATGATTTAAGTATTTAATACAAAACTTGATATTCAAATGTAAATACATGAAAAATTTATAATCAGGGGAGGAGGGAATAATCCTCAAATAAGATCCCCAAACAAAAATGATTAAAAGAAACCTACTAAGATTTATTGCATTAGAGGTAAAAAGTCTGATTATCAAAAAAAAAAGGGAGCACGGTAGCCCCCGATTCCTAATACACACATGCTGATGGCCAGTGCTGCCTGTCGGCTGTATAGACACTGGAAATGAATTACAAAGAAGACCACAGAGAGAACATGCTGCTTTTATGCTTCTGTTCCAGGGCCTCAGCAAACTTGCCCATCTTCCCTTCCAGAGTGACATTATGATATTAGGCAAGGATGCGAGCAGAGCTCTCTAAGAAGTGAGTGAGGGAGGCCTCACTTTTTATTATTGTGGAATGCAAATAAATTAGCTCATGAGCAAGTCACTGTCTACATCTTTCCAGAGCTGTTTGCTATCCCTGAAAAGATAGGACTGGAGCAAATTGACTGTTACTGCTTACATGTTTGGCTATGAGAAAGATTAATGGAGAAATGTAGCCCAGCAACTCTTAGCATGGATTATAAGAGCAAACCAAATCCAAATCAAAGGCTACATGGCTTCAGGAAGGAAGCCTGGGTAAACACATTGTGAACTGTGTGGGCAAAGAAATACTATGCAAGAGTAAAAAGTGAATTAAACTTGGCACAAATATCAAGGCAAAAGGACTTGGTAGAGGAAAATGACTCATCAGATAGCAGTCAGGAAGCAGAGAGAACCAACAGGAAAGGGCTAGAGGGTGAGGAACAGCCTTCAAAGGTCATGTCCCCAGCAGCCCCCACCTTCTAAAATTCTTCCCAATAGTCTATTCAGAGTTTGAATTCATTGATGGATTAACCCATTGAATAGATCAGAGCCCTCATGAGGTAATCACCTCTGGAAACGCCCTCACTGACACACTCAGGTATGCTATACTAACCTCCTAGGGATCTCTCAATCCAATCATGTTGACAGTCATGCTTAACCATCACAGTTAATGTTCTGTATTTAGTTGCCTCTGCCCTATTCTAGACTGTGGGCTCCTAGGAGCAAAGACCACATAACTTTGTACTGTCATATCTGCACCACTTAAAGGAGTGTCTGTCGCTTAATTCCTCAGTGAATATTCATCAATGCTCCCAACATAAGGAGGGGTGAATACAGCGTTTGACTCTCGGCCACCTTGACTCCAGGGCTCCTTTCCTTCACCCCTGTCGCTTGGTTAGTCTCCTTTAGTCTCTAGAACATCATAATAGCCTCTTGCCTTGTCTCTGCTTGGGGTCTTTCCCTCCCATTGCCTTGCACATATTGTGGCACTGAACATGAGCTGCAGCTCTGGTCCTGTCTCCCCCTTGTGGGATAATTTTCAATGGCGCCTTACTGCTTATGTTATAAAGGTCAGAGTGTTTAATACACTCCCACACAATTTCTGCTAGGTAGTGATATTGCACATCCCTGGTTTTATGATAGTATCATGACTCTTATTGTACAAACCACCACTCCGGTAACCAAACCATGCTCCATGGCTTTCTGTTCATGCTGCATTCCTCTTGTTGAATATGCTTCCTCTCCCTCTAATAAAAATTTAGCCATGCTTCAAGGCTCAACTCAATTGCCACTTCTTCATAAATACTGCCCAGAGTCCCGTGGGCACAATGCAGTTTTTCTTGCCTGTGTTCTGAAAGGACTTTGTTTTTACCTCAGGCACTTCTTGTCTTCTCCCTTCTGTTACAGATATTTTTTGTACTTGTAGTTCAGTTATAAGGTGAACTGGATATTGACCATCTTTTTTCATATTCTCCTTAGCTGTATGTGTTCAATAAATGTTGGTGGAAGTGAATGCACTGATCAAGCATGTCAAGACTCAAACTCTAAGTTCCAGTAAGTTATTTATTTTACTCTTTATGCAAATCTATAGATGATGGCCACAACCAAAAACATACAGGTAGTTTCATGAATGCATTTATTTTTGAGATATAGGACTGCCTCTCAGTTATGCGAAAGCAAGG
Organism: Eospalax fontanierii; assembly: GCA_035773235.1. Classification (NCBI taxonomy): domain Eukaryota; kingdom Metazoa; phylum Chordata; class Mammalia; order Rodentia; family Spalacidae; genus Eospalax; species Eospalax fontanierii. The sequence goes on along the minus strand of CM069540.1, from coordinate 62,361,594 downwards.
ATCATTAGAGCAAGAATCACAATTGTTCAATATGCTTCTTAAGTTAAATATTTTAAAATTAATTATCAATGGAGATCTGAAAACATTACAAAAGAAACAAGGCTCATTCAGTATTGTAGAATTTGTCCTTTTTGTTTTCTGAAACACTTCCTATATGAAAAGGCATCCAAGGAAAGAGTCCTTCTTTTATTCTGTTCTACAGTAGAAGCCATTCTTTTGGACTTTGCTCTCAAGTATTTGCTGCTCAGATAAACAAGCGTTCACCCTCACACACAGCACTCTGATGTTAGGATTTGGCTTTCCATTTCCTTGTTTCATGTGTAACCTGGAAAAGTCATCTTTCCTGTTTATAAAGGAGTTCAATCACTTGCAGAAAAATGGGTGCAACTGCAAATCATTATGTTATGAAAAATAAGCCAGACTCAGCAAATATTCCATGTTTTCTCCAGTATAGAGACTCCAGATTTAAATATCTAATATCATATATAATATATTCAATAATACATTATGATCTATTAAATACCACACAGAAATAATCTAGATGGCTCAATGATTTAAATGTTAAGTAGAAAATTTGTGAAATGGTTTATTATTTTTATAGTATGTGTATGAGTGTATTGCTTGCATGTAGGTAAGTGCACTCACGTGCACCATCTCTGCAGAGGACAGACGAGGGCGTCGATCCCCTGGAGTTATGGGCAGTTGTTAGCCACCATGTGGGTGCTGAGAACTGAATGCGCGTCCTCTACAAGAGAAGCCAGTGCTTTTAACTGCTGAACCATCTCTCCAGCAACCCCTTTTAAAATTTCATTTTTATTTGTTTTTATTTTATGTGTACGAGTGTTATGCTTGACTGTATGTAAGTGGACCCATGTCATGCAATATCTGTGGAGGACAGAACTCCTCCTGGAGTTACTGTCCCAGGAGGTCGTGACAGAAGAAAGAGGACCAGAAGAGGTGAGGAGAGAAGGGAAAGGGGACAGGGAGGAAAATATCAAGTGACGGATCACACGTGAGAAGAATGTAGAAATGGGGACTAATTGAGGGAAGGAAATGAGCCAGGAGGAGGGCGTCAGGGTGAACGGGAGATGGATAAAGACAGGTGTAACAGAGTATGTAATATATCTATACATGAAATACTGCAATGAGCCCTATTACTTTGTGTGCTAATTTAAAAAGTAAATTATAAACAATAATAAAAACATAGAGACCTACAGACCTACAGACCTGGTCCATAAGAAAGAGAAGGGGGGAGAGGAGGAGGAGGAAGAGGAGGAGGCCTTTGTTTGACTGAGATACTATCTACTCTCCCACCACTTCTGAGGCTCTTCTTTCATCTCAGTTTCTCTAAATTGCCTTATGAACTTTCCTAACACTATCAATGTTGTCTGAATCACAAATGCTGTGATGAAGCTTTATGATGTGCGCAGTATTTCATGAAACTTACAGGTCTGTGTCATTCTTTTCCCAATAAACCCTCTTTGGGTAAGAGGCACTGCGGGGAGGCTAAAGACAGAAGTCTGTACCTTTGCCATGTGGAGGCAAGGCCAAACATCACAAGATATTAGTTCCTCAGAAATTTACTTTCATGAATCCCCAACTCCCCACACACCACCCTAAGGTGGACAGAGGCTACCTCTGTGTCTGCTGTGGAGCATGCACACCCTGGCCAGATTCTCCAGGTCACCAGTCAGGAAGTATTCCTTCTGCTAGGATGAATCTCATATAGAAAACGTCCTCCAGTATGAGCCCAGAGCCATATTGAGTGTTATCTGCAAGTGATGAAAAATATATCTGCTCATTAGCAGGGTTAATAGGCATCTTTCAGCATCTCTTACTTCAAATTGTGCTTTCCCAGGCATGAATGAAAGAGCTTTGAGATTTAATCAGGCACAAAGAGAGTTACATACACTGCTCCTGGATGACTGTGTTCACCCATGAGAAACAACGAAGGCAAACTATGTTTGAGTGACCACAGCATCTTTTCATGGAGATCTATGAGAAACCACACATGGAGCTTAGCAATCAGACAACATTTCACGGGTGGCCTCCTTTTTGAACCCCAGATGGTTCATAGGCAGCCACATATTGCAATTCACTTCTTCTCTAGAGGCACTAAACTGTTCAGTGAGGCAACCCTGAGGCAGTGCAACAGCCTTTCTTCCAGATGAGTTGACAGACTCTGTCTCATGAATGGACAGAGATTTTGACATAAGAGGGAGATTCCTGAGACATTCAGGTAGGATTTCTGCTGATGCTTGGCTAGATAAGTAATTGCATCAAGTTAAAGATGAATACAGTATTGCTTTCTTATTAACTTATGGATAAGTAAATAGAATAGAACCCAATAGTTTCCCTTTTTCTCATTTAAAAAACATCTTATCCCTCGGTGTCTGATCAACCTACCAGGTATCACACCGGTAAGGGAAATCGACCCCCTTCTCCCAGCATGCATCGAATGACAGTAGATTCTGCACTCGGTGGGGCTCCCGGCCCACCTCCCTCATTCATGCTGGATCTGGAGTGGGTTTGCACAGGTCTTTTGCATACTGTCAAAAGTGCTAGGGGTCTGAATATGATCTAAATATATTGTATGAAGTTCTTGAGTCGTTAATTTTTAAAAAAATTTTAGTTCATGTAAATAATTTTACATGTTCATTTTATATGGCATGATATTAACATATGTATAATGTGTAATGAGAAGGTCCGGATAATGGGCATATCTATATCAAACACACTGACTTTAATTCCTTTGGCTCTCTACAAGCAGTGGAACTGGTGAATCATATCGGTTATTCTTCTAACTTTATGGACAACCACCATTTTTGACACTCATTAAACAGCAACCCTCATTTCCTGAGCATACGACTACTTCAGTCTCTGTTTCTGTGAGTTTACTTTAGCCTCTTCATGGAAGTGGAACCACAGTGTTTGTCTTTCTGTAACTTACTTGTGTCACTAAACATAATGTCCAACATGCTCCTCCATGCTGTTGCGAGAGACAGAACTCCCTTCTTTCTTAAGTTGAAGTGACACTTCATTGCTGTGTGCAACTCATTGTCTTCATCCATTTTTCACCCAGGGAATATTGAGGTTGTTTTCGTGTCTTTGCACTTAGCTAATGTTGCAGTGAATACAGCATGCAGCCTCGACTTCAGGATCCTGATTTTGATTTTATCCATACATGACTATTTTTTCCCCCAGCATACAACAATTCCCAGGGAATTTTTATTTTCTAATCACTCAGTTCCTGAAAAGCTGAAGAGTCTGGCAAATAAGCCAAGCCAGGCATGGGTGTGGCTCAGTGCACCTTTTCACAGGAAATAAAAGTCAAGCTTGGGCGGTGACCATACTTAGGTTCTTAATCTGTCCTACGCATAATTTCTTGTATAACATTCACTCATTAAAAATATTTTAAATAAAATGCATGTTGCAAATGGTCAAAACGAAGGAAAACTTACACTCTAATATGATAAGCTACTAATTGTAAGATATCTTGATGATTTATCACATTTACATATTTGATTTTAAAAAGTTTTATTTATTCTTTGAGAATTTCATACAATACTATATTTTGATTACGTCCATCATCTGGTCCTCCTCTATATGTCCATCATCTGATCCCCCTCTATATGTCCATCATCTGGTCCCCCTCTATATGTCCATCATCTGATCCCCCTCTATATGTCCATCATCTGGTCCCCCTCTATATGTCCATCATCTGATCCCCCTCTATACGTCCATCATCTGGTCCCCCTCTATATGTCCATCATCTGATCCCCCTCTATATGTCCATCATCTGGTCCCCCTCTATATGTCCATCATCTGGTCCCCCTCTATATGTCCATCATCTGGTCCCCCGCTATGTGTCCCTCATCTGGTCCCCTCTATATGTCCATAATCTGGTACCCCCTCTATATGTTCATCATCTGGTCCCCCCTCTATATGTCTATATCTGGTCCCCTCTATATGTCCACAATCTGGTACCCCCTCTAGCCTCTCCCAGATGCCTCTATCCCCCCGCCAACTTCATGTCCTGTTTTTTTAACCCACTGAGTCAGATTAGTGCTGTCGTGTGCATGGCTATAGGGCCATCCACTGGAGTATACGTGAGCTACCAGTGCATTAGATATAAATCATCTATTTTTGTTCTTGACAGTGCTGTGCACCCATAGTGAGTCAGTTCTCAGTTACTCTGTACCCTCCCCAGCACTTGGTGCCTTTTTGTTTTCTGTTAACAGCCATTTAAAAGGTCTGGGGTAGAATCTCATTATGGTTTTGATAGATGTTTTGTGAAAACTAGTGAAGTTGAGTATCACTGTTTCATAGCTACTTGATTGATTTTTTCCATTAATAACGGTTTAAATCCTTTGCCCATTTAAAAACAAACCAGTTTCTGTTTTTATTACTGTGTTGTAGAAATTTTGTGCGTTTTTTGGATATTAACATCCTCTTGTTCTTGGTTACCTTTTCAGTGGACTGACGACTTCTTGTCCTTTGTAGATTCTGTATTCCGTGCAGTTCCATTGGTCAAGTTTTGCTTTGTGGCTGGTGCTTTCTATGTCATGTACAAGAAGTGATTTCAAAGTCCAGTGCCCTAAACTTTCCCTTATTCTGTGAATGTCACCATTTCAGTTTTAAGTACTTAGTCCATTTTAATTGATTGTTTTCGCATAGTACACGTTTCCAATTTCATTCTCTGGTATTGGTTATCCAATTTTCTCAAGAATATCTTTAGAGGAGACTGTCGTCTCTTTGTTCTGAAACCTTGGCACCCCTGTTGAAGATCAGGGGTGTACGTGGGAACCTACTCCACTCTATCCTGTCTCAGGGACTACAGGGCTATTTTCATACCAATATCATGACGTCTAAATTTCTAAAAATTTGAAATAGATTTTGCTATCAAGAAATATTACTGTTGCAGCTTTGTTATTCTTTTTTAGAATTTTTCTATTTGGCATTTTCTGTGGTTCTATTTAGAATTCTGTTCCCGTTTCTGTAAAGCACATCATTGGGATTTTGATAGGAATTATACTGAGTCTGTACATTGCTGTGAGCAATATGGAAATTATTAATAGTATTAGTAAGTCTCCAGTCTCTTCATTCCATTTTTGCATGTTCTTTAATTTTTTCATCAATGTTTTATATTTTTTGTGTGTAAATATTTGCCAATTTGGTAAAGTTTATTCTTAAGTATTTTTATTTTGATGCTATTATAAATAGAAGTGCTTTCTAGTAAGTGCAACTGTATCTTTTTTCTTTTAATTTCTTTTTATGCTCTAACATTTTCATTAACAGACTCCACCCTCAGCCATAAGGAAATGTATTTGGTGGTATGTGATGGTGGTCCTCTCAGCGTATCAATCTTTAACTTTCTTAAGGGAGTAAGTTTTTGTTTGCTTTTAAAAAATATACTATTTTATTAATCCTAGGAGGATTCCAGTCATACATACATTTGATTGTGCTCACCCTGCCTTCCTCTTATTTTCTGTCAACTCCCCAAGCAACTCTACCTCCCTGCTACCAACTTCATGTCCTGCTCTCCCTTTGTTATAATCTATTGAGTCCAGTTTGTGCTGCTTATATAGAGAGAGTTGTGGAGTCATCCACTGGAGCATGGGCAACCTACCAGGGGTCATACCCTTAATGAAAACTGATCTCCTTTCCCAGTGGCCAACAATAGCTCCTCAGTTAGGTGTAGGGCCCCATGAGTCCTCAAGGAGTATCTACTAGGTACCAGGCAAACCATTCAATGCTGCATAAGTTATTTCATTTGATTCTAGGTTCTCACTGAAGTAAGTGCTATTAAACTTTGAAAGTTATTACTTATTAATCTTTACAATTTTAAAGATTAGAGACTATTAATCATGTTTTACAGATTCATGTTTAGAGGGTTCTGTCTCTCATTCAAATTCACATAGTTGAAAACTGGTGGAAGCAAGATTTTATTTCAAAGTTTATGCTCTTACCAAAGATCCACATTATTCTACAATTAAAATAGGTCTAATTAGTCAGTTAGTTAGAATTCATAATGGAAGCTAAAATGTTATCAGAGCGGGGTGACTGGAATTACGCTTGGACTGTCCATTGACATTTTTGGTGTTAAATTCCTTTTTGAATAAAAGTTTTATTTTAGTGGCCTCTGTAAACCCCTTAGCAGGAACCCATTTTTCCCTTGGTTGGAGGGTATCTTTCTGCCATATCCAAAAGATTCCATGACTCTTCTCTATTAGGAGCTTTCTCTGTAGATTGTGGAGTTGGACTCCAACTTGGTGGTCACAAGGCCTCATTGCTCCTTTTATGAATAAGCAACTCTTATCCTGCGGATATGGAAGGGTCAATTAAGTTGGTTAAGATCACACAGCAGTTAGAAACTCAGGAAAAAGATACAAACTTTTCAACTCTAAATCCAGTGACTTCACTTTTAGTCAAGTTGCTGTTTTCCTTACTAAGACTTAGATTCTGTAATATGAGTTCAATTTGGCCACTTGGTAATCAACTTTTATAGGTATTTCCAACAAGGTTATCACTTACTCTCTTTTTCTTACACATGTGGCACATATTCTTGATCATATATTCTGATGTGAATATATATATATATATATATATATATGAGCCATTCATTTATACTACATCTTTACATATGAGAGATTAAGTATCTCGAGAAATTACCTCTTAATTGTTCTATAAACACTTGAGCAGTCCCAACATTTGTAGATGCCCTTTGAAGGTGAGTTGATTGTGCTATTTGTTTTACATGATTTATTGTTAGTGATCATGTAAAGTAACCTTTCAACAACAAAATCATTTTGAGGTCAGTGTGTCCATTGATTATGACTTCATTGACTTCCTGGGATACAGGACAAGATATAAGGCATTAGTTTATAGAATTACTAAGTTTTTTTTTCTTTGGGGGTGTATAGTATATATGTACATGTCTGTGTACAGGAAGTGTGCCTGTGTGCATAGTCCAGAGGACATTAGGCAGCCTAGTCTATCACTCTTCACTTTACTCCTCTGAGACAAAGTCTCTCGCTGATCCCAGAGTCAGCCTTGTAGCCAGCATGTTCCACAAATCCCCCTGTCTCAGTCCCTCAGTGCTGGAGTGTGCCACACCCTGCTTTTTTATTTGAATTCTGGGGATACAAACATCCGTCCTTATGCATATGCAGCAAGATCTCTAACCCCCGGCCATCATCACACAACCTCAGTTACTAATTTCTTGTTATTTTACTAATAGAGAATAAGACGTTGTATTTGAATTAAAAGTAAAACATGACACACCAAAATAAAACCAAAGTCCTCATATCCCAAACAACCATGTTGACAAGAAGGCTCAGCTGATGACCAAGATGAACACAAAATGGTAGCCAAAATGATGAATTCACTGAGAGGCAGAGTTACACCATGATGTATGGTCTTGGATTAAAACCAGGGAGTCAGGAAGGAAAGGAGATATCCAGGAGGCATCTTGAACCAGAACTTCCTTTGAAAAATGAGCTCAGTGCTGTTGAGCTGCAGAGTGAACACAAGTTGATTTATGTTGAAATAAATTATAGGGTGCCATTTTGAAGACCTGGAAGATTCTGTAGGTTGAACATTAGTGAATTTAGATCTAATTTTCAGAACCAGGATGTTTCTGTCCTCTTCACCATTTTTTTTTTGCCATACAAAAAGAGATCAAAATAAATGCTATTTCCTGAGAATTAACTGATGGCTTCCTCAGGTTGCAATGCTGTAATTAGAGATAAAAAGAAAAGGCCAGACTCTGAGGCTCAAGGAAGAATCTTTTATAACAGGATTATTAAAACCAGGAGACAGAATTTATTTGATAACAAAAGAACAAAATATGTAAAAAAAGGAAATTGGAAAAAGACCTTAAGCAATGGACTTGGGCAACTTCATCCTGTACACAGCCTTAGAGGAAACAGACACATGTTGAAACTAAATTTACATTTCTATATGTAAAACATCAGAATCTGTTGGAAATGACTAAATTTAGGCTATAACACCAGGTAGTTTCTGATATGCATTTATATTGCTTTTTCTTTCTTTCTTTTTCCTTTCTATTTTTATATTCACTGTCTACCTACAAGAAAGAATTCAGCACAGAAAGATTTAAAAACATGTATTTCATCAATAAGAGTACCTTGTTTTGATCTCTTCCTTGTAAAAACAATACCAACTTAATATATTCTAGTTGAATTATTTTAATTATGGTTACAGAAGTGATTCGAAACTATAAAGAAATATTTTTCTCAAGCTAATTTTATGTGCAATAATTTTTATAAATTAAATGTATAGAAACTTTATAAAAATAAGAAATTTGCATTTATATTAAGTCCCAGCTGAGTATTAATAATGTACCTGCTAAATTTTCAACCACAGATCTGATTGTCTAGAAAAATGGAAATAATTATCTCATAATATGCATAAAGAAAGGTCAGGAAATTTTACATTCTCTCTGACACCCACTGAAATTAAAGCAAATTAAAAAGAGCAATTGACCTTTACTTTTCCTATCCCTGCATGCAAATATAAAACACCATGTCAATATTATGTCAATATGCAGCATGGAAGGAAAGCAAGGCAGAAAAGCATGAACTCTCCTTATGCAGCTGGTCTCTTTAGACCGTCACCAGAACCAGGAACTGGGCATTGTGGACTGTGAAGCCAGCTGACTTTGTCTTTTGATCTATCAGAGAAACTAGGACAATGGCAACGTGTCGTCACTGAGGGCATGCTGTGACAGATTTATCTTCCTGTGTTCAAGCAAATTATTAGATTTATCTTTCGTACTATCATAGGTCTCCATTGAGTCAAATAAAATATATTTTGTTTACTATACTGGAAAGATATAAATGCTAAATACTGTTTAACTTTATTTTATGAGAGTGAATATTATATTCTTCTTTTCAGTGACCTTTTATTGTCTTGTGAATAAAGAAATAATTTGCTAGACAGAAATAGCAGCAAGAGAGTGATGGGATTTATGAGTAGGCCAACTCTCCTAAAACAGATAAACGTCAGAGTTTTAGAATAAAAACAGAGAATATTTCTGTACCTCAGTTTTGAAACTTTTACAGACTTTATAGCAAATTGATGTAGAATATTCATGTAACAAATAATATGTATGATTTAAATGCTAGACAAATCATTCATCCTTTGTAGCAGAAATGTAAACTCTAAACCAGTGGTAGAAAGGGTCCTTTGCCAAATCTGTATGTATGAATATATGCACGTTTTGTCAGTGTCCCCAGTTCTCACAGTCCTCCTATCCCTTTGAGGCACGACCTCTCCTTGAACTTGGAGCTCATGCTCATGTTTCCTCAGCTAGGCTGAAAGCCAACAAGCCCCAGTCATCCTCTGTTTCCACTCATCTCAGAGCTGTTCTCACAAGGATGCACCTGACACCTGGCTAGTCACAAGGGTGCTAGGATCGACTTTCAGTCCTTATATTTCCATAGTAAGTGAGATATCTCTCCAGCCCATTCTTTGACAAACTCTTCAATGTTTGATCCCTTAAAAATTGTCAACCAAACAAATACCTGGAGCACAAGGTAGAGCATTTTATAGCTGTGTGGCACTGGGCAGGTTACTCACTTGCTGAATGTCCATTTCTTCCTGTAGAAAGGGAGCTCTTTCACTTTATATTACAGTGCCAGTAACGATGGCCTAAGGGAGATTGTAGATTTAAAATACTTTGCACCATGTCTTATACTTGATAAATGTTAGCCACTACCATTAATTTTAGTTAACAACTGTGTTTTATTACAATACCCTGTATATCATGGTGACATATATTGGAATTTTGACTATTCAGAAAAAATTTGGTGAACCTACCCTGGAATTTTTTCTGAAATATTCTGGACAAATCTTATCATCAGAGAGAAACTTAAATATCAAACATTCAGAGATTTCTACTTAAAACATGGAAAACTGGGAAGAATATGACCACTGTCCTTACAATAAAAGTCTTTGCAAATACTCTTTCCTGAATACAGGAGAGAGCAGAGAAAGTCTAAAGCCGAAGGTGGAACAGCATGAACCAATACGCAGCAACTGATCTCAATATAAAATATCTACAGAGGAATGTCAGTCACTGGGTACACTGAATGCAGTCTTAGAAAAATCAGACGGGTTTATCTTAAGCCACATCTACACTGACTCAGTTCTCTGTGCTAGTAACCCATTTGTACCCACAGATACTGTTTACTTTGGGCACTGTGGCCTTTCCTATACACAGATATCTGGCATTCAAACAAGACTTATAAAGAGAATGAAAAGAAAGAAATAAAGCATTGTCAAGAAAATCAGTGAAATCAGACTCCTGTATAATTAAGATGCAGGAATAAATAGAAGTAAAAATAGGTTGATGTGTCAGGAAGAGAAAGTGCATGGTGAAGAGATGGGCATTTAAAAAACCAAACAGCAATATAAAAATAAAAACATGCACTGAAGGAAAAATGCTGACAATGGACTCATCAGTAAGATAGAACTAACAAAATAATTTTTATTTATGTATACATGTCTGTGTATATAGTTGTGTGTGGGAGTGACCAGAGAGGCCAGAAGAGGGCCTCTGGAGCTGGAGTTAGAGGTGGCTGTGTGTGGCTCCCGGGGACTGGATGCCCTCTTCAGGACTTCAATGGGCACCTGAACTCATGTGCACATACTCACACATAGACAAACACACACACACACAGACACACACACACACTTACAATATTTTTAGAAACAAATCACCCAAAATAGAAAGAGAGAAAGAAGCTAATAGTGAGGATAAAAAGAATCTAAAGAATTCAATCCAATATGAGGCCGAAAGAGAAAAAGAGTGATTTCAAAAGGATGGGACACTTAGTAAAGCATATAGAAAAATGGTCTACTTTTATCTTGCTATAAATAATTATATTTAATATAAAAATTAAAAGATAGACATTGCCATATTGAACTTAAAATTATATAACCTAACTATATACAACCTTCAAGCAACCCACTAAAAAAGGCATTAAATAAAGAGAAAAAGGTCAGTTTACAGCAAATCATCCATATGATGGCCAGAATAATGTGACTGACTGCTGCCAAGATAGATGGCAGTTCATAGTGAGGAATAGTTTTTAAGAGACAGAGAAGAATAGTACTTAACATACAAAGGCAATGGACCAAGAAGATATAATAATCCAAAATATAAATGCACCTAATAATAGTGCACCAAAATAAATGAAGAAAAACATTACAAATTTTTAAGAGAAATAGACATGATCAAAATTTTAATGGAGACTTCATCTCTCAGTAGCAAAATGAGTGGAGAGTCAGCTAGGATGTATGTGAGCCCCACTGGGACAAAATAATCTTTGAACAGTTGTATAATACTGCACTCAACACAGCAAAACTTCTCAAAGGTACATGTAATATTAATTAAAACATTCTGGCTATTGAAGAAAACCATGCAAAAGAGCAAAATTCATGTGAAATATTTTTAAGATACAACAAATTCAGTTAGAATTTGATAGTAGAAATATACCACAAAAATCTCTAAATATATTTGCATAGAACTAAAGAAGATCATATTCAGAATATATGACATAAATAAAAATAACAGTAAATATAAAGCAGCTCTATAAAAATGATCAAGTGACACTTAGAGGTAATATAGATTAAGGAACATCTAAATGACCAATAAATATAGGAGCCATACAAATGCAATTTGAAGTATGAGTAGATTCAATTTTGCATTTATCAAATGGGCAAAACTTCCAAACCCTGACAGTATTACAGATTGGCAAGCATATATTGGAGGATCTCTTTTATGTTGGTGATGGAAATTAATTTTGACACATCTCTTTTCAAGCACAGTTTAGTAATCAACTTTCATTAATGTTGAGCAAGCACATGCCCCATAACTGGGCTTCTGTGTATAGAGCCTAAAGAAATTTTAATAAGTATTAAAAGAGTTGTGTCATTCAAAGTAAAACTATATCCATAAAAACTGGAGATAATGTAAATGCAGCAGAGGAGCAGATAAATTTTGATATAAGCAAACAATACAATTGATATATCTATTAAAATGAATGAATCACTGCAGACTAAACTCTGTCGGGAGCCAGTTGCCTGCCTTGAACTTTGCGCTAGTTTAGGGTCAAGCAGGGATCAGTCTTGCTGTTCCCAGAAGTGCAGTGGGAGCAGGCGTTTTGCTATGCAAATAATTTGTCACCTGAGGAAAGGTTATCTTGGGCTCAAGGCTGAAGACCTTGAAGATCCTTGTAGGAAGATCTGATTGGCTTAAGTTGTTTTGCCTGTGTCAACATTGTTTTTGTTTTAAACTTCGTTTTGATCCTCATTTCACAGGGTATAAATCGGTGACACTAAATAAAGTCAAGACTGCTTCGGTATGACTGACAGCCCTCCTGATTCTGTTCTCTATCTCTCTCTCTTTATTTCTCAATCCTCACACCCCTTCAGGTACGGTTCAATTTCAGCTGGCTGGCTCTGACAAAACTCAAAAGCTTAATGTTATATAACCTTTAAAAAAGTTGCAAAAGCTGAGGATGTAAAATCAGTGGTAGGGTTCTCGCTTATCCTTGAAGTTTAAAACTATTGAGCAAGAACTTCTTCTGGATCGAAGCATTCTGTTCTTGAGAGAAGCTCATGAAGACTTGTGAAATTCTATAAGGAGTCTTGTTAGACTTGGGAAGTAAACTACTCACAAGTCTCAAGAAGTTCTGAAAACCTACCTGATGCACAACGAACTCTCCCACCCAAGTTACTGAAGCAGTAATGAGTGCTGAGGAGGAGAGATTCTGCACCCTGTCAGGCTGCTGCAAACTGATCAGGGAGCTCTAGGTTGACAGCAGTCCTGTCATGCTGGGGTGATGCAAGTACCTTTGAATCACCCACACTCCTATAAGTAATCCCAATAAACGTCTGATTCACCGCATTGCTTTTGTCTCTTGTTTGCTGTCCTGTCTGATGTGAGTAGATATTTGTTCACAAATTCCCAGGAATAGTGTTGCACAACAACAAGGCACTCCCTTTGATTCCCAGCACCATGAGAAAAACTGGAAAACAGCAGGCTATCTCATACATGAAATGAAAAAAATATATGATCATGCTCATGTTATTAATGTTCCCACATTTATCAATGCTCCAAAACGGACTGGAAGATATTTTCCAGTTTCAGTGTGGCTGATAGTTCTCGGAGAGGAGAAACGCACAGTAGTAGGGTGTTCAAGACCACAAAGTTTGATACTTTATGTCGTGTCAGAAAACAAATTGGAAGTGACATGGGAAAACTTTACGATTTGTGACCTCTGTGTTTTTTCCATAGATTTTTCAAATTTATCTGTCCATTTTTCTTTAACTGAAATATTTCATAATCAGAAAGAAAAATAATTAGAGTTAGTGGTGCTGCTCCAGGGTGATGACAGTTCAAATTCAGAGATGGAAAGCAATCGAAGAAATTGATCTTAGTCCCTAGTTATCTAATGAGAGGGGAAAAGGTAGAGATAGACACACAAAAAGAGACAGAGAAGGTGGCAGATCTCCAGAGAGGGAGATGGAGAGGGAGGGGGAAAGTGAGGGATCAAAGCTGAAACTACCTTGTTAATCCCGTGGGGAAGGACGTTGGACTAGGTGGAAGATAAGGCTGGATCGGGGATAACAGTGCTATTAATAAAGAAAACAGGAGGGTCATGAAGGGGAAGATGAGTTTAACTTCAAAATATACTGTGTTTAGGGTGAGATAAAGACATGTGATTTTGGATGTCAATAGTCAAAAATGGCCCAGGTAAGGAGAGAAATTGGGATTAATGCTATAAGGTTCGAGAGCAATGAACTGACAGCAGTTTGTCTGTTAGATTAATTCTCAAGGAAGGGAAGTATGTAATGAGGAGAAAGGAGAGGAGGAGGAAGGGAGGGAAGAGGAGAAAGAAGGGAGGAAGAGGAGGAAGAGAGGAAGGGGAGGAGGGTGAGAGGAAGCAGAGAGGAGGAAAGGAAGGAAGGGGAGTGTGAGCAGGAAGAAGAGAGGAAAAGGAAAAAGACTCAGGAGGGGCGGGCGGAGGAAGAAGAGGCCACGGCAGAAGGAAAAGTTCAGAGATTTGGCCTGAAAGTCAGTGGAAGAACTTTCATGAAGACGTGGCCATTGGAGGAAGGAGTGGGCTGATAGAGGTGAAGCTGAGTTTAGCAACCAGAACTCTGGTGACCTTAGGAAGGAGAGATCGCGGTGGCCATCAGAACAGCAATCTGACTAATAAAGTATGCGGAAAGGATCAAGGGACAGAAGCCGCTGTCAGCTGCGGTCACCCTCTCAGCCCGTTCTGACTGCTCCTGATGCTGGCATCTTTCCAGACCCAGGAGTTCTCATCAGGCTCTGTCCTCCATACCTTCCCCTGCAGGTCCTAGCTGAAGGGAGCTGGAGAACGAACTTAAAAATGAGTGCCAGCCCTGCATAAATAAATGTCATATTGCCATCCCCTGCCTCTGAATCACAGATAGCCTATTCTTTGCTGATCTTGTTTATCCTTGACGTTGTCCTCAAGCGTTTCTCAGTCTCCTGAATCGCATACCAATGGAGGAATATTTGAAAAGTGTAATTGCTGTTGTTTGTTATTTTGTCCTGCCGCTGTGCTTCCTCCTGCCATCTGGACTGGAGGTGGATTTGTTAAAAAAAAAAAAAACCCACAGGGAAAGGACAGTCTCACTAATTTGAGCCTTAAAGAGAGAAGGAAGCCCTTAGTCTATGCCCAGAAAACAGATCTTTACAGCGTTTCCTGGCTGAACAGGCAGCCAAGTTGTTGTTAAATCTGGGAAACTTATCAAGAGCAGACTGGGAGTCTTCTCCCATGACTGTGTTCAGACACCCGTGGTCTGTTTGTTGTTCTAAATGAACATCACAGGGATAATCAGCAACACACCTGTATAGAACTGGTATATTTTTCAAGATGTTTCCATACACAGAAGATGATTTTTTCTTGTAAGAGCTCCTTGATGTCCTGAGCTCATAATCGAAGTGAAAAGCATGTGGTAGGTTTGTGCGGGAGCCAGTACTCTCTTTTCCCTATCCAGTGTCTTGCACTGCCATCAACAGTCTCCATGAGTGAGACTTGACCATCTATCTTAGTCTACATCTATCTTAGTCTTAGCAGTTAGAGAAGAGAAAATGAAAAGGGATCTGTTCTTTCTACACTGTTAGGTACTTGATTCACTACCTCTTCGTGGCAAAGGCAGTAAAGAATGTCTCTACCCCATGTTCTTCCGAAGGAGAACATTATGCTTATTTTTGAGGAAATTAATCAAGCCAGTTATGGTGTAAGCCTGTATCACAATAAGGCTTGAGCTGTCTTGCAAGGAGAGAAACTTTACCACTATATCAGGAAGAAACAGGATGGAAGAAGAAAAGAAAATGTGGAGCCAGATGGAACAGTCAAAGGACTTTGTGTTCTGGATCATGACTCTTCTCTCTGATCCCCCAGATCTGTAGCTACATTTTGAGGCACATAGAATGGACAGGATGAGCACATGTGGTGGACTCTTTATGTTTCTACTTAAGATGATAGAAGCATCTTAAGACTGAGAGGAGAAGAAGAGCTTAACCAGGATATCAGAAAAATGCTGAGTTTACTGAGCTGTTGCAAGTTATGGATTTGGGGTCTGACTAAGTTCAACCATATTTATGAAGGGTAGCAGCCCTGTCTAGGAATCTGGATGACACTAGAAATTACTTATTTGCTTATCTTTGATCCAGCACCTAATTAAATATACGAAACAAGTTATCTATTGATTGGCGTATTGATCAGTCTACACACACACACACACACACACGTACATATATATTTCCTTAGAACAATTGATTTATTCAAGAAAATAATGTCACCGTGCTATAGAATTTTAGTGTAAATGAGAAAGAGCATTATCCTTTATTCAGGCACACAGGCAGCTCAATAATTTTGTACTAGTTGAAAATATTTAGCATTCTGCTGATAGCTGCAGGGACACAGCTAAGATACCTTCTCATCTGGTTAGAACATTGAATCCCATCAACTTTAGAACCTTCCTTTCTAATCATAAGAGATAAACGAAGTCCATGAAACCATCCTAAAAACCATATATAATGGTTTCCAAAACATAATAAAAATGCACAAACAACACAACTTTTCCTTAACCTTCAGTTTCTGACAAGGTTAGTCATTTGCACCATTGAGTTGCCAGGATCAGCCTGATACTGAATCTATTTGTGGCCAGATTCTAAAAGAGTGGGCTAGCAGGTTTCAGAACACTCAGAGTCCTGTTCAGACCTTGTGTTTCACACTAGAGCTTGATCTTGCCTCTTCCTCATTATTACTGAGAAAAAAAGAGATATCTATATTTCATTGTGAGACTGTACAAAAGTGTCTCACGGGATGAAAAACGCAAAGATAAACAAAATACAATAAAACTCCAGACAACAAGATCCTCCTTTATGTTTTGTCTCCTAATGTCAAATAGTAGCATAGAATTTTCCCAGTAGACTGGGTCCAGGCAAGAAAGGAGTTGGGCGTACTGGGAAAAGGCTGCCTGCAAAAACCGAGATGTGTAGGAGAAAGCTTTGGCATTTCAATGTCACACCAACCAGGTCCTACCAGAGACAGGACTGAGCCAGCTGGGGCAGAACTGACCCTGCCATGAAGGAAGCAAACAAAGCAGAGAAGACACGTTGGGACTTGAAGTGGGTATTGCCGGTGGGAGAACACAAAAGTGTATGGCTTTCCTTTCGCTGCTGCAACAAATAACCACAAACTTAATGGTTTAAAAAGAACACAAGGGGCTGGAGACATGACTCAGTGGTTAAGAGCACTGTCTGCTCTTGAAGAGGACCTACATTCAATTCCCAGCACCCACATGGCAATTAATAACCATCTGTAACTGAAGTTCCAGGGGATCCAATGTCCTCTTCTGAGTTCCTTGAGCATTGCAGAACATTGTGCACTTACAAACATGTAGTCAAAACACTCATACACATAAAGTAAAAATAATAAATTAAAAAAGAAAAAGAATGCAAATGTCCCACTTTGCAATGGCGGAATACAGAAGCCTCAAATCCAAGTCTTAGAGGAGTAGAAAAGATACCACCCACTCACGCTTCCTCTCAAAGCTGTGGTAGTAATGCTTCCTTGCTTTTAGAGGCTTCTAGCATCCTTGGCCTTATGGAGTATAAGTTAACTTCTGCTTCCATGCTAATGAGCTTCTCCTGTCCCTCTGACAGGACCTTGGTGAGCTCACTGAATCTGACTGGATAATCCATGATCATTTCCCTATCTGAAGGTCAACTTTTTATTACATCCATCCATTATGTACCATAGAAGGTACATAATAACAAATTTCTGGGATTAGAAAGTGAAAACGTTTGAGGGATAATGATATCTTTTGTCATAGAAGATGTCTACAGAAACATCAAATAAGTAGTGGCTATCACATAGTATACAGGGAACAATCAATGTGATTGTCCTGGAAATACTTCCATCAAATGAAGGGTGGCATCCATATTCATTAAGAGGGTTCCTGATTTTTGCCAGGGACATTGACAGGGATTTGGAGGGTGTTTGGTTTAAATCTGAAATGTCTCTTTCAGGCTCATGTTTGAATGCTCAGGATTTGTGCTGATTTGAAGATGGTGAGGACTTCAGGAAATAGGACCCAGCTGGGGAAAGTAGACAGCAGGGGAGGGCCTGCGAGGGTTCCTCCCATTCCTGGTTTGGCCCTGTGTGCCACCGTGCTGCCTCCCAGTCCCACCAGCCAGGATTAAGTCACTCTGCTGTTCTTCTCCCACTGGGACAGACTGAAAGCTCTCTGAAACTGTGAGCCCAAATCAACCCTTCCTCCTTTAGTTAGTTTCTGTCAGGTACCTTGGTCACAGTGATGCAGCTCATCACATGGGAAAAGGACTGTTTACTCTGGTTATGGGGAGAATACATCATGTTCTAACAGCCCCTTGTCACTTCATCTTCTTACTTTCCAATAAACTGATTTAACTTTCAATTCTTGACTTAGACATTTATGCCCTTCAGGGAGTTTTACATTAACTGAGTCGGAAAGTTCCCTGATACCACTTCGCCTTTCCGAATGGAAAGAGGGCCTTCCCCTCCCTGAAACCTAGGGAGGCCGACTACAGAAAGTCATGTGTACAGTTGGTGAGTCTGAACTCTCCCCTGCTGCGGACAAGTGGGCTTGCATTGAAACCGCAAGGCGCGTAAGCCTATGGCAGTTTTCTTTCTTTTTAAAAAATATTTTGTTTATTGTGTTTTGTGTGTGAGTGTACTGCCTGTGTGCATGTAAGTGCACCCATGTTGAGCAACGCCTCGGAAGAGGGCATTGGATCCCCTGGAGCCGGAGTTACAAATGGCTTTTAAGAGCCATATGGGAGCTGGGAAGTGAATCTGGGTCTTCTGCAGGAGCAACCAGCATTCTTCACCTCTGAGGCATCTCTCCGGCCCACCTGTGTCAGGTTAGAGAGAAGAAAGAGAAAGATCCTGACGGCAGTGCAGGGAAAGTCTGAGGCCACTTCCCTTCCTGTGTGGTGTAGTGATGTAAAGTGTACCATTTCCACAGGTGACACAGACACTGACAGATGGGATGTGAGTCAACCTTCTGGAGTTCCACCAAAGAATAAGAAATCCACTTAAGATACCCAGCAGTCAGCAGTCGTGGGGCCAGCTACTGGAGCTAAGGACTGTGCAAAGGAGGGAGGCTGGTGAATCTGATCAGAATAGAGCTAAATCTCCCATACCCAAAACGTGAGTTGTGACAGGTTCTCCTCAAGACCAACCTATGTGGAATGAAATGTTTAAAATAAAATGAGAAGTTTCAAATCATGAAAAGAATTCGAAAAAGTAGCACAGAATCTGGCCAACATGTTATTGAGGGAAGTTGTGAGGGAAATAAATCACTTCATTTTTAGATCCTCAGAACCCGGGCCCAGGCCATAACTTTACACAGAAGCATTTCACTTCCACTATAAGTTCCTAGAGGACAAAGGTTCTCGTGTCCTTGGGAATATTACTTGCTAAGAATTTAAATTTTCTCATTATTTTTACAAAATTGTACTTTTGTAAATACAGAGACTTCCCTGAAATCAAAGAACTATGGGAGAAAACTGTGCACAAAATAACTCTGGGTACCTCGGCAACCAGCTCAAGTTCATACGAAGGCTTCTCTAGTATGAGACTCAACCATGGTCTCAGGCTCTGTATATTTACTTAAAATTGGGGAGGGGGGAGAGAGAGAAACTTACCTAAGTGTATGGAATTCAGTTGAGGTTGGATCAAGGTTTGTTACAGTTAGAAGTAGCATTTTTAGATTGCATAAAATGGAATTATTTAGTAAGTGGAATATATTTGGCATAAGAATCTTCTATTTTGCTGGTAACTTGGTATCTAGAATGTGAACATCTCCCATCCAAGTCAAAGGGCTGTGTTTTAAGTGGAGACACAGAAGAAGACTCCCTAACCTCACTTCTGGTCTCACTGACAGTTTTCATCATCAGTGCTTCCTCAGCTTTAGCCTTTTTCTAGAATTGCAACAACCAGCTGCATTGTCAGGGACAGTCAGCTGCTGCTGTGAGTTTCCCACCCACTTTGAAATGTTTATCCTGAGAAATTTCTTCCTTTCCTCTTTTCATGACATTTAAGTATCTTGTGAAAATAAGCTTGCTGCTTTGGCACAGCCTGGGAAGAGATTCAGAAAGAAGCATGACTGGTGAACCGTGCTGCAGGGTAGGCGGTGCCCTGACTTGTCCTGTCGGAGACGCTTTACCAGGAAAGTGTGAACCTTTCATACTGCCCATATCTTTGACCTCAGGAATTCTGATGCAAGCTCACCTGCTCAGGCCTCTCAACAGCTCATCAGAGCTGAGACCCAGCAAAACTGCACACAACTGAGCTGGGTCAGGGACCCCCCACAACAGTTTCAGAAATAAGGTGATAGAGAATCTTAATTCTATAATGAAAGAGACAAAGTGACAAGGGATATAAACTGGGATGGCTTTGAGTCTAGACTGTCTCAGTTTAGGAAAATTGCAGACCAGGTCTTTCAGGATTGTTTGTACGTGATGGTTCTAACTTAATGGATTTGTCTTTAAATGATATTTATAGACAACTTCAAGTTCATGTAAGTTATTTGTGGCTTTAAATTCACAAAGACTTCTGCATAAGTTTTGATGGGGATGAGAGGAGAGGAAGTATCTTGAGGTGTCACAAGCAAGGTTCTGAAGTAGAGAAAACTCAGAAGCACAGTGTTATCTGAAGATGGAAAAGTACAGCCCAGAAGGCCCTTCTCTTGGCACAAGGCCAATCCCCGACTGCATTGCTTGATGAGAAACTTGGATCCCAGAACCTTTGAAAAGCTTCTTGCACTTTCCCATGCCCCAGATTCAAAATTTCCTTGTGCTCACTTAATTTGTCAAGCTACATAAGAGCTTAGGAAGGGAAAACAGGCTAAAAAATGGGTGGAGCTATAAGGTCCCATCAGAAGTCATCACTGGAGGGAGCAGTGTGTAGGCTGTCATCATGAATGGAATTGTTAAAGACAATCTAAAACCTGTCCAGGGACACCCAGACACCTCAGATGACCGCCTGCTCTGAGGCCCTCTTTTCTCTCGGGGAACTCAGCAGCCCCCTTCTTACCAGCACCTCCTTCTTGGTACTCCTCTTGAGTCCCCAGAACAATAAGCTCAGCCTCTCTCTGTACTTCTTAATGTCCCCCTTGAACCTCAGGACTCAAAGTCCCAACCTGTCCTTCTAAGTCCTCAACATACCCACAATAGAACCCCATATTCAGAGGCAAAATAAGTGCTTTTTCTTCTAAGAAAAATGATTACCACAAATTGGATAACTGAGCCAAAAATGTCCTTCACAGTGGTGGCAGACAGCCAACAAATCAGGGAGAGATTCAGTAGTTATTCTCAGGGTCTAGATAATGTATTAACAGAGTTCACTGTGACCTTAGTCTTTGAACTGTCCTAGAGGCCTTTGGCTTGTTCTTGCTAGCTGCTGCATGTCTGTAGAAAAGGAACAAGTCCTAAGAGCAGCGAGGCAGACAGGACATTGCTTAGAAATGTAGACCACAACCACCAAGGATATGAACTAATCTCTTCTATACCACAGAAAATGAAAAAAGTCCAGCATAGGGCAGGCATATACGCATAACACATACACAGACTTGCTTGTTTATACATAAATAATAGTTAATCGATAGTAATCAAGATAGCTTCTCCAGCTCCAAGATGGGGTAGAGCCATGGAGAGCAGACTCCTCCAACTCTCCAGTAGCTCTGAAACACGAGACTCCCCATACATAGCACCAGCAACCACATGTTCCCAGTGCCTAACATTAAGTACTTCTTTCTTCCAGTGCTATTCTTGCTCAAGCCTTAATAGTTTAAGTGTAACCCAAAGCACTGATGGGTAATTTATAAGCCAGAATACATCTCACCTTTACTAAGTTATGGGAGAAATGAAGAGAAAAGTTCCCAGAGTTAGCAGAAAGATGCTAAGGCTGGGGTTTCCTTTTTCTGTGGGTGGCTTGGCAGTGTATTAGCATCATTTCTTTAGTTCAAGAGTCATTCTGGCAGATGAATCTATGCCACTGGAACTTTAGAGGAAACAGACTAAACTCTTGCAGGTATCCCAAGATGCCAATGAAAGAGACGAGCAGGGGTGAAGACGGCAGGAGTGGAACTTTCATTCAGTACAGCTGTAGCGGGAAGACAGGCGACCTGCAGCCTCCATCCTAGCATCAAGCTGTAGCGGGAAGACAGGCGACCTGCAGCCTCCATCCTAGCATCAAGTATATTTATGTAAGCTTCAAGTTTAAATGGGAAGAATTGTGTGGGAACAAGAGGGCATCACTAAACAGCTCTTTCCAGTTTGTGGTCTGGCTGGTCTTTGTCTTAGTTCCAGTTCAAAGAAACTACAGAAAGTTTATCATTCCTTGATGAGCTGCTTTGACCCATAGCAAGGTGGCCACTCCTGTGGAGGGGACAGTGTTAGGCCTTTCTAGGAGAAGCAGTCTCTTCACCTGCCTCCAGCCTGTCTCTGTTCATGGAAGGTTCAGTGCAATGATTAGAGACTTGTAAACGGGATCTGGACAGGGCTTTGTCAATTGTCAATTGACAATCTGTTGAAAATACATTAGGCACTCTTAATCTGGGCATCTTTATCATTGAATGGGGGATGGGATAGGTTAGGTAAATTAAGGGCTAATCAGCCACATATTACCAGTTTGAGACTGAATCTCTTTAAATTCTTAAGTTATTATGATGTCTAAGTTCAGAGTTAGGCAGGAATTTGACCCAAACTCTAAAAAAGTATAGGGGACAGATACGAACTGAAGACAGAAGTTGCCAAGCATTATTCTGGCCTCAGTTACCCATCACTCTTAGGTGAACAGTCGGTACTTCTAGCAAAAGCAGTTCCAAAGCCCTTGTAACGCTCAGCACACATGTGTACTCACTCACAGGGAAGCTTACATAGTGTAGACGGATGGGGGCCGTGTTTTGACCCTCCTCAGGGTGCTGAAGGTCATCCTCAGAGACTTTTACCTCCTCCTGAGCAAGTCTGAAATCCAGTGCTTTGGGGTAATTGACACATTAGAAAAAGATCTGGTTGTTCATTTTAGATATTTTGTTTGGAGAATAATCTTATATAGTGGTATGGATTCTCTAGATCTGGCCTGTAAAACACATTCACATATGTACACATTTAATTTGGTATTCACACACGTGTGTTGGGGTCCCTGTACTCAGGGCCAGCCGGAGAAGGATGCAGGGTGTCCACATGAGGGGGTGAGATACATATGGCATAACGCAGTGTGGACCTTGGCCACACCACCTGCTATGAGGAATGGGGGAGTGGCTCCTGTGGATGTGGTGCTCTGCTATGGCTAGGCATGACACCAGCTTCTGCCCAGCATCTGGGGAGATCTTGCACTGAGATAATCTACCTGGGGACAGATTACTATTGGCTGCAATTGGGGACCACCTCATAGGGTGATTGACTAATGAAACTCATAAAACTCGGTGCACTTCCTTGAATAAACTGAGTTTGCTGTGGCTCGCTCCACATGCTTCTCACCCAGCTCCTAGAGTCTGTTGACTTCACGCATCTCACCCCGTCATGGCGGAGACCCTTTGTCCCCCTCAGGCTGGCCCTGACCACAAGGACCCCAAAATCTGGCGCCCGAACAGGGAATCCACCCTGGGCATTGGTGAGACGCCCCCCTGGTTGTTGGTGACTAGGCCCAACAACCTCCTCACGTGTTCTGTGCACTGATGGATGCCCTCCTTTTCCCTCTCCTGTGTTTGTCTGCCTACCCCACAGAAAGCACACCTCATCGCAGGGTCCCGCAGCCAGTACTGGCCCTTCACTTCTTAGTCCCTCCCAGTGAAATCACGTGAGGGTCTGCCCCACCGATTTTGAAACCGAGGGAAGGCGTTTCTAGAGACCCTGTGTGGGCAATCGGCGGTGGGGAAGGCCGGTTCTCCCATCTCTGACTTAAAAACCTCCTTCCTGCCGGCAAGCAGACTCAGACCTCTTCAGTTTTAATCGCCCAGCCTGCTACATTCCCAATGCTAACACTTCAGCCACGCTCTGGTACCAAGCCAAGTTCCCACAGATGACAAGGTCTGAGTTGTCCATTACAAATACTCCCCGGGGACAGACGGGTTCAGGACCCTCTCTTCTACTAGCCCTACATACTGAACTTTTAAAGGCTGGCACGCACCTCCTTTGTTGCTTCTTGGGTGCAGCTCGTGGGGCTCCCGCAGGGGCAGGCATAAAGACCCGCAGAGGTCCCCCACTGAAGCAGAAGACAGTTGGGCCCTCAACATTCTGTCTATATGTCTCAGCTGGCCCTAGTATTAGGCATTTTGGTTTGTATAGTGATCATAGTGGTTTAAGTTTCCATTTCATTGGCTGCTACTCCACTAAAATGAACAATCTCCGCCCCCACCAGGAAGCGCCACAATTGCAGGCTTTTAAAGCTCTTCTCTTGCAGCGTGGCTCGAATGTGAAAACAAAAGGATAAAACAACACCACCCCTCCCCCAATGTGGGCTGAAGAGCTAGCACAGCTGGTAAAGGCTCAGGCTTTTCTTAGACCTTAGAAGGAGCTTCAACAACTCCTCCCGCCCCAACCTGGGCATTTCTGTGGACGAGGCTTTTGAATATTTGCTGCTGCCACCAGGATTGGCGCTTGCAGTGGCTTTGCCCAGGCCCACACTCTGGACTTCAAGGCTCACCGCAGCAGCCCTGGGCACGGGGTAGGCGGTGCCGTGGCTTCTGGCCTGGAAAGTGGAGGAGGCCCCGTGGTCACCGTAAGGCCCTGAGGTCTTGGAGGTGGGACCAGAGGCTGATGGGTAGGGACAGGGCTCCGCCCACAAAGGGACTGGTCGGGCTGGGTGCATAGCGGAGCCTCCTCAGGTAGCCAGGTACCCTGTCACATCCGCTCCTGGCCCCGCAGGCTCTAGAGTCTCTGACATCACTGAGACTCGATCACATCTCTCCAGTTACATCAAAGGCCCATGTCCACAGTCTTTTCTTAATTATTCCCTGTCCCTTAATTACGAGGTTGGTCATATAAATACCACCTGAGTCGACCCAATAATGTCTATGAACTTTGGGCAACAATTACTTAACAGAATTTCAGCTTTTTTTCGCTCCTCAATTTAGTGGGCTGAGGGTACAGCTCAGTGGTAGAGTACTTGCCTAGCATATGTAAAGCTCTGAGTTCGATTCTCACTTCTCACAAGGTGTTCTCGTGGATCTCCTCAGAATGCTTCTTGAGGACCTTAAAAAAACAGGTTTAACTATAGCCAAGGAAAAATTCAAACCATACACCCTTTGGGGTTTTTAGGGTTTAAAATTTCCACTGATCACCAACCCCTTATTCCAAGCCTTTTAATAAGATAAGTATTCTCACAGAGACCTCCAAAAACTCTGTGGCCAAATTAATTGGCTTAAGCCCTTTTTTTACCATTCCTCCTGCTTAATTCCTTCCCTTCTTTGACCTTCTTAAAACCTCAGATTATTCTTCTCAGAAAATCCCTGTGACCAAACAAGCAAAAATATTTTACAGGAGATATCTCACCAACTCTTTTCAATTATCCTAGCAAGATAAGACCCAACTCTTCTGGTCTTGAATTTAATCCTCTGGATGGAGTGGTCCCCCCCTAGGAGTCATTTGGCAAAAACAAGTTTCCTTTTACTGGGTCTACCCCTCCTGGTCACAGACCCACAAACTCACCACCAAACTGGAGGCAATGCTCCTCCTAGCTATCAAGATGCATAATTACACAAATAAAATTTACAACTAGAGCCCTCCAAAACAATTCTGCACATATCCATGATGGAAATCCAATCCTTTTTTGGGGATGACCACCTCTATCATATCCTGGTGGCAGGATTTCCTATTGATATAGACAACCACTTCCCTGATCATAAATTACTTCAATCCATTGATGTCTTGCCCCTGAAGATCAATCTCCACTCTACAACCTCCAGCCAGCCTATTCCACTAGAAGTCTCGGATTTTACAGATGCCAATAAGCATTCTTATGGACTAATTATTAAGAAAGCCAACTAGCCAGACAAGGCCCTTAAGTTTGCTAACCCTCGTTTAGTTCAATTAGGAGAACTTTATGCTATCCTCAGAGTCCTAAAGTTCTGTCAACAAGAACCTGTCAATATTTTCTTCGGCAGTAGTTAACTAACGCTGTCCAAATGTCAAAGACACATCCCTTACCCAAACCCAGACCCCCTCATAAACCAATAGATATTGCCATTAGTGACTTAAAATGCTAATGGAAAATAGGATCCCTGGTTCATTGAGCACATATGCTCACACGCTGGCCTGCCTGGCTTCATTGCTGACGGGAATGCACAGGTAGATACATTTATTGCTGTCACTTCCTTGCCACTCCTAGAACAAGCTAGATGCTTACACCAAAGGTTCTCCCCCCGCTCTGACCTACAGGTCCTCTACCCTGAGCTTTCTCTTAGCCAGTGCAAGCACCTAATCTGTAAATGTAAAGCCTGTGCCCCTTTGGCCCCCTTGGGCCCACTGCAGCCACAGGGAATTAACCCTAGAAGCCTTACATTAAATGCCATCTGGCAAATGGATTTTGCCCACATACCCTCTTTTGGCAACCTTATATCCATGTTATAGTGGATACTTACTCCAAATTTGTTTTTGTGACGCCCCTTTTGTGTGAGAAGGCATCCCATGCCATTAAGGTAACAAAAACCGCTATGTTGGTCATGGGTGTACCCTGAGCAATTAAGACAGATAATGGCCTGGAATATATATGTATATATGCCCAATTCAAGTCTTTCATAGAATCCTGGGGGATGAAACACTCGATGGGCATTCCCTATATCCCTCAGAGCCAAGCCATAGTGGAGAGGAGGAATAGAACCCTCAAGGAACTCCTTATGAAGCAGAAACCTGCAATGACACCCAGGGATCCCCATTTGGCTTTGGTGGAAGCTCTTTTCACCCTTAATTTTCTTACCTTTGATGAAGCAGGACTCTCTCCAGCCTATAAACATTGGAGATCTCAACCGGCCACTACCCCCTTGCCCCTTGTCTGCTGGAGAGACCCTCTCACAAATGAATGGAAGGGCCCTCATCCACTTTTAACACAAGGTCTAGGATATGCTTGTATCTTTCCAGAAACCTCATCCTCCCCCATCTGGATACCTGCCAGAAATGTCAAGCCTGCCACGGATGCTCCTGCTGGCACAGCGGATGCCCCACCCCCAGAATCACTGCATCTGTAACCACACACCCTCCTTTTACTGCTCATGCTTCCACTCCCCTTCCTGTCTAGGGCTCATAATGAAATCAAATCTCAGCCATTTTTCACCCTCAATTTGGTAACTTGGAGCATTTTTACTGTTGCCTTCTTGGCCTTTAGAAAGCACTGCATCAAAGCAGAGCTTCTTAGACATTGACCCTTCAAATTCCATTTAACTGGCCACTTAATAATGCCACCTTTTTCACAATACTTAACTATTCTTGCTTCTTCCTGGGTCTTCTACAGGCACAAAAGCATCTTCGACAAGGACATGCACACCACAGGAGCCTTCCTGCATGGACTTCCCATGCCATCCTAATTACCCTGATATGTGAAAAGCATTACCCACTGGGTTCTTTCACTAGGAAGGCAGGTAGACAATGATGGGTAAGACCCTGACAACCGAGGCAATCTAAGACAGGCACCATTGTCTGAGGTGATCCCTAGGAGCCTGGGGTCAACAATGGCTTGGCATAGAACCATGCCTCTCAGGGTCACTCAATTAATAAAAATTAAAAGGAGGATATGTATGACATAATTCAGTGTGGGCCTTGGCCAGGCCACGTGCTGTGAGGAATGGGGGAGTGGCTCCTGTGGATGTGGCACTCGTTAAGGCTAGGCATGACACCAGCTTCTGCCCAGCGTCTGAAGAGATCTTGCACCGAGATGATCTACCTGGGGACAGATTACTATTGGCTGCAGTTGGGGATCACCCCATAGGGTGATTGACTAACGAAACTCAGAAAACTTGGTGCACTTTCTTGAGTAAACTGAGTTTGCTGTGGCTCGCCCTCCACATGCTTCTCACCCAGCTCCCGGTGTCTGTGTTGACTCCATGCCTCTCACCCCCTTATGGCATTTCTCTTTGTCCTCCTCCAGCTGGCCCCAAGCACACGAACCCCAACACACATGTGTATGTATTTGTCACCATGGTGAATGGTAGGAATGGTGGTGTTATAGTTTTTTCTCATTTGTAAAATGGGAGCCATGTCCTGACTTCATAGAAATTATTGAATTTCCTTCATGAAAATGGTCATGAAAACACATTGTAAATAATAAAGCGTTAAATCCTCATTGTTACTTCTCTTTCCTGTTTTGAACAATAGAAATCGAAAAGAGGGGCCTCTGGATTAGGTGGCATGATTTAGCAAAATGTAACCATACACACCAATGCACACACATACATATACACACCATCACACACACACACACCATCATATATATTAACAAAGACTGAGCTAGTTAGGAGAACTTTATCAATGATCCTGTGCCATATATCAAAACTTAGACACCGTAAACATGCTCACTGCCCACTGAAGGCGGCACCACCCTGGGCAGGTGGTCCTGAGTTGTATAGGAAAGCTCCCTGAGCACAGGCCATGGGAGCAAGCCAGTGAGCAGTGTTCCTCCATGGTCTGTGCTTCAGTTCCTGCCTCTAAAGTTCCTGCCCTGACCTCCCCCACTGAGGAACTGTGAGCTGGGCGTTGTAAGCTGAAATAAATCGCTTCCTCCTCAACTTGGTTTTGGTCAGAGTGTTTTAGCACAGCAATAGAGAAGCAAACTAGAACAGAAATATAAATTTAGGAAAGTCGAGCCTACAGAAAAGGTGTCCTGGGGACACCAGGCAACAATCCCAAGGAGCCTACGCTGGAGAAAACCACTCCCGTCATGGCTGTGAAGTTACAAAGGCAAAGAGGATCCAACTGTCACTTCTAAGGCCACGCCCCTTATGACCTGAGAACTTCAACCAGGTCCCATTCTGCAGCCTCCCACCAGGGGCACTGTAGAGCAGGCCTTTAATGCAGAGGTCTCTGGGAGGATGTTGAAGATCCAAATAATCCCACCTGTGGCTAGGTCTCAGCGTTTTGGTGAGTTTCTGCCAGGGATCCACAAACTTCCCATGCTTGTCGGACATTTCTCATTCCGTGGGACCGCATGGCTTCAGTGGGTGGGGTTGGGTATTTCTCCTTTTCCACATGGCAGACCGCAGAGGGCGGGACTGAGGATAGGTCCAGTCATTTGGTCTCTAAAGACTGGAGCAGACTGGGCACTGGCTACGTGCTTTCATCTCAGAGCAGACTGTGTTGAGAACAACAGAAGGCCCTGCCTTTCCTCACGCTGTTTTCTCCTCACCTCGCTGGAAGACATGGAGAATGGTGGGGCCTGGTAAAACTAAAACAAAGTGTCCTATAGACCCATCGTGTTAGCTTTCTGTTTCTATAACAAGTACCTGATAATAACTTATGGAGACAAAGGCATCTTTTTGCCTCCAGTTAAAGGTTCTTTTCCATGATCAGGTGGACTCCTTGTTTTCTGTCTTCTGGTGGGGACATCAGGCAGAAATCCCAAGGAGCCTATAGGTCTCCTCCTCCTCAACTGGGCCCCCTGGAGTTCTAAACCTCAATAATAAAGCTGGTCAGCTCAGAACATGCAGGAATTCTTGCATGGATCCCAGTGCAGGTCTCCCTGCCCCAGCGCAGTTAAGGTTTTGTGTGGAGCCCTGCTCTGCTGAGTTCTGTGCAATGTCAAGACAGGATTTGCCTTCTAATCTCACTGCTCTTCCAGACACATAGGAGATGTTTTTTGAGTTTGTTTACCTCATTCCTTAGAACATACAGCATTTAAGCTTCTTGCATGTTGGAAGACAATCTCCAGGAAATCCCCTGACTATTTAAGAGGACATATGACCAATCTAGGGCAATGGGAAGCTTCCCCATGTGAGTGTTCATTGATGTGAGCCACAAAGGTTTTGTAATCAAGCAGAATTTATTTGAGGAGAAAGGCAAAAAGTCCCTAACAGAGAATAGTGCTCGCCCAGGACTCTAAAATGCCATGATTGTGGTGAAGTGTGGCTCTTTTATAAACTACCTCAGGGTACTGTGATTTATTTCAACTTTTACTAAACAGAACTAATGATTTTCAAAAGACTTAGATCTGACTCAGTGAAGAAAGAAACCTGGGGATAAAGGGACCCCAGATGATTTATTCAGTAAAGGGGACAGGAGTGTACCATGGAAGAAGCATGGGCGTTGATGCCAAGCAGAGCTGGGTCAGGGTGGGGCTCAGATGTTAAGTCACCAAATGACCTTGAGAAAATGAGTGACTTCATCTGTGCTCACCACACAAGGTGATTTGGAAGGTTGGGTGAGTGGAATAGCATGTACACAGTGTCCAGGCACATCACATTCTGTGAAGAGTTGTGCATCTAGATGACCCCACTGTTCCATGGGATGATATGCCTTTGTGTTTTGTCATTTGTCCATTGCTAACAATAGTGAACTAATTAGTTTGGCATATAATGTGTGTAATAATTATTTGGAAATGTGAAAAGATTGATTCCATCATGTTCTTCTATCTTTGTGTGTTTGTCCTTTACTTCTTCAGGGATCTTTGTAGATAACTCTTCTGTCAATTAAAATATAGTAATATAAGATGCCTTCATGTTCTTGATTTTAGCTTAAGCTTGCTTCCTGAGCTGTGGTTTGAGAGTATACCCTGAGATTCGTGCCCCTGAAGCAATGTGGGGATGCTTAGAGGTGCTAGACCTTGAAGAAGTGAGGCCTGGTGCTGTCTTGATCATGAATGCTTCCAAAAGGCTCAAGTCTGAACTAAAGGCTTGTTCCACCATTGGAAGTTGGTGGAAGTGTTAAGAGAAGGGTCTTACTGACACTGGAGCACACCCTTGAAGGGGATGATCAAGCCTCTTGTCTCCCCTGTCTCTTTTGTATCCTTGTCATGAAGGGAATGGTTTTTCCATACACTGCTATGGTGATACCCTGTCTAATCCAAGCCCAGAAGCAGTGGGCCAAGAGTTCATGGAATGAAACCTCCAAGACTATGAGCCTAAGATACAGCTTTTGTTTTTGTAAGTTAATCATCTCAGACATTTGTTATTGCAAATTGAAACTAATACAGAAAGTCAGTACTGAGACGAGGGGCTGTTTCTGTGACTGTACCTGAGAGAATGTTGAGAAGGCTTTGGAACTCATTTGCAGGAGTTTGAAGACAATAAGAAGAGTGACTAGAAGAAGCCAGAATGTTCTAATGAGAGCTTACTGTGCGGGTATGATGAGGGCCCAGATCAGAATACTGACTGAGAATGTGTGCTTATGAAGTGCCAAGTAAAGGGGCCGGAGAGATGGCCCAGTGGTTAAGAGCACTGGATGCTCTTGCAGAGGATCTGGGTTCAGTTCCCAGCACCCACATTGGCAGCTAACAACCATCCATAACTCCAGTTCCAGGGGATCTGATGCCCTCTTCTGACCTCCACAGGCACTGCAGATATGGGTACACTTAGATATATACAAAACACTCATATTCATAAAAATATGTTTTGAAAAAGTATCTGGTAGAATTGAGAATTCTCCTAGAGTTTTGACTAATGGACTCTTTATCACAATATGACAAAGGAGTCTAAAGTAGTTCATCCATGCTGGGGGAAATTTGTAGGAGGCTGAGCTTAAAGATAATGGACTGGTCTGGCTGAAGATGTTTTAATGCAGTCCAGCAGTCAGGCAGTGGCATGGGTGTCACTCACTGCTTTTAACCACAATGAAAGTGATCAATAGAAGCAAAACAGAGAGATTTGGAGAATTTGTAGTCTGGCTGGAAAAAAGAACATGTTTGAAAGTACATCTAAGGAAGGTGCAGTTGCCAAAGAAATCAGCATTGTGGAAATCAGTCAAGTGCTTTGCATCAATAGGGATATATATTATGAACATTTCCAATGATGCAAAGGAAAAACTCTGTTCCCATGACTTCATGAGAGTCCTTTGAGAAGAGAGCAGGGTAACCGCTGAGCCAGGACCACCTAAGCCAATCAGGCTCTCAGGGGCCACGACAGCATGACTCAAGTGGGCCAGGCAGGGTGCAGCTAATGCCAGCAACAGACCTTGGTGTTACCTATGTTTTGCTACATTTAAGCATGCACAATATAAGGTCATGCAGGCTTCAACCACGATGTCCAAAGAAAGTCTGGGAGGTCAGGCAGTGTAGGTCAGGCCTTGAAATCAGCCTCTGATATGGGGCGATGTGTTGAGCTGTGAAGGTGGATACAAAGCTGTAATGGAAATTTAGAAAGTTAGAGATGCAGGGTCTGTGGAGTATCCGTGAAGGGGCTGCAGGAAGTGTGCACTTCCAATCTGAGAGAGATGCCATGTGGGTGGCAAGCAGCAGAACTGTGGGGATGCTTAAGTCCTTGGAAGCTACATCCTCCCATAATATGTCCCAGGTACCACACATGGGATCAGATTTTTATCTCGTGTTTTAGTCTTGCTTTAGTTCAATCTTGTTATTTTCCTTTTTGGAATGAGACTGTTTTCTCTCTATCATTGTATCTTAGAGGTGTGTAAGTGGTTTTCAGGAATTTCTTATGGGACTCATTCTGGAGTTTGCTTTCACTCTCAGGGAAAACTTTGGACTGATTTTTGGAAAACAATGGAATAGTTAAGACTTTGGGAACTTGAAGAGGAGCTGAATTCATTTGGCATTGTGAGACAGACACAGGCAGCACTATCCAGGAACCCTTTCCCAGGAG
Organism: Eospalax fontanierii; assembly: GCA_035773235.1. Taxonomy (NCBI): domain Eukaryota; kingdom Metazoa; phylum Chordata; class Mammalia; order Rodentia; family Spalacidae; genus Eospalax; species Eospalax fontanierii. The sequence continues at coordinate 62,329,236 of CM069540.1, read as the reverse complement.
CTCACGCCACTTCTTTTATTACTCTTGATACACTGTTATTGCTATCTATTGACACGCTGTCCTCTTTTCTTGATATTTTAATGAGACTTGATATTTTTTAAAGTTATTCCCAATGTCAAACATGAAACTTGAATAGTTCAATGTTCAATAAATATATATTGCTTGGATAACTGAATACAAATGAACAAATGTTCCTGCTAGACCTTTTGGAATTAATGTAGTAATGCTCTTCTTAGTTTATAAGAGCACTGCACTTTGATTTTAAGTCTCTAGAGGAATTTAGTCTGCTCAGAAGATTAAAAAATTGAAATAAAAATAAAGGAAAAGACAACAACGAATGGTTTAACACCAAAGTAGAATTTAATAGGATGGGTTTCTGGGGAAAATGCTGAACAGAAAATAGAGTTCTTCATGCTACTTTCCAGATTTCCATTGAAACAACTAACTAAATATAATGGTGATATGTAGAGAGTTAATCAGAAAGTCTTCCTTACAAGGGAGTACCCCAGGAAAGCAAGTGAGCTGATATTGCTCAAACCAACTGGCAATGTATGAGCCAGATGATGACAGCGGAGAAGTAACGGTGGTCTAGCTGCCTGTATTATGGAGATTATTATACAAGAAGCCCCCTACCACTGTGTGTGATTCTTGAATTTGCATTTGGAAAAAGGAGTTATTGGCCAATGGCAGCATTGGAGGGAAGAGAGCCATGACTAATGCCAGGTATGACTGCAGCTCACACCTGGGTCTGGAAATGGAGATTGGTTAGCTTCAGGGCTGGACCCCAGCATGGCAGTTCCCTAAACAAAGAGTGCATGGCACCAAGACTCAGATCTGCAGTGGGACTGCCCAGGGTGTCAGCTTCTGCTCCACCACCTCAGGCTGCTTCATTGTCAGGGAGTAATGATAATGTACAGTGGGCTCATGCTTTATCTTTGCCCTTTGTCTAAACATGAAAGAATTGGGCAAAGTTCCACATCAGTCTTTGACAGACCCCATTTCAATGACAAAATCAGCTGAAAGCCAGTGATTTCATGCTGTAAGGACCAGCAAGCTGGACTGTTAGGGTACCAGATCTGGAGGAAATATTATGGTGCCAATTGAGATGACTACAAAGAAGCTTTGACATACACAAAAGGAAAATTCCTGATGGATATCTATGTGACTCAAGGAAATATACCATTAAAACAAAAAAGACAAAAATTACTTAGATAAGGAGAGACTGAATGAGTTGGTAGTGATTACAGAACAAAAGTCAGACTGGTGGTAGTATGTCTTAGTTTGGATCTGGCAGGGAAAAAATACATTTTTAATGTTAAAGACAACTTTTAGAGGAAAATTAAGAAAAAATTATTCTTAAAATGCAAGAAAAAGAAAAAAATGATGAAAGATTTGAGAGTTCTATAAGCCCTGTTAAAAATATACGCGTTTGGCCCCAACCAAAACCTCCGTTAGTATTCTTTGTATACATAGGACGATATATTCAAATTTTTGCTTTGTTTGGGAAAACGGTCTTTGTTCTCAGTCCACAGAAATAAGTTTTATGAAAGACAAAAAGCAATATTTTGGATGATCCTACCTGCTAGAGGTGCTTTTTTATTCCACCAATAAAATGGCATCTGTGTCTCCAAAACCAGCAACTTTCTTCCTCTTTGCTTTACCTCTGAGTTCCTGTCAGTTGCTTATTGGAGGGAAGTTGGGTCCTGTTACCTACCAATGAGGAAAACTCACAAGCTATCTGAAGCAGCCAATTGCAGAATACAGTTCTATAAGAATTAGCACATTGACCCTTACAAAGAAATCAACCCTATTTACATCTCATTAAAGTGAGTTGGCATAGTACTAATCTATGCTTGCGCTTAGAACAGAATTGAAGCATGTCCCATTGTCATTGTGGGTTTTAATGATTAGGATATATTTTACACCATTTTAAAGACCCTGCTCCTTTCTACATATAGGGAAAATAAATCAATGGAATCTTGAAAAATTCACACAAAACACTCTAGACTTAGAACAGGACAGAAAAGTGAAGTCAAAAGGAGAAGCTACTACTAAATTTAGTGGTTTGGCACTGTAAAAAGATGAGAAGAAATATTCACTTAGACATTTAAAAACAAAGTTCTCAGACCAAGAAAACTATTTAAAACCACAAACCAAAAAAGTTAGGCTTGTTGAAAAATAAGTAAACAAATACAAATAAATGGATGAGTAAAAATAGAACTGTATGTAAACTACCTGGTGAAGATTATGCAATCAAAATAAAGAACTCCTATAAGTATCCCAGAAAGAACAAGTGAACCCCAAATAACAATCCAACTGTTAGCAGAACACAATAAAAATGACCTGAAGATTGAATGGAAAACTTGGAATCCAAGAATTCTACACAGATGTATGATACTCGCACGAGGGAAAACGAAGATGATATTTGAGGTTTAATGGATGAAAAATTAAATAATTCTTACATCTCTCATTTTTAAAAATGTTGCTTATCAAAGGGGGAACAGGCAAAGGAGCTGTATTAATCATAGTTGTCTAAAGAAACAAAACTGATTATATATGCACATATACATGTATATGTGTGTGTATATATATATATATATATATATATATATTAGATTGTTTTACAGGATAGGGTTCAAATAGTCCAACAATGGCTGCTCCATACTGGAGAGGCTGAGAATCCAGCAGTTGCTCAGTGCACTATGCTGGATGTCTCAGTGGTCCCAATATGGCGCTGAAGACCTGGTGGATTCTGGGAGCTCTGCGTTTGCTAGTCTCCAGGCAGCACTGGAATCTGAAGAAGTTGTTCACAGAGCAAGATGAGCTGACCAGTGAGAGAGAAGATGGCAAAAACAAGAGCTCCCTTCTGTCTTTTGGGGGGCTTCCATCAGAAGGAAACACACACATTTAGGGCAGGTCTTCCTGTTTCAAATGATCTCTCTCATTTCAGTTAACCCCAGATCCAGTGAAACTGACATCCAGGACTTGCCATCACAAGTCCATTCCTTGTCATTTGATACCTAATTTCATCCTCTTGTGTCATGCTTAATTTTCAAATGAAATCAATGGCAAGGTCCTAATTCCCCCTAACATGATATAACACACAGTCACAAACACATTATATATCTTAGAGTAGGTGGTAAGGTCTTTGAGTAGTACCCAGTCCTTTAGTATCTCATATAGATTTACAACACTTACTCAAGATTTTATACTCTAGTAGACCAAGAATGAGTCCAAAAGGAAGTGTTTTAAAAGAGGAAACTGTGGAACCGTGTCAGTCAGATAAATATAGATTTAGTAGGCTTAAATAAGTGAGATAAATATAGCTAAAAACCAATTTAGAAAATTCCTAGAAAAGAGAAAGGCAATGTATAAAAAGACTTGATAGACTTCTGCTTCCAGGAAGAAAGAGGTAGTCAAGGCAATTGTCCTGATTTATCCCATGCAGTACCAGATCCTGCTAATCTTGGCAGCCAACATGCTGTGCCAAATCCCTGTCATTGCCTTCTGAGGCTGGACTTACAGGTGAATGGCTGGCATTTATATAGGTTCTGATGATCCCAACCCCAGTCCTCTTGTTTACTGTAAACACCGAGGCATCTCCTCAGCCCACTGATCCCTTTTCTATTCCCTAATAGTCCCTCTTCCACTCTCAGAAATGTATTAATATTTAAAATTCATTATTTATCATTCTTATTTTTGTTTATATTTAGGGGTGGGAGAAAGAACAGGGACTTACTATGTAGATCAGACTAGCATTCCTCCAAATGCTGGGATTATAGGAATGAACCACTACCCTTGACTGAGTTCCTTCTTCTTGATGGCCGAATGATACTCCATGGTGAATACATGCCATATTTCCTTTATCCATACACTGATGGACAACCTGGCTGATTCTGTATGTTGTATGTTGTGAATCTACAAAACATAAACATGTATAGATACCTCTATTGTACACTTCGTTTGATTCCTTCAGGTGTATACTCGGGATATGTGAACCTGAGTCATATAGTAGTTCTGATTAGTATTGAGAGGAACATTGTGCTACTGAAAATAACTAAGGGATAAACCACTTTCAACAGAGGTTATTGTTATTTATCTTATGTTTAAAAATATTAGCTAATGGCATTTTCTATTTTGTATTTAAAAGAAACAACAGAATAGACTTTTAAAAAGATTTTAATAGTTTAAAGTTTACCTGGAAACTTGTAACCTTCAGTGTGTACACAGGTATGTTAATTCATTAGATTATCTTACGTGTGTAATTTGCATTCCATGTTCTTTTATTATGATGCTGCTGCACAGTACTCTTCTGAGCCAAATAACTGCCATCTGTATGACTTCAGCAGTGTTTACTTGGGAAAGATCATCACAGCTGATTTGTTGGCTATTGTATTCTTTCACTGAAGGAGGGGTAAGCAGGGTCATCAGACACTCACCTGAGTATCCAGCCTCTCCTTCCAGTCAGCTGTGTGAAGCTTTTCCATAATCACAAATGGTCTCCTGGATTTGGGGAGGAAATCTAGGAAGGCTAGAGGAGAGAACTTGACCCGTGAGGTTATGGAAATGTCAGCATCTATGCTGGATAAAGACTTTGAAGTGCAACTACTCTCAGGTCACCTTATACCTGTTAGTAATACCTCACCCATTTGTATGAATGAAGTCATTCATTCCCCAGTATGAACTTTAATGTGATTAAACATTGGTTTGACACTAGGACCTTAGGAAAAGGGATACACAATGTTTAGTACTCCAAGAAGAGAATTTTTCTAAACAGAAGGAATATTTATCTCTTAATATTATTATGTCTCATGGTCTTAAGAAAGAAAAATGAGAAAGTCTATGCAAGTGATTAAAGATCTGAGTTGATATGTTATGGTATATGAAAGATGAAATATTATGTATAGATAATCTTAACATTTCTAATTTAATAGTTCAGTCAATTGCTTTAAAGAGCAAAATATGTCTAGTCAAGGTTTGTTCAAGAATGTTTGGTTTTTGACCAAGCTTTATCTACATAGCACACAGTAATTGAAAGTACCAGACTGGTGGAACTAACTTGTTTGCGTGTTTAACAACCATGTTTAGAGGCCTATATTAATCTGCTCAGAGGGACTTAAAGGGACAATTTTTGTCTCTTGCCCTCCAAGGTCAACTAAGTTACATGGGACTATGGGGTATCTCTCTAAATATCCTGTAACTGTGATGAATCACCTTTCTTCCTGTTCAGGGAGGCCATGGAGACCTCACTAGAAGGACTCAAACAAGTGTCCAGTCTGCAAAGAGGAGGGTCATTACAGGAAAACGTTTCCTTAATTCTTCCAAGTGAAGCCATGGTCTAGCAGGACCTTCTGACTTATCTTCAAATAGATGGAACTGGTAAAAGAAAGGCCTAGGGAGCCAGGGGCTCCTCCGAAGCCCATATGACCCCCTGAGGAACAGATACTCAACTGACTTTAAGACTAAAAAATAAATTGATTTATTTAGGCCACCTTCATTGTCTTAAACACCCAAAAGGAAAGTATAATCAAAGATTAAAGTGTTTAGTATGCTTCTTTAAGAGTACAGGGAATTGTACTTCCCAGACATTAGGTTTAAGTTCATATAAGCACTAACAGTTTTACTCTTAACAAGAAAATATTGCTCAGATGTAAGACTTCAAATCCTGATCTAATCTAACACTGCAGTGCCTACCTGAAGCCAAGAAAGACAAGTCCACTATTGCTTTAACCCAAAAATTAAATGATGACTAATTTCTTTTTCCTTCCTGTCTAGAAGCCATTTGGGGAGGGAACTTACCCTGATTCTAGTCACTACAACAAGCTATTAAGGTGCCTGAAAACAAATCCTGACATCAAGACTCTCAAGTTCAGCCTTGACAGCCAAAAAGGAAAAAAACAAGGGGGACCCAGTAGATGAATGCTCTTGGAAGTCCTCAAAAAGAAATAATAATGGACTTTTAACTAGACACTTGAAATTTTCCATGTTCTGACTAATTTTGGTTCCCTTTCTATAATGTATAACACTTCACTCCTCTTGACTTTACTTCTCCACATCTCCCAGGCACCAGCAAAGGACTTTCTTTTCTCCCTATAGCTAGCAGTTATGCAATTCAGGGGTAGACTTACTGAAGGGGTACCCTAATTGCCACAACCTATGTCCCTACTCAGCCTTGAATAAGCCAGAGTGGTCAGCATCGCAATTCTCTATTGGCAGTTGGGGTGAAATCTTCAGAGGGTAGTGTGATAAGAATAGGAGGTAGAGATTAACTAGGCAGTTTAGGGTAAAAAAGCGCCCCCCAAATTAATGGCCACTTCCTTAGCTAAAAGCCAAACGTCCTGTGCCCTGTATACGTACTCCCTCAAATATATTACTACTCTCAGGAAGTTTGGGAGGACCATATGAGAGATTCCCCCTTGATTAGGAAACCTAGAGAAATTATCACTGCATCCATCCTCATTCCCACTCCAGTAGGGACTAGCATAGCTGGAGCAGTCAGAGAAGGAACCACAGCCTTAGTAGTCCAAGATTTGAATTTTAAAGTTCTCAGCACCAGTATTGATGCAGACTTATTTGACAAAGAAAACTCTCTTAAACATTTAGAAACCTCCCTGAATTCCTCAGCTTAGGTGGTCCTCCCAAACTGGAGAGGGTTAGATCTGTTACTAACGCAACAGGGAGGGCTATGTGTGGCCCTGGGGGAACAATGCTCCTATTACACCAACCGTCCTGGCATAATTAGAGAAAGGCTTGCCTTATTTCACAAAAGACTTCAATAACAGGCTAAGGATGGAGAGCAAATCAGTAACTGGTACAAACCTATGTTCCCTTGGTCCCCATGGCTAACAGCCCTGCTGAGTGCAGTAGCTTGGCTCTGCTCCTCATAGTCCTAGCCCTGGCCTGTGGACCATGTCTCCTAAATGCCCTCATTAGGTTTGTTAACCAAAGACTCCAGTCTGTTAAAATTATGGTTTTAAGAAGTCAATATGATCAATTGGTTTCCATAGAAGTGGAAGTCAAATATAAAGAATCAAAGAATTGACTGAAGTCTCAAGAGGAGTGGGAAATGTAATGGCCTAGGAAATGGGATGAAGACTTTCATTTTTTTGTTTGTCCAGACTTAAAGTCTGCCTGTGCTTGACCTTTGCCCAATCTCTCCTAGTGGCACACCTGGAAAGGAGTGACCTCACCAGTCCCAAGAACTGGCTCATCTACAATCCTCTATATGGGAGGGACATGTGCAAGTAACTAACTGCCTGGTCTGTTTTTGTTAGGAATGTGCACACGAGTGGGAAATTTAAACTTTGTGAAATGCCTAATTCTTATTGGATGTTTTAAATTGTAACCAGTAGCCACTGCAGAAACCCTGTGAAAGCTTCTTTTGAAGCTTGCCTGCTTCTGAGTCAGGTGGCCCAGTGGCCAAAATAAAGTGCCTTGTTCCTTCATCTGTGTGGTGTTGGATATTTTATTTTGACCCATAACAACTAATAGTGGTATGAGTTGGTGTTGCTACAATTATGACCAAAGCAACACAACTTAACTCTAAAGGGCTTTGCTCTCTCCAAGAAGGAAAATAAATTATTTGCCTCTAAATTAGACTTTTAAAAAATATTATAACCAGTGTATTCAAGTGGCTGTGAAATTCATTTAAAGATTTAAATTTTAAGAGTTAAAAAACACGTATGTTAAATGTTAGTGCTTTCAGTTGAAACTGTGGCATCGATTATACCATTTAAGAAACTTTCAGACATTTACTTCGAAGTTTATTGGTCTGTTCACCATGACATATGGATAAGTTTTGATAATCAATGAAATTGCCATTAAGTCTTCTAAAAGACAGAGTATTATATCTATAAGAGCTATGTGTCACTCTCTCCTGTGGCGACATGACAGAACCAGTCAGTGCACCCCCTCTCCAAGTTCCCTGTATTCCGTCCAGCGGAAGAGAGCGGCAAGGGGGATCAGGCACACAGCTCGTGTCCTACTTCTCTTGAATTGTCCCAGCCCTCACCCTGCGGTTGGTGGGAGCTCTTGAGGGTATCAAAGGGAGATCGGGTGCGACAGCCTGCCCGTTCCCAGCCTCCTGGTCCGTCCCAGGAGACATTCAGATGCTACTGGGGTTCCCGTCCCACCAAAAAAGCACACAGTGAGTCAGCTCTTTTGGTGGTACAGCTTTAATGTTATAACTCTTTCAGTGGTACTGCAGGGAGCCGTTTACTGAACTTAACAGGCACATTATAAAGGCTCAGAGCTACAGGTATTAGCATGCAGTGCAAAGTTTCTACCAATCACTTTACTGGTCACTTTGATCATGCCTTTTACTTTACATAGAGGCTATAACTGTCCACACGATGTTCACGGGGGAGGAAGTAATTCTCCTCCAATGGCATTTATGCCCCTAGTTCACCTAATTACCATGGTATGTGCTTATCTCTTCTGGCCGGCCTTTGTTTCAGCTCCTCTCAGCGCCATCTTGCCCAGGCCACAAGGTGCCAGCTGGTCAATTAGGATTTCTTAAGGCCAACAGCTATGGAACCAAGTCCCATTAGATCTAACTGAGATCTGCATCCTTACTGCATCACAATAAGGAATGAAGACTCAGCTTGAAGTGTCCATTGAAATATGGGCTTAAATATGTTCACATTGAGAATGGGAAATCAGTATTTTATTCTTTGCAGTTGATAGAAAACAGTTTTGTTCCCTATAACGACTTGGCTCAAACAACACTGAGCACAAGGAATTAGTAAACACAAAGGAATTTGGATAACTGATGTTTCTTGTTCTTCACTTCTTCAGTAAATTACAGTTCAGGAGAGAATGAAAATGTGAGAATTATTTTAATTATGAAAGGAAAATAAAATTCTCATTCAGATTGGGAGAAATCTGAAGGCAACAGAATAACTTCTATCTTTTTGTTGATTAAAAAAGAAAACACACTTCAGAAATATTTCCGAGTTTTGGAATATTTTTATTATATTATTATTAATATTTTATTAATGCAAATCCAATACTCAAGCTGATACTCTTTCTATATATAGTATTATATGTAATACTTATATAATATGTGCATATATATTCAATTCAAATGAAGCTTCTAGGTTTTTGATAAAACAGCATATATTTATTCAGTGGTTATTACATATAGTCTATAAAATGAAGAACATTTTATAATGCTCATTTGCTTGACTTGTATTGACCATGAACATGTTTTGATCAATGCATTGTATGCAATTACTGCATTTATTTTCTATCCCTAACACTTAAAATGACTAACAAAGATGGGGTACACTACATTGTCCTTCTGCTTCTGTGAAACCACACTTGCCACTGATAGCTAGTGAGAGCCCATTCGAATGCTGTGATTTTTTTTGCTTCTTAAAGCTCTTTGGTTGCTCCAGAGTCCCCCTGACAATTGGTTCTAGAATAGGATTAAGCAGGCTAAGAATGTCACTCCATCTTCAGAAACAAGCACAATTTAAAAATGTTTAGACTAAGCCAGTCCTAAAAAGAAACTGTCAGCAAAATAGGTTGAGAGTCAGACATTAGGTGAAAAAGGAAAATCTATCCATTATGGATTGGCTAGATATCTGATTTCTTCGTCTTGGGCTCTCATCAATTTCAGATTGCAGTTTCTTTCATTTCTGAGATGGGGAATGGCTGGGCAGTTTCAGTTGCTGGGCTTGATTCCCTGGGTCCTCCCATGGTGCTCCATCAGTGCATGGTGGACCTCTCCAAGGATCGAGCAGCAGAGCTAGTCATAAATCACACAGCCTCCTGTTTACCCCATCACTGCTCTCTAAAAACAGGATCAATGCACTTCATCCTGAAATCTGAAAACAAGTATCTGTGAGATGGTGTCAAGAAAGATAATACTGAAAAAGGTCAAACTTTAATTCACCTTGGTTCCCAGAAATAGTCCCTCCAGCTTTGTGATGAAAACAATTGCTTGGTCCTCGATGATGACATTGTAACAACACCACCTTCGGGAATATTAACACTCCTTCTATGCTCATGTTTATTCCAAAAATTCTCAGCCTTATTAAACTGACATTTCCCTTTGCAAGCACAGGACCAAATATAACTCCACACCAATTTCTTGAATATAGATTCTCACATAAATACTGATGGGAATGTGTTCTCAGAGAAAAGAATAATAGCTTTTCCAAGATGCACGTGTGAACTGTACACAGGAAAGGAAACTGAGAGAAGCATATTTCTATTCTGTTTCACTTTCTTGGTGCATCAGTGACAATTATATTGCAAACATTCTCTTGTAATTCATCTGTATAAAATATCAGTAAAATTATACTTTCAAGATGAAATTAGAAGAAAAAATTTCTCCTATTTTTTCTACTTTAAAATGTATTTCTTAGCCCAGAACCTATCATTTTCCAAAATATGAAGTTTGGACAGATAGCATGAACAAATTCTTACATAAAAACTGTTATGAATACAAACTTTGAGTGATTTTCTGGTAAATTTAATTTATTTAAATTAGCTTTATTTAATTATACATACAGCTGTTCTGTGCCCTGAACACAGCCCAAGGGACTATTTAAAGCCCTTACATCTAAATGTCATGTTTTATCACTGTGGAACATGTAGCAAACTGCAACTAAATTTTTGTTGCTGTTACTCACTGGGTGGCTAAATGGAAGCATGCATGACCTTCCTCTGGTCCGAAAGCCGTTCAGGCCATCAGTTTGTGGCATATCCTTGTTCAGGTGTGCCTCTTTCATCTCATCTCTGTCTACAGTTGCCAAATCTCTAATTCACAGCTCAGTTCTGTCTAGTTCTTTAGGCCCTTACATTCCACATCAACTGAACAGCTCTTAAATAGCCCTTGTTTTCATGGAACTCATTATCTTTCGAAAGGATCCTTTTGTATTCTATTAAAGTGGGGCTTCAAGCTGAGTGTGGTGGTGTCTGCCTTTAATCCCAGCACCCTGGAGGCAGAAACAGGTGGATTCCTGTGAGTTAGAGACAATCATGATCTGTAGAGTAGGCTTCAATTATGATTTAGATTTCTGGTTCTGGCTCTCAAAGGCTACGACAGACAAGATGACTTAAAGCTGAAATTACCTCAGTGTGCATGCTTTCATGCATGCATGTGTCTGTTTATATCTGTGTCTGTGTTTGTGCATGTATGTGCAAGTGTTCATGTGTGCATAACCTGATGCACTCTCCACCTTAGTTTTTGTTACACAATCTCTCATCTGTCTGGAGCTTGTCTAGTAGGCGAGGCTGTCTGACCAGGGAGCCTTAGGGATCCTCCCTGTCCCATCTCTACCTCCCCAGCCCTGAGATTACAAGCACATGCCACCATATATGGATTTTCCCCATAAATCCTGGGGCTCAAACTCAGGTCTTCTACTGACTGAGCCATCTCTCCAGACTGATATCACCTTTATCCTGACATAGCTATGTGATAACATTTCAAGGAATGCACTTCCTATGTAATTTAACAATCATGGACTCAGAGTTAGGAAACCTGAGTTTAAACTGTAGCCCTACTATTACTGAACAGATGATTTGGCAAATTATTTTTGGAAGACTTGGTGTCTGCATATACAATATAAACATCACCAAGCTTCCCATTGTTCTCTAGAGAACCCAGGGAAAAAATACATTTGAAAATGCAAATGTCATATAAGACAATGTAAATACTATTAATTCCTATTTACATGTTACATAAAGAAGACAATGAAGAGGACAGGACCAAAGTCAAAATAAACCATAAGCCATCTTAGTTTATAGAACATTATACAAGCCACCATTGGTGACATCGTGTGGTGAAACCTGGTTCTCTGATGTTGCATAGGGCTTGATTAATCCCAATGTTAAGAGCAAAGGTACTCAGGGGGCAAGTAAAGCCCCATATTTCAGAAATACTTAGCCATATATATAAAAGATGTGTGGTTTCTGATAATTTGTACAATTTTTGTTGTGTGGTATCTGTCTGCATATACACATGTATGTGCAAGTATGTGTGCCCATGTTACATGAGTGTAAAGAATGTAGGAGGCTGTTGGCTACCCTTTCCTATCATTCTCTCCCTTATTATTGAAGACACGGACTCTCACTGAACCTGGAGCTTGTTAGTTTTGACTAGGCTGGTGGCCAGCAAGTCCAGGTAAGTCTCCTGTCTCACCCCTCATCCTCCATTCCCAGTGCTGGAGTTACAGGTGCTCGTGGCCAGACTTAACTCTTCACGTGGGTGTTTGCTGAGTATCCAAACTCAGGTTCTCGTGTTTCTGTGGCAAGCACTCTTACGACCTGAGTCATCTCCCAGCCCTGATAGTGTTACTGAGCCTTTTAAGTCACTAGAAATCACTCGATATGGACAAGTGTATCATCACCCACAGGTAGCATAAGTTGGTGCAGGAGCTGTTAGGATGGATCTCACAACATAGTGGCTGTCCAAACTGGAAGAACAAGCGGGTTCTCTGATCCCCTCATCTCAGCATGATACACTTAAAATTAATGAGAAATCTCTATGTCCAAAAGGCATTAGTTCAATCCAAATGCCACTTCTGTAGTCAGTCCTGTAGCCACATATGTTGTCACTGATTCTTTGCAACATTGAAAAAAAACAAAAGGAAACATCTACAGGAAAGTTTCATCTTAATCTTCTTCACACCTCTTCAGAGCAGCTCAAGGCTGTGCATTCAGGTGTCTGTGCCACATGCATACCCCGACATTCAGTTTATATCACACCATCACAGAACCTATTTGAACAGGTAGTTTTGTATCATGTTCTAACCTTATCCCCCAAACATTTGAGACCTGACAGTTTTATCACCTCATTACATTATGTTGTCCTTGGCAGTGGAGATGTAGCAAGTTCCTAAACATCTTGGGGATAATTGCTCTTCCAGTAATTTGCAAGACTAATGATGCTTTTCCAATTTTTTATGGTGCAAGTGTTTTATGCTTTATTAATTTGCACTTGGTCTTTTCTTTGATATTTTTCCTCCTGTCTGAGAGTTTTACAGGTCTGCTGCTTGTGCTATTTCTAAGAAGAATTATTTCTGTTTCAAAAGAAAGAAAATTATTACGGTAATATGAAAAGGCCAGATGCTGGCCTTTATAAGAAAAAAAAACATGTTACAAAACTTGGTTTTGTGTCTTTCCTAGAATGGGAGGTTATGTAATAGGTAAAATGAGGCTGCTCAAGGTCTACACACCTGAACGACATTTACCAACCAGGATGACTGCAGATGGACAGCATATCTTTATGAGACAATGTCAGACCAGGAGATCTAGTCCCCTCAGGACTGACCTTTTACATTTGGTTTTGTGCAGACCCAACAGCTCTACATAAATAGCATTGGCAGAGTTGACTGACACATCAAATAAGAAGAGGCTATTACAACTATTTCTCACCCTCTGTCTTTTCTAAAATATTATTGGAGATTGAATAATATATATATCAGCATGGGTATTTGGCTTGTTTCATTTAGAAAAATGAACTTAGGAGTCATGTATTTGTACGAATTTATTCCTTTACATGGTTGAACAATGTTTCACTTTGTGGGTGTACCACACTTTGCACTCACTTGTTAGGGGTGAGGGAATGCTAGTGTATTTCTATTATTTTTCTATTGTGAATAATGCTGACAAAAAATTCAGACTTTTGTGTGTATTTCTCTTCAATAAATATCTAAAATTAAGGTCACTTATGTATTTAAATGGATAGGAATCTATAAAAATATGTTTCCAAAGTGGCTTTTTAAAAATAGTTTATTTATTTTTATTTTATGTGTGTTAGTGTATTGCCTGCATGTATGTAAGTACACCCAAGTCATGCCATGCCCACACTAGTCTGAAGAAGGCATCAGATCTGGAACTGGAATTACGGATGGTTGTTAACTGCCATGTAGGTGCTGGGAATCGTATCCAGGTCCTCTGCCAGAGCAGCCAGTGCTCTTAACTGCTGAGCCATCTCTGCAGCCCCCCAAATGTCTTTTCACATACTTATTTTTCTATCTCTGCATTTTCCTTTGTGAATTGTGTGTTCAGGTTAATCATGTGAATTCTTAACCTGGAAACTGTCCATTTCCAGGTGAATTGTATTAGCTGTTAACAATTTATCAGTTGTTTAATCATTGTTGAGTGTTAAGCTTTCTTTTCATTATGGATACAGGTTCACTAAAGGTTTTATGAATTCTATGAGTGGCAAATTATTTTCCTCTGTGACTTGCCTCTTCTTGGTCTTAGTAGCATCTTTCACAGAGCAATCCTCTAGTTGTTTTTGAAGCAAGGTCTTCCTTTGCAGTCCAGGTGGACTTTAAACTCACAGTCCTCCTGATTCATCCTCTCAGGTGTTGGGATTAGAGACCTGCACCACATGTCTAAATTTCCTATGAATGCTGATATATTTCAATTTATCAGTTTTTTTAGTAGAATTTAAAATTTCATCATCATATTGAAAGCTAAATATGTTTTATATATCTAGTAGTTTTATATCTTTATATGTTTAGTTCTATGATCAATTTTGAATTAAAATTTCATATTCTGTGAGACTCTTATTCAGATTTATTTTTCTTTTTTCTTTTTCTTTTTAATGAAAGGAAGAGTTTATTTATCCTATGGTTCCAAGGGAGTAAGAGTCCCTCATGGCGGGGGGTATTGTTGCAGAGGTGGCTGTAGTAGGAGCTGAAGCTAGGGACTCACATCTTCAAGCAGGTACAGGAAGCAGAGAGTGATTGGAGATCTGACAAGGTTTAAAAACTCTCTAAACCGCCGCCAGCCACGTGTTTCCTCCAGCAAGGCAAAGCTTTCTAAGACTTCCCATAAACCCTCACCAATAGGGGAGTGTCCAAATACTTGGAGCCTATTGGAGATATTCTCATTCAAACCACCACATTCCACTCCCTGCCCCCGTAGGCTCATGACAATATAAAATTCAAAATGCATTAGTCCAACCTTAAAAATCCCATAGTCTTTACCAGTCTCATTACTATTCAAAGGTTCACAGTCTAAAGTCTCTTCTGAGATGCAGTGAATCTTCTAACTGTAAGCTCCTGTAAAATCAAAAGACAGATTACATACTCCCAACATACAATGGAACCGAATGCACATTCCCATTCCAAAATGGAGGAATAGAGGCGTCGTGAGAAAATACTGGACCACAAGAAGACCAAAGACCAGCAGGGCAAACACTAACTCCAGCAGTCCAGGTCCAACTTCCGGGATTTTTACTTCCAAAGGGCTTAGATGGCTCAGCCTCTTCAGCTTTGCTGCGTGCAAAGTACACCTCACTCTTGGGCTGGGACCACTCCCTGCATACAGCAATCCGTGGCAGATGTCTCACAGCTCTGGCATCACAAACATCTTGGGCTGTCCACTACCAACCAGGCTTCACCTTCACAGCTTCATGAAATGGCCTGTCAGTTCCTTCTTAATGCAGGGACGCCTGCTGCACGCTGCCTGGCATAAGCGGCTTTCAGAAATGATGGATGAAGAACTGATGATCCCTTAACTTTGGCATTTTTCATGCCCCTAAAAGCAGCAGCCCGTGAATGACATTGCCAAGTTTGGCTCCAAGTTGGGGATGGACCCCAGCCTGTTTTATCCACTTTCAAACTTTTCCCTGCCGTGTTTTCTAGTAGAAAATCGCAGCAACAATTTCTTTTCACAAGTTGGAGGCTTAGCTGTGTGCGGTCTTGCTCTGGAGGCACTCTCTCCATTGTTTAAATGCTAATCTCTAGGCCTTATCACAGGGACCCTCTCCTTCAGATCATGCCTTGGCGCAAATATCAATGTTCCTACTGCTCTTTTTCAATCCAAACTGTTCACTCTGCATTTATTTCTGCCCCATTTGCTCTTTTTCACTGTAGATCTGCATAGATGTCACCACTAACAGCTATGCCGCCATTTCTGTTTGGCTGTCTTGATATATCCTCCAACAAAGAAGGTAGTTCATTGCTTTTCAGCTCAGTCTCAAGCAAGCTCACAGGCTTTGGGCAGTCTGGCCAGACTCTGCCAACATATCTCAGTTGCTGCTTAAGTCCTTATTTCCCCCTGGAACTACTGTGTGCTCAGCACTACTTTCTCCAGGGATCCCACTAGAATGGCCCATTAAGCTTTGCTTACCACATTCAATTGCTTTTCTAGTCCAAGCTTCCAAAGTCTTCTACATTCCTCCAAAACCCCATATGGTCAGGTTCTTCACAGACAACAGCCCACTTTCTGGCATGGTGGCAGAGGTGGCTGGGGTAGGAGCAGAAGCTAAGCATGTACATCTTCAAGCAGACACAGGAAGCCTCAGATTTAATTTTCTACATATGGATGTCTTATTGACATTCCCATTGACATGTAGCCCCATTTTTAAAAAAGCATTATTAGTTGTTTTTTTTCATGCAATTACCTTATACCCTTACTAAAAATCAGCTGACATGTAAGCTTTTTTTTGTGGACTCTATAGTCACTTTATAGATTGATATGTTTGTCCTATGGCCAAAACTCCTTGTTATAATGTTTTCAAGTCAGACAGCCATAGGTCCTCACTAAGCAATGTGAGTTCTCTGGTTTTATTCTCATCTTTTAGAATTATTTTGTCTATTAGTTCTTTGTCTTTTCATGTTAAGTTTTATTTTTTTAATTTAGGCTTATTTGAAATTTTTGAGACAGAGTCTCACTGTACAGGCTTAGCTGTCCTGGAACTCCCTGTAAAGCACAAATGACTCTCTTGCTTCTCCTCGAGTGCTGAGTTTACGGACGTGTGCAATTCTGACCAGCTTCCAAGTAAATTTTGTAATTCAGCTTACCATTACATCCCACAGAAGCTTACTTGGATTTCTATTACTATTTAATCCAGTCTGTCAATGAAAGTGAGAGTGATATCATGATAATATTAAAATTTTCAATACATGAACATGGCATATGTCTCTCTATTTGTATACAACTTTGATAGCTTTCATTCTGTAGTATTCTATGTTTTCAGCACAATGCTCCTGCTCATATGAAAATATTCCATTGTTTTAATTTTATTATAAAGAATGTTATTTTTCAAACTACAAATTTAAGATACTCATTTCTTGTATAAAAGTGTACATTTATGCATTATTTTAATGTCTAATGGCATTTCGTAGTAATTTTTTCTTTTTTTTTTTTCGAGACAAAGTCTCACTTGGCTGACCTGGAACTTGCTAGTTAGAGCAGGTTGGCCTTGATTTCACAGACCCCTGCTTCTGCCTCTGCTGTGCCACAGTGCCCAGCTCATAGTAACTTTTCTAATCCCTGCAGTTTTTCCTAAATGGTTTTGGATTTCTCATACAGTTATGTCTGCTCAGCCTGTTGTTTCCCATCCACATCATACTCAGGCTCCATGCAGTGCTCCGCAGGGACAGGACTAGTCCTTCCATCCATTCCACTTGCTCTTCCTTGTCCATCTTGACTTCTGCTTTCATTGGACTGTCATATAGCTAACTATTTATGTGCTTTCTTCTCCACTGCTTTCTCACGACTCTTCAGGCAGTGTTTGTGGCTGTCCTTACTATTCCATGAATCCAGTAAGGTACCAGACACAGGGAGGAATGCATTCACTGCCTATTTAATAGAGTGGACAAAATGAAGGCTGTGCAAAGTCAAGGGAGGAAACAAAAGAAGAAAGAAAGGGAGCAAGGGTGGGAGGGAATCAAGAGACAAAGAGGAAGGGAAAGAAGAAAGGAGGGCTGAGAGAGAAACAAAGATGGTAAAAATGCAACTAACAAATGTGTAAAAACTAGCTCATTATCTGTAGCTGACCTATTAATCTTCCTCATAAGAACCACCCAGCTGGGGCAGGGAATCCAGGAAGAGAGCATCATCCTTGATGATTAAATGCCTCCATACCTTCTAGTTGAAACCATTCCACTCAAGAAGTATTTCAGATACTTTTTACATCTTCTTTCCCTCAAGATGGTGTGAAATGGTGTCACAGAGCACCTCCACGTAGCCCGGAAATGGTCCACAGAGCACCTCCACGTAGCCCGGAAATGGTCCACAGAGCACCTCCACGTAGCCCGGAAATGGTCCACAGAGCACCTCCACGTAGCCCGGAAATGGTCCACAGAGCACCTCCACGTAGCCCGGAAATGGTCCACAGAGCACCTCCACGTAGCCCGGAAATGGTCCACAGAGCACCTCCACGTAGCCCGGAAATGGTCCACAGAGCACCTCCACGTAGCCCGGAAATGGTCCACAGAGCACCTCCACGTAGCCCGGAAATGGTCCACAGAGCACCTCCACGTAGCCCGGAAATGGTCCACAGAGCACCTCCACGTAGCCCGGAAAGGACACTGAGGCGCATCACTGCAGCACAGCCTCTGTACAAGTTTCCCTGCACTTTCTTGAGCTGCCTTAAGATAATGCCCAACTCTTCACTCCTCAGAGCCTCCTAGTCTGAAGTCTTACCATAGGCTGGAAGGACCAGTTTTGTCCATGTGAAGTGCAACATGGAGCCCGAGTACGATGTTGGCAGGAAATAATGACTGAGCAGATATGATTGTCTGTACAAGAAATCCCACCTGGTGAGCTGGAGAGATGATTCAGTGGTTAAAAGCACCAGTTGTTCTTGCAGAAGACCCAGGTTTAAATCCCAGCACCCACATGGCAGCTAACAACCATCAATAACTCTAGTTCCATGGGATCCGACACCCTCTTCTGTCCTCTGTGGGCACTGCATGACACAGGTGCACTTACACACATACAAACATAGCGCTCATACACATAAAATTAAATAAATATAAATTTTTAAAAAAGAAGTCCTATCTGGAACCATAGCAAATTCAAGATACTGGCTCTTTGACCAACCAGGTGGCAGTGTAAACTCACTCAACATGGTAGTCTCTTCTTGAGGTTGACTGAAAGCTGAACATTTGTATAGTGCCATTTGATCATGGCATTTTGGAACTAGGGGCAATTTCAGAATGGACTGAATGTGAATTTTTCCAGCTAGTCTGGCTATTTTTATTTGCTTGGCAATGTAAAACAACTCTTACTCACTTGACAAAAAGGAGTAAAACCAAATGCAAATCTAACCCTACGATGAAGTCCAGAAAGTCAATTATTCAACAACTCCAGCAATTGAAAGATGCAGTTTAAGTCCCCACTCTAGAATAAATGTGGTTGTAGGTAGAAATATGGAAACCTTGCTGAGGATTGTGCCTCGTCACTTCTTGGATTTAAATTGGCCCACATTAGCAGTTACATAAAACATTAACCTTTTCTGGGTCTTACTGGCTGTTTTAACCAGCACGATCCCTTTATCACATGGTTCCTTGCTTTCCTGCAAATGCACAATGCTCTCATTTCATGTAAGTATTGCCACAGAAGTTGACAGTCTTATTAGGGTAGGTAGGTGGTGTGGTTTCTGAAGACAAGGGCCCCATGGAGAGCTCAAGAGCTGCAGCAATTTCAACATCATTAACTATATTCATGACAGAAAGCAGATCTCGTTAGTTCTGTCTGCAGTAAGGGCTTTTTTTTTTTTTTCCGGTCTTTTTGAGACAGGCTCTCTCTGTAGGGCCAGCTAGTCTGCCTGGAACTCACTATCTAGAACAGGCTCCACAATCTTACAGAGAAATCTGCCTGCCTCCTAAGTGCTGGGATTAAAGGTGTGTGCCACCAAGCCTGGCCCAAACATGACTTTTTAAAAAATGTTGATTTTATCGTTTATTGTATGTGAATGTGCATGTGTGTGCAGAGGCTAGAGGGGCGTTCGACCCCTTGGAGCTAGAGTTAGAGGCAGTTGAGAGCCACCAGATGTGGGTGCTAGGAATTGAATTCTGGTCCTCTGGTGCTGTTTACCACTGAGCCATCTCTCTAATCTTTGCAATAATGTCTTAATGTGATTATCTGGTGAAGATTTCTCAGAAATGTGGTTGACTTGATTTATTTTAAGTCATTATTTTGAACTGAAAAGGGACCTGTGCATTATCTGTCATAGCACTGCTTTACTCTCTGTAGTCTGAGGTGGTCTTAACAAGGGAATCACAAACAAGGATCTTTGAAATTGCATTTCAACATCATTGAAGCATTGTCCTGAGTGACACACAGACTAGGAAAGAGAAGACAAGAAGTCAGACAGACAAGAATAAAGGAGACCATCTGGAGCTAGAGCAAAGGTACTGGGCTCCTTGAACCTGGAGGCTGTGACCTCTGGGGCATGTGCAAGAGGCTCGATAGAAAACGTGCCAAAAGAGGAAGTGGGCTCCAGAGAGAGTTCTCCATCTCACTGCCTCCTGAGCAGGCAAATTAAGGCATGGTTTCAACCTGAATGTTTGATAGATTAAAAATTTCCTCTCTGCTGTGAGGGACAGGCTTCCAATGTGATTGACAGCCCACTGACCAATGATTTAAGAGGGGAGGTCTAGCGAAAGCACAGGGAAAGCTGGGAAGGAGAGAGGGTGGTGTGGAGCCAGGGCTCCATCTTGGGTGCCTGTTGCAGAGGTCTGGGGGACCTATGATCAAAATGCAGCCTCCGCCATATGAAATCTCTGTCTCTCTCCCTGGGGATGAATCCTTTGTAAGTAACCTGAATAAATTAATTTCTCTAAGAGAGCATTCTCTGTCTGCTCAAGCAATTCAAACCTAGGGGTGGAGGGGCTGGGACTCCACGCCAGGCCTCACCTCGAGAGAATTAATGATACACTGAACTTCGTAGTAAAGAGAAGAGCTGCCTTGTTAAAAGACAAATCAAAGGCAGTGCAGCCATAAAAGTCGCAAAACCAGTCATTGGAGACAAAAATCCCAAATCTTCTCTATCATATAAAATGTGAAGATTATTGTTGTCTCCAATTTTTAGAGGAAATGAATAAAGGAGAATGGTGACCCGCCCCTAAGCAGTGCAGAGCAGTGAGCGGGTGGTTCCGGGCAGCACAGAGCTCCATGTGGATAACCCAGAACCCTCCAGAATTGCTTCACTTGCAAGTCTCCGCAGTCCTTTTAATTCCCAGACTTCTGTCTCTATTTGCAAGCTTAAATTATGATAGTTATTATCACATTTAAAATTTTTCTTTTTTTAGTGACTATTCCCATTTTATTTTTTACTATTTTTTTTTAGTTAGCATCCAAAAGAATGTGCTTTTATTAATTAAAAAATTAGTGTATGAAGTGACAGGTTTCACTGTGGTGGCTTCTGGCATGCTCCGCTTCATTCGACCCTCCTCTCCCACTCCTGTCCCCAAGTTCCCACCCCACATCCACACGTTGCAGCCTTCTGCGCCCAGCGGCCCTCTCTCCAGTTTCTTTCCTTTCAAGGTATATTTTTGTGAACTTCATACAATACATTTTAATCATAATTGGACCTCTCCTCTCTGCACCCCTCCATGCCCTGCCCACAGGATTCACTCATTCTGTCTTACATGTTAAGGTCTATCCAGTCAAGCTGAGGTACCCAGATGTCTCTCGATGTGAGTTCAACCACTGGATCCTGTTCAGCCTGTTCAGTCACTCCCTTAAAGAAGATCAACTCTCCTTCACCCAGCAACGATCATCGGCCAATAGTTCTTCAGCTAATATTCGGGGGTCTTGCCCATTACTCCAGTTCTGTGCTAGTAACACAGTTCTTGATTCATCCTTTAAAGATGTCAAATTCCCCACTCTTCAATAACCATTAGACTGTAGTCTTCCTTTAACCTTTTATTGTTTGCTAATTCTCAGCTAGCACTTTGGAGTCTGTTCATTCCATTCATGTGATGAAGACTGGTTTGGTTTATACACCAGCACCCTCACACAGAGCAAGTGTTCTTATGAGTGAAAATTCATCTTCCATAGCTGCTACGACTAATTCACATTTTTAAAAAGACAATTAGAATATGAGTCTCTGTCTTGTTGCACTGAAAGCTTCCTTAAGTGAATATAGTAATTAAACCCTTGTTAAGAGCATCTTAAAAGCTTTCAAGAAAATAAAATCCCAAATAAATAACGCTGATTAGACACCCTCTCATGAAAGAACTAATAGAAAGGAATCAAGTGATAAACGAAATGGATGCTGTGCTGTCGAAGCACATGGTTATGGATGGGAGGGCAGAGCTGCTGCTCACCCTGCACTTCTGTCCCCTGCTCAGCACCATTTATAATTGTGTTTTAGTGCAAGGCAGCCCAGCCTTTCATTAGGCTAACGGCAACACTGAAATGATGAATTACTCAGGAACAGGTTGTCTAATCAGCAGATGAGCAGGGATGCAGCGTCCACCAAAAGCGGAGGCACTCTGCTGCTTTACCACACTGATAATTAAGGAAGATAGTTCGGCGGCTAGGGAAGTTTGCCAAACATACCGCATATTTCGACTATTTTTTATTTTTCTCTTTTCAAAATTTCCTTTTAATTTTAGTCCTCTTAACAATTTACCTTTTATTCTAAATCAGCTAAAAAATACCTTAACTGTTGTTTGTTTCAAAAGTTACTATTAACTGCAGACCACTTGGCTGTAACTTGTGACTGCCAGGAAAGCATAGCCAGCAACTTTGTGGACATTGCATCTCTTAAATATGCTCATCACTAATGTCATGCATAGCTTGTAAGTTATGAGAAATATTTAAAGAAATAGAAAGACATGCATTTTGCTTAAAATACATATTCACTAGCAAAATAAATAAGCACTAATAGAACTACAGAGTAGATGCAGACTTCATTTTCTTCATTTTTTAAAAAACAATTTTATTCATGACTAAGTATGTTTATTCACCTTGAAGCAGCAAAAATACCCTGATGTGATTTCATTCTAGTTTATAAAATTTCCTCTTATCTCAGGATTAGAAAACTGAAACAAAAATGTTTTAGATGATTTATGTACCAGTCACTCTATTACAGTTGTCCACCTGGGTTGAAAGAACATGTGGTGTCTCCATTAATATGTACAGCTGTTTGTATCTCTTAAAAGCAAATTTAAAAATTGAAAAGAATACAAACAGATATAGTTTCCACTTTTGAGAATTTCATTTGCTCTTATTTCTAGCCAGCCTTCGATATTCTATCCTCCGATGTTCTGATGAAGACCTGTAATCCCTGCTGCTCAGAAGGCTGAGGAAGTAGGGTCACACGTTCCAGGCACATCTGCATTACAGAGTGAATTTAAGGTGAGTCTGGGCAACTTAGTGAGATCCTGTCTTAAAATGAGAGGAGAAAGAGGGCTGAGAGAACTCAGAGGCAGACTACCTGCTAAAATGTGTAATGCCCTGAGTCCAGTCCCCAAGACTACCAAAATTCTGTATCATTTTGGTTTGCCCTTGATGCCTATGTACTAGAGGGAAGGCCACAAATGCCACAAAGGTTTGGCTGTGCCCGTTTATGTTGAATCCTCATTTTTGAAAGTGTTTTACAATGACTTACTTGAAATATTTTTATTGCATTTTGTGCTTCTTATATAATAGATCTTAATGAACTTTAGCCCCTCCCCCATCTGCATTCCCCTACAGCCCCTCCCTGTATTTTATGTGTGCTCATTGTATTTAAGTTCTATCTGATTGAGCATTGGTATCCAGATGTCCCTTAGTGCAAGTTCATTTGCTAGATTCTAGTCAGCCTATCTAGAGTCTAGATCTACTCTCCCTCACCCAGCAGTAATCAATTGCCAATAGTCTCTTAGCTAGGGTTGGGGCCTGCTGCCCAGTTCCCTTGTTCTATGCTGGGCTTTTGCTTGATTAAGTTGGCACAGGTCTTGTGCGTGCTGATATCATGGTTGCACATAAGTTCACATGAGCAAGTTTTCAGAGACCTGCAAGCCTCGGTTTCCTTATACGCATGCACCAATCTTGGCTCTTTTAATCTTTTTGCCCCATCTTTCACAATGGTCCCTGAAATGTGAGTGGATGCAGTTTAGTATAACAGTCCTATCTAGGGACATACTCTGCAGTCTCTTGTTCTCTACAACTTAGCCAGTTGCAGCCTTCTGTATGCATTGAACTTTGTTTTCAGAGGAAGCTTTACTGGTGAGAGTTGAGGGATATATTAGGATTCTCTACTCCCTGTTCTGCTGTGTTCCATGAGCCTTAGGTAGGGGTTCCACTGTAGATGTGTCACTTAGGACTGGGCATACAACGAACCCACAACCAATATCATTCTAAATGGAGAAAACTGGAAGCATTCCCATTAAAATCAGGAACCAGACAAAGCTGTCTGCTGTCTCTACTCCTTTTCAATGTAGTGCTTGAAACACTTGCTAGAGCAATAAGAGAAGAAAATTAAAAAAGCATCAATTGGAAAAGAAGAAGTCAAACAATGTCTTACTTTTGATTAGCCTGTCTTTCTTTCATCCTGTTTAACCAGTTTCTTTTGAATTACACTATAAGCTGTAGTGTTTGTCTGAAACCCTGTTTCTTCATCTTGAATTTCAGAACAATAGTGAAAACTCCCATCTGCATTGCAAGCTCAGCCCCCATGCATATAATGAGGATGCTGGGAGGTGAAAGAAGGATGTCTGCTTAGATGTGTGCAAATTAAGTGTTAATATTTTAAGTTCACTTATGGACATATAAGAAGAATGTGAAAAAGTTTAGAGAAGAGAAATAACAAAAGAAAACAGTGGCTTGGAATACGTTTATAACTTCAAATTGGTCTCTTCAATTTTCTTTCTTTTATAACTCATTGGGTTCTATTTGCTTTTAGTTTCTAATTTGGAAGTTGGAAGATCTCCCATGTAAGTTTTCAGACCTTTCAAGAATGAACTGAATCTCCCACCTCACACCCCAGTCATGCCTGGTCATGCCTCCATGGTAGCTCATGGCACACTCTCCATCATCCACTAGCTTGTCTGTCTTTAGCTTGTCTGTCTCCTGCTGGGATGGTATCACTCAGGTCAAAAACAGTTAAGTTCACTTACATAGAGCACATGTTTCTTACATGGCAATGCTTTACTGATTTGGAAATGCAGTGATTTTGTTGAGGATATGTAATCTCTCCACAGTGTGCAGAGTAAGAGACTACGTGCCAACAGTATGATAGAAAGGGTCTAAATCAAGTCTGTGTTAAGATGAGGTTCTGATTTCTAAACTGGTCTGCATTTTAAACTGTAAAGGACAGGGCAATGGTCTGTGGGTTTGAAATGCAGTAATTTTGTTGCTGAGGATGTAATCTCACCACAGTGTGCAGAGTGACGGTCTACTGAATCAGATTACTGATCTAGAAGACCTTAGGTCATGAGCCCTAAGGTTTATGACTAAGAATATCTAGTAATTTCTCTTGTCCATGTCTTATTTTATAAGTTAGTAAATAGATATGATTTCTTCCGTACAGAACTTTGCAAGATTCCTGCAATGATATTTCAGTTCAGACATTAGAAGAAAAGGATAAAAATTGAAGAGTCATCATTCTCTTTTAAGACCTTCTTGAAAAAATTAAATATAACTAGATTTATCTCTTGTTTAGATGTGAAAAATCTTCTAAAACCAGATACTGATTCATCTTTCCTCTTTTTTAAACCTATGCCTCCCAAGACTTAGGGATCTTTATGAAAGAAAAGACAGAAAGATTGCAAGAGCCAGAAGAGGTAGATGACCACAAGGAAATAGAGTCCTCCAGACAGCTGGTAAGTTATTCATATGAACTCACAGCAATGATGACAGCATACACAAGTCCTATGCAAGCTCAAACCAGACAACATCTCAACATAAACATTGTGAAGTGGGTAAGAAATTCCAACCCAATCTAAGGAACTTTTGGCAGTTTGATGGCTGCTGGGAGGGGAAAAGAGAATGTCTTACAGAGATGGGACTCTTGCTGGGCCCAGTGGATGGACCCACACTGAAGTCTGCCTTTTTTAAATTGATATTTTGTTTGGAAAGTAAGACCAACTGAATCATGTGTAAAAGCTGTATTGTATATGTAAGAGAGTGCATTGAATTGGGCAGGGGCCTGTGGGAGGACAGGATCCAAAACCCATCAAATTATGGTGTATGAAAATTGCAAAATTTTAATAAAAAATAAAAAGATATGTATTTAAACTGTGTGTATGTGTGTGTGTCAGTACACAAGAGTACAGTTCTCACAGAGGTCATAAGATGGCATTGGATCCCCTGCAGCTGGAGTTACGGGTGGCTGTGAGCCACCTACCAGTGGATTTGGGGAACTGAAGGCAGGTCCTCTGGAAGAGCAGCAGGCTCTTAACTGCTGAGCCATCTCTCCAGCACTGTCATCTGTCCTTTTAATAAAAGAATGTCTATTTTTTGTGGCATGTTCAGAGCTATTTCTTACGCATTTTCTTAAGGGCTCTTAGTAATGAATATCAAACAGATTTAGATGATCTCTTTGTTCTTATTTACTTTTGGTAACTCAGCCCATTCTCTGGACTAGACTTGGAAAAAGATGGGAACCAAAATATGAGCCACTCAATATTGCAACATAACTATTCCAAGGGCAACAAGGAGACTTCACTTAGCAATCAGTATTTGGAAATATGCTCACTATTTCAGTTGGATTAAAAATATGTGAGCCCCAAAACATAATTAGGCACATCCTAGAGCAAAGCTTTTATAAATATGGCTGAAAACCAACAAAGATGATTGTGAGACACCCGATTCAGTTTGTCTCACTTTCCAAACAAAATATTAATTTAAAAAGGCAGACTTCACAGAGGAAACAAACTATTTCCCTGTCTGAGGCATATGCTCACCTCCAAAAACATTAAGCACTTGGGATATCCAGCAACTGAATAATTCAGCCTTTAATTATACATGGTTTCCTTGATAAGGGGCAAAATTACATTTCAGATTCTGCTCTCTGTTTCTCTGCATCTTTGTTATAAATTGTCCCCAGATTAGTGCCATTAATCATATTTTGTAGAAAAAGAAATGAGATACACTGTAAGAATCGTCTTTTTAAGATTTAAAAAGTTTAGAAGACAAAGGTAGATTTTACTTTTCAACTTTTAATGTATAGCAATCTTTCAAGACAATACATTTAGTAATCAACAAATAATTTGAGGAAAACAGTAATAACAAAATCACTTCATTCTCTGCTAACTTTTCTTTAGTCATACTGAAATTTCTAAAGTACTAATACAGTATAATCATTTACTGCCTTGAAACTAACTTTATTGGAAAATTATTTTCATTTTAAGGAACAAATTACATATGTATGAGTTGGAGACAGACTCACACAGTTTGGTTGCTGTGAAATGATAGTTCTGGAATTTGTGTTTCATGCTCACTGCTATCATCCTCAAACACCAACATCACAGAGATGCCATGTACTATTCACCTGCTGATGGCCTGAACAAAATGCTTTCTTGTCACAGAGCAATCAGGGACTGGGACAAAGGTCAACGTATGAAAATATATCACAAATCTACACTGCTATGATCCAAACACGTGTTTACAAAGACTCAAATCTCTAATACAGCTAAGCAACGAACCTCTTCAAAGGTCTCATTCACAAGACCTTAACATGAAGAATTGTAAAATTTTAATTAAGGAGCTGAAAGAAGATTGTGATAAATTCATCTCTGCTTGTTGGTTTGCTGTCGTAAAAACAAGGTAAGCAGAAGCTTACAACTTCTGTGTAAAACCTGCTAGAGTATTCTAAAACTCATATGATAAAAGACAGAGCCAAAAATATGCAGATGAAATTTGGTGAAAAAAAGAATGAGACTAGGAACTCTCCTGAACCATAAGCATAAACTATGATAAGTAAAACATGATATTGACAGAGCGATAGTGAGAAAACACAGTCAGACAGATGAGCGATCAAACACTTAAAACAAAAATATGATGTACCCTGTGAGGAGGCCCATCCTCCAGTGGGTGGCCTTATGCCGATGAACCCAAGGATAGCCCTGGCTGGATTTACTGAGCTATAAATAGAAGATGTGAAGATGGAGGTGGAGGGCAAGTGTCTGGCTGACACTGCAAAATACACTGTAGACATGTATAAAATCATTCACTCTCAAAAGGAGTGAATAAAACAGGCAGTAACAAAAAATCCTCATGTCAAAAACAATGCTACAAACACTGGTAAGGGCGAGCTAGATGCTCTTACTACTGAAAATATGTAGATCGAGTCTATATAGCAGTGCTTCCTGAGTACACATATAGCCCAGTAAGAAAATTCAACAAGGGGCTGGAGAGATAGCCCAGCCATTAAGAGCACTGGCTGCTCTTGTGGAGGACTCAGGTTCAATTCCCAGCACCCATATGGGGACTAACAACCATCTCTAACTCCAGTTCCAAGAGATCTGACATCCTTTAATTTCTTTATGTAATTTAATTTCTTTAAAAAGTGTTTTACTTTACAGATAACTAAGAAATCAAAGCAATATCAAATAAAACATCACTTCATAATTCTCAGATTGGGAAAAATTAAGTCTGGTATTTACTAGTAAGAAGTCTTTACAAATTAAGGACACTAAACTTTAAACCAGTTATGTTGAAAATACTTTTCTACTATTTTGGCTTTGTGCCTTTTTTTCAAGTGAACTCCTTTTTATTTTTTATGAAGTTAAAAAGATTTATCAGCCAGAACTAGTGATTCAGGTCTGCAATCCCAGATACTTGGGAAACTGAGGCAGGAGGATCACCAAGTTGAAGGCATACCTGGGAAATGAAGTAAGACTCTGCCTCTAAATAAGACATGAAAAGAGGACTTGGGATTTAGGGGAACTCAGTGGTGGAGTGCTTGCCTAGCATATAAGGGGAGGAGGTGAGAGACCATACAGAAACAGAAAACAGTCCTACGGGCTCCGGGGACCTTGCTCATATGAACCTACAGTGATGGTGTCAGCATGCAGAAGACCCATGCACACTCAAGCAGACAAAACCCAGTATAGAACTGTGGAAATGGGCAACAGGCCACAGTCTTAGTCAAAGATTATTGGCAGCTGATTACTGCTGGATGAAGAAGAGCTTATCTTCTTAAAGGGAGGGACTCTAGACAGGCTGACTAGACTCCAGTAGATGAACTTGCACTAAGGGACATCTGGCAACACTAACTTGATGCGATAAGCCTTAACATAAATGGCGGATGTAAAGATGACTTTGTTTGTATGAAATACAAACATTCAATTAAAAAGGATCTAGATTTAATTACTAGGAACACACACACACACGCACACACACTTTTTCTTTATAACTCATTCTGATGGGTTTGAAATATTATCAATTCAGATTATTAACTCTGAATATTAAATTTTTCCTTGTCATGTAATACTAAGTAGTATTCTGATTATTATTTTCTATAAAACATTCAAAGTTAACATTTTTTTTAGACAAAGAAGAGCTTTAAATGTTTTGCAACATAATCCATTTCTTTAAGCTAGATTTTTAAGGCAGTCTTCAATGTATTTGAATAGTTTGCTTGCTCCTAACTCATTAAGAGTGTCTTGGAGAGATGGCTCAGCTGTTAAGAACATGGCTGCTGTTGCAGAGGACCTGAGTTTGGCTCCCAGCACTCACATGGTGGCTCACAACTCTTTGTAACTCCAATTCCAAAGAATCCCAGGCATTTTCTGGGTTCCGGAGGCATTGCATACACAGCTGTACTTGCATACATACAGGCAAAATACTCCTTCACATAAAATAAAAATAAATAGTAAAAATTTAAAAAGAGTGCTTTGAATGGTTTAGTGTTGCTTTTATTCTGAATGGATGTTGAAATTTATCATTTGCTTTTCTTACATCTACTAAAACACAGCTTTTCTTTAATTGCTAATAAAGACTTTAAAGTGTTATTAGTGGTGAATCAAAGTCATAAATGTTCTAATGATGATCAGCATCCTGAAATAGATGAAAGTTAGACAGTCTTTTTGTCTATTACTACTTTTCCTTCATTAATTTTGCCTTGGTACTTTAACAGCAACGTTTCAATCACTAGAATTTTCTTACATGTATACTTTCTTCAGCTGTCCTTGTGTCCAATTAGTATAGAACTGGCTGCAATTCCCTCACTGAGTAAGTTGTGTTATATGCAGTTCCTCTTTATCTGTTTTCTGAAAGAAAAGTTCCTTTGCTATCAGAAGAATAATTTGGGTGCTGGACAAAAAACAACAAATACATCAAAAATAATTTTTAGAAAGAACATTTTTAATGGAAACATGTTTATTTTGTCTAATTCACATCTTTGGAGCTGAAGTGAGAGGATTCTTTAATTCTTATTTATTGTATTATTTCGTGGATGAGTTTTCATCACTTCAATTTTCCTTGGAAATTATCCCGGGTAATTTATTGTGATATACTGTTTACAGTATTCTCATCACATATTTATTTGTAATATTTTCTCACTGTGTTGGTTTAAATGAGAATGTCCCCCATAGGCTCCAACTGTTTGGACATTTTGTCCCAAGTTGGTGAGAGTGTTTGGGAGGATTTAGTAGGTGTGGCCTTGCTGGAGGAAGCATGTCACTGGGGGTGGGCTTTGAGAGTTCTTAAGCTTTGCCAGATCTCCAATCTCTGCTTTCTGTGCCTGCTTGGAGATGTTATCATGTTTCTGCTCTGGCCATCTATGTGTCCATGTCTCCTTGCCATTATGGACTCTCCCCTGGAACCAAATAAACATGTCCTTTTATGTACCTTCATGACAGTATTTGTGTGTGTGTGTGTGTGTGTGTGTGTGACTTTTTCATTTTTTTGTGTATTTCATACAGAACATTTTAATCATCTTTACACCTCCTTCCCCATTGGCACCTGCCCAACCACTGGAATTTACACATTCTGTCATTTGTGTTAAGGCCTAGTGAGTCAAGTTAGTGTTCTCAGACATTTCTAAGTGCCAGTTCATCCACTGAGATCTAGTCAGCCTATCTAGAGTTCCACCCTTTAAGAAGATCAGCTCTTCCTCACCCTGCAGCAGTCAACGGCCAATATGCCAATAGTTCATCCTCTAAGACTGGGGCCTGCTGTCCATTTCCAAAGTTTGGGGTGAGGGAGTGGGGGGCAGGGGAGGGAGGGAGGCAAGGGTCAGATTGAGTTTACACAGATCTTCTGCTTTCTGACACCATTGCTGTAGGTTCAAGGAGCAGGGTCCCAGGAGCCTTTGGGACTCTGTTCTCATAGGACATACACCTCCTTCCTGGCTCTTACAATCTTTCCATCCCCTCTTCCTCTATAGTCCCTGAGCCCTGGGTGGTGGAGTTTAATATAGGAGTCCTGTCTAAGGACCTACGCTCTGCAGACTCGTATTCTCTGTGCTTTAGCCATTTGTGTTCTTCTGTGTTGATGGCCCTTTGCTGTATAAGGGAGCTTCATTAATGAGATCTGAGAGAATCATTAGTGTTCTATCTACCCTTTGTTCTACTGTTCTGTGAGCCTTAGTTGTAGAGGTCTCATTTAGGGCTGGGAATTCCACAGTCTCTTGTTCTCTGCATGTTGACCAGTTGTGATGACTGTGTTAATCACCATCTATTGCAAGTAACTTCTCTGATAAAGGCTGAGAGGTGGACCTGTCTATGGGTACAGTATAATTCCTTAGGGGTCAGTTTAATACTATGTTCATTTAGCATATTAATTGAAGTAGGTTTTCTATGCAGTAGGGCCTATGACCTACCTGGCCTTAGGTTCTTAGTACCAATAACGGTGCCAGGTATAAGTTCCATCTTGTAGAGCCAGCCTTATATCCAATAGAGAGTGGTTGATTACCTGTTGCATTGGTTGCACCAGTGGGCGTATCATATGAACTCATAGCAGCTTTGACTGCATGCAAAAGATTCACTGTTCTGCCCTAGGGCCTATGATGTACCCAACCATGGAGTTTTGGCCTAGTTAACAGCAGCAGGCAGAGGTTTCACCTTGTGGCGTGGTCTTTAAGCTTGATTACTCTCAAAACATTCATGATGCTATTGCACCAGGGGGCATGTCTTGGCAAGCAGGTCATTTTAATGCACTTTAATGGTGTGTGTGATGGAGCTACAGTAATACCCACTACATCACGTTCACAGTGTTGTTCCTGCTGCTCTTGTTCATTCTTCACTTTTGTCTTTTATTTATTTATTTACTTTTGTTTTAAATGAGCATATAGATGTTTCTGTCTGTCAGCATATCAGCTATGTACTTCAAAATATTTTATTTATTCTTTGACCATGGATGTAATGTACATTGATCATAAACCACCCTGGTTATCTTTTGTTATTTCCCTCCCACTCCTCCTGAACCCTTTTTCTTCCTCCCAAGTCCACCTTCTATATTCCTCTTTTTCTGGGTGTGATTCACTGAGTGTAATTAGAGCTGCTTGCATGAGCATGGGCCAGGGTTATTTAAAAGATTATGGGCACTTTACTAATGGCTACACGACTGAAGAAAATGGCTTCCCCAGAAGTCATTAACTGCCAATAGCTCCTCAGAGAGGTGTGGGGCCTCATGAACTCCTCCCTCTTTTGTGGACTGTTGATGGGGCCCAGTACTGAACAGGTCTTGTGGAGGTAACCAGAGATGTTGTGAATTCATCAATGCAACAGCCATATCATGCCCAGTAGACAATATTTCACAGCACTCCTCTTCATCCTCCAGCTTTTACAGAGTTCTTTCTGCTCCTTCTTCCACAATGAACAGAAATCCTCTGAATGGTTGGAAAGTGCTCCTCTTTGAAACCATAGGTTATTAAATGAAAATCCCAGTGCTAGTGATGGGCTTTCTCCCTATTAGCTGTTGATTAGGGAGGCCCCAAAGGCTATTGCAGTTACTCTTGGGTGTCTACCATAACCAGACAATAGTACTGCTGAAGACACCACGTACTTCGATTGCAAGACTTAAAGAAGTCAACTGGACTAAGCTAGAAGTGTCTTCCTGTTGGTTAGCCTTCATAGTGTGCAAAGGAGACGTTCACCATTGGTCTCACCCTGATGTGGATCCTGTGTGCTACAGTATTGACTTAAAAAGCAAAATGCACCCACTTGTGTAACAGTGGCAAGACTGCCTACGGGGGTAACAAACCATTTCCGTGTTTGACGCCTACTCCACAGGCGTCATACTTGGTACTATGACCTGGTCAAAAGCTGGTGGCTCTGGCTGTCATAGTCCTAGAGCAAACCTATTACTGCTGTTTTGCTAAATAGACATACTGATAAATGTCTTCTTAATACTTCTGTTTATACATGTAATTTAGGTTGAGACCTTTGCCAGAGAAGCTTCTTTCCTGCAGTGGATGACAGGTAATGCAGAGTCTCATAGCTGGTCAAAGTGTGGAGAATAAGGTCGTCTATGTCACCTTCTTCTGGTTAGATACCTTCTAAAAGTATTTTCTAATCTAAAAGACAGAGTTTCACAGGATTATTCCCTATCCCCCAGCTCTTACTTTACAACTTTTCTGGCTCGCTTTTCAAGATATTCTCTGGGTTTTGGAGGGGATGAGGTAGTTGATCTGCTTTGGGCTTGTTATTTTTCTGTTGCTGTGATGAAATGCTTTGATTAAGGGAAACTTTAAAATAAAAGCTTATTTGCACTTATGGTTCCACCAGAATTAGAGTCTGTCTGGGTGGGGCGGGCTGGGGACAGGAACAGAAGGTAGAGGCACAGGAAGCAGAGCACAGGTGCAGATCCAACAAGATCTAAGAACTCTCTAAGCCCGCCCCCAGGGACGTGCTTCCTCCAGCATGGCCATGCCTCCCAAGACCTCCAAAACAGCACCACCAGCTCGGGACATGTCCAAATACTTGGAGACTATGTCAGACATTTTCATTCAAACCACCACAGAGCTGAACACTCAATAGACATTTATTTTTAACATTCTACCGGTGTGCTGGATAGATTTAGTTGTCAACTTGACATACTTGGGTTGAGGGAGCTTCACGTGGGGAATCTCTGCCTTTGGTCGGGCCTGTGGCCATGTCTGTGGGATATTTTCTTGATTGTTGAGTAATGTGCGAGGGCCCAGTTCACTGTGAGTGGGCCACCCCTGGGCTGGCTGTTCTCTGTTGTATAAAAATGCAGGCTGAGCAAGGGCCAGGGGACCAAGCCTGTAAGCAACTATCCTCCATGACCTGGGCTTCAGCTCCTGTCTCCAGGTTCCTGCCCTGAGTTCCTACCTTGGGCTCCCTCAGTGATGAAGTGTGACCCATGAGATATGGAGCCAAATAAACCCTTTCCTCGCCAGACTGGTATTGATCAGAGTGTTTTGTCACAGCAGTGGAGAAGCAAACTAAGATATGTGGTGGTTAGAACGAGATGTGCCCCATAGGCTCCAACTTTTTGGCACATTTTGTCCCCAGTTGGTGCTGCTGTTTTGGAAGGGTTTAGAAGATGTGGTCATGCTGGTGGAAGCACGTCACTGGGGGCGGGCTTAGAAGTTTTTAAACCTTGCCAGATCTCCAGTCACCCTCTGCTTCCTGTGCCAGCTCTCTGGTCCTGCTCAGGTCAACTTCCTGCCACCGTGCCTCCCTGCCATGACGGACTCTGATTCTGGTGGAACTGTAAGCTCAGATAAACTCTTCCTTTTAGAAGTTCCCTTAGTCATGGTGTTTTATCACAGTAACAGAACTGTAACAAATACAATCAGTTATTTCTTCTGTATTAACTGTTGCCCATGGGGATGGAGGGAGTGGGGAGGGGTGATAATCTTCTCTGGCTAAGGCAGATAGCTGTACTTGTCTAAGGGTATAAATATGAATATTTAGAAGAAAGTTTGGCCACATATGCATTTAACTTAATATCAATAATACATTTCCCCTCAGGGCCTGTGAAACCCCCACCCCTCATTTTTTTGCCCATATTTACAGTAGCAGGTATATCTTCCCACAGAGAGAACCTCAGATGCAAACAGAAAGTGGTCCTTCTGAAACTGTCTTCTGCATAGGGCATGGAAAATGTAGTCCTGAACAGACAACAGCTATGGTTATCTGCACAAGACTTTCACAAAAAGATAAGACACAGAAGTAGGAAGCAGATTAACTGAGAAGAGAAGGGTCTGTAAAAGTCTGAGCAAGATAAGAAAAGTTAACAGGTGTGGATGTGTCCACAACACATCATGTGCATGTATGAAATTCTTGAAAATTTAAAGACCTGCATTTTTAGTAGTTGTCCTAGAATTATCGATATACAAGTACTCTGAGTTACCTTCAAATAATATAATTCCTCCTCAAAGGCAGTGTAATTGAATATATTAATTGAATATATTTTGCTATTATTATTTTGAACTAACTTGTCTTTTAGATCAATTAAGAATAAAAAAATGGGGTGTTGGAGAGGTGACTCAGTGGTTCAGAGAACTGGCTGCTCTTGCAGATGACCCAGGTTCAATTCCCAACACCTACATGATGGCTTCCAACCATCCAGAGCTCCAGTTCCAGGGGACTCCCATGTTCTCTTCTGACCTCTGCAGGCATTGCATGGCACAGGTGCACACAGGCAGGCAATGCACTCACATAAAATCAAAATAAGAAATAAAATATTTTTAACTAAAAAAAAAAAGAATAAGAAAATGGTTTTCTTGCCAAGCATGATGGTGAACATCTTTAATCCCAGGACTTGGGAGACAGAGTCAAGAGGATATCTGTGAGACCAAGGCCATCTTGGTCCATATAGTGAGTTCTAGGCCAGCGAGGGCTACAAGAAGATTCTGTATCAAAAAGACAGAAAAAGAGAGTTTATTTTACTGTCACTTATTCATTTTAT
The DNA here is from genome assembly GCA_035773235.1 of Eospalax fontanierii. Classification (NCBI taxonomy): domain Eukaryota; kingdom Metazoa; phylum Chordata; class Mammalia; order Rodentia; family Spalacidae; genus Eospalax; species Eospalax fontanierii. Next base: position 62,293,719 of record CM069540.1, on the reverse strand, counting down.
AAAGTTCCTACTTTCTTGGATAGATTCAAATTTTGAATCTATGCCATTTTTCCTCTCTCTGAAGAATTTCTTTTGCAAGACAGGTCTCCTAGAAACACCTCTGCCCATTTTATAGAAAAAGGTCTTCATTCCTCCCTCCATTTTGAAGAATAAAGAGGTACAAAACTCAAGGGTTTGTTTTTTCTTTTTTAATTCCCCTCTCGACACTGACGGGGCTCCTTTAGAATTGTAATCTGTCAGGTTGATTCATACTACCTGAATTTTCGTGGCAGTGATGGTTTGCTTGGAGATTTTTGAAATGTGTATTACAGTACGTTATTGTAATCGATTGTGACCTGTAGTCATTCACCTTGCTGCACAGTGAACACAAGAAGTTCTTGCACTACTCTAACTGCAACTTAGCACCCATTGATTGACCTTTCTCCATCCCTGTCCTCCCTTCTAGTCTCCAAAGACTCTGGTAACCACCTCCTACTCCCAATTTCCATGAGATCAACTTGTTTAGAATCCACGTATGAGTGAGATCATGTGATTCTTGAGTTCCGTGTCTGCTTTATTCCATGCATCTTCGGTTCTGTCAAAGTTGCCACAAGGGACAGGACTTCACTCAGGTATATATTCTGCCGTTGCTTTTGAGATGAATATGTCACTGGGAGCTAGAGAAATTGTGAACTAACCCCCCATCACTTTAGGTGTGAGGCGACAGTGGAGCCCTCTTTTGATGTTTCTGTCTTAAATAATAAATTATGTATGTGCTTATATTCTTGTAAAGTTCATCAGTAGTGGACTTATTGTGTTGATATAGGGTATCTTTACATACCTAAATGCACCACACCTAAAAGCATCTCATGTGTTGCTATTCACTTTCTTCAGGAAGAAGCTTAAGTTTTCAATATTAGTTACCAACAGTGACTCTCCTGAAGAGATGTATAGTATATTGCTGAGTTGGGTATGTAACATCCATCTTACAACCAACTGTAGTCAGACTCTTTAATTAATGGCTGGGGAATCTGCTTTACCTTTTAAAAGGATAAACTCTAATTGTGGTTCAAATTAAACAGTCTAATGAAAGTGACCACCAAGCAATTGATCAAAACTAATAGGTGAGTAGTTAAGTAAACTTCTTGCTTGTTTAGCATAAATACCTTTGGAGGCTTAACTGGGATTATTGATGTATCAGAAGCTCTAGGGAAAGAATAGTCAATTATTGCCATTGTTAGGGCATTTTTAAAGGGAATTGTTCTAAAAATGGTATAGTTTCTCCTTTTATTCAATAATTACTATAACATTTATGTATATCCTGGTACAAAGAAGCAAAAGAAATATAGCCAGTGACAAAAGGCAGCAATGGTGACCAGAGCAGTGAATGCCTCCATTTCGATGGATTCTTTTTGGTGAATTTTAGTCTTCATGTTACTTTCAAAGCTTCTTTTCTAAATTTTAACTTTTTTAGTTTTACTTTTTAAGATAAACAGGATTGCATGCTGATTATTGCTATAATCACATCTACAGATTATATTAGACAGTATTATTAAGACTATCCTAATACTGGGGCTGGAGAGATGGCTCGACTATTAAAAGCACTGGCTGCTCTTGCAGAAGACCTGGTTCAATTTCAGTCACCCACATGGCAGCTAACAACCGTCCATAACTCCAGTTCTTGGGGTCTGATACCACCTTCTGGCCTCTGTGGGCACTGAGTGACACTGGTGTACTTCCATACATGCAGGCATTAACACTCATACACATACTGTAAATAAGTAACAAAAATAATAATAAAGAGAGTATTCCACTATTTATGGCAAGAATCCAGGAGTTCATAATTCTGAGACTTGTTTTGGTAACATATTTTTGTACACTTTGATTTCTCTCTATAGAATCACTTAATATACATAACTACATTAACATGAAAATGATGAGACATGAGTGTCTAAGCAGAGCTGTTCAGAACTTACTCAGACTCAAGTTCACAACTTATATGAGTGACTGAATGACAGACTGTAGAAAACTACTTGATCTTATTAATTTGTGCCTTTCTCAAATAAGAAATATTAGTTCTTTCTTGAATGTGTTCCATGGAAATATAAATGACTATTAAAATGTTTATTTTTAAAGATTTATTTTTATCTGATGGGTATGGGCACTTTGCATGTATGTAACTGTACTTTGTGGGTATAGTGATCTCAGAGGTCAGAAGAGAGCATCTGACACCCTGGAATGGGAGTTACAGGTGTTTGTAACCCTGTTGGTGTTAGGAACAAAACCTCAGTACTCTGCAAGAGCAACAAGTGCTCTTAACAACTAAGCCATTTCTCCAGCCCCTATTAAGAATTTTTAAAAATGGCAATATATTCCCATTCCTCTTTTATCTAATGTTCTACATTGTATCAAGACTGAATTGTTGGAGAAGAGGAAAATTACTATATAAAAGCTGTATTTATTTTTGGATAAATTTAATGTCTTTTAATGTCCTTTGAAGGCCCATTTAGAACAGAAAAGGGGAAAGGAAATGCCATGTCTTTGAGTATTAACTTTCTGCCATGCTAAAACAGCAGAATCTCATTCTTGGAATTTAGGATTCCAGGACTTAGATCATCATCCTCTGTCTTCCACAAGCCAGACGATCTTCTTGGTTCTCACACTGGAAGTGACAGCGTTAATTCTCTGTTTTTTTTGACCTTTGGATGCAGACTGGATCTCAAACTGCAGATAAATTAGCCTTCATAATCATGAGTCAATTTATGTAAATCTCCTTTTATCTATCTATCAATCATCTATCAGTCTTAAAGGCTCTATCGCCTATCTATTGTCATCTATCTCTCTTCTATATCTATCATCTATCTGATAGTCTATTTTTTGTCATATCTATCTATGACTCTTCTTTATCTGTCATCTATCTATCTATTTTCATATCTATCATCTATCTTTCATCTATTGTCATCTCTATCTGTCATCTCTTTCTTGCTTTATTTCTCAGGAGTACCTTCACAAACACAAATAGATAAACAAAACAGTAAATACAAAAATGTAGACTAGTTTTCTGTTTCTGTGCTAAACTAGCTGCAATAAGTAGAAGAGGGCATTTGCACTTTGGCTCGAAGCTCCAGAGGTTTGGTCCATGGTCACTGGGCTGTACTGTTCTTCTGTGTGTGATGGGTCAGAACATCATGGTGGGAGCATGTGATGGGGCAAAGCTGCTCACCTTATGTCTGCTGAGAAGCAGGAAGTGGTGGGAGTGTGGGCAGTGACGAAATGTATCTGTTAAAGGTACAGCCTTAGTTACTTACTTTCTCCAAACAGATATCATGTACCCAAATCAGTTCTACCTTCCATTAAGCTATGAATCAGAGTCTCCATGATCAAGTCATCTTCCAAAGTTCCCCACCGCTGAACACTGCTACATGGTCTTGACATATGAATGTGGGGGCGGGGGAGACATTTCATATCTAAACCACAATGCAGTTCACTCTTACATCCTTGAAAAGAATAAGATGCTTATATTAGTTGTAGTATGGTTTAATGTCATTTTCAAGACATTATGCTAAGCGAAATGAGACAGACATAAAGGGCAAATATTGTTTTGATTCCTCCATGAATGGGCAGATCATAGAGGCAGGAAGATTAGAGAAGCTGAAGGAATGGTGCTCAGTAAAGAGGCACTGGAGAGACGGCCCATGGGTGAGAATGCTCGCCCTGCAAGCAAGAGGTGGGAATTAGGGTTTCCAGGATCCACACAAAAATCCAAGCATGGCTACCTGTGCCTGCAATCCCAGCACCGGGTGGCAGAGACAGGCAGATGGTGAGACAGACCCTGTCTCAAGACAACAAAGTGAAGAGACACAGAGGAAGACACTGCATCCTCCTCTGGCCTCCACATGGACACACAGTCACACATTCAGGTGCAGAGAGAGAGAGAGAGAGAGAGATTGAATGGCTACAGTGAGACAGTAACACTCTCAATTTTAATGCTGTCAAAGAGGAGCAATGAAATAGAGACCCCCCAAAAGACCTGAATAACTTCAGATAAATCATGATACATTTGCATGCTGACCAGAGTAATTCAGGACAGCAGACAAAGTTGAAGAAGGGCAGGGAGAGACATGATGGGAACAGTGTTTTGTGGAGGTGAAGATGGAATCTGTACCCAAAGTAAGAATTGCATTTAAAGAGGAGCATGCGTGGTCTCACTAGGGAGAGTCATAAAAGCAGAGTATTATATGGGTGAAAATGAGGAGAAGGCACCAAGAGGTGGTGGATGACCACAAGCAAACAGAGTTTTCAGACAGTTTGTCAGTTACACATATGAACTCACAGCAATGGTGACAGCATGCACAAGTCCCACATAAACGCAAACAAGACAAAATCTCATCATAGACACGGGGAAGTGGGTATGAAATCCCAACCCAACCTTAGAAATCTGGGGCAACTGATGGCTGCGGGGAGGGGATGGTTGGTAGGCTGACCAGGCTCCAGTGGATAGACCCACTTAAGGGACATGTAGAGACACAAATCAGACTCTAAAGGCTATATTTCATATTTAGTAGAGTACATTGAATTGGGCAGAGGTTGGCAGTGGGGGGTGCGGGTGGGGAGGGGATGTAAATACCATCAAATTATATTGTTTGAAAATCACAAAAATTCAGTAACTTTTAAAAAATAATATATAGAATGAACTTGAGAACAAAGAAAACTTCTGATGGTGAGTTATGATCTCATATTGGGAGGCTGCAGGATCTCAGTAGAACTGCCAGAGAGAACAAAGGATTTAGATTCCTGAAGAGGTAAACTGTGTGTGAGTAGGGTGATCTGGGAATCTTAAAGTTTGTGGTGACTGATAAAGGAATAAAGGGCCTGTTTAAACCTGGTGGATTTAAAACAGGTGGTGATGGCAAGGACAAGGCTGGGCTGTTTGGAAAGACAGCAGGCATATTTTAGGATTCTGTTTCTGTAAACAAGTGTGGTACCCATGGAGCGTGGTATTAGTGGACAGATTCATTCTTGACTCTGTAATGATGAGAGGAATCTGGGTTGCAGTCCCCCAGATGGGGCACTTCCAACGATTCTATTGATCACACCATGCATAAAACCTCACTTCATTTCTAATGTATTTTGTCTATAATCCAATAAAATGGGAAAAAGAGTTTTTTCTTCCCATCCAACTTTGAGTTGCTATTTTTCTTTCTTTTCATGGTTTTATTCACTCTAGGCCATTGGTGAAATCCACATACAATGCAAAACAGGTATATCTCAGACCTTTTTTGGCTTATTTTTATTTTTAAACAGGGTCTCATGTATCTTCAGGCTACCTTAAACACTCCAGGTAGCCAAGGGTGACTTTGAACTTCTGATCTTCTTTCCTCACCTCCCTTCCCACGCTGGGATTATAGGCAGGCATCACCACACCTGATTCATGCAGTGCTGAGGAAGGAAGCCAAGTCTTTGTGCAAGCAAGGCAAGCACTATACAAACTGGGCCACATTCCCCACCACCAATGTATAAGTAACATGCTACTCTTGATTGTTTACAGTGTGATACCCACTGCTTATATTTCTCCCTTGTACTACAAAGTGAATTAACACCAACCAAACTTATGGCCAAGCTAGAGAAAAAGGATCTTGTAAAAAATCAGTGGCAATATGTTTGCGAGTGACAGTTTTTCACAAATGTCATAGTTTTAATATTAAAAACTGAATCTATATTAAATATGTTTTCACCGTGTTCTTTGGTGATGGTTGCATGTAATCACTGCCTTGCTTTAAAAAATGTGTGTGTATATATGTGTGTATATGTGTGTGTATTTAAACATCCAGCTTAAATGTTCTTTTCATTCTGTTGAAATAAAAAATGCCTTTGTCACTAATAGTATGTCTAATTTTTTAATTCCTAAATTTAAACATATTCTTACATTTTAATTTTGCAAATGGTCATTCAAATCTTAAAATTAGTTCTTTAAATCCACCAGCCACAGTGCTTCCTCAAATCTCAGGTCTTCTGCAGAATTAAATTTATTTCAAAGAATGTATGGTGCAAGTGAAATCATTTCACAGACCTGGGTTCGGAAAATGAGTCATGTAGTCCAATAGGGATTAGTGAATTTTGCAAAGATTATGAGGATTTTGTACATATTTCTCCTGCCAGGTCAAACATCAGTAGCAGAAAAGAAAACATGAATTTATTGAACAATTAACACTTGCTTCCTCAAGTTTCTTCCAAGTCACCATATACCAAAGATATTTCTATGCATTAATTCCAATTATCCTATCACATCTATTCATACTGTTCAACAATAGCTCTTCAGGCAAAGAAGCCACATTTTAACATAATTTTCAGAGAAATTATTATTCATGTGACAATAGTAAGAAATAAATGTTTAATAACTGATAGGCCTGGAAATCTAACACTTTTAATATGTGAATTCTTGTCTTCCAGTAAATCTTGTTTCTAGGATTTTAACTTTCAAGGGTCTATAACTTGGAAGGCCATAAATAACAGCAGAAAGAAGACAGGGCAACACTGACTCGCTTCAAGCTGCGGGAAAATTAACATCCCAACTATGGGCTTGTATTCGCCAATGAGGAGCTGTCAGGCAGAGTAGTATAGATTTTAAAATGTATATGCACACTACACGCCTTGTTTATATATCATTGCGGAGGGCTCACCCAACAGAAGAAATCAGAAGGGGGTGAGTTTTCCTTTGCCCATAGATTGGCAATCTGTGGGTTATGAGTCCCCCAAATAAAACCAATGAACAAGCATCACCAGGAATAAAATGGGGTGAGGGACAACTCTTCCCATAGTGAATGTGAAAAAAATTCTTTAGAAATCCTGTTGAAAACTGACATTTTTCTGGAAATATGTTTGTTACATTCATTTCATGAATTTTTGAAAGCAATATTCATTGTTTGACTACCTATCTGCTCCAAACGTGGGGATGGAAGCCTAGATGCTCATCCTGGGCAGGTTGCTCTCAGACTTGTTCTTGGGTTCTCACCTGACTGTTGTATTTTGTAATCTGCTGGATATAGACACTTAGGTTAACATATGACCTCATTCTTCAGCATTCTCTTATTTATCTGTGCGATGGTTACTCGTCTTTGTTATCTTGACTGGATTTGGAATCTCCTAGGAGACAAGCCTCTGGCATGTCTGAGAAGGCCTTTCCAGAGTTTAACTGAGAAGGAAGAGCCACCATAAATGTGGGTAGCACCACTCTGAATGCTGGGTACCCAGGCTGAATACACAGAGGAAAGGGAGAAAGTGGGCTGGTGACTAGCATTCCTCCTCTGTCTGCTGGCTGGTGAGCAGTGTGACTAGCCTGTTCCTGAAGCCTAGCCTTCCCAGCCATGATGAACTCTAACCCCTCAAAACAGTGAGCCAAAATAAACCTTTCTTTCCTTAAGTTATTTTTTCAGATATTTGATCACAGAAATGAGAAAAGTAGTTAATATAGTGTACTAAATATATTGAATTTTCCTTAAATACTCCTCTTTTAAAAAACTTGTTAAATAGTTTAAATTTTATTGATCTCCCAGTTTGTTTGTTTCTTTTTTAAGTTAACTTTGGTGCTAGAGAGATGGCTCAGAGAGATGGCTCAAGGGGTTAAGAGCACTGACTGCTCTTTCAGAGGACCTGGGTTCTGATCCCAGCACCCACACGACAGCTAACAAACATCTGTAACTCCAGTTCCAGGGGATCTGATGCCTTCTTCTGATCTCTGCAGGTATTGCACAACACGGGTGTACAGATCGTGCAGAATGAGTATGAAGATACAAATTAGTCATGTCCCAAAAGATTGACTAGAATAGAGAATCATCTTCATAAATACATATAAAATTCTTATAAAAGATAGAGAAGGCTGCCAGGATTTCTGAGACACTTTTCAAACTGATTCAAGGCACAAAATATACAGCATCGTGAATATACACATTCTAAACTTTGCCCCCAATATAGCCCAAAGATTTGGCTTTGTGACTATTGCAAAACTTAATGTACTGAATGAAATTCTCTTTCTCAGGTGAAAAACCACAACCCTCCAAACATCAAGTAGATAATTACTCCAGAATATTGAGAGTACGAATAGAAGCAGTTTATTTTAGAAAGTAAATACAAAAGATTGGTGCAAATCCAAAAGTCTTCAACTGCTTCCATTTTGGATAAAGAACCTATAGAAGTTTTGTTCCCAGAAGTTAATGTATTACTAGTATCTATAAATAACATGAATTCTAAAAGTTAACATAATTTTCGGTATTTAAAATTTCACTATTTATATAATAAAAGCCTAGAAACCAATAACATTCAATAGCTTCAAAAGGTAAACTAAAGACTCTCTGATGTAATGAACTCTACCAATGTTTGTCCAGGCCTGTTTAATATGTGCACAAGGAAAATACACTCACTACACTTTCTTATAAAAGAGCAAGTAGGGAGTAGACTTGGGAGATGTGGAAGGCGAAGGAGAATTCCGAAAGTCCTTCTCTTCTGTAGCTTTCACTTCAGAATCATCGCAAAGCAACCACGTCCCCTCATTCTCCTTTAAGCTTTGCATTGCGCGTGAACATCTGTTCTCAAATCCGCTTATGTTAATGCCTGTCGTGTCACTGGATTCCTTGCTTCTGTCTGGTCCATGGGTCCCACTCATATCGTTAGCTTCAGAATTTCTGTTTTCAGCAAACACTGTAGTGGCAACTGCATCAGGGTTAGATGATTTGTTGTACGGCTCAGAATCTGCTTTGCTCTTTTGTCTACGTTTTTGTTGTTGTTGTTCAGAACTTTACCTGGCTGGACATTTCCACCAACTCTAACCAGCACTTCTTCAGCATAATAATTTTCAGTTGTATTCCTTGCTTCCTCCTCGTTCGGTGATTCTGGTTCTGGCTTATCTATTTCACACATCTGGTCATCCACAAAATTCGAGTTCTAGACTGCCAAGGTCTGTGACTTAAAAAATGCAGTGTAATGCCCACTAAATGCAGTGTAATGCCCACTAATTGCAGTGTAATGCCCACTAATTGCAGTGTAATGCCCACTAAATGCAATGCCACTGTGCATGACAACAGCAGATAATCCATAGCTGTCGTTTAGTCAGCTTTGTGCTCTGTTCTCGTGACACTTTAAGAGGTGTCAGTAGTGTTGATCTTCGAAAGTCCACACTCCTTTTTAATGTAGATGATTAATTTCTTCTTATGAAATGAAATGTTTTTGTCTCCTCTCCTCTAACATACTTCCTTTAATTACCTATAATTGTCAAATGACTTTGTGTTGCTTTGAAGTTGTTACTTTCTTCTTGTGTGTTTTTCATGTTGCTTGCAACACTGATAGACATTTTAGTTTGATTTTTTATTTGTTATTTTTATTTTATGTGTATGAGTGTATTGCCTGCATGTATGTAAGTGCACCCATGTCATGCAATGCCCACGGAGGACAGAAGAGGGCACTAGAGTTACAGACAGTTGTTAGCCACACCTAGGTGCTGGGAATTGAACCTGGGTCCTCTGCAAGAGCCAACAGTGCTCTTAACCACTGAGCATCTCTCCAGTCCCAGTCCCAACATTTTAGTGTCTAAGTACATAGAGGATAATTTGCCAAATTACTGTGACAGGATTTTTGAAAGAGTCAGATTCTTATATATTCATATCATATTCGTGTGTGTGTGTCTGTGTATGCCTGCATGTGGATAAATGCCCCATGTCATGCCATGCCCACAGAGTCATAAGAAAGAGTCAGGTTCTCCTGAACTGGAGTTATGGATGGTTGTTAACCACTATGTGGGTGCTGGGAATCAAACCTGGTCCTCTGGAAGAACAGCCAGTGCTCTTACTAGCCAACTCTCCAACCTGAAAGAACTGGATAATTAATGCTAATACCTTTTGTGGTCTTTTGAGACCGTGTTAATTAATGACTTTTGATATGAATGTAACTAAAGACAGTTACTTTAAGAACAGACTTTTTAGCCAAATGTAGTGGTACAGATAACCCCAGTACTTGAATGGGAGAAGAGAAAGATTCAGAGTTCAAGGTCATCTACTACATAGCAAGTCTGAGGCCAGCCTGAGCTCCTATATAAGACCTTGTCTCAAAAGTATAAAAATGTAAAAGAATAGACATCCTATTGTTCCAAGAAAAAGTTAACTGCATGAGTAGAAAGTGATTTTAATTACACCAATTAGGATGCGTCTTCAACTATCTGAAACTCAACAAAGAGTGCAAATAGTGGTGTCCAGAAGAAAAGAATTAGTTTTCTCAAGTAACAAAAATGTGGTGAGAGGCAAGCAATCAAGATCAAAGTACTCACTCAACAATACACCTAGCCCCAGTCTCCTGCCTTTCTGCTTCTCATCATAAAAAGCCTTCGTGCTTGGGATGGTTGCCTCAGTCTCTTTACTTCTTCTGTTAAAGATTTCTGTTCTTATGACTTTTAACGATGTACGTGTATGTGCGTGCCAGGGCAGGTGCCCGCAGATGCCTCAGAGTGACAAGTGCATGTTCCTAAGTGCCGAACTATCTCTCCAAACCCCTCTTATGACTTACTTCACTGAAAGCTGTGCACATACCTCCTGACCATATTCCAGGGAAAACAAAGATGAAGGAGTGAGATTTAAAACATTAGCTGACCTGAGAGCTTGTAGGGTGCTGCATGGAATCTGCTGGCCAGATGCAGACTTCATTCCTGCTTACGCTCCCACTGTTCATTGCAAGCAGAAATGGCTACATGTCCAGTTTTCTCTGGAAAATAAACAGAAATTATGCTTATTATTTGCAGGCCAGTGTTCTGGGGAATAATTGATGTGTTTTCCTTAAACTATATTCTTTGACTGTCAGAGGTGTTTAGAGGGTTCCATCATTCTAGACAATGGTGGGATGTAAGATGACGATGATGTGGTTTTCTATTGGGAGAGTTACCTTTAACCAGTACCAGTTTATTAAGGGTGTTGTAAATATTATATGTATAATATTAAGTCACTGAAAGTTGTGTGACTGTTAATTTAATACTAATATTAATAAGCAGCTCCACTCAGAACCTGCCGCAGACTGTATTCCTTTAGTTAAAGTGCAGTGGTCGTATACAAAGATCTAGGTGCTGGAGACAAGCACACAAGCATGAGAACCTGAGTCTGGGTCCTCAGCACCCACGCAAAAACCAGACATAGTGGTGTGCATCTGTAACTGGTCCCAGGGCTTTCTGACCAGCTAGTCCAGTGAAAACGGCAAGCTCTTGCAATCCTTCCTACGTCACCACCACAGGACACGTCACTACCAACAGGATACGTCTACTAGAACCATCTCATGTCTCACCTTTAAGTTAAATACAAAGGAAAATGACCTCATTTGCATTTTGCCTCTTTCTGAAAATAGGAAAGCTGAGGGGTGATGACAGGTGATTAGGAGAGAAGCATGTGAAACACACATGGGGAGAGCAGGGCCAAAAGTTTCAGGGCTCAGGATAATCAACAAGTGTGGCTGAAGAAAGAGTGAAAAGGACACCATTATTTTGAATCCATTGATATAGAATCCCTGGATTAATGTGAATGGATTTTTGGTGCAGTACTTGTTGACATTCAAACACAGTGAGTTATCAATAAAAAATGGACCAGAAGATAATACAAAATAGTATTAGATAAAATTAAAGACACACACACACACACACATATATATATATCCATTTGTATCTATAGATCTAGATAGAGAGATAGATATAAACATGTCTGTAAGACATATTTGTGAACAATTATATGTCAACAGTTGGATAATCTAGAAATACAGGGATAAATTCTTGTCTTCTGAAAGATACAGCTTACCAAAATCTCACCATGAAGAAACAAAATAAAAAGACATCTTTTACAGGGAGCAATACTTACCTTCCAGTAATAACTCTGAAAACTAGTGGTCTCAATTCACTTCTCAAAAGACACAGAGTAGCAGGTACTAGTCCCCCTCAATGCCTTCCAAAAAGAAAGGAAGAAATATTTCCAAACTAATTCTATTAGACCACTATTACCAAAGTCAGACATATGAGAGAAATCTCTAGGCTAATATCTCTAATGATTATAGATTAAAAAAAAATAAACAACTCCTCAACCAAATACTAGTAAATTGAACTCAGCAGAACATTATAAAGATTATACCCAGGGCCATGTGGGATTTGTCCCTGGGATGAAAACTTGTCTCAGCATATAAAGACCACTTAATGAGATGTACCATGTTAACAGAATAAAGGATAAAAATCACTTGACTATTTCATTAAATGTAGACAAATATTTAAATAAAATTCAACACCATCTCATTAGAGAAATTCTCAACAAACTAGGAATAGGAGGAAATGATGTCAATAGTCTCTGCTTGGGCATGAGCCTAGGATAACCCAACTCCTTAGGATCAGGCACCATGTTATGACACAGGGATCTCTCTTTGGATCTCCTGCCACATGGAGGAGAGTGCGACCAGAGTTCAGGGCAGCTTTAGTGACTGCAGTGTGTAAGACAAAGGGCTTAGAGAAAGCAGATATACGCAGTGAAGCAGAAATGTGTGTGGAGCTTTGCCACAGCTTTACTGAATGCTGGGCTAGACCTAGATAGAATTTGGCCTACCAGACAGCCACTGTTACAAGCTGTCAGTAGAACAAAGAAATGGTCTACAGATGTTGGATTTCTGATCCAACATCCATGGCATGCTCCTGTTAACAGCTTGGTAAGAGAGGGAATGTTAACTGAACTGAAATGAAAATACAACTCAAAATGCCTGGCATAGATTTTGCTAAGGCAGCACTAGAGGGAAACTGATCACACTGAATTCTTAGACAAGAGCAAAGTCTCCTTTAAACTTCAACAGTATATGAAAGAAAAGGAAAATAATTCCAAAGAAACAGAAAGGAAATAACAAAGACGAGACTGGAAACTAATGAAGTAGAATGTAGTGAAATAACAGAGAAAAAATTAGTCAAAAGCAGATTGAAGTAAATCAATTGGAATCTACAAGATGGCTCAGTGAGTAAGGTGCTTGCCTCCAAACCTGATGACCTGAGTTCAACCCAGCCCACATGGTGAAAGGAAAGAACTAACCCTAAAATTGTCCTCTGACCTCCTCCATATGTGTGCCATGGCATGTGAATGCGACCACCCCAACACGCATGTGCATGCACATGCACATGCACACACACACACACACACACACACACACACTAAACAAGTGTGAAATATTTAAGGGCTGGCAAGATGGTTTATCCGGTAAAGGTGCTTTCCATCAAAGCTGATGACTTGATGAGCTTAATCCCCGTGACCCAGATGGTGGAAGGAGAGAACTGGCAACAGTATGTTGTTTTCTGACCTCTACTGACTTCAACAGATTCACAGTGGCACACACACACACACACACACACACACACACACATACACTCACACACACTCTAAATTTTTAAAAAATATATAAATCAGTAGTTTAATTCATAATTCCCCGTGTACTTGCTCAGGATGTTCATGAAAGTGCATCTAGTCCTTCCTAAAACTGGTTTCCATTGTTGTGAAGAATATACCAGTCAAATGGAAATGACCAAAGCTTGTTGGTAAGTTACTGATGAGTGAATGGTGGTACCAGTTCAGCAAAAACAGCATTTTGCTAATAGTAAGACTTATTACCAACATGAAAACTTACATATTTAAATGTTTTCATTACTGAGAATAAATGAAGTAAACTGGCAATTTAAGAACCCACACTGGGGGAGGGGACCGAGGGGGCTGGAGGAGAAGGAGTGGGATGGGTATGCTCTGTATTCATGCATGAAAGCACCAAAGAATAAATTTAAAACACTGCATCAGAAAAAAAGAGAAAATGGTCATTGTGATGTATGAATGTGGGGGACAGATCCTGGAGACGCAGATAATCTAAAAGAGACCAATAAAATTCATAGGACATAAAATCATAAGGAGATAATATCTATGAATATGAATGTTTGGTCCATGTGAAAATCTTGGTGAACCAACTGTCTTTTTTTACATAAAGAAAATGAAGTTAACAAAATTTTATTCAAGGAATAGAAACTTTAATAAAATTGAAAAATTTTCAGTGTGTCCTCTAAAAACACAGTCTTCCTAGTTAGTATAATGAGTGATTTCTATCAAATTAACTTGTAACTTTAAGGAACAGAATGCAAGCTATAAAATGGAACTCTTCATAACCAGCCAAGCACAGAAAAGAAATTATACTACTCCATTTATGAAGGTAGCTGTTAAAATCCTAAATAACACAAGAAACTGAAATCCAACTATATTATATATTAAAGAATGATCCAATATAATCAAATCGGGTTTATCCCAGATTGCAAGTATAACATTTTTTTTTTGGTCCAGATTCTCCATTTTTTTTTTCATGTACTGCAAAATATCCCTATGGAATATCTTGCTGAGAGAAGTACTTGAATTTAAAGTAATCACTGGACAGCCTGATCTGTCTAGCCCAGGAATTATGGTAGAAGGGGCTACAGGCTTAATGGACAGGATCGGGGTATCTTTGGAGCAGCACAGGCAGGAAGTAAACCCTAAACAAAGAGGCTCTGGAAAGTTCGATATGCAGCAGAATAGCTATACTCATTTCCTTGAGAATTGACCAAGATATATGGCTCACCTGCTTTAGATAAATAATCACGAGGTTGCTAGGAGTAAAATCAGTGTGAAATGCACTGCAGTTCCTTTGTATGGAGCCCAGTATTTCTCTGTTGATTGGAAGTCTGCCCTTTTGACTACAATCTAGGTCCCTTTAAACTATTCCTAGACTTGATTCAATTCAGTCTTTTGGAAGGGGAAAGTTTAATAACCTTCATAGAAGATTATGCTGCATAGTGTAAGAGTATACGATGACAATTCCTCCTAACTTTTCCTAAAGGGATATGAAGCCATTTGTCTCTCCATTTCTGGGGAAAGGGAATAATCAAATCTCTTCATTAGAAAACGCTTATACTAATTTGCGCCTATGATTTGTCCTCACCAAACTCAGACTGAGGCTTGGTGTCCAGGGCAGCATGTTGGGAGGTGGATCAGATAGGAGATGTTTGGGTCATGAGAACGAATTACTCATGAATGGATTGGTTACTTGCCTCAGGAAGTTCATGCTTTTATGAAACTACATTGCTACTCCATAAATGGGTCTCTGTAAACTGAATTGGTTCCTAGGTCTCGCTTCTTCTCCCGCATGTTTTTACCCTTCTGCTGTCTGCCGCTGACGAAGAAGGAGGCTCGCAAAAGTTCGCAGTCAAAGTGAGCCTCCTGACTTCATAAATTATCCATTCTTTGGTGTTTTGTTAGAGCAAAAGAAAACTAGATTGTGTAATATATCAAGGAGCAACAAAAATATCTAGATAGCAGAGTAAGATTTCCTGTGGGGTGTAGAAGATAAAATGTATTAGACATAGGAAACTTGACTTAAATATGTGGTTAATCTTCCCTTAGCAAGTTTGCTGGGTTTGGAATCTTCATAGGAGAAGAACTGAGGAGCTAAATCTAAAATTTCCAAAAAATGAAAATATTTTTTCATTTTGCAAAGTTTCAGGATTAAAGGGATGAGACTAGCTATGATCAAAAGTCAAACATAAACAGAACTGAAAACAGAAGGTGAACCAAAGTTGGACTGAGTTTTATGAAGCACATAAACAGCACATGAAACTAAAGACAGATTAACAGAAAAAAAGTCCAAATGCAAAGAAAAGTAGAGCAAAACAGAGGTTATAAATGTATGGAACTTCAGTACTAACAGGAGGATAAAGAATGAGACAGGAGCTGGGCATGGTAATTTTCTTTCAATTAAAAAATTCAATAAATTCATGTAATTTTCTTTCAGTTAAAAATTACATAGCACAGCATACAGCTCAGTATTAAAACACATGCCTAGCCTGCGGAAAGTTCAATATCCAGCACTGCAAACCAAACTAAAACAAAACAAAACTCCAAAGTAAAACAAACCAACAAGCGGTTCTAAAACTTTACTGGTTATGGTGGCGCATACCTTTAATTCCAGCATTTAGCAGGCACAGGCAGGAGGATCAGAAGTTCAGGGCCAGCTTTACCTGCTGATTTCATAACAAGTTTGACACAAGACTGGACAATAACCTTGCTGTTTATTTTTTTTAATTTCTGTATTTTTGCTGAAATAACAGAATGCTTCATCCAGCTTGCTTCTAAGGTTTCCAATTTATTAATGTTGTTACACTTCTATCTTTGATGTCTTTGTTTTGTTCATACTTTCACTGAACTTTTTGCTTTATACATTTCACATATTTCTTCCTTGTTGCATATGTCTTTATTTTTATCGTGTATAGACATCATGTCTTTAAAAAGTAGAGGCAAAGCTAAGTATCATTTTAGCTCCTAAAGAAATTGACTTTTTTCTCTGCAGGCGTTTAACGGGATGAACTTTCTCTTTCGGTTAGTAGGGTGAACTGGGTAGTTAGGTGAGTTCAGGTCACCTCTGAGTTCTTCGGAATGTGGCCAGTTTTTCCCTCCATAGGGCTCTGGCATCTAAGCACAGGAAAAAGTAGAATCTCCCTTTCCCTTCCCCTCTCTCCTCCCCTCCCCTCCCCTCCCGTCTCCCCTCCCTCCCCTCCTCTCCCCTTCCCTCCCCTCCTCTCCCCTCCCCTTCCCTCCTCTCCCCTCCCCTCCCCTCCTCTTCCTTCCCTCCCCCTCCTTTTCTTTCCGATTTCTTCTCCTCTTCCAGCTCCTCCTCTTCTCTCCCCTTCACTTCTTCCTCTTTCCTTCTGCTCTTCTTCCTCTTCTTCCTCTCCCTCCTTCTCCCTCTCCTTCCAACAACTCTTTCCAGTGTCTGCTGCATAAGAATGTATATGCTTAAGAATTGCTAAGCAGAGAAATCCAGCTCTCAAGCTGATGGTGCTCCATATTCTAAGTGATAGGTAGCAGTTAAACATCTAGCTGGTTTCCTCTTGTTCTGACACAACTCTTCAACCTTCACAGTAAGCACACTTCTCTCTGTGTCATGCCCTGAATTTCTTGCAAATATCCTAGTAACAGAAGCAGCCACTGGTGCCTACTTACTGGTAAAATATGTGTTCTACTCTAGAACTTTAATTGTTTAGATCTCCAAACATTCATAGATTTTTATGTCTTTAAAGACATAAAAATTTTTTCTAGTATGTTTCTTTCCTTACAGAAAGAATGACAACCTCAGAAGCAAAACTTTCTACTTAATTTTGCATTTCAGTAAGTTGATCACTCCAATACCTCTGATTTGGTACTTATAAACTCCAAACAGCAGGCATTAATGTACTGTGTGTTGTTCTAAAGGTTGACCGATGTAGATAGCTTAGGCAGAAATACATAGGGATTTGTGACTTAGAGCCCAATGGTGTAACAGTCCAACTTTTGGGACTCCTACTTAATGATTCTGAGCATTCGGAGCCAGATCCTCCAGCATCTCAAATTCAGTTTCCTTGTTGGTGGAGATAATGATGTTCTATATCACATATAAATTAAAATGCAAAGTATCACTAAGAGTGATCTGTGGCACAGAAAGTGGTCAGAAATTTCTGACTATCTTTACAAAAAGGCAAACCAAATCATGAAAGACATTTATTTGAATCTCAGATGAGATCTGCCTCAGGGAGGCCCTGATTGAGTGTTGATTTCCCATATTTTATTATCATCTTAATCTGTAAAGCCATTTGGTAGTTTCTTCTTTTTGTTGCTATTAAATATTTTGCGAATTCAAATCAAAGGTCATCTCCTCTAAACCCTTGCCCTTATTTGGCCTTATATCATCAAATGCCTGTTAAGAATGAGTTTGCAAATGAAATGTGAAATTCAGCCTGACCTTGCCATGTGGTGGTGCTGTGACTGTGACTGCGGGTTTATCTTGCAGTTTGAAGTAGGATGGCTGATGACTGCTGGCCAGCAGCTACCTATGCTCATTCAGCCCTTAGAAGATTTCAAAGTAATTTTAGTCGCATATATTGATTTTGAATTTACTATGTGGCTAATGATAGGGACATCACATTTATTTTTCTTAAGGTAGTAGGCTATTCTTTCAAGTAAGTGATCAATGTCAAACAAATCACTTAGTTGTCTTAAAGAACATTGCTTATTTGAGGCTTTCCACTACCCGAGGCGGAAGAGGAAAGAATAGAATTAGGATCTAAAAGAGATTTGACGGCTGTCATTTCCACAATAGGAACGTTGGCAGGTGAAATAAATAACTTCTGGAGAGCAACTTGTTAAACTGGGTTAAAAGAAGATCTGTGTGAGTGAGGCCCAGCCAATGCTGCCTGCCAATCTGATTATATTTTATTACTCAGCTGAACTGGATGCCATGATTCAGTTTGTGGTTATCCAGAGGGGTCACAAGCTGCAGCGACTCATATTTCCTGAACATATTTTGGCAGAAATTGTGGATTGCTTTAAGAGAATGCCAACCAGTGTCAGAGATAAAGACAAAGGGCTTCTTTATAGTTATTTAACATTATCAAACTACCAACCGAGGAGAGGCAGGGGGCCTTTGTGGGATTCCAGCATACACTCAGGCATGTCACAGTCACTGAAAGTTCTCTCCTTGAATATCAGACTTGGAATATGGAGAACTGAGGCATATCCATCACAAAGAACACATCTTTACATCTGGTCCCTCTGGGCAACCCTACCCTAAGTTGTTTTTGAGATCTCCATTATAACTTAACTTCAGTGTCCTCCCCTGGGTCTTGTCATCATTTGCTTTTCAAATATCCCTGAAATTATTATCTTGTACTTTTCCTTACCCAGGTGTCTTAGTTCCACTCTGATTGTATTATTTTCCAACTCTCTGACTCCCCCCTCAAGCAATGCACAGCTCATCCTTCCTTCACATTTACTTATCCAACATAGATCTCGTCTCCAGCCACTTGATTTACCTACACTCGTGTCACCCACCCTTCTCCTGGAGTTTTAAGCAGCAACAGTCCAATCATGTGCTCAGAACTCCTCTTTTTACATGAAATTACTCTTTCTGAAGCTGAGGCTGTTTCTTGAGATTAGTAATTTCGTAGAAATGCCCCATTCTGGGTCCTAATGTTGGAGCTTCTGGTGAGTTCTCAGTGCATGTGCTCTATAAAAACAAATTTCTGTTGTGACCACACTCCTGCCTTGAGCTTTCTCTCTTCTCTCTTATTTCAGAAGAAATGCTCTGTGTCCACCCAAGATTAATTTCTCCTTATGGTTCCATTAGTTCACAGCTCCAGCCAGTAATCTTTGTCATTCTAGGTTTTGTTTTTCAAGTGCTGGGTATTGAACTCGGACCTCAGAGCATGCTGGACAAGTGCTCTTCCACTGTCAGATTCCCAAAATGATGGTTATGCTTTCTATGGTTTCAGTTACCCACACTCAACTGTGCTCTGAGAATAACAAATGGAATATTCTAGAAGTAAGCAATTCATCAATTTTAAAATATGTGTTGTTTTGAATAGTATAATCAAATCCCGCTTCATTCTGCCTGGTGGGGGATTATCTCTTGTCCAGTGTGTCCATGCTGTATATTCTACCTCCCATTCATTAGTCACTCAGTAGACCTCATAGTTATCAGATGAACTGCCATAGTATGGCATGTTCAAGAAACTCTTAGATAGATGCCTAAATGTGTATCGCCACACTTCCACCGTTCACCTTGCTTCATCTCATCACATACTATTATATCGCATCATCCCGAGAAGGATGATTGTAATACATTAAGATTCTTTAGAAAGAGCACATCTACATAATTTTTATTAGAGTATATTATAATTATTCTACTTCATTATGAACTGTTAGTGATCTTATCATATCTAACTTATAAATTATACTTTCTCACAGATATGTATAGATAATTTTCATCTATCCAGGGCTTCACGCATCTAATGGTGATCTTGCAAAATATCTCTTCAAAGATCAGGGGGATTAACATACCATCTCCTCATGCTTCATTAATATTGCACTCCAGCAATTTCATCTCTTACCCGGTACTTTTTCATCTCTCAGTGTGAATAAATCATACACATGCATACTCACAAGCACAGACAGCAGCCTATGCGCGCTTTTGATTCTGATTCTCTATTTTCATAACGATACCTCTCTTAAGTTAACTTATAGCCAATTATTTCATTTCAATTCTATTCCTATCTTTCCATAGCAATTGATATTTGAAAAAATAATCAATGATTTATGAATTGTTAAATATATAGACATTCATGCCACTCTGGGGTTGCCATTTCTTGAACCTATGAGCCTGTCATGGTGCCCATCCATTTTCTGGATGTTTGTACATTCATTTCTCACCAAGGTCCTGAGAGAGGAGGCTCAGAGGAAGAGGGGGCAGAAGCAACAGATCCCCATTCAGCCACCATCTTTACACTTAGTGCACACCACAGTGTAATCACTGCTTTCTGTGGGAGCTTGAAGTTCAGACAGGAAGACCGGTTCTAAACTAGCTAACGAACAACAGTATTCTGCCAACCACGATGGAACCTACCAGTGGAATCAGAGAGGGCTCCATGATTGACAAAGAAGACCACCCCAGTGAGAAAGGTGGTGGGGAGGGGGACTGCTGGCCACAGAAACTAACGAAGACTGGAATGTGCTTGCTATGCAGAGTCGGGGAAGAGAAGGTCAGGAAGAAGAGACACCACATTTGAAATCGAACCCAAAGGGTCAGACAAGATCTTTGAGAACCAGAGTTTGGTCTAGTCTGGCCTATGACCAAGCAGGATTATCCACGGATTCCTTCTCTCTTCTGACACTTGCTGCAAACATTTCTACATTTTCCCACTAGCCCATGAACTACCTTGAGAATAGGTGTGCATCTGTCTAGCACATAATAAACAATAAGTACAAGAAAATATGGCAATTAATCTTAATTCATACTGTCTCCGAATTCTGGGGAAACTGAGAGTTGAGTGATTTTATTAGGATCTCCATATTCTGTGTGGCCACTGCCTGCTCCTTGACTTTCTTTACCTGGTTAACCTAATGAGTGTGTACAGGCAACTGCTAGTAATCTGGATGATTAATGAGCTTTAGAGATTGAGGTCTGGGTGCAGCCTTAATAGGATTCCAGTATTTCCCCATCTTTTTTTTTCAATCATTGGGGTTTATATAAAACCATCACCAATTAGCATAAAAGTTTGGCTCATGAAAATATTGAAAAAATGGTAAAAATTTTCTTGGGAGATTTATGAATATGCATGTAAGAAGCTGTTCTTCCTTCAACGTGGCCTCCTGGAGAGAATACTAAACTGGAAGGTCAAAGCCCTGAATTTTATTCCTGGCTTTGCCACTCACTCCCTCAGTGACCTTGGGCAAGTTGCTTAGCCACTCTGCAGGCAACTGTTATTGTGTTGATAAAGATGTGAGTGATGATAGCTAAAGCCGCCTTCCATATAAGAAAGGTGTGAAGATTAATGAGGTACTGTTTACAAAGCACTCTAAACTCTCTGGAAAAGAGGAGCCCTATAAACAGAGTGCTGCTATTGCTATTCAATAGTGTATTTACTGCAAATTCCCTGTGCCTTTCTCACAAATCTAAGAAGGATGGTAAACTCAGATATACATCATTTTATATAATATCTGCCTACAATAAATTGTCCACTGACTTGGTCTTCATCTTATTTCTTATATGTATAACCTATCATTGGAATTACAAGTTAATTGAGAGGATATTATCTTTACTGGTCACCTTTGGACCTGGGGGCCAAGGGAGATCATTTGAGAGTGAAAACAGAAGGCCTCTGTTTGCCTGGTAAGCAACTCAAGAGGCAGGATATGTGCGTGTTCTCTGCTGGTTAATGACATGTGAATCTGCCCTGCCCATCACTCCTTAGCCAGTAATTGAGCCTTGGTTGAAAACCAAGTTGCCTGCTCTCATTTATTTCTCCCTGAGGTTGAAAGTCCTTTAGAGGAAGAGGCTGTAAGTAAGTGGGTTGGGGAGGGAGCATGGATCACACGATCCCTTACTGAGCAGACCCTCAACAGTGCAAGAGTTGACTCCATTGTGGTCACACACACCACAGCAGTGGGATTTAGCACCCTTCCTTTCACTCAGACTCATTATGCTACAAATAGTGTGTTTTTCAGGACTGACTGGTCTCTTTAATGCAATGTCTTAATATTCAGAATGTGTGGACTGTGGGAAAATTGATACTCCTCTGAGAATCTCAATCTTGCATTAGACTCTTTTGCATTTAATTTTATCCCCTGTTTACATTAAAGGCAGAAGAGGCTCCTTCTGACATGAGGGGTTTTAAAATGCATGTGGGTAAAGTCCTTTTAAGTGCCCTATTTTTCATCTTCTTATTTATGACCAACGGGAAGAATTCGTTTCTCAGATTCTAAAGTTCCAGGTGACCCACAGCAGCTACATGTGCACGGACCCAACTGCACATTAGTTTCTTGGGGCAGGGCTGGGGCTGGAAGTAGAAATCTGCTAAATCAGCTCTTCTTGAAAAATACCGATTGGCTCTCTAATATATATTAAAATTTAAGGGAAAATGTGCTCAATTGTCAAAAAAGAAATCCTATTTTAGCAGGATTCATTCCGCATTCAGTATTTGATAGAGAGAAACATAGGTCCTTCCCCTGCTTTTAATTGGGGTGGTGCCTTTTTCTCACTATGGAAGATCTATGTTTTTTATTTTTTATTCTCAGAGCGGTATATTACATAGCAAAACATGATATAAAGTAATTAGAATTATTATGTGTAAATTTTAAAAAATATTCCATACTTCTTTTGTTCAAACTTGATTTTAAACCAGGAGGTCTCTGAAGAAGGACTGCAGGAATAGCATACATAGCTACAGCAGTCACATTTGTAACATTTGTGACAGACTGAAAGAGGGTACCTTTCTAACTCATCGTCTTCAGTGGGAGTCAGGAGCAGGACCTGCAGTTCATGGTTTATCAGTCCCTGGATCTTTTTGAAAACAAGAAATGGAACAAAAAGAAGGCTTGCCTTTTAAATGTTATCTTATTAATTTTTATTTTATGTATATGAGTGTATTTCCTGAAGATATGTAGTACTTCCATGTCATGCAATACCCTTGGAGGTTGGAAGAAGGTGCTGGATCTCTGAAACTGGGGTCACAGCTGGTTGTTAGCTACCACATGGGTGCTGGGAATCAAGGTCCTTTGCAAGAGCAGTCAGAGCTCTTAATCGCTGATCCATCTCTCCAGTCCCCAGTTTGATTTTTTAAAAATGACTTTTGCTATTAACACCAGAAAATAAATCATTTGTAGCAGGCTGACAATAGGTCTGCCTGATGTCCATAAAATTTCTTCAGAAATTATGAATATGCTACCTTATATGGCTAAAAGGGTGTGTTAAGACATGGGCACAGCACAATCACAAAGGTCATGATAAAAACAAAAGAAAGAGAGAGGTAAGAACAGAAACAGAAGTTAGAAACAGTAAAGAAACGCTACATCCCAGGATCTGAAGATGAAGCAGACAGCCAGGAGCCAGAGTATCAAGTGGCCACCAGAGCGACAAACAGGAAGAGAATGGATTTTTCCACAAGAGTTCCCATAAGGAGCCTATTATCACCTTGATGCTAGCCCCAACAGGCTGATAGACTTCTGCCTTCCAGAACCATCTGAAAGTCAACTGATCCTATTGGAAACCATGAAGTCTGCTGCCATGTGTTACAGCAGTCATCAGAAAGGAACACAGCATTCGTAAAGGTGTCTGGCCAGCGTTGTCAAAATGGCTTAGTGAACAGGGTGTTTCTGGGGAACGTTGATGGGAGAATTTGATCTCTAATTTGACCTCATGATGAAGAGATGTGCATATACACTGATCCAAAGCATGTCGCCCTTCTCTGGATTACCACATGCTCCTGACCTACTCTACTTGAGAAAGCAGAGGAGCCTCTTATTCTTCAAAACTAAAAATATCCATAAATGTTAGACTCAACTCTCTAACTATAACAATCTTCAGATTTATAGAAATTTTAAAATGTGGATATGGAGGTCTCGGTTTTCGATTTCAAATGTGATTGATATGCTAGTAGCATCCTAGAAAATCGCTCAATAGGGAACATGAATGCTAGAAAGACACAATGTGGTGCGAGCAGACTCTGGAGAACACGTGTGACGGAAGAGTGAAGAAGATGCTAAGGAAAAACACCTCGAACAGAAACAGGAACCATGAGGAAAGTGCCAGTAAAGATCTAAAATATCCTCAAACTCACTAAAGCCTGTTCTTCATGGTTTACTACATATTCAGGCATTGCTTATAGAAATCTCTCATAGTCTTGTCAAATTTCAGCTAAAAGCATGTATAATCAAATTGCCAATTAAATTTTATACTGGTCCCTAAAATCTTACAGCTCGTAAATACCGCTCATAACCAGAAGGAAGTTGGCATGGAACAGATGAAAGAGTGAAATTATAAAGGAGGGAGAACCTAGTTACAAGCAGTGTTTTCCTAAGTTGCATGCCTCTAATCCCAGCACTAGGGCAGCCACTGCGGGAGAGTCATGAGCATGGCCAGCCTGGGCTACACAGCAAGACTGCCTCAGTTCATAAATAAAAATATCAAAAGTCAGCAAGGTTATTGAGCCTCATTCTTCTGTCTTTGGACAGGTCACATAACTACTGTGATATGAGCACAGTACTGTTTCCACTTGATAACATGTTGGAAGGATTATGACAAATAATCTCTGTTTTCGGAAGGCTGACCTAGAGAATGAATACCTATTATCAAAAGACCCAAAATGACAATGAGGATAGGAACTGGATTACAGTGAGATAAGCCAGGTGATGAGGAGCTGAGATCTGCAATAAATCAGGACAAGAGGAGTCAGTGAGGAAGTGACTCAGCTGTGAATGTGCAGCAGTGATCCAAGAGGCTGTTCCCAAGCCTTGTTACAATGTGCAGTTTTAGTCCACACGAACAACTGACACTATGGAACCCCATCTACCCATCAGGACAAGGTACGAGTCCGGGTGTCAGACTATAACCACATAGCTTTCCACAAGCAAACTGAGAAACCCAGACCAAGTCCAGTTATAAACACTGGGACATGCCAGAAGGAGTGAGGGTTAAATCAGAACTCAGGAACCAGGTAGAAGTCATTTCATATCAAGGTCTGAATGGCAGCAAAGGAGATCTAAAAATGACATGTTCACCTCAAATTCATCTAAGTGTAGGGAAGAGGTTCAGCTTACAAGGTAGTATCAAAGAAAAAGCATCCTGGATTGGGCCATTTGGATTTGCTGATTGATGCTTGAGAGCAAGTTATGTTTGCACCCTCCCATAGAACTGGGAGAGAGCCACTGTTAGGACCTGAATATGAAATGTTCCCTAATATGAAATGTCCTCAGTTAGTGGCACAGTTTGGAGGAGGTTATGGGATCTTTGGAAGCTGAGGTCTGGCTGGAGGAAGTGGGTCAGTAGGACCAGGCTTTGAATATTAAAGTCAGGCCCTGAATCTGGCTCTGGTGTCTTTCTGCTTCCTGTCAGCATCATGTAACAAGCACATTCCCTGCTTACCACACACCATGATGGACTCTAACTCTGTGTCATGGGCCAGAATAAATTCTCCCCTGAAGTTGCACCTGTCCGGTGGAATACTTGCCACAGCAAATGTAAAAGTAATTATGGCAGTCACTGTCTCTCATGATGCTTACATTTCAAAGGGATGTCTCCTGGGCCATGGAGAAAAATGTTCTTGGATTGTAATGTGTCAAGAGACAGAAAGAAGTTTCCCAACTCCATGAGACACGGGGCAGAGAAGGAATTTATAATTTCAAGTGTTATTAAGTACATGTTCAGAAAAGGGAAGACAGGAGTAGATGGTCATAAAGAAAGTCAAAATCTAGCCAAGTTGAAGGGAACTTTAAGACTATCTTGGTCTGTGTAGCTACTGGTGTAAGACTTTCAAAGTACAACATTGTAGAAGACCCAAATGAATTACCTACCATTTCCAACACTGCAGATCAAAAGCTAGGACTGGCTTTTAAACACAAAAAGCAAAAAAGTCACAATTCTCTTTTGTGAATTTTGCCAAAGAATTTCCCTTCTGCCTATTCCTACTGCGCCAACTTTAATCTTCAGGTCTCGCCGTCCTAAGAGACCACCGGCCAGTGTTTTCCTGGTCTTATGTCTCCTGCTGTTGACAGCTGGAACTCCTTTCCTTTCTGTCAGTCTCTGCTTCCTTCCTGGAGCTACTTGGAGGAGCCCCCCCCCGCCCAAGAACCTGTTGTATACTCACAAATTCCCTCAGTGAGCAACAGGCCACTCCCACTCTCAAGGTCACCTGTTCTGAGCTTCTTGAAGGTTTGGGATCTGAGCCCTTGTCATTATTCTTGCTGATGACTCCTGCCGAGGAGAATCTGAGCATCTGTCACCCATTGTTCCAATGTCTAATACCACCAGGCCCAGCTAGCATTGTGTTTGGCTGCTGCTGAAGCTTTGGGGTGATGAATACTGCCTCCAAAGGAAAAGGATGTAACTCTCAACTTGATGCCAACTGTCACTGATGGGACTGATGTGTTGGCGTCCAGTAGAAACATGCTTCACTTTCATTATAATTGAAGATCTTTGGGAATTCCAGGGACTTTAGGGAGCTTGTAATAAAATAGTTCATTTGGTTTATTTTACCAGTTTCCCTTTCTAGGTCTCAAGGTCAATTGACTGGGAGAATACAGGTGGCAAATAATACCTTATATGAAGATTAACCTGCTGTCAAATGTGAAGACATTTTACCGAAGCTAACTCAATGTGCAAGTCTCTCTCCTTAAGATTGGGCATTTCCCAGGAGACCACTCAGTCCTTCATACAAATAAACATTCCTGGGCCTGACCTATGCATCTTCTTAGTTTCCCCAGGCAAACGTGACCGCCAGTGGTATTCTCTACCCATTTCAGTACCCAGCCCTCAGGGGCCCAGTTTACACAGAACAGCAAGAGCACTTGCCATGGCCACGGTGGTTGGTTGGCTTTGATTAATGCTAGAGCTTCTCCAGTGACAAGTTTGAAATTGCCATTCTTCTGTAGAGTTAAGTAGAGAATTTCAATGAGAAATGTATTGTTTTTCTACAGCACTCAATGAATCTATTCTTACTTTGAATTTTGAGAGGGAAAATATGTTTCTCATGAACTGTTGCACAGTTGTGAAAGTTGCCCCTGTATGAAATTTTACCATCTGGCATTTAGGTATGGCACGCTTACATGATTGTCCTAATACCGTGGTTAAGTACCTGGGATGTGCATTAGTGCGCTTAATCCCTAATTAGTTAACTGTTTGCTGGTGACCACATCTCATTTATGTTGCCCAGGTTCACCTAGAGCTCCAGGGTTCAAGTGACTCTTCTGCCTCAGCTTTGCCAGTAGCTGGGAGTACAGGTACATGCCATTATATCTCTAACTACCATCACTAATTTAGAACTGACTTATTTATATTTCCTTAGAAAACTAGCTCTAATCAATTTAAATAACATTGTTCAGTCATTTAAGGCATCAGGATGTTATCTTAAAAGACAGTGGCCACTAACCAAAACTGGTCTGGACTAATTTTAAAACACAGAACAAATTCAAAGCCCTTGTTCATTTCAGGGAGAAGCATTAAGAAACACTTGCAGTCTACTGTGATAGTTCTTTTTGGGTCTGGTAGAATTTTCTTTAGAAGGTTGAATTGCACTCTTTCCCTTTTAAAGAACAGGCCACTAGTCCAAATGAAAGAATAACATATATTCTCCCTGTATGGAGAAGACATAGTCTAAAAGTCACATACTTTTAACTTTAGAGGTGATGAATACTGCATAAATCTTAGATGTGTTTAACATTGTATTGCTATTGTTGGTGATAGTGTTAAAAAGAACTGACCATTTGAGTGAAAGCTAATTTTCTGGAACAGTTGAAAATAACTGTTGACTAGTGACATGCATGCTCCTCAGGGGTCCACATGGTCTGCAACAATGCCTAGGACACAGCAGTCTCTATAATAAATAAGTAGTTGATTAGATAAATGAATATCTTCATGATTTATGAACAAAGGGAACTACATTTAATTTGTGTAATTCATAACCTAAGGGCAGCTCTGAATTTTGTTTGTTTCTTTCCTTTTCTGATCTAGAAAAGGTTACTTGGTAGCTGGGACCAGCAGTAGGTTAAATTTTTGTGCTTTCTCAATTTTTATATTTGTAAGATACAAGGTTTGGACAGGAATATTCTGAGATTCATTCAAGTTCTGAATGGGTTTAACTTTCAGTTGCTAGCTTGTAGGTGTTAATGACCAAGAAATCTGTGCTGTTTGAATCTCCCTCTTTAAAAGGAAAAAAAAAAAGCGACTTGCAACTTGCTTCAGGTCCACTAGGGGGCAAGTGTGGAGACAGGTCTGTGGTTAAGAAAGAGCACAGAAACAGAATGGATGCCAAGGGAGTTGTGGCAAAAAGAATTAAGTTGTGTAGCACATCATACTTAAACACAACACAGAGAGAACACGGTGACCTTTTGTGGTGGGTAACAGAAATTGGTGTGGTCAGAGAAACTGTTTTGCTCGAGAGCACAGAAATTCACCAATGCTCTCGTCTCAGATTTCGACTTCGGCTTCTTGGCTTTGAACGTGACCATGTGCTGGCTGAATTACAAAATGTTGGACTCCGAGGTTGGCGGGGAAACTTAGGGTTTGGTTTCACCCAACATGCAGGATCCGAGGAGTTGCTACCTCATCCATTCTTGGCCCCCAAACAAGGTAAGGTGACGGGAGAAAGGCTGG
The DNA here is from genome assembly GCA_035773235.1 of Eospalax fontanierii. Lineage (NCBI taxonomy): Eukaryota > Metazoa > Chordata > Mammalia > Rodentia > Spalacidae > Eospalax > Eospalax fontanierii. Next base: position 62,265,015 of record CM069540.1, on the reverse strand, counting down.
AGGTGCCCTTCAGAGTGACTGCCTTCTGTAGCACTCAGAAGGGATTTTTTAAAATCAAAGAAGAAAACATCTTGAAAAAATTGGCTGCTGGGGGTACTGTCTCCTCTGAGTTGACATCATCAGTCAACTGAGAGTGTAGGCGAACTGTCACATTTTGGCAGGGAGAGGAACAAGAGAGATAGTTAAGCGCTTGAAAAATGGCAAGTCACTTTGCACACAGCTGAGGCCCCACTTGGTGGTTGTTTGGGGGAGAAAAAAATGTAATGGGGAAGGGGGAGGGAAAGTTAGGGGTTTATTTTCAAACCTCAATTAGAACGCGCCTGATTCGTAACTTCCTGCCCTGCCTGCCCGTTGTGCCTGGCCCCTCCTTGTCCATTCTTCAGATGTTATTCTTGGTTCAGTTTGGTGTTTCTGAATGTATTCTTCCTCACAGTAACTGTTGACAGGTCCAGCCCTGTAACCATCTGGCTCCTGAAGTAATGAGACCAAATGAAATGGAGCTTGAAGAAATTAACATTCTTTCCTTAATCTATTAATAACTGAAAAGTGTTGATTTTGGTGACAGCTAGATACTTTATTATGAAGCATATTGGTTAATTAAGAACATCGTAATGAAGGTTATAGGAATGCATATCCCTCCAGAAATACACATATTTTTAATAAGCATAATTTGATTCTTTTCACAAACTCCAAAAAATAAGTCAGTGAAAATGTTATGCGCAAAGAAAGTCTCAACAAAGAATAAACACATAATTTTGTGTCTATGTACCACGCCAGTGTTGTTTTGTTAAGTATGTCTGTGTATCTCAAATACAGCTGCCGCATTAGGATGGAATTTGCTGATAATTACAGGCCTTGCAGTTCCACCACACTACTGCCCCACAACTCTCCTGTCTCTTTACTATCAGATGATGTTTGTGAGTTTGTAGACTCTTCATGGGGGTAGGGAGAGGAGGGAAATTCACCACTTTGCCAAAACAGAAGATGCACAGACTTTGATATTTAGATCATAGATAATGATATTTCCTTGCTCATCTCTGATGTTTGCAAACATTCTCCTTTTGCCTCTGAAAGTCTGGCTAAAGCTCTGTCTTGCACACAGACCTGCCATTAATAATAGATGGGGCTCTACACCTTGGCTCATCTTTCCTTCCTGTGGAGCTCAGAGAAGTTCTCAGAAGTGATTGCTGCCATGATGTGCATTGTAGATGCCCATTTCCAGCCAGCAGGCTCAGGAATTTGCTCTCAGACCTTATTAAAAATGTCTCTGTCTCCTGTGTTCGCCATCTTTATTCATAGTTTACATGCACACACACACTTTTAAGGCAACCTGAGCATCATATTCTTCTTCCTAATGAGTACCCCATTTAAAGAAAGACCTCCAGTCATTTCTCAAGGTTTCCCCTGTCAAGAGTTATGAGCTCATTCCCTTGCACCTTTCACTGCACACCCTGCAACACTGTTTTCTAGCATTCTTTTGCTCCTTTTACCACTCTCTTTCTCCAAGTTAGCCAAGAAGTCACTACAGAGCAACCAGTTGGTCTCTAGATCTTTCTCTCACAAGATACTGTGCAAGACTGAGAAGAGAGGTAAGGCAAACATACAATTCAGTTGAAAACTGGCAAGTGACATTCAGGGCTATGTTCTGGTTTGGGCCACAACTATCCAGTTTGGTTGTCAAAGCTGAAAAATGGCTGAGCGAGGAGCAGCTCCTTAGGGTGATGTGGTCTTTTGGAACAGAACCGATTAACTTGTCCTTGTTCTCCCCTCTCTTTGCTGTGCTCAAGCTTCCTTTCAGATTATCCCATCGTACTTCTGGCTGCCTTCCCTCTGTGCTTTCCATTCTCCGTGCTGTTGACGCCAGGTGTGTGTTGGCACCTCATGATCCTGCACCCTCACCGCCCGACTCGGGGCATCTGGAGAGCTACCTCCTCACTCTGTGGCAGGCATTTCAGCTCATTTCTGTGGCACTTTGTTCCTATATTTTTTAAAATATAGTTAAATGGCGTTATTAAATAAAATAGGGTCAACTTAGAGTATATGATCTAGAATTATTATTTGGGGCTCGGCATAGCAGGATGACCAGGCTGGGGAATTGGTCAATCTTACAGTCCTTACGTATTGTAGTTAAATGGTTCTGAAGCAAAGGTAGAGAGCATTCAATCTCATAGTCTGAAACTAAGGTCTTAGAAGATCTGTGACACACAGTCAAGAAGCATGATGGCTGGCTCAAAGGACACTGACACTGCTTCAGTCCTCTGGACTGAACTCCCTCCTAAAGGGAGGAGAAAGTCTTCTAAGACTCAGAAAGCAAACAAAACTACAAGGAAGTCAGTGTAACTTACAGATTCACAAGGCTATAGAAGAAGTAAGTGGCGAGAAGAGGAACTGCAGAACTGCCTGAAAATGATGTGAATGAACGTGTCTCTGAGTCATTATCCCTGACTGGAGTTTTCTGGCCATACTGTTGCCCTGGACTCAGCCATGCTCCCGTAAGTAAGCCCTCATCCACATTACTGTAAGTAGAGCCCAGTAGACTCACCAGCTCACTAAGCTAGACATGGATGGAATTGTTTCTTTGGCTGGCCACTGGTGTCCTATCTGGGGTGAACAGACAGTTCACAGCTCCCCAGGAAAAGTCACACAGTGGTTATTCTTAGTACATGTTGCATAATTCATTGATTATAGTCTATAACCAGATAATTCATATGGCACATTATATGCATTATATATGATATATATTATGTGCAATATAGTATACTATGTATGTGATATATATCAGATATATGATTGGAATAATATTGCTGAATTCCTCTATCAGAATATTGGGGGAAAAAGAAATGAAAATGTTAGGAAAACATAAGCAGTGACACCAGAATCAATGCCAGAGTGGACTCGAGGGAAGATCCTAGGTGTGCGTGTCTTTATTTTAACGATGTTCTGCTAGCACACTCTGGGCCACTTTAAATGGACTCCCCCTTTCCCACCTAAATAGTGTCAACGGGAAGGAAGCGTGCAGCACAGGTCCAGACCAAACGTGTTACTCCAGATCCTCACAGACTGAAGAGAATTGCTCCAGGCTTTCCTGCCTTTCTTTTCCATCACCATCAGAAAATGTTTATGTCAGAGCTTCTTGGCTCTCCTGTCTCTTGGCTTTTACTCCTGCTCCTGTCTACTCGCTTCCTTCTTCCATTGTCCTTATGCTCCCAATCTGTTTGAACAGTTCTCTTACTTGAACTTTCAGTATCTTTCTCAGTCAGTATTCCATTCTTTTCTTTAAGCATCATGTGCACTACAACTAAGGGTAAGAATTACTTGGGCTCAGATTTGAATGATAGTTACTCGCTTAATCAAAGAAACTACGTCAGATAGCATCACCAATGTATTACTTCTAAGTCCTGACAGCGTATTACTTTACAGTTTGTTTATATGTATAGGAATGCCAGACAGGGAACACAAGGCTGTAATGTGATTTACAGATTGTGTGGGTCAGATATTAAAACACTCACGTATTCCTGTGAATGTTTTCTCATTATTAAAGATTATTATTAAAGTAGAAAGATTGGGTCATTCTATTTGTTATATGTAAAATGATGCAAATGGAAGCCTGATGATTTTAGGTTTGAAACTTAGACTATTTTATCAGATGATTGTAGAAAGATGGTGAGTTGAGTCTTTAAAACTTTCCCAATTTCTGCTGTGGGATATGTCTCAGTGGTACAGTAGTTTCTTAGGATGTATAAGCTCCAGAGTTCAATCTCCAGTACCTTAATGTATGCCACAACACAGGATGGGCCTTAGCCAGGTCACCTGCTATGAAGAATAGAGGAATGGCTCCCATGGGCGTGGTGCTCTGCTCTGGCTAGTCGTGATACCAGCTTCTGCCCGGCATCTGGAAAGAACCTGCACGGAGATGATCTACCTGGGGACAGATTACTATTGGCTGCAGTCAGGAGCCCACCCCATAAGGCGATTGGCTAACCAGACCTATAAGACCCCTTGCATTTCTGTGAATAACTGAGCTTGCAGCGGCTTGCCCTCTGCATGCTTCTCACCCAGCTCCTGGAGTCTGTTTGTTGAGCCCGCATCTACTCACCCCCACCATGACGGAGACCCTTTGTCCCTCTCAGTCTAGCCCAACATCTGGTGTCTGAACAGGGACCCACCCCTCTTCGTCCCTCTCAGGCTAGCCCCAACATCTGGTGTCTGAACAGGGACCCACCCCCCTTCGTCCCTCTCAGGCTAGCCCCAACATCTGGTGTCTGAACAGGGACTCCACCACCTTCCCCCCACCCACATTGGCGAGACGCCCTCAGTCTGATTATCGGTGAGTAGGCTCCTCAGTGTTTGGCGAGTGGATGGTCGCTCAGGGTGAGGGTGTGGCCCCTCCCTTTTCCCCTTTCATGTGTTTGTCTCCCTATCCCAAATTAAGCACACCTTGCCACACTGTCCCTGAGATCCGTGCTGGCTCCTCCTTTCTTGGCTCATCCCAGTAAAATCACATGAGGGCTCGACCCCCCTGATTTCAGAACTGAGGCAAGGTTATCAGCTGAGCCTTTCTGGAGATGCTGTGTGGGTAGTAGGCCATGGAGAAGGCTGATTTTCCCATCTTAGATTAAAAACCTCCTTCCTGATAGCAGGCTCAGACCTCTTAAGTTCTACTTGCCCTGCCCTGCACAGATGCTAACACTGCAGTGAGCATTCTGCTGCCAAGCCAAATTCCTGCATAGCTGTGGCACTTTTAAAAGCGTAAGCAGGCTCAGACCTCTTAAGTTTTAATCACCCTGCCCTGATACATTAAGGATGCTAATGCTTCAGCGAGCATTTTGGTGCCAAGCCAAGTTCCCATGGACAACTAAGTCTGAATTGTCCAATGCAAATACTCCCCATGAGACAGACAGGCTCTGGACTATAACATTTACTAGAGCACAGAGCTGCACAACTGTGGAACTTTTAAAAGCTGATGCACACTTTCTGCACAGCTTCTTGGGTGATCCATGCAAGACTCCGCAGAGGCCTGCATAAAGACCCGTGGAGGTCCCCCACTAAAGCACAAGACAGTTGGGCCCCCAACATTCTGGCTACATGTCTCAGTGGGTCCCAATACTAGCCATTTTGGCTTGTGTAGTGATCATCGTGGCTTTGAGAATCCATTTCATTAGCTGTCACTTGGCCGTAATGAACAATCTCCCCTCCTATCAGGAGGCGTTACAGCTGCAAGCACCTAGAGCCCTTCTCTTGCAGTGCAGCTTGAAAGTGAAACAAAAAGATCTCAACACTTTTTGGGACAAAACCTTCATCCTAGCCCCATGGATTAGCCCCGAAAACATTTGGGATGCCTCCATTTGGTCCCGTGTTCTCTCTCTCATGAGGAAGCGTGAAGTCCATGAGGGATGCACATTTCCGCCCCACTCTTCCCTGTCCTTTTCGCCATACTCTCCGGCCTTAAAGGCTCCTCACTTGAGGGAGTTGTTAACATCCATAATGAAAGCTGTAAAGAGGGACAAAAATTGGTCCTGTAGGCTTTGTCTATGTTGGCATCCCCTCCTGATAACTCAGATGAGCAAGTGGAATCCCCATCTGCTAAGGATAAAACAACACCCACCCTCACCCAATGTGGGCTGGAGAACCAGAACAGCCGTTACAGGCTCAGGCTTGTCTTAGCCCTTGGACAGAGCTTTGCCCACCCTGCTCGATCTGCCCTGGGCACACTCTACCACCTGCCCACCATTATCCCCCACGATCGCCTTCTCCGGCCCTGCCACTCTGTCCCCTTGCAACTTTCCCTGTTAATGTAGGGCCAGATGCAGCAGTCAGCCCTGGTACCCCACTCCCCTCACTGACCTGACTCTTATTCACAAAGCGGCTCAGGAGTCTGGTGTGGACTCTGCATACTTTGAGCAGGTCCTCTTATCTTACCTCTACCTTACCATCCACCTCCACTCCAGATTTACTATGACTGGTCCTCACTCTTTAAAGTGGTCCTTCAATGGAAAGCAGCCTCTAATGACCTGGCTGAATCACAGGCCTGACAAAATCTCCATCTGGGCATACCAGTTTCCCTGGACAGGTTCCTTGGCACGGGCCCCTATACAGACCCCATGGCCCAAGTCACAGTGGGAACTCATGCCTACTTTGACCAAATTAAATCTTTGTCCCTCCAAGGTCTTAAGGCCTGCCTCCCACAAAAACCAGACACGTTTTCCCATACATTTTAGTCCAACGCCCATTTGAAGGCTTCATGGATTTCCTCTCAGGTGACAGAATCTGTGGACCACCCACCCTACTTGGCCTCGCCAGAGATGCACTAGTCAAACAACTGGCCACCATGGTGGCTCGTAATGCTATTGCTGCTGTGCGCAATGAGGAACTCCACAAGTGGTTTGTAGCCAGCAAAGATATTAATCCCATAACTGCCCTCTTTGACGCCCTGACATCCAGACCTTAATACTTGGGCAGAAGCCTACCCATCAACCACCCATCTGTTGGGGTTGCAACCAACCTGCCCCAAGTTTGATAGGTCCAACTTCCAGCCAAAGACCCCTTGTCCTAAATGACACAAGGGTTACCATTGGGCCAAAGATTGCAAATCTAAACCCACTAATAACATGCCTTTAAACTCCCCCAGGGGCAACCTTCATAAGAGGGTACCCCCCTAAAATAAGATGGACTCTCCCCATTTATGATCATACCCCATGTATCTCAGTCTCTTTGGATGGTTCTGAATTTAAGGGCATTGTGGACACAGTTGTGGATGCCACTATTATCTCTGCCAGTGACACACTTCATATGACCAATTGGTCATATAAGCCTGGGCCTAACATCCAGGGTGTTGATGGACAACAGGCCACTAGACAAGTTAGGAGACCGGTCACCTGCATGGACTATGATGGGAACATGGGGGAATTTCACCCTCTGGTGGCCAATATCCCTAACACCCTCTGGGGACAAGACATCCTCACAGACATGGGTGTCATCATAACTACAGACGATAAGGCCTTTTATGATGACATTATTGCCCATGACACCATCAGCCTCTCAGGGCGACCCAACTCCAATAAGCCATCCAACACCCCGCTGCACCCCCCAATTCTAGAGGACATTGTCCGGCTTTCTTTGCTCCCACAAGCCTTGAGTGGGATACTTCAGACCCTGTATGGGTCGAACAGTGGCCTATTTTAGAATCTAAACTGACCATCCTCAAAACCGTTGTGTAAGAACAGCTTGACCTTGGCCATATTGAGCCCTCCATCAGTCCCCATAATTCCCCCATCTTTATCATCTCAAAGAAAAAAAATAAGTACAGATTACTTCAGGACCTTTGACAGGTCAACAATCATATGATAAAGATGGATTCCTTTCAAACTGTCCTCCCTCATCCCAGAGCCATTCCTATTAAATATCAGATAGTCATATTAGACATTAAGTACTGCTTTCTCTCCATCCCCCTGGTGGTCAAGGACAGGCTCTTCTTTGCCTTTACTGTCTGGAAACCTAATCATAATATCCCAGCTAAGAGATATCAATGAAAGTTCCTCCCTCAGGGAATGAAAAATAGCCCATCCATCTGTCAGTTGTTTGTGTCAACCACCACAGAGAAAACCAGATCAAAATTACATGGATGACCTTTGAATTGCCCACCCCTCACAAGTTGTTCTCATAGATCTCCTCAAAATACTTATTGAGGACTTTAAAAAAACAGGTTTAACTAGAGCCAAGGAAAAAATTCAAATTATACCCCCTTTTGGGTTTTTAGGGTTTAAAATTTCCACTGATATCCAACTCCTCACTCCAAACCTTCCAGTAAAGGATAAGTATTCTCTCAATGACCTCCCAAACCACTGTGGCCAAATTAATTAACTTAAGCCCTTTTTTTCCCATTCCACCAGCTAAATTCCTTCCCCTCTTTGACCTTCTTAAAACCTCAGATAGTCCTTCCCAGGAAATCCCTTTGACCAAACAAGCAAAAGAACTTTTACAGGAGAAATCTCATCAACTCTTTTCAATTACCCTCACAATATATGACCCGACTCTCCCGGTCCTGAATTTAGTCCTCTGGATGGAGAGGTCCCCCCTAGGAATCATTTGGCAAAAACAACCCCCCCTTTATTGGGTCCACCCTTCTTGGTCACAGACCCACAAACTCTCCACCAAACTGGAGGCAATGCTCCCCCTAGCTATCAAGATGTGTAATTACACAAATAAAATTTACAATATAGAGCCCTCCAAAATAATTCTGCCCATATCCATGATGAAATCCAGTCACTCTTCAGGGATGACCACCTCTTTCATATCCTGGTGGCAGGATTTCCTAATGATATAGACAACCACTTCCTTGCTCACAAATTACTTCAATCCATAGCTGCCCTACCCCTGAAGGCCAATCTTGATTCTACACCCTCCAGCCAGCCTATTCTCCTGGCAGCCTTGGCTTTTACAGATGCCAATAAACTAATGTTTATTGGACTAATTGTTAGGAAAGCCAACCAGACAGACAAGGCTCTTAAGTTTGCTAACCCTCATTCAGTTCAATTAGGTGAACTTTATGCTATCCTCAGAGTCCTAAAGCTCTGTCAACAAGAACCTGTCAATATTTTCTCCGAAAGTAGCTATGATGTCCAAATGTCTAGGACGCTTCCCTTAGCCAACCCCAGGCCCTCTCATAAACCAATAGATATTGTCATTAGTGCCTTTAAAATGCTAATGAAAACTAGACAGCATCCCTGGTTCATTGAGCACATACGCTCACACGCTGGTCTGCCTGGCTTCATTGCTGATGGGAATGCACAGGTAGATAAATTTATTGCTGTCACTTCCTTGCCACTCCTAGAACAAGCTAGATGCTTACACCAAAGGTTTCGTCTCTTCCCCTCTAACCTACAGGTGTTCCATAGGTGAATAAACCCTGGGAGTCCCTCCTAGAGAAGCATGGATCCATTGTACCAGCTGGCCCGCCTGCACTAGAGCGGTTGTCATCAAAATCTCTCCAGGGAGGGTCCATAATTCTAAGGGTACCTGGGGGTCATATCTAGGTAGTTTGGCCTGGTTTAATGCCTCCTGACCCTGTTGAAGCACCTGGAGGTGCTGGGGGTCAACCTTAATTAAGTCTGTTGGCTGTCTCCCTATCAGTAATTGGAACAAGAGTTTTTCTGTGGAGATTGGTATCTAGGCTCTTACCCAATTTATTTCTCCCAGTAATTTCTGGAGATCTACAAGCTTTAGGGGATTATGGAAGTTTAATTGAGGCTTTAGCGGGCTCACTCCATCCAAAGTTAACAGAGTGCCCATGTGGGGGCACCAGTTGAATCTTTTTTGGGGCTATGTTAAATCCTTTGTTTCTCAAGTGTTGTAGTATATTTTTTAGCAATTTTTCTAGTTCAGGGGGTGTGGGCATCCCCATAATAATATCATCCATATAAACATACACCATGGCATTAAATTTGGCAACAATACACTGTAGCAGGGCTTTTAAACAGGTTTGACAAATAGCTGGACTATTTGCCATGCCTTGGGGCAACACCATCCATTCATATCTATTATCTGGACCCTGAAAGTTGTAAAAAGGTACAGAAAAGGCAAATTTCTCACAGTCTGCTTCTTGTAATGGTATTGAGAAAAAGCAGTCCTTTAAATCAATAGTTGCCAGATGTAAATTAGAAGGAATGGCAGGTATCCAAGGCATTCCCCTGAGGGGATTGCCTAGTAAAATCATCCTCTCATTAACTTTTCTCAAATCTTGTATCAGTCTCCAATTTCCTGATGCCTTTTTTTACTACAAACACGGGAGTGTTCCAAGGACTGGTGGAGGGTCAAATACGCCCCTGCTTAAGCTGTTCTGCCACGAGGTGTTGCAATGCCTGGAGTTTTTCCAGAAGGAGAGACCACCGCTCCACCCATATCGGTGGGCCAGGCGCCCATTTGATAACGGGGACTTGGGGGGCAGTGGCCTTTAGGATTCGGGGTGAACCTAAGGTGATCTCTGGGGTTCCCCCCAATAATTGTGGAGGTTAAAGAACTGATTTTCCTTTGCCCCTCCTTGGGGCTCGGGGAGTCGGCTGGACTCCTCCTTATCTAGAATATCATCATAAAAAGCCTTATTGTCTGTGCTTAATACAGCTTGCATCTGCCCTAGTACATCTTGACCAAGCAAGTTGGAGGCCATCCCAGGAACTATAAGGGGGCGAACCTCCCCTCCGGCTCCATCTACATCTTTCCATTCCAGCCAGCCCAGAACTTCCTCTGATGGGGTTTTCCCCCAACCCCCAATACCCCCGGCCCCGGCACCAGGCGCCAGCTAGGGGATAATTCCTCTTTTCTTAGCACTGTTCGGTTGGCCCCAGTGTCTAAAAGGCACAGGAACCTCTTTCCCTGAATGAAGAAGATCCATTTTTGGCCTAAGTCCTTCATGCGGAGGGACTGTCCATTTGACCTGGGGTGTTTTCAGGTCAGTCTCAGCGCTATTATTCCTAGTGTCAGGACCAGTTTTGTGATTTCCCTCTTGTTTATATGGGGCTGAGGGCTGCCCCTCCATCTAGTTTAAAGGCTTCCCCTCATTGTTAAACTTGGATCTGCAATCCTTTTCCCAGTGATATCCCTTTTGCATCTGAGGTACAGCATTTTAGGCTTTATGACAGCTTGGTGCCCCTCCTTTTGAGGGAAATTTCTTTTACAATGTCCCTGCTGGCCACATTTGAAGCAGGTTTTTGTTCCCCTGTTTCCTTTCCCCATTTGGGCCACTGTCATCATCGCTTGGGTTATGGCCTCTGTAAAGAACGCTGTTTGTGTGGCAGATTGGGTGGCCATAGCTTGTGACATGATATTGGCCTGTTCACTTAAAGTTCCAACATCCCGGGCGGCCACTATCCACTGGCTCATAGACTTGTCTCATAGCCCAGTTCAAGCCATTTTATAATCTTTGTTCATACCTTCCCATACTAATAATCTTATAAACTCTGATCTCATTTCACCTGGGGGTAACTTCTTTTGCATGCTGGACTGGACCTGATCAATGAACTCAGGCAGAGATTCTCCTGGTTTCTGATGGAAGTCTGCCAGGGGTGCCCCAGTGGGCCCCTCATCTAACTTATACCAGGCATCCAGTCCAGCTTGCCTGACCTGATCTCTATAGGGGGCTGCTGGGAGCGCGGCCTGCTGGACCCCAGTGGCATAGTCCCCGGACCCTACCAACATAGCAAAGGTAACAGGTATGGGTGGATCAGCCATCCTGTTATCTTCTGAACTTATCCTGCAGTCCTCCCGATAGTACGCTCCCCATTTTACATAGGTGGGCCCTGGGAGAACTGCCGTGGCTAAGTCCAGCCAGTCTTTGGGGACACAGGGATGGTGGGCTACCTCCTGGATGAGGGCCAGGGCCCAAGAGGAATTGGGCCCATCCTCCTTGATGGCCTTTTTAAGGTCCACCAGGTCTTTAGCCTGCCATGGATACCAAGCAGCTGGGTGGTTGGGTGTCGGAACCAAATTCACAGGGTAGGCATCTACATCACTCGTAGAGTCATCAGTAGGAGTGGAGGGCTTTCGGGAAACTTGATTAGGCTCCGCATGGGGGAAATCCTCCTTCTCTTCTCCTGCGTTCCTCTCGAGGCTCTTAAGGAGTGGTGTGTATAAGGAACTGGGGGTCACTTGGCCCCTATAGGTGGGGGGGCCTCAGTGGACCCTACCTCAGTGTCGAGGTCTACCTCCTGTCTCTTACTTTCCTTTCCCTCGCCATGGCTGAGTGCTGTCTGGGTTTTTACATGGACCTTGGCCATAGCCTGAGTGTCTCCTTTGGTCACCTGACCTTTCTCCCCTTTGCTCTTGGCTGGAAGATGGGAAGATGTTAAGCCGGGGGAAAACATGGTCCTTAGAGCGCTCATGGTGGGGTAAAACACCAGAGAGGGCTCCCGGCCCGTGAGTGTTTCTCAGGCTTGGGCTAGTCTCTCCACCCACTCCCAGGTGTCTGCACTAAGCAGATTTGCTGCTATAATCCAGGGGGCCAAGGCATTAATATCCCCCAGACCTCTACTGCAGCTGTATCTGAAATTTTGAGGCCCCTGCTCTTTAGCATTAGCCTTAGGGCTTTTAGGGCCGACTCCTCATTTGAGGAGATTGAGTTGCCCATGATAGGGCCTCACCCAATTGGAAGGTCTCGGGGCACCTACCTTCTTCCAAGCTGCTCCAGAGGGGAGGGTCCTGAGGAGTATCACGTCAGGGTCACCAAATCTGTTGCATCCCCTCGTGGTTGTGGTTATCATGATGGGTGCGGCAGACACGGGTCAGTGATCCTCTTCCTCCTTGTGATTAGCCCTGTCCCCAGCCCGCAGGGAGGGGAGCTCAGGAGAGATTGGGTGTGCAGCTTGCCCAAACCCAGATCCCTGGCGTGACGCAGCAGAGATCCTCAAGGAGAAACTGGGACCCCCGTCAGGCCAAGAAGAGTCTACAGCCAGCTTCATCTGGTGTTACAGCTCTTTATTGTGTTACAGCTCTTCTTTGGCGCAGCAGGGAAATCACTTTAAAGTGCTCAAGCATGCTCTTATATACAGTTCTCTTTCCAGTCAGGTGCACTTCCTCATTTCTTAACAGCCTATTGCATTGTGTTATTTTCAAGCCTTGTATTAGCATAAATGGGCAGTTACATGAGCGGTTACATGGGCAAGCAAACCTACCAATCACTACAGAGGAAAAAGATACCTTATTAGCATACAGGTTTCTTTTTCTTATGGCCTGACAATGTCCATGTCATCATGGACACTTACTCCAAATTTGTTTTTGCTATCACCGTTTCAGGTGAGAAGGCATCCCATGCCATTAAGGTGGCAAAAACTGCTATGCTGATCATGGGTTTACCCTGGGTGATTAAGACAGACAATGGCCCAGCATATACATCTGCCCAATTCAAGTCTTTCATAGAATTCTGGGGGATGAAACACTCCATGGGCATTCCCTATAACCCTCAGGGCCAAGCCATAATGGAGAGGACTCATAGAGCCCTCAAGGAACTCATTATGAAGCAGAAAACTGCAATGACACCCAGAGATCATCATTTGACTTTGGTGGAAGCCCTTTTCACACTTAATTTTCTTACCTTTAATGAAGCAGGACTCTCTCCAGCTTATAAATATTGGAGATCTCAACTGGCCACTACTCCCTTGCCCCTTGTCCGCTATAGAGACCATCTCAGAAATGAATGGAAGGGATCTCAACCACTCTTAACACAGGGTTACACTTGTATCTTTCCAAAAACCTCATCCTTCCCTCTCTGGATACCTGCCAGAAATGTCAAGACTGCCACAGATGTGCCTGCTGGCATAGCAGATGCCCCCACCACCGTGGAATGTGGGTACAGGGAATTAACAGGACCTGACTCTTGGGCCTCAGCTAGGCCACCTGCCATGAGGAATTAGGGAATGGCTTCTCAATGGTTCCCTCTGCTTTTCCCTCAGCAGACCTTCCCTCCCATGCATAGATTTGAAAAGGCACAACTAAACCTGTTAACCCAAGGGATTCAGTGCCATCTGCCGAGATGAAATAAGATCTCAGCCATGTTTCCCATTTTCAATTTGGTAATCTGGGGAATTTTTGCTGTGACCTTCTTGATAGCACTGCTGACCTTTCTTTGCCTTTGGAAAGCACTGCATCAAAGCAGAGCTTCTTAGACATTGACACTACAAATTCCATTTAACTGGACACTTAATAATGTCACCTTCTTTGCAATGATTAACTACTCGAGTTTCTTCCTGAGTCTTCTACAGGGCACAAAAGCATTCTTCAACAAGGACCCTCGTGCATGCCACAGGAGTCTTCCTGCAAACCTCCCAAGCCATCCTAATTACCCTCCTGAGTGACAAGCATTGGGTTCTTTCAGCAAAATGGTGGGTAGCCAATGATGGGTAAGACCCCAACAGCTGGGGTGACCTAAGACAGGCACCGCTGACAGAGGTGAGCCTCTTAGGCTATTTCACCAAGATGGTGGGTAGTCAATGATGGGTAAGACCCCGACAGCCAGGGTGACCTAAGACAGGCACCTGAGGTGATCTCTAAGGGCCTGGGGTCAACAATGGCATGGCAAAGACTCATACCTCCCAGGGTAGCTCAATTAACAAAAACAAAAAGAAGGATATGTATGGCACAATGCAGGGTGGACCTTAGCCAGGCCACCTGTTATGAGGAATAAGAGAGTGGCTCCTGTTGGCATGGTGCTCTGCTCTGGCTAGTCGTGATACCAGCTTCTGCCCAGCATCTGGAAAGAACCTGCACCGAGATGATCTACCTGGGGAAAGATAGGCTGCAGTCAGGACCCCACCCCATAAGGTGATTGGCTAGCCAGACCTATAAGACCCCTTGCACTTCCTTGAATCAACTGAGTTTGCAGTGGCCCACCCACCGCCTGCTTCTCACCCAGCTCCTGGAGTCTGTTTCTTGATCCCACGCCTACTCACCTCCCACACCCTCCAGGCAGAGACACTTCCTCTGCCTGGGGCTGGCCCCAACACCTTAAAACAAAACAAACACATTAAAAAAAAAATCTGTCTTAATTTATCTTCTGTTGAACCTCTGACAAGAGCAACTTGAGGGAGAATGGGTTTGTTCTGGCTGCCATCTCACCACGGTGGGGAGGTGACTACAGCAGGAGCCTGAGTAACTGGTCACATGATTGCCACATTCAGAAAGCAGAGAGGGGTGAATGCGTGCTGCTGCTCAGGTTCCTTTCTCCACTTACCCAGTCCCAGGATCCCAGGCAGGACTGGGGCCATCCAAGGTGGGCAGACCTTCACAACTCAGCCCAATCAGGATAATCCTGCAGGGCATGCCCACAGCCATCTCTTCCAGAGGATTCTACATGTTAACAAATTAATGATAAATATTAGCTATCACACTTAAAATCCATCAAATTCAACAGATGTTGTGTCACATACCTTTAATCCTATAACTCTGGAAGCAGAGGCAGGCAGATCCAGTGAGTGTGAAGCCAGCTTGGAATACATAGTGAGTTCCAGGCCAGCTAAGGCTACATGGTGAGACCCTATTTCAAATAACAACAAAATTTTATAAAATCTATGTTATGAAATTTCAAAAGTATGCATTTAAAACTAAACTCATGACTGGAACTAAAAACTGAGAATTAGACTAATGTTCTTCAATCATGAAATATAACCAAAGCTGCCTAAACTAGGCCTAAATACAGATTTTAAGAAGTTAGATAGCTTGTATTCCACACTAGGACTTACATTTTGCTATAAAACAAACTCTCTATTAGTAGCATTCAAAATGTAACTTGGGCTTACAGCAAGAATAACAGCCTTGGAAATATACTCATTTTCTCAAGGGCTAGAGTGTTTCATGATATGGAATATAAATTTTGTGACAAATTCAAATTATGAGGAAAGTCAACAAAATTAGGAAATGTATGCAGGTAACAGTAAAAAAATTTGAAGGACTTGTTGTAAAGTGAATTATTTAAATAATTAACCTTAAAGTTTGTCCATGTTAATTGTTTTCTTTATATTATGAGTAGAGTAAATACAAAACAGTTTGTTTTTTCCAACTAGAGGGCTATTCTTCCTAAGGTGGTATTTTGCTATGAATTGACTTGATGTGCTCTTAGTTCAAGTAATTCAACTTCAAGTGAATAGACCAGGTAAGACTCGTCTCCAGCATGGGCTTGAAGAGGGATCTGTGGGACCTGGGGCCTCTACATGTGCCAGGGATATGAGATGACTGAATATGCTGTGGAGGAAGATGAGGGCAGCTCTGTGCCATTCCCTCAGACTGCCTTTCAGCACATCAACTTGCAGAACAATGTGACTATACTCTCCCCTCCCAACTTTCCCAATTCCATGAGTTGCTCTTTTCTACCAGCTCACCCAGAAGAAGAAGGAGGTTCTGGGATATGCTATTCAGCTCAGCCCTGCTTTGCTTTGTTTGGAGACAGGGTCTTCCTGTAGCCTCAACCGCCCTGGAACTTACTATGGAGACCAGGCTGGTCTTGATCTCACAGAGATCTGCCTGCCTCTGCCTCCTGCTTCCTGGGATTAAAGGCACATGCACCACCATCACTCCCATCCAGCTTTTCCTTGTTTATACGATATGTCATGTAACTAAATATTTAATTTAGTGAACATTGCATCATGGAATTGGAGGTAGGCATTATACAGAGTTCCAACATCTGTGTTTAGAAAGAGGGTTTCATCCCAAAGAACAGACAACAAGACCCATTCAGTGGTCCAAGACAGAATTTTATATCAGAACGAATGCCACAAGCAAAAATTAAAAATGCAAAAATATTTCTAACACGGCTCAACATGAAGAGCACTGACTGCTCTTGGAAAGAACCTGTATTCGATTCCCAGGCCCCACATGGCAACTAATAACCATCTGTAATTCCAACGTCTTGTTCTGGCCTCTGTGGGCACTGCATGTATGTGGTGTACTTACATACATGCAAGTAAAATATTCATACCCATAATATAAATAAATAAATTCAAAATACAAAAGTAAATAGTAGCCTTTAAAAACACATTTTTGTTAAAAAAAAATCACCTTCACGCTTTTTCTTTGTCCCACTCTCTTAATATACTTTAAAATTCCTTGTAAGGAAAAACACAAAAGGACTAGGAGATGCAGCGCTCCAAAGAGCTTGTCTGATTCCGTTCACCGAATTAAAGGATTCATAAATTTTTCTGATTTCAGACTAACCTTTATTGTAGTACATTTGCAGAACATATGTTCTTCTAGTAAATGTGAGCCCATTTTGTGGAAAGAATAATGTCTTTTTTAGGCCTAAAGCCTTTTTATTGGTATCTGAGAGAAGCAGACTGAGAACCATAGAGTAAAACTGCAGCGAAATCTGTGCTATTTACCAGATGTGTGATTTCCAGCTCCCTCCCTTCTTATAGCTGCCACGGGGGAGAGACACAGGCTTTGAGAAAGAAGTTGGAGAGAAAAGATCAGTGTGAATGATAATGAGGTTTGCAAAGGGAGACCTTTACCCTTTCCGTATGATGGAACAGACAGCTTTTTTTGATGTCAGTTTAGAGCACCCATTAGCTAACCAGTAGGAGCTGTAGGAGTTGTAACTCCAAGGAAAGAGTACCCCCAACACCTGTCCGTGGATTAGGTCGCAAAGGCCTCCCTGTCTGAGCTTCATCATTACTATGAAAGGCTCATTCACACAACGCTGACGGGAAGTAGATACATGCTTTAGAGAACACATCTTGAGGATGGAGCTCCGCTCAGCTTAATTTGCGCAGGGATGGGAAGAGTGTTCCATGTCGCCACGCCTTCGGTGGATCAGTGCTCTGGGCTGGCCTCCCTTTCTCCTTTTCCCTTTCACCATCTTTTGCTCATACCCAGGAACTGCCCCCTGGAAAGCAGCCCCAAGGTGGTCCCCCTGTGATCACGGGAAAGCCTCTAGGTCTTCCAGAGAGCCTACATCCCTTTGGACCCGTGTGTTGAGTTGTGTGGATTACACACATTCCTGAAAAAAAAAAAAACAAAAAAAACAAAAACAGCCCCACGTGAGATCCTGGAGGCAGACTGATCTCCCAGAAGCAGCTTTTATAAAAAATAATTTCAGAGAGCAGAGAGCAAGGAATCAAGAACATCAGGTATCTCAAGCATTAATGCTTTGGGGATTGGGGGAACGGTTGACATTATTTATCAAACTGTAGAAATCAGTTTGGGAGTATTTCCAAATGACATTTAGAATCCAAATGATTTTTTTGTTTTGTTTTGTTTTCTGGGGCCTGAGGGAGAATTAAAAGTTAGCAAGTCTTATGTAATCAAGTTCAGGCACCTTGGGAGAAATGGATGTGGTGAAATACTTTGGTACGTGAAGAAGCTTATACCATTGAAATTGCTTTATCTTCAAAGTGCTCCTGGCTAAGTGAGGTATGAGAATAGCAAATGGGGATGCGCTAGAGAGTAAGTCAGAGAGACGGTCCGAGCTCACCAGGCTAGCTGCAGAAGGACGCAAACAAGTGTGTGAATGCTGCTGCGGTGTGCTGGACGCTTTGGTGTGGGCGAACTTATCCTTTTCTTTTTTTTGTAACAAGGTCTTCTTTTATCTCCACACTGACTTGGAATAAGATATATAGACAAGGCTGTCTCAATCCCACAGAGATCTGCCTGCCTCTGCATCCTGAGTGCTGGGATAAAGGCAAACACTATTAATCACACCTGACAATATGTATTTTTTAATTTTAAAATTACATTTAGGTTTGTGGTGTGTGTGTGTGTGTGTGTGTGTGTGTGTGTGTGTGTATACAGGTGTCACAATGCATGTGTGGAGGTTTAGAAGACAAATTGTGGAATTAGGGTCTCTTCTTCCACCATGTGGGTCTCTGGGGGGGAAAACTCAGGTTTTGAGCCTTGGTAGCAGCCACCTTTACCCAATAAGTCTTCTCACCACCCTCAACTTGTCTTATATTTTTGAGTCTGTGCTTTCCAAAAATCATCAAATTGTTCAACAAAAGAAAGCCTCAGCTCAGATTTGGAGAGACCTCTGAGGATTCTTTCTGATCATTCACCCCGAAAGGAAATTCTTTTTCCACAGTTCAACAAGGTCTTGCATATTTGTATTGCAGTCATTCATATAAATATATATATATATACATATATATATTATGTGTGTGTGAGAGAGAGAGAAAAAGAGAGAGAGATTTGCTGGGAAGAGAGGAATTCATTTCCATTTTTCTCTCTTTATTATCTGAACCAGGACTGTGACACTCTCATTGGGGCTTTGAGAGATGGACGCACGTCAATTTTCTATCATCTGCTGGCATGAAGCTAGAAGAGGCTTCAACAGGTCATCATAATAATTATTTTTCTAGCTAGTCTTTTCTCATTAATACTCTCACATTGAGCCTTTGGTGGGCTCCATATCTCCATGGAGATAAGGCCTAGATATTGCATATCATTTTTAAATAATCTAACTTAAGATCCCTGATTAAGCTGTCTTCTTTCATATACCAAGTAAAATTTCCATTTCTTTCTGAGTAAGACGGGTTTCTAACCTTATCTTTCTAATTCTTTAGATTTGCTATTTCTACATTCAGCTAGGAAAGGGTCAAAATCGTTGCCTTAGAATGGGCCTGAAAGGGAGGATGAAAGGGGTCATTCCTACAGGGACTGTCAGAGCGCATCTATTGTATTATAGAAAGAGTTCTTATACCTATGGTAGAACAGTCTAGAGCTCTGAGTACAAACTGACAGATTGTAATCACAAAGCAAGCACATTATTTTTTAGGTCATAATACCACATTACGTAAAAGTCAAATTGTGATGCAGTCCAATAAAGCATGTGTCCTTCCACTCATGGACCCCCACTCCTGTTTGTGTACTCCGCACTTATCCACAGATGAATATTTATTATCATTGCCTGCACTATTCTCTAAGTTTGGCATTTCAACATTGTTGTTGCAATATTGATCTGTCTTCAACTGTGGTCATCCATTACTGTTTTCCTTTTTCTGTGTGTGATAACTATCTAAATGTATTTATTTTTGTCTGTGTCAGTCTTTAAAAATAAACTTATATTTTTATTGAATTTTTGTGCATTTTATAGATCTTAATCGTGTTTAGGCCCCCTCTCCTACCTGCACGGCCACATCTTTCCAATAGGAAGTCATGCACCCTATCATATGTTAAGGCCTATCAAGTCAAGTTTGTGTCCCCTGATGTCCTTTGGTGTGAGTTCATCCAGTGGAGCCTGATCAGCCTGTCTAGTATCACTCTCTTAAAGAAGACCAACTTCATTCACACAGCAATGATCAGCTGCAAATAGTTCCCAGCTAAAGTCGGGGCTTCCTGCCCATTTCCCCAGTTCCATGCTGGGTTTTTGTCTGGTTTCAGTTTGCATAGGTCTTGTGCATGCTGTCACCATTGCTGTAAGTTCATATGAGCAAGTTCTCAGACACCTGGAAGACTCTGTTTCCTCGTGGTCATTGACCACCTTTGGCTCTTACAGTCTTTCTGTCCCCTCTTCTACAGAGGTCCCTGAGTACTAGATGGGTGAGGTTTAATACAGGAGTTGTATTGAGGGACACACACTTTGTAGTCGCTTATTCTCTACATTTTGGTCAGTTGTGCTTTCTGTTTTAATTACCATCTGCTGCATGAGGAAGCCTTTTCTGGTAAAAGTTGAGAGATTCATTAGTATTCTCTCTACCTTTCTCTGCTTTGTTCCCTGAGTCTTAGGTGTAGAGGTTTCACTGTAGATGAGTCCCTTAGGACTGGGCATCCCATAGACACTTATTCTCTGTGTGTGACCTGTTGTGGAACTCTCTAACAGTCTCCATCTGTTGCAAGAAGAAGCTTCTGAGAGGAATGATGAGGTATACTTGTCTATAAATATAAGTATGCGTATTGTTGCTAAGCCAAACACACCAGCCAGTCACTCCCTTCTCCGACATTTTCCCCCCTCTTAATTGTCTGCTGAAGTCACTATAACAAAATATTAAAGTTAGATAGTTTGACAACCAGCATTCATAATATTTTACAGTTCCAATCATGCAAAGTCCATCATCAGTGTGTCTGAACATTCAGGTTCTGGTGAGGACCTGCCTCCTGGCTAGTAGATCCGTCTTCTACTTGTGTCTTCACACTGCCTTCATTCTATGCTCTTGTGAAGAAGGAATCCACTGGTGTCTCTTCCTCTTCTTATAAGGACATCCATTCTATTAGGTTAGGGTCCTGCACTTATGACTGGACTCAGCCTTAACTTCATTTCTAAAGGTCTTATCTCCAAATAAAGTCACCCCGGAATCTAGGGCTTAACGTGTACTTTAGAGGGACGAAATTCATCCTTCACTACTTTTTGTAGAGCTTACAGACTGTTCTCTGTGTTACTGCCTAGATCATGGATAGATATATCATAAATGAAGACTCTTGCTTGGGTTTCTTTGCCTAAAGCATATATATAGAGGGGACTAGCATTTACTTAATGACCAAAATGCTAAAGAATAAAACCACATGGGGGGGGGTTGATCTGAATGAATGTCTACACTAGTCCGTCCCTGGTTGACTTTTAGGGTAGGCTGAATTATTATTGAGCAAGGGCACATTTCTACTCCTACAGAGGGCAACATGTGCCTTTGCATATTGAGTTTTCTGAGGCAACAGGGTATTAATAGACATGCTTCAGTCAAAGGTTTTCAGTGTGTTTGTGCAGAGGAACTGGCCTCTATACTTTGGCTAACAGAGAAGTATGAGCTTTGTCCTGGTTTCTCTTCTGTTGCTGTGATAAAATGCCATCACCAAAAGCAACTTGGGAAAAGAGGGAAATTAAAGCTCCTAAGGCCAAAGGTCGAGTTGTTATAGCAAGGAAGTCAAGGCGGCAGGAACTTGGAAGCACTAGCCTGCAGTCCACAGCCAAGGGTGTAGAGAATTGACGTGCGCATGCCGCTGCGAAGCTAGCTTTCTCCGCTGCCCAGCGAATGGTAGCACCCACCGTGGGCGGGATCTTCCCACATCGTTAATTTGGTCAAGATAATCCCACAAATGTGCCCCTAAGCTGACCCATTCCAGACAGTTCTCATAAAGGGGGTACGCGACAAGCAGGAGAGACCTGTGCTCAACCTAGAGCCAAGAACTAGACATAAGCGACAAAGCCCAGCTGATCCGTACACCCATAAGGATTAAATAAATGATAATTATCTGCCAGGGAGTCTGCAAAAGACCCTTTTCAGGCTGTACTAACTAAATATAGATACCAGCCTCTCAAATAAAAAGTAAACCTAAATATGATGTATAAGCTTAAGATACAGAGAGTGGGGAATGAAGAAACTGTCACAAAATGCTTGAGGAAAGTGAAATTATCTAGAAGAGGCTGGGAATATAATGTTCTGTCACGATGACACTCTCAACCTACAATAAAGCAGGAAATATAGAATATGCAAAATGATATTTTGTAGTTGGGTAAAGAGATTTTGGGGACAAAAATCTTGGTTTGGAGTAATTGATTGACAAAAGTGTCTAAATAAACACAATAAATTACACAAAGTCCTTCATTTTGTTTGGCAAAATTGTTTTTCTAAAATAGTGTTATGGTGTGACAGTATATTTCTTCTCTTATTGTGTTTTAATATATCACCTCAAAAACAAAAATAAGAAAAGTCTGCATGTGGTCTCTTCTCCAACAGGTTACATGCTTGCATTTCTTCTGAAAATTTAAAATGGTTAGAAATCAATCCAAAGAAGAAGTGAAGAGGGGACATTCTAGACCACATACAGCATCATGAACATGAAATGGATATGTTCACATTGCATGTGTTCATATGATGCGTATGTTCACATTGCATGTATTCATATACACCTGTACACATGCAAGTATCAGAACTGTACTTGATAGGAAGGGAATTTTTTCCTTCTTCTGCTCTCTTTGACCAGTTGAACCCCGGATGTCCCCTCTTACTGGGATTTCAGGGTCCTGGAAACATGAGTTTCTTCTCCACCTCTGCTGACATGAAGCTGAGGTGTTGTGACAGGTCATCAGAATACCTTCTTCTCTAGCTCATTGTTCCAGATTAACACTTCTCACATGGACTCTTTGGTACTATGCCTTTGTGGTACCCCCTAAGATAGAAATAAGGGTTATTCCAATCTCAGCCTCAACTTTCTCAGTAACAATCCCCCAAACAATGGATTCCTCATCTTGGCATCAGAGTTGGTACTTTTCATCCATAATAAGAAAAAAAAATTAAGCTGAAAGTCAGACTTGGAAGAATGATGAATGCTACTAATGAGGAATTGGGACTGTAAGTGGAAGAAAGGAGCACTTCTCTACAATTGTTTTCATAGCCAATTGACCCCCATGCCATGAGACCAAAGCGATCTACAGTGTGGTCATTAGCACTGAGTGGTGCCTAAAACACAGGTGCTGCCAAGGTTTACTCAGAGAGGGTTCAACAGAGGAGAAGGAGAATTTAATACTAGAAATAGAATTTGTGAGAAGTGAGAGAGGTGGTCATGTTAGTCTTACTGATACGGATTTTATGTTTTATATATCAGTTTAAAATAAATGTCATTGGTTTTTTTAAAAGGAACTTGTACAGAAACTAAAAATCAGAAAAATTAACACTAGACCCCTTTAAAACTGTAAAATTATTTAACAGATGGTGTGTGAGAACTCAGAAGAGAAAAACAATCATTACTGGGGTCAAAATGTTTGCTTATGGAAACTGTTTTTGCTTTTTTAAAACACCTTATTTCATAAAATTGAACAAAATGTTAGAATGCTCATGGTTTTATATGACACTGGGGAGGGAGAACAGCACTCCCTGAACCATGTGTGCCGTCTTCTAAATGCCAGTTTCAAATACGTATATATAAAATTAAATGTGCATTCCAAAGTGGAGGAAACAAAATGTTAGTTCTTTTCTAGCTGTCTCCGGCTTAGGAGTGACCAAGAAGAGCATCTGAGACTAGAGGCAGGGCAAGGAAAATTATTCTCCTTCTCACCTGCCCCCAGCAGTATGACTTTCTACCTGCAATTGATTCCAATATGCAATCTCAGAACCCGCATCACTCACTGTGCTTTCAAAGCCAGCAGCACGAGGCATGAGGCACATGCCCCAAGGTCTTAGATTGATTGTGTTCATCCCCACCCTCAGCTACCAGTGATTAGTTATGTAAGATCTCACGTTTCTCCTAGGAGTAAGAGCTGAGTCCACAGCTGCTGTTCACAACTACTAGTCAGTCACACCAAGCCTAGGGTATTTAAATCTCCATTATTCAGTGCTGAGTTAAATCCAATCTACATTAAATTAGCTGTTAATCAGGTCCATTTCTAGGTTAGAACGACACATGTGTGCACACACGAAACAGAGTAAGAGGGTAGAGAATGAACTTTTAGTTTAGAACTTAGATAATTTTGCTGGATTATGAGGGAGTTTCATATGCTGAGTAGAAAACTGGGAATTTTTTTTCTTTAAAAAAGCTCTTACTGGGTTGGAGAAGTGGCTCAGTTGGTAGTGCCTGTTGTGGAAGCATGAAGAACTAGGTTTTGGGCTTCCAGCACACACACAAAAGCCCCCATGATGGTGCACTCATGTACGTGTAGGAAAAGCACATAAAATAAAAACCTTAACATCATCAGTCAGCCAGTCCGGACAATCAGTCAGCTACAGGCTCAGTGAGAGACCCTGTCTCAACAAAGCTACCTTGAAAGAACTGTAGAAGACACCTGACTTTGAACTCAGTCTCCTCATGGTTGTACACATGCACACACTCATACACGCACACACATCCCCCGTACATACACACAAACAAAAATTAAGCGATTTCTGAATAATGTGAATTAAGACTTCATGAACTTGACTCTAATTATATGCAAATACCTACCACAAGGAGGCAGCAGTGGAAAAACCACAAGAGCCAGTTTTATGTATATGTATAATTGTTTTATTATTCATGTGTAATTTGTGACTGGAAAGCCTAAAATAAGATTCTTATTACTCCAGAATGATCTCTATTAGAATTAATCATGAAACATAAAATAAAAACTACTAGTTATGCTGAGAGGAACCAGCTTCAGTTACCAGCACCCACATGGCTGCTCACAGCCTTCCCTAACACCAATTCCAGGGAGCCCAGTACACTTTTATTCCCTGCACATGGGCAGGCATTCCATGCAGATTGTGCACTCGTGTATGTGCAGGAAAAACTCATAAAATAAAAAAAAATTAACATTAAAAAATTAAAATAAATCCAAGAAAGTTTTAAATTTGAAATAAAAGAAAAATTAGACAATGGAAACAGACCCATACATCTAAGAAAGACATTTTACAATACAATTATGTTTAATATAGTTAAGAAAACAAAAGATATATTTTAAGTACTGACTTGGAATTTTTTTAAAGTATCATAGAAATCTTAGAACTGAAAAGTCCAATGATTACATTAAGAATCCGCTAAGTGATGGGTTGTAACACCACATTAGATACAGAAGAGTGGATCAGTGACCCGAAAGACAGAGAAGGGTCAGTGAAAATATTCCAAATTGTAGAGTATGGGAAAAAAGAGAGGACGCAGAAACAAAAGAGCGGACATCATATGTGAGGCACAGATGACAATCACAAACACTTAAAATGCTCTGGAAGTAAGGTGTCTGCAGTTTGAGTATATGGGAGTCACTTACATGACTGCTGGGACCGTGTAAACACTCTGAGTTCACTCAGAGATTCTTATGCAGTGGCTCTGGATAGAGTCAGAATACTCTACTGCCTAGTGTGCTACTGCTGCTCGGGCCATAGCGTCATGCATGTGTATGTACTTCTGGTAGACCTATTTGAGATCGAGTTTCCTGAGGATATGAGCATATCTTATCTTTGTGTCTTCCAGACTTGTGGGGGTCTGGGTATTGAGCAAGGCAAGCAACCCCGTATACCCTCAAGGGACGGCAGGTGTCTGGCCTGATCTGCCTGATGTGATAACCTTGCCCCAGGGAGTTATTGTAGATATGAATCTTCCTTTTCCCCATCCTAGACTAGAACCAGGTATTTTGGTTTCGTTTCCTCATTTCTAAACTTTCACAGCCTTCCCGACCTTTATCCCAAAACCCCACCTTTAACTTTCCTGCCTTCTGTAATGGTCAGAAAGGCCCTTCCTATATAAACCCCTGCATTGGCTTTAATAACTGAACCCCACCCATGTAGTATCCCAGAAGCTCCTCCTTCCGACGCACTTTGAGCCACCTGAGGACCTGTTCTATCATCCTCCATTCTCTGGCATGGCGGGAGCACAACAGCCATACTGGAGATGGAGATCCACCCACACAGATTTGCAAAAGAAATGGAAAATTAAGATATGTTCATAGCTTACCAAGCCTATGTTATCTCAACTTGTTTTGTTTGTTATGGTTTGCATACAGTGTGAAACCTAACTGAATGTGTACAGTTACTGACAAGAATATATGAATTTTAAAGGTACAAATAGCAGAATTGTATTTAAAAAGGAAGATATGTTCTACACTACTCTGTAGTTGCTTCCATTAGTATGCTATCAGTTCAAAGAAAATAGATTTAATGAACTAAAATAAAAAGTGAAAAAGAGTCATAACCTACATGGGATCTATAGTAAAGTTAGTGCTAAAATGAAAAATGCAAATTAGTCATTTCAGCAACTGGAATTTGATCAACTGGAGAGGCATGAAGAAAATATACCATAATCTCTCACAGAATAACTCTAAAGAATTTCAGTTGAACCTTTTGAGGTAAATGAGAAAAAAAAGTCAAAGTACTTTCATGATATTTAGATAAAAATGTCCTCAAGAAGATACAAAAGAGCACTTATCATAAAACAAAAGTCTAAGATAAGTCTGTTAAAACTAAGGATTAGAGGCCTAGGGATATAGGTCAGTAGTAGAGGTAAAGTCACAGGTTCAATTCCCAGAACTGTATAAAAAGAAAACAAAACCAAAAACTCCTGGAGTTTTTCTTCACTGAAAGATATTATTAAAAGATTGAAATTTTTGTCACTTGAGGAATACAGTCTTTACAATCCTTGTATCAAGGAAGAGAACTCATTGGTAGAATAGACAAAAAACTCATAGTTAATAAATAAAATCTAGATAGATGGATGGAAGTCATAAAAACGGACTTCCTATATTTTAACATACAAATGATTGATGAACACATATAAGACATAAACTTTAAGAATTATCAAGGTAATGCAAATCAGATCATAATAAAACACTACCTATCTGACAGGTATGTAGGAAAGGTGACTACCAAATGTCATGCATAGCTCCAAGGCTGGGGAGATGCTTGAGTCAGTAAAATGCTCTCCATGCCAATGGGAGGACCTGAATTCAATCCTCAGCACCCATGTGAAAAGCGGTGGTACAGACCTGCAATACCAGCACCGGGAAGTGGCGACAGGCAGACCCCCAGAGCTCAGCCAAAAGCCGTACCGGGGAACTCCATGCTCAGCGAGACATCCTGACTCTGACGATAAAGTGGAAGGCAATAGAGGAAGATGCTTAATGTCCATCTCTGGCAAAACACATGCAAAAATATGTTCCTGTACACACAGAGAAAATTAAACAGAAAGAAAAGGCATGGAGCAATAAGAATCTCATGCACAAAGAGTGGAAGTACAAATGTATGTACATTCGTTGGGAAAATCTTTACACACACACACACACACACACACACACACACACACACACACACACAGACCCAATATTCCTACTTTTAGGTATATACCCAACAACAGTACTTATGCCAAAGTTCAGTCAAAACAAAACTAGAAACAACCTTAATAGAAGATTGACTAAATCAATTATGATGTAGTCACACAACAAAATGGTGCCTGCAATTGAAAGACTAGTGTGGCATACAATCACATGGATAACACTCTCAACGGGGTGAGACAGGCACTGGAGTGATTTGTTGCATGATTCCACTTATATTAAGTTCAAACTGTGGAACACATTGTACAGGATGAAAGTCTTGAGAGTTGGGGCTGTGGTGATTGGAAGGGCATGCTGGGGGTCTCGGCACCTGGCAGTGTCTCTTCATTTGCATAGAGGACCCATTACATTCTCTAAGAAAGTATAAAGCTACAGGTTTGCACACTTTGCCTACAGTAAGCACACATGGGTGAATTTCTTTCAGCTCCAAGTGCTGTCTAAATCTAAGGTTTGCTTTATTTTGTATTTGCACATATTAAACTAATTTTAACTTCAGGAAAATCAAAAGATGGCACAGGAAGTAAATGCAATCCTTCAGCTGTTAGCACTAATTATATTGTCACAATAAACTTTTAACACCCTAAATACTAATTTAAGCAAAAGAGAAGTGTTTGTTTAGAACCTATCTGTATGTGCGTGTGTCTCTCTGTTTCCTAATAGAAAATAACAGCTATCCGTTGACAAATGAGGAGTGAGGATCCCCCAAACAGCTAAAAAGGTTTTAATTTCCACTTCAGAGAAGCATAAATTGAATGGAAGATGGAAGAACACATATCAAGAATAAGGACCTTGTACCTTGTGCTCTCCACTGAAATCCTTACAGTGGGAAAGCCACCGGGACAGTCTGGAACCAAATGGACGCAGCTGTCTTGTAGGAAGATATTTTTTCTCCAAACAGCTGATACAGTATGCCTCACTGACCACAGACGATAACGTGACATTATCTTTCATCATAATGTGTGATTATTATAATTTTATTTTGAAGTATGCTTTTCTTTAAGGATAATAAAATCACCTCAAAGAAAAAGTTCTAGTGCTGTTGAACTCTTCTTCATAGCTTTGTAGTATGAAAGCTTCAAGTATTTTTCTTCTGTATACCCTAAACTTAATTGAAAGTAGATGTTCCTTTTGCATGTTTCTAAACAAATATCTAAAAGTCTTTATTTTATTTTTCTAATTGTGGAAACTCAAATGTCTTAAAATAACATATTTTTAAATCAAAATTAGTATAAAAATTTTAAATACATAAAATAAGCAACAAGTAAATGAAATGACTGTCACCATTGGGAAATACAAATTTAAAAATCACAGTAAGATATGAATTCACGTCTGTTTTAGAAAGCAAAAACAAAATTAACACAAATGATAAGAAGCATTGGTAAGATGAGAGAATATTGGAAACTTTTCTAGCTTGTTGATAGGAATGTAAATTATTAATAAAATGCAATTGATAATGTTATATAATCCAGGAAGGAAGTTCCTCAAAGAACTAAAAATGTAACTAGTATGATCTAACCCTTCCCCTCTGGGGTATTTATTAAAAGATTTGAAATCAGTGATAGGCACATGTCCACTCCACAGTAGCAGTATCTACAGAGGGTGTGGTGGGCAGACAAATGGATAAAGAAAATATGGCTTGTGCACACAGCGAGCTCTTACTGAAAGAAGAGACTTCTATGATGTGCCACATCAAGGATGACCCATGCCAACCTCATCCTTAGTGAAATAAGCCTGTCATGGAAAGACAGCTGCTGTATGAGTCCAAGCATATGAAGCATGAAGCACCTAGAAGCAGGCTAGAGTGGAGGTGGCCAGGGGTTGAGGTGATTGGGAATGGAGTTCAATGTTTCACTTACACAAGAAAAATATTCTAGTTTCCTATCTGTTGCTGTGACAAAAGCACTCTTACCAAAACAACTTAAGAAAGGAATGGGTTTATTTCAGTTTATGCTTCCAGGTCACAGTCCATCTCTGAGAGAAGCCAGGCAAGAACTCAAGCAGAAAGTTGAAGAAGAGACCATGGAAGAAATGGTGGCTCACTCCCAAGCTCATGCTTAGCCAGCTTTCTTATAATGCGTAGGACCACCTGCCTAGGGCATGGTACCACCCACGGTAGGCTGGGCCCTCGTACACCAATTAATAATCTACACAATCCCCTACAGACATACCCACAGCTTAGTTTTGTTGTTTTTTGAGACAGGTCTCCCTAGACCCAACTGGTCTGGAACTTGCTATGTAGACCAAGGTGGCCTAATCTCACTAAGATCAACCTGCTTCTGCCTCCGATCACCACACCCTGGCTGCACAGACCAATTTTATCTGGGCTATCCTTTAGTTGAGAATCCCTTCTCAGGTGATTTTAGGCTATGTCAAGACGGCAGCTAAAGCTAACTAGGCCAAATATGTTCTAGATATTTGATACAAAACATCATGCCTGTGGTTAGTAATACTGTGCTGTACACCTAAAAGTCTGTCCCCAAGAGTGATCTCATGTGGAGTGTTCTTGCCACAATGCAACAAAATAAATATTCCTAATGAACTCTCAGTACCACGATTGTTTACTATCTACAAGTTAGGCTTTCAAAACACCATTTACAGGCTCTTCTTCATTGGGAAACTTCACCACATTGCATGCTCTCCTTGTCATTCTAGTTCACGTTAGCTCTTCTTTCCCATATTTTAATTTTTTTCTAATACATTTCCATTATTACCTTTTATCGGTTGTTTGTTTGTTTGTTTGTTTGTTTGTTTGAGACAGGGATTTCCTGTAGCCCCAGCTGGTCTGGATCTCACTGTGTGAATCAGGCTGGCCTTGACTGCACAGAGATCTGACTGCCTCTGCCTCTGGATTAAAGGTGTGCATCTCCACACCGGCTGTTTGTCATTTTAATATGTATGTCTGTTACAAGAATCGGTACACATTTAAATGTTATAATTGTTAAATTCTTTTGACCCAAACTCTCTGTTTGAAAACTATTTTGTAGGCTGCTGGGATGATGATGATGACGATGATGATGATGATTATGCAATTCATTAATACATTAAAAATTGGAAAATATTTTAAATAGAGTGGTTAACGTAAATGAATTTCATGTGGAAATAAAAGGCTGTGTTATTTCAAGTAGTTCATGTATTCATGGATGAATATTATTTATTTGTAGGAAGGGATGGTACAACATCTTGCTTAATTTGTTGTGCTTATTGTTGTAAAACCCTAAACACATTGCTCAGATTAATAACTAAATGAGAACGGAAGGAGTTTTACAAAATGTCATTTGATTCTTCAAATTCTTCTTGAAGTATATGCCAAGCATCTGAAGATGATGCATCGTCAAAGTTATTTTAATGATGTATGAGCTAACCGTTGGATGAGGTCCTCCTTCAAGTGTTTTGAAAGGAAAGAATTAGAAATGGTCTGATTTGTCAATAATTCCTTTCAACTTTCAGGAAGTATACTTAAAGACTTCACTAAGATTTAGCAAATGTCTATTAATTATGCCTGCTTGAGTCACTTTGAATAACCAGATAGATCCAGAAAGAGTTGGAAAAATCAAAACATTGATTATTTCAGCACGTGTTAGCTATAGTAATATCTTTGATTAAGTGGCTTTATTAAATCATATACTCAAACAAGCTTTTGGTGCAAATCTTGGAGCTTCGGACTTCGTACTTTCCATTTGTGGAAAATAGTTAGTATGAAATCTAATAAATCAGTTTAGTTCTTTACTTATGAACAATCAGGCCAATTCAACTTTCAGAAAAACTCTGACTTGAGTTTTCAGCTGGAAAATGTATCTTAATATTCACATCATGAAATGAAGACAAAAACCATAAAATTAAAAATCTCTTGATATGACTTACTTATGCACAGCAGCAAAAATTTATAAAAATAAGAAAGCATTTTCTCTTATGTCTCAACATACTGCAAGCAAATATATTGTGCAGGTAAAACTATAATTTATTTACAGAGCAAGTATAACATACATATTGAATAATTTGCTTACACACATGCTCATGCTCAGAAGGAAATGTTTTTAAAACCTGGAAGTAACAGCATAAATATACTAAAATATATTTTACGTTAGCACTTAAAGTCAGAACTACTAAAAGGCCTTTATATATACATATATGTAAAATATACATGTATAGAGAATAAATACATATAATATATATAATATATGTGTATATTTAATACATATGTATATACCATATCTAATAGAATACATGAACTCATGCGTTCGGGGGGTGGTAAGATAGTAAGGAGGGTTGCAGATAGGGGAGGGATTCTAAATATCAAAATATTTTTTCTAAAATTCACAAAAATTGGATAAAAAACCTAAAATTTACTTGTTTGTTAGAATATAAATTTACATTTTACTAACAAGGTGTAAATAGTCAACATTTTAAAAAGATGTTTGTATTTTGATTTGTATGTGTATGAGTGCTTGTATGCATGTATGTCTATGCACCAAATGCCTGCTTGGTACCTGCAAAGGCCAGAAGAGGGCATCAGATTCCTTGGAACTGGAGTTACAAATGGTTGTGAGCCATTTTGTAGGTGCTGGGAACTAAATTCAAGTCCTCAAGCATTAGGTGCTCTTAACTCTGAGCAATCTCTCCAGCTCCAAATGTTAAACATTTTATAATATGAAATTATAAAATAAGTTGATTCTGCACCAGACAGTAATTGTGTCATGGTGCCGTTTTTTGAGTAGTATTTTTAATTGGATTTTGGTGTATTTCACACAGAGCATCCTAATCATCCTTATTTTCCTTCCCCCACCGGTGCCCTCCCACAGCCCCCCCACTGGATTCATACATTCTGTCATCTCTGTCAAGGTCCATCATGCTAAGCTAGTGTCCCCAGAGTCCCTCTGGTCAAGTTCATCCACTGGGATCTAGTCAGCCCATCCAGAATCCCGCCACTTGAGATCAGCTCTTCCTCACCCAGCAGTGATCAGCTGCCAATAATTCTTTGATTGATATTGGGGCCTGTTGCCTATTTTCACAGTTCTGTGCTGGGTTCTTGTCTGCTTGAGTTTGCATGAGTCTTGTGCATGCTGACAATATTGCTGTAGATTCAGATGAGCAAGGTCCCAGGAGCACGTAGGACTCTATTTTACATATAGTCATGCACCTCCTCCCTGGTTCTTACAATCTTTCCACTCCCTCTTCTGTAATAGTCCCTGAGCCCTGGGTGGGTGGAGTTTAGTACAGGAGTCCTGTCTAAGGACTCACACTCTGTGGACTCTTATTCTGTATGCCTTGGCTGTTTGTGACCTCTTGTGTTCCTGGCCCTCTGTTGCATGAGGGAGCTTCATTGATGAGAACTGAGAGATGCGTTAGTGTCTTCTTTACTCCTTGGTCTATGTTTCATGATCCTTATGTGTAGAGGTTGCATTGTAGATGTGTCACTTAGGTTGGGACAATTCAGACAGTCTCTGTGTATGATCAGTTGTGGAACTCTGTAATAATCTTCATCTGTTGAAAAAGAAGCTTCTTTGAAGACTGGTGACTGGGATACTTGTTTGTAAATATAGGGATCTTTATTTAAGATATAGTAAGAAAATACATTTGTCTAGGGTTGTGACAGCCTTGGGGTTTTCTCTAAGATCTATGATCTCTCCAATCATATGTATTTGGCTATATTTACAGTACCACACATGAGTTTCTTCCCATTGAGTGGGCTTTAAGTCCAATTAGGTAGCTGTTGATTACCCCCAAGATAAAAGTGCCTCTACTGTACTAATGTCATTTGCTGTGCTGGTTGTTGATGTAGTTATTAAACCTTGAAGCTCAGGTTGGACTATAAATTGATGTTCTCCTTTAGCAACTTGCATAGTGCTCTCCAAAGCTATGAGATCTAGCCATCAGGGGAGGTAGCTTCCAGGTCAGGTATAGCTCCATTGTTCCAAATCCTATGTCCAAAGCATATCCCACCCTCAGCAACAGGGTCTTATCTTCCAGTTCTGGGATATATCAAGGGCTGTGGCAATAGCCTGTGCAGTTTTGGGAGTCTTTTGGACTACCTTGACCAACAACTCAAAGGAAGTTTTCTTCTATCTGGCATTATTTCTTTGTTGGCAGCCATGGGAGCCAGATGTTGGCTGGCATTGGTGGGTCCCTCATGGGAGGGGGCAAGAAGGCACGGAGTCAATGACACAGACCCCCGGAGAAAGTGAAACCAACAATCTCATTTAATTTTAGAAGGGAACAGGCCTTATACTTCTGTAAGGCTTAGGGGAGGTCTTTATCTGATCATCTGACGTGCTTCATTCTGGTAGGTCCTGAATGCCTCTGATGATCTGAAGTTCATCATTCCCATTGGTCCTGGATGGCTGCTAGGGCCTAAGAGCTGCCCCAGGTTAGGTCCCAGGAAGTGTTCACTGCACATGCATGCTCAATACCGGTTCTAGCAATTTTGGGCCAGCAGGCCGGGAGCCTGCCTGGCTTGGCCTGAATCATCCTACATATTCACCCTTTTTAAATTTTTAATTTTTGGACGAGATTTAGTGGGTTGCTCCACCTCAGGGAAGCCCAACATTCGAGACTGTGCCTGTCTTAGGTGGGTTCCTCAAGTGCTGACTCTTACCCGTCATTGGCATACGAATGTTGGTATTAGTACTTTGGCATTTGCATCCTGTCTTAGGTTGCCCAGGCTAGAGGAAGCCTTACCTGTCTCTGGCTACCAGCCCTTAGAAAGGTCTTACTCCGTACGTTCGTCTGGGTTGTAGGATGTTAGATAGTGTTATGTTGTATTTCCATAAGCCATGTGCACATCACTTCCTTGGGGGGGCCATACTCTGGGCATGGAGAGCCATCAGGACCTGAAGAGTTGTTTTGTTGATAGAGCATTGCCGGGATTGATACTGCAACAAGCACTTAAAGAGAATTAGTAAAGGATACATATACCTCCCAAGATGGCATAGGTGGCTATCCAAGAGAGGTCAAAGAGGGTTTTAATATTACTCCAGATTTTGGATAAAAAGGAGTTATCAAATTGGATTGGGTCAACCCTAGTCATATTTAGATGGGATATTTGTTGATTGAGGAGGACAGAATAATTTAGAAACTGGTCTGACCAGTGGCCTGTAATATATTGAGCCAGTGTAGCCCTTTGTTGAGACGCATCATTTACTTGGTATGGCGTGAGGCAGAAGGATTTAAATCGGGGGTCGCATGCCAGGAACGTCATCTATCTAAGTATTTGAGTTTCCTCAGCAAGGAGGTCGAGTTGTTGTTGAAGGATATGGAATGCCTGATAAAGATGCTGATTAAGGAGTTTCTGCATACACAAGCCTCAGCTGAGTGGGACACAACCTCATTTAATGCCTCAGCTGTGATAATTGTTTGAGTCAGAGCCACTTAAAACTCGACTAATATTCCAAGTCCCATTTATGTTAGCAAGTGTAGTAACTGGGTCCACATGTGGTAACCCATGTGTGGCATTAGTTGTAAATAAGACAGGAAGTGTGGGGGAGTCTATGTCCATAAGGACATATAAGGGGCAGGGGCAATAAAGCCAAAGGTTGGCAGCCTGGGTGTTGAGAAGAATGGACATTAGGAGAAGGGAATACATCACCCAAACGTGTCCTTGTCAGCTCCTTGATCTGTGGCGGGGTGTGCATCTCTCGAGGGCACCCATATTGGTGTAGTTGCATCCTGCTGAAAGACACAAGCATATCCTCGCCCCCCAGGTCAAGAGGGGGCAGGCGATTGCCAATCCTGTGTTAAGGGTCCCTCCATCTGACCCAGGGTAATGGTATCTCCCGAGCAGGAAGGCCAGTGTTCACATGCTGGGCTCAGCCCCTTGTCATCAAAGGCTAGAAAATTTAAATGAAACAGAACCTCAACCAGTGCTAGGTTAGGGTCCCTTTCTGCTTCCTGTGAGATATTTTTGTGCAGGGCTTCCTTGAGTGTTCTGTTGGTTCTCTCCATGATGGCTTGTCCCCGTGGGTTGTATGGGATGCCAGTAGTGTGGGATATTTTCCAAGAATTAATAAATTCTTCAAATACATGTGATTTGTAAGCAGGGCCATTGTCTGTCTTAGGAGCCCATGGAACCCCCATAATTGACATTGCTGATTTTAACATTTTTATAGCATTAGAGTTTTTATCACCTGGCATTGCAAAGGCATAGATAAAGCCAGAGTAAGTATCCACTATCACATGTACATATCTTAGGCTGCCAAAGGCTGCATAGTGAGTAACATCCATCTGCCAGAGTGCATTGTACATCAACCCTCGAGGATTAACTCCTGTCCTTTGTAGGGGACCCAACGGGGCAAGTGGTGAACAAGTTGCACAGATTCTAGATAAATGCTTACACTGAGCAACTGGCAGTTCAGGCAATAGTTTATGCAGACTTTGTGGTGTTAAATGAAATTGCTAGTGCAACATCCTAGCTTGCTTTATAATATCCATTGAAACTGACACGATCAGGGTATCTGCAGTTTCGTTGCCACTAGCTAAAATCCCTGGCAGCCGGATATGTGTCCTGATGAGAGATACATACCATGGCTCCGTTCTTTGAAGTAGAATATCTTGGATTAGGAGCATGGTTGTAGTAATTGGACTCAGGGAGTTTTTATTTTTGAAAAGGCTAGCATCAGTAACTTGAGGGAGTAATACTAACTGAGCAAGTCTTTGACCTTCCTTAACCACTGATATCTTGCCAGGAGAATGAGCCATGATCTTTATCTCTCCTTCAAAGTCTGCGTCAGTTCTCCCTGGGGCCACCATAATCCCTTTCAATGTAGCACTGCTTCTTCCCAGCAATAGTCCTACCGTCCCCGTGGGCAAAAACCAAACATTCTTGAATAACCTTGACTAGACATATATTTTATTCTTCAGACTGTTTGAACTACTATCTCAAAAGTTTTAAGATTACATATACATAGTTTTCTCCCATCTTTTATATAGCATAACATATCGACTCAGATCTTCAATCCCTTGTATAGAATTTTTTCATTTCAAAAATATCTCCATTCCCATATCTTTTTAACATCATCTTTCACCCTTTCATTTTCTTTCTTAGTATCATGAGATGTAATAACATTAAAAATTAATTTTGGAAAAATTACATACAGCTGACTATGAAAGTGGCTGGATACTCAGCCAATGTTTTCCCCTTTTACATCTGGGACACAAGCCTGGCTCCTTTTTAGGAGCGTTGGCTTCATTTGATGTCCCAGTTGTCCACACCCAAAAGAACTTCCTGGAAACACATTATCAAATTGGAGTTTACAATCTTTAGCATAATTACTGAGGAATTTTAGGCAGAGGTTGTTATCTATCTTCTCCAAGAACTGTTAATTGTATTAGTGACTTATTTGTTGGTGTGAGAAAATAGAGAATTCCACGAGCTACTTTTGCTATAGACATGTTACACCATAAGATGAATAATAACCTCTGTTGAAATTAGTTTATCCCTTAGTTATTCTCAACAGCACAATGTCCTTACACTTGAGTCTGTGTTGTCCTCCTTTTTGCTTGTCACAGGGTCAGGTGGCCAGTCTGAGCCTGTACAAGTCTTGAAGAACATCCTGAGACAATAGGATTGAGTCTGAAGCAAGATGGCCAACCCAGCTCCAGAGTCAACCTCTCAGTGTTATCAATATGATTTACACACACACACACAACATTTGTTTCTCTTTAACTCAGTGGTTTACATGGGACAGAAGAGCTGTTGAACTTAGTAACTACTAGCAGGAATGAAAACCTGTCCTTGAAGCAGTTTCCATTGCTATCACCTCTGCTGAGCAGCAAATCACAATAGTACAGTTAATACCAGGTGCTGTTAGGACAGAACACAACTGTGGGAAAATATCAGTTGTGCTTGCATTGTTTAAATGCTATGCATGGGAAATGTAGGTGGGATTAGAACTCATAACCTTATGTATGCTAGGCAAGCATCCTACCAGTGAGATATTGTCCCAGCCCAGAAAATTGGGAAGTGAAAAAGGCTGAAATCCTATTTAGTAATTGTTGTGGAAAGCAAAGCACCCCAGGGCAGGGTGCAGAGCTGGTGGAATTTAAATGATCCACCTAGTAATTAAGGAACCAAACCTGGAGTAATTAAGGAGCAAGTAGAGCCTTCTAACAGCGGGCTCCTCATCTCCATTTCCGGCAGCAGTAATAACAGTCCCCATTTCCTCCAAAATATCTCTGCCCCAGAGATTGCGGGGTACATTGGCCATGATAGGATTAATTGCACCTTTATTTCCATCTAGAGCTTTCCATTGAACTGGCCGGAGAGTAATTCGTGAGTCCTGCTGGCTTCCCACACCGCTAACAGGGGGGCCGGGCTTATATTTAAAGGCCAGATCAGAAACTTGCTGAAAATAAGCATATTGCCCAATAGTGGCCTGGGAGACAGGGTCAATAAATCATCCCCTGCCTGTGAGCATATCAAGGGCGATATTAATCCCATATTGTAAATTAAATCTTGCTTGGGTTTCAGCTTGATCATCATAAGTAGAACGCCAGTTAAGAAAGGCAGATGGTTCCAAAACAGCCTTCAGAAGGTTATCCAGTCATAATGGGTCTGGAGCTGCATAGACCATTGCCTCAATACCTGCTGGAAATAAGGAGAATCAGAACCAGACTCATTGGCTGCCTGCGGGTGAGTGAGAAGTCTGCGAGTG
This sequence comes from Eospalax fontanierii, assembly GCA_035773235.1. Taxonomy (NCBI): domain Eukaryota; kingdom Metazoa; phylum Chordata; class Mammalia; order Rodentia; family Spalacidae; genus Eospalax; species Eospalax fontanierii. The sequence goes on along the minus strand of CM069540.1, from coordinate 62,227,182 downwards.
GAGTGGGAATCCAGGGCTGAGCCTCGCATTAGGGCCAACATTAATGGGGAAAGCCCAGAGAGGCCTAGGAGTTGTTGGGGGCAATCCCTGAGGAGGCTGCATGGCAGGGCTGACGGTATCAATAGAAGCTGAACCACGTGGAAGTTCACTCCAGGGGTAAATAGGTGGGGGCTTAGGATTCTGGGGTGGGATGGGAGCTGGCTCAATGGGAGTAGGAGGGAGGGGTCCATCTTGCAAGAAGGCTCCCCAATATCTGACTGATAACCACAAGAACCACTCCCTTAATCCTCATAGAAGATAACCACAAGAGCTACTCCCTTAATTCTCATAGCAGGTAACCTTGCCAAGGCCCACACTGTACCATGCCCTTTATAAAGAAGGAGATGTACCTCCCTATTCCAAACGGAGGAGCAAAGAAACACGTAGACAAATGGCAGAAAACAAAGAGAAAGCAGGGGCACCAGAAGCGGCCGAAACTCACTGAAGAGGGCCTCCAAGCCGAAGTCACCCAAAAGGGAGAGCAGAACAGCACTGAGAGCAAAGATGATGGTCCGATCTGCCAGCAAAATTAGGCGTGACGCAAGCAATGGTGGCAGCAACAGGCGAAAATGAAAAGCCAAAAAATGAAGACAAGAAGCACAAAAATCGCCAGTGGCCAGGTGTGGGTGATCGGCCACATTGGGCATTAGATGTTAGCGGCCATGGGGGCCAGTTGTTAGAAGGGAACAGGCTTTATACTTTTGTCAGGCTTGGGGGAGGTCTTTATCCTGGATGGCTGCTAGGGCCTGAGAGCTGCCCCAGGTTAGGTCCCAGGAAGTGTTCACTGCCGCATGCATGCTCAATACCAATTCTAGCCGTTTTGGGCCAGCAGGCTAGTAGCCTGCCTGGGTTGGCCTGAATCATCCTACATTTCTTGTTATGTAGCCTTCAGCTATGCACATACACTCATGTAGAGATAGTTCACGTGCAATTTTCCAGTAGTGTTTTGACTAATATGATTTCCTCTGTTTTTTTTTTTTTTTACACTAGCTAGGCATTATTTATCTCTACTCTCTCTCCCTTTGTAACCCTCCCTCCATACCCTCCTCATTTAAAGTGTCCCTATTTCTCCCTTGTTAATAGCTCTTTCTTGTAGTCCCACCTCTTTTATGGTGCAATTTTATAAAGCATCAAACTCGGTTTTTTATAATTTGTGAGTATGTAGTGCAATTATTTTATAGACATTTTTTGTTTGTTTTCTTGTTGAATTTTGAGATCGACTTTTACTCTAGCTCAGATTAGCCCAGAACTGTTGTAGCCCAGACTGGTCTCAATTTTCTGCTAATATATTTGCTTCAGTCTCTGAGTGTTGAAATTATAGGCCTGATCCACTATACCTGGTTGTGCAGAGATTTTTTTATATAATTCTTTTTCTGATTTTATAGTAGTTTTAAAACACATTTATGCATAATACACAGATTATATAAAGAGATAATATAAAATTTTACCCATGGACTGTTCAGCGTATCTGAAAAATTTATTCAGGCCAGAAAGATTTGAGTAACTTTTAGTTGAATCAGTCTTGCTTAGCTATGTTGAGTCAGATATTTCAGTGTTCTTTCCCTTTATACAAGTATCAAAAGCTAGAAAAAGCAATGAAGAACAGCTTTCAAAATCCCTCGCAGTTATACATGTATAAAAACCCATTCTTACAGTTCATTATTTTTGTGATCCTTGCATGGAGGCGTCATTGTGGCTTCTGTCTTGAAAGGAGTGGCAAGTGTCCTGTGGGCATCAGTAAGCCACAACATCAGGAGTATTTACTGGCAAGAGTTTTGCAGGGTCAGATCTGGGACCATTCCAAGAATGTGTTGAAATGGTTATTGTATTTTCACAACTGTACAAATACAGTAGTTTAGTTGTAACAGCTTTTTCTCACTTGGATTTCCCTTCCTTCCTATTTCCTCTGTTGTAGAGTAGTCTCAGGCTTTTTGGAGGTTCCAAATAAGGGAAAGGTAAGTTGAAGGTACTTCCTCTTTCAATTTCATGGGCCATTTTTTTTTACACAATGTTTGATTATTGTTTTGCTTCCTCTGTGAGCTCCATGAGTGCAGGTGCTTTTCACAAGTATATTTCCCACTATGATACTATGCGATCTTGAAGTACCACACTGTAAATTTGTCCAGTGAATTCTGCTACTAGAAATTTGTGAGTAGTGTAAAATAACAAAGAATTGCCTCTGTGAAATGCTTGTGTCTCAAATATGGAAGAAACTGCATAGGCTGGAGAGATGGCTCCTTGGTTAAGAGCATGTTCTGATCTTGCAGAGAACCAGGGTTCTTTTCTAGCACCTAGGTCAGATGGCTCACAGCTGCCTGCAACTCCAGCCCCAGAGGATCTGATGCCCTCTTCTGGACTCCAAATGCATCTGCACTCACACATACACAGATACACATACACACACATACACACACACACACACACATACACACACACAGAATTTAACACTTTTTTAAATCCTAAAAATATAAGCATCATAGCAATTTTCCCATTTTAACAGTTATGTGTAGTTAAATCAGACACTCCTGCTAATGAGCTATAAAACTAACAGAAAATTTTCCCGTTATCAATATTAAGAAAAAACTTTGATCAATCCTGCTAATGAAGGACTGAATTTTTTTCTGTTTTGTCCCTGGTCTATGGCCCATTTTAGCATTGGGTTCCTCACCACTTGGAGATTCCGTTTCTTCACACCTTCACATGGCATCACCCCCTTGTCAGGAGCACAGCTGCTGACCGTGTTCTCTTTCTCTGCATTGTCTCTGCATCCTGGTTTCACTTTTCTACACAAATTATTTCGTTCAATGCACTTCTGTTGTGTCTATTGTGCTTGTGTGACCTGGGAGTTTGGACTCTTGTACAAAGGCTCTTTGACCATTTCAATCTCCTGAAGGATTCTATATTTCCTTCATGTGGTTTCACAGTTTCAGACCTCACATTTAGTCTTTAATCCATTTTGTCTATTTTAAAAATATTTTCTTTATTATTTTTATTTTATTTTTGTGTGTGTTGCCTGCATATATGTAAGTGCACCTTTGCTGTGCCTGTAGCTGTCAGAAGAGAGTGTTAGATCCTCTGGAACTGGAGTTACAGATGGTTGTTATCCGACATGTGGGTGCTGGGAACCGAACCCATCCCTCTGCAAAACCAGACAGTGCTCTGAACTGCTGAGCATCTCTCCAGCCCTTCAATTATTTTTTAACTGATGAGAGGTAGGGGTTCTAGGTTTACATCCAGCAGGTAGATACTTAGATACCTACTTTTACCAGCCCACTATAGAAAAAAGTTGTCTTTATTTCACTCTGTGTGTTTTAGTGGCTTAGTTTCTTTTCCTGGTTCTGTGATAAAATTACCTGAACAAAAGCAGCTAAACTGTGAACTAGAGCTGTGGTCTGCACTCCTGTGCTGGCAGGCTGACGATGGAGTAGACTGGAGGATGGAGTAATTTCAGACTTCTCTGAGTGACTACATTCTCCACAACCCCTTCCCTCTCCTGAGGTCACAGGCTGTGCTTGGCAGTGGGTTTGCCTCTGTTTTGGGCTTCTGCAGGGAACAGGAATGTTTCTGTCATTTGTAGATTCTAGACTTGAGAGGACTTATTCTTAGGAATGGAATTTCCACTTCCCTTGAAGCCAGCTATGGTCTTGACTCCCCATGTGGTCCTGGGCATCCAGGGTTTGATGTTGGACCTTTTCCATTTTCAGACACCAAAAGATTTTCTTTCATTTTTCTATTACTCACCTATAGAAAATTTTCCCTACAGAAAATACAAAACATCTAATTGAGATTAAAAAAAATAGTCTGGGAAATTGCAAATTAAAAAAATAAAATAAGATACTCTATAGATGAAAAAGTACTTAAAATCTATTCTTTGCAATTTTCACATATATGATATATCATTGACTATGACCATCATGATATACCAGTCTCTTGAACTTATTTTCCTAATTCAAGAATTGTGTAGTCTAACTTGTCTCCAGTCCTCCCAGACCCAATCTCTGGTGACCACTGTTTTACTGTTTTTATGTGCTGGACATTTTTACACATTCTAAATATAAATAAAAATGTCTTTCTGTGAAAATAAAAAATCAAAATTAAAAAAAGAGAGAAAGCATTTGTCCTAACTCACAGTTCAAGGTAAAGTCCCTCATGGTGGGGATGGGAAGGCACAGGATTTTGAAACACCATATCCACAACCAGGAAGTGAGGAGCAGATGTGAGTGAATGCTTAGCTCCCTTTTCCGTTTATACAGTTGGCATCCAAGCTGGGGCAGGGTGCCAGTCTGAGTGAGTGGGTCTTTCCACAGTCCGTCATCCACTCACAGGCCTGAAGGCCCATCTCAGGTGACTCTAGTTTCTGTCAAGTTGACCATCACAGCAGCCCTGTTCTTAGCACCTTAACAAAGCAGGGGACTCTGGGTATGTGGGCTCACTTACAGGAGCTTTGTTTGGTTTCTGCTTTGTTTGGTGACTACTACTGCTTTGTAGCAGATCTTTTGAATCCAGATAATATAATATTTCTGGGAAGTAACCAAAGAAGAACTAAAGTGAAGAACGACCAAACTATACACAGTTAAAATATGAAGGAAAATAATTATGGAGTTTTCAGTTATATTTTAATAAAACGTTATTTTTCTGACCTTTGTGATATTTATGGTATTTTCAAAGCTGAAACAATTGTGATTTTGTGTGTTTTTCCTAAATTAAGTGACTTTTGTTCATAATTTTTAAATTCTACATTCTTTTTCATAATGAGGGCTTCCCAAATTTTATACTTTTCAATGCCTAAACTTACACTTTTGGAAACTGTTCAAAAAGGCATTGTTCTCTTAGTGTTGGATAGAAAAGCGCGTGGTCATTAAAGAAAATGTGTCATCATTCCCAATCCCCAACACTACAAATTAGTTTCAGGACTTTCCAAAGTCAGAATACCTAATTTCTGTTGGAGTTTGGATGCTGAAGATCCACAGAGGCTCCTGTGTTTAAAGATTGGTACTAGCTGATGTCACTATTGGAGCCTTTAAGAGGTGGGATCTGGTGGGAGTAGTGAGGTCACTCGGAGTGTGTTTTTAAAGGACTTAGACCTGAGACTCTCCTCTCCTTCCCAGCAGCCCGACCGGGTGCTCTCCACTGTGACATTAAGCCCAAGTGGCCAGAGACTAAGTCTTCTGAACTGTAAGCCAAGATGAATCTTCCATTCCTTTATAGTTGATTTTCTGGACTATTTTTTCACAATAATGGAAACCTCACTAACAATTTATAACATAATTTGTGACAGAAATAGTGTGAAAAAAAAGAGACTGAGAGGTTTTTGATTTTATAGTTTATTTATTGCTTTCAAGGAAGTTTTGTGGATATTTAATTATAACTCATTTCATTCATTGTTTTATTTGATTATCACAAGTTTAACTATTCCCACTGTTTGAGTATTGAATATATACTGACTCAGAAAATCCAGTTAACTTGGTTCAGACTATCTCTGCTTAGTTGAAGGAGAATATGAGCGAAGCCAATACCCGTATTTGCCATTTGCTGACTAATGGTCTTTTTGAACCATGACCTCTAAATGTCCCCAAGCTTTATAAAGGAATGGCAGGAGTGTGTGAAAGAGGATGCTGACTGGGCACGCCTGACTTTTAGGTATTTGGTCAGTACCTGCCTATGGATCACCTCTCAAAGTTTAGAGATCTTGTGCACTTAAAATGACTTTGGCATGCATAGAAATATTTAACAACTAATGTACCTTAAAAAAGCCATTTTCAGTGAACTTTCAGGTACTGAGTCTAGTATTTCACCAGCTATACATTTAGAACATATCTTCCTGTTCTCAACTGTCCCTGACAATATTTAGGTGTTTATCCTTAATAAAGTGCTGATCTCCCATTTCCTCACTATTTTTTCATTAAAATTAAATCCTATCCTGATTTGAAGATACACAACGGATGTAATGGATGCATGCAGGCAGTGATGCTGGTATACGAAGCAGTTTTACACCCTCACCAAGCTAGCAACTTCCCACAAGTTTTGGTTCCAACCACCATGTCTTAGACATACACGTCTTGATTTGGGTTGCTCGGACCTGCTGGACTCTGCCTATTCAAGCAGAAATGATCACCTTTTAACCTCTGTGGGGACAGGCTTAGCTAATGCTTTTGTTTTAGTTTCTACAAACACTCTCTATGTGATACACAGAGCACAGTTTTGATGCTGACAGCTGTGTGTGAATGTTTTTGCTATTTTGAGAAGTGAACAGGTTGGATTTTGGGGTGTGCAAGCAGTTCAGTACATCGTTACTGGCAAGACGACACTTCCTTGGAGATTAATAATAGATTTTCTTTTAATTCCAACCTTTTTCCAGTGATACTTACATCATTAAATGGATAATCATTCTATATAAATTCCAGAGTTTGCAATCAGTGTAGTGATGAAAACATCTTCAAATGTACTCGTCATTAATCACGTAACAGACAGACTGAAGGGTAGAATGACGCAGGAAATGATGAATGAGCCAGCGTCTCACTTCCAACTTTGCTGTCACAAGGAGCTACCATCAGTTCTTTCAAGGGACCGGGATATTCGAATGACAGCTCACCAAGCATGCGGCTCTTCAAATGCTATCACTTGGTCATTGTAACTTATGTTTCAAAGTTGTATCATAACAGCAATTCATTCTGCTAATCACCAGACTGGTATTTTAAAAAGATAAAATAGACTTTTGGAGCCGTTTCAAGATCAGAGAAACATTGCCAAAGTACAGAGCGCTCCCACACGTGCATATAATGCTTCTGTCTTCCTCACCATGCCCACTCTTACTAGTATCTTGGATTAGGCTGGTACATATAGCAGTCATGGGATTAAAACAGAAAGGTGTTAGCATACGTAAGGTTGATAGTGTAAATTAGGGGACACTGAGTGCAGTGTACAGTTCTCTAAGAGTTATTATTATTATTATTTTGGCTTTGGGTCTTTTTGGGACAAGGTCTTCTTATAGTCCCAGTTGGCCCAGAACTTGCTTTATAGACCAGGCTGGATGTCATAGAGATCTACCTGCCTCTGCCTCCGGAGTGCTGGAATTTAAGGTGTGTGCCACCACAGTGGCTACGAATTCTACAAGTCTTAACATGTGTGCAATATTTATTTACTAATATAGTATCAGGCAGAGTCATTCCATTTCCACAAGGGAGCACACTGTGCTTTGGAATCAGCAGCCCTCCTGACCCCATGACACCATTTTGTTGTTGTTGTGTTGCTTGTTTTTTGTTTGTTTGTTTGTTCTTTAACTCTGTGTAGCTTGTCTTAGTAATATGCATTAAGGTCCTCTTTGTAGTTTACTAGGTCACATTTTCACCAAGGGTTACATTTCATGGTAGGGGTATGCCATCATTTGCTTATCTAGTCATCTGTGGAAAGACACTACTGGTTCTACACTGGGTGACTAATAACGAGTCCAGTTTTTAAGTATTTGTTTTTTTAACTCTGTGTAGCTTGTCTTAGTAATATGCATTAGGATTTTGTGAAGGCCTATTTTCAGTTCACCTGGGTAAATGCTGAGATGTGTGGCTACTGGACGATAGAAGGCCAGATGCAGAGTTATAAGAGATTGTGAAAGTCTCTTCCAAAGAAACTAACCTTTCAGAGTTCCACTAACAACCGATCAGAGTTCTGCTGGTGCACAAGCCTGCCTGTGTCTCTCCTTACGTCAAGGCTCACCCTCAGTTTGCCTTCTGATTTTATGGTGCTTGGCTCCACACTCCCCTACCACTGTGCGAAGCACGCTCCTTTTCAGATGCTCGTTTATCATTCACATGTAGGATTTGAGGTAAGCTGTATGTTTAGATCTGTTGCCCATTTTTTATGCTGGAATGCTTGTTTTCTTATGGCTGAGTTTTAAGAATTATTTTACAGTTTGGATAAATGTCTTTCCAAATATTTGTGTTTTATAAGTATTTTCTCCCAGTCTGTGGCTCATCTTTCCATTTTGTAAATGTCTTTCACGGAGCGGGAGCCAGTGTGTGTGTGTGTGTGTGTGTGTGTGTGTGTGCATTCACAAGTGTGTGTGCACAAGTATGTATGTGCCCACATGTGTGTGTGAAGTGCACTTATCTGTGCATGAATAGATGAGGCAGAGATTGACTTCATCTATCTTCATCTAGCATTCTCTGCCTTATCTATTGAGACAGAGTCTCTCTCACTCAACATGGCATTTCCTGTTTGGGCTATACTAGCTAGGCAGCAATCTCTTGGATTTTGACTGTCAAACACACACACACACACACACACACACACACACACACACACTCCTCCAGTTCTGGGGTTACAGTATATGCCATCATGACTGCTGTGCTGAGGATCTGAATTCAGGTCTTCATTCTTGGGCAGCAAGCACGTTGCTTCCTGAGCCTTCTTCCTCCAGCCTCAAGCTTTAAACTTTTAATGAAACCCAACCCATCCCTTCTTCCTTTCACAGCTCATGCTTTGTGGGGTGTGTCTTCACAAACTGGGTCACACAGAAAAGATGGAGGGATGGAAGTTAGGAACCACTTCTCTCAGATATCATTTAGTCTCTGGTAAGATACCTTTCCCCAAAGACAGGCTGATGTCAAGGGAAATAGACTTCTGTCTGCGTGTACATCAGCATGATCATGTTTCCTCTCTTCCTTCTGTCTGTAATCTGAGAATCTGGCAGAGCTGCTGGAGATAAACTCGGGAATGTATGGAATCCTAAGGGTGGGACTCCCACAAGTTCTTTCTTCTCTAGCACTCCATGACTGACAACCTACTTTTTAAATTTTCCCACTAGAGTTTTGGTTCTAGGAACATTCTCTTAAGGTATTAGCTAAAGATTCGTCATGAAATCAAAATAGCCTCTATCCATGGAATCCCTTGAAATAGAAGCATGCAGAAACCTAAATAAACCATTATTTGTGAGTCAAAGAAGTCCCTCATGTTCACCTTTGTCACTGATATTTGAAATTTGTTTTCTACAGTTTGATTAAATGTCTCTATTTGGAGTCATGATTTGAAGAACAATAGGAAAAGGACACCATGATCTTCACTGAATAGATAATAGTATTAGAGTCTTATTATTTATTTTTTTCTTTAAAATTGAGATTAATGCTTATTGATGCAAATTCCTTCTTCATATACAAGAAAAGTCTGGAGTATATAAGATTCAGTAAATGAATGTAAATATCCAAGTTTAGTTAATTACTAAATGTCAGCTAATAACTAAATGTTACATGGGGCTCGCTGTTAGGAAAATACCATTTTGATAGACTTCCATTTGGGCTGGGCTTTGGCTTATTTTTGGGTAGTGAGTCATTTTGATTTGGAATGTTGTTGTATACCCCAGGAGGGGGTGGCTGCCAGCCTTTTACCTAGGATAGGAAAACAGCACCCCGTCACTCATCCAAAGGCCAGGGCAGGCAAAGAACAACTGCCAAGGAATTGTAGCCCTTTGAGTGGGTAAGAGTAAGCTGCAATGAGTGGAAAGGGTCTGGTGTGGTTCTGATGTGCTACAGAGAGGAAGCAAAGGCCATGGCACGGGCAGGGATACCGTACCTCAATTACCAAACATTCTAGAGCAGTTCTGTTCAACAGGCCTTCTGCAGTGATGGAAGCATTCGATTGCCTGTGCCACTCCCTGATGCCCACTAGACACAGGTAGCTAGCAAGCATTTGCAGTGTGACTAATGAAACTAGCAGACAGTTTTATTTTATTTGTGTTGTATGTCAGTTGTGTGTAAGTACGGGCATATGTGTGCTACAGTGCACATGCAGGGGTCAGTCCTTTCCACTGTGAGTTTCAGACTCAGGTTGTCAGGCTTGCATGATGAGCACTTTTACTTATTGGCTCCAATTTTTCGTATTATTTCATTTAAATTCAAAATAGCTTCCTGTTGTGAGTGATTACAATATTGAACAGATCCAAAGAGAAAATCGTCATGTGTAATAGAATGAGACTTATGAAGAACAGAGTTACTAAAGAATGATTATACAGAATGAAAAATTAGATTCTAAGAGATCACTGGAGTTTCTAGAAAGTGGTATGTATCTGCAAGCACGTCGTGGTGGGCAGTAGAACTAACAGTTCTACTGTTAGTGTTAGCGTCACCAATCTGCTACACCTGCCGTGTCCTCAGTGCTCTGCTCTGGAGAACAAGTTTACAGAAACATCAGTGCTCAGTAAATTCCCTTCTGGAAAATACAGTATTCTAAAATTTATTTACAATTAGTAAAAGAAAACAAACATCTATTATTGTATTCATCAGTAGTGTATACATGTATTAATATCACACTGTAACTCATAAATATGTGTAATTTGTATGTGAATTTAAAATATTTAAAAATGTTTAAGAAAAACCAAAATGACTTGATGTATGATGAAACAAGATTTCCACAGAGCTTTATCATTAGTGGTTTGCTAATTTCCAAAAAGCTATCTAACCCTTAGTGGGTCCCTTATACAGTACCAAATGCACATTTTATCATCTCACTTCTATAGCCACATTAGATTTTGTTTTGATAGTATTAGCTCCATTCACACATGAGGACATTGAGACTGGAAGAGATTAACTTTCTCAAGGTCAGATAGCTAAAAATAATAGAAAGAGGAATTGGAATTCAGGTCTCATTCATTCTCAGGAAAGGGTTCCTCAGCACGTCCCTTACTGCCTTGGTAAATACCATCATGGGAACTCTCTCCCTGGTGGATGTAAACAAACATCTACCTACTCCTACAAACCAAAGTATTATTCCACCGAAGTCCAACTTGGGAACCATTGCATTTATCGGGCTTACTTACAGAATATGTATCAGGGGTTACTTACAGGACTGTAAATGATCCCAAAGCAGTCACACCATAGAAAAGTCTCACCCAGGATGAATGATGTCTTCCCGTAGCAGCACAGATGGAGTCCTCCCTTCCACAGAGTATACTCTTAGCATCCTGAGACCACAAGTTCAATTAGGATATAATTACATACGACAGTCAGGATAGAGGCCAGAATCTCAAGTGCCTGTGTAATGACTCTCCCTGACCCCTGATGCTATAAGGAAACATAGCCAGTCAATAAGCCCAATCTCAATGGTTTCTTGTAAGTAGCCAAAGTAACTGTGACAAAGATGAAGGGCTCAGAGGACAGCATTCAGTAAGATTAAGAAATAAGACAATCCAGACTTGAGTAAGGATCAAAAACCAGAATAAGAAAAACAAAAACAGAAACAAACCCCCAGACTTATATTTTAAAAAAGAGCTTCTATAATCACAAAAATTTAAAGATCTTAGTTGATTGTTTAGTGAGGGTCAATATATCTAAAGAGAAATTAGTTAGTAGAAAGATAATATGAAAAAAACTGCTTCAAAAGTGGCATAAAAAGTTATGATATAGAAAAGAAAGATAAGTTAAAGTGACTGAGACGATGGAAAGAGATACATGTACACTGGATATCTGGTTGGAGTTCAAAGAGGGAAGTGAAATGCAGGAAAAAATTAGTTTATGACTGAGAATTTCCAAAGTCTGATGAATGAATAGATAACGGTTACTGAAAATTAAAAGAAAATCTGAAATAGCATGGATAAGAGAGGCGTTGCCTACAGACACAGACCATGAGGCTGCGGGCGTTGCCTACAGAGACAGACCATGAGGCTGTGGCGAACTGTCTCATCAGCAACCGTGAAAGGTCACAGGATGAGCCAGCAGCTTCAGAGAGTGAGAATAACTTCCAATCAAGAATTCTAACAATCATCCTTAACTCTAGTTCCAGGGGATCTGACACCCTCTTTTGGCTTCCATGGGCATTGCACACACTGGCAAACATTCATACACATAAAAATAAAAATGAATAAAATTAAAAAATTAAGAATTCTGCTTTGTCAAGCATTATTGACTAAAGATGATTCAGATAGACAAAAGCAGGTTCAAATATCTTAACAATGCACTATGTGACTTCTGAGATGCAAAAATAGCAGTTAGCAAATCAATCCCCTAAACATCTGGATAGATGAGACTTTGGCTGCTGGCTTTGTGCATGTGTGAATCAACAGTCAGACATTCATAGCTTTAATGAACTGTGCACAGAACTAAATGTTGCTGCTGATATTGTCAATAGATGCCTTCCAGCCATTGTGTGTGTGAGTGTATGTGTGCATACTCTTCCAAGGGCTCACAAATGCCTGACAATATTTCCATTTAAGTCAGCACCTTCCCTTTGTTTCTTTTCAGGAAACATGCAGTGAGTTCATCTAGTTCTGAATGGCCAGTACCTGCTCTGCTTCACACAGCTCGCTCTATCAGGTGCTATCACCAGTGACAGGTATTTCCAGGGTTCTGAAATTATAAGATTCCTAGAATTGCAAATGAGAGCTCACTATTCATTATTCAAGCTTCAGAGGTAATTAGAAACAAAGACTGTATTCACATCCACAGTCTCTTCCACAGAGGGATAGACATTTCAGTTTTAGCAGTCACTGAAATGATCACAGACCACTGGGATTTAAGATAGGTAAGCCTAGACAGGTTATATAAGCCATGCAAGTCATCAAGCTATCTTATTTTTTTCTTGTAATCCACATTTCATGATGTTCATGGTCAGTGATTTATTGGTGGAAGAGAAAGAACTGAGAGATTCTTGTCAATGGGAAAGGCACCTTTCAGAATTCACTGGGTTCCTGATAAGGTGGACTCTACTGTAAGTTTTCTTGGAACTTCAAGGTTTGCTCAGTATGAGTGATCCTTTGTAACAAATGGTTTACTCTCTTAACCATGATTAACCCCAACAGAATTTGTAGCCTCTCCAAAGTGCATGTCAGAATGGGATAGGATCTTGAAATTCTTATCTCTTATGTAATTTTAAATACATTGTAAAAATCTTGGAAATTCCAGTAGTTCTACTTGAAGAGATCACGCTGATACATTGTTGACAGGTGAAGATTATTCTGACTGACCAAACTCTCTCTGAGGAAACAGAGTTTTAGTAGATTCACCATGCTACCTTATGCATGGGGCATCCAAAGTACACTGCCAACATTTATTTTTATTAGCTTTCCATTTGTTGAATTTCTTTTGGCAGTTGTGGTTTTTACAGCGTAGATGATGTGACTAATTTATGTTTTCCTAATTGGATGGCTAAATATTCTTGTATATATTAATTTTGCACAGTGCCTAGATGTTTCCAGAGAACTCTAATAAACTAATTAAATAAACCAACACTTAGTTCAATTTATGACTCATCCATCATTCATCTGCTGCTGATTCTAATGTCCTTTGTCTCCCTGCTGTGCGTGAGTGAGCAGAACGTGCGAGGAGAGAAACAAAGCAAAGACGACCGTTTGTATTGCATTTCTGGTGACTGGCTGATAATTGATATTAAAGAATGATTGTCCCCTTAGCCAAAATTTTTGAACCAGAATTGTTTCATATTTCGGAAGAATTTTTTATACATAATAAGATCTCTTTGCGGGGGGGGATCAAAATCTAAGTGGGAAACACATATATGTTTAATAAATGCCTTAAACATGTAGTCCAGAGGGAATTTACACCACAGTGTGTCTGTGTTTTAACGAGAAACTCTGAAAACATAGAAGACAAATATTAGCTCAGATGTAGGATTTTCCACTTACGGTATCTGTCAATATGAAAAACAGTTCTGGATTTGGGAGCACTTTGTATTTGTGATTTTTGGATTGATGATGCCCAACCTCTATTGGGTTTTACTTCCCTAGAGGAGAAGTTGTACAATACCAGCACTGGGTGGGACGCTTTCCATGCCATGTTGTGAACGGACTCATTCTGTTACAAAATTCAATTACAATAAGGAGTCTGTCGATTTCATATCCCCTACCCCATGCCCAATGAGAGGGGCACGATTTTATATCCCCTACCCCATGCCCGATGAGAGGGGCATGATTTCATATCCCCTGCCCCATGCCCAATGAGAGGGGCACCAAGGGGCAGAGCGGGGGAGACCCTGAAGTTTTTTGAATTGTCAACACTAAAGTTTGGGAGAACTTTGTTTATAGAAGATTAAAATCACTCCCTTTATCATGGTTCAGGCCTGTAATCCCAGCACTTGGGAGGCTAAGGCAGGAGGATCAGAAGTTCACTGCCAGCCTGGGATACACAAGAGCCTGTCTTAAGCACACACACACATACACACACACACACACACACACACACACACACGTGCGCAATCTATTTTGGAAATATTTTATACTATACAAACATCCAGTGTATTTTATAGCATTACTTTCATGCTTGTGTAATAGTCATAAAACCATATATCCTCAGAGTTTAAAGATCTCCTGTTCTGATTTTCTGTGCACTCACTGCCCAAAGAGTAACACTGAAAACCAGGAAAATACACCTGGTGTGATGGTATGCCCTTTCACTCTTGGGAGGCAGAGGCAGGCAGATCTCTCTGAGATTGAGGCCAGCCTGTTTTACATAGTGAGTTCCAGGGAGGCTGGGACTAAGGAGACCCTGTCAATAAAAGGTTGAGGGGATACAGAATTCCTGATATCATTATTTAACATCATTTAAAGATTAGAGAAAAAATTTAATTGCCTTCAGAAAAAAAAGTCAATACTTAAGATTTGCTTGTTTTCTTTTATCTGATATAAATACTTTCTTACCCCTGAACTAAATTAGCTCTGTGTAAAACAAATTATAAACCAATCTAACACGGTTGTGTTTGTTATTGTTGTGTTGTTTTTGTTTGGTGGTTACTTTTTGGCTCCTGCAACCATACAGACAAGACAAAGGATCCCAAGCAAGTCTTTGCATTGCCATCTACTGGCATCTGAGGCTTCATTACCTGAGTAGGCTTTAGAAGGTCATGTTCAAAACAGAAACCTTCACAAATGAGCCTACTGTTAGAAAGCGAGAAATGACCCATTTCATTGTATTTAATTCATTTGGACTTCTAGATCACAGTTTGAAAACTGGAGGTGTTTAGGGGTGTCATGGATGTGGCTTTCAACATCTGACAACATTGTTTAGGGGTGTCACGGATAGAGTGGTTTTACTATGTGGTTTTGGACATCTGACAACATTGGCTATGGCTGTTCACTGTCTTTCAGTTTCTCTGCATTTAAGTAACCAGGCCAACAGTGTACAGAGAACAGGACAAAGAAAACCAAAAAGAACTGCTGGCTGGCACCCTGAGGGGGCGGACCATTTCCAGGACTCATCCTGAGCCATTTCTGATTATTCATGACAGGTGTATCATAAACAGATCCATAGCCCATGACAAGGTGCTTGGCCATTGTAATTAAAGTTACATTATAAAAAGCTCCTGCTGAAAAATGCTGACAGAGACTTCCACAGACTACGGTGACAGCACTTTCAACACCTCTGCATTTGCTATTCCTGTGGCTGCAAACACCAGCATCTACCTTTACATTAGTCACCATGCAAATTAGAGAGGGCAGGGAGAAGCAGCCAGCGGTCATAGTGCGAGAGACAGGACAGTGTGTTGCTGGGTCAGAGGTGGACAGTGACAAAAAGGGAGAGGCCAACTGGCTTTTAAAAACTCACAAGAAAAAGTGCTTTTCTGAACTAGGAATCAACTCACACTCTCCACCGTGGACAAGGGGACACATGGAAAAGGGCCACCAACACTTGTGACTATCTGGCTTTTTAATCAGACCAAAAGAAGCAATGAGATCTTATTCATGGAAAATTAAAGAATTTGGCAGAAAGCCATCTGGAAATGGAAGATGACAGGAGATGAGTTCTCAAAGACTCACAGTGACACAGCACACACAAGAATTTTAAAAGTAGCAGCGACTGTGGATCAAAACTCCAGCTCCCCTGTCACTAAAAGATGGCACTAGATATTTTATAAAAGAGAAGATGAGATATGTATAGAAACAGAAACTAGCAGATCTGAAAGTAAGTCTAGAGTAGAAGGAGCACCGCGAACCCGCTCTGCCCTCCTGTCTCCAGATGACAGATTTCCCAACTCTTCGTAAGGTTCCCTGAATAATTTCATTAACTGTATGTTAATAAAAATCTCACTCAAAACGGAATAGTTTTAAATTGTTAAACACAAGCTAGTTCTTTTCAGATTAAATTACTTTAATTAAAAACTACTTTTATTTACATAATTAAAATGGAACATTTCTGATCTTTTAAATTTTTTGGTCATTTATGTAGTTTTATTTTATATATGAGTGTTTTTCCTGCATGGATGTAAGTGAACCATGTGCATGCAGTGCCCACAGAGGCCAGAAGAGGGCATTCGAGTCCCTGAAACTGGAGTTACAGACAATGTTAGCCATCCTGTACCGGATGGGAACTGAACTAGGGTCCTCTGGCAGGGCAGCCGGTGCCGTTAACCACTGAGTTATCTCTCTGGTCCCATGAAACCGCTTCAGTGGTCATTTATTCATTCATTTCCACCGGAAACTGAAGGAGATTTATTAGCTGTCTGTGCACACTGGCGAGGCTGAAAACCCAGTAGCTGTTCCGGCCACCAGACTGGAAGACTCGTAAGTCCCAATCTGGCACTGAAGGTCTTAGGGATCCCTGGAGAGCACAGATTTTCAGTCAGTCGGTGTTGGAAGGCCGAAGAAGATGGCAGTCAGGGCAGTAACAGGCTAGATGCACTCACCAGCAGGGGATGAAGAAAGGCAGGCTTTTTAAGAGCAAAAACTTTTGCCTCAGACCGCCTTACAGCTTGGGCCACTGCCAGAAGACATTGCCACTCTGGGTTAAAGTCTTCTCCCCCTCACCCCCTCAGTTAATCCTTCCAGGACATTCCATGACAGACTTGTCCAGAGGTCTGTCTCTTCGTCTATTCCAGATCCAATCAAGTTTACAACCAAGATTAATGATCATAACTAGGAATTTTTGAAACAAAGGAAATATCAGGCAGAGTTAATCTAGGATATTACCATTAAAAACTGTATGTTAATACATACACCATCTCATAAGAAGCAAGACTTGAAAAGTCTTTGATATTTATCCTCTATGTATAGTTTATCTTGTTGTAAATATAAGATTTTTTAATATATAGTTCATGAACAGAGTTCATGATAAGGAAAGTGCGGTTAGTTTCCTGGAAGCCAGCAGAGTTCTACCACTGTATCTGGTGTCTCTGTTTTGACTCAGACACCACCTTTCACAACACTAGTCTTCGAGGACCATGGGTGACTTGAAGAGAAGATTCTAGCAATGACAGAAGGGAGGATATATACAGAAAGATGCTCTGGGGTAAAGGACATGATATCTTTACAAGGATATGCAACAACTGGGGTTTTATAGCCTAACATTAGGAACGTAAATTGATGGAACACATTGAAAGACTCACAGAACCCACTGAAGCTGGCCATGTGGGTGACCCAGGAGCTACCAGGCCTTCTTTCAGTAGTGTGTCCAACAGAAAGGAATGCATGCATGTTCAGCAAAAGACAGCTACTGGAACTTTCATAGCAGCCTTTATGAGGCAGCCAAAAGCCATCCAAATGTCTGTCAAAGTTGAATTAATAAGTTGTGCCTGTTAGCACAATGAGATACTACACATCAATAAGAATGAACAAAATGAAAATGTAAGCAACAAGGTGGTGAAACATCAAGGACCGACTATGGAGCAAAGGAAACCAGGTTTGAAAGATTAATATGACACTCTTCCATTCACATGAAGCACGAGGGCAGGGAATAATTACCTGTGGGTGTACTACTTAGGTTCTCTAAAGAAGCAGAACTTGTGTGTGTGTGTGTGTGTGTGTGTGTGTGTGTGTGTGTGTGTGTGTGTGCGTATTTATTGGATTAGTTTGTGGGATAGATGCCGAGTAGTCCAACAATGGCTGCACCACACTGGAGAGGCTGAGAATTTGGTAGCTGCTCAGTTTACGAGGCTGGTTGCCTCCACAGCTCTGTCTCTGGAGGCCTGGCGGATTGTAGGAGAGCAGCTGGTTTTCAGTCTAATTGGAATCCAAAGAAGATGGTCACAGTAACAAAAAGTTGGTCACAGCAGCAAGACAAACTCACCAGTGAGAGAGAAGGCAAGATGCAAAAAGTCTGAGCTCCCTCTGCCATGGCCTTTTCTATGGACTGAAATCCAAGGCAAGGCCCATGTTTAGGGTGGGTCCTCCAGTTTTAAATGCTCCAATCAAGGTCTCTGTCATTTCAGTTAGTCCCAGATCCAGTCAAGTTGACACCCATAATTAGCCATCACACTGCGGATAGAGTCTGGAAAAATGGCTCACTTTGGGATCATTCTGACTGGGGAAGAGAAAACTGGAAATTTCTAGATCCCTGTTACTACTCTGTACTTAATCCGGGCTCTGATTATTTTGACAAATAGCATGTGTTTTATAAATGGTCATTCACATGTATACGTATGTACACCATGTAAAATATCTGTATACTTCAATGAAATCTTAAACATTTGGATTAACAGCAACAAAGAAAAGTAAACGTTAAAAAGTTTTAGTAGGTCTGTCCTAAAAGTTTTAGTATCTGGGAGCCCCGTGGTCTTTCCTAAGAGTTAGTGCCAGGGAGTGAGGCTTAACTCCACCAACTGACATTTTTCCCCCTGTAGCCCTGAACTTTTTACACAGTATTTTGGAATGGTTTCTCTTTGTCCTTCCCTTACCATAATTTATCCACTCACTCTACAGTCAAACTGTGATAATGATTTGCCACTAAAGATCCATTATTTTAATTGACAAGTTTCCACAGCAGATTGCAATGTGTTGCTATTTTCAGTGGCTTGTTCTGCAGACAGGAGTTTTAGAGGCTCTATTAATAGAAGGTTTGGAAATAGTAGGTGAACAACTCAATGTCTAGTGGGGAATGAAGAACAACTTTGGGATGGCAAAATTGTGTGGGGAGGTGGAGGTCAAGGTGAGGAGCCTAAAAATACACAAAAATCCTACAAACGGAAACCTGTGCCGGGAAGTGGTTTCAGAATTGCATACTTTCCATCACTTCCCACAAGTCCCTTAATGGTTTCCTATGGTCATTCTCCATCCTATATTCTTTTTTTTATAGTTGAATTTGAAGCATATTCAATACCATCTCTCTGTAGACCAAAACAGTTTCAACAAGAATGAACCCATCACTTGGTAAAACTCGTGCTAGTGATGGGACTAGTGTATTCTCTTGCTCCTAGTAAGCTCATACTTTGA
This sequence comes from Eospalax fontanierii, assembly GCA_035773235.1. Classification (NCBI taxonomy): domain Eukaryota; kingdom Metazoa; phylum Chordata; class Mammalia; order Rodentia; family Spalacidae; genus Eospalax; species Eospalax fontanierii. The sequence continues at coordinate 62,208,008 of CM069540.1, read as the reverse complement.
ATAATAGTTTCACCTAAACTTCATAAGGATTTGTGCCTTGCTAAGTCATGACTGGAGAAAACACAGTTTGATACTATATTTCAAGCCGTGGGAGTTTGGACCCCCATCAGTTCCTCAGACTTCTCCATCAGTTTTCCTCGTTCCTCTAGGATCATTAGAATACAGTGATTGAACTCCGGTTTCACTGGCGCTGGCATCCCGTGAAGTTCTTCCCTATGAGTCTAAACATCTGCCCAGGTATTTCCATGTTCTGTTCTGGCTGCAGTACAGTGCTGTATAAGATGAATGTCACACTAAACTTCCTAACAAAACAGCAGCTTGACAGCTGGGAGAAGCGGTTGGCACTCTCAGAGTTCCAATATATTCTTAGCTTTCCTGATCTTCTGTAGGAGAAAATTAAGCTGAAGCGATCTGAATGAAGATTCACACTGGAGCATTAATACACATTTGCCATTTTCAGTTCACGGAGCCATTAAATGATATGACTGCAGAAAGCCAGATAAAAGACAGACATTCAAGAGAGTATTGAAATGATTTATATTAGTATGACTTATTTAGGGGGACTAATAACTGGGGTCACCTGTGTCAATATGATTTGACAATTGGCTCCAGGAAGATACAACCTTGAGTCAATATATTACTTTACTGTTTGTTTCAAGAAGTTCTGTAAACTAAGAGTTTGGTTATATGTGAAAATGGTTCTCCTACTGGGACAACAGATTGTTTCCTTGAGAAACAGCTAACTTTCTAAAAAAACAACTTACTTTCAAAGATTTCCTATATGACTTTTATATAGCTATGCCAGAAAACTCTATTTAGACCACATATTTGTTCAGTCCCAGTCATCTTCTTGAAAGAGAAAATCTTGGTTTCCTTTGAAGGCTGCTTAAAGACCTGCCACAAGCCTCTTAATCTCAAGCTTCTGAAGTTACTTATGTGCATGTGTGACCAAAATATCCCAGTGAGCAACCTGAAGAAGGAGGGATTTACTGGGCCCACAGTGTCAGAGATCTCAATCAGCAGTCTTGAGCTCCTCTGACTTGAGGCAGAAAGTCAGGGTGGTGGGACTATATGGAGAAGCTCGGAGAAGCGTGATGCACAGCAAGCAGAGAGAGGGTACGTGACAAGACACAGTAAAGGTGCAGGCCCCAAAGCGTGCTCCGATGCCCGCTACAGCCTCACTCCATGCCACGTCCCCTCCCACCATCATATTATGAATCCATCAGTGAAGTGCTCTGTTAATTAGGGCAGAATCCTCTAAGAACACCCTCCCAGGTATATCGCCACACATGCTTTTGTAACCTTTTACCTTTTCTAACTCAATCAAGTTGACCATCAAAATTAAACCATGACAACCACCAAACTATGTATCTTCTGATTTTTCATTTCTGATTTGCTGAGATCTACTCTTTCTTTCTCTTTCCTTCATCATCATCATTATAATCATATTTAATCTATATTTATCTATCTAGTAATAGTGTTATTTCTTAATAACTCTGACAAACAACCTTGATCAACAGGTTTTCTTGGTGGTCTCCTTGGGACTCTATATTTAACAAATGATAAGAAATGAATAATATTATGTTATTATTAAGGATGGCTGTAAGTAATACTGAAATGCTGCACTGATTGCAATGAACAATGAATTCATTTCTTTCATAAATTTTCATCGTACTAGTCATAAATATTCTAGATATTAAAAGTTGCTAGTTATGTAAGTATACCCAACTACTGATTCCATAGAAAGCACCTAAATCAAAGACGTCGTGAAGGTGGGCAGTGATTAGCATGATTAATCAAAGGATAATAATAACCTTGTTCAGTTTATTTTTATCATGCAACTAGATAAAGAGTTCTTAGAAAATTAATCGGTTTAATAAGAAAAAGAAGGCAATCTAACCTCAACTATAAATGTATTTTTAAAATCCCACTCAGATTTTAGACAAAAAAAGCAATTTACTTGTCAGGTAAGATGCACTAATGATTTGATTTAACCTCTGAGAAGGTATAAAACATTGAAAGTCATTATGATTTTTTTAAATTAATTCTGAAAGCAACAAGACTTCCTTTATGTCTTCCCCACAACCCCCAGGAAACTCCATAATGAACTCTGAACAGAGTTTAAAGACAGTGTCCTTTCCTCGTTAATATCCGCAGGGGGACACTCTAGTCAGTCTCGCATATCACCTAATGACCTGCCTGTGTGGCAATACTGTGCTCCAACAATGTCTTTGAAAATTTCATGTGATTATAATCAAAAAAAAGAAATCAGCGTTAATTAGCTCTTAGCATGTATGTTCTGTGGTCCCTATTCCTAGAAGATATGATATCAATTGGTTATTGAAATGAGGTGTTTTCAAAAATGATTTTAAAGTCTTTTTGTGTCTCTCTGTGTGTGGTGTATGTGTTTGTGTGTGCACTCGTGTGATCCTGAGTGTGATGCAGGGGTATGCACTTACAGCCCACCTGTGGAGGTCTCCTTGGGCGTCAGTTCTGACGCTCCACATTGTTCCTAACAGGTTCTCTTTGTAGGGTCCTGTGGCATACTCCAGACTGAACAGCCACTTCTGGAGAGTCACCTGTCTCTGCCTTCCATCTCACTACGCCGACACCGAATTACATGGGATTCGTGTGCCACACCCAGTTATTGCGTGGGTTCTAGAGATCACTGTATAGTTTCTGAATTCGGTGGGAAATCTTCAGTTTTCCACTGCTGAGTATGATCTTAGCTTTGGGCTTTTCTTATGTAACCTTTATAATATTGAGGATATTTCTTTCTATTTTTAACGTGTGGAGTGTTGTGCAATGAACGAATAGAGTTGTTCTCTGTTTTCTGCATCTATTGAGATGATTATATAGTTTCATGCTACGTTCTTTGAATCTGGTATATTTGATGGATTTCGGTCTTTCTTGTTTTCCAGAACAACAATTCCATTTGGTCACAGCATATCATTCTTTTAATACATTACTGAACTGAGTTTGCTGTGGTGCCCCATGATGTATGTGCTTTCTTCCTGTGCTGTGTGCCACAGGCCTTTAGGGACTGCTGGTTTGCCTTCATGTGTTTTCTTTCTGCTTCTCATACTTGACCAGTTTCCAAGTACGGAAAAAGGAATGGAAAGAAGAAGAAATAGGAGGGAAGGGAATTGGAAAGGGAAAAGGAAATGAAGAGGAGGGGCAGGAAGGGGAGGAGGGGGAGGGGCGGGCAGGAGAGGAGCAGAAAGGACAGGAACAGAAAGGAAAGGGTGGCGGAGGGGAGAGTAGAGGGAGGGAAGGGCAGGGGAAGACAGGGGAGCGGAGGGGAGGAGAAGGGGGAGGGAGGGGAGGGGGAGGGAGGGGAAGGGGGCCTCTCTCCACGCATTGGCACTACAGTGGTCGCCTAAGCGTCTCGGGGTCTGGCAGTCAGACTGAATGAAAGCGTCTGGTCTACTCAGGTCCTTGTCCTGGGAGTGCGCATGGCGCTCTCTCCGGTGCTCCTAAATGTATGGCTTCCTTTGAATGTCCTATTGATTCAAACTCTCCTACTGGCACTTCTCTTAGGGCCTTCAGTGGTCCGTGACATGCCTGACCTGTGATCTTGCTGCAGGTGTCTGTGGGCCTTGCAAAATTGTCAAGAATGTTGGCATTTTTCCTCCTGAGTTCCAAACAAGGTGAGACACGTGTGCGCTCTCCTTCATTCCTTTAGATATTTTTTTCAAGGAAGACAAAAAGATGTAGGTAATGACTTGTCTGAGGCAGGGGACTGGGAATGGTCTACTATTGCATGAAGACCCAGACTGCCATGAGGGAGTGGGGGTGTACCAAGGGTTAGTAAGAACTCCAGAAAGCCGTCCTATCATGCTAAAGGCTGTTTTCCTGACTGGGTGCTTACTTGGTTGCTGCAAATGCCAACAGAGCTTGCTCACCAGGTGACACTTGATATTCTAGCATGTCTGTGGAAGAGTGAGAACTTGGAACTTTCTAGTCCATAGATTTTCTTATAGAACCTACTCCCATATTCTATTAAAATTATTTAATTTTTTATTTTTTGAGAATTTCTTATGAGTAACCCTCCCTTTCTCCACCTCCAGTTCTTCCCACGCCCCGAGTACATGTGTTTTGGACTGACCACTTAGGATTGAGTAACTGCTAATCAGGGAGCTTGTTTCTGGAGAAGACTAATTCTTCCTCCATCAGCAGCACTGATTGCTTGTAGCTCTTCATCTGGGGTTAGGGTCTCTGAAACCCCCGTGCACAGGGGCATGTCCACTGGCAGTGTCATTACATAGATTTCATGGGTGCAACCTTCCTGGCATATCTACAAGGTCCTATCTAGCAGCAGATGCCCTGCTCCAATGGCTCTTACAGTCTACCCGCTTCGCCTTCCTCCGTGTTTCCTGAGCCTTAGCTGTAGGGGTTGTGTCATATAAAGACTCAAGAATTTTCTTTTTTTAAAGAACTTAATATACAAACTATCTCTCCGAGTTGGTGTTTTCTTCTTCAAAATCACCATCTTGTGCCTTTTACTTCCGAAATCTTTTTCCTTTTTCAAGAAATTAAATTTTATGTTGATTATATGTGAAAGTTTTAGAATCTCCTCACTATACCACATGTGTAAGTGGTGATTCTGAAAGTTTTAGAATCTCCTCACTATAGCACACATGTAAGTGGTGATTCTTCTCAGCTCACGTCTCTGTGGAATACTGCATTTACTTCATATTTTGCCTTCAATCTTCAGATTTCTTTCACTTCTTTTTCTTCTTTATTTCTGTCGGCTTTAGACATATTGCCCTTTTCAGTCTATTCTAAAACATTAGGGCCTCAGCTTTCACTGTATCATGAAACCAGGTCTTATTACATTTTATTGTGCACACAAAATGGATTTACCTTTAAGTGACTCAATTTCATATTGTTAAACATCTCAAAAATGTTGGTCATCAGGACACATCTTCATTTTTGTTTTCTGTGTCACAAAATGTTTTCAAAAGTTCTATGATGCTTTTCATTTATTTGCTCCTAGAAGAAGAAAAGTCTTTCAAGACTAGAGATATGCCTAGAAACAAGGTTAATTGATTCTGTTGCATCTCCTTAGTATCTGCCAGGATTTTAATCTGGGCTGTTTTTTAATGATAAATTGTCATCATCAGTTTAATGAATCAGCTTCTAAGGTGGATGAGTAAGGATCTGGAGCCTCTAGCTGTAAAACATTATTTAAAAGATAGAAAGCCAAAAACTTGCGACACAAGGGTTGAATAGAATGGAAACCGCAACTCACATTGGTAAAGCTGGTCCTTTTCATCAGCCTCATCTAATGCCCCAGTGAGGCGCTGAATGAGGTGCTGTTTGTTATGGTTCCTCACCTTACCAACGCAATCCTAGAAAAATCCCAGGATTCCAAGCTCACACTTAAGGAATGGGCTCCCATGTTGTGCTTCCTTGAGGACCATGTGACTACAAAGCTTGTCTGGAATTATTCTGCATGAGAGATGTATTTACTCACCTAAATATTTGTATCAGTTTGTACTCACAGATAATGATTTTACACTTGGGTTTCAACCCCATACTACTGATGTATTTAGCTCAAATTATCTCAGGATTAGCACTAGGCTATATATAGCACGTGTGTGTGTGTGTGTGTGTGTGTACATACGTGTGTTCAAATGTGTGTGGATCTACCTATGTGGTTGTGCATGAGCATGTGTGCCTGTGAGGAGTTTGGAGGTTGACTTCTAGTATCTTCCCTGATTGCTCTGTACTTCACAGGAGGCAGGGCCTCTCACTTGAACCCAGAGCTAGCCAATTTAGCTAGTCTAGGTAGCCAGCTTGCTCCGAGGATTCCCTGTGTCCACCTCATGGGCACTGGAATTATAGGAGAGATCCAGGACTGCCTGGCCTATTTGAAGGCACTAGTAGTCCACACCTTGATTGCCACATTTGTGTACCCAGTGCTTTACCCACCAAGCCAGATACGGGAAGCTCTTTCATTGAGCTCCAGCGTCATTTGAGTAAAACTGTATTGTGTCGTCCCCCCCTTCTCTTTCTCTCTCTCTCTCTCTCTCTCTCTCTCTCTCTCTCTCTCTCCTTTCATTTTGCTCTTATTTTGTACTTGGCTCTATCTGTGTCTAGCATGTTCCAGGCTCATCTTGCACATTTTCCACCCAAATCTAAGAAGCAATCATTTCTCCAAGGAGCCATGGTATCTTTTACTGGAGAATGGTATTACAAAGTTATCAAGTGTGTGCATTACAAATGAGTCCTTAGCTAACAAAGCCAGGAGATGTGAACATTCTAAACTGTGTAAATACATATATGTGTGTGTGTGTAAAATTAGAAGAGCTTATGGATATTTCCAAGGCTATTAATTTATCACATGAGCCACTGACTTCTTTCAATTGCTTATCTGTGCTTCCTTTTGACACAGGAATCTATGCCAGGTTTGTGGCTTCTTTCCGGATGTTGCTATCTGCCACAAGTCTCAATGAAGTTATGACAATATTGTTTACTTTTTGGAGTGAGTGTGTGTATGTGTGTGTGTGTTCATTTGTGTATAGGTGCTGCATTGCAGGTGTATGTGATTATCAGAGGTCAACCTCAGGTACTGTTCTTCAGGTGCTGTCCTTCTTTATTGACACAGGGTCTCTCACTGGCCTGGAACTTGCCACACAGGCTAGGCTGCTGACTAGAAAGCCTCTGGATCTACATATCTCCATCTTCCCAGTATTAGAATTATAAGCACATGGTACCACAACCAGCTATTTTTATATGGGGTCTGGGGATGGAATTCAGGTCTTCATGCTTGCATGAAAGTAGTTTATCAACTGAGCCATCCCTCACAGCTTAAAATAATGTTGGGCTTCTCTTTGGTATGATCCCTGCTTATATCCTAGATTCTTGGTGCAGATGATTTCAAAAGAACCTGATCACTACTTTTTAGTAGGTTCCATGAGGTATTCTCCCAGCTTTCCAGCCCTACCTATCTCACCTCACATCTTGTTGATAGGTCTCACATTAGGAAACACTGCTGACTTCTGTGGTCCTGTATTGCTTTCTCAGGATAAACTGGCTCAGGATCTGTTCTGTGAGAACGCTGTGTCTGAAAAGTCAGACGCTAGTGACCCTGCGGCCATCACAACAAAGAGCTGTTACTCTGGTATTCTCAGGGTTCAAGCAGAAGGAAGTCTGTGTCCCTTCTGGTATAGGCCACAAAGGGGGATCAGGAATAGAGATGTCCCCGGTGGCGACCCACTGAAACAAGCCAATGTGGAAAGCCAATTGGCCAGTTCTTAAAATATTAATCCACTGACTGTGTGGACAGGATAGGAAAGCTGCAAACATGCCCAATATTCTCTCCGGAACATTCAAAATCCAATCCCTGCTTAATGAAGAGGGGAAAGTGGATGCGGCAGCAAAGCCCCCCCTTCTCTGCTGAGAGCAGTTGGAGGGCCAGTTCTTGTTGTTTTTGTGTCTTGTGGCCAGCTAGTCGCGGCCATCCCGGGTGGGGCCGCTCTCCTTGCTTGCTCTCCCACACACCCTCCAGTCCTGGGCATCGAAACCAGGGCTTCGTGCATGCGAGGCAAACACTCTTCACTGAGTTATATTCTTAACCCTCCTTTTACTTGATTTTTAATTTTAAAATTTAAAAATTTTTCATTTTATGTGTATGAGTGTTTTGCCTGCATGCACGTAACAGTACCTGAGTCGTGCCATGGGTGTCAGATCCCCTGGAATGGAGTTGTAACAGATAGCTGTTAGCCATCACATGGGTGCTGGGAACTAAGCCGGGTCCACTGGAAGAGCAGCCAGTGCTCCTAACCACTAAGCCATCTCTCCAGACCCTTGACTTTTAATTTTTGACATACATTTCACTAAGTTCTTCTAGCTGGCCTTAAACTTACTCTGTGGCCCAGACTACTCCTGCCTCAGCCTCTGCAAGGCTGGGATACAGGCCTGTCCCACCGCTTCTCTTGGAAGATGATTGCTTCGAGCAGGTTTTCCATACGCTTCTCTCTCGGAGCTGTCTCAGCTGCACCTATCCGCAGCTTCCGGTCTTCTCTACAAACAATGTCTGCAACTCAGCTTCTTCACAGTTAACGCCACTTCTTAAGTAAGAATGACTCCTGTAGCCCTGAGGTCTAAGCGTTGCCATCTGTACCACCTGGCTTAGCAGGGAAAGACTTTATGCTCACTAATCTTCTGCTCTGTTGCAAAATACCATGTGGCTTTTGATAATGTTGAAAGTAACAATGTGTTTTTAATCTAATTTACTAATGTGGAACAGCTTTCTTCTGAATCACTGTGGTGTAACCATTGACAACCAGAGTTTGGCTCATGTTTAGTGTGAGTGCGTAGGATCAGGAAATAAAATTTTCCAGTAGCTCACTATCCCAATTTAATCTTCATCAATCTTAGTGAATTAATTAGGAAGTAGTAAAATGATGCCATATCAGTAAATGTTTATGAACAATTATGTGATCTCTCTAAATGTTTTTCGTGCAGAAAGCCATGCCATCAAGTCCAGCCAAGCTTTTCTGACTGTTCCTGATCCCTTCACCGGATTCTTTTTAAGCACTGTGTGCGCAGAACAAACACTCGTTCAAATCATATTTAAAGAGCCCCTACCGGTCCACCATACCGGTCCACCGTTGTCTCTTACGTACCTGCCAGCCATATTTTTTCCTCTAGATCTCTCTCTCAGGCTTCAGGCTGATTCCTTGGGAGAGGCATTTGACCTTCTGGCCAATGTGAATGCCCTCAACCTTTGCTTTCTCTGTCATGGACACCCTTTGGTTGAGTGTGTGTTTGTTTGAGTGGCGTTTTGTGGCCCTCTTTTCTACTCTGAAATGAGTCTATATCTTTGAGTTTGGGGGAAACCATTACCATTTTGAACTTTTAGGCTTGTTCTATCTCCTTCTTTGTTACTAGTTTCTTTAAATGTACATTTCTGGCCATTCTTTCAATGGCATCCTGTAATCTGCCTTTTCTCCCTGAAGGGAATCAAGACCATGAGAGGGGTCCTTATGCTTAGATAACACGGTGCAGATACGGAGTTCTGGCATAAGCCAAGATAGCTAACACAAGACATCCTGAGGGCTGAGTCAGCACAAAGCAGCTCACACTGGATGTCTGGAGACCCCCAAAAGTCAACAGTGATGTAATCTGTTATGTACTTTGGAAAAGAAGCCACCTGTATGGTTTCCTATAAAAAGTCCTTGGGACCAAAAACATGTACTCTTGCATGGTGACTGGCTTCCCAGAGGCCTTGTCTGGAGAAAATAAAGCATGTTTCTTTTGTCAGCTCCGGGATTCTCCTTTAATCTCCCAGCTCTTTGTGACTCCCATTTCCTGGCTCCAAACTCAGTCTCCACACTCATCACTGGACTAGGACTATTCCTCATTAGGTCACCGATGGCCTTACCATGAAGACCAGAAAGGAAGCAAACACAGATGTTTAACATGAACACTCAGAATGCTGGAGTGTAGCTCCGTGTCTGTAACTGCTCACGCAGTGGTAGCACAGCTACAGCGACCTTTCGCTACCACTCAGCCCTATTCAACCAGCACCTTAGTTGTGATTCTTCACCTCAGAAAGTGACTCAAACTTCAGTCGTGAAGTGTCTGAGCTATTAGCAAGACTTCTAGGTTGCGCTGCTTCATTTTCCATTCCCTCAGTTCACAAAGAGGGTCAGTAATAGGGGAAGGAACCCCTAAGGGTCTTCTGTGTTTCAGGTATGCCCGTCTATGCCTCCTTTGTGGAGCCATAGTACAGTGTAGAAGTTCAGATCAGTCACCCCAGTGAACATCAAGACTTCCTTCTTAACTGACGTCTCAGAAGCATGAAGGGCCCAGTGGCCTGTGGGCAATGTGAAATTCCAGTTAAACAAAATCATGGGTGTGTCTTCTGGTGGAAGCATTCTTCACTAAGAACTTAGTATTTGCAGCTCATCATGGCAGAGTCCTGGGAACAAGATGCATGCATCTTGCTAACAGGTCATTAGAGGTAATAGTGAATGGTTCAATCCCCATTTCCTTTCCTTGATTCCTGAACCCATGAATTGTGGCTATGACAGAGACAGCATCATACTTTTGATGCCAATTCAGACCATAGACAGCCTTTGAGAGGACCTTGTCCCAGCCTTGCAAAGTGTTGCCCCCTAGCTCTTAATGTGACTGTGAATTCAAAATGCCATTCCAGTCATCATTCAAGACTGCTGTTTCAGGGTAGTGGGAAACATGCTCTCACCAACAGCTTCCCTGGCATGAGCCAACTGTTATACTTCTCTTGTGAGGCAAGTTCTTTGGTCAGAAGCAATACTGCATGTAGGAATATCATGGTGCATAAGCTCCCAGAGAGTAGTTTTTGCAGAAATGGAATAAAGGCACATTCATATCCAGAGCAAATGTCTATCTCAGTAAGGACCAATCAAGTCCCAGAAAAGGAAATGGTCTAGTGAATGAGACAGGCCTCCGATGGCTGAAAAATCACTGTGGGGAATGGAACCACTGCAAGTTACTCGGTATTTGTCTCTGCTGCTCACAGACTGGGCATCATCAGCGGCCTTCACAGCCAGGTCTGCTCTGATGAGAGGCTGTCCTTGTGACCCCATGCATAACCACAAAGGGTATCTTGTTTATGAACCTTCCCTGTAATGGCAGACAAGGCTGTGTCTACCGAATGGACCTTCCTTCTACTTGATTTTATGGCATCTTTCCTGCTCGGGCCACCCTTTGGTGAACAGTCATATGAGACACAAGTGGTTTCACGTTTTAGTCCATCTCTTTAGAGTGATCTCTACATAATCCCTCCCTGTATTTTCTTGCCACCAATTTCCTAATCACATTCCTTCCAATTCCATGACCATATAAGCCAAATTGGTATATAATGGCATATTCAATCATTTATCTCCCCAAGGAAAGTCCACAGCAAGGTATATTGCCCAAGTTTCTGACAACCAGGGGGATTTCTTATCACTGCTGTCCTTCAGGAATGTCCTCAAGAGAGAGTTGTAGAGCTGGAGAGATGGCTCAGTGGTTGAGAGCACCTGGCTATTCTTGCAGAGAACCTGGGTTTGATTCCCAGCACCACATGGAAGCTAACAACCATTCATAATTCAAGTTTCAGGGGATCCAGCACCTTCTTCTGACTCCACAGGTGTTGTAAGACATAGGTGCCCTTGCATACATGCATTCTGAACACTCATACACATAAACTAAAAGTAATAAATAAGGGGCTGGAGAGATGGCTCAGCAGTTAAAAACACTGCTTGTTTTTTGCAGAAGATCCGTGTTCAAATCCCAGCACCCACATGGTGGCTAACAATTCTCCATAACTCCAGTTTCAGGAGATCCAACTCTCTTTTCTGTCCTCCATGGGCATTGAATGACACAGATGCACTTACACACATGGAGGCAATACACCCATACACATAAAATACAAAAAAAATAAAATTGAAAAAAAGAGAATGTTCTCCACCTACTCACAACCAGATAGTACCTAAATAAGAACTGGCTCCTCTCTTCCTGTCAGTTGATGAGAAGGAACTCTGCACAGGCCACAAGTATAGTCTGGGATAGAGCAGCGAGGGACCATGGGCCTATGGGCCACTTCCTCATGTAAATCACTTGTGTATTCAGGTCCTGCTTGCTCCAGTTTGTTTATGTGTCTTTTCCATTTGCTGAAGGAGTACTGAGCATGCCGAACTTTATGGCCTGGTCAGTCAGATAGCCTCTAATTCATGAACTACTTCTAGGTTGTCACGGCCATTTTGTGGCCCAGTGTTAAGCCTTTAGTTTCTACTAAGCCTCAGTGGTAGTCTGAGAGCTGTCTCTCTAAAGAAGAATGATTATCTACAGATAAACTCGGAACCCTAAAGACCTATGCTCTGATTCCCCTACAGAAGCATACCAAGGGACCCAAATGTCATCCCCATCTGCCACTTACACTTCAAGCATCCTCAGACCCACTGGATCATATGGCAGAGCACTTGGTAGCTGATGTAGCAGGCTGGCCCTGTGCGGAGCCTTTTGTTCTGGACCCGGACTTTTCATGTCATTCAGTAAATGGGCAGTATTAGCACACCTAAATGAGGAATATGAAATGTAGTGGTTTCAGTGGACATGGCACCACTTTCTTGGTTATAAACGAGACTAGATGCAGTAATGTCCATCCCCTGAGAAGGAGCATCTCAACGTGTTCCACACCAGGGGGACCATATGTATTTCACTGGCATAGTAGGCCCCCAAAGTTCAGTTCATTTCCAGCTCTCTGACATACAGATAACAATAAGTGTAAAGTAGTTGCTGTGTCTCCTTTGCCATGTTCAGTTAACATAATGCCATCAGTGTGATGGACCTATGTGATATTTTGTAGCAGGGAATGCAGTTGAGATCCCTGTGAACTAAATTATCACACAGAGCTGAAAAGCCAATAGACATCTCTAGAAGGATAGTGAAGGTACACAGCTGGCTTTGCGGAAGAGCTGCAACTAGAAGACTTTATAGAAAGGGTTAGAGAAAAGGTATTTGAAAGATTAGCAGATACCAAGAGATCTGTTCAGTTGATCAAACAATAAGTCTGCATCTGACACAACCACAATTAGAATCATTATTTGACTAAGCTTAGGCCAATCCACTCTCACAAAATTCTTTCTTCTGAACAAGCCACGTAGGAGAGTTAAGTGGGGATGTGCTGGGATTCACCACCATGCACCTTTGAAGACCTTAGTATTGGCTCTAATCTCTGTAGTCACTCAAGTAGCATGACAGTGCTCTGATTTGCTGTTTTCCCTGAGTAGAGGCAGTTCTTAAAGGCTTCCTCCAAATAGCCTCCACTCTACAGGTCATGAAACCAATGTGAGGATTCTGCCACCTGCTAAGTGTTATTGTTCTGATTCTATATTCTGCAATTAGAGAAACAACCACAGGATAGGTCTGGGGAGTCAGTGCATCCACTGTAAGACAGACGCCAGCATTTGCTACCTGATCACTTGATCTCTGTAAGACTCTAATTTGAGGGTCGCAGTCATTTTTCTTTCCTTCTTCCTTTTTTTTTTGTGGTGTGGGGATTCAACCAAGAGCCCTCAAAATTGTATTTTAGTCTCCTGGAATCTAGATTTAGTTAGTTCACAGATAGTACCTAGCGGAAGTGGAAGAAGAAGAAAGGAAGAAGAAGAAGAAGAACAAGAGGAGGAGGAGGAGGAAGAGGAGGAAGAGGAGAAGGAGGAGGAAATGAGAGAGAGAGAGAGAGAGAGAGAGAGAGAGAATGAGAAACCAGTCCCATAATTTACCATTTTTTAATGGTGTAAATTCCCGTGTGAGTCCAAACACTCCAGAACTGGGCATTCCGAAAATTCAAGGCTGGGGAATGTGAGCTCCAACTTCATGTGAGCTCACCATTCCTTCGCTTTTTGTTCTGCTTGGATCCTCAGTGGGTGGAGGGATGCCTGCCTATACATTCTCTGTATGTCTGTGAATATGATCTTTACATAGATACCGTCTCTATTGCTCACTGCTTCCAGAAGAAAATCCAGAAATATTTTTAACCTAACTATCTGAGCATCTTTAACTTTGTCACATTTATACATAAAAGCAGCCATGTGTGTTCCCTGGCTCACATGCTGTGTCTTTTGCCTAAGTAGTAACCTTACTTCTCTATCACCTGTTTTCTGGCTACAGAAAGTAGATTCCTTATCATCTTTTTTAAAAGAATATTTAATCTATTATTTTAATTTTATGTGTATGAGTGTATTGTCTGCCTTTATGAAGGTGCACCTGCGTTGTGCAATGCCCACAGAGGTTAGAAGAGGGTGTTCAAGCCACTGGAACTAGAGTTATGGATGGTTGCTAGCTGCCATGTGGTGCTGGGAACCAAACCCAGGTCCTCTGCAAGAACAGCCAATGCTCTTAACTGCTGAGCCAGTTCTCTAGCCCCCTTATCATTTTGTACACTAAGGATAAAAAACAGTATCTCCATGCTGCACTTCAACCTACATATATTTGTGAAAATGTTCAAAAGGGTAAAATCCTACTAATGCAACCAAAATTATTTTTAAAGACAAGTCACAACTGCTTTGGATCTCTCTTTAACAACACATAACAAATGTTCCATCTCCCGTGAAGCTTCATCCAAACCCGCTCCTCCCCAAAGTTACCTGTGTTTTCTTCCCTTCCTCACACTCCAATTAACCTAGAAACTGAGTCATAAGGTATTAATAAGTGATGTTTCATTCATTTCAAATCTTCTTCTTTGTTTCTTGGAGGAGGGTGGTTATGAGACAGGCTGTCCTGGAACTCCATATGTACTCCAGGCTTGCCTTAAACTCAGTCCACTTGCCTCAGCCTCCTCAGTGCTGGGATTAGATAGATACATGCTCAACATGCCTCACTTCTTTTCATGTCTAATAAGAGTTCTTAATTAATGAGGAATACAGATGCTTGGATAATTGAAAAACGTCAATTATCAAAGACCTTCAGTTCATTTTCAAAGACTCGTGTATATCTAATACATCACTTCTACCAATGTTATTGACCTTTCAAAGAGTCACATTTTGGCCTCATTGATTTTTCTTTATTGTTTTTTTTCTCTGATATTGACATATGCTCGGTTCTTGAAATATAATTGGCCTCCCCTGCCTATATATAAATGAGGTCTTGCATTTGAACTTCAGTAATTGCCTTAAATTTCTCTGCTCTTTGCTCATATTTGAGTTCATAGCTCATATGTGCACCACAAATACCTTTCCACCTGTCTAACATCTGATAGAAAATACAAATCTGACTACAGTGTGGATAAAAGTACATCAAAGCAAATAAGGTTTTCAGCCTCGGCGCACCTTTCAATGTAGTCTACACTTTTCCTCTAACCTTATCCTACCTTCAGACAGCCTACAGGATTTCAAATAATAGCAAGGCCTTTTTTGGGGGGTGGGACGTAAGTTATCCATCATTTTACATTTAACTACAGGTCTCTTTCCCTTAAAGCTGAAGGAACAAAAAGTGCCAACATCAGTTACTGCTCAGCCGCTTTTACAAAAACAAACATTAATTATGGACCTATTATGTGTCAAAGGCTATTTAATCATATGCATCATTTCCTTCAGCATCCACAGTGGTGGGGGGCCTTGAGTCATCCAAACCCACTTCTCATTGTCAAGGCACTTTGAGATCTCTGAGTAAGCTAAAAGAAAAGGACTCATATGTCTGGAAATAACTTGGGAGGTTTTGTTTGCTTTGAATAACTGAAGAACTCCATGGGTGGCTGACAATGCAGGGTGCAATAACATGCACACAGGCCACAGAAGCCCCTTTCTGAAGTACAGCATTACTCAGACCTTTTCCGAGCTTCACTCCCTTGCATGGATGACATTTGAACCACCCCCAGCATTTGGCAGGGGCTGGAGGGTTAGGCGAGTTAAATCACCTGCCACTGCCTATTTAAGTATTAACAGGAAGATGCTAGATCCTCTCCTTGTGCTTTCTTAACAGCTTGTAACACTCCTTTTTACCACACACATTGTACTCATGACCTTCATCTGGTTACATATACCCGGAAGCCTCCATCCTACCTGTTTTGCAATATATCAAAGACAGAGTTTGAAAAGCGTACAGGAGTGGAGGTTACCAACAGAGGCCATGATAAAATGAGCAAAGGAAAGCAGAGGCATATAATGTCTAGGCCAGAAAGGCTCCTCTGGGAACAGCACGTTCCGATGGGTCCTTGCATAAGTGGAGATTGTAATACATTCTTGATTCTAATGCCAGCCTCCATAGCTACTAAAGCAAACTTACGTTTATTATGATACCTGGTACAAATTTACATGACTCTATTTTTAAGTAATTGAGTGAGATTTTGCTCCATTTCTGGATGAGAGTTGCTCGGTGGGTTCTTCCATGCTCAGTTTCATTCGAAATTTCAGGCTTGTCCTCCGTCAGTTTTTGTTGATTCTTTACTTTATTCCAAATACAAAAACATGGAATTCTTGCTCGAAGTGTTGTTCTTTTTCTTCGCTAAGTATCACCAGATACCTGTCGTTACTGAATTCATTTATTTTATGTGTATGGGTATTTTGCTGGAGTCTAAGTGCGCCCATGTGATCATGCAATGCCTGTGGAGGCCAGAAGAGGGCAGTAGATCCCCTGGAACTTGAGTTTACAGATGATGGTTAGCCACCGTGTGGGTGCTGGGAACTGAACCTGTCTCTCCTCCAAGAAAAGACAGTGCTCTTAACTGCTGAGTCAACTCTCCAACTCCATGACTGAACTTAAAATCATCATTTGACTTAATAACTCCTTTCATATAAGAAGGCGGGGCCTGGGGAAGTGTCGCGACCACCTTGTCCAGCAAGGAAGACGCAACACCAACCAGACTCTTCTTTATGCAGTTTATTCAGGAACCTTGAACAATCTTCTGGCCTTTTAACTTTCTAACCTCTCTCCTTACTTCTCCTTCGGGGAAAGCCCGCCAGAGAGTTAAATCCCCTCCTGCCAGCCAACCCCAAACTACCACGTGGTGAAAACAGATAGGCGCACACATGCGGAAGCTGGGCCAGATCTCAGCCACAGCCGAATATGGAGTTGTTTACTCCAGAGAGCACTCACCCTCGGGATGGCGGAAGGCGGAAGCAGGCGCCATCTTTAAGACGTGGCAATCCGCAGCTCTCTACAGGGAAGATAGTTCAGTACGCGGCCATTGTGTAAGTCTGGATCCCCAGCACGCATATAAAAGTTGGGCACAGGGATGTGGATCAGGAACCACAATGTTGAAGAAATGGAGAACAGATCCTTGGAGCTCCTGGCCAGTCATCCTAGCAGACAGTGAATTATTGGTTCGGTGAAACGGCCTGTCTCAAAAGAAAAGGTGGGCAGTGATGAATGATGGAGAAAGACATCCAGTTTAACTGATGGCTTCCAGGAACTCATCCTACCCATAACATATGCACACACATATGAACATGTATCCACATATCTCACACAGAAACACAGACGGGAAGAGAAGAGATGACGAAAAGGCGCGGGGAGTAAAGACACGGTGGAGAGGCTCATTGGACCCTCATCTGAGAGTCCAGTGTGCCTCCTGTCCCAGCCCCTCCTGCCTTTCTGTAAGTCTCCCTGGAAGTGGCCTCAGGAGACTCGAAGTACACAGGAAACAGAAAACTTAATTGGAGAAGGGACTCCATTTATGCAGCTTTGAGGGGGCTGTTGTTATATTGGGGTGGGACTACAGTGATGTAGCTGTTCAGAGTCATCCATGCTCCTGTGAGTAAGCACAGTAAATGCCCGGCTCACCTCCTGTGGTGTATTTCCCCCCGTCCCATGTCTTCTCTTAGAAATAGCTTATGCTTATTGAAGCACATTTATGTGTTATACATAAAAGTACGTTTGCACAGGGGCTGAGGGATGGCTTGGCTGGGAAAGTGCGTGCTATGCAAGCACGAAGATCTGAGTTCAGATCCCAGTTCCCTCATGAAAGTCAGGTGCTACATCTCTGTAATCTCAGTGTTGGCAGAAACTGACCACGGTCTAGCCAATCAGGGAACTCAGGGTTAGTGAGAGATCTTGCCTTAAAAAATAAGGTATAGGGCCAGAAAGAGATTGCCGAGCAGTTAAAGGCACTTGTCTTCTTGCACAAGCTTGATGTCCTGAGTTTGACTCTCTACCAGTCCCATAAGAGAAGGCAAGAAAGTACTCCTGAAAGTTATCTTCTGAGATTCACAGGGGTACATATCCACACTCACAGAAACACATTCTTCCCTTATAATAATAAATAATAATAAAGCAGAGAGTAAATGAGGAAGACACCCAGTGTTAACTTCTGACCTTCATTTCACATATACACATTCACACATGCCTGCACACATGCACACACACACACACACGCACACAAACACATACATCACACACAACAAAATACATAAATACAAAAAATATTTTCAATTCATAATGGTGTATATGGCATTTATTATTTGTGATGTTTACTTTAAAAATTTTAAGGAAATAAAATGCAGAGACCCAGTTGAATCCACTAACACTCCTCATTTTTTATCTTCCATGAGATTAAAATTATCTTGAAATTCATGTATATACATAGTACTCGTACGCTTCTGTTTTT
Source organism: Eospalax fontanierii (assembly GCA_035773235.1). Lineage (NCBI taxonomy): Eukaryota > Metazoa > Chordata > Mammalia > Rodentia > Spalacidae > Eospalax > Eospalax fontanierii. The sequence goes on along the minus strand of CM069540.1, from coordinate 62,189,926 downwards.
AATGTTTTTAGATTTTATGAGATGTAGAATCCTTTCATTATAAAAAAAAAAAATCCATTGCATTCACTGAGTGGCCAGATGATTGACAGTAAGAAAACCAGCACTGGAGAATGGACAGTTCATACCTGATGTGCACTTTTGGTGTAACTATTTTCTAATAAATTGGACGCAATGTCAAATGCTTCTGGAGTCTATCACTAGTAACCAGATCATAGTCAGTCACTGACTGTCCTATCCTTATTTTAGCTAAGTAATACCCAAAAATGGAAAACAAATGAGTTTTAATGAGTTGACTTTTACTAAGAATTTACTAAGTTGACATTTACGAACTAAGAATTTTTAATTTGGGAAGAGTGGAGCTAGGTGAGTGGGAGAACAGAAAGGGAGTAGGGGAGTGAAATAATCCAGATGTTATATACATTATGACATTGTCATGATGAAACCCATTATCAAGTACAACAGACATATTCAAATTTTAATAAGAAAAAAATAGAATTTTTAGTCAATGGAGGAAAGCTTTACAAAACAAACTTAAATGAGGGAAGTCACCTTCGCAAAGAATTATTATTTTAGAGGATTTTAAAGTATAACCATTCTATCCAGGGGAAGAAAGATGGGTTAGCAATGCTTGTTGGACTGTGGGGCTGTGGGAGTGTCTGCCCCGACTGGCGTGCTCCACAGTTGTTTAGAATTGGCACAGGTCCTCCTTGACTCTGTCACTGGTTTCAGGTTCTCCACAGACAAGGCCCTGCACAGCCCGTCCTCTGGGCTCACTTCTCTGTGCCTCCTGACCTTGCACATATTCCTGAAGTCAGAAGATAGAGGAAATGTTTAAGAAAGCAAGAGCTCATTGTCCATGAAGAAGTTTGAATGTGGTTACAAGAATAAGAAATAACCAGAAAGCAAATATTTTAGAAGCCTACCAAATTTTGGAAACAAACCGTAAAAAAAAAAATCCAAATTCTTGACTTGAAAATTTTTGATGAGTTTTTGCTACCTGTGAAGTCCCCCAAAGGAATTTGCTGACCACCACTTCTCCATCCTCCTCCTCCCTTCCCCTGCCCTTCCTTCCCCTTCCCTTTCTTGTGTTGTTGCTTGTTTTGTTTCAGACCGAATCTCAGGATGTACCCGACTGGCCTCACTCTGACCTCAGCCTCCAGGGTGCTCAGATCGGAGGGCTGTACCACCATCCCTGGCTCTGCTGTTCATTCTACTGCCAAGATGATGACTGATAAGCTTCAACTCATGCGTATAGTGTCTTTTCAGGTTCTGATGTGTAACCAAGAGCCGGGGAAATGACAAGTATTGTTTGAGGGTCTATGTGACCCCTGGCCAACAGCTTCGAAAGAGGAAGTCAATCTCCAGCATTGGGCCATTTCTTTGCTAGCCTATGGTGTCCAGTAGGGGCAATGCCCCCTTTTAATCTCTTTTTAGTCATGATTGTATATACTTTAAGAAGACTTCATAGTGGTCGGTTTCCACATGAGTTTTTCTAAAGGTCTTCAGTGTTGACTGTTCCTCTCCTCACGCTCTCCTCTGCTTGCCCGCCCCCCACTTCCCACCGCTTTAACGCTCCCTACTCCATCATTCCCCTTTCCCACTCGATATCTCTGCATTCTATCTAGCTCTTGACAAGCTCCCCTCCATGGCCGTGTTCTCATTACCTGAACCCTATGGATTTTCATGTTGAGACACGCGCATCTAAGGATTCAAAGCTAGCATCCACCTATGAGAGAACCTGTGACACTCGTCTTTCTGGGTCTGTTACGTCACTCAGGATGACTGGGGTCTGTTATGTCGCTCAGGATGACTGTTTCCAATTCCCTCCATTTACCTGTGAATTTCATAATTTTTTCTTTTTTAAAAAACATTTTAATTAAGCTTTTGTACATTTCATACGATGGGTCTTAAATTTTGACCATCGTCTCGCATCCATACCCCGCTTCCGCCACTGGGCTCATGTATTCTGCCAAGATGTTAAGTTTCATTGGGTCAAACATTTTGCCCAAATGTCCTTCAGTGCAGTTCATCCACTGGAGTCTAGCCAGCTGATCTAGAAAGCTTAAGGAAGGTCTACTCTTCCTCACCCAGCCATAATCAGCTCTGCACAGTTCTCAGGCTAGGGCTGGCCTGCTGCCTAGTCCCCGGCACCACTCTAGGCCCTTGACCGGTGTGGGTCCTGTGCTCAGTGTCATCATTTCCCCAGTTCACACGAGCAAGTTTCCAGTGGCCTGAAGGCCTCTGTTTCCCTGCGTTCATGGATGACCCCGGCTCCTCCCAGACCTCCTCTCCAGTGGTGTGGAGAGGTTTAATATGCGAGTCTTATCCAAGGACACACATTCTGCAGTCTCCTATTGTCTAAGACGTTGCCAATTGTGGCCTTCTGTGTGCACTGCACTCTGTTGTGTAAGGAAGCTTCACTGGTGAGAGCTGGTTTTCTCTCCAACCCCTGTTCCACTATGTTCCATGAGCCTTAGGTGTAGAGGTTCCACTGTAGATATGCCGTCTAGGAGTGGACATCTCTCAGTCGCTTGGCGGTTGTGGTACTCTGCAGTGGCTTTGTTTTTCTTACTGCTGGATAGTGTTCTGCTTTGTAAACTATCTGTTTTTCCCTTGTCCATTTGTGGATGCCATTTCCAGTTCCTGGCTGTTGTGCACACAGCAGCAACGCACATCAATCAGCAGGCATCTCAGAAGTAGAATATGAAATCATAGAGTGGCATGGCTGGATCATGTCCTAGACCTATTTCCAGCTTTTTGAGGAATCTCCACACCACTTTCCATAATGTCTGCACTCTCAGAAACAGTGAATAAGAGTCCTCTTCTCCCCATATCCTTGTCAACAATTTGTGGTTGTTTTGTGTTCTGGGTTTTAGCCATTCCAAAAAAGTAGTTTTAATTGGCATTTTCCTCATGGCTAAAGATGTTGAACTTAAAAAAAATTCCTAGCCATTTGTGTTCCATCTTTCGAGAACTCCCTGTTCAGTTCGTTGCCCTGGCTTTTAACTAGGTTGTTTGTAAGGTGTTTGTTTGTTTGTTTGTTTAGTGTTTTTTTTTCAGTTCTTTGTATATTCTAGATACTAACCCTTCTGTCAGATGTATAGCTGGTAAAGACTTCTTTTCCATTCTGTAGGTAGCTGCTTCCTCACTTGAATGATGGTGTCCTTTAAGATCCAGAAGATTTTAGTTTAATGCGTTCCATTTGTCAATTACTGGTCTTAATGCCTGTGCTGTCGAAGTCCTATTCAGAAAGTCCTTTCCTGTGCCTATGAGTTCCAGTTCATTACATGTTCTCTCCTCTATCAGATTCAAGTTATCGGTCTTCTGTGAGGTCTTTCTCTCACGTGGTGTTGAGGTCTGCGCAAGGTGAGGGGTAGGGATCTAGTCTCATTAGTCTACATGCACCTAGCCAGTTTGGCCGGCACCATTCTTCATTCTGTCATTTTTTGACAAGAGTTTTCCAGACAGCTGGGCAATTACTCAAATGAACTCAGCAGTGGTGACAGCACAAGAGATCTGCACAAGCTTAAACCAGACAAAATCCCTGCACGGAAGTGGGGACCTGGGGGAAAAGCCCCAACCCTGGCTGCCAGGAGAGGGCGAGACTGAACAGGCTGACCCGGCTCCGGGGTATGGACCCACACCAAAGGGCGTGTGGGGACACAAAGTTGACTCAGTGGGTCTTCATATATATGACAGAGCATATGAACTCTGGGCCTTCATATATGTAACAGAGCACATGAACTCTGGGAAGGAGTTCTTAAGGAAAGGATGAAGAAAGGAGAGGGGTCTAAATATGATACAGACATATTGAGTGAAATTCACAAAAATTCAATAAAAAATGTAAAAAGAGAAGCTCTCCAATGGCAAGCCAGTGGTCATGGAGGAAATGGCCACAGCAGTCACTCTACGAGAGTGGAGGCAGAGGGACCACGCAAGGAGACAGTTACTGTTCTGCCCAGGAAGGAGTATGTTTTCTAATAGCCGGTGCTTGATGGTTTCTATAGATCACTGGATGAGGCTCCCTTGCAGATCCTCATCACTGTACTCTGGGTCTGTCTGTGTAACAGGACAGGCTGGTAGCACCTTGTCTTCACAGTTTACTTGGTCAAGAGAAGGTGAATCCGTACTCAGTGGAGTCAACCACTGCTCATCCAGAAACTCTGAATTAGTTGCAGTATCTGTCTGCACTCTGAATTGACTGTCTTGTGAAGGGAATGATGTATGGATAAGAAGAAATATTCGCGCCAATCTGGATGACCAGTGGAGTAGACACAATGTCTTCTCCAAAGTCACAATGGTGGCTCTCTCCCCCTAAGTATTCTGGTTTTCTCTTTTCTTTCCCAGAGTAGTCTGGGAGCAGACCCATATCCAAGCTTCCATACGGCCAGACGTTTGAAACGATGTAAAGAATGGCCTTCTGACCGTCTTAAAAGAAAATGATTTCCAGATTCCTTCCATTTTTTTCCTGTTTCCCTCCATAGGGTCTATTGTCTTGCCTATGACCTGCCTCTGACTGTGGGCATGAGACTCATGGCTCAGGCTACAGAAAAAATGGAGGCAAGGAGAAGCTGAGTCCTGGATGACAGCGTGTATGTACAAACTAGGCTGTACATGCAGACTACTTTTTGTGCCAGGCAATAAACATGTATTTATTTAAGACACAATTCAGTTCTCTGTGATTTCATTGCTATGGTCATTCGCCATTTGCTATTGTTCTGAAGCAGTGCAATATGTGTAACTCCATGGTATTCATTTTAACTGCTCTAGAATTTGTGACTCTGTTTATTTGTGTCTTCTTTATGCAAATTTGTACTACTTCCAGATTTTAGTTCTCAGGGGAAAAATCAGCATTGAATATTATTCTACATAGGAATCACACACCCACACTCATGTGACCTATTCTAAAGCTGTGCTGCTCAGTACAGGAGCATTTAGCAATATGTTATTTATATCAAAATTATGAAAAAATATAAAAGTTAAACATTAACTTCCCAATTGTATTTTACATGTTCATAAACAGCAATCATTATTTTCTGTGCTGTACTAAACAGTACAAATACATTTCCGTCATCATAAGTATGTGTGTGTGTGTGTGTGTGTGTGTGTGTGTATAAGGGAGAGAGAAAGAGAGGTGTACATGGGTGCACATGCACATGCATGTGCATTTGCTTCTGAGTCCACCTGTGGTGGCCAGAGGTTAACATTGTTCATGTCTTCCTCTTTCACTCATCACCTTAATGTTTGAGACAGGGTCTCTCACTGAGCCTTCAACTCACTGTTTTGGCTAGACTGACTGGTCATCAAATCCCTTGGATATGCTTATCTCTGCACCCCAGTGCCAGGGTTGTAGATGTATGTTGCATCTGGCTTTTTCATGACTGCTCAGGATCCTAACTCAGCTGCTCATACATTCCACAAAGGAGCTTTATTCACCAAGCCTTCGCCCCAGCATCACAAGAAGTTAGTCTGGGCAGTATTGCTCAATGACATAAACCCGGTAGTAGAATCCAAGTCAGAGAACATGCACATCTTTGGGGATACTAGATAGATATTGAAAATAAATCACCAACATACTGAGAGGAATTAATATTGTTTCTGTCACATGTAGATCATAGATATTATACAGTACATAAAATGACTAATGTATATTACATGAAAGATCGATCGTGATTCAGGGAAAGAAAGGAATGGCAGGAAAAGGGAGATAGAGTCAAAGCGTATGACACACTGGCATAAAACGCCTATGAGTACATCCCTGTAAAGTCAACGTGTGCCAATGAAATCTGTTAAAATTAGAGACCACAGCTACCTATATTCAGTTACATCAAACTTCTATTTTTCATAATAAACTTTGTGACTGGTGTGAGTGAACAACTTTTAATGGTCTTAAGCTTCGTGGCATTTATCCTTTATCATTCTATCTGTGGTGGTTTGAATACAAATGCCTCCATAGGCTCTGAGTATTTGAACAGTTAGTCCCCAGTTGGCGGATCAGTTAGGAGGTGTGGCCTTGCTGGAGGAGGAAGCACAAACTTGACCGTGGGCTTTGGGAGTTCTTAAGTCTTTCTAGGTTTCCAGTCACTCTCTGCTTCCAGTGCCTGCTTGAAGATGTGACTGCTTGGCTTCCTGCTCTGGCCACCTCGTCTGCCATTCTTCCCTCCTGGGATGGACTGTAACCCTTTGGAACTATAAGCTAGATAAACACTTCCTTCTATAAGTTTCCTTGATCATGGTGTCTTATCACAGCAACAGAAAAGTAACTAATACACTATCAGATCTGGATATTTTTCTTAAATATCTACAAAAATCTTCTATTGTACTTACTAATCATTTGGTGGCTATGCAATTTGTAAATTCCCCACCCCCTGTCCCTCTCTTTGTGTATGTGTGTGTGTGTGTGTGTGTGTAGCTTATAAAATTTGTTTTGAGTGTTTGGTTTTAAATAAAAAAACTTATAGTTTAATGTAGCTATACACCTCATTTCTTTTATGGCATGTAATTTCATTCGTTGATTAAAGAATTTTATCTTGCATCAAGGTAATAAGATATTTTCATGTAAATATTAAATAGTTGCTATTAACATCAAGATCTTTAATCCATATGGAAGTTATTGTATGTCACATTGGGTAGGAATTTCATTTTCCTTTCTACCATCTGGATAGCTGATTGTCCAAATATCATGCATTGAATAATCCATCTTTTGCACTTTGATGTGTAATGCCAACTCTGTCACTTACCAAATGTCCTTATCTTTGTGGATTACATTGTGAACTATCTATTCCAACCTGATAGTTTATATTTTACTCTCCTGTTCCTAACAGAACTCTATTCTGTTATATTTTACTCTCCTGTTCCTAACTCTGTTCTTCAGAGTTCTCTAGAAGTTTTGGTCTCTCTGGGTAATTGTCTCTCTTCTTACTGTTTTCCTTCATAACTGTTTCAGTGATTGTTCACACTTTGTACTTCCATGTGAATTTTATAAGCAATTGACCTATTCCAAAGAAGTATTGCTGAGATATGATAGGCTGAAAAACCACACCCCATAAATCTACATTACATTTCTTGGAAACTAAGTATTTCCTTATTTGGAAAGAAGAGACTTTGCAGATGTGATTAAGACAATGATCTTAAAACAGGGATATGAATTTTGAAAGGTCCTGGATGAAATCATCTGTATATTATAAGAAGAAGACAGAAGGATATCGGCAGAACCAATGGTCCATAGCTGGTGGCATTGTTTGGGGAGATTGTAGGACCTTAAAAGAAATGTGATCTAGCTTGTAGGTAGGCGGGCTGCTTAGGCAGGATTTGGAAAATTATACCGGCCTCCAGTTCTAATCTAGCTCTTTGATTCCTAGGTAGTCACGATCTAAGGAGACTCAGTCTCAGACTCAGATGGAATGCTCCTGCCAGCATGGCTTCCTTGTCATAATCGACTCTATTCTTTGAAACCATGAGTCAAAACAAACCTTTTTTTCGTTAAGTTGCCTTGGTCAGGTAACTCTGCTACTGTGATGAGAGAAGAAATTCCTACAGTATTTGTAACAAGTCACCACAAGCTTGGTACTTAAGACAACAAAAATACATTCTTTCACAGTTCTAGGGTGAAAACAAGCAGAAACTGGAAGGATGCGACCACAAGCAAAGAATGAGAGCAGGCAAGGCACAGATTATTTGCTGTAGTCCCAGGAGGGGCCTAACTCTGCTAGGACCATGATTTTATCCCAGTGAAACACGATTTTTGGCTTCCGGACCCTAGAATAAAAGGAAGGATGACTCTGAGGGAAGAGCTTGAATCCAAAGGCTCAAGCTGCAGCCATCATGGTATAGGCTAGGACCGGATGTGGGTCAGGACTTCCAGGACCGGATGTGGGTCAGGACTTCCAGGACCGGATGTGGGTCAGGACTTCCAGGGACACAGCACTAAAGGGCAGAGAACTGAACTCCGTAAAATCAGACTCGGGTCTTGAAAACTAGTGAAATTTTCACTGGCCAAGATACCACTGATCCTTATTGAGCTCCTTAAAAACAAACAAAAACAAAAAACTTCCTTTTTTTTTTTTTTGAGACAGGCCTCCTGTAGCCCCAGCTGGCCTAGAACCCATTCTGTAGATTGGGCTGGACTTGAACTCACAGAGGTCAGCCTGCTTCTTCCTCTTGAGTGTGAGGATTAAAGGTGTGTGCTACTATGGCTGGCAAAACAACAACAAAAGAAACCCCGCAACTTTTTAAATCCAAAATGTTGTCGATGTTACGCAAATCTGCCTCATCACTGCATTTAAAGAATAAAACTTACTTTCTAGTTTTACAAATTCAGACAGACTTTGACTTGTGAATTATCATACCTAGAATCTCAGCTGATTTAGATAATGAGATCTGAGAATTTTTTAAATTAATAGATGGTTGGTTCTATATGGATTTAGAATTCTGAGGATATTGAAATTGGGTAAGTAGTTTGCTTGTGAGATGGACACAAATAATTGAGAACCAGAATAGAGAATCTGAAAGATCAAAAATGCTCTCTCCCATAGACACCTACTTTCTAATCCCTGGAATCACAGAATTTCATTGTATAAAAAGAAAATGGCTTTTGCAGATGTGATTAGGTGGTGGGTCTTGAGATGAGGCAATAAGCTGGAAGGAAGGAGAAAGAGGAAGAAAAAGAGAAAAATGTAAGCTCATGTACAAACAAAATTGAACTGAATTCAATTACAGTGGTTCAGCCACAAACTAAACATTTAGAGGAACCAGCAAGACACAGTGATCCCCGAGAACACCAAGAACGACCGCAGTCATATCAACAACCCAGCTTCAGACCAATGATGGACTCGGGGTTTCTGGCCTCTGTAAGGAAATAAATTTCTGTTTGTCACCAAAAATGACCTAATTTGTTACAGTAACTAAAGGAAATATAACCAAAACTTGAGAATTTCATTTAATTCTGAGATTAACTTGTGGATGATAATCATCTTTATTATATTTAGTCTTCACCTATATGTGCATGCCTGTATAAACCATTTTAATTAAATCTTCTCTTGCAAAGTTTTAAATATTTGTCCATAAAGGTCATATGTGTACATTGTGAGATTATTCCTAAGGAACTTGTAATATTCATTGCTATTGGGAATTGGATCTTTTAGCATTATTATTATGCTTTCTCTTTATTACTTTTTGAACCTATCAATGTTAGCACATTGATATTGTATCTGGTGTACTGTTAACATTCTGGTTTGGGTACTTTTTAGACTTTTCTGCATTTTCTGTTTGGAGAACCATGGAGTTACAAATGATAAGAACTTTTCTTCTTCTCCTTCTCCTCCTCCTCCTCCTCTTCCTCCTGTCCCTTAGATGACTTTACAAAATATAATTGGTAACAGAGAATATCTAACCCTTATTTTGAAGATAAGTTTGTCTACTCATAAAAATCAGTGTTTGGTGAGTTTTTTAAAATGGAAGCTATAATCAATTTGAGGGAGTCTTTTCACCTGAAATATCATAACTAAGTTGAAAACATCAAGTAACTTTCTTCTTCAAATCGATTGTATTTCTTTTCCTTGCTGAACTACTCATTTATATTTTTGATCTGTGCATGGCCAGTGACTGGTTATTTGATGCTGTGTCTTGGTATTTCCTGTTGGGTTGCGACAGTTCTCCACGATCATTTCTTCAAATGTTCCTCCCATTCTTTTCCTTTCTGGAAATACACATAATTGCCAGTTTCTCCGTGTCCTCTGTGTGGACACACGGTTCACTATTTTCAATCCTGTTGCCTTTCTGGGGTTTATTCTCAGTGTGTCCTCCTGACAGCCGTCCAGTTCTCCACTTGCCTATTTTATCTTTATTCCCATTTTGATCCATTCATTTAATTCTTTATTTCAGCTATGGCACTTTGAAAATCTATAATTACCATTTTTATAGTTTCCAACTTTTGCCTAATTCTCCCTTTAATTCCCAATCTCATTCAATATCTAAAAATCAATTTAAAGATAAATTTGATTGATTCATTAACTTTTTTTGAAAGACTTTTAAGTTGCATCATTTTAATGTACTTTCCAGTTTAATTCTTTGTTGTCTTCTCTTTACTTCCTTAGCCTGTTATTTCATTACACTGTTAAGAGAAACATTTAAGTCTCTATTCTGTTTCATATTTTCTAGAATACTTTTTCTAAATATCCTGCCATTAAGCATCATTGTATATGTTCTGTATATGTTCTAGTATCTAAGGTGCACACTGCTTTCTAGTTCTCAAGTTTAGTTTTGTGAGTTTCTTGTTGAATTCTTATTTTTCAAAGTATTGAAATTTCAAATACCTAGGTTGATGTATCTTTCTGCTCCTAGTTTCCATGTGTTGTTTTAATAGTGATAAAAAAATGAGTTCTATTAAACTGCTTTATGCTGTTGAGGCTCTATTGATAATACTATGACCATATTGGCTGATTATTTCTCAGAAATATTTCTTGTGCCTCAGAAAAATATGTTTTGTGTTGTAGAATCTATGGAGTTTGCTAATTGTTATTCACATACTAGTTTGTCAATCATTTTTAATCTTGTTGACCTGAAAATTACAGAGAATGGCATGTTAAGATGTCTTGTTAGGCTTTTTCATTTCTCTTTTAACTGTGACTACATGTGCTTTATATATGTTGGGACTGTGGGATTAGACATATAGAAGATGGTTATAACAGGTTCTTAAAACGTGTTTTGCTGCTTAGGGCATTTGTTTACTTTCTGCTTTGAGTGACCCTAATATGTATATATGATTTTATTACTCTCTGTGTTTATCAAATGCCTCCTCATCTCTTTTCATTCCTTTTCTTTGTAAAATTTAAAATTATGTGTATAGTCTTCAAAGAGTCATATCAAAATCTCCCCTAGATCGATGTGTTTACATTTATTGTGATTATTGATAGAACTGCATGTAGATTTTCCCTTTACTCTGTCTACTCTTTTCTCTCCCCTGCCATAATTTATGATATGACTAAGGTTTGACTGTATGCATTTGGCAAGACACACTTTCACTATGGTCATGTTTGTGTAGTTGTTTTGATTTATAAAAGTTTTCCGTGTACTTCTAACATCACTCTATATCTCACCCCAGCTCCCCAGCAGGTCTTCGAGGACCTGCTCTGAGATGCACTGAAACTTCTCATTTTGTCCCTAAGTCTCTAAGTCCGCTTTCAAGACAATGTGATGTGCAAGGTTTTCAAATTATGTTTCCAATTATCTCTAAAGTTACAGCTAATTTAAATTTTCAAGATTTTTTACTGGCTCTCGAGATCTAGCACCCTGTGTTCTTCCTTTGAAAATCTCGTCTGCCTAGGTGCACTCTTCCTGTGGCCTTAGTAATTTACTGCTTTTAACACAGGGGAGCCCTTGAGTCTCTTTCAGATGGTTGTCTTATCTCAAACTTTTGAATAGATGAATTTTCTTGTTTTCAAAATTGGCTTTATCAGCGGGCATCCCAACTTCTCCAACAATTTCTATGGACATGTTCCAACAGAGTGAGTCCACCTTTGTCTCTGCTGGCTGACCTTCACTGATACTGAGTCAATTTCACATCAGTTTATTGTGTTGGAATTCTTGAGCTAGAATGTCAATATCAATTCAAACTCCAGGGCTATATACATCCTATATTTGTGGGTTCAGCTACTCTTAGGAAAATTTTTTTTCTCTCCATAATCTTAACATCATGGCATTTATTTTCCCAATTTAAAAGTTTTTATAGTTCTTGGCTCACAAAATGATATCATGTCCAATCCATTGCTTTTTTTTTGGTAGACCTCAGGCTACTCCACTGGTTAAATATAAAATGCCCCTTTATAGGCTCAGGTGTTCAAACACCTGTCCCCAGTGACTGACATTCTTTGAGAAGTTTGTGAACACCAGAGGAGGTAAAGACTTCCTGGAGGAAGTATGTCTTTGGGATGAACCCTGAGATTTTTAGAGCCTGGTCCCACCTACTGTCCCTTCTGATGGCTGAGCTCGTGCCAGCTTCACACTCCTGCCTCTCCGTGAACTCCGCACTCCTGCCTCTCCGTGGTGGACTCTATCCCCTTAGAACTAAAAGCGGGGATAAATCCTTTAAGTTGCTCTGTTCTAGGTGTTTTTATCACAACAACCTATAAATAACTAAGAGAACCGATCATCGGTTTCTACTTGGTAAGGAAATTTCCTACCCTCATCTTAACTGTGTCTCAATTCAGAGCCCCCAAACCACTGCAGCTTTCTTAGACTGTGAGCTCCTGTCTTAGCAGCTGTTTCCTCTTATCTTTTAACTCCTGCATTCACCCCACTCGCTTTTTGAAGCTGAATATTTAGTGAAAATAATTCAAATTGAACCACTTCATTCACAGTTTCTCTGTGTTTGGAGAAAGAACATACTGTTAGCTCATTCTATTTTATTTTAACCTGTTTCTTACTAAATAGTGGCACAGAGGCCAGGGTCATGGCTCAGTGAGTAACAGTGCTTGCTTCAAAGCAAGAAGATCTTAGTGAGGTCTTCACTGCCTTTGTACAAGTCAGGCGTGGCTATGCATGCCTGTGACTCCAGGGTTAGGCAACAGAGACAGATGGACCCTTGGAGCTTGCTGACCAACTAGCCTAGCCAAACACAGGTGCACAGCAGTGTACACATCTGCACATTCATGTACCACCCCAAACCCCACATAAAAGTCACGTACTGTTTCCATCTCACTTTTTACCTAATAATTTGTCTTGTGATTATTTTTTATCAATGACTGTGTTGTTTATGCTTTTAATGACTGCACATTATTCCAGTGTGATAATGCAGACTAGTTCATTTACTCAGATGTTCTTTCCAACCATATTTTTAAGCTTTAAAGCTGTGTTTCAGAGGTTGGCAACACGGGTCAGAGAGTTGCCTGGTGTCTATGAGACTCTCAATTCACTTGTTCATTACCACAACATGCGCATGCTCACACAGTTCTTTTATGCATTTAGTTCGTTTGTTTTTCTCTTGCACTTTTCTGTAAGATTGGCGTGTCCATACAATGTGAGATCACACACATTTCTGTACATAGCTAATTCCATTTAGCATAATATCGTCTAGACTGACCCGTATTATTACAAAAGACCAAACTTCTTTCAAAGATGATACAGTATTCCATTGCCCATATATTTTCTTTTTTAGATATTTTAACTTATTTTTATTTTATGTGCATGAATGTTTTGCCTGTGTGTGTGTAAGTATACTTGTGGAGGCCAGGAGAGGATGTTGGATCCCGTGGAACTGGAGTTATGGACAGTTGTTAGATGCCATAGGGGTGCTGGGATCTGAACCTGGGTCCTCTGCAAGAGCAGCCAGTGCTCTAACTGCTGGGCCATCTTGCTCCGATATTTACTTTCTCTTTATCCATTCATTTTCTAGTGAATGCTTAGGTTGCTTGCAGAGCTTGGTTATTGTAAATAATACTGAAATAAATATGGAAGTGAGATGTCTCTTCAACATATCAATTTTTATGCCTTTGGAAACATATCCAGAAGCAGTATTACTGACTGATACAGCAATATTATTTTTAATATTTATCCATTCCATGTATTTGGGTATTTAAGTTGTTCCAAAGTATTACTAACATAAATAACAACATGACTTGTGTCCTCTTATATAATTCTTTTAATAACTCTTTCATTGCTGCTGCTGGTTTAGAGTTGATGTCTAGAAATGGGACAATCAGTTCAAACTTAATGACTTTCAATGCATACTGTCAATGGCATGCCCCTTCTAAACCTAGATTCAGAACTACTTACAATTTCTCTGAGAATACAGACATTTATTTCCGTATTGTTTAAACAGTCTGAAACGTTACGTCTTTATATGTTGTCAGCACCATTAATACATTGCCTCAGTTTAAAATTTTTGCAGAACTGGTAGGCACAATGTTGGCACTTCTGTGTTAGAATTTGCATCTTATTGGTAGGGGTAAAGAGCTTTCACTGTCTTGTGCCTTTCTCTTGTTACTTGTTTGTGCATGCCTCATGCCCATTTCCACAATTGGGATATTTTTGTTGTACTCATTATTTGGTTCACTGTAATGTAGCTTTTTTTTTTTTTTTTTGAGACAGGGTCTCCCTGTAATCCCAGTTGGCCTGGAACTCACTATGTAGACCAGACTGGCTGCAGTCTCACAGAGATCTGTGTGCTGCTGCTTCCTAAGTGCTGGGATTAAAAGCATGCACCATCATGTCCAGCTAACACAATGTTTTTAAACGGGAGATATAGGACACAGAGAGCAACAGACTAAAAATGGGACATGGTTATCTATCCTCAAAGTCCACCCTAGGGAACATGATTCCTACAGCATGGCCACACTTTCTAAAAGTTGCATGACCTTCCCCAAATGGCGCCACCAGACGTTCAAAGACTTGGAGCCTGTGGAGAACATTCTCATTCAAACAACCAGTGGATGCGCCTTTACCAGCTGAGCCATCACACTTGCCCCAAGTTTCTTGATACAGAATTTTTGGCTTCCCAAGAAAGCAAGACAAGTTCATGTCAACTTGGGCTTCCCCGTAGGCCAGGAAACTAAATGTGTGCCCCCCCACACACCACTTTTCAGTAATAATCTTCCTTCAGTTCTCAAACAACCAGGCTGATTAAAGGGACTCTTCAGTCTTCAGTCAGGCTCTGTGTCAGTGGAACGCAGTGAGCTCCTGGAGAGGAGTCCAATCCGTGAACAGGCTTTTCACCTTGATCACTAACCAAACCAAAGTGTTGGGCTGCTGTGAAATCCACTGCTTGGATCGCCATGATGTTACTTCCTCCACCTGTTTCTTCAGTCGGCTATGTCTTGAGCTATCATGCACAAATGAGTCTTCAGAGTCATCACCATGGAAACCCAAAGATTCACACACTACTGTAGTATTTGTATCCAAACTGGAGAATGGAATTCTACATCTCACGCTCCCTACGTCACACCAACCTTGACCTTTTGGGTCAATGGGAATCAGTAGTTAAAGGCTCTAAAATAAATGTTGTCTCACTTGACTCTTAAGAAGCCTGCCAGCATTACCAGTTTCTCCGGAACAGTGCTCACCTACCTGAAGACGAGGGATGTTATAATGTTTGATAAATAATATGTAGGATAATACACAAAATATGGTGCTTGGCCAATAGGCGGAACTGTGAATGAAAGCTCTTCAAACTGAAACTGGTTACAAGGCCAATGAACTGATTAGCGCTTCAATCACTATGAAAAATTTGGAACTTTGCAAGTCCTGGGGCCATCTTTAGCTCCCTTGATAACCATTTATTGCCGTCCTCTATACATGACCTAGCATCCTTGGGGACCTTGAGGTAAAATATTTGGAATGTACAAACCAACCTCTAGTTTTCATTTGGAATTTAACTTAGTAGATCATTAGTTTCTACCAACCCACAAACTAAGAGTATCAGCAGAAACTAAGAGTGTCATCAGACAGTCTCTGAGTGCAAGTTCTCTCTGATTTGTGGTAACCAGCCTCTCTGATGTCTCCACCAATGCATTTGAAAACTATCTTAATATCTTGAGGTAAGGCTTTCTTTCTTCTGTTACTATAAAGACTTCATGAAACAGTTACCACATTGGAATGTGGGATTTGGGGTTACCTAAAACTGTGTTCCGGGGCCACAGTCACTCATCTTTGGCTCCAGAATAAACTACCTCTTATCCTCTTACCAAACAAAGAGGCTTTCAGCTTTTGTTTTCCCCTTTAGGTGCCAGGGATTCAACCAAGAGTTTTGCATATGCCAAATGCTTTACCACTAACTAAGCTGTATCATCAGTCTTTTGGCATCCATCTATCATCTTATCTAATTTTTATCATTGATTATGCATATGTGTTCATGCCTGTGTGTGGGTACGTGCACATGAAGTGTTGGTACCTGTGGAGACCAGAAGAGGGTATCAGATCTCCTGCAGCTGGAGTTACCATCATTCTGAGACACCTGAAATGGGCGGTAGGAACAGAACTCAGGTCCTCTGCAGGAGTAGCACACACATGTACGCAGAGTCATCTCTCCAGTTCCTACATTTTGCATTTTGAGACAAGGTTTCACTAAACTCTTCAGGCTGGCTTTGAACTTGCAGTCCTCCTTCCTCAGCCTTTCAAGTAACTGAGATTACTGGTCTACATAGCAGGCCTGAAAACCTCCATAACTGTTTAACGTGCACTCAAATTTTGTGAATTACTGAGTCAGAAAGTCAGGTTCTACTATGAGTTCTTACTCTAATTCCATAACCAGAAGAAAGGTATTCATGCTCTGGACCTCACCTTCCTCCTATTCACAACATGAGAATTAGAGGTTAAAATACATTCAGAATGCTGTAAGGCTTAATCCAAAAATATTTTGTGATGTGTTCCAAGTTATATTTTTTGTGCAATACATTTGTATTCTACTGGAATACCCTGGCAACCCACAGCATGTATTTCAGTAGAGCTAATTAATCAAGCTAAGAACAACTTCAAATAAATATATAAATGTTAGCAATAATCCTGAAGACGGGTGAACATATCTAATCCTAAGACCTGTCTATGGGCAGATAGTTGGAACCTTCTCCCTTCTGTCTCTGTCTGTCTCTTTGTCTGTTTCAAAATGAAAAGGCTGGGTTCTGCTTTCTTCATCTGGCTCATTTGATCTTAATTACTGGGGCTAGTTCTTGAATTGCAGCAGCTTGTTTTAAGGAACATATGGCAGAAGGTGCTAAGCACAGGCAGCAGACAATGTGTTACTAAAAGGAGAAGACGTTTTCCTTTACATAAGCAGCCATATGCGGTCCAAATTTATCCCTACTGTATCACCGTGCTATGTATTTTAAAGCTTCATCTATGATTTTTCACAGGTATGGTTTCATCCTCTTGCACATTTGACAAAGACCTACAAAACATTGGCTAAGAATTTTTTTAAAGTTTGTTGCAAAATGCTCTAGGACCATTTGTTCACATCAGCCACATAAGGGTCAACATCTACTGACTCCTCTTTGCCGCAAATCTAACACCCTCTTAGAGCATCGCTTGCCCCACAGCAGCTGTGGGTCTTCGGCCTCCAAAGGTCTAGTCAAGGTGATTTTTTCCTTGAGAGCAGTGAAACTGCCCACGTCCCCACACTTCTACTTCAAATGACAGGAGGGCAGACTTTGTTCATTCCCTAGGTCCTGACTTCTTTGTGTCTCTCAATGAGACAGCAAGTCTCTGGAGCTTTCCCCTTCAACACTTTAGAAAACACCTGCCTCGCATCAAAACCACTGATTGTGGCAGAATGCCAGCCATCTGGCTGTGGCCCTTTGCAAATCTCCTTCATCAACACATCGCTCCTTGGAAATTTTGTCTTGAAAGCAATCCCTTTTCTCCTAACCCAGCTTAATTTGCTCCCCACCTTCTCCACCCACAGGCCTCTCAGAGACGCATTAAACATGAAGGCCACTGAGGATCCGCTGGCTTACCGCAACTCTGCCTTAGCATCAGTCTCAGAGCTGCGTATTTCCAACCGTGGCACCTACAAGATCTAATTGCTTGGCACCACGCTTCTGACATCACAGTCTGTTGCCATGGAAAGTGCCACCAATTCAGCATGATGACTTCTGTGCCAGAAGGAGAGGATGCTTGAGAAGGAGACATTTGTTTAAGCATAAATATCTTTGATATTTAGCAAGAGGAAGAGACTCTATAGAGGACAACAGAGGAAGCAAAATTCCAATTTTTATGCTGCTTGGGTCTCAGGGCTCCTCTTTGGTACAAGCCAGGTGTTCAGCCTCCTTTAGTTCTTCACATCATACAAGAATGTCAAGGTGACCATTGTTTTGGCTTTGGGGTTCACTAGGAACAGTGATAATGTTTAAAAGCAAAGAGAATTCAATATACAGAATGCCATTTAAAAGGTTACATCTGCTTCTTGATGCATCTGTCAGATGATTCTCCTAGTAGAAAGACGAGCCGCTGTCATTCTAACAGAATTGCTCATCTCAGAGCAATGATGTCAATGATAATTCAAGTCAGTTTCTCTCTCACATGTTTCTGTTAAGATCCATCCATTCCCATGTCTGCCAAGAATAAGCCCTCTAATAATGTCTACTGTTCAATCAATGGGGTTTCTATGAACAGGTTTTATAAGAGTCTTGCCAAAATTTGAGAATGTATTATCTAGATTGAACAATAACATGTATATAGAAAAATTACAAAAGTTATGATTTTTCTCCCATCTGTAATTTCCCTATTGGTAACTTGCAATTTGATACTTAGAATTCTGGGTAAAAGGGCGCATTAGAATGAATGTGTCATACTCTCCTAGACACAATATTTCTCAATTTGTCTTAAAATATAAAAGAAGAAAAAATATTATACTGTATCTTATACTAGATACTCTAGATCTTTAATGAAACTTGGAGAAACTTTTACTTATACACTGCCCCTACTAAAAGTTACAGACCCACACCCTTTGTTTAGTCGGCAGAAATAGTATGTGAGCAAATTAGGATCTTTCTTTCCATTTCCTCAGACCTACGGAAACTTTGCCAGACACCAGAGTCCATGTTCCTAACAGGGCTCGACAGTGATACACACTCAGTTCCTACCGGCAAGAGTGGCTCTTTCAAGATGCTTAGAGGCTGAAAGAGATGGACAGGCTAGCCACAGACTGGCAGCTGCCATGTTGAATGTAGAAGCAGAACATTTGAGCAGAGAAGGGGAACTCCTGAGTGGGACTCTTGTGTTACTTTTCAACAGATTGTGTCTGAACCATTTAGAACACAACAGCATCAAAAGCCTGAGCCTCTCCTCTTCCGGGTCTCCGAGGCCTGGAGCATTTGAACAGCAGTCTGAAGATCTGAAAGCAAAATCAAACTGGTTCACAACAGTAACTGTGGCTAAAGGAGAGAGAGAGAGAGACAGAGAGAGACAGAGAGACAAAGACAGAGAGAGACAGAGAGAGAGAGACAGAGAGAGGGAGAGAGAGAGAGAGCGAGCACGCACAGGTGCTAAGCTATTCCATTCTAAGAGAAGGGCACAGGCAGGGACTCAATGCTAATGTCTTCTATGAGACTGTCACTGCAGGGAAGAAGAGAATAATTTAGTCATTTTCCAAATCATTTTCTCAAGAAAATCTGAGGAAACCTTTTATCTGTTCTGAAGCAGTACAGAACAGTAGTTAAGAATCTGAACTTTCACAGGTTTAAGTCACAGCTCCACTGTTTATGGTCAGTATTACACTACTAAAACCATCTTGTTTCAATTTTCCCATTTGTCAAATGGGAATAATAATATTTACCTAATAGTGTTAATTCATGTTTTAAATGAAGGTATTCACTTTTGCAATGTAGAAAATACATGCAAGAAATATTAGTTATGCAATAAAAATGATCACAGAGCAACTTGTTCCAATATTCAGAAATAAGGAACATGCCAAAATGAGCAAAGACATCAGGAATGAATTGTGTTAAAAACATCAGCAGTTACGTGTGGTGGTGCACGCCTCTGGAAGCTGCGGCAAGAAGATCACGAGTTCAAGGCCTAGCCAGGTCTACGCAGTCAAACCCTGCCTCAAAAACAAGCAAACAAAAATAACCAGAAAAAAGGCAACAGCAGATGAGTGATTCTGAAATGGGGCTGTGAATTAGGTAACGAGGGATGGAATTCCTCGTCTGTAACTTTTAGTAGGGGCAGTGTATAAGTAAAAGGAGTCAAAGGAAAAGGACGGCACCAGCAGAGAGACAGAGCAGCATGAGTGAAGTGCCACACGTGAACCACCTCCCAGTGGAGAGAGACAGCCAGTGGAAAAGAAAACGAAGTCTTAGCTTATGATGGCGACTTCATTTTATGATTTGCACACTAAATGCCAACAATTATCAAGAGTGTAAGAGAAACCATAACAGATACTTGTGGAAATGAATATTGAGATTAAAAACCTAAGTGGACAGACAACACACGGAACAGGAACGCTGGTTGGTAAGTAGTTTCTAGGTTAACAGCAGGAAGCCAAAGCTGAGGAGTAATGTGAAAAGAATAATTACATTCAGGATCAAGGACAGAGTGACAGAACGGTCTGCTGAGAGTACAGCTTAGCTTTCATCTAGGAGACAGTGATCCATTCTGAGTGTGCTTGGTGGTTAATCTGCCCCATACAGTATCTGCTGTAAGTCACTGGAACCATATGATTCTGTCCTTCAAATAAGTATACAACATTGGTCTTCAAAGGTGTGCTCAGCCCTAAACAGAACATCTATATCATAACCCTCTCCCAAGGCTCAAGGAACAACATGGAAGAGAGGATTAAAAGATTTTAAGTGTCCTCTGGATATGACATGGTCACTGTACTCATGAACTCAGAGCAGCTGTTTACCTGTGCTAGACCAAACCAACATTCTACTGTGTGCTCAGAGGAGGGGCTCATAGCTTCCAGCCCTAGCCAAGGAGCTGTTAGCAGTTGGTGGCTACGAATGGAAGGGACAGTCACTTTTTCAAGTCTGGGCCCTTGGTAGGTAGCCCAGGCTCCAGTAATAGCCCCTAGACACGTGCATATCCATACAGGGGTCACACTAATTGGACTCAGTAGGCTATTAAAATAACAAAAAGAGCATGAATTTGGGAGGGGGTCCTGGTAGGGAGGGGTCTGGTAGGAGGGGGGTCTGGTAGGAGGGGTCTGGTAGGGAGGGGTCTGGTAGGGAGGGGTCTGGTAGGAGGGGTCTGGTAGGAGGGGGGTCTGGTAGGAGGGGTCTGGTAGGGAGGGGTCTGGTAGGGAGGGGTCTGGTAGGGAGGGGTCTGGTAGGAGGGATCTGGTAGGAGGGTGTCTGGCAGGAGGGGGTCTGGTAGGTGGGGGATCTGGTAGGGAGGGGTCTGGTAGGAGGGGGTTCTGGTAGGAGGGGTTCTGGTAGGAGGGAGGTGTGGTAGGGAGGGGTCTGGTAGGAGGGGGGTGTGGTAGGGAGGGGGTCTGGTAGGAGGGTGTCTGATAGGAGGGAGTCTGGTAGGGAGGGGGGTCTGGTAGGAGGGGTGTCTGGTAGGAGGGAGTCTGGTAGGAGGGAGTCTGGTAGGGAGGGGTTCTGGTAAGGAGGGGTCCTGGAGGAATTGGAGGGGAAGGAGTCTGAGGTGGGAGAGTGGATATGGTTAAGATATATTGTATACCTGCCTATACCTGCCTGAAATTCTCAAAGAATAAATAAAAATATTTTTAAATATGGTCTAGAAACCAAAGGATCCATTCTAGGGAGTCATCTGAGAATTTAGGGTTCCTATCCACATACCCTGGGTCATTCAACATTCTGCAGTCCTGGATCCCAAAGAACGGTCAAAGTTTCCTTTAGAGACACATGATAATCCCACTGAATTTTAGGGTCCAAGCAGCTATCTGGGCACATCAGGTTTCGTATGTCAAGGAATACCCCAGCACAAGGAGAGCATTATCTTGCCAGAAATAACATTGGAAACATCAGAAGATCCTTGGAAGAGACTGTTCAAACAAAGGGACAGCTCTAAGAGCAGCAATAACAAACAAACTATAAGTGAACTGATCTGCCTAAAGACAGAGGGTCTCAGGTCAGATCTAAACACTAAATTATTTGTTGCCTATGCCATTTTGATCAGTGGGGAATCCCCTGAAATTAGCTCCAATAACTAACCCACCACCTGCACTTGTGCAAATGACCACAGTTAATTAAGGGAGTCGGGGGGAGTGGAGAACATGAAAGTTGGAGGAGGACTCCTTGGGAAGAAAGGGTTCAGGGAGGAGGGAGAAGTATGAGGGAGGCGACGGCGCACATTACTGAAACGCACGCTGTGCATCTGTGTGCGTAACCGCCAAAGAATAAATTAAATTTTAAAATTATCTGCTGTCCGAAAGGGCTACATTTAAAGGAAAACTAGATCCAAAAGTTTAAAGAAAGCCATGACAATCAATAGGCCGCTGCAATAACTCCTGTCAGTCCAGAGGGTTAGATCTTGGTTCCTGACTGAAAACAACAACCTGATAAGAAGTATTGACTAAATTACAGAAGGAGAGGAGGAAAGGAAGAAGAAAGGGGAGAACAGGGAAGGTGGGAGGGGAGGGGAGGGAAGGTAATATTGTTCTTCACAGTGAAAGACTGAATGTTCTCATATAATGAGAACAAGTCAGGTATGTTCTGTCCTTACACTTATTCAATACTGAAATCCCTCACCAATGCCACAGAGCACGAGAAGTATCTAAAAAGGATGTAATATTAGAAATAGAGGAATAAAAATATCTTTATTCACAGATGACATGATTTTCTATGTAGAAATTCTCAACCTACCAAGAAGCTCCTAGAACTAATAAATGATTCAGCAAGTTCTCAGGATAAAATGCAAGTATTTAAAAAATCTATTGTAACTTTATACAGTGGCAATGAAATTAGAATTTTTTTGAAGTTCCATTTTGAATGTTAGCAAAAGTCTTTTAGGTATAAATATGATTTAAAAAATGTATAAAATATGTGTGCTTAAAACTACAAACCAACAAAAGAAATCAAAGACCTAAATAAAGACTTACAGCATTTTCACACAGCGAAACACTCGATCCAGTCAAGAAGTTAAATCATCCTGGATAGATCTATAGATTAATCTGACCCCTCAAAACCAGCAAAACTGGAGTAGATAGCATGATTCCAGAGTTTCTATGGAAAGGAAAGCAGACGAGGAGGATCAAACACTTCAGAGACACAAGCTGGAGGGCTTCCACTACCGGGCTAAGATTGATTACACAGAAGGACCACAGACGACGACAGAGGCATTGTGATATCAGGAAATGCAGAGACCACGCGTGGGCCAGGGCAGCAGAACAGCGGGTCGAGAAACGGACCACGTCAGTGCAGTCAGCTAGTTTTTGTAAAGGACACAAAAGTAAGTTTGTGAGGAGAGGATATTCTTTTCATGAAATGACAGTGAAAATTTTGGATTTCCTGTTTTAAAAAAATGATACTCAGCTATACAAGTTAATTATAAATGCTAGTACATGTTAATTAATCAAAACTGGTCAAATATAAAACCATAAAATTAATGTTTCCCTAAGAAAAATTCAGAGAAAAATCTTTATGACCTTGAAGTTGGCAAAGGATTCTTAGACACACACCGAAAGAGCTACAATAAGGAAAATGAGTGATGTTGACTGTATTTAAAGTCAGAACTTGGGGGCCAGGGAGATGGCCAGCAGTTAAGAACAATGGCCGCTCTTGCAGCAGACCGAGGTTCAGCACCCAGCTAACAGTCATTTATAAATCTTACGCCTTCTTCGGGCCTCCACAGACATTGCATGCACATCAGGTGCACTTGTATACATGCAGCAAAAAGTCATATACATAAAAACATCTTTTTAAAGTTAGAACTTTTTCTAAGGGTTAAAATAATGAAAATATAACTTATATATGGGAGAAAATAGTTGCAGATTACAACTCTGACAAAATAACTTCAGCCAGAATATATTTAAAAAAAATAAAACATAACTAATATGGTTATTGAAGGTAGTTATAATTGCTACAAAAAGCTCCACATTTTGGTGCAAAACAGAGAAAGTCTCACAGCTGTGCAGCTATAGCCATATACAAGTCTCAAAAACATGCTGCTGATAAGGCAAGTATGAGTCAGAAACATATATAGAATCTGATTTCATATGTATTTAAAGTTAAAAGGAGAAAAATAATAACAGATGGCTCCTATGATGAGAAATCATTAGGAGAGTTTAATGCTATGTCCAGAGAGAGTCATTATAGACAGATCTCCTACAGGGTCTCTCAACCCTCACTAGAGAAGCTTTCTTTTTCGCAGTCGATGGCAGTTAACACAAAGACCCACAATTGGTCAACATGAAGAAAATAAGAAACTTCAGAGTGCCCATATGTAAACGGGACACCTATCACACTCCTCTACAAGGCTCAGGAATCATTTCAGAAGATGGCATGGAGAGATCGTAGGAGCCAGAAGAGATGGATGACCACGATGGAGCAGTGTTTTCCTGAACATAACAAAGCACGTGCACATCTGAACTCAGAGAAGTTGTGATAGCATGTACAAGACCAGTGAAAGCTCAGCCAGACAAAATCCCAGCAGGAGCGATGGCAGGGGACACAGTCCCACCCATCGCTGATGGGCTGCGGTCAGCTGATAGCTGCTGAGAGAGGGAGGGAGGTTAACACTGTTACCCCTTGTAATCCAACACTGCTCCAACAGTTGGACTCGCACCCAAAAGTATTTTGGCAACACAAATTAGACCCAGGACAGCTAAAAATGTAGCCCTAGTCTGAAGACCAGCAGGGCAGTGTCTCAGGAAGGTTTGATGCTTTAGTTATCAACTTGACACAACCTTGAATCAGCGGAATCACCTGGTGTGCTTTCTGTTGTGATAAAAGATAACCAAAAGCAAGTTGGGAAAGAAAGGGGCTATTTGACTTACACCCCAATCACAGATCACCACTGACGGAAGCCAGGGCAGGAGCTCAGGGCAGGAACCTGGAGACAAGAACTAAGCAGAGACCATAGAGGAGCACCGGAGCACCACTTGCTAGCTTGCTCCTCTGGCCCCTGTTCAGCCTGCTTTCTTATACAACCCAGACCCATCTGCCCAGGGTTGGCACCACCCACAGTGGGCTGGGACCTCTCACATCACTCAAGAGATCGAGAAAATGCCTCTCAGACAAAATCATAGGCTAAACCAATAGATGAAATTCCTCAAGGGTGTCAAGGTCACAAGTGAAACTGTCCTGGGAAGAGAGCCTCCATGAGACATTGTCTACATCAAGTTGACTTGTGAGCATGCCGGTGAAGAATTTTCTGAATTGAGTTTATTAAATGGGAAAACTCTTGCCAGGCATGGTGCTGCAAGCCTTTAATCTCAGCACTCAGGAGGCAAGGGCAGGCAGATCTTTGTGAAATCAAGGCCAGCCTGGTCTACATAGGGAGTTTCAGGTCAGACTGGACTATAGGAAGATCCTGTCTCAAAAAGAACAACAAAACACTGGGAATGGGAAGACACACCCTGGGTGTGGGTGGCACCATTTCTTGGGCTGATCCTGGACTGAATGAAAAAGAAAAATCAAGATGAGCGCTAGCACACATGCCCCGGTGTCCTCTGTTCTCCTGTGTGGCTATCACGGGACTGTTTCTATTTCCTGCCACCTTCACTTCTATGCGAAGATGCGCTAGAACCTGGAATTCTAAACCAAATAAACTCTTCTCCCATAAACTGCTTCTGTCAGGGTATTTCAGCACAGCAGTGTGTGCTGTCATCTGGCGGTCATCAACAGCTGTCTAATTGGACTCAAAGCTGTCCTAACGGTAGTGGACTCGCGGGAGGCACTGTAAACACAGCCACGTACACACGGCTGGAGAGGCCACAGATCCTAGAGAACACTCTGTGTCTGTCACATCTCTAGACAAATGAAATTTCTTACCATATGCTAAATATGGATCCTTACATTCACAGACAAGTATACCGTACACCATTCATCAAAGAAGCAACAGATGGCAGCTACTGCAGAATCCTACAACTGGTCAGACACAGAATATACGTCTGAGAGATGCCCAGTTCCAGGTGACCTATCTACAGTTGAACATGTAGGACTCATGGAACATAACAGAATAGGGGGTAGAGAGAAAACCAGTGCATTCTCAACTCTCACAGTGAAGCTTCCTTATACAGCAGAGCGAGATGCACACAGAAGGCCACAACTGACCAACTTTTAGAGAATAAGAGACTGCAGAGTGTGTGTCCCTGGATAGGACTCCTATATTAAAACTCTCCCTCCCACAGCTCAGGAACCATTGCAGAAGAGGGGGCAGAAAGATGGTAAGAGCCAGGGCTGGTTCATGAACTCAGGGAAACAGAGGCTTTCAGGCCACTGAGAGCTTGTACTTGTGAACTTGTGGTGATGGTGATACTGAGCACAGGACCCACGCCAACTCCGTCAGACAGGGGCCCAGGGTGGAGCCAGGGAAACAGGTAGTAGGCTGGCCCTAGTCTGGGAACTACTGGAGACGGATTACTACTGTGTTAGGAAGAGTCGGCCTTACCTATGATCTCTAGATAGGCTGACTAAACTACAGTGGATGATTTTGCCCAAAAGACACCTGGGTACAAATGCTTGACTGAATAAGACTTAACATGTATGTCGAAATACATGAGATCTGAGGGGGGCTGAGAAGGATGGGTTAGGGAGAAGGTCTAAATTTGATTAATAGCTGAGATGTACAAAAGTTCAAGAAAAATAATTGTTAAAAAAACAACAGAAAAGAAACTAAGCCAGGAGAGTGATGATGCACAGGGCTTTCTCACAGTTAGGGAAGGATTGATCATTTTTGCTATTGAACCATTAAACCGATGGCATGATGTCCACCCACTTATCAAGGGCCTTCTGATTTACTTAGTCTGATTATTTAAATCTTGCTCTCATCTAAAAATATGCTTACAGTAACACCTAGAACAATGTTTTGTGGGTATCTGTGCATCCTGCTGCCTACTTGAGTTGAGACATGAAATCATTCCTGTAATTTCTTTATTACAACAGGAAAGATTTGAGCAAACTGAAAACTATGATATCTTAAATCCATTGGAGAACTCAGTTTGCAGGACAAATGGATACTTTGAGTTCTGGAAAGATGAGTAGATCTAGAAGCCAACTATCTTTCTCATGAAAGCAGGAGTCATTCAAGCAATGAGTGGGATGCTGGGAACCTGCTGCATGCTACACGGAGCACGTCTGCAGAGTCAGCCTCAGGGGGACCAGCATATCCATGGGCTCCACTTGGATCCACAACAGATGGTAAAGAGCTTTGGAGGCTCTGACAGAAACAAAGGGGAGCTGAGCCTCAGCATGCGGCCCTCTCTTTCTCCACACTCAATGCCTGTTTTTCTACCAGAGCTTTCTTCAGGAGCCTCTGGAATGGGCATTCCTCTCATACCCTCTTCCTCTGTCTCTCCTGAGACACTGAAGGAAAGAAAGCACAATCTGCTGTAGGCTGGTTGGTGTCCTATTAAATTCCATATCTTGAACTATGAAAGCTCAGTATCTTATAATGTGACTGCATTTTGAGATAGAGACTTTGAAGAAGTAAATAATTTAAAATGAAGTCATTAGGGTTGACTCTAACCCAAAATGTCTTATATCCTTCAAAAGGAGCTTAGGAAGCAGACACACACAAAGGGAGGAAACAGACATCTCTAAGTCACCCTTAAACTAATACTTCCATCTACTGCACTCTTTTATGCAATTATGTAAAGAAATTCATTGTGGAAGACACAGGTCAAAGACATTGGTATGTTCTAATAATGAGATCTAACTGGCAGATAACAGGATAAACCTTCTACCCGATGTTTACCAACACTAATAGAATTCAAGCATAGTAATAATGAATTGCAACTGCAAGAGCTTCTGATAAGGAGTAGTTAGGGATGCCCACTGTCTGTAGAAGACGGACATTTACCGGATCTGCTGTGTGTAGCTACAGAAAATTAGAAACGCAACCAACTGCAAGCCACATGAATGTAAACAGCATGCTACAGACCCACTCACTATAGTTCCTATTGCATGATACATATCCAGCTTTAACTTAAACATTCTAAAAACAAAGAAAACCACAAGACATCAGAACCACTCAGACAGGATACAAAATTTGAGATTATCACACAAAGGAAAAAAATAACTATATTTGATATGCTAAAGACTCTAATATTAAAAGTAGACATAAAGCTGAAATATACAGGCAATATAAGCAGAGATGGAAATTCTAAGAAAGAAGATAAAAAAAAATACTAGAAATAAAAGCACTGCACTGAAAAGAAGAATGACTCTGGGAGGCTCTCTGAAAGACTGCAGAAAAAAGGAAAACAGGAAAATCAAGAGTGGATGAAAAAGTAGAGCATGTTATTTAAGAACTACGGGACAGGTTTAAAACCACAGTGAGCACAGCACTGTCCACCAGACAGAGAAAAGAGAGGGCAGCAGGTAAACACTAGAAGAAACGATACCAAATAGCTGTTCAGAGTTGATTTTGAACAATTACAGATTTAAAAAGAAATCAAAAGAACGCTGCCCTCTCCCCGCAGATACTAGAAACCGTCTTTTAAAATCGCATGACATCAATGTTGAAAATCTTGGAAGAAGCTGGTGAGGAAGGCACACCTTGCACTAGAACAGGGTGTGTTTTGCAGCAGACGTTTTAAAATCTCTATGCAAGGAAAGAGAAAGTGGGTTGAGACCACAGCTGTCGAAGAGAAACAGAACCCACTAGGCTCCAAGTCAAGCAGGGCTGTCCTTCAAAGTCTACAGGCTGAGATACCTTTCAGATGATGAAAAGCTGGAGGAAGTCCCAAGCCACCGCACTCTGAAAGAAATGGGGAAAGATTTTGTTCATCAAGAAGGAAAACAATATGTCAAAAGAAAAAAAAAAAAAAAACAAAAGAAGGTTAAGCACAGCCTTTCATCTCATTAGTTGTTGTGAAATCTATTTAAACCATTAACTGTAACAGTATATCAGGCTATTGTGGCCTATTTATAAGTGAAATGAGTGGCAGCCATGCCATAAAATTCATCAAGGAGAATTTAGGAATGCTCAATGATGACGTACCTGCACTATGTTTAAAGCAGAATATAGCCATTAAAGGGTGAATTTAAGTTAGAAAAGTAACTATTTTAAATTCTAAGGAGAGCTTTTTCCTTCTCTTTCTTCTCTCTCTCTCTCTCTCTCTCTCTCTCTCTCTCTCTCTTTCTCTCTCTCTCTCTTTCTCTCAACAGAGTCTCATTATGTAGTCCTGACTGGCCTGGAACTTGCTATATAGGCGAGGCTGGCATCAAACTCAAAGAGAAAAACATGCCTCTACCTCCCAAGTGCCAGGATTACACATATGTGCCACCATGCCTGGCAGGAGGAACACATGTTTAAAAGAAGTACAACTGGAATGGGGAGGTAGAGAGTTTGCCTTGTATGCATAAGTTCCTAGGATTAATCCCCAGCACTGAAAAGAAGGTATACAATCATACAAGGGAGGGGATAAGGCAATATCATATAAAGATCCTTGTCAAACCAGATAAAGAAGCCCCTGGCAACGAGCAGAAAATAGCGATGAACATCAAACGTGTCAATAAATCACTACAGACAGGGTGTTCAGATACATCAACTAAAAGAGAATACCACAGTCGTTAAAAACAATCAAGAACAAGAACAACTCTATGTTAGAAGACACTTTAAATGAAAAGACTAACAGGAAATTGACAAAGAAAAATTTCTAGATGTGGTGGCTCACACCTGAAACCTCAGTACTCAAGCAGGTGACACAGAATATATCCAGGACCACACCCTCACCCTACACACAAAAAGAAAAGAAAACTTGGCTTACGACATAACAAAAGGAAAACTGAAGTCATTGAAGGAACTTCAGAAAAAGTAAAGATCACAATCTTAAACATATATCTGTGCAACACTATAACATCAAAATAAGCAAAACAGAACTGATAACTCTGGAAGGAGAACTAAGAGGCATAATTTCCACTGCAGTTGTAGACTTGATACTCCCTATCAGGAACTGTCAAGACAAGTAGGGAGGAAACTAACGAAAATAGAGTGATTGGGAAAACACTGGTAACCAGCTTAAACTAACTGACTGTTAAGAGTCTGATCTGTTTATAAACAAGCCAGGTATGGTGGCATAGGCAGTAATTCCAGTATTTTGCAGGCTGAGGCAGTAAAATTCCTAAGTTTTCAAGACCAGCTTGGACTACAAAGCAAGCTCCAGGAAGCCCAGGCTACATGATAGGACTCATTTTCAAAACAACCAACAAAAATGCACATTCTCCTCATGTACCCAGGAAATGACCAAGTAGGTCACTGAGCACATTTTTAAGAAAGAAGTCAGACAAACTGTGTTCCATGTTCATAGTGGAATCAAACTAGAAATCAATAACGAAACAATAGCTTAACATCTGGAAATTAAAAAGCCTATTACAAAATAACACATGAATCAAAAAGTCTCAAAACTGACTGTGAACTATTTGAAAACGAAGTAAAACTTACCCAGTTTTGTGGGATGCAGTGAAAAGAAACTTAAAGAAAAATTATAGCAAATAAGGGTGCTAAAAATCAACAACCTGAAGTTCCCACATTATGAAAATAAAGCGACAAAATGAACAATGTCAGCACAAAGCAATTAGAAAGAAATACATAGAGTAATTAAATTGAAAATATATATCAACAGATTAATCCAATGAAACTAAAACTAGTTCACTTACACAACTGATAAAATTGGTAAACCCTGGCTCAGCTACCAGAGGCAAGAGGAAAGAGCATGAACATTTGAAGTGAAGATGAGCCATTAGTACTGAGCCCACAGACATTAAAGACAAAATAATGAAAACTCTCTACCCAGAAATGTGACAAGTTAGTTGACAGAGATGCACAAACTACCAAAACATTCAAGGAGAAAGAGACAACCTGAATTATTAATAATCCCCCCAAGCAGCATGCTCATATTAATTCACTGCTGAATTTTACTAAACATTTATGGAAGAATTTATACCAGTTCTCCAAAATCTCCTTGAGAAAAACAAAAGCAAGGAGAATGCCTCATATTTATTCTTTGAGGTTAGAATCAACCTAATAAAAATCTTATAAGAACATTACAAGAAAGGGAAAACAAAAACCAATATCTCTTGTAAACATAAAAAACTCCTCACAAAAGATATCAGCAAGTAGAATCCAAAATAATTTTTAAAAATTGTACAACTAAAACAACTATTATTCCACATTTGCAAGGCTAGTTCAACAGTGAAAATCATTCAGTGTAATCAAACACATT
The DNA here is from genome assembly GCA_035773235.1 of Eospalax fontanierii. Lineage (NCBI taxonomy): Eukaryota > Metazoa > Chordata > Mammalia > Rodentia > Spalacidae > Eospalax > Eospalax fontanierii. The sequence continues at coordinate 62,159,145 of CM069540.1, read as the reverse complement.
AACAGACTAAAAGAGAAAAAGCAGACGCTCATACTAATTACATAGAAAAATATTTGACATCTCCATCATTCAGATATCATAAAACCTGCAAGGAAGGAGAGGAACTTCCTCCACTTGACAGAGGACAGTTACAGAAGAAGCTGTACACATAAAACCCAATGGCGGGAAAATTGGTGCCTTCCTACTAAAATCAGGACTGCTACCACAATGTCCCCTTTCATTATTCCTATTCCACGTTATACCTGAAGTCTTGCCAGAGCCAAGAAAAATAACAGAACTAAAACAAAATGTACCACATCAAGAAGAAAACATAAAACTATCTTCGTTCATAGATGATATTATGTGAAAAAATGAGAAAGTACAGGCATTGGTTATTGTAATAATGAATCAGTGTGGATCCATCAACTGTGGCAAATGCAGCTGAGTAAAATGAGAAGACAAGAGTTAGAAAGTCTGGATAAGTGTGATAACAGGATGCCACAGCTTCTGAAATAATTCCATAAACTATGCACAAGGAATAGATGACCCAACGGTTATGAATGTATCCTGCTCTTACAGAGGACCCTAGTTCAGTTTCCAGCATCCACATCAGGCTCACAGCTCCCTGGAAGAACAGCTCCAGGGTGGTCCAACACTCTCTTCAGGCATCCACAGGCACCACCACTCACATGTGCACATAACCCTCTCTCACACATATATACGCAAATTAAAAATAAAAACAAACCATTTTTTAAAACTATGCCCAAATTAAAAGCTCAGTTTAAAAATATATAACCAACTACATTTTCCTTACTAATACAAGTGTGGTTTCTGTGTTGCTTTTAAAATGTTTGTAACACACAATCTTGGTGAGGGAGACGTTTCAGTTGGAAATGTAAGATAGCATAAACACATTGCACTATAATTCTCTGCATGTCTTTTCCTGGAGTAATAGAAACATGACTAACACAAGGCCTTGTACAAGATGTTCATACCAGTTTATTCCTAAAAGCCAGCAGGTAAAGACAATCAAATGTCCTGGAGCAGGAGAACAAATGAAGCCATGTGTAATCTCTTCATACAACAGGAAGAAGGGAGCTTAACATTAGAGAGAAGTGAGATCATCAACATGAGAGACTGTCAAGGTGCTGAGAGCAAAGGAGGACAGACAGAAAAGAACACACAATGTATGACTGTGGGATTCCACAATAGGCAAAGCCATCTATAGTGAATCATCTTGGAGAATCTATGTCCGGCAAGGCTGGGTAAACTTGTGAGACCCCAAGGAAGATGGATTCGATGATGGAAATGTTCTGAATCTTAATAGGAGTCAGGGATACATAAGTATATACACCTGTCAAAATTTACGACCTTGTATGTTTGCATATTTCACAGATGCAAATATTGTGCTTAGAAGGAACTATAAAAGAAAATCAATGCTAAGCTCTTACAATAACTACTCTCCAACTATATCAACTGTCTCATTAATATTGTGTTTCAAGATGGTTTAAGATGATTTATAATGTTTCAAACCAAATGTATACTTTCGTTATTTAATTTCAGTCACTTACTGTGTACCAGCACCACAGACAAACTCCTAAGAAATAAGAATTATTGGGGCTGGAGAGATGGCTCAGCAGTTATGAGCACTGGCTCCCCTTAAAGAGGATCTGGGTTTGTTTCCCAGCATTCACATGTCAGCTGTGTGTAACTCCAGTTCCAAGGGAATCCGATGATCTCTTCTGACCTCTGTGGGCCCTGTATGACATGGGTGCACTTACACACATGGAGATAACACACTCATACACATAAAATAAAAATAATAAAAGTTTTCTAAAAGATTCAAAAAAATTGAAAATTCAGAGTTATCGTTATATTATTATTATTATTATTATTATCCCATTTACAGGCTCAGAAAGAGAAGAGAAAGCTAAAATTTCCACTGCCTTCTAATGTCTTTGGAGACTGTTTTCAACCAGGTGGGGCTTGGTGGGAATGGAAGCCAAGAACAATGACACAAGTGAGTAGTTAATTCAGTTTTGAGTTTTTAGAAATCCAGGGCAAAGGTACAATAAAATGAGATGTATAGCTTCTGTGGACAGGTGTAAAGAATCACACCAGCTCACTAGTAAAACAAAGCAGCTTTCTGACACAAAATTCTAAAAGGAATGTCTAACTTAGTGAATCGGTATGTAAGGGACTAGGAAAAATATAGTGCACAAGGTATTAAGCAGTTTTGCAGAACATGCAGAAACTTGTTATTGTGTATATGTGTGTAGTATGCACAGGTATATGTGTGGCTGCATGTATGTAGGCATGTGTGTGTAGGTGTGGGTGCATATGGAGGCATCATGCATGTGGAGGCCTGAGGTTGAAGGTGATTTTCTTCCTCCATTGCTCCCCATCTTATACACTGAGGCCGGCTCCCTCGGTTGAAGCCGGAGCTCAGTGACTAGACTAATTTAGCTGGCCGACTTCCTCAAGAGATCCCCCACCTCTGCCTTCCAAGCACTGGAATTACAGGTTGGCTGTCTTGCTCACCCAGCATTTACATGGGTTCTGGAGATCCAAACTCTGTACTTCTGAGGCGACTGCTTTACCCACTGAGCCCTCTTCTTAGCCCCAGACATGGTTTTGAGCCAGCTTTCTCATTCTCACGTTTCATAAACAGAGCCTGCAGCAGCTCCTTGCCCAGATCCTGATCTGCCATCACTTCCCGAGAGCTCAGTTCTCCTACACCCCATTTCAGTTATTGTTGCCCAAATTAATCAGCCTATTAGTAATCATGGTAATTGAACTATTTGTTGTGAGTTCAAGCAGATCTGCTATTGAGGAAAACAAGCATCTTGGTTTATTTGTGGCATGTGTTCTCAAGACATGCCTCACTTAGCACCCAGCTGTAAATCTGAGTAAAATCAAGAAGACAAATATCCATAGACAAATGTTTTGGCTAACTGTCTCCTTTGGCATTTCAACTGAAATCTTCTCTTTGAAAAATATCGCTGCCATTTGAACCAAGATTTCTTTAGTTTATTCCACTTCCAATTAGTGGCTCTGCTTCGAGCTGGCATTTCTGATGTAGCAGCTGCAGCACAGTCACTGGGCCAAGTGCCGCCTTCCCCCTGTGCCTCCGCCACTCTACTGATGTGCGCTTGTGCCAGGGCAAAGCCTACAGTATCTGCTCTCCTCCTCACATATACCTCAGCGGTCTTTGGTGGCCATACATAATCAATAAAAATCTTCTGAAGAACATGATCTGTTTATGGCCCAACCGAAGGGCTTCACAAGCAAAAGCATTATTAAAAGCAATCAGGCGACTGCCACTAGAAGACAGAAGTATTCTTTCTCTCATATGAGCACTGGCAAAAGTGCAGAAGTGGTCTTGTTTCAAGGGGATTTGAAGATTCACTTCTAGACCATACAATGAGCCTATTTAGTAAGCATCTTTGAACTGCAGGCTCACTGTGTGCTGGTCTTAGGTGATATTCAAAAGAGAAGTTCTTATTTTGCCATATGCATTGATGCTAGAAATATTTTCATTGATTATATTTACAAAAACAGAACTGGAATGAAATCTTAAATACCTGAGTCCTGACTTTAGCCCGGGGACTTGAGGCTGAGGTACCCTCAGGTGCCTCCATGGACTTGAGGCTGCGGTACCCTCAGGTGCCTTTTCTGCTATGTGACTTTGAAGTTCATGCCACAGGGTTGAATTAGTGACTGAGAAATGTTTCTCTGTCTTGGAATTGAAAAGTTATGTTCTTGTCTCTTGGGATGTAGTACTATGTGAACACCTACAGTGGGCAGCCTTGCTCTCCAGGGGACTGCCAGATGATGGCCATGAGCCACATGAACTTCCACCACTACAAGTTAGAAACCCAGCTGCCTTAGTCATACCTCTAGTACATTGACAGTAGAGAACAAAGCAAATATTAGAATGAGAACTCCTATTGGCTGGGTTTGCTCCACCTAAAGGCTTCTAAAGGCATGAGGCTGACTTTCTGGTGGTGTTGAATCTATGATCTCCCCAGTATAAAATATGCTTTTGGTAGATGACGGAGGTCTGACAGCAAAAGCTCTGATGTGCAGTTCAGGCATGAGAATGGGCTCCTATTTGTCTTAGTAGTAACAAAACCATTTGTATCAGCCTCTTCAAAACATGAACCATTAAGGGCTAGAGAGATGGCTCAGCGGTTAAGAGCACTGACTGCAGTTTCCAGGAGCCACATGGTAGTTAACAACTAGACACCACTCCAGTTTCAGGGGATCCGACACCCACTTCTGACCTCTGCTGGCATTGTATCACATCAGTGCACTTACATACATGCAAGCAATACACTCATATACATAAAATAAAATAAAAATAGTAAGTAAACTATTTTTAAAAATGAACCATATTGAAAACCTGAATCTTGACTCTGAGAAGTGTCCACTTTGAGGTGTCTCTCTCCCTCTCACCTTTGTTCTTTCCCCTTTTGTCTACGTCCCTCCTTTATCACCCTCCCATTCTGGTTTTCTTCTCTTTTTCCTGCTCATTAATGAGAGAACTATCATCATTTAAAGCCGATAAGCAAATGATTGAATATGAGAAACACGTTGCTAGGCTTGGGACAAAAGTTTTGATACATAAGCCTACACCTGAATGACTTCTTTGCCTATTGCTGTAAAGCCATTTCTCTTCCCCTTCTGGGAACAAATGGTATCCACCAAGGCATGGAGAATTCTTTGGATATGCGGCAATGTCTTGCCAGACTTAGGAACTGGTCCAAGTTTATCAAAATGCTATTGTGATGTCAAGACAGTAGCAAGACTGTTTCTGGAAAGCCTAATTACAGTGGCTGGGAGATGAGCCTGAAAGCATAATGCTGTCCCCATATAAGATAAATAATGGAACTTTACAAATATATATTCCCTCCCTCCTATTCTCCTCTGTTGCCAACAGGCAGCCAAGAAACCAGCAGGGTTCTTTCAAAGGCTGTCTTTCCATTAGACATCAGTGGCATTGGCAATGAAAGGTGAGACAGAAGGGCACGTAAAACAGAGCCAAGTGTTACCCTGGAACTGAGTTTATTATGCGGAGAATATACTGGTTGCTATGCTAATGGGACAGGACTGAAGTTCTCTATTTAAAATTTTCCAGCACAAATGAGGCAGCGTAGAGGGGCCATTACATCATGCAGCTTCTGCAAATGCTGGTGGCTCCTCTCCATTGACACCTCCTCCTCTTGCACATGGTGAAAGGAGGCTTTTGCTTTTTCACAAAGTGGTCCCAGTTGCTTGTAAAACATCATGGTATTCAATCAGGATTTATAGTAGCCAGGCTGCTTCAGGACTCACTAAAGATAAAGATGTTTTTGGTACATTCAAAACATGTTCTTTAAGTTCTCATCCCTCCCAGGGCTACAGCTCCAGAAACATTCCATCAATACCTGCGGGTCTGGGAGGGAGAACATTCAAGTGGCTTTTTAAAGACTATTTTTCCCCACTAAGTTGAGTTCCTCTAATTCACAGCTCCATTGCCTCTGCCTCTCAAGTACTAGGATTACAGGCAAATATCCCTAGGACCACCTCCTTAGCTCCATCTCATAGTTACTGCCATGTCCTAAAGGAGCTAGTGATCTCTTAGCCTTCGTCCAGCTGATCAGACTGTGCCTGTTCTTGCTCTGCTTCAGCAGTTTCTCCTCCACAAAGAATAGATTTCACTTCTGCATATATCTTCATAGTCAACAGTGTTGTTAAGATAAAACAGCGTCCTTAATGCAGCTCATAGAACTTTGCCCTCCCCTACCCCCACCCTTTTGAGAATCGCAAGCTTCTGAAGACTGACCAGCTGTCACTCTCTCAAGCATACTCAGTACACACCTGAGCCCTCTGCCTGAAACCTTTCTTCCTGTCTTCTCTTAAATCCCAGTCCAACAGATAACTGGTTGAGAGCCTTTTCTAAACTGAGTGGGCACAAAGTCTTCCATATGTTCTGTTTTCTTCCCATCCTGACCCAGACCTTTGTTAGTAAAGATTCATTTTCACACGGATTAGTATTATCTGCAGGAGGTCAGTGTTCTCATTGTTTACCACCACTGTCTGTGGTTTCAGCCAGTATTTGGTACAATTCTGAAAATACCAAATGTAGGAAGGGAGCAGGAGAAGGAGAGAATGAAGATGGAAGAGGAATGCACTAGCACACAATATACTATGTTCCCTGAGGTCACGAGACCCTGCACATCACCGCTTGCAGACACTTCTTGATTGTCGCTTTGTTACAGATCACAAAAAGCAGGCAGTCAAGTCTGAGGGACAAGGAACAGAAGAACCTGGCCCGCTAGCTGTGGCCTTCCTGCTTTGGTGGGTTTTAGCTGAAATAATCCAAACTCGGAGTGTTCTAAGACACACGTCCAAGGGCCACTGTCAGATCTTTGACCTTGCTGGGTTGACTTTCATCGGATATTGGAAACAGAAGGATGAACTAGATGGCCTCTGTCAAGTCCTCTGGTCCCCGGTTAAATTAAATTATGAAAATGCTTCCAGTGAACTCAGTGACGGACCAGTTAGAGAATATTAGAAGGTACCATCCATACTTAGACAAAAAATGATAATTGTTCCTATAGTTATCCCCTCAAATCAGGGAAATGCTTCTAAATAAGAGAAATGGTATATTACAAACCCTGATACATTGCCTATTGTGTCATTACATGAAACCAATGTTCAAGCTAAAGTTCAAGTTCATATCATTTTATGGTATTTTGTTTGGTACTCGCTGAGGTGAAACAACAGAAACTCCCAGGACACTGACATCGGTTCCACCTAGATCTGCATTTAAAGCAGTGTTCACTCTGGAGCGCTCCACCTATATGGTGCATCATGCTTCTGTTATGGCTTTCGGGCAGTTTCAGTGACACCAGCATCCTAATAAGATGGATGTTGCCTTGTTCGACTTAAGCACTGTGCTGGGCATTACATTTATGCATTGTCAAGTTGTCATTCCTAAATTGTATGAGCTCTGCAGAGATCAATAAAGTTTTAACTCAGTATTAACCCCATTATTAATCTTCCTTATTGTAGTTCATGGCTAAGACAAAAAACTGAATTTATAAATTTTTGTTTAAAAAATTATTGTCTGAACGTTCCATTTCAATGCCTACATTCAAATAAAACATAAACTTGGATTAAATTGAGCAATCTTGTCTCAGTTAAGAATTTTAATTTGTTATGTTATTGAATTTTAGTTAGCAATTTTATTAAAAAAAATTTTTAAAGAGATGTTCAAATTGTTTCCATGAATCTTAAATGGTTAATTATAGTATAAAACTATGATTTTGTATATTAAAATAGAAAAAAAATCCTTAGAGACATGTTTAATCATTTGAATACAGTAGTATAGTTTTTATTCACTCATTTTTACTCCATTAGAGTGTAAATTAGGTTTGATTTGCTTGCTCTGATTGGCTTAATTGCCCCAGTTACAGCTGAAGTACAACTAAAATTGTAATAAATTGAACAGATGTTTAACCTACTCTACCAAGATCTTTAATAGTCAATTCCAATTGCAATTTACATTCAACAATTTAACAAGACCCTAAGGAAACATATTTGATTATTAAAACAAGCTGTTTGGTTCTGTATGGGACAGAAACAAGAGTGTTCTCTCACATGCTCTGGCCTGGTGCAAGTTTTTCTTGTTCTTAATTTTACCTCTTAGGAAGACACAAAGTTTATACTTGTCTAAAATATTATACACACACACACACACACAAATAAGAATGGTTATGCACTAGGTGTAGTGACATGCTTTTAATTCCAACACCTGGGAAGCAGAGGCAAGTGTATCTCTGTGAGTTTGAGTCCAGCAGCCTAGTCTACACAGTGAATTCTAAGCCATCCAGGGCTAAATAGTGAGATTGTCTCAAAACTAAAAACAAAACAAACAAACAAACAAACAAAAATATACCGGTATAATATTTAGTTTGGCATCCTAAAAGAATCATGGCCAAATAGATGCTAGAAAAAAAATAAAAGAATTATAGAATATATTCTAAATAAACTAAAACACCCTTTTGCGTTTTCCATAAGCATACTCAATAACACTCCTCTTTACACCCAATGGGAGAAACTCATCTTAATTAGAGCATCCGTTGAAAAGCAACCAATTCCATCATTCATATTTTGCATGTGATTCACATCCTGCCCATGTAGAAATAAAAGCATTATTCTTCTTACATGTTGATGCACTAATATCTTCTACAGTCCTTTCAATTTAACTTAAGTAGCTGTGAAGACACAGTGTTAAGTCTTATGTGAACTGGTCTTAAGAATGCTTGACTGAAACTGGCACACAGCTGCCCTTGCATTTCCTCAAAATGGAATTTAAGATGGTCTATTACTTTTCTGTTGCTGTGATAAGACACCATTATTAAGGTAACTTATAGAAGGAAGAGTTTATTTTGCTTATAGTTCCAGAGGGGTGAAAGTCCATCATGGAAGGGCGCATGATGGCAAAGGTGGCTGGAGCAGAAGCCAAATGCTCACATCTCTAAGCAGGCACAGGAAGCAGAGAGCGACTTGTGATCTGGCAAGGCTTAAGAACTCTCAAAGGCCACCCCCAGAGACATGCGTCCTCCAGCACGGCCACACCTCTAAAGACACCGTGGTATCCTCAAACAGTGCCACAAGCTGAAACCAAGTATCCAAATACTTGGAGCCTAAGGGGCACATTTTCTTTCAAAGCACTGCATTCTCTCTGCCCCTCATATGCGCATGACTATATAAAATGCAAAGCGCATGTTTTAGTCCATCTTCAAAAGTCCCCATAATCTTGTTCACATGCATGTGAACAACATCACAATTTCAGCTGCCAGCCTGGATGAACCCTGGCTTGCTTCATTCACATTAGCAACTCTGCTCTGCTATGATTTTCTAGGAGCAAAATTTTAGACCCTCACACCCCAAGCCCCCCAGTCCTCCACCCCACCTCACCCCCATTTTTCTTTCATAAACTGGAGGCTTAGCTGGGTGTGGTCTTGCCCTGAAGGCACACTTTCCATTGTTTAAAGTGTAAATCTTTAGGCCTCTCCTTAATCACTCTAATTTCCTTATCAAAGGAAGCCTCTGCTTCTGCTTTTCAAATGCATTGGTGGATACAGTCAGCAGGCAGATCATAGCAAATCGGGGAGATTTCTACCACAGATCTCAGATGCTGTCTGATGTCAGTCCTATCTTTGCAGTTGGTGGGATGTATTGGTCTGCTAATAAATATAAGAAGGTTTTTTAATCTGTCAATCACAGGCTGTTAGTTCAGAAACAGAGATGGGCAAGGAAATGGCTATTTAGGGAGTAAAGGTAGCCTGAGGTAAGTGGGAATTAGGCTCTGGACCTGGAATATTCCATACTCTCCACATTACCAGAGCTCTAATCAGTTAATTAGCCTTGCAAAAGGAAGTCCAGTCTGAAGACTTACGATTTTTCTGGGAACTTTCACTCACAGGAGGCAGGGCAGCAGGGGTGACCGGAACAGAAAGCCAAGTGCTCACATCTTCAAGCAGGTACAGGTAGCAGAGAGCCACTGGAAATCCGGCTTAAGAACTCTCAAAACCTGCCCCCAGTGACGTGCTTCCTCCAGCATGGCCACACCTCCTAAACTTTCCCAAAGTGGCACCCCCAACTAGAGGCCAAAAGTCCAAATACTCGGGAGCTTATGGGGGACATTTTCATTCAAGCTACTGTTGATAGATTTTACATCTAGGCCTGTACTTTACACTGTAAACTTTCAATGAGATTCCCATTTTATAATAGGGAATAAGAAAGTTGGTTTGCAAACAAATTAAGCTTGTATTGTGGATATAGAATCATTGAAATTAAAACTATACTCATTAAGAACCAGCTATTCCTGGAGCCAAAACTCAAACAAATACAGGAATCAGACAGACAACCCACTGAGTGGAGCGCATAGGTGGGTCGGGGAACCGGAGAGTCCGCATTTCCTTTAGTGGAGACACTTAGCTGCCCTTCATTGCATGCCATGAGTAAATTTAGGCAAGGGATGACACACTGTGGCTTTTAATGGATAGCCAGGAATCCAATTTTTCTGGAAACTCTTTTATCTAAAACATTTTGCAGTGACTTTAGAAAAGCATTTTGCATGTGAAACAACCACATATGCTCAGTCTATTCACTGCTGTTTAGCTATTTATCGATCCAGTCTAAGCATTTTAGAGTGGATGACAGTGATTCAAGGGACCATTATACATTATTGGTAAGACCAGAATCTGGAACTCTCATACTAGTCAAAACTATCTGCTTTGGGCTAAAATCCCAATGACAACCCAACCTATAACCTGAGCACTCTGTTCTGTAAAGACAGCTTGTAATCATACCTAGAAGAATAATGTGAGGTACAGATAATATGTAAATAACACCAGCAGAGAGTCTGATACCTAGCAAGCATTCAATTGATAGAAATGATGACTGTCATTAGTATGATCATTCCAGATCTTTTAGAAGAAAAAGAGACTCTCCTGTTAAAAGGTTATTGGATTGAAAATGCACCGCTGTTTGAATTTTTAATGCCCTGAGAGTTTACCCCGAGGAATTATCATTGCCATGGACATCTACAGGGGGTGGTAAGGAAAATGAAGGGGAAACTGGACCATCGTGGGCCAAGGGGCATCGTGTCCTCAAGAGACTACCTTCTAACCTTCATCTTCAGGGCATTAGGGACCTTGATCAAACATATCTCCTTCCACATGTTTCGAAAGATATGATAGCAAAAAGCTAGTAATTTAGCAGAAAACATTTGTTTATCTGACTAGATATATTTGTGATTATGGCACACAACTATTCTAAAGCACACTGAAAGAGTGAATGATAAAATAAAAATTAGTGAAAAGTTGAGCCAACTGTTAATTATTCTTTTACTCTATCCAGATCCATGGTGACACAACACTTACCAACCCACTTTTATTAGAAAGAACTATTTCTATATTTATTATGTAAGTGTGACACAATCTCTCTCCATGGAAAATCTATACAAAGTCCCCAACTTTACTTGCCAATTATATCATTCCACTACAAGGAAAGAGAAAAACAAATGTTTATACAGGGAATATCAAATGTATTTGTGATTTATTTTTAATTTTAGGTTTTTATTTTAGTGTATATGTGCGTTGCCTGCACATGTGTAAGTGCAACCATGTCATACACTGCTGGAGTAGGTCAGAAGAAGGTGTTGGATTCTCCTAGAGATGAAGTTATAGATGGTTGTTAGCTACCATGTGGTTCTGGAATTGAACCTGGATCCTCTGCAAGAGTAACCGGTGCGCTAATCCTCTTGAGTCATCTCTCCAGCCTGTATTTGTGATTTTTAAAAGCATCAAAGAAGATGGTATTTAAGTAGCTATGAATAAAACCTGCAAAAATGAGAAAAATAAAGAGGATATTAGACAACAGATGGCAAAAATTCATGGAAGAATCATTGTCAGATGATTGTTCTGTATAGATAATGTGTATTTACCATAGGTAAGATAAACAAAATTCAAATACAGAAAACTGTAAAAATTACAATTTAAAAAAGAGTATGTTCTTTAATTCATAAACGTTTTTTAAATTTCAGGCAAGATGAAGCTTGTCTATAAGCCCCTAGCACTTGGGAGGTTAGAGAATCCTTTGAATTCAAGAGATGGCAATTACTCTGTTCAATACAAAGAGACTCTGTAAACAGTGACACTTAAGATCAAGATGTTTGCTATTATGTATCACAGGTGACTTTAATAGAAGGCTCTGTTGACTTTCATTAAAGAATATAATATTTTCGTGACTCCTAAGCACCAGGAGTTAAATCACATCCTGAGCAAACAAAATACAACTTTATAAGCTTTCCTACCTCCCCTAAAAATTCCTTTAAATAAAATTATGAATAAGATTGTTATTTTATGATACCAAGGAAATAAATTCAAGTAAAATAACTGAATTGGCAACTTTGGGGGAAAGAAATCCTGCCATAGTTAATTCTGTATCAGTGAAAATATTACTAAGTTCCAACTAATTGCACTCAGTATTTAAGCAAGTTTTCCTAGCAAAATGTACTATGTAAGCAGATTCAGGGGATGTGAGAAGGTTTGTCTGTTTATTACTGTTCATGAAGACCCTATAAGAAGTATCATTAGACTTGGGGCAAAGCAGCTCAGCATCTCATGAGTGTCCCCTAATTTCTAACTGAAAGACTCGCGATGACTAGACAACCTGCGGGACTCTGCAACTTATGTAGAGAACCATTGATAAGTTTTTTAAAAAGATTTATGTACTCGAGAAAATATTTTAACTTGTGTGTGCAGTCATGCCACGGAGCACGTCTGGAGGTCAGAGAGCTATCTGTGGGAGATGGTGCTCTCTTTCCATCATGTGGGTTTTGAAGACTGAACTCAAGTTCTCAGGCACAATGGCAAGCACCTTTGTCTACTCGGTCATGTCAGACATGTTTTCTGTACATTGTCTTTTGTCTCCTAAGGAATCCTCATCCAATCTATTTTCATTTCTCCCCTTTTGATCTTTTTCTTCTTCCATTCCTGGAAATGTGAGAACTCAAGACTAACAGAAACTATTTTGTCTTAGAGCTCATTTAACAATTGCCAGATAGTTCCCATGTTGATCTGGACCTACTCCACACTTGGTCCTCTAGAGCCCCACCTTGACAGTGACATGAAGTTTGTACCATGTAGGTATCCTTAGACAAAATTTTTAACCCTAGATTTAATGTGAAGACAATGGAAGCACTGGGGAGGCCACTGCCTGAATGACTTGAAGAATGGTTCTCTGTGCGTCCCTCACACATCTTAAAATTCCACCTTCTCATAAGAGGATCTTTATAAGCTTTTCCCAACTTAGGTGAGTGTTGGGGGTCTCTGTGCTGGGGGCCAGTCTGAGGGGATGAAGGGTCTCCACCCAAGGGGGGTGAGTAGGTGCAGAGTGAAGCTGGGTGAGAAGCATGCAGAGGACAAGCTGCTGCAATCTCAGTTATTCACAGAAATGTAAGGGATCTTATAGGTCTGGTTAGCCAATTGCCTCATGGGGTGGGCTCCCGACTACAGCCAATAGTAATCTGTCCCCAGGTGTCTCAGTGCAGGTTCTTTCCAGATGCTGGGCAGAAGCTGGTATCGTAACTAGCCAGAGCAGAGCACCACACCCACAGGAGCCATTCCTCTATTCCTCATGGCAGGTGACCTGGCTAAGGCCCATCCTGTGTTGCTCCCGACAGGTGAGTGTGGCTTTCAAGAATTCCTAAAGCATGGAAGTCTACTGGGGTTAAAACCAGTGTGTGTGTGAGAGAGAGAGAGAAAGAGAGAGACAGACACTATTCCTGGGGTTACATGAACAAATGTCTACTTACCCTGGACAGGGACCCAATAACAGACCAAAGTAGGGATACTACCAATGTCCGATTGAGGAGTTGATGGGTTTTATAGGGGTTGCTTATAGGCACAGAAATGATTCACGGACAAAAGCCGGTGAACAGAGACCTGCACAGCGTGTGGGCAGCTCATCTGCAGCAGAGTCCTTTCCAGCCTCCTCAGCGACTCTCTGCCTCCCTCAGGCAGCTTGACTGATGAGACCCCCTTACAGGAAGCTCAAAACTTGTCTGAGAGTCTATTAGCAAGCCCTATGCTTGAGGACGGAGGGCCTGGTGAGCCTGATCAAACTCAGGGACTTCCTGAAGCCCATGTGCTGTTTACTTCCTGGGGATGGAATGTTTCACCTCTTCTCAAAATATCCTGTTGATAACTTCTCTTTAGACATTTTGTTGTTTACTTCCCTTTAGAACATCCTGTTATATAACCCAGCTTCCTTCCAAAACTGAAGGTTTTAACCTTCAAGAAATTGTTACACCCTAGTATGTATGCATGTAAGCATACTATAGTAAAAAAGGAAGGTTCCTGGCATAGCCAACAATTTTTTGTCAAGTGAAAATATCACAGGCTTTTTATGGCTAATGAGAATGCTTTATTGGTTTTCTCAAGGCACTATAAGAAATTAGTACAAATGTAGAACAGTATAAATTTTTATTATTTATAGCCATAAATTCTAGACTCAAGGTATTAGAGGTACTGTGCTCTTTTTCAGGGTCAGGAGAAAACTCATTTGCTTGGGTTCTCCATCTAAAGGCTGCATGCATCCCTAATGTCTGATCCTTTCTACCCTTGTCAAAACAATAGCACAGCATCATCAAATCTCTCTCCCTGGCTCTGGTACTCCAAGAATTCCTATTACATTGAGCCCACTGAGACAATCCAAGACTACGTTCCCATTTCAAGATCAAAAAATTAATCACACATGCAAAGTCTCTTTTCTGTGTATGGTAAAATATTTACAAGTGTGAGTGGTTATGATAAGACCATCTTGGTTAGAATGTGGGACCCCTGGAACCCCTTCTCAACCCAATATCTGTAGATTAACTGCTCTCTTCGCTTCTGTAAAACGCTTGGCTTTAGAATATCAAACTGAAGAGAGATGACTCTATTTTGTCCTTTCTAGCAAGCCTTCAGTTATAGGACCTGAAAAAAAGGGAACAGGCCCAGGCAAATTTAGCAAGTCTCTGCAAATATAACAGGACCAGACTTAAACAATGGTCAGCACATTTCAACAGACTTAGGCAATGGTCAGCATATTCCTTTGCCCTGGAAACAGCACCCACCAATGAGAGGCTTCATAGTCACCTTTAACTAATTCTCATATACAGCTTGTAGCAACCAATCAATTTAAAATATGCTCAAATGTATAAAAATTTCCTTCCCACTCTCCTCGGGGCTCTCAGAACAGATCCACTGCATTGGTAAGGTCTGGGAGACCAAACTTAAGCTTGAATAAAGGCTCTTTGTTTTTGCATACACTCCGGACTCCGTGATGGTTCTTGGGGAGCTGTTGCTTGGGCATAACAAGACCATCATTTTCCCTATCATAATATTGAAATATGTGAATCAACTGAGGTGACAGGACAGAACAGACTCCATCTTATTAAAAGTTTCCATCTAGTTGTTTACTGTAAAAGCACACAGTTCCAGGAAAAAACCCCAAAAGCCCTCTGCCCCGTTTGAGCAGCCCTGAGATATCCTGTCTATAACCTAGCTCTGTCTCTCTTACCCAATCAGCTTAAAATGCACCCTTACCACATAACCTTGCCCAATCAAGAAACGCCAAGGTGTGGAATTCCCTGCTTGACGTTTTCCCTTTAAGAGCATGTTCCCCCTTCACTCGAGGCCACCATCCCTCCACCTGCTGCATGGGCATGTTGGGCAGTGGACTGAGCTCAAGCTTGCAAATAAAGATCCTTGTGTGACTGCATCGGATTTGGCCTCCCTGGTGGTCTTTTGAGAGGACACTGTGACTTGGGCTCTTCATTTTGGGAGGCTCGTCCGGGATCCTCCCAACGATCCCCACGGACCCCCAGTCCTAAGGGTCTCCACCCGGCTGGTAAATTCTGTCTTCCGTGAAACTAGTTCTATCACCTTTTGCCTTTCACTCTGAGAGTACTGAGATTTGTGTGCCAGTGGTCAAGAGCGGTTAGAGCAGATGTGATGGGCAGCAATGACCACTAGGGGCTGGGAGATGTCCCAGCACCCGCTGGTGAGGACAGCGAACCTCACATCTGTAGCTGGGGATGCAGAGCCCCAGCTGGTGGGAACAGAAAGCCTCACATCTGGGATTGGCAGGAGACACTGCGGGTTGCTCCTGCGAAATGGCAAGTGGCCATTGTCTCACTTTTATTTTGTTTTTAATTCTCTTTGGGGATGCGTCCTGCTGTCAGTGCTTATGCCTGTGTTTGTCCTGTGGATATCTGTATCTGTATTTATAACAGAAACTGACGACATGGGACAGACTCCATCTACTCCACCGGACTTAGTTCTCTCACACTTCAAGGATGTAAGATCAAGGGCACATAATCTTTCTGTTTTAGTCAAGAAGGATAACTTTTTTGTCTTCTGCAGAAACAAATGGCCCACCTTCGATGTGGGATGGCCAAGAGAAGGAAGTTTTGATTTAGATGTCATCCAGGCAGTTGAAGGGGTTGTTTTCCAACCCGGCTATGGCCACCCGGATCAAGTTCCTTACATAGCAGTTTGGAGAAATCTAGTGGAAGATCCTCCCCATTGGGTTAAAGCCTTTCTCCCTAGACAGGTCAAAATTTTGGTAGCAACTGTGTCAGAGAAGAAGCGGGCCCAAGAGACACAGACCAAGCCTGTCCTTCAAGGAGGGAGTACAGAAGAAGAACCGCCCCTTTATGCCCTGTACCAGTGGCTGCATCTCCACTGCTCGTCCCGGAGCTGGTTGGACAGATCCAAGGTCCCATGCCTGACCACGGAGACAGACCGGCCCAGGGGACCAGAAGCAGAAGGGAAGGAACCCCGGAACCAGGGCCTGTCATCCTCCCCCTTAGAGCCACCAGACCAGTCGACTCAGATGGCAGTCAGGCCCACTGGTACTGACCCTTGCCACCAGTGATTTGTACAACTGGAAGGCACAGAATGCCCCCTGCTCTGATAATCCCCAAGAGTTAATTGACCTTCTTGAAACTGTTCTTTTTACCCACCAGCCTACATGGGATGGTTGCCAACAGCTTCTGGGATCTTCTAAATGACAGAGGAGAGAGAGAGAGTACTCCTAGAAGCCAGGAAATTGGTTCCTGGGCCCAATGGAGACCCCATTGCTAATCCTGCCCTCATAGGGTAGGTCACCCTACCCAACTGGGACCTCAACACAGGGGCAGGTAGGAGAAGTCTTCTAATCTATCACCAGGCTCTGTTGGCGGGTATGATGGTGGACATGAAATGGCCCACAAATTTGGTTAAGGTTTATGATGTTAGACAGGGAAAAGAGGAAAGCCCCGCAGTTTCCCTAGAGAGATTGAAGGATGCCTTCCAGAGATATACGCATTATGATCCAGAAGAACCCAGCAGCACAGCGGCGATTACACTTGCCTTTATAAATCAGTCAGCCCCGGATATAAAGAAAAAATTACAAAGGTTAGAGCACCTACGTGAAAAGAGCATCCAGGACCTAGCTGAAGTGGCAGAGAGGGTTTACAAGAGAAGGGAGAGTACGGAAAAACAGCAAGAGAAGGCAGAGAGGCGAAAAACTCGACACCTTGTAAGTGTTCTGCTAGCTGTAACTGCAGAACCAGATGAAAGATGCAGGAGCCTGCAACACCTGGCAGACGGAAAAGGAGACAATCCAAGGGCTGAAAGTAGGAGAGAGCGACCACACCCAGGGTAGAAACAATACTTGGAGAAAAATCAGTGTGCCTACTGCAAGGATGAAGAGCATTGGGCGAGAGGGTGTCTGTGGAAAGTGGCAAAGGCTAAGGTACTGGTATTGAACAATGACTGGGGGGATGGGGTTCTGTGCCCCTCCCCAAACCTAGGGTAACGTTAAAAGTGGAGGGGAAGCCTATCAATTTCATGGTCAATACTGGCACTCAAAATTCAGTTCTCCTTGAGCCTGGGGGGCCACATCAAACAAAAAGACCTGGGTGACAGGAATTAAACCTTATCAATGGACTACCAAATGAACTGTAGATCTGGAAAAGGGTCAAGTCACCCACTTTTTCCTGGTAGTTCCAGAATTCCCCTACCCCTTACTGGGGTGAGACCTATTAATGAAAATGACCCATTTTTCAAATGACGGAGCAAGAGTCCTAAATATTGGAGGGGAGCCCTTCCACATTTTAATGACTAGCAATCTCCCAGAGGAATACAGACTCCATCAAGGACCCCTGAGTCCTGACTCTGGATTGGAAAAATGGCTTCAAGACTATCCACTGGCTTGGGCTGAGACAGGAGACATGGGGCTGGCCACACGCTGGCCCTCTGTCTATGTAAAACTGAAACCAGGGGCAGCACCAGCCAGAGTCCACCAGTATCCTATGTCTTGTGAGACCAAAGAAGGAATTGCCCCTCACATTAAGAGACTTTGTCAATGGGGATTCTGAAACCCACCCAGTCAGCTTGGAATACCCCCTCTTGCCAGTAAATAAGCCCAACACCAATGATTTCAAACAAGTTCAAGACTTGCGGGATGTGAACAAGCGGGTCATAGATATATACCCCACTGTGCCTAATCTTTATACCCTCCTGAGTGCCCTCCCTCCGGACTGTCAATGGTATACAGTTTTGGACCTGAAGGATGCCTTCTTCTGCTTACCACTGGCCCCCCAGTGTCAAAACTACTTCACCTTTGAATGGCATGAGCCCAAGGCTGGAATTACGGGGCAGCTAACTTGGACTAGGCTCCTTGAGGGATTCAAGAACTCACCAACCATCTTTGATGAAGCCCTCCATGAGGACCTGGGTGAGTACCGGGCTCAGAACCCAGATGTTACTCTGTTACAATATGTTGATGACCTCCTGGTTGCTGCAGATTCTCCAGAGACATGCATGACAGGTACGAAGGAACTCTTGAAGGCCCTCAGGGGCTTAGGCTACTGTGCCTCAGCCAAGAAAGCCCAACTATACAAGGAACAGATGACACATCCTGGGACACATTCTTAAGGGTGGGAAATGGTGGCTGTCAGAAGCCCACAAAGAGACTGTGCTCAGAATTCCCGCTCCCACTAACATTAGACAGATGAGGGAATTCCTAGGATCGGCTGGGTTCTATAGACTATGGATTCCCAGGTTCACAGAGATAGCTAAGCCTCTATATGAAGTCACCAAGGGGAATCAAGTGTTCCTATGGACAACAGCCCAACAGGAGGCTTTTGAGAACTTAAAACAGAGCTTACTAACTGCACCTGCCCTAGGATTGCCTGATGTTACCAAACCTTTCCACCTGTATGTAGATGAAAGTAAAGGCATTGCTAAAGGCATCCTGACTCAAACCCTGGGGCTCTGGCAATGACCAGTCGCCTCCTTGTCAAAGAAATTGGACCCAGTGGCATTAGGATGGCCCCCGTGTTTGAGAATCATCGCCGCAGTGGCCCTCCTGGTAAAGGATGCTGATAAACTGACCTTGGGGCAGAACTTAACTGTTGCCATTCCCCTGCCCTTGAGGGAGTGCTAAAACAGCCTCCTGACTGGTGGCTGAGCAATGCCCGCATGGCACATTACCAAACCCTGCTATTGAACCCAGCCAGAATAAGTTTTCAGGTTCCTGTGACCTCCCTAAACCCCACCACCTTGCTGCCAGACCCTGACTTGGATGCTCCAATGCACAACTGCACAGAGATCTTGGCCCAGGTCCATAACATCCATCCGGACCTCAAGGACACCCCCTGCCTGATGCTGAGGTGACCTGGTACACCAATGGCAGTGGCTTCATCCAAGACGGTAGGCAGTATGCAGGGGCAGTGGTGACCACTGAAACAGAAGTCACCTGGGCAGAACCCCTGCCAATGGGGACCTCAGCTCAGAAGGCAGAGCTTGTGGCCCTCGCTAAAGCTTTAGAACTGGGTAAGGGGAGAAGGATAAACATCTATACCAACAGCCAGTATGCCTTTGCCACAGCCCATGTCCATGGGGCTATTTACAAGGAACGGGGGCTACTGACAGCTGAAGGAAAAGCCATTAAAAACAAAAGTGAAATACTGACTCTACTCCAGGGGATTTGGCTACCTGCTAAGGTCGCCATCATACACTGTCCTGGTCACCAGAAAGGATCGGGGCCAGTTGCCCAGGGAAACAACTTGGCCAACCGGACAGCCTGGCAGGTGACATTGCAAACTGATCTGATTCTTGCATGCACTCTCCCAGATCCGGGAGGTGCACAACTCCCTCAGCAACCAAATTATTCAAAAGACGATTTGGCTTGGATCAGGACTTTGCCTATGACTCAATTTCTTGACAATTGGTGGTGAGATGCTGAATGCTAGATAATCATACTTGAACTATTGGGCACCCGACTGCTGAGCAAAATTCACCAGTCCTCACATATGGGAATCCCCTGGATGCAAGACCTGATACAACATGCTGAAATACAGATCAAGGACAGTCAGAGAAAAACAATTGACATAGTGTCATCCTGCAAAGCTTGCCAACTCACCAATACAGTTGCGAATCCTAGGAACCCTGGGACTAGACTCAGAGGGAAGAGACCGGGAACCTACTGGGAAGTGGATTTCACTGAGGTAAAGCCTGGCAAATACGGATATAAGTGTCTATTAGTTTTTGTAGATACCTTTTCAGGTTGCACTGAAGCCCTCCCTAGCAAACACGAGACAGCCCATGTGGTGGCCAAGAAGCTACTGGAAGACATTCTACCAAGGTATGGTTTTCCTCCTATGATGGGGTCAGACAACGGACCAGCATTTGTGTCACAGAGTTTAGCTACTTTTCTGGGGAGTGACTGAAAATTGCACTGTGCATACAGACTCCAGAGCTCAGGGCAGGTAGAAAGAATGAACAGAACCCTAAATAGACCCTAACTAGACTGACCTTAGAGACTGGTGCAGACTGGGCGGCCCTCCTCCTCTTTGCTCTGTATCGGGTACGGAATTCTCCCTACCAGATGGGATTAACTCCTTGAAATAATGTTTGGTATTCCATCCCCCATTATTCCTAACCTCCAGGCAGACCTGCTCACGGAGCTTGATGATCCGGACCTGTTGGACGCGATCCGGGTGCTGAGCTAAGCCCATAAGGACGTCTGGCCTAAGCTCCAAGCCCTTTATGAAGCTGGACTCCCTCCTGAACCCACAGGTTTCAAACCAGGCGATTGGGTATACATCAAACGCCACTGCCAGGCGTCACTGGAGTCGCGGTGGGAAGGACACTTCATCATCCTGCTCACAACCCCCACCACCCTCAAGATTGACGGGATCGCCACGTGGATCCATTACTCCCACGCGAGACCAGCTGACCCCCTCGCACTCAAGGAAGACTACCGAGGCGAAGGATGGGCAGTCTCCAAACACCCAGCCAACCCGCTCAAGCTTCTGCTGTGGCGCACTTCACCCTGATTTGGACAATAATGACTATATGTACTATGGCCGATATGGCTGCCTGGTCCCCTAACCCCCACACCCCAGTGAATTTAACTTGTCAGTTAGTGAACCCACTTACTGGAGATGTCTGGAACCAAACTTCCGGGGTCCACCCAGAGGGCACTTGGTTCCCTGACCTCTGGTTTGATCTGGGGATGCTGTTCCAGGGGAAAATCAATATGCAGGATCAATACTTCTATGTCTGCCCTGGATATTTAAAAGACAAAGGTCATTGAAAACCTATGGAGGGGCAGATGATTACTTTTGTGCTAGTTGGTCTTGTGTGTCTACCGGCCATATATATTAGGACCCTCCCTATAAAGAAGACCTTATTACCATTAGCCGGAGGGGCTCACTCCCCCATTCCCCCTACAGAACTGGAAAGTCCCCAGTATATAACCCCATGGTCATAAAATTCACAAGCAAAGGCCAGAAGATGGGGAATTGGGAGCTGGGAAAGGCCTGGGGGGTTCACTGGTATAACACCGGAGGGTGGGATACAGGTGTGATGCTGATGGTCGGCCTGCTAAAATCACCCCACAAGGCAGCCATGGGGTCCAACTTAGTGCTCAATCAACTTTGGGGATAGTTATCCCCACGCCTAGACCCCACACACCTAGATCCTCCATATCTATCCTAAGACCTAGTCTCTCCATGGCTCCTACCACTGCTGACAACAGCCCATCTCTGACCCTGGCCTTGCTGGGGACTGATCCTCTTTTGCTCCTCCTCGAGCAGTCCTTTTTGGTCCTTAATGCCTCCAAGCCAGAACTGACCAAATCTTGCTGGCTCTGCTATGATACAGCTCCACCTTATTATGAGGGAGTAGCAGTTCTAGGTTCCTACAACAGGACATCGGACTCCAGCCAGTGCCGCTTTAATTCTAAGGCCCAGCTGACTCTACAGCAGGTCACTGGTACTGGGCTGTGCCTAGGGACAGTACCCTCCTCCCATCAACAGCTGTGCAATACCACAGAATCCTTCAACTCCTCAGACTCAATCAGTTACTTAATCCCTCACCAGGATACCTGGTGGGTTTGCTCCTCAGAGCTGACTCCTTGCGTCAACCTAGCGTCCTTAACAAAGCCAGCGACTTCTGCATTTTGGTCCAACTGGTCCCCTGGCTTCTCTGTCGTACTCAAGACGAGTTTTTGTCCAGAATGGAGGGGACCCCCGTTAGAATAAAGAGGGAACCTATTACTGCTACTACCCTGACACTGAGTATGCTCTTGGGTGTCAGTCTGATAGGGGCCAGAACAGGGACTGCCTCTCTGATGACCCAGCATTCTCAGTGTTCCAGGTTAAGGGCTGCTATAGATATAGACATAGAAAGATGAGAAACCTCCATTTCCTATCTAGGAGTCCTTGACCTCTTTAGCCAAAGTTGTTTTACAGAATCGGTGTGGGCTGCTAGACCTCATCTTTTTACAACAAGGCGGCCTCTGTGCCACAACAGAGTAAACAGTAAACAGTAACAAGATGGAAACTTTTTACGGATAGAACAGACTCCATCTTGTAAAAAGTTTCCATCTTGTTGTTTACTGTAAAAGCACCCAGTTCCAGGAAAAGCCCCCAAAAGCCCTCTGCCTGATTTGAGCAGCCCTGAGATATCCTGTCTATAACCTAGCTCCATCTCTGTTACCCAATCAGCTTAAAATGCACCTTTGCCACATAACCTTGCCCAATCAAGAAATGCCAAGGCATGGAATTCCCTGCTTGCGGCTTTTCCCTTTAAGAGTCTGTTTCCCCCTTCACTCGGGCCGCCCTCCCTCCACCCACTGCGTAGGTGTGTTGGGCGATGGACTGAGTTCAAGATTGCAAATAAAGATCCTTGTGTGATTGCATCGATTTGTCCTCCATGCTGGTCTTTTGAGAGAATCCTGTGACTTGGACACTATACAACCAGTGTATTTTAAGGCAGAGATCCCCAGCTAGCAGCACTAAGTTGCCTCAGAAGCCATTTTAAACAGAGAAAAGAATGGGATATTCCAAACCGAAGGTCACTTCAGGCAGGTTTGGGTTGGAGGTGTAAAGACCAAAATTATTTCAGCATAGAAAGTAAAAGGCCCCAAGTCTTATCCCAACCAAAGAAAATTAATTTAAGTCGACAGAGGTCATCTATCTATAGCATTCCAGAAACAAAAGTAGACTCTCAGGAGAGGTCAGATGTTCCGTGTGGGAAAGGTATATTGATATTTATAGATCTTTGGAATTTAATTGAACTATAACCCATCTAGTCTCAATATATAACAGTCAACTGATGGTTTTTACTTGTCATATGTTGGGTAGTTGGTTTCTTGTCTCCAGAATTTCTTTCAAACATAATCATGATGTTGACTACTTTAGAGATAAATAAACTCAAAAGTGAAGATAACTAATTTTGCTTTTTATTTTTCCTTGGGTCTTAAATTTCAACTCAACTATATGTTTCTTATGATTGTCCCTGAGCATTTGACTATTTCTCTAAACCTCTTTTCATTAGAAACTCGAGAAGAAGAAAAAAGATCCACAATATGAAGTCATTCTACTGAAATTATTTCACTGAGCTTTTTAGTTTATTTAGATTAAGCATGCTCCTAATCAGAAACGTGGGTTCATAAAATTTTTCCCACATTGAGACCCCCTTTTTCAAGTGCTTACTGGAGATAAAGATGAGTTTAGTGACTACAAAGTAAAAATGCAAAAACTGGATATGTTCTATAAAGAAAGATGCTCCATTATCCCACACTATGGTTGAGAATGCCCTCTGCCTAATGAATGACCAGAACCTCACTGAAAATGACACCACCAGTCTTTACAGATAGGACTTTAAAAATCAGGTACAGGGGCTGGGGAGATGCAAAGTGCTTGTCTTGCAAGCCTGAGGACCTGAATTTAATCATCAGATATCGCATAAAAAAAGTCAAGTGTGGTGGCACATACTTGTAATCCTGAGCAGAAGGAAGCAGCTGATCCCTGGAGCTGGCTTGTGGGTGTCCATCCCCACAGGCAGTCATTGGGAACCAGCCATTCCAAAGAATGGAGAGCAGATGAGCAGGTCCTCAGGTGGCCCAGAGTGGGTCCGGAAAGAACTCCCAGGAGACTGTGTCAGTGGACAGCTCATTTATTGAAGTCAAGGCACGGATTTACATAGGGAGGCCTGCCTGGCTGTTACTGAAGGTGGGAAAGTTCAAGGCAGGGTCTTTAGGTAAAGGCAGGAAGGTTCTAGGGCTGTTGTAGCCTACAGGGTGGGGAAAGGGAGTTAAACAAGAATTAAAGAATGAGGAAATGAAACCTGAGCCCTGACTTTGGTCTGCTTTGATCTTTGGGGCGGGGAGGTGGAGAAGATTAAGCAACTGCTGAGGAATGAGGAGGATGTTGAATCTGCAGTGGCTTCCTAGGACCTAGGTCAAAGTTTCAGGCAGAGCAGGCCAGACTCCTGCTTACTCAGTACCCCCTGCAACTGGCTGGCTCACCAGCCTAAGTTACTTGGTTGGTTCCAGGCCACTGAAAGAAACTGTCCCAAAAAATAAGATGGACAACACCTATAAGGAATGATAACTGAGGCTGTCCTCTGACCCCCCCCCACATGCACATGTGTGTGCTGGTATACCAGGACACACATGTGCACTATGCACATAGTGAGCCATTAATTTTTGTCACATAAACATGCATACACACACATATACACACACACACAAACATCAAGTAAAGAATTTCTTTACAAAGGATGCTTTTAGCAAATATGTATGATTGAAAGAAAATCTTTCCAACACATATCAATGTCACACAGCTGATATATACATAAATGTATGTATGTTTGAGTACATATTTATAAATTAATGTACGGATATATAACCATAATAATCAAAGAAGTGATTGGGGGGAAGTAGGGAGCATAAAAGGAGTTAAAGGAGGAGGAGGGATGAAAATAATACAAATACAATGTATGTGTTTGAAATTCTCTAAAATTAAAATTAAAACAATTTAAAATTAGTGTCATAAATATATGCACAAAGTAAAACAGAGTCTGAGACTACTATTTTAAATTTTTAAACATTCTTATTTACTCTGTTCAAATTATCTCAATAAATATCCTTAATTCTATGTTTTGTCAGAAAACAATACATTGAAATACTTTTCATAAATTAATAGCAGTTTGGGTTTGAATTTTTAAAATGTTTCAGATATATATTCTGATAATATCATATTTTGTGTTTGCTTATTGTATAACAGTTTCCTAGAGATTTAATTAACATGCCATACAATTCTTTTATTTAGTATATTTTAATGGTTTTTAGTAAATTGATAGAATTACGCTACAATAATCACAATTAATTTTAGAAGATTTTTATCCAACCAAAGAGAACCACAAACCAGTTGACACTTATTTGTCGTTATTCCCCAATCCCTTAATCCTTAAATGGCCATCAATTTACTTTCTATCACTACAGATTTAACCGTTATGTATATGTTCCATTGATGGAGCAATATAGTGGGATTTTGTGGACTGGTTTCTTTCTAATGTTTTCAGTGGTCACTCATGTGGCAGCAACATTGTCAATTATTATTCCATTTTATGGCTATGCCATCTTTTATTCAGTAGTTGAACATTTAAATTATCTTCACATTCGGCCAGGAATATAGTTTATGAGCAGGTTTTTCATATGGACATAATGTCTTCATTTCCATTAGATATACAGTCAGAGATTGAACTGGTGAATCACCAGGCAAATCTGCATTCAACCTTTTGGGAAGCTCTCACGCTGGTTTCCAAAGTGTATGCATTATTTTATATTCCCATCAGCAATGTATATGGGTTGCAGTTCCTTGCCAACATTTATTATTATCTATCTCTTTCTTTGTTTGGTTTTTTGTTTTGTTTTGTTTTTTGAGACAGGAGCTCCCTGTAGCCCCAGTTGGCCTGGAACTCCCTATGTAGACCAGGCTGGCCTTGAACTCACAGAGATCCACCTGCCTCTTCCTACCAAGCACTGGGATTAAAGATGTGCGTCATCACGCCTGGCTTTATTTGCCTTCTGAAGTCATAATCATTCTTGTAGGCATGAAAGTGTTTGATTTACATTTCCCTAATGGGCAATGGTGTGCATTTTCATATGCTTATTTGCCCATTTGCTATGTCTTTTCTCTCTGTAAAAGGTTTTATTAGGGAAATGGAGAGATGGGTCAGCAGTTAAGAGCACTGGCTCTTCTGGTAGAGTCCCTGGGTTAGGTTCCTAGGACCCACATAGCAGCTAACAACCATCACTTGTCAGTTCTTGGTGATCCAATGCCTCCCTCTGGTCTCCTCAGGCATTGCACGCATGTGGTGGGCTGACAATCATGCGGGCAAAACATTCATACCCAGAAAATGTTAAGGCTTTATTGTCTTGTTAATGAATCACTAGAGTTTTAGATTCAAGTCCATTCGTAGGTATATGATTTGAATGTATTTTCTCTCAGGGCTAGACAGATGACTCAGCAGTTAAGAGCAATGGCTGTTCTTGCAGAGGACCTGGGTTTGATTCCCAGGACTCACATGGAGGCTAACAAACATTGGTAACTCCAGTTCCAGGGAATCCACTGCCCTCTTCTTAGCTCTGACAAGGGTGTCCTTACATGGATGCAGGCAATACACTCATACACACAAAATAAAAATTAAAAAATAATAAATTTTTTTTTTTTAGTTTTAAGAAGAAAATGTTTTCTCTCATTAACTTTCAGGGCAGTGTTGTTTGAAACATGTTGTTTGTTTAGTTTTTTAAAAGTGTTGAGAATTGAGCCCAGGGGGTCCTACATGACATACAGGTGCATTTATCAGTAAGCTACATTTCCCAGCTGATTTTTACAATTTTAATAAAAATTACTGCTTCTTTTTCCACAATAGCTAGGAAACAAAAACAAACTAAATGTCCCACCACCGACAAATGGATAATGAAAAACAACAGATTTCTATTCAGTAGTTAAAAAAAATGAAATTGTGAAATTTGCAGATAAAGATGCAACTTGAAACTCTTATGTCAAACCCAGATTCACAAAAGCAAGCAGCATGTGTTCTCTCTCATTGGTGGATCTTAGCTCCAAATTCTTAGATACGAGTAAATATCCTGATGTAACCACAAGGGCCAGGAAAATGGAAAGGAGCCATGAAGGGAGAGGGGAAGAAGAAGCTCAAGAGAGGGAGCGAGTAGGGGTCATCGTTCTTGAGGAGGAAACAGAGAAAATGGGGAAATCTAACTGGAAGGGAGAGGAATGGACCTACAGGAGGAGAGAGAAGTGACAATGCTTAGGTGCAGTGAAAAGCCAAAGGAACATGGAGTAGTTAATAAGCCTACTGAAAAGTACTCTTACAATATAGGTGTGAGTGTGTGTGTACAGCTGAAGGCTACATAACAAAACTCACAGCACCAGGCAGGGGAAACCTCCCTTTGAGTGGGGTTAGGGTAGTCCAAGAGATTCCCCAAATAGTAAAGATTATTGATCATAACCCATGATTGCCTCCCAAACTGGAAGATAAGACCCTACTCCTGATGACATATTTTGGACAAAGTACTTAGAGACACTGAGTTGGACTGATGTGGAAGCCTCCACCCTGAAGACTAACTCCAATGGTATCAGAAGACACTATACACAAACTGCTAAGAGAGAAAACCAATCAGTGATCCTACCTAGCAGTAAAGTGTAAGAACCACAAACATGACCAACCCAGCAAATAATCTCTATTGGTGCAATAGTGGCACTTCTATCTAGGGAGACTCAATAACTGTCTAGTTGGAATTAAGGCCCACTCGGTGGGAGGGAATTCATTTTGGTACTGCAAACATAGCCAAATGCACATGGCTGGAGAGGTCATAGACCATAAAGAAAACCTACTTCTGTCACTTCCTTAGACCAATGTAATTCCTTGCTATATTCTAAATATGTATATGTGTATTTATAGGCCAATGTACCTCACACCACTCATCAAAGAACTTCTCTTGCAAGATGGAAACCATTACAGAGTTCCACAACTGGTCAAACACAGAGAATAAGTGACTGTGAGGTCCCCAGCCCAGACATAAGTGACACATCTACCATGCAACCTCTACATGGAAGGCTCAGGAAACATCACCTGAGAGGGGCCAGAAAGAATGTAAGAGTGTGTGGGACAAGACACCTGCTAGTTAGTACATCCCAGATGTGATAGGGAAGTCGGGATGCAGAGATGGCTCAGCGGCCGTTCTTGCAGAGGACCAAGGTTGGAATTGGAGCACCCATATGGTAACTAGCAGCCCTTCATAACTCCAGTTCAGGGGATCCGATACCCTTTTCTGGCCTCTGCAGGCACTTCACAACATGGGTGCACTTACATACATGCAGGCATACTTTAACTCATACACATAAAATAAAAAATTTTAAACTTGACTGGGAAGCTACACCACTGAACTTTTCACAGTATCTAGTGTAATAAGATCAGCTTCCTCAGTTCCAAAGTCTGTCTTTTCAGGATCTACAGAGGCAGCTTTCATCTACTGTTCTCTTTTTTTCCCAATTATAATTCCCACCAAGCCTATTTCCTGAGCCTCATCTGTCTAAATCAGGTCTTTGGCCACACACAAGTGCAGAGCGTCACCATAGGTGACTGTCAGTTCTAACACATTGCTCAGTTCCACTGGATACAGGTGTAAAAGCACCCTCACTTTTATCTCTGAAGGTCAAAATTAATTTTTAAATTTTATAGAATAAATGCAAAACTGCCGCTTTAATAAAGTTCTTTGTCTTCTAGGAAGTCTCCTTTTCTATTCATTATTTGGACACAAACATACAAATCTGTCCTAAGGATCTAGGATTTCTATATTTCTGAACAATATAAATCAAATTAGAACCAAGAGAAAAGCTACCAAAGAGATGCTGGAGAGATGAATCATTGCTTAAGAGCACTGGCTGCTCTTGCAGAGGACCAGGGTTCGATTGCCAGCACCCACATAACGGCTAACAGCCATCCTTAACTTCAATTCCATGGTATCTGACATCCTATTCTAGCCTCTGCAGGTACCAGGCATGCACGTGGTACACTTATATACATGCAGGCAAAACATTCATACACATAAAATAAAAACAAATCAATAAAAATCTCAAAAACCACCAGTGTTAGTTCATAGGGTTCTCTTGTCAAGTCAGAGTCCAGAAAATCCCAAACTCTTTTCCTACCCCTCTTGTAAATATAATTGCTTTGTTAGATTATTTTTAATCATTCATATCAACATGCAAAGCTTATTTAAATTCTGTTCTGTATCAAAGCCAAAGTATGGGGACATAAAACTAGCTTGTAATTTACATGTTCAGTTGCCTTTTCAAAGTTTTCCAGTTTTTTCTAAAGTCTTCTGTGTAGCACATAATGCGTTTCTAAAAGAAGCCCACATTTTATTAAAGTGGGATTCCTGCACAGGGGGAGGAATGCGGAGAGCTGCGATCGGAGACGACAGTTGGTTTACTTTTACCATTTGATCACAAAATTTCTCTGCCATCTGTGGGAAGCCACACAGGCAAATGTGTCATCACATCTAATAATGAAAAGAAAAAACAGACAGAACGTGCTGGAGAAACAGACTGCTTTAATTACCCTCTCGCAACGCTCCTGGAGAATTTGGAGGAAAAGCATTGTTTTTATGAAAAAGTAGCCAGTGCCGAGGGCGTTCTGAAACCCCGGATGCATGCCCCTGGGATTTCAACCTGTCCACTTAGGAGCAAACACAGTAGGATAACCAGGCTGAGGAAGAAATCTTGTAAGAAAACAGATTTACTATAAAGAATTTTTAAAAATTGTCTGATAATTATAGCCCATTATTTATAGGCTAGAATATCAAAATTTTATTTTCCAAATCTGTATTATAGCTTTGCAGGGGTGATGGAGGGGCAGTTTGCAAGTACACAAAGCTTGATCACCATGTCGAGTGGTGTCGATGCTTCTGATTTGCTACATATTGGCTGGTGTTGATGTTTCCAGTATCTCACGACGATACAGTCCTTGGGCCCCAACACTTACCTTTCTTCTTTCAAGTCTACACTGCAAACCCAGGTGGGAACTGCCTATGACCTCCAACTCAAGTGTTCTCACAGAGTACTGTGGTCTTTTCCTTTCTTTGATAGAAATATAAATTGTATCCTGGGCAACATACAACAGATGTGAAAGACACCGTGATGCATGACCTCATCCCCACCAATGCTAACTTCTGTGACTCAAGGAAATAGTCATCACTGTCCTCCATTACTTTAGAATCTTTATAAGCTCTGTACATTTCCCTAGCTGAAAAATAGCTATTTTAATTCTTCTCGTTTTCTATTCAATTTATTTTCATTTTCCATTGTATTTCTGTTGAGTTTATCTGCATTTTCTTTATACTTCCAGTCACCTGTACTGTATCTACTTACCCCACTCCAAAAGCTTCTACTGTCTGTGGTGAGCAAGGCTTTCCATCTCTAACTGGAATTCTAGTGCAGAAATGAGTGAGGAAGAGGAAGAACACTGAGGAAGACACTGATGAATGGTCAGTAGGTGGAGCAACACCTATGCAATCTGCATGCTGAACATATTTGTAATGAATGAATCCTGAAAATTCATTCTTGTACTACCTTATGGCAGCCTCCCTCTTAACTTGTTTATTCACTCATTCAACAACTGTACTGTGTGTTAAAATCATTAGGAACAGAGAACAGGAAATGTTTTAAGATACAATAAAATTACAGTAGAACTCTCTTCATAACTTTCTACTCTTTTACACACTTTGGTAATAATGCCTGCAAAGTTTGTGAAATGTTAAAATGTATAAAGTATTTAAAAAGTTAATACTTGCATGTGATATGGAAATGTATGTAAGTAGAAAATGTCTCCTACGTTTGCAAAATTAAAACTTTGAATACGAGATAGTCTACTCTCTTTCAAAATTATTTAACTGAGCACTTACCTGCAAAAGTTCAGACACTATTCGAAACACCATGAATGTCATAGCACTGAAGACAGTTATCTTTGCTTTCATGGTGATAATGGTTACACTTTGCGAAAATATCTATAGTAAGAGAGGAAGAAACTGAACCACAGAGCAGAAATGTTAGGTGCTGTTAAATTTCATAAGAAAAATAGTCTATCAGTAGAAATTTAATTATGAGATATTTGATTTGAGGATTAAATATATTAAAAGATGCATTCAATTTTAGCTACTCATTAAAGACTATTTTAAAAGATAACTTTTTACCGTCTAATATTTGGTATTTTTGCATTTTGAGCTTCAAAATATCAGCAGGGTTCAGATTCTTATTTACAAGTTCATCTCTGTAAATAACATATTGTGAAGGAGAAAGTCTTAGTTTCTAACAAGAACAAAACCAACTTGGAAATAGTCACGAGTGTGACTTCTTTGTAATGTGATTTGAAGTGTTAGTTTTAATTTAAGTTCAACATACGGTACTTACGATCATGATTAACATCACTTACAGGAGTTTTTGTAGAGATGAATTAGTAGGTTTAACATCCCCTATATTTCCCTAGTAATCCACTGAATTTCAGAATCAGATTTGCTTGTATTTCACGTAAGTTATCAAAGTCTGTTATGAACTTAAATTAAACACTATGTTTATAGCATATAATGAATTTATACACACAAGCTATAGAATGGTTATTGGCTACCCACAATAGGTGGTGTTATTCACTCTATGCCATGGTTATTAATCATCAATAATTCCGTCTCATGATTATTAATACATACTTGTAAACTCTCAAGTGACTCTATTTTAAAGGAAAGAATAATGGTTTTTCTACTTGATAGGAAAGGACAAATAACTATTGTACTGTTGAGTAGCCAACATTACTGTCTTCAACATTGGCAACCATCTTTTGGAAAGGTCAAGTTGGGAAATACTGCAGTTCAGCAACTTGATTTCAAGGCAACAGCTTTAGTAGAAGTCAATGCTTGGCTCAACTGGAACAGAGAGGTGGGACCTATACCTAGAGAAGCCTTCCAAGAATTTTTCTGAAAGATAAGTAAAAAAAGATAGACAAGTATAGCAGAGGCATGGGGCTGCAAAAGGATTCAGTAGATGGGGACAGCTCAGAACGTGGTGTGACGAGGCTAGATGTGATCAGAGGGAAGCAATATTTCTAAAAACCTTAAAGAAGGAAACTGGAAAATTATTAAGAGTTCTTTATGTCATGTAAATAAGTTTGGACTTTGCACTACAGAGCTGGGCTGCCATCCAAGGATGTTTATCATAGTTATAAAGTATTCCAATTAGAGTGTTAGAGACCACTGCAGGCACAGGGATGGTAAGGACTACATACCAATAATGTAGTTTTTCTGACACATATGAAATATGGCCCATAACATTTAAGGAAGTCAAAAGAGCCTTAGCCTGAGTATATGGCTTTACAACTTTCCTTCTATCTTCCTGAACATTTAGTAAAGTGGAAGCATTCTCTACTTATAGTCTTGGTTAAAAATAAACACAGTAACTAAAAGAAAGCAATAAAAGTGATTCCTTTTCGGTATATTTGTACATTATTTTTCTCCTACAGTCAAGGGAACCAGCTTGAAAAATGGAAGAAAAGGGTTTAAGAGTTTTGAAAGTAAGTAGACCATCTTAGGCAAATGATCAACAGATTATGGGCAGTCAGCGTGAGCTAGGCACATGAAAGATGCGGTAATGACTTAAAAGACACTTCTAATTTCATCAAGGTCAAAGGAAGACCATCAGCAGGAAGAATTCTCTATGGTTCTCACATACTGGAAAAGCATACTGCAAATTTGTTCATCATAGATGTCAGTAGCAGCCACCAACCAGCAGGTTTCTTGGGATCAGAAATGGTCAAGCCAAACCACAGTGATGCTCAGATCTTATCAGTCACTGTACAGTCACCCCTCAAATCAAAATGCTTATAACGCCTTCCCAAACTCTTGCCACCATCTTGGAAAAGAGCCAAGAGAATTAGGGTTTTTGGAACCATATAACAGCTGTCCAGAGAATCAAGCTTGAACTTAAATAAACACATAAAATTATTTCATCATATTTTGCTTTAAATCAGAGTAGACTGAATTGTCTTTATTGCTGTTTCTTCTGTTCAACAGGTATACATTTGTTAAGAAAGATGATTCATTTATAGGGAAATATAGAATCTATGTTTTTTTGAACATCAGGATTACAGTGTGAATTGATTTTGGACACCATGCCATATCTTTAAGCTCTTTTAACACTGCATTTTTACTGAGGAAGGAAGGCAGAGAAAGTCCCATAGCAAAGAGAACCAGAACTCTAGAAGGGAAACCACTAAGGCTCCTTAGTTGCTATAGATAGCATATACACATGAACAGCATGGTTAGCTTACTTCTCAGAGTCTCTAGAACAGAGATGTGCTCGTTATCTGTTCATCTTGTTTTGCTTTGTTTGGATTTCAAGTTCCATCCAATATCATGTTATTTCTTGATAAAGAGTCCATTGTAATAGCTTTAGGAAGTACAAAGTTATGAAACTGTTTCACAAAAAGGAATTACCAGTAGCTGTAGAAATTATTCACAAAAGTGAAAAGCTTTGGTGAGTAAAGAGTATCCCAGTTCAAAACATAAGCTATAGTGGTGAACAATGCCTTCACTCTGTCAGGCACCAGCATCAACCCTGTCCAGTTCAGATAAGCAAACGCTAAGTCTGATTATGACTGATATAAAATGTGACTCTCGGAAGAAATAAAAAGGTTTGTAGTCACTTAAAACTTGGTTGTTTGGAAACTTGATTGTAAAGTAAAATATACAGGAGTTCTAGGAAAGATAGGAAAATGTAATTCAAATAGAAGAGCAGGTTGAGATGAACTAAGATTAGATGGAGTGATTCCTAACATGGGTCACTACTTTCCTGCCCTGAGAAGCAGGCTGCTACGATAGCAAATGTTGCGTGACCGGAAGCCACATTGCCTAGACTTACAATCCACTCTGTCCCTTACTGACCGTCAGACCATCACTCAGCCTCACCATGTCTGGACATTCTCCTTGATACCAACAGACAGTGATAGTTCTGATTGTGATGTTATGAGAATTAAGTGTTCATCTGTGTCAAGGTGGGGAAGATTGTTCAGAACGTAGTACGCATTTACATGGGCCTTAGCTGTTTGGATCATTTCTGTTATTTATAGTATGTTTACAACAGCACTGCTATAGTAAGTGTGGGACCCAGATGCCAGTGATGGAGAGCAAGATTCCTGTGTGGGACCCAGATGCCAGTGATGGAGAGCAAGATTCCTGTGTGGGACCCAGATGCCAGTGATGGAGAGCAAGATTCCTGTGTGGGACCCAGATGCCAGTGATGGAGAGCAAGATTCCTGTGTGGGACCCAGATGCCAGTGATGGAGAGCAAGATTCCTGTGTGGGACCCAGATGCCAGTGATGGAGAGCAAGATTCCTGTGTGGGACCCAGATGCCAGTGATGGAGAGCAAGATTCCTGTGTGGGACCCAGATGCCAGTGATGGAGAGCAAGATTCCTGCGCCCCCACGCCTGCCCTCACCTGGCTCTCAGCAACTCACAGCAGTAAGAACCTGGACAGCTTGTGATGTTATGTACTTATCAGATCAATAAACTGTGAATTGCATTTCAAATATTTACTACAACTTGAAAAACACTGCATGGTTTACAAACTGTCTTCTGAGAATTCCTAGGATTTGAACAGTGACTGTTCTGAGACAGGTAAGGGGAAAGGAGAATAAAACAGAAGATGGTGCCATTTAGTGTATCTTTTCCCAAAGACTAATGTCTTTTCAAAGATTAGCAATCACCAAGTAGGATGTTGGGCAAACAGGTTGCTAACAGCATCTGTGACTCTGTGAGGTATTTGGAAAAATGAGAATCATCAGCTAATTAAGAATTTTCCATTGATTCTTCTGATGGACAGAATTAAAGAACATTTAGATCTTTAGCAAACCATTTGGGAGCAACAAGAAAAGAATTCGAAGTTGACCCTTCTTCATATTTTCACCAATTCCTGAGGTCAGTATTTTCTCTAACAGTCACCGTTTCTGACAAATCAAATCATTGTTAATCCACAGAAAGAAAAAGATGTGACCAGTTTGTATGTAGAATTCTCGGAGATTTTCTATAGTGTTTGGTGCTCGCTATTATTTGTCTCATATCAAGAGGTAAAAATTGAATTTAAAAAAGTGTATGAAAAATCAGAAGAACCCTGGAGACTGATCAAGCTCGGCTTGTTTATTTTCATGGGTACATGTGCTATGATTTTAGATAGCTCACATGTTGTTTCTATTTTTGTTCCTAGTCCATTTAGCAGGATTATACATGCCAGAATTTCACAGGATTCTACATCCCTTCACTTTCTGAAAGCCCAGACATTTAAACAAGTCTGAAACCACCACAGCACATGATCTGAGAACTTTAATACAATTTAGCACACAGCCTATGTTTCTGTGCCCAAGAGTTCCCTGCCAACTTTGCAGGCCATCTGAGAAGGGTGGTAAGCAATCATTAACATCAGCTTTGCTATTTGTGATCTTTGGCGACTCATCCACTGGGAACAGGACTGAGAACATTGTCTCCCAGAACATTACATCTTTAGTCTCAAAATGAACAGCAGCTTGATTTGATGGCATGGCGCAGGGGAGGAATTTGGAAAAGCATATTGTAGCTCTAATTCCATGGGGCCTGTCCACCTTCCCAACACCTTTTTCATTATGAAGAAGGGCTTACCACAGCTATAGGAACAATTGTGTGGCGCAGGCACTGCAGCCAGGAAGCCTTGACTACCACATCATCACGACCTTGGGGAAATTATTAGACTGAGCTCAGTGGAGAGGCAAGGGGATTTGATAACAAAACCTGCCTCATACATACTGCAAAGGGATCTGGAGAAAGAACAGGCAGTAACAGCTATACTTAAAATCCAGCCTCAAGTGCCGGTGACAGAAAAACGAGGTTAGACTGCTCATCTACTGAAATGTGTCCACCTCAAAGAAGCTGTCCAACTCTTCTGAGTATTCCTCGGATAGCTCCCTCTTGTGGATCCGGGGAACCAGTCTGCCAGACTTGAACGCTGCTCGCGGTGATGCTGTTGACCTGTGTGTGCTGTCCCCACACTGCAAGGTTGCTCGCTGCTCCGGAGAGACAGCAGAACCATGACCAAGCTAGGACTTCACCAAGACTTACAGTGGTCAGGAAGTAGCTTGAGAGCACTGTAGGAACCAGCTACTCAAAGAGCAGCAAACTGTGACTGGCCTGAAGTGCTGGTGGACACCCGTTTTGAGCTTCTTGATCCCTCCTACCCCTGCCCCCCCACCTCTGGTTTTTCCTTTCTTCTCCTTAACTGGTAATTAATAAGGGCTCTGAAATTGCCAATGTCTAACTTGTTTGACATTGTCAGAGGTTCCAGAACCCTTGAAAATATGACAAGAAGAAAAAAATAAGAGGTGTATGCTATTAGTGAGCACATAGAGAAATACGCGGATACACATGCACACACACATCCACACAGAATTACAGACCTTCACCTGTTTCTAAACAATATGTTTCAAACATTGAGAAAACCTAAGGGCAGTCCCAATACTGTTTCACTTTCTTATCATTTTCTGGCATGAAGAGGTTTTCAAAGATCCTAGCTGCATAAAGTTCAGTTCTCCAATCTCAATGTGCTTTTTGTATCTGGATCTCAAATCCAAGGGCAATTCATTTTAAGCTCAGAGGAAAATATGGGAATAAGGAAAGATTTCTAATGCATTCCTCCGTATGTAACACCTTTGTAAATGCTCGTTCTCCCTCTTTTCTGATTCCTCGTGTGTCTCACTCACATTGACCTACAAGCTTTCTAAGGACAGACAATACAACTATTTTGCTTATTAATCATACACAGAAAATAAATCTCCTGTGAAGACTGAGTGAGAGAAGGTGAAACTGGGGCTAGTGAGGTGGTTCAGCAGGTGGAGGTGTTTGCACAGACCCAATGACCTGAGCTCCGTCCTCAGACCCCACAAGGTGGCAGAAGAGAGCCTATTCTACAAGTTGTCTGTCTTCCACCCGTGCACTCAACACGTGTACCTCCTCCCTCTCTCTGCCTCTGA
The DNA here is from genome assembly GCA_035773235.1 of Eospalax fontanierii. Classification (NCBI taxonomy): domain Eukaryota; kingdom Metazoa; phylum Chordata; class Mammalia; order Rodentia; family Spalacidae; genus Eospalax; species Eospalax fontanierii. The sequence goes on along the minus strand of CM069540.1, from coordinate 62,122,151 downwards.
CAAAGATTAATTAATTAATTTAATTAAAATGTAAAAGCTGATACGTGACTGACTAAAGGAATAAAGATTAGTGAAACACAACACAACACACACATACACACACACAGAACACACACAACACACACACAACACACCCACACACTTTTCCATCTAGAACGTAAAGAGATAGGCCAGCTGGTCCATTAGCAAGCTGCCTTTCCAGTCCTGCCTGCCTCCTGGAGAAAGAGGTACTGTGACTTCTTAATCCAAGACTCAAATTCAAAGACAAGAGTCAAATCCGCAGGTTGAACAAAGGGACAAGAGAAAGGAAGAGGGCAGCCTACAGAAGGTGACCGGTTTTTGGGCTAGCAGAGAGGAAGGTGAAAGAAGGTTCTGGGCTTTGGAAAATAACAATATGCTGAGCAGCTACGGAGGGAGCTGAGGAGAGTGGGTGGGCAATCAAGAGACCACAGAGAGAGAAGCTGGGAGGAGGGTCAGTGGTGGGGCCGAGGGACTTCCACAGCTCAGCAGAGTGGCTGTGGGGCTCAGGACCCCAGTCCAGGCTTTGCTCAAATGATTCTGGCACCATGGGCATTGACTTCAGCGCCCCGTATCCTGCTGGGGATGACCCTGCCTTCTTCCCAGCCGGCAGCCAGTCTCTCTGAAGGGCTTCTCTCCTCACTTCCTCAGAGGCAGAACTCAAGCATTCTTTCATATGATATCTCTTTTAACTTCAAAAGCCCCAAGTCTTTCCACTTTCAACTTCCAGCTGCAAAACTGAAGCAGTTTGTAGCATAGAAGGATGATCAATGGGAGCCTCTGCAGGACCCTGGACTACATCTGCCTATCAGAGGCTCAGTCTGTGAACCTAACCTTGAAATTCCAAGTTCTACCTGCAAAGTGATTCATAACCACCTTTGGCCCTGTGGTGGTGACATTGCAAATGTACTTGCTTTGTGGTTGGTCTGAGGTGACAGAAAAAAGCTGTAGAGTGCACATGGTTATAGACTCTGGGTTTGCTGTATTTTATAAACTGTCATTCTCATTTTTAATAGCATCTAGAATTCACCTGACAGCATTAATTAGGGAAACCTCAGAATGTTTTACATAAATGTCTTTACTTCATTCTGTTAGCATTTTCACTGAGACTGGTCTTAGAGGTTGGCATAAAGTAAGAAACCCATTCTTTCCAAAGTATGTCTGATCTCAATAACTCTCTGTGGGTTTACACACATTCCTGTAACACTTCCTGCTGGAAGTGCTCCTTTCTCTCTGCCTTCCTCCTTTGTATCTGCTATTCCAAGCTTATTCTCCCTCTTGGCTTCTTGAATCTCATGTCACCCCCTTGTCATGACTCAAGTCATTCCCTTTTCCTGAAAAAACAGGGAAAATTTTATCAAAGATTCTTTGCTGGGTATTTGTCTCTCCTCACTTTCTGAAAACCAAAATGTGACCATGTAATTCACAGCAAAATTCCAGACTAACTTTCAGAACTAGTTGTTGAGAGTCAGCTGGTTCAGTATTCCAAATGAAAAGTCAGACATTACAACTTCAGCACCTCCTATAGTTGCCTCACCCAATTTTAAAATCACATTTAAAAGTATTTGATAGAAAAACACTGTTTCACACAGATTAATGTTTTTCCCCTTTTTTCATATTCATTCATAAATAACCAGCAAACATCCATGTCCTGTGTAGCTAATAATTTCATTCAAAACCTTTTTTTCCCTTGCTACAAAGAGTGACCATTTTGGTCAGTGACATCCAACCTCCATACGACCCCATCACTTTTTCCTAATTCACTGTTCATATCTATTCTTTATTATTCATTTAACATAAAAAATTGCTGATACCTTCTGTATATGAGAAGGGTCCTATAGCACAGCAGTGATCAAAACCATTCCATCTTTCCATTGTCATGTGGAGAACTGATCTATATATGAGTCACACTTTCGAATCTAATACTACAGACAGAGGGGAAAGACAGATTCATTGTGTTCAATCACAGAACAAGGGACAATACCCAAAATGGTACAGACAGAAATCAGAGAAAGTGTCATTAAAGAACAGAGCTTGGTCTGAAATACGTAGAAGGCTTAGATACAACTGGGCTGGGGAGGGAGCTCCTAATAGAATGGCTGGCATAGATCTGTGGTGATATCCAAGACAGTGGCACTTCAAAGACAGCAAAGAAGGTCATAAGACAAAATGCATGGGGGCAGTGTTCAAGCTGGAGGGGCAATCCACAGAGCAATCTGGAAAAAAAATTAATTGATGGGGTAGAGGTTCAGGTGGTTTTGCTTTTTATTTGGTTTTCTTTGTTTAAAAACAAATGCCACAGGGTTTACATAGATAAAGTCAGATTATATTTTGAAACCATTTTGATGGCAAACTGGAGAAAACATCAGGGTGGTGCAGAAGAGATGAGTTCTAATCTGTTTGAAATCGGCAAGGAATCCAGGAGACTGAGGGACAGATATTGGTAGCCTAGTTGCACTTGACACAGGCAGAAGAAGATTGATTTGAGAGGATTTAAGGGCTAAGACTGGAAGAAGTGGCTGTGGACAGGACTAGAAAAGAAAAGAGAAGGAGGAATCGAAGGTGGCTGCTTCAGCTTTCACAATTAAACACTGGTGATGGTTAAAGAACTGGGAAAACCGTGTGAACTTTGCCTGAACAGTTTGAATTCCGGGATTTTTGAAAGGCCTGAGAGAGATGGATCTGGCCGTTGAATAAAAGTTCAGAATGCAAAGAAATTTGGTGCAGATATAAATTTGAGTGTGATCATCATAGAGATACCGTTGAAGCTCTGTTCTTGGTGTGATTCCCCAGGAGAGAATATTTAAGAGCATTTTGAACTAGAAGCTACATCAAGTATATAGAACATTTAAAGGCATAGGAAAATGCATCTGGTAAATGAATATAAAGAATAAGGTATACTATGAGGAGGATCTGGCAAAAATAAGAGTGTGGCTTCTTAGAAGCCAGGGAAAGAGAAAATTCAAACCTAATGGATGATTCCACATTCACTTAATGTGCCCAAAAATGTCAAAAGGCCAATTTGTGTTCAAAGACATATATAATAAAATAGCTAGTCTATAGATTTTGTTGAATTACTAAGGAAATGAATGAATTCAAGAGTTAGTATAGAGACAATACCTACATATTACTTCTCAAGTTTAATTCCATTAGAGAAGAGCCAGGTGAAGTCATATAAAAGAGTAACTATGTACAACATTAACTAGATAAGAATCATCATAATTTCAAAGGCAAAGGCCATTTTTATTGAATCATTGTGTTTCCTACAGAACATCTCAATTAATCTTAATCATCTTTATATCCTTACCCTCCCCGTAGCCTCCAACTGGGATTCATACATCATTTTATCTGTGTCAAGTTAGTGTTCTCAAATGACCTCACTGCAGGTTCACCCACTGAGGTGTTGTCAGCCTATCCAGAGTTCCTCATTAGCTCACCCAACAGTAATCAGTTGCCAATATCTCTTCAGCAAAGATTGGGATCTGCTACCCATTTCCACAGTTCCAGGCTGGGTTTTTTTCTACTTGAGTTTGCATGGATCTTGAGCATTCTGAAATGATTGCTGTAGCTTCATATGAGCAGAGTTCCAGGAGCTGGTGGGATTCTATTTCCATATGGTCACATACTTCCTCACTGGCTCTTACAGTCAGTCTGTCTGCCTCCCTCTTCTGCAATGGCTCCTGAGCCCAGGGTGAATGAGACTTAATACAGGAATCCTGTCTAGTATCTATGGCCATTTAGAACTGGGAATACTTTGGTCCAGGATGTTTTAGCTTTCATAGTTTGCATTGAAAACTCAGCTGTAATTCTGATGGGTTTTCCTTTACATGCGACTTTTCTTTTGTAGCTTTCAATATTCTCTCTTTGTTCTGTGTGCTTAGTGTTTTTACTATGATATGCCATAGGGACTTTCTTCTGTGGTCCTGTGTATTTGGTGTTCTATGTGCTTCTTGTTTTTGGATGGGAATGTCTTACCTTAATCTTGGGAAATTTTCTTCTCCAGTGTGGTTGAAAATTTGGTCAATACCATTATCCTGAGATTCTTCTCCTCCCTCTATACCTATGATGTGTAAATTTGTTTTTTTCATGGTGTTCCACATGTCCTGTACATTCCATTCCTCTGTGTGTGTGTGTGTGTGTGCGTGTGTGTGTGTGTGTGTTCATAATCTTTCCTTGAGTGCTCCAGTTCTTCAGCTTTATCTTCCAGTCTTGACAGTCTGCTTTCCGTCTCACTCATTCAATTGGTGAGGCTTTCTTCTTTGTTTCAAATTAGTTTACTGGATTTTTCACTTCATTCTTCATTTCAACCTGAGTTTTCTTCAACATTTCTATCTCTTTTGTGAATTCAGTGACACATTTATCTCTATCTTCTTTTAGTTCTTTGATTTATTTGTTTGTGTGTTCTTTAAATTTGTTGAATTCTTTATCATGTTCATGTTCTTGGTCTTTTAAATTCTATGTCCTGGGTTATCTCTATGGGGTTCTCATTGTAGAATTCTTTATAGCACTGGTGATGTTTGCGGGGGACATATTTGGGTTTTTCACATTATTATTTTTTTCATTGTGATCTTGGCATGTGGAATTCTTTTGTTGTTTGTAATTCTGATGTGGGACTCAAGCCTTTCTTTGTTGTGTTTAGGTCTAATTCTGTCTGTATACTTGCCGTGACTTGGTTGTTTTCTTATTGGGTATGAAAACCTGGTTGGTCATAATTTCAAGTTTTAAGTTCTGTCTTTTGATTTTATATTGAAGGGGCCAGATGGCTCTAGACAGCTGCTCAGGAGTTCCCTCAGAGGCACAAGTTAGGGGAGATCAGATGCTCTCAAGCTCTTTCTCAAGGTCTAAGTCCCTCTAGCCAGCAGGGACAGCACAGTTTGGGAAGATTACTAGGCAGAGGTTGAATTCAGGGTTTCTCAGGCAGTCTTTCAGAGGTCTGGGCCCCTACAAAGCTCACAGAGGCCTAGCCCTGCAGCAGTGGGAGGGACCGCAGAGGGTGGCGGTAGGGGGATGGGCACAGTGCCATTTGGAGAGCTCACAGCCAGGCAGAGATAAGAGAGTAGTCCAGAGATCTGGGGGATTAAGAGCAAAAGTGTGCCTGTGTCCAAGGCTCGAAGGAGAAAAGCGCGTGGGGTGGGGGAGTTTCGCATTGCTGTGGCGGTAGGGGAGTGGAGACACGATGGGCAGGGTCAGCTGTACCAGGGAAGAAGGCTGGTCTCCAGAATCCAAGGCAAGTTAGGAGTGGGCACTGCCAGGGCAGAAGACTGATCTCAGGAGCAAAGAGAAGTTGGCATGGGAACAGCCCGTGAGGGCTCTGACAAACTGGACTGAAAAACTGAGCTGGGCTGAGTAGGAGGGATCAGGTCACTGTGGGTGGGTCTGGACTAAGAGGATAGTCCAGAGTTCTGGGGTGCTAAGAGCAAGAGCAGGCCTGTACCCAAGGTTAGAGGGAGAACAGGGTGGGCAGAGGAGAACGGAGCTGCTCAGGTGGTAGGGAAGTGGAAAGGCCCTGGGCAGGGGTCAGACTTATTAGCGGAAAAGTTGAGCACATGAATCCATGACAGGTTGCGGGAGGCAATGGGCAGGGTGGCTGACTGCCAAAGAGGGGAGTTGGGGTGGGGACAGCCTGTGACAAACTCGACTGAAAAAATGCGCTGGTCTGAGTACGCGGGATCGGAACACAATGGCTGGGTCTGGACTGAGAGGGTAGTCCAGAGATCTAGGTGCTAGCAGTAAGAGCGGTCTGTGCCCAGGGCTAGAAGGACAGTACGTGTGTGGGGGCAGGGGCGGACGGGCAGCAAAGGCCTTTTAAGATGATAAGCATGTCCAATTTTCTGATTACATTATTTTGATTTGCTAGAATTAAGAGAAAGTTATTCAAACAGACAAAACTAAACGACTCTTTAAAAAACAAAATTACAGAGTGTTAGTGATAACTGTATCCACAGGAAAGGTCTTATCAGTCATATCACAGAATATGTAGTATACGAAATAAATAGGTTGAAATATACTTTTTATTAAATTTTTAATCGGCTGAGTATATATATACTTACAAGGTTTGAGATAACATAATGCCTTCAAATATGTTTACACTGTGGAGCGTTTAAATCAAGCCAATGGGCACTGTCATGATCTCACATATTTATTTTTGCATATGATGCTAAAAATCAACTTCTATTATTTTAGCAGTTTTTGAATACAATGCATTACCATTAACCCAAGTCACGATCTATGCAAAATATCACTACAGTTTATGTCTGCTGTTCACCTGAAACTTCCTGTGCTTCAGCCAGTCTCTCCTCATTCTCTACCTTCCCAGCTCCTACAGATTCTGAAAACCACCATTCTTTTCTAAGTCTTTGTGTTCAACTTTTTCATATTCCATGTATAAGTGAGATTATTCAGTGAAAAGCACATTTTTAAAACTATGGACATATATCAAAAAAGAGAAGCCAGCATATAAATAAAGAGGAACGAATTTATTCTATTAAATATGTATTATGGAAAACAACTTCAGAAATACATAAAGACCAACACAAATCAGATCATTATGTATATGTATCAATATATTTGTAACTGTTCTGTCAAATTATAAATGCTGCAACTGGTCGGAAAGCACTTTGTTTCTTAGTTTGCATGCAAAATAGAAAAGCTTCTAAAAGAGGATAGATAGGGAAATGTTCAAACCTGTCTCTCTTTCTTTTAAAGGAGGTGTTAGGGGTTCCACCCAAAGAAACCGAAACAGAAAAATCAATATTAATGATATCTTTAGACCCAGCATATACTTCCATGATGAATAAAGCTACTAACATATGTGTGCATGGGGATTTTTTTCATTACTGGAGGAGTTATATATAAAGAACATATGAAACAATTTCACTGAAATTTCAAATGCTGTTTACAATTTCACAGGGGGCGAATGCTTAGAGTAATGGCACAAAAATGTTGACCTGGGGAGTGCATCGACCTTTAACAATACCAGCTATTTCATTGTCCTTGGTTACTCACAGAGCTTAACAGTAAGATCTATTGCTGAAAACATTATATACAGGAATGATGGAATAAACAAGGAGGAATTAAGCTGTATGAAGCAGGAAGCTTCATCTCTGCTGCTCAGCTTTCATAGTGACAGAAGGTGCTACCAGAAGAGAAAAGCAGTCATCAACCTTGCCCAGCTCTGAACTACAATAATATCTGACCTGACAAGATTTTCCCACTCAAATAGTGACACCAATATTATGGGAGGAACCAACCACTTTCTGATTAGATTGAAGACCCACTCCACAGGACAGAGCCCATACCTGACACTTATTATCAGGGCCAAGAACCTGTGGCTGATAAGTCACAGGCCATGGGAAAACCTACTGTTATTTTGCTAAATGGATATAGTATTAAACTAATTTCTTTTGTAAAATTATTTTATTATTTTTATTTTATGTGTACAAGCAATGCCCACAGAGGTCAGAAGAGGGTGTGGGATCCCCTGGAACTGGAGTTAGAGACAGTTGTTAGCCTCCATGTAGGTGATGGGAATGGAACCCCAGTCCTCTGCAAGAGGAGTCAGTGCTCTTAGCCCCTGAACCATCTCTCCGGCCTAAACTAACTTCTAATGACTTATTGCTATCTCTATAAATTAACATATCTCTCAGCTCTCACTGGATCTTCTGGCATCAGATGGTGATTAACCCAGACACCCACAACTGGTCAATGTGCAGAGGATAGGAGACTGCAGAGGGCTGAATGGAACACTTATATCACATCATCTCCTTCCAAGGATCAAGGATCATTGCAGAAGAGGGAACAGAAAGATTGTAAGCGCCAGAGGTGGTGAAGGACTACAAGAAGACAGTGCTTTCAGACAGGCTGGCAGTTGCTCACGTGAACTCATAACATTTGCAGTAGCATGAACAAGAGCTGTGTAAGCTCAAGCTAGAAAAAAATCTCAGCATGGAGAGAGAGAGGTGGGCAAGAAGCCCCAACCCTAGCTGAGGAACTCTTGGCAATTAATAATTAATACGGGAGACACAGCCAGTTTTCTTTGGGTATGTGATGCTGGGCAGGATGTCTCCGGAGACAGACCCACGCCTCAGAGCATTTAGGAACACAAATTAGACTTGATAGGCCTTAAGAAGATGATAATAACGAGGACATGAAGTGTGGGTGGGTAGAAGATGGGAATGGAGACGCAGGAGGGAGTCTGATCATGATCTAAGCACAGTGTATGAGAGTCTCAAAGATGCGGTAAACATAAGTCAATAAATAAAACTTGGATGTGAAAACTTCTCCTTTAGAATACATAGGATCAGAAAAAGCACCATAAAAACAAGCATGTACACGTGCTGTGCGCACAAACACACACACAGTATGTACTCTGTCCCAAACAAAAGCAAAGAATTGAAAATAAAGTCCTCTCAAATCTGTGGGGTGAAGGGCAAAATTAAAAGTGAGAGCTCGATTCCTTATATGTTAATATTTAAAACTGAAACTCAGGGATGGGGAGATGGCTCAGAAGTTAAGAGCCCTCGCTGCTCTTCCAGAGGACCTGAGATCAATTCCCAGCATCCACATCAGGAAACTCAATTGCAACTGCAGTTTCAGGAGATACCATCTTCTGGCTCCTATGGACACCCACCCACACAGCCCCCCCCCATTCGCATGTGCTCATGAATAAAAGTAAAGATAAAATACATCATGAAAAATTAAATTGGAACTCATGATTTTAACAAACTATCACATTATTTTTGTCTTCTACCTTTGCTGTCTTTCAATTTTGATCATGGTTCCACTGGAACTCCCCATCAGAATCTCCTTCTGTTGATTCTGTCTATACCCCAAGGAACTGTGTCCATGCCTGGGAGTGGCCTGATCTGATTCAAATGTCAGAGTTCTGTCCACACTCTCTGCAAGGTCCTCTCTGGGGGTCATGGTTTCTGGTGGTGTTTGCACCACAGCAAAGGAGAGATTTGAAAAAGAAGTGTGTGTGATTCCTAGAGTCAGGCAACAGACAGATGGAGCAAGGTACTTAACATTGTCAAAAGGGGTGTTATACGGGCTCAAAGCCAATAACACCCCATCCCAACACACTCACATGCATACACACACACACACACACACACACACACACACACTCCGTGAATTTATGGCAAGGATATAGCCATAGTGGCGACAAATGCAGTAACTCACCTAGTTTAAGGTAAAATTATGCAGTACAAAGAAGGATTAACAGCAAGAACTATGGTATTATGTACAGAAAATTCCAGATGTCAGAATACCTCTGATGATATTATACATTATTTAAATTTAATTTTTAAGCCTCAGAATTTCTGGTGCTTCAAGATTTCATGTGGAAAACATAACACAGTCTCACTAAAAATATTTATTAGAGCCTATCCAAGACAGAGGACTGTGATAGTTGCTAGGGAGATGGAGGTAAATTAACACTCCACCTGCTTCAGCAGCATATAAAGCATATATACCTTTAACCGCATTATGAAATGTAATTAAAGACACTAGAAGTGACATGAAATAATGACCCTTCATTATGTCTCACCACTGAAAGGTATATGCCTGGAATCCTTATGAACATTTCTACATCAGTGCTTTGTAAACTTGTCTATAAACTAATTAATGTTTGCTGTTTGCTCAAGGGAGGTCATCAATAAATATTTAACAAATGAATAAATGAAAATGAAATAAATATAAGGAATCTGCTATGTACTGGGAACTTTCACAAATCACAGTGGCTATTAAAGGGTTACACTATTTCTGTTGTATAGGAAAAGGTGGTTTAAGAAATACTTCTTCAAATTCAGAGAACTGAAAGGTAGGTAGCTAAGGTGAACCTAGAACCTATTATCATCTCAAAGCTCTTTCTCTCCACCTCGCTCCCATCAGACCTCACACTCTTTCTATAATAGATATTTTATGTTCTCTTCACTGTCCTGAAATCAATTCACTGAGAATGCATCTTTGCATACATATGTTTGCAAAAATCGATGCAGAGTCCTAACTGTAAAATAAATAAGAAATAGAAGCAATTCAATTTATAACAAAACAATATACATATGAATACTCAGCTCTGACTACAGAAGATGTAATGAAGCTGATACTTGCCTTTATACATGGACTCACTGCTCCTGTAAGAACCACAGCTGCAGAATGCTTCAGCAAACAGTTACTGAATCACATACACAAGTGTCCTGCCATTGACTTTTGGTCACATTTCAAAAATCCAATATGCAACCTGTCCTTGCTCTCCATCATTAGTTGAATTTTCAAAAGGTCACTGCACATTAAATAAAACAGTGTAAAATACTGTAAACAGAATACTCTTCATTGAATAAAATTAGCTCCTACTCATTAAATACCTGGAGTGTCTGTTACTCTTCTAACAAACAGAGCATCCTCAAGTGCTTCCAAATGCCATAGAAGTGACAACAGTAACTGTAGGAAACTTTTGTCTACCTACCTGTTTGTCAGGAAAGATATACCAAAGAGAAAAGAAAGAAATTCTAACCTGGCCTGCCCAGTCTGGGAGTCAGACCTAGCAAAGCCTTCCCACTAATGGAAATTAGCTTAATTTGAAATTAGCTTGCTGACTAGTGGGTTCCATGGGCCTCCCTCTTCTCTCGCATGCCCAGCTCCATCTTGACTTAACCCTTTAACACCTCTCTGCAGTAATCCCCCTCCCTCTTTCATTTCACCTGTGTTCTACTAGTCATTCAGTTACTTTTAACTTGGACAGTGAGATGTAGGCTTCACATGGCTTTTCATGCCCTCGCTTTGGTTTAGTCTTCCCCTTACCTGCTGGTCCCCCTACCTGCTGGTCCCCCTACCTGCTGGTCCCCCCTACCTACTGGTCCCCCCACCTGATGGTCCTGCTGGTCCCCCCCACCTGCTGGTCCCCCCCACCTGCTGGTCCCCCCACCTGCTGGTCCCCCCCACCTGCTGGTCCCCCCCACCTGCTGGTCCCCCCACCTGCTGGTCCCCCCTACCTGCTGGTCCCCCCCACCTGCTGGTCCCCCCTACCTGCTGGTCCCCCCCACCTGCTGGTCCCCCTACCTGCTGGTCCCCGGTACTCTCAGTGACCCTCCCTGCTCAACCTTTCCACCCCAAGCTTTCTTATACTTTCTTTTCACCTATAACTGGTTATGCCCCTGCCTTCATGTGCCACATAAAAGACTCAAAAGATAATCTTTGTGAGAGGAATAGCAGGGATTGAACCTACAACCTTTCACATACTAGTCAAACATCTGCCACTGAACTACATCTCCCAGCTGGGTCTAGACAATCTTGAAGAAAAACCTTCTTTAAATTATTTCCAAGGCCCTGACAGTTGAATAGCTACCAATAAGCCCGTTTTAGAGCCCATAAGACTGCTGCGTTCCATCTGAGGAAGATTCAGCCGGGCCATAGACACGTGTTTGGAGAAAACACCATTATTTCTCAATGTTGACATTTTCTATTTTCATAAAACCTATGTGCTGATGCCGATGACCTTGATGCTTGTTCTTTTAAAAATACACTGCTGTATTCGTCGCCCGCTCTGCACCCGTTTCTAAGACCGGCGTTTGTGCGGAATCTTTTACTCCCATGCAAATGAATGGTGAAAATTTATATTTAGATTATCTCCAAGAGTCATTAAATAGAGAAAATGTTCTTAAGATTAAGACAGTCTTTCCTAGTGAAGTTTTGCCATCACCAGTGGATTTCTGTGTTTTCTTTATTTCTAGGTATATTCTTGATTCTTCTTTTCTCTCTTCATCTTTGTCTTGTGCATTTCCCGCTGAAACGTTCTGACTGGACTGTCCTACACATCAGACTATGCCCTTTTTCATTCCTGGATTAATTTTTATGTATACACGTGTGTATGTACGTCTGTGCGTGACGTGTGTATGTATACAGGTGCACATGCCCATGCATACAGAGACCAGAGGAAGAGGTCAGGCATCCTGCTCCGTCATTCTCCACCCTATTGTTTTGAGGTGGGGTCTCTCACTGGACCTGAAGCTAGGCTGGCAGCCACCAAACCCCAGTGACTGCCCCTATCTCTGCCCCTCAGAGGCCGGGCTTCAGGTACACGTACCCAAGGACAGCTTTTCCGTAGGTGCTGGAATCAGATCTCAGGTCCTCATTCCTGCGCAGCAAGCCGCCTACGCCTGAGCCATCTCCCCAGCCCCAATTCCTTGCCGTCTTTTTTGTGTCACTTGATGTGGTTTGTCCTGTGGCCTAATCCAGGGGCTTCTATGCCAACAGCTGCTTTTCTTTGCACGCTCCCATGCCACACAGCTTTACTCACACGTTGGGTGTTTCACGATTTATTTGGGTTCCTTCCGTGGTTTCTTCTTCGGTCCCCTCTTGTTCCCTGGCCTTTCTATCGCCCTGCCCCACCCATGTGGCCACTGCCACATCTCTCTTTGCTCTTCCGCTTGTTGCTCGGTTCTCTTTGGTACCCTGACATGGACCCTCCGAATCTTTACTCTTGCTCCAGTTTAGCTCTCCTTGGTCGTCCCACTTCTAATCCAATCCGTCCCAGGACGACTCATCTTTTCTCTTTTTCCTGTCAGCAGATTATCTCAGTAGTATTTATAAGAACTAAATGATCATTCATTACCTCTGTAAAAGCAACTCCCTTGGTACAGTTCAGATACTAAGAAACAGAAGTGACTAGACCTAGACTGCCCTTGTTTATTTAATAAAAATGTGCTAAGTATATCACAGGACTAGGTCCAACTTTGTGAAGGAAAATTATCAGACATGACATCAATCCTCAAGGAGATGTCTGCCTTTTTAGAAATCATAAAGTCACAAATTAAGTGTGATTTCTCTAAAATGTCTGATACTGAAGATCTGGCTAGACAATGTTCTCAGATTTTTGTCTCATATGTCAGTTAAAATATTTAAGATAAAGGAGATTTCTTGAAGTAAATGGGGGATTTTTATTAAAGATACAAATATGTATTATGAATCCAAATGAGATGATGTTGCAGTTTGAATGAAAATGTCCCTCCTAGGGTTCAAGTATTTGGACCCTTGGACTCCAGTTCACGGCACTGTTTGGGGAGGGTCATGGGACCCTGAAGATGTGTGGCCTTATTGGAGGAAGCACATCACTGGGGGCAGGCTTCACAGTCAGGCCCACTGCCAGTCTGTCTCTGCTTCCTGTGCCTGCCAGAAGATGTGCATGCTCGGCCACCTCCTCTGTCACACAACTCTCCTGCCATTACAGACTCTTCTCCCACTGGAACAATGAGGCAAATAAACTCTTCATTCCACAAGTTGCCTTGGTCATGGTGTTTCCTCACAGCAACAGAAAACTAACTAATACAGATGGTACGGACAAAAAGGTAGCACTTAGAAGAGACACCGTGAGATTCAAGTCACACCTGACTGTTGAAGCAGACAGAGCAAGAGACCTAAAACGTGCTGAGAAGTACTAGGATCCAAGACAAAGCAGAAAACCCCCTAATCATAGGCGCCTAACCCTACTCGCTGACACCAGCTAACCTCACCTCTTCAATGTCACTTCTCCAGTCTTCAGAGCTTTGCAAAGAGAGAGTGTGGTCACTGTTAGCGGCCAGGACCACCGTGGCCATAACTTCTCAAAACTGTCCATGGCATTCATCTCCCTAGTGACCTCTGCACATGCAGGAAATAATCTTATTAGTGAATAAGTTTTGGACAAGGAAAAGATACAGTTATTCAAGTGAATAATTCCAGGGAAGTTACTTGAAAGTTTGGACTTACTTGCATGTCTATCAAAGTTATCCAGGTATCACATAACTGGAACTCTGACTCTGTTAGCTCATGGAATGGGATGTCATGGGCATTAAAAACACTTCCTGTTAATGGAAGCTTTGCAAACATGGGAAATGACTGCTTGGCGGGGATGATGCTGAAGGGATTCAGGTCTTGGTAAAATCAAATGGTCTTATGAGAATTTCTGTAATTACATTTTTGTCATAGAAAAGTCATATCTCCTTTTACAGGCTGATCTTGTTTAAATACAGGGTTCCCGGTAACCCCAACTGGCCCTGAACTCACTATGGAGATTAGGCTAGCCTCTGTCCCAGATGCTGGGATTGAAGGTATGCACTACCATGCCTGGTATTGCTTTTAAAGATGGAATCGAGGTAATTTACTATATTGAATACTCTCTTGCCTTCTTGAAAATTTATTTTGCTTATCTGTAAAATGAGGACATAATATCTTCTCACTGACTGTCTTATGGACTAAGGAGAAAGCACTTGCTTTCTGGTAATTACTGTAGAGTAATTATCAACAACTGAGTGTTGGGCCAGTGAATGACTCAATGGTAAAAGCACTTTCTACACAAGCCTGATGATCTGGGTTCCATCCCCAGAACTTACATGGTGGAAGAGAGATTTGATCTCCCAAGATTCCTCTGATGCCCACACACACTGTGGAAAGCATGCCCACACACATGCACACCTATCATACATAATATGCACACAATAATAACAAAATGTAATAAAAATAGAAAATAAAACCAATAGTTGGTGTTTCCTTAGTTCTGCTATTTATCTTCATGAAGTAAACTACAGGTTACTCACAAGATAAAACCTCTCATGGGTTCGAAAGGGTTCAGGACAGTCCTCAGCCATACTTCATCCCTGGGAGAGAAACTGGGAAAACTGGAAATTGGCTGAGCAAAAGAGAGCTCCAGTAAAACAGAGCAAATCCAACAGACGCCATTTCATTCTACAGCATTCCCATGATTTTGAGTTTGTGCCATATCTTTTTGTTGCTGTGACTGGAGATTTGCCTTGAGGATAAAGTGCTGTAGGCAGATTCCTGTAGGGAGAAACAGTCTGAGCAGACACACTATGGTGCTTGCATTCTTCCACTGCTACTGAGAAAACAGGGGAAAGACATAGTCTGTGAAACTGAAAAACAAAACAAAACAGTGAAAAAACTGCACTACACAGATAGTTAGAATTCTGACGAAAGGAAAGTCATACATCCAAACTGCATTTATGCCATGATGGAAGCAAAGAGAATTTTACATGTGTTTTTGAGGAAAAAAAGACATAGTAACTATGTATACGATAACTCAGTGGGGAAGAACAGGAAGAGTTGGGAAACAGGTAGAAATGAAAAGGAACCAGAGGGGACAAGGGAGTGCTATGAAGGGCAGGCTTGAGTCGCTAGACAAGACTGTAGCAGAAAGAACATTGAACTATGCCTGAGTCAACATCATACTTAATTATTATGGCTCCAGAACAAACTTTAATATCTGCTGGGATTATTCACTTTTCAATCTTCTTTTCTTTGAATACTTAAAAATGATTCCACATCTACACTTCCTATCATGTCAAGTTTTGAGAACTAGCAAACAAAAGAAACACCGTGAGTTTGTGTAAACAAAATACATATTACTTTGAAGAGAACTTACATGATTTACTTTCATAGAGCCAATCTAGTATGTGATTGCATTTATTTAAGTCTGAGTTCTTCTCCCTCAACTAAGGCACTGCACATTTAAATTAAATTTTTACTAAACTTATTCCTCCCTTGTACTGCATTTATTAAATTGTTACATAGAACTTTAAAACAGCACATTCTTTTTCTAATTATTTATTATCTTTATTTTTTGTGTATGTATGTAAGTGCACCTGTGTCATGCAATGCCTGTGGAGGTCAGAAAAGGGCTTGGGATTCTCCTGGCACTGGAGTTATAAATGGTTCTTAGCCATCATGTGAGTGTTGGGAATTGAAACTGGGTCTCCTGCAAGAGCAGCTAGTGATCTTAACCACTGAGCCATATCTCTAGCCCAAAACAACACATTCTAAAGGTTAGACACTACTGTTATTATGGCATTAAAGTCAGGATGGGCCTAACTTTGTATTCCATGTACTAAGCCTTCTAAGAGGTAGTACACGTAGAAATATTTTAAATGAGAAGACAAATTTCTAATGTAAATGCTTAGAATTCTATCAAGGAAAATCAGCTCAAATACCTGACAACCAATCTATGAATTTTGCAACAAGGTGACAGTTCAATTAGACAAAATTCTAACTTCAAAGTCACTAGCACAAATAATTCAATATATTTGGTACAGTAAAATTTTTCCCTTAGATATTAAATTTTTTTTACCTGCTAAATTAGTGCTCATTTGGGCTGAAAGCCTCTTTCTAGATATAACTGAAATTGATTAACAACCATGCACACAATTGATACTCCCACTTGTTAAGTAGTTGGTATGTTTTAAATAAGTGACTCTGAATACTGAGTTTTTGAAGATCATACCATTACAGAAAACAAGACACATCCTAATGCTTGCTAAGCAACTAAAACATACTTCAGTAGCCTATTCAAATATAATTTTTGAGCAGAATAAGTTGTATCACTTGCTTTTTATGTCAGAAATGAAAATGCATTAATATCAGCATTCATCAAAGCCAGATTGACTAGAAATGACTATTCAACACAAAAGCTCATACATTTTCTTATTAAGGCTCTTGCAACTATTAATATTAGAATTTAGTTCTACAGTATGATTGTAACTCTGTATATGTACATAAAAATGTATGTTACAT
This sequence comes from Eospalax fontanierii, assembly GCA_035773235.1. Lineage (NCBI taxonomy): Eukaryota > Metazoa > Chordata > Mammalia > Rodentia > Spalacidae > Eospalax > Eospalax fontanierii. The sequence goes on along the minus strand of CM069540.1, from coordinate 62,105,576 downwards.
ATATTTCTATGTGTACATAAAGTTGCGGTTTATTAAGAAACAGTCTTTTCTCATCCTGATGGACTTTTATCATAAGCACAATAAAAACTGAAGCTAAGTATTCTGGATTCCCAAAGCAAATGTGCCATTAAGAACATACAGCCAAGTGCGGTGGCTCATGCCACTAGTCCCAGTGCTTGGGAAGCAGAACCAGACAGATGACTATGAGATAGAAGCCAGACCTATGGGTCTACATAGCAAATTTCAGACCAGCTGGTGCTACATGAAGACCCTTTCAAAAGAAAATACAGGAATAAATAGGAGAGAGTAGCTTGTGCTACCATCAGTAGGTCAGTGTCAAAGCCATAAATATCATAGAAACAGTACCATACATATTAAATATAAAAAACATACCATACAATACCCCAGTACTGCAGCTAGTAAAAAGTGAGAGCAATCAAGCCCAAGATTTTGCATGTCATCCAAGTAAATTCAGATACCACACATCTGAAACCTCATCTGACTGAAATATTTTCTTTTTTTCCAAAAATAACAGAAAGCTTGTCTCAGTTTCTTTCATGAGGACTTTGGGTTTTACAATGCAGCATCTCAAGATTAGAACTAATTAAAATGAAACGGAACCTGTGACTTGCTGTAGTAATATAGTGTCTGGCCTAGAAGATGTCCACATTAGAGTAACATTGCCCTGTATGTTGTGAACACATGGGCTTGTTTATCAGAAAGCATGGGTGGACAGTGAACAAGGACAGGGGACAGGAGAAAGATCCTGGGAACCTATGATCAAGACCTGAGTCAAACATATTTGCAAGGAGATAGGAAGATAAACCTGGGCACAACAAAGGTCCCCAGTTAATTAGAAGTCGAGTCTTTATGGAACATGTGGTCCCATTATCTTTGCTGATGATAATGTTACTTTTGCTGTACACTTGAAACCCTGTTTAGTGAATGACTAGACGTGAGGTTGAGAAAAAAGAATCAAAGATACCTCAGAGATCTGAGGCTGGAAGAGCTATGGCACTGTTCACATATATAGGAATGTCAGAAGGTAGACCTTGTTCCTGAGTGATAGATAAGGCTTAGCTTCCACTGGAAAACAGGCAGACTTAGATCTTAGAGAGGGATTTGCCTGTGCCAGGGGCAAGCTATTCTTAGAAAGTGAGGCTGGATTAAAAGTCTACAAATCAGAGAGGAGGAATTGTTGGGTTGTTGGCAAGTAAGTCTAGTACAGAAATAATGCATAGGAATGCTCTATAATGAACAAAGTCTGCAAAAGAATCAGAACAAAAAACACTGTTGAGAACTTTATGATGTTTGTGTAATAATTCATAAAAATAGCCATGTATAATTTTTGAGCATGAAGAAATCACATGGCAGTTTTGGCAGCAAGAAATAAAATGCACTGTTATTAAAACATGCTACTGGCTTGCTAGCAGAAATAGTTGTGACCACAGCCCAAGAAGCAGAGGGAGAACAAGTTGAAGCTGGCAGATTGGATGTGCCCGGGAAAGGAACACAGATGAGAGCTGGAGTGATTTGAACACACACAAGGCCCTGGCCCTACGCAGTGCAGTTTCTGCCAAACTATTCAAACTCCTCTAGAAAATAATACAAGATAAAATAAGTGGTTCAATGCTACGTAAGAAAAAAAAAGAGGAGATGGGAAGAGAGCAAGGGAATCATAAGAAAGCAGTTAGAAGAGCACTGGGGTAATTATTTGGGATATAGTTGAAGTATCTGTGCTTAGGATCCAGAGGGTCCTTCAGACTCCTTGGATTCAAGGACTCTGATTCAGAAAAGTCTCCTGGATGGAGGGAATCCTGTACAAGTGGCTGGAGAAGCTACATGTGAAGTACAAGACAGGCTCATCTGTGACTCTCAGCTCCCAGACACTTGGCTAAAATGCCTCAGCTGCCCTCTGAACATTTACCATCTTGACGGAGCTATGCTGACCTCTCTGTAAGGAAACAGACAGCAGCAAGAAGCAATTATGCCCTCACTGGAGTAGATGAACCCAGAGTATGAACGGAAGCTAGCTACAAGGACTTCTGGAATCTGGACAGAAGAGGGTCAGGCTTTGTGAGGAATTTACAGTACTTATGGATTCAATTATCCACAACACACCTAAAAGTAAAACTGAATGATGCACTGTTTAATAGCTTGAAAAAATTAATTAGATGAAAAGAATGGGACAAATGAGCCTTAAGGTTCTTAATGTAAAATAAACATAATGAAGTGGATTTATCTTGAAATTTAATATCCAGATCACAGATGTGTTAGAAAAATATCACTAATTTCAGAAGAAAATAGAAACTCAAGGAAGAAGAATAAAAACAAATTGATTCTTACTACTTTAATGCATTTACAAATACGACAACTTTGCAATTCTAAAGGCTAGTGTAGTAGATCATGAACTACATTAAAGTGGCAGATGTTGGAAACTCCAACTTGAGAAAGAATTCACAAAGCCGTTCTGCATCCAGAATGACAATCTAGAACCCTTTATCCTTCAAATACTGTAGTTCCTAACCAGACTACAAACGTCAGCAATTATTCTGTGTCGAGCTGCTTTCCTTCTCTTTAAGTTAATATAATTCACACATATTTCATGGAAGAGAAAATTTTTATACTCAATAATACTGATTAAATGATTTTAGAACTCATTGCATCCTTCCATGCTGCTTAAAAAATACATATTCTAACAGTGGGCACACCTCTGTCCCTGATTCCAGTGATTGAAATCTGTGCCAAAAATAAATCATGAAAATACAGAAAACAACACAGAGTCAACAAACGAAAATTTAAAACAAGGTTTTCCTTAAGTTTTGAAAACAGCCTGACTTTAAACTGGCAGAATGAGAATTGTTCTCAGAGAAATCAATACTTATGAAAATATTTTACAAAGGGCTTTATTAAGACAGAAGCCTACATAAGTGCCTCCACTTAAGCATATAAGAAAAAGTATGATTTCAACATTACTTAGAACATAATGACTCACTGAAGTGCATCTCCTCATAGCTTTCTTGGAGAGGCCAAAACACTGGGTCATTTCTGTGACTCTGCTAATCAGAGCACCAATAAAGAAGAATTTAATTGACCGGGTCTTTTGAAAGTTATGGTGAATAAGTGAATATGACTCAAATGAGACAGTTTGAAGGACAGTGGCCCTGTGCAAACAGCCAAGAGGGTCGTGATAATGAAATGTAAAATTGAATCAGCTAATTCAGCAAATATTTATTAGATTTGTATGTAGGCTGGGGAGGTGTTCTGAGTTTGGGGGAGATATAAAAATGAACAGAATAACTTTCTTCTCTCAAAATCTTCATACCCGCACTGTGAAATCAGGGATATAACAAAGAATAAATCACAATGTTAGACACTGTCAATCCTCCTAAGAAATTTCTTATTGGCTAGTGGGTACCTTAGAAGCTCTCTAATTGATGTAACACAGCAAAGTCCTTCACTGAAAAGAGATAAGAGAAAGAGCAAAGAGAATGGGCATATTCAGGGCTGGGAAATGGCTCCATTGATAAAGTGCTTGCCACACAAAGATGAGGACCTGAGTTCAGATTCCCAGTACGCACCTAGTTCATCCAGTCTATTCAAATTGATGAGCTAGGTTCAGGGAGAGACTGTGTGGGAAACTAAGGTGAAGAGCATTGGAGAGACGCCCTGGTCTACATACACATTCACATTTATCCGTCTCCACACACACACGTGCACACACACATTAGAAAATATGAACATGTTCTTGGAATGGTAGAGAATCAAGTACAGTGGACCCCAAAGAGTAGGGTGAGAATCAAGTCTGGTTGGGAACTGGGGGCTGATTATGTGAGGTACCAAAGCCCAGGCTGAGGACTAGTGCTGGGTTCTACTGGAACCAAAGGGACAGCATAGGCTTCTAAGCAGAGGAGTGACGTGACTAGAGCTGGAGGACCTGAGTTAGGGTCAGCTACATCAAAAGAATGTCTGTCACTGGTACATCTCTGTACCAAAGGTCAAAACAATAAAACAACAGTTAGTCAGACAAGAGCACTGACTGACCCTGGTTCAGGTCCCAGAACCCACATGGCAGCTAACAAACATCTTCCAGTTCCAGGGACTCCAACATTTTCTTCTGCCCTCTGGAAGACTACACTCATGTTGTGCACTTACAGACATGCAGGCAAAATACTCATAGACATAAAATAAATTAATTAAAAAATGAAACAAAATTACAACTTATAAACCAACAAGATTAAAGGAAACAACAAATAATTATCCCCAAATTAGGCAAATTAATGAGAAGAGGAACAAAGAACAAATTATATACCTGGAAGACAAAGGTAAAGTAAGTTGAAAGATAACCACGACGATTTAATTTAATATTAGAGTTAAACGGTCAAAATATTCAACTAAAAGGAAGAGTTTTATCAAATTGAAATGGCCCAATGGTAGCTTGCCTTTAAGAAATGCACTGGACCAGGCTTGCAATCCGAGCTACTTTGAAGACTGAGGCAGAAAGAATGCAATTTCAGGCCTGCATGAAAGCTCAAAGCCAGCCTGGGCAACACAGTGAAAGCCTGTCTCAAAAATCAAACAAGGGCTCAGTGGTTAAGAGCACTGACCACTCTTGCAGAGGACCAAGGTTCAGTTCCTAACAAACATTTGTAACTCCAGTTCCAGGGGCTCTGGCTACCTCTTCTGACCTCCATGGGTATTGCATGACACCGGTTCACATACATATATGCAGGTATTACATTCATACATGTAAAACAAAATACTAAAAAGTCAAAACAAAAAAATAAAGGTACAAGTATTGAAAAAATATAGCCTGCAAATTCTAAGTAAAAGAAAGTTGCACGGTTTGTGCCCACCTAAGGGTGTCTCTGATCGTATTCTAGGGATGTGTCTCAGTGGTTACCATACAATCTCTAGGGAAGGAAGAAAGAACTGGAGGAAGAGAGGGAGAGAGGGAGGGAGAGAGAGGGAAAGGGAGGGAGGGTGGAAGGGAGGGAGGAAAAGATTGACTACAATAATAGATTACAAAGCATAAATGTCTGAAAAGCTTTTTGAGATGGGATCTCATTATGTGGTCTGGGACAACCTCAGTGTTGGGATTGCAGGCATGTGCCACAGGGAGCAGCTCAAACAAGAAGGAGCTCATTTCGTAAAGAGTAAAGGAGAAGAGATCATCATAAGGACATAGCAGTTCTGCATGTTTTGACCCCTTGTACCAGAGCTTTGAAATACATGAAGCAAAAACTGACAGGAAAATAAAATACACATAATCATGTATTTCAGTGCCTGTCTCTCAATCATTACTAGCACAAGTGGACGGAAAACCAGTGAGAATGTGGAGGACCAAGACTGTGAGGAGAACTGGCCTAATTGATTAGATAGAGATAGATAGATAGAGATAGATAGATAGATAGATAGACTTACATATAAACTGACATATTGATATACATATACGTATATAATACCCTTTGACCAAACAATAGGGTAAGAAATCTCCTCAAATGTACACAGAACATTTACTAAAGTTGAATATATTCACCTATATTGCTCCACACAATCATTGAATATGACCTGTTTGTACCCGCCTCACCCTGGCTTACAGGGGGCCCACTTGTCAGCTGATACTATTTCTTGGAGTTTAAGAGGTGAAATCAAATGCATTCACAGTCTCTATTCCTTAAGAAGTCCGTGGTTCAGAACGCCACTTACAGATGCACACAGACATCTTATTCTCCTGACCCAGGTGCTTATTCAGAGCGCACTCTGTTTCTCCATTGTAAGGTATCCAGCTACCCTGAAACATTAACACAAAGTAGGAGTCTCCGACATAGTGTTCTGTGTTAGGAATTTCCACCATTAATCACTATGGGGTTCTAAGGGACAGCATCCATCTGCTGTTGTAAATAATCACTTCACACCTTCAAATTAATGAAAAGATTATCTAGATAGAGAGTAGCCAGACAAAAATGCAGGATGCACGGCCAGTTAAGTTTGAATGTGAAATAAGAACAGCAGTGGAACCTGACAAGATGACTCAGTGAAAAAAGAGCATTTCATGCACAAGCATGAGGATCTGAGTTTAAATCCCCAGCGTGTGAAAAGCCAGGTATGAACTCATGTGCCTGTAGCCCCGATGCTGTGGGGGATGGAGACAGGAAGATGGCTGGGGTTTGCTGGCCCAGGTTCAGTAAGAGACTGTCTCAACCAAATAAGCCAGAGAGAGAGTCATAAAGCAGGAAACCCAAAGTGCATCTCTGTCCTTCCTATACCTGCACACACATGTGCACATACAACAGACACACTAACAATGCAAACACAATTCTTAATTTTTAAAAAGAAAAAAGAAATAGTAAAAATATTTCCCAAATTTTGCACAGAGCATGTATAGTTTAGGAAACAGTTGAGGACCAGATGGAAATTTTGTGGAGTGAAGGATTAGAAGTCCATAGTGCCTAAACAGAATGGAGAAATTAGTAACTGAGGGCCACAAAAGATCCCAAGGCACAGAGAGGATACAGTGAGATGAACAGGACCCATGCGGCCATGTGTTACACTGGAATAACCTCTCACGGGACCTGGAGGGATCTTGGGTGCCAGGATGAGCAGGGGCACATTAGTCAGCATGCAGCTCTTGAAGCCTAAAGCTCCAGTGTTGTATTTATATTGAATCTTTCTTACGTTTCTACATGCTGTAATTAAAATAATGCTGTTATCGCCATTTTTATGATGGTATATTGCTCTGACTTTCAAAAGGAAAGCTTTAATCTACAATCACACACCTAGACTCTCAAGCAAAGGATAGCATCCTTATTCATAAAGCCATTCCCTTAAGTATCCACTGTGTATGGGTTAGATTAAGGTAGGGATGGAAAAGGAGGAGACAAAGGGGCAGAGGATGAGTGGGGAAGTCTGAACAAAATTGCCAATAATTTTGCCAATAATGAACTCGTACTTACAGAAGGCAGAGAAAATGGATATGCTTTAGCAATTCCTCAGGGTGAAGCACTAGTTATTTTTACATTTTCAACCTCTAATTTGAGATCTCTCTTATAAAAAGAATAAAGCCTTACAATCTCAGAATAGCAGTGGGCTCATATAGCATCCAGTGTCTACAATGACTACAGCTACGAATCTTACTGAAGATGAAGACATCAAAATATCAGTTGGTCTACTATCTCCAGGGAAGACCATTTCTACATCTCCCAGGCCTGAAAGAACTGATGTTAACTTGGAAGGAGGGATGGGGAGCACTGTCTGTTAGAGCAGGAGAGACAGGGAGCATTATTAGAGGAGGAGGGACAGGGAGGACTGCCTGTTAGAGGAGGGACAGGGAGCACTGTTAGAGGAAGGAGATCATAGATCTTTGCTAACCTATTTCAATCTTTCAAGTCCAAACAGGCAAGGGGTTCTTTGTCACATCTCACTCCAGCCATTCCCACTGTAGAGTGGGCTGATGTCCTTTCAAACCTACTAATTGATCCCACGGGGAAAGGAACAGCTACATTCTTTTATCTGAGCAGTCCCCATTCCAACCCTATAACGTCCTGACTACAGAACTGCATCAGCTTCTCCCATCTTTAGTCATTTCAGATCTTGTAACCTTTATTAGTAAGTCCTGTTCTTCAGCTCTTTGTTCATTTCTAATCATTAGTGACACCATTGCATAAAGATGGCTACATAAACCTTTTGCGAAAGCGAGAAACTGAAATAATTCATTCCAACAAATGAGCGGCTGTTGCTGTTGCTATGTGGCAATGTGAGGTTCCTCAGACGCCTCTGCCCAGCACAGCCACCTGCAGCTCCTTTTATCACACCAGCCTCAAAATGGTTCACAGGGCGGAAGGTGTCATAACCCATTTATTTTAACCAAATACCGAATCACATCTCTGTTTTCTATATGGCCAAAATGAAGCTTGTCACACATGTCCTAATTCCTAATGAGGATTATGCTCCTCGTGATTATTTTTTAACAATCTAAGAGACACATTTTCGATCTGAGCAATTGTTTAATTAATGACTACAAAGCAATTAGTGATGGAAAACACAAATAGCATTCAGCACAAATTTTGAACAGTCATGACTGCTATTCTGAGCCAAATGGACTAAATTTTCATTCTGTGAGGCATGCTAATGAAATAATTTCTTATAAGCTTTTGACAACTGGGCGAAGTTGTGAAATGCAGCAAGGGAGAAAATTTGTATTTCAAAGTCTGTACCCATGTCTATTCACGCCTGTGTGCATCCCAACCTGTAATGGCACTTGAAGCACCCCCTTTCTTATAGGTGTCAAGACCTCCCAGCTCGCGACACCTCTTCACCCCCAGCACCACCATCATTGATGCAGTGTGCTCTGGAACAGAACAGTGAGTCAGATATTTGCCCATATCTACCTTGCCTGTCATTTATTTTCTAAGAACTCTTCTTTGTTGAGTGTTAAATATCTCGTCCTAGAAGGTCAGCTGTGCTAGTGGCTTATAGAGTCTCTGGGAGAAAATAGTATCATCTCAGAAAGCAATTTTAATTAAGGAAAGACACTTTAACTTTAATGGAGACATTTAGGGCTAGTTTTTTGTTTTTTTTTTTTTTAATCTCATGAAACCACACATTCAACTACACTTCCTGTTTGCCATCACACCACCATGTGCTATAGATACTGCTCTGGCACTTTCCAGAACAACTTCGCTGGTTGTTCTGGAAACCTAGATGGGTAAGTTTCCTCTTCATTTTGCTGACTATACCATATTATTGATTCAATAACATTGAACTTAGCGGCCATCCGCATTCTGTCATGACAGAATGAAGCTTAAGCAACACATGGGGGAGGTAACAGGAAGCCTTTTCACATTTAGGAATGCTACACAGCATTTCAGTACTGTGCGTAGGATCATTTCAGATAGCAAACACATTCAAAAAAGCCCCCCAAATTAGAAAAGAATGACATTAAAAAGACCCTGAAAGGGGCACGGCATGTGGGGGCTGAAACAAGAAGGCGTAATGTCACTTCACTGGGCCTCTGGGAGGGCGTGTATTTGGGCAACTCACACTGTTCTATGCATAACTATAAACGACCACAAGGCCTTGTATGTATTGATTTTGGAAATGTATGATTTTTAGCCAGCAGGCAGGTCTGTGAATATGGAAGTTGCAGACGCTGGGAACTGACTGGTTTATCCTCATTTTATGGACGCAGAAACAGAGGTGGATTCCAGAAATAATTTGCTTATGGTAGTATTGCTAGGGAAAATAGCAGAAGTAAGCCCTCGTCTTTTTGGATCCAAATCCTATACAGAAGCTGTCGTGCCATGACTCCTACGACCACTAGTGCCATTCTAAAATGTGACATGTCCTGCCTTTCCCTCATCTGTGCTGCTGTTCTCGAGTTTGATTCATCACAGAATGCTTCTTTTCTAATTCAGAGATGTAGACTAGATCTTCCTTCTCCACTCAATGGAGTAGAGCAGTTCTGTGTTCTAATCTGTCTGAGTTTGAGTCATCACAGAATGCTTCTTTTCTAATTCAGAAATGTAGACTAGATCTTCCTTCTCCACTCAATGGAGTAGAGCAGTTCTGTGTTCTAATCTGTCTGAGTTTGAGTCATCACAGAATGCTTCTTTTCTAATCCAGAGATGTAGACTAGATCTTCCTTCTCCACCAATGGAGTAGAGCAGTTCTGTGTTCTAATCTGTCTGAACTCCTAATGGTAGGTCCACAGGTGCCATTGTAGTAGATTAAGAGCTCTGGAGTCAAGACTTGGTTACTCAGTCAGTAGATCTCTATTCCAAAAATGTGACTAAGACCCTCAATATCCTCTACAAATGAGGAGCTGCAATGCTGATGTCAGGGGTTACCTAAGGAGTTAATGAGAAGGCACATGTATGGCTTCTCTTTCAGAATAAGCACTTGAGATGAACCTGGAATACTCTTCCCTATTTGTTTCTAAGGGACTCCCAGAACTTGTTTTGCAAAAGGACTTTTCTGTCACTTACTTTTTGTACACAAAGCCCAATTGGAAAGCAAAAACAAACAGCTGTTACTTCTACAGTGACGCTGATAACTACAGTCACATTCTCCAGCAAAGCTTTACAGCTCTGCTTCAATCACACTCTTCTCTGTCGAGGGCAGTATATGCACATAATACATATATAGTAGTTCAAGAGTAGAGACTCCAATATTCCACAGTTGAACACAGCTGAAAAACGCCCAAGCCAGCTCAGAATTAAAGTTAAGTCTGCCATGAACAGTTGCTTCTAAACTTCAACCTCTTTAAAAAGCATTTGTGTTTTGATTTTCAATTCTAGTTCAGAAATCACTCCATCTGGTCTGGCCAATCAGGATGCACAAGAAGTACTGAATTTAGTTTATTTTATTTATATATATAATACCAGAGGATGTGTTAATGTAAAAATGAAACAAGGTTTGAAATAATGCAAGAGAAAAAGATGGAAAGATTTTATGAGCACTCCTCTAAGCCTAAAGTATTTGGGTGAAACAGGAAACTTAAGCACTTTCCAGAGAAAGGTCACTGTAGCTTCTGAAGATGATGCTGAAGAAATTTTTACCCCATGGCAGGTCAGGTTAAAAATAAAGACAATGATGCTATTTTAGAGTATGAACCAGCTAGGAAAGGAAAGACACTGGCATCCTGTGCTTTCTCCACATCTTCCTTGTAATAGAACGATTATGAGGAATAAGACTTGAACTTGAACCTCCACTCCTTTCTTGACTATGACCAGGAAAAAGATTACTTTCCATGGATCTCTAATTTTTTACCTGAAAAAACGCTGGGGATAAAATCAGCCTCACAGCTTTACTGTAAGGACGGCATTTTTAAACTGCTGTGCTGCAGAAGGCTCATTGCATCTTAATCTGTCCCTACTAAGATGAAGAATTGATGATTGACAAAGCATATTGAGAAGAATTACTTCATCAATGCATTTTGATCCATCTTCTGTATGCCATATGCTGTGCTAAGCAGTATATATCAGAAATTCTACGCTCTCTCTCTCTTTCTCTCTGTCTCTCTCTTTCTCTCTCTCTCTCTCTCTCTCTCTCTCTCTCTGTGTGTGTGTGTATGTGTGTGTGTGTATGTGTGTGTGTTTGTTGGGGAAGAGCAGTTGTTAGTGGAGAGAGAACATAATAGTACGCATGGAAAACTCTCGAGAGATGCATAAATCTTTTGCTTTTCTTTGCCATGAATTTGGCATATTAGAGAGGACTCTATTCTTACAATGATCCTAAAATGAAATCAAAAATTATTTCTTTCATAAAAGCTTCCCTCAACATCCCAAACAGAAGTCATCACTTTCTATTATGCTTTTATGACACCACTTACTCATTAAATGGGAATTAATGTGTTCACTTTTTCATATGATGAAGAGTTTTAAGATTCCTACTATAGGTGAAGCAGGAAACAGAAACAGGAGGAGACAGAGTGAACTGGACTCCGCTCTCCAGCACTGTTCCCATTCAGTACAGAAATAAGATAAATACATAGAAATGCTTTCATTCCATAAAACTGATAAATAGTGTCATACAGATAGGAATGGAAGGAGAGACCATTCCTCGGCATGCTCAGAGGTGGCTGCTGGGAAGATGGTCCTTACAGAGGGATTACAAAATGCAAGCGTTTGGGTCTCAGAAGATCCTTGTTAAGTAACAACCTTTGTTGTTATCTACTAATATTCAGATCTTATCGCCCCATCCAGCTTCTTCCCTTCTCAAGAGTCATAAGGGCTGTATTATTTTTCCTATTATTCTGATATCATTTGACTTAATGGACATGTAACAAATAGTCAGTTCTGGAATCTGGACTGGGTATAGACAGTGGCCCTCAGTATTCTGCAAGGCATTTGATTCAACTCTATAACCCTGAAATCCATTTTTCTCCATCTGCATTTCAGTCAAGGTGATACTAGTTCAAAGAATATACAAAAAAAAAAAAAAAAAAAAAAAGATCCAGGGAAGAAAACCGTACATCACGCTCAAAGGATGTCCATGTTGAAGTCATGAGCTGTTCTCAAACTGCAGTGAGTTTAGTCATCAATCATGACTTGCCTGCATGTGACGACAGACCAGAATATGACCATGCCATCGAAGAGATGGGTGCGCCACTGTGTTCTCTTTGGTCTTGGTGCGTCTTCCTTCTCTTTAGTTTGGTAGGCTGCGTCAAGGGGATCTTAACCATCCCCTACTAGGAGACAGACTCTTGACCTTTGACAGGCAACAAAATTTCCTTGTGAAAATTTGTTCAGAGGGTCAGATTCAAGCTATATTTGAGGGCTGTTTTTATGTATAAGGCAAATTGAGTCATGAAGTTACTATAGCACTGAATTAGCATATGCTCTTGCAAATATTTGGCATAAATGCAGTTTCCATGTAGTTAGAAAAGGTTATTACTATGGTTTTTGGAAGGGAAAAATAAATGGTTGGAGAAATAGGTCTGATATCATTTTTTCTTAAAAATGCATGTGTTCCAAACTCACAGCAGTTGGTTTACTGCAGAGACGATGGCTCTGAACAGCAATGTAGTATGAACAAGGGCCCTGACTCTCTATGCATTTGCAGTCTTGAGGCCACTTCACCCAATCCACATGCAAGCATTGAAACTGGAAGATCTTTAGCTTCTTCTTGAGATGCCTCAGAATAATTTTTCTTTGTATTTTCTCACATTCACATTGCTTTTCAGTTCCCCTTGAGGAAACTAGAAGCAAGAGCTGATTCTTAAACTTTGGGGAAAAATCTTTAATTATGGAGTACGAACAAGTTAATTTTTACTTTAATGGTATTTTCTGATTTTAAACAATGGTCTAATATCTCATTGTATAATTGGAGACCTAGTTTCTAACAAAGTCAATATAGGTCAATAAGGGGTGCAAAGGGAAGGTGTATCAGTCAGTATTGACATTATCATTAGTTTCAGCTCCATACTGCTTAGCTTTAATGTGTCTTTGAAGGACATTGGTGCACAATGCTGATAAGTCTAGAATTTTATCACTGAACGCATAAGTAACAAATTCTAGCCTTTTTTAAGTACTAGAATTTAAAATGCATTGCCCTCACCAATTAAATAAGATAACTACTATCTGTTAATATAGTAGAAAATTCAATTTGCTAGCTACAACAGTTGCTTCCTTGGGGCTTGGGGCTCACTATTGATTAAGCAGGTCTCGGCGGAGCACATGCCTTCTAATTTGACAGTCTTGAATCCTCAGCTAATATTCTCTATCCATGATCAGTGTTATATAATCACATCTTCATCTTCATTCTCAACTTCTATCTGGTAAGTAGCATGATGCCTTTCCCCATACCCCAAAATGTCAAAATTTTAGTGCCCAGATCCTGTAAATATGATATATTACATGGTAAGGAGAAACTAAGATTCTAGGTGTAATTAAGGTTGCTAAGCAACTGACCTTAAACTTTAGAGATTTTTCTGAATTATCCAGGCAACTTCAGTATCATCAGAAGTCCTTATTAGTGAAACAAGAAAAGTTAGAATTAGATTCTGTATGAGGCAGACTCTGCCAGACACTGCTTTCTTTAAAAATGGAAAGAACCAAAACCAAAGAACGTTCTAGAAGGACCCCTCCAAAGAATATAGCCATGCTGATGCCCTAACTCTAGCTCACCCAGACTCCTCTTTTAAATTTTGTTTCTGTAAGATAAGAAATCTGTATTAAAGGCACATCATTTGTTGAAGTTTATTAAAGAATCACATGAGACAAATACGCTATCCAGGTGTATGTTTAGTTGTGTGTTCTTCGGCATGATAACTTTCCTTTTATATAAAAAATTCAGATAGTGAATATTATAGGACTTATGGGTCACACAGGGTTCAACCAGTGAAAGGACTCAGTGAGAGTCAGGCACCATCTTAGAATCCTGCAAGTTATTCTTCAATGCTCCAGTACTTCCTCATGCTGGTAGTCTTGGGGGAGGGCAGTAGAGGGAACACTTACATAGAAGAACAAAGGACCTGGTTCTGGTGAAAGTCACATATGGATAGTTAAGGTAGAATTTGGCTCTATTTCAAACACATCCAAGAACCAAGTCTACCCTTCATCAGTCCCCTAATTAACACGTCTCCAAAGTGTTGCTGTTGGCTCCTGTCACCCTTCGGTACAGAAGAACTGCACCCTATAAATGCTGCTTCTAATAGCACTAAATTTCATTTAAACCACAATTTGACAACAATTCCATAAGTATTTATCTAATGCTTTGTGGAATGTCTCTGTTTTCCATTGCCAAGATATTTAGAAAGTGTGCTTACTATCCAAATATACAATTAAGTAAATGAGTCAGAAAGAATGTTTTCATAATTAATACATAAGCTGATATTAACATTAATATGTTCTGAAGGCGTCCGGACCTCCGCTTCTCCCACACATGCTGGCATGAATTCAGAAATAAAAACTTTTGACATTTAATCTACTTAGCAAAAAAATAAAAATAAAACAATACTAAAGTCTTGGTAGTCATTAGTGCTATTTGTTTTTATTTATAGTTCAGTACATCCTAAGTACATGATGAGCTACATGCCCCCTACTTGAAGTTAGTTAAAAATCTTACTTTAGTTAGTGAAGAGTAAGTGGAAGTAATGTGCATTGGTTCTGAACCAAAGCCTTAGCATGATGTGTGAGTCACCCTACTCTCCTCCCCTCTGCCATGGGTATTAAGATATGATAGTGCTGTCATCCTCACAGACTACCTGGGACGCAGGCTCTGGGCACACCTGTGAGTGATTATCTAGACTATTCCAACTAATGTGGGAAGACATATCTTAATTGTAGGCAAGTTCACTCCATCAAAGATAGGCACATTTTTGGCTAAAAAGATATTTCAAGCAAATGAAAAAGAAACAAGCAGGCCTAGTATATCCATTATATATATTATATATTATGCTCTGTGATAAAACACTGACCAAAACCAACTTGGGAAGAAAAGAGTTTATGCCACCTTCTGCTTACAGTTCATCATGGAGGGAAGCCAGGAGCTGAGGGCAGGAACTGAAGTATAGACCATGGAGGGATGCCGCTTACTGGCTTGCTGGCTTGTTCGACCTTTCTTATATAACCCAGGATCGCCTGCCCAGAGGTAGCATAACCCACAGTGGGCTGGGCCTTCCCATATCACTCAACAATCAAGAAAATGTTTCACAGACATGCTACAGGCCAGTGGAGGGAATTTGTCAATTAAATTTCTTTTCCCTGGGTGTATCAAGTTCACAACTGAAGCTATCCAGGACACAGCTTTTTTAATATCTAAAAATAGACTTTAAACCAAAACTAGTCAGAAGAGATGAGAGTCATTTCACACTCATTAAAGAAACAGTCCACCACAAGGATGTTACAATTCTAAAAATATACCCACTAACACAGGCCCACACGATTTCATGAAAGAAATCTTATTAGATCTAAAACCACAGACTAACACCAGCACAGTGATAGTGGTTGACTTCAATAGCCCACACTTACCAATAGAAAGATCATCTGGACAAAAACTAAACAGAGAAACATTGGAGGTAAATAACATCACAGTTCAAACGGACCTAACACACCCCTACAGGACATTCCACCCAAATACTAAACCATATACACTCTTCTCAGGATCCCAAGTAATGTTCAGCCAAGGACACAAAGCACATCTCAACAATATAGGAAAACTGAAATCACATTCTGAATTCTATCTGACCACAATGAATAAAATGTATATAAACAGCAATAGAAATTACAAAATTACACAAATTCATGGAAATGAAACACTACCAAATGATAACTGAGTCAAGAAAGAAAAAATTTTAATTTATAGAATTAAATAAAACTGAAAACACAACATCAAAATCTATGGGACACAAGGAAGGCATTTCTGAGGGGGAAGTTTATACTACTAAGTGCCCACATCAAAAAATTTGGCTGAAGGTGGGTTTATAATCTCTATCTGCTGCGTAAGGAAACTTCTCTGGGGAGAGTTGAAAGATGCGTTCATTCTATGTGTAAAGGTTGTACTGAAAATGTCACTTAAGGCTAGATGTACCACAGACAATTATTCTTTGTGTTTGAACAGTTGTGAAACTCTGGATTAGTCTCCATCTGTTGCCCAAAAGAAGCTTCTTTGATGAGTGCTTAGAGGTACACTTGTCTGTAAATACGAGGATGCATATTTAGAACACAGTAAGAAATTGTGATGGTCTAGAGATGTGGTAAAAGTAGGTTTTCCTCTAGGACATGTGACCTCTCCAGCCACGTGCATTGGTTATTTTTACAGCACTGCACATGAGTTCCTTCTCATTGAGCAGGCCTTAGTTACAATTAGACAGCTGTCGATCACCTCTAAGATAAGAAATGCGGCTACTGCACCTATTGCATAGCAACAGTTTTCTGAGCCAGTCAACTGGCCAATGTGCAGACAGCAAGAGGCCTGAATAGGACACCTATATCAAACTTCTGCCTCCCAAGGACCAGGGATCATTGTGGAAGAAGGGCAGAAAGATCACAGGAACCCTAGGTGGTGGATGACCACAAGGAAACAGAATTTTCCAAACAACTGGTCAGCTGCTCACATGAACTCATAGCAATGGTGACAGCATGTACAAGTTCTATGCAAGTTCAAAGCAGAGAAAATCCCACCCTAGACATGGAGAAGTGGGTAAGAAATCCCAACCCAATCTAAAGAACGTTTGGCAACTGACAGCTAGTGGGAGGGGACGACGCATTCTTTTATAGGGCTAGGACTCTTGGTAGCTTGACCAGGCTCTAGTGGACAGACACAAGTTGAGGGACATGTTTGAACAAAATCAGACTCTATCAGCCATGCTACACATATAGTGGAGTACATTGACCTGGGTTGGGGGCCAGCAGGTGGAGGTGCAGCTGGGGAAAGGGATGTAAATACCACCAAATAGCATGATGTGAAAACTGCAAAAAGTCAATATATTTTTTTAATTTGAGAGATCTCAGATAATAATAGTGCTGCACCTGAAGTTCTTGGGAATGAAAAAACAAGAGCATGCATTCAAAACCATAGACAGAACGAGGAACTGTCCTGAACTGAAGTCAGGACTAAAAGTAATGGAATAGAAATGAAAAAACAATGCAAATGAATTGGTTCTTTGAAAAGAAATCAGAAGACTGACAGACCTTTAGGCCATGGTTTCTTGTACACTACAAATACAGGCCTAAATGACCAGAAAAAAATAAAATACTGGCTCTCTGAAAACTTACACAACTGTGATGGCCTTTGTAGTCAATTTGTTCATAGCAGACAATTCAGTTTCTCATGTGCATCTAATGTTGTATGCTGTGCACTAGTTGTGGGCCATATTGTTTTCAGAAGATGGTAGTTGGATGTTGGGCATAATGCAGGGTGGGCCTAGCCAGGCCACCTGCCAGGAAGAACGGAGGAATGGCTCTCCTGGGTGTGGTGCTCCACACTGGTTGGTGAAGCTAGTTTCTGCCCAACACCTGGAGAGAACCTGATCCACCTGGGAACAAACTGTGATTGGCTGTAGTCAGGACCCCACCCCATAAGGCTATTGGCTAACAAGACCTGTAAGACTCTCTGCTCCTTCTTGAATAAATGAGTTTGCAACAGACCACCACTGCTGGCTTTCTGCTCAACTCCCTGAGTCTGTGTGTTGACTCTGTGCCTACTCCCGCCCTCCCCTACAGCGGAGCTTCTTTGGTCCCCCTCAGGCTGGTTCTGAGTGTTGGGACCCCCAACATATTGGTGCCTGGAACAGGGACTCTGCCCCGCTTGGTGTTGGTGAGATGCCCCTGGTCTGACTGTCGGTGGGTAGGCCCCCAGTGTTTTGTGTGCTGTTCGGTCCTCAAGAGCGGAGGAGGACCCCCTCCTTTTTGTTCCCCTTCCTGTGTTTGTCTCCCTACCCCGAAGGAAGCACACTCACCTCACAGTCCCTGAGATCTGTGTTGGCCCCTCCCTTTCTCGGTTCATTCCGGTGCAATCACATGGGGCCTTAAACCTCCTGATTCAGAACCCAGGCAAAGCTATCCAGCTAAGCCTTTCTGGAGGAGACACCATGTGGGTAATAGATCTGGGGAAGGCCGGTTTTACCATTTTTTATTTAAAACTGCTCCAGCTCGCCCTTGTGGGTGGGGCCTACAGTGGGCCTTCAGGCTCCACAGGTCCCCAGTGGTGAGGGCTCGCTTCTGTGGGTGGGGATTACAGCCTCAGGACCGAGTGGAATTCTAGTACCACCCTCTAGGCTCAGCTCCTCAGCTCGTGTGGTGAGCATTAGCTGTGAAACTTTGAAAGGACTCAGGAGCTCAGACCTTTCAAATATTAATTGCCCCTGCCTGGCTTTAACTGCAGTGCTCTTAGAAATCGACATATACCTGCAAGTCTTTTAGGTGATGCCTGCAGGACTCTCTTGGAGGCTGGAGGATCTGCAGGAGTCTCTCACTGGGATGTGGGGCAGTTTGGCCCCCATTTGTCTGCATGTCTCAGTGGATCCCAATGTTGGCCATTTTGGCCTGCATGGTAATGAACAATCTCCCCTCCCACCAGGTAACTCCACAGCTGCAAGCAGTTGGTGGTTATCCTCTGCAGCTTGTCTTTAAGGAAAAAAAGAGGCCAAAACGACACCCACCCCTCACGCAATGTGCACTGGGAAACCAGCACAGCCTTTCCATGCTTGGTCTTCTCTTAGCCCTTGCAGGGAGTTTCATCCAGCCTGCCCACCAGACGCTCAGGCAACAGTTTGATCCCCTTGTTTAAGATCTGAGTTTACTTCAGACATTGACTTTTGCGTTCCAGGACCTTCGTTATTTCCCCCTTTGCTTAATTAGGCTTTTGTTAATTACTCCCAGTTAGGTTCCTTAATTATCAGTTGGATCATATAAATTCCACCAGCTCCACATGCCTTGCTCTGGGGTTCCTTGCTTTCCTCAACTACTGAATAGGATTTCAGCTTTTTTCACTTCACAGTTTGCCAGAGCTGGGAAGATAGCTCCCTGGTAGGATGCTTACCTAGCATACCTAAGGCTGTGAGTTTGATTTCCACCTACATCTCCTATGCATAGCATTTAAACAATGCAAGCACAACTGATCTTTTCCCAATCAGACAGCTGGGTCCTGTCCTAACAGTACCTGGTATTATCTGTACTCTTGTGTTTTGCTACTCAGCAGAGGTGATAGCAACAGAAGTTGCTGCAAGGACAGGTGTTTTCATTCCTGCTAGTAGTGACTGAACTGAACAGCTCTTCTGTCCCATGTAAACCACGAGTTAAAGCAAAACAAATGTGTGTGTGTGTGTGTGTGTGTGTGTGTGTGTGTGTGTGTGTGTAAATCATATTGGTAACAATGAGAAGTTGACTCTGGAGCTGGGATTGGCCATGTCACTTCAGACTCAAGTCAAGATTCTTGTACAGGCTCAGGTTGGCGACATGATTCTGTGACAGGAAAAAGGAGAACAAAACATTCTCAGAGTAAGGACATTGTGCTGTTGAGAATAACTAAGGGATAAACTAATTTCAACAGAGGTTATTATTCATCTTATGGTCATACCAACAAAAAAGTCACTAGTATAATTCACAGTTCTTAGGTAAGATAGATGGCAACCTCTGCCTAAAATTCTGCAGTTAGTGATTATGCTAGAGATTGTAAACTTCAATTTGGTTGGGGTTTGTTTGGGAATGTTTGCTTTTGGCCAGCATTTTGGCTGCATGTCTCAGTGGATTATGGTATTGAACATGGATTGCTCAATAACTCCATCTCAGAAGAGGGAGTGAATGATTTAGCTGTATAGTGTATGGTGATTGGAGGTGCTGGATTGGTGTAACTAACCTTCTTGGGTGTTTAACAATTATATTTAGAGGCTCATATTAATTTGGTCAGAGGGACTTAAAGGGACAAATCTTTGTCTCTTGCCCTCTAAGGTCAATTAAGTTCCAGGGAATAATAAGGCGTCTCTTAAAATGTCCTGTGGCTGATGAGTCACCTGTCCTCCTGTTCAGGGAGGTCGTGGAGACTCCACTAAAAGGACTCAAACCAGTGTCCAGTCTATAAAGAAGAGAGTCAGCACAAGAAAATGTTTCCTTCAATGTTCTAATTGAAGCTATGGTCTAGAAAGACTTTCTGACTTTCACACAGATGAAACTGGTAAAAGAAAGGCCTAGGGAGCCAGGGGCTTCTTCTAAGCCCATGTGACTCCCCTGAGGAACAATTTATTTGGATCAATTGTATGATCTTAAACATCCAATGGGAAAGTATAACCAAAGATTCCATCTTCAACACAGTAATGCATACCTCCTGTCAAGAAAGTCAAGCCTACTGTTGTTCTGACCTAACCACTGAATAATTTCTTTTCTTTCCCTGTCTAGAAACCATTTAGGAGGGAACTTGTATTGGTTCTGACTATTCCAACAAGCTATCGAAGTGCCTGAGGGCAAGTCCTGACTTCAGAAATCTCAAGACCAGCTTTGGCAACCAGGAGAGAAACAAAGAGAAACCTATATTTGAAAATTTTTCCTTGTTTTGACTTTTCTGGTTTCCTATCTCTCTGACTACTCTTGCCTTTACTTTTTACATCTCCCAGGCACCAGTTAAAGACTTTTCTTTTCTCCCTACAGTTAATAGTTATGTAATTTAGGGGTCTTTTAGATAGACTCATTGACTGGGTACTCCATTGCCACTCCAATCTACGTCCCCTTCCAACTTTTGAAGAAGCTAGAGGGGTCATCGCCCCAATTACCTATTGGCAATTAGGGTGACCTCTTCAGAGGGTGATATGGTAAGAATAGGAGATAGAATTTGGTTAGGCAGATTAGGGTAAAAAGACCCCAAGGAATAGTAGCCAGTTTTCTTTTCGGCTAAAAATCAAAACAATAAAAACAAAAAGGGGGATATGTTGGGCATAATGCAGGGTGGGCCTAGTCAGGCCACCTGCCAGGAGGAATAGAGGAATGGCTCTCATGGGTGTGGTGCTCCACTCCAGAACTGTGAGGCCAGTTCTGCCCAGCACCTGGAGAGAACCTAATCCACCTGGGAACAAACTGTGATTGGCTGTAGTCAGGACCCCACCCCATAAGGCTATTGGCCAACAAGACCTATAAGACACTCTGCTCTTTCTTGAATAAATGAGTTTGCAGCAGACCACCACTGCTGGGTTTCTGCTCAACTCCCAGAGTCTGCACCTACTCACCACCACCCCCCCAACTAGAGCAGAGACCCTTGGATCCCCCTCACACTGGCCCTGAGTGCTGGGACCCCCAAAAGTTGGAGACATGAGGTCAAGTGATCCCTGCCTGAATGTGCCATTGCCTAGGTTTTTATAGCAAACTGAAAAGCATAAACTTTAGGACAGCTAAAAGGTTGCTCTAAGTTTAGCTCTCTGAATATCATAAAGTATGGCACATTCACTTAATAATTCATTTAATAAACATTTACTGGAATGCCAATAAATTTTGTTAGATATGGAAGATTTAGAGATAAACCAGAATCAGTCTCACACTCCAGAAGTCCATGGACTAGCAGAGGCAGATATATGTACATACGTACTGCATAATACACTGAATAAGAGCCAGTAAGTATATAGGCATGCACATAGGTAAAACAATACAGAAGTAAAGTATAGTAACCAGAGGAGGCACTGTTGCAGCTGAGAAGTGAGCAGACGCTGTGATGCGAGGCATTCCGAAGTGGGAGTCTCTACATGTGGGACATATACACATAAAAACTAGCAGGAACATCAACAAAGAATCTATTGACTGCAGGTTGGTGGAGTGTGTGTGCAAGTTCCAACTTACACTGGAAATGTCAGATCACACCTACATCTACACGCTTTGTTCACAGATCTTATTTCTCTCCCTCTTTTCTATGACTCTCTCTACTCAGTTTCTCATCACTGCTGCAAAACATCTGCCAGAAATGAATTAAGTGGGACTGGCAAGATGGCTCAGCAGTTAAGAGCACTGACTGATCTTGCATAGGTCCAGGGTTCAGTTCCCAGCACCCACATGGCTGTTAACAACCATCCATAACTCCAGTTCCAGGGGATACAATGCCCTCTTCTGTCCTCTGCAGGCATTGCACATCACAACACGGGTGCATTTATATGCATGCAAGCAAAACTTATACACAAAAAATTAAAATATTTTTAAAATGAATTAAGGGAATTAATTTTGCTCATGACTTCAGAGATTTCCGTCTTTTGCAGCTGGAGCTCACATCACTGTAGACAGCATGGCAGACAGAGCAGGATGACAATAGGATGGGAAGAGGACAAGGGATAGTGCCCCCAAGATGTGCCTCCCTCTACCAACCGTGCCCCACCGTCCACAGTCTCACCAACTCCACACAGTCTACTCCGATTTTGAATCCATCAGTGCCTTAAGGCATTTATTAAGTCTATGACAGGTGTTCGTGGAAAGACCTTCACAAATGCATGGAGCGGCGAGCTCATTCCCTCGGTGTTTCTCAGTCCAGTCACGTTCACAATCAAGATGAACCATCATGAGGTTTTAGAAGAAATGCTTTAACAAGAACCAAAGGTAAACAACTATTACGCTAAACATAGAACATAATGAAGTTGGGGAGATCTGAAAAAGTAAGGCATGCTTGGGAAACCCAGCAATTTGATATGAATGGTGTATAAATTATAGAGCAGAGCAGAAGATAAAACTAAAAATAAGGAGATACATCCAGACTCAAGAGTCTAAGTATTGCATTTTTTTTCATATGTAGACACTAGAGTGTTTCACAAAGGTCGGAAAATAGTTCTCTGTAGAAAATGAGAAGTACATGGAGAAAAGAAAGGGAGATGGAGCAGAGGACAGAGGGTGAAGGTGATCAATGGGTGCTGTACATGTATTAAATATTACAATGAAATCCATTATTTTACACAACTACACACTAAGAAAATTTTGTCATAATGGAACCTATTACTAGGTATAATTAATGCATGCTAATATAAATCTTTTAAAATGTTTTATTTATTTAATGTGTATGGGTGTGTTGCCTGCATACATGTAAGTATAGCCATGTTGTGCAGTGTCCATGGAGGTCAGAAAAGGGTGCCAGATCCCTTGGAACTGGAATTATGAACGGTTGTTAACCACCAGAAACGAACCCGGGTCCTCTGCAAGAGCAGCCAATGCTCTTAACCACTGAGCCATCTCTCCAACCTCCAACTAATATGAATCTTTAAAGAACATGTACTTCCTTATGTGACTAACATAACTACTGAAAGATTTTTGGCAGAAAAGTGAAGTATTCTCATCCTAAAACAGTGCTTCAGAGGCAACGGTGTAGAAGAAGGAATGGGGGCACAAGGAGGATGAAACATGTTCCTGCCATTGTCAATGCGGAAGAAACATCCTGATGTGAAGAGGAAAGGGCACAGATGTGACATACACATTTAGGTGGATCTTTAGCCTCCAAGTCTGCTTAGACCGGGACTGAGGAAACCTAGCCTAGAACAGTATTCCTAAAACTATCTTAGCAAAGTCTAAGAGTTAGAATTTCTAACCCGTTGTGGATCAATACTTTTCCTTGAGGGGAAGGGAGGAGCAACAGTTGTATGTCTGGATGTTCCAGAAATGCCAAATTGTTATAACAGTTTCTCATGTTTACTTTCATATTCTGTCCATTCGTCTATAGAACACATTCTGAGTGTCACTATTCTGTAAGAATTTAGGGTTTCCAGGGACGGCTAGATAAATGGAAAGCAGATTTAGGAGTTCAAGATGATTCCTGTTATAATATATTCATCTTCTTTTTATTTTAAATTAATTTACTCTTTAATCATTTCAAAGATGTGTAGAATATTCTTTACATCATTTTTAAAATTTTTATTTTATGTGTATGAGTGTTTTGCTTGCATGTAAGTACACCCAGGAATGAACTGCCTGTGGAGGCCAAAAGAGGGTGTCAGTGTTCTGGAGCGTAAGTTATGGGTGGTTATTTGCTACCATATGGGTTCTGGGAAGGATACTTCCCAGGAACAGCCAGTTTTTTTAACTGCTGAGCCATCTCTCCAGGCCCTGGACATATTATTCTTGATGTCCTACCAGGATGCATTAGAGAAATACAGAGAACTAAAGGCAATTCACCTCATATGCATTGCATTTGTGAAGAATGCGTCACATACAGAAAGTATTTAGCAAAGTATTTTAAAAGCATGAAGGAAAATGAATTTTCCATATCACTCTCTGTGAGGTAAGTCCACTGTGCCTACCAGAACAGGCAGGTAATAGAATACATGCGAAATAACAGCACAATTCAGAAATCTTTATAAGAATATAATTTAAAGAAGGAAGAGGAAGAGGATTAACAAGAGTTGGAGAGACTAACGGGGCTCGAATACACTAGAAATACACTAGGCACATGTAAAAGTGAAAAAGCACATGACTTAAAAGTTGACTTTGATACAAAGAAAAAGTTGGCAAAAAGTAGCCATATTTTCCCATTTCATTACTTTATTGGCACTTTATTCTATGTGTCTTCTATAGCACATGTTGTCTGGACTTAAGGTTTCTGAGATATCAGCTATATGGATCATGTTAATTTTGTGTAGGGGATAAAACTCAGTCTACACAACTCATACACAGAAAGCATATAACATTTTCCAGATATCATATCAAAGCCTATTTGCAATCTCCTTCTACTAGGAGAAGAAAAAGACATTCTCCCTTTACCCAAAGTTGCACTTTAGTAATAGGAGATGTTCAGTAGTAGAGTGCCTGCATCGATTGGGTGGTCTGGTGGTTGGAGGCTGTGATAACTGGTCTTGGTTGTCGTATCAGTTATTTTTCTGTTCTTATAAAACACTGTGACCAAAAGCTACTCACAGAAGAGAGAGTTTGTTTGGGTTTATGGTTCTAAAGGGAAAGTCCATAACAGCAGGGGACGTGTGGCAACAGGTGGTTAGAGCGGAAGCTGAGGTCACAACTTCTACCACAAACATCAAGCAGAAAGGCTTCAAATTTCTTTTTTAATTTTAGTTATTTTTCAATGTATTTTTATTGAGTTTTTGTGGATTTCATACATTTCAATCACATTTAGTCCTTCCCTGTCTGTGCCTTCATTTCCGCATCTACCCACAAGACTTCACATGTTCTATCTTAAATGTTAAAGTCTGTACAGTCACGTTTGTGTACCCAACTGTCTCTCTGTCTGACTTTCCTTAGTTTAGGGAAATTCTCTTCTACGATCCTACTGAAGATCAATCAGTTCCATTAACCTGGGATTCCTCTCCTTCCACTGTGGTGAGATTGCATAGATTTGGCCTTTCATGGTGTCCCACATTTCCTGCATATCCCATTTCTGTGGGATTTTTTTTAAGTTTCCATATTCTTTGCTTGAGCAGTCCATTTCCTCAGCTTTATCATTCAGGCTTGATATTCTATTTTCCATTTCACTCATTCTGCTTGTGAGGCTTTTCTCATCAATGGCTTATTGGGTTTCTCAGTTCCATCTTCACCTTCACTTGGGTTTTCTCCAATATTTCTGTCTCTTTTGTGAATTCACTTTTCAAGTCCTGAGTTGTCTTTGTCATTTCATTCACTCATATATTCATATTTCTTGAGCTTCAGTCAGGAGTTTATCCTCTTTGAGTCCTTTGTTTCTTTGTGTGTTCTTTAAATTCATTGAATTCTTTGATCCTGTTTACTATTGTCCTTTTAAATTCTGTGTCCTGGGTTTCCTGTAGGAAGCTCTCATTGTTGAACACTCTTGTGGGGTTGGTGGGGACATATTGTTTTGCTTTTCCATATTATTATTTTTGTGTGTGGTTTGGGCATGTAAATTCCTTTTGTTACTTGTGATTCTGGTATGAAACTTAAGTCTTTGAGTGATTACATACAATCTCCTAAGGCAGACGACCTGAAGTCTTGCTGCTTTCTTAATCGATATTCACAGGACAACATAGTGAACAGGGTAAAATTTCTCTCTTCTTTCCAACTCCATAGAAACTATTTGAATATCTTCGATCCTATTTCATGCCAGCATGACATAGAGATGGAAGAGAGTTCAGGTCTCAGAGCTCCAGAGCTCAGCTTCTCACCTCCACACTAAGTATTCTTTCTTGACTCACTCCCGTCAATCTTTGACTATTTCCAAGAAAGAAAATCCACTCTCTATGTATTCTTTTAAAGGATTTGCTGGTGGTAGAACATTTCTGGGGGAAAATTACTAGTGAGGGACTTGGAGGGGAAAAAACAGCACAGACTGAAGGGAACGAGACTTGTGGGGCTTCCGAGAGAAGAAATGGG
Organism: Eospalax fontanierii; assembly: GCA_035773235.1. Taxonomy (NCBI): domain Eukaryota; kingdom Metazoa; phylum Chordata; class Mammalia; order Rodentia; family Spalacidae; genus Eospalax; species Eospalax fontanierii. The sequence continues at coordinate 62,079,351 of CM069540.1, read as the reverse complement.
CACAGCGGTGGGGACCCAGCCTCCCCGCAAGGCCAGCCGCGTGTGGACTCTGCCTGATGAACTCCTTTTATACATTAATATTGTCTCTTTATTGGTGAAGATGCCAGCTCTCTATTAGCACATTAGAAGAACGGTGGTTTTTTTCTTTAACTCCTGAAGGAAAGTTTTTGAAACTCTTGAAAAATCAGCAAAGTCATGAAGAACAGTGCATTTTCCTTATCCAATAGACTGTAATATAACTAAAAATTTTTATGTAAATTATTCAATTCTCACTTGGTGATCAGTTTCTGTCCTAGAAGAAACATTTACTAAACCTGTTTAAAAATTTTGCCTTTAAAAATTTACATAAAGAACATATGGCTGGCCTGTTATAGCATAGACTCTGGTCACCAAAGAATGTAGCATTTTCTCTTTATCTAATAGATTTTAAAAATCCTGCTTCACTTGCCTCATCAGTTCTTGAAACTCTCTCCATTTCAGACGGGGGATGTGATTTTCTGAAGAACAAAATTTTTTCATATGTACTAAATAGAAACCCAGCTCACGCCCAAGCATACACATCTTGGACCACACACTGGCACCTGGCCATGCTTTTCTCTAAGAGATTCAGCTCTATCCAGCAGCACTTAGTTCACATTCATCTCAGCTAAACTGATAATTATTTCATGTTATGAACTTCTATATCACCTGTGAAGAGATGACCACAAATGTTAAATTTACAAAAACAAAGCTTCGCTTCTAGTTTCCTTTTAAAATAGAGCAATTCATTTGAAGTGAGATTACACGAAAACATATGAACAGAGACTAAATTCAAAGAGCTCTGGATTTCATTTAACAAATGTTTAAGATAATCATATATTACTATGAATTATGAAAAGATTATTTTTATGACCCTCACCCTCAAAATGTCTGCCCCAGAAATTAATCGAATTAAATATTGGTAAAGCAATTATTGTATATCACCCACTCACATAGAAACTAGGCATATGACAGTTGGTGAGCTAGGCAAAACTTGTCTAGTACAGAAAGACAATAACAAACCAAAAAAACTGTAGGTAGTGATGAATGCTATAATGAAATTACAGCAGTTGGTTAGGAGTTAGCTCAATCATACAGTGTTTATTTATCATATTTGAGGCCTTGAGTTCAACCCAGTTCTATACATTGAAAAAAAACCATGGCAGAATAGCATGATTAAGAATGACCTGAGAGGGGCTAAAGAGATGACTCAGCAGTTAAGAGAGCTGATTGCTCTTGCAGAGAGCCCAGATTTGGTTCCCAACACTCACATTGTGGCTAACAACCATCTGTAACACCAGGGGATCCTGCACCTTCTTCTAGCCTCTGCAGACATTTCATGGATGTACTTATATACATGCAGGCAATGCACTAATACACATAAAATAATACATAATAAGTGTTTAAAAAATATCCTGAGAGTATGAATTTCCTCTGTGGACTTGTCATGTATGGTCTTTATTTCATTGAGGTATGTGCCCACTACATCAAAGTTGTTGAAAATTTTCACTGTGACATGATGTTGAATTTCATCATGGATTTTCTGCAGCTAATGAGATAATAATGTGATTTCTGCCATTCACATGTGTTTATTTGCATTTATTGAAGCATCATTGCATCTCAGAGATAAAGCCTAGCTGATTATGACGTGTAATTTACATAAGATACCGTTAGACTTAGTTTGCTTGTATTATCTTGAGGGTTTTTGCTTCTGTTTGTTAAGGATATTGGCCTGTAGCTTTCTTCTATTACCTTTATCAGTCTTTGGTATGAGAACAATGCCAGCATCACGGATTAAACTAGTAACTTCTTTCCATTGTCTGGGAGGCTTTGAGATGATTAGTGTTAATTCTTTAAATGTTTATTTGAATTTACCAAAAAAAGGGCATTTGGACCTAGCCTTTCTGATGATGAGAGATTTTTGGACCAATGGTCAGTCTTCTTACTCATCACTGGTCTCAAATTTTCTATTTCTTCATGATTCAGATTTGATGAGTAACATACCTAAAGAGCTTTCTGGTAAGTTGTTCAAATAATTGGTGCTTAATTGTTCAGAATAGTCTCTTATTGTCCTTATGTCCCTGTGGGATCCATTGAATATCATCTTTTACCCAATTTTATCTATGTAGTTTCTACCTGTTTCTACAATCCTTCCATTTTGATTAGTCTAGACAAAGATTTCTCCATTTTGTTAATTTTTAAAACTTGGAGTTTGTCAATCTTTTCTTTTGTCTATTTTAATTTATTTCTGCTGTGATTTTAGAATTTCTTTTTGGGCTTAGTGTGTTCCTCATTTTCTAGTTTCCTACGGTGTAAAGCTGAGTGTTAGTACCCAAAGCAGTCAGATAGATTAATGATATCTATTGAAATTCCATTAAGACTTTTCACAGAGATGAGAAAATCCTAAATTTGTGTGGAGCTGTGAAAGACATGAAATAGCCAATGATATGCTGGGAAAACAAAACAAAACTGGAAACAGCACACTCTCATATGTTAAGCTATGCTACAAAGCTATAAGAATCAAAACTGTGTGATGATGCCATAAAAATAGACATAGAGGCTTACGGAGCAGACTAGAATGTTCAGGAACAAACCCCCTCATCTAATCTTTGACAAGGATGCAATGAATACATAATAGAATAGAAGTTTCTTTAATAAACAGCATTGTTGGATATTCACATGCAGAAGAATGAAATTAGATCTATAATAATGTAAAAATCATCTTAAAACTCATTAAGGAGTGAAACTGCAAAATTAATATAAATATCAGGGAAACACACTGTCGTTTCACCTGGGATGCTTGGACAAAGGGCTGAGAATGAAGACAGCAAAAGTGAAAGAGACAAGTAGTATCACAGTAAACAAAAATTTCCGCACAGTAAAGGAAGCAGTCAACAGAAGGAAGAGACAGGCTACAGATGGAGAACATATTTGCAAACTGTAATCTGAATAGGAATAACATATAAAATATGTAGGGAACTGAACCTGAGCAAGAAGGGCACTAACGACAAAAGACTTGAACAGACAGTGCTCATACAAAGACGTCACACAAGTAGTCAACAGATATAGGAAAAGCATATTCAAGATGACAAGTCATCAGACAAATGCAAATAAAACTGCATATTAAAGGTGCAACTTGTCAAACGAATACAAATAGAAGTATCAACATACACATGTAGGGATGGCAGTTATCAAAGATATGAAAGATAACAACAGGCGGAGGAAACAGAATGCTTGTCCATTGCCATGTCTACTGGATATATATGCAAGGGCCGGGAAGTCATTAGCTCAGAGACATCTGCATTCACATGTCCATTACAACATCATTTTATTTTCTATTTAACTTTTGGTTTGATTAGTTGTTTCATTTTCTGGTTCGTTTTTGCTATTATTGTTGTTGTTTGCAATGAAGTCTCACTATGTAACCTGCCATTTTGGCCTGTAGCTCACTATATAGACCATGTTGACCTTGAATTCATGGAAATCCTCCTGCCTTGGCCTTCCTAATGCTGGGATTACAGACATGCACCAGCACACCCAGCTTTGAAGCATTATTTTCAACAGTCAAGATACTAGATATGCCTGGTGCTTGATATCTATCAGTGAGTGAATGACTATAGAAAATAAGTGTGGGGCTTACTAGAAAAAAAATATGGGGCTGGAGAGATGGCTCAGCAGATAAGAGCACTCGCTGCTGTTGCAGAGGACCTGGACTCAGTTCCCACCATTCACATGATAGTTAACAACTGTTGTAACTCCAGGGAATCCCATGCCCTGTTCTGCCCTCCACAGGCACTGCACACATGTGAGGCACATACATACATGTAGGCAAACACTCATACACATAAAAATAAAATTTTTGAAATATAAATATGTGTACATATGTATGCATATGCATGTGTGTCATAATAACTATACATATGATATATAATATATTAAGTATAATAATAGTTCAGTCCTTTAAACAAAGAAAATCCAAGGAGTGGGGATGTATCTCAGAGTTCAGCCACTTGCCTACAATGTGTAAGGCCCTGAGTCTAATACTCAGCACTATACACAAGAGGGAGGAGGGGAGAGGACGGAAGCGGGGAGACGGAGAAGGGAAGCTACCACTGCAGCAACGTGGAAGAACGTGGACATCATGCCAAGCGGATGAGCCACGCTTAGAAAGAGAAACACTGTAGTATCGATTTTACTTTTTGGAAGAAGTACTCAATAGAGAGAGTAAAATGGGTATTATTAGAAACAGTGAAGGGTTAGAAACTGGAAGATTTAGGCCAAGGAGTATGGATTTGTAGTTATGTCGGATAATAAATAATGTCAATGATCTAACATATGGCAGAAAAGCTACGCTTTCTGATGCTGTGTGGTATATTGAATTCCGGCTGAAAGTACATTTTAGGTGTTTCCACCACACGCACACAGAAGTGGTGTCATCCAGGCCGAAGGACGGCGGACGTGTTGACTTGCTCTCCTGCAGAAATCATCTCACCACCCCAACACCATCGTACACACCTTATGACAACACAGCAAAACATGTAAACAGACTAAGAAAATGAAAATCGCCCATCATCCCAAGTAAAGAAAAATACTGGGCTGGAGATCTATCTCAGCTGTGGAATGCTTATCCAACATGAGTGAGGTCCTGGGTTTGATTCCCAGAGCCTCAAAACCAGTCAGAACAGATCACCCATGCTTTAGTCTGTTTACTTAAGTCTTGCGTCTTCTTATACTTTAATGCTAAATGTATGTGCAGTTTTCTTTAATGAATGAGCTCATGATCTCCCCATTGGCTAATAAACTGGTTTATTTTTCTGAGTTGCATTATGTTTCTACAAACGACTATGATTTCTGGAACCATTATTTTAATAGCAGAGTAATAATCTCTTGTACCATCAATTATTTAACCAGTTTTCAACTACTGGGCATCTAATGCTGCTTCTGATTTTTCACTATTTTAAATAATGTTAAAATGACTAACATTAACATAGTGCATAAATATTTAACCACAACTCTGATTATTCTGTAATGTTTCTTCATTCCTGGGAGGTTGTCTAGAATAGAGGTATTTTTTAAAAATCCAGAGTCCAGAGAATTCCTGCCCTAATTTAGAGCAGAGCTCTGCTATTAAGTATAGCTAAGTATCCTCAGGTAATTACTCAACTCTCTGAGGTTCTGAAACATATAAAGCACCTAGTGATGAATACAAACTTACAACTGTGTAATGTAGTTCAATAAACTTAAAAACATAAATTAACGATGGCCAAGTACCAGTGTTTGTTTGAAATACCAGGATTCCCAATTGTTAACATAGTTGAAACAGGAATCAAGAGTGCATTCTCAGAGTTGTAGACATCTTCATTAATGTGACAATTGTTCATGTGTTCAAACAGAAGAAGAAAGGTGAGAAAGAAGCCATGAGTCTCACCCAGTGCTTTTAATTGAGTGATCTTGCTAATGAACGCTAGAGCCTAAGAGTGAATGAACAGAGACACCAATCATCTCTTTCATTACGAAGACGGAGTTCATGCTGAGGGTTAGAGACAACACCCCACCCCATGAACCAGGATGAATTGGAAGGTACATATTTATTTTTGATCCTGTTGGTCTTATGATCTGAATCAATAAGCTTTGAATCATGATTCTAATTAGTCCTTCCCCCATCCCAGTTGATAAAGTAAAATATAATTCATCTCATATTTGTAAATCCCAACAAGCTTCCTGGGCCAGTATAAAATTGTCTAAATGCCACCCGCCTGTTAAAAATGCTTTCCCTTGTGCCAAAATATTTATATTATCAATTTAAATTCTATTTGAGAAGAGTGAGCACTTTAAAGATATGAATATATAACAGTGATATTATAAATAACAGGATATATGACAAATACGTTCATATGTAAGCAGGGAAAATCTAATCTGTACATACTAAGAACTTCAAAATAAAAATTAATAAGAGAGTGTGATGATTATAAAAGGACAGTGTAGGTGGCATGGTTAATGCAGGAAAAAATGTTCAGAGAGAACAATCACCCACAGAAGTCCCTCAGTTTGCCAAGGCCCAGAAATCAAAACATTGCAAAGTGAACATTGGCCCTGAGTTTTGCCCAAATGTTTAGCACATCCACACAAAAGTAAAGATAACTTTCCCTTCAATATCACAGAATCCTTTTTTATGAAACAGAAGATTCTATGTGGCCAGTCAGATTAGTTAGGAATCTTTAGCTAGGACATGCAGGCGAGATGGCCAGATGGTTGACTGCTTGATCTGTCCCTGTTCTGGACATAAGTGCAGTGCCTACTTGGCTAATGTTACCTGAATGAATTATGCACAGCTTTTAATTGGTTATAAAGTATGGTAGTGACTGCACAAACAGGAGCAGTCCCCTGCCTCGCCTCTGGAACTTCAGTTTCAGAAAAGAGTTGGTGTGTAGAGCACACAGGTTGCTTGACTGACTGACTGACTGAGTGAATGAGTTGGCCTGTGTGTCTTCTTCATCCTCTCTACTGCGTCAGCCCAATGAGAAGATAATGTCTAGTTCCTCTGTTAAAGAATGTTGGTTCAGATTCATTTTCTGAAATTGTCTTCTGAGTTTGTTCTGACAGTCCTCCTATTTCATGATTCCCCTTCCCCCTCCCAGATTTTGAACAGCAGTCAAGAAGATTAGAAAGATTGATCAGTATTTGGTTAATATTTTGCTGGTATTCTTTTTTTTCCTTTTCACTTTCTTGTTGTATATTTTACTGAATTTTGTGCTTTAGAACATCTAAATCACATTTAGGCCCCTCCCCCATCTGCCCTCCCACCAGATTTCATTCATTCTGTCATTACATTAAGGCCTACTGCTGTCCCCGGATGTCCCTTGGTGTGAGTTCACCCACTAGAGCCTGGTCAACCTATCTAGCATCACTCCCTTAAGGAAAATCAACTCTCTCTCACCCAGCAGTGATCAGCTGCCAGTATTTCCTCAGCTGAGGCTGGGACTTCTTGCCCGTTTCCCCAGTTCTATGCTGGACTTTTTTTCTGGTTTAATTTGCATGGGTCTTGTGCATGCTGTCACCACTGATGTATGTTCATATGAGCAAGTTCCCAGAAGCCTGGAAAACTGTTTCCTTGTGGTCATCCATCACCCCTTACAATCTCTTTGCTCCCTCTTCTGCAACGGTCTCTTGTTTTAATAACAGCAAAAACTGTGGGGGCAGGAGAGATGGTACAGCAGTTAAGAGCAATGGCTGCTCTTACAGAGGACCTGGGTTCAGTTCACAGCACCCACATGGTGGCTGACAGTTGTTCACAACTCCATTTCCAGAGACTCTGACACCCTCTTCTGGCCTTTGCAGGTATTGCACTCACAGACATAATAATAAAATTAGTATTATTAGAAATTTATGTGGCACACTATCTTTATAGTAGTGGATTTTATATCATGGTTGCAAGTGCTAACATTTGCATACATATAATTGAACTTACGTGAACTAACAATTCACTGAAACAAAAAGCATCATAGGGCTCACACCTGTCATTACAGCACTCAGCAGACTGAGGCAGGAGGATTATGATGAGTTTAAGACCATCCTGACCTACAGAGTGAGATCTTGTCTCAAAGGAAAGGGAAGGAAGGGAGGGAGGGAGGGAGAGAGGGAGAGAGGGACAGACAGAGGGAGGGAAGGAGGGAGGAAGGAATGGAGGGAGGCAGAGAGGGATGGAGGGAGGGAAAGGAGGGAGGGAGGAAGGGAGGGGCCATGCTCATAAGTCTTGCAGATGTGAAGGAACACTCTCACACTCCCATACTCCTGTGGAATCCCCAATAGCTAGGAATTCTGAGCTCCATCTCCACTGTTGAGTTTCTCAAAGCAGGCAGTACTGAATCTCTCTTGCTTAATCTGAGCTCTAGTGCACCAACAAGGTTCAATTATACAAATGTTTAAGGCATGGAGATTTAACAGGTTGGCTCAGAGAAATCCTCAGAGCTGTACAAGAACAGGAAAGCCCAGGTTTCTTTTTTAAAACTTGAAGTTGCTGCTATTTTATCAGCAACACATTTGCCTGACATCATCACCATCTTCAGCCTCTTATCTCAAAGAAGCAGAATAATTAATGGGCACCCTAACATAGCAAAGACCATTGTCTAATCCTAATCATTTCCTTTTTATCATTCTTGTGTCATAGACTTATTTACTACTGTGAATGATTTCTTTGGGGCCTGTTTCTGAATGTACATTAGATAAAACTACTTAAATACTTCCATAGGCACAACTTAACAATTTAGCTTGACTGGCAAACAAATGAAATTGCAATATCATATCAGTTTGAAGAACCTACAGACAGCCTCAACTTTGGATGGGGTGAAGATGATGGGTGGGATGTGGTCGTTGGAGAACTGCATCTGGTTCTGTTCCTGTTTCTTCACTTTGTTCTTGACCATGAAGCGACTTGTCACAGTCATTGAACTCCTTCTTTGCACGCCTGTCTCGTTAACATTCAACTGTATGACTGGTCCATTTATTTCATAAGGGTTAGATAGAGCCTAGGAAGACTGGAACGAGAACCTTTAGGGAAAGTTTCTCAGCAACCATTTTGTAGGGCTCAATCACACAGAGAGAGCTTTGTGGCCAGTGAAGCTTTGGGACAGAACATGACAGCAAACTTAACTGTCCTTTTGCTCAGCTGCCGCTGCCTTCCACCTGTATCCTCCGCCCGGTACTGCAGTCTCTGTCCGACCCCAACAGCTATGCTCTCTGTTTCTGTTTGTGTTTCCTTGGCTTTGGAGAGGCCCAGCATGTGCTCAGCTCCCCATTCTTCCTCATGTGCTCTGATGCATTTAGATATGCTTCCTCCTCCTCTATTGACTGAGACGAGTAGCATCTCACAGGAGCGTCGTACCGACTTGGTAAATGAAAATACTGCATCTCTTTGATACGTGATCCAGGTAGAACTGACCCCAATGCAGCTGAGGTAATGAGAATAACTGAAGAGCTTCTATTTTTCTTTTTGTTTTCTGACTTCTTGCCCTCCTTCCTTCTCCCCCTCTCCCTCTCCCTCTCTTCCCCTCTCTCTCCTTTCCCAGAATCTCACTGTGCTGTCCGAGGATGCTTCAAGACTGGTGCTCAAGGAGTCTTCCGATATCAGCCTCCTGCCCTGCACGAGTCCGCTACTATCATCCACCAACTTTATCACTTTGAAGTGTCCCTCTTTTCTTTCAGTAGTTTCTCGTCCTGAGGTATATTGTCCGTCATTGTACATCAGACATCAGAGTCACTGCTCACAGAGCATATGGTTTTCAGTTCTCTTCCCATTGATAGATCAGCGTCTTCGTGGTTACAATGTGTTTCTGGTAAGTAGCACATTGTTGGCCCTTGTTTTTACACTAAACATCACTAATTGCACTTCATTCCCTTTGCACTTAATAGAATCACTGATACAGTGTATAATGTGCTGTTTTCTAAGTAACCCCAGCCTTTCTTCATTTTTTTCCATTTTTTTTTCTTTTCAGTTATATGATTGTTTATTTTCTTATCTCACTCTTTCCTTCCAGCTACACATTTCAATACTCTGCTTGATGGGTACTCCTGACATTTCATGGGCTAACATTTTGTTCATCTCGATTATTTTTCAATTTCATATGAAGTCCCTGTGAATTTGATGCAATGCATTTTAATCCTATCAGCCTCCAATTCCTCGTCTCAGATCCACCTCCCCACCTCCCTTTAAAAAATAGCTCACTGACTCCACTACATGTTCCTCATCCTGCTGGGTGTGGGACATCCACTGCAGAGTGGTTGACCTACTCGGCATTACACCTCAGACTGTCCCTCCCTCAGAAGCCATCAACTGTCCACAGCCCCTCAGCTGGTGAGATGCTCAGGAGCCCTCTCCCACCCAATGTGAGAATGTTGACTGGCTTGACCTTGGGAAGGTCTTGTGCAGATGACCACAGTTGCTGTGAATTCGGGAGTGCAGCAGTCCTGTTCCTCCCTGACCTCTGGCTCCTGCAATCTTTCTGCCCCTCTTTGGTGATGAGCCCTGAGCCTTGGGGAGAAGGTCTGATATACATGTCCTATCTGTTAACTCCCTGAGCCTTGGGGAGAAGGTCTGATATAGACCTTCTGATATTCACGGCTGATTGCTGCACTTACAATTAAAAGTGGCATGAATGTTCAGAGAGTAATCAACTACATTCCTGTTGGACTCAAGGCCCATTGCCCAGGAAGAAAAACAAGCTTGGTACTGTAAATCTGGTCAAGAATCCATGAGTGGGGAGCTCACAGGCCTCAGGAGTACCAACAATACTCCTGTTATTCTGCTAAATGGAAATAGATTCAAACTGTTCTCTAAGTTCATTTTTTTGGAACAAGGTCTCCCTGTAGCCCCGGCCCACCTGGAGATCACTATGCAGACCATGCTGGCCTTGATCTCGCAAGATCGGCCTGCCTCCGCTCCGAAGTGCTGGAACTAAAGCTGTGTGCCACCACACCCACTGTTCAATTCCTGTTTCTCTGGTCTTAGATTAATGCAGCCCTCAGACCTCCTTGGAGAGGTTTCTTTGTATAGTGAGTAGTACTTAACACAGGTTTTTCTCTTTTTAAAAGATTTTATTTTTATTTTAAGTCTGTGTGTGTGTGTGTGTGTGTGTGTGTGTGTGTGTGTGTGCAGGTGTCTGTGAGGGCAGAGGCCAGAGGCATCATATCTACCTGGAGCTGGAGTTACAGGATATTGTGACCCACCTGATCTGGGCCCTGAGAGCTGCAAGAGCAGCATATTCTGTCAACCACTGAATTGTCTCCAGAGCACTTCCCTTGATTATTCTGCTGCTGTATTTTATGCAACAACCAAATAACTGTCACCTGCCATCCTGTCCTTTGTGTTCCTGCCACTGTGTGTCACACACCATACAACACATGTGTATCACTGCATTTTTCGTTATTGCATTAAACAGCAATCTTTGAAAGCTTCTGAGACAGGATTTCAGGGAACCCAAACTGACCTTGCCCAGGATGTCTTTGAATTCTTAATCCTCCTTCTTCTGTATCCTGCATGCTGAGGTTACAGGTGTTCGCCATCACACCTTGCTAAAATATTTTTAATTATCTTTTATGTTACTTTCCATTCACTTCTGCAATCTACTTCCCCTTTGGCTTGAACTATTTTTATGTACTACTATTTGTCATAGCTTTGGATCTACTCATAGAGAATTTTCTCAGCTTTGAATGTTTGTAAATGCTTATGTAGATTAGCTTCATTTTGGAGAACTTTGCTGAATTCAAGACAATGGTTTCTTTTTACTCTGTGCTCTCTAAGAGTGCTGCCCAATGTTCTAACTTCGTTGGAAGCCAATTGCCTTCACCTCTTGTTCTTTTGCATATAACACGTCTTTTCTTCTGTAGCAGGTGTTAAAAGTTTTCTTTCTTTGCTTTTCAATATTGTGTACTAGAATGCAATTTTTCTTATATTTGCTGAGAATGGGATCTCTTCTCCTCCATGTCTTATATTGTTTTAATTATATCTCATATAACCATAGACACTATAGTGAAAAGTGCTTTCCCTTAAAGGAAAAGATCACACCCTTTCTTCTGTCTAGAACCAGGGTGAGCAGCTGATGACTATTTTGACACAATTAGGAACTGCACTATGTTGATGCAGGGGAGCTGCTGTGAGTTCATTTTCATTTGCTCCTAGTTCTTTCTCACTCTCTATCTCGCTCTCTCTCTCTGTCTCTCTGTCTCTGTCTGTCTCTGTCTCTCTCTCTCTTGCACACACTTGGCTCAGTTTTTGTCACTATGGCCCAGGTGTCTTTGGTCTCTCCTTCTTCCTATCTCAGCCTCCCTAGTGCTGGAATAGCAGACCTGTTACTGCCATATAAAGCTGGCTTCACATAGCTTTAAGATCTGCCCTGTTTGCAACACACTCTGTTTTTCAGCTTTGCTGCAGCTCCACAATCCCTCACGCCCAGATCCATGTCGAGTAGCGAGGAATTAGGAGGAATGAGCTCTATGTTTGTGGCTGCTCTAAATTCTATATGGTCATCAGCCTACTAACAACTGGCTAGAGTCCTGCTGGCATCTATGAACAAACGTTCCTAGAAAGAAGGCACACCTTACACGGAACCTGCTACAAGGCTGATTAAATGACTAGACCTCAGTGATCCCCGAGAGTTCGGAATGCCATAACCCAAATGTACTACGGTTTACCTTGTACTATCTTTATCCCCTTTGATAGCCATTCCTCGCCCACCCCTGTGTCAGAAGCAGCATTTTGGTGACTATCAGGTAGTACTTTGGGGACTGTATTAACTTAGCAGACCACTAGCTTTCACCAACCCCAAAGCTAAGAATGCCATCTGGACCCCTGGCAGTCTGAGCACCCTCTCTCTGCACTCAGGCCCCCTTCTATCCCCAGGGTCCAGGCCTGCCCTGCTTCCTCCGAAGATCTCTTAGTCTAGACCTGCCCACTGCATCCCGATCCCCTGTACCCAGACTAGCTCAGTCCTCCAGCTTAGTCTGATAGACCTGTCACAGGCTATCCACACCCTCATCTTGCCCTTGGCCCCACTCCTGATCTGCCTGACACACACTTACCTACTACCCAGATCAGCCTACTACCCTGTGAGAACCTGGAAGTACACACCACCTAACTTTTCATATCTGAGCAAAAAACAACCAAGCTACATCAACAATATAAACCGAACCAAACTTCAACTAAACAAAGGCAGAACAGAATTTCCTATCAGATAAACAACCAACAAAAGACATCCATATACCCAAACATCAATGAAAAAAACACAGAGAATATGTCCTCAACAAAACCCACCACTTCTACAGAAGTGTACTGCAAGGAGAGTAACCCTAAGTTCCACGATACAGAATTTAAAAGAACAATCATAAACAAGATCAAAGAACTTAAAGAACTCAAAGAACTCAAAGAAGATAGGCATAAACTTATGACAGAAGCTAAAAAAAATACAAATATGTGACTGAATGAAATAACAGAAACTATTCAGAACTTGAAAAGTGAATTCACAAAAGACATAGAAATATTGAAGAAAACCCCAACTCAGTAATAGTAGTTGACTTCAATACCCCACTATCTCCAATAGATAGGTCAAATAGACAAAGAATAAGAAGAGCGATGTCTGAATTAAATGATATATCAAATGAATGTAACAGACATCTACAGAATATTCTACCCAAGCACCAAAGAATACACTTTCTACTTAGCAACACATGCAAATTTCTCTTAAACTTACCACATATCGGGTAGAAACTTAATAATTAAAAATTCCATGCATTCTAACAGACCACAATGCAATAAAGCTTTTAATCAGTAGCAAAAAAAGCTCCAGTAACTACATGAACTCATGGAGATTAAACAACACACTCCTGAATGATGAATGGGCCAAGGAATAAATTAAGAAAGAAATAAAATTATTCCTGAAACTAAATTAAAATGATAATAGAACCCACCAAAACCTCTGGGACACTTTAAAAGAAGTCCTAAGAGGGAAGTTCACAGCTCTAGATGCCTACATTAAAAACTCAAAAAGAGCACATATAAATGACTTAATGGTACAATTCAAGACTCTGGAAAGGCAAGAATAAATCAAACCCAAACCCAGCAGACAAGAAGAAATAACAAAAAGCACACCAAAAATTAATGAAATAGAAAGAAAGAAAACATTACAAAGAATTTAGGACTCTAAGAGCTTATTCTCTGAAAAGTTAAACAGGATAGACAGACACTTAGCCTGGTTAACAGAAAGAAAGAAAGAGCAAATCCAAATGAACAAAATCAGAGATGAAAGAAGAAGCTTCACAACAGACACCAAAAAGTAATCCAAAACATTATAAAGGAATACTTTAAAAATCTATACTGTATTAAATTTCAAAATCTAAAAGAAATGGAAAAATTGTTAAATTCAAGGAAACCACCAAAGTTAAACCAAGAAGAGATCAGCAGCTTAAATAGATCCATGATAAACAAGGAAACTGAAACAGCAGTACAAAATCTTCCAACTAAAAACTCTCAGGCCCAGATGGAGTCACAGCAGAATTCTACCAGACATTCAAAGAAGATCTACAACTAGTACTTCTTAAATTGTTCAAAAAGATAAAGACACAGGGAGAGCTCCCAAACACCTTCCACGAAGCCAGTATCACTCTAGTACCCAAACCAGGTAAACACACCAGAAAAAAAGAAAACTATAGGCCCATATATTAATAACATAGACCCACAGATTCACAACAAAACACTTGCAAACTGCATACGGACACACATCAGAAAGATCATCCACCATGATCAAGTAGGCTTTGTTCCAGAGGTACAGGGATGATTCAATATACCTAAGTCAATAAATGTCATAAATCATATAAATGGACTTACAGACAAAAATGACATGGTCTTTTCAGTAGATTCAGAAAATGTCTTTGACAAAATCCAATATTCATTAATGTTTAAAATCCTAAAGGGAACTGGACTGGAAGGAACATACCTCAACATAACTAAAGCTATACACAACTAACCCTCGGCCAACATCTTTCTAAATGAAGAAAAACTGGAAGCATTTCCCTTAAAATCAGCAAGCAGATAGACTGTCTACTGTCTCCAATCCTTTTCTATATAGTGCTTGAAACTCTTGCTACAGTAATAAGATAAGAGAAAGAAATTAAAGGAGTATCAATTGAAAATTTTCATTATTTGTAAATTATATGATATATGTAAGAGATCCTCCAAAGTTCACTAGAAAACTGCTAGAAATGATAGATGCTTTCAGCAAAGTGGCAAGTAACAAAATCAATTTACAAAAATCAATAGCCTTTCTATATATCTAGAACAATCACATGGAGCATTCATGGAGGTCCTCCCATTCAAAAAGCCTCAAAAAAATCTAGTGGTGCTGGAGAAATGGCTCAAGGGCTAAGAGCACTGGCTGCTCTTACAGAACACCTGGGTTTGATTCCCAGTATCTACATGGCGACTAACAATGATGTATCACTCCAGTTTCAGGGAATCCGACAGTCTTCTGATCTCTGCATGTACTGCACAACACAGGTACACTTACCTACATTCAGGTAATACACACATATACATAAAATAAAAATAACAGTAAATAATTTTTTAATCTAGACTTAAACCTAATCAAAGACATTAAAAATCTCTACAGTGAAATTTTCAAATCCTTAAAAGAGGAGATAGAAGAAGATACCAGGAGATAGAAGGACCTACTGTGTTCATGGATTGTTAGAATTAATAATTCTGAAACTGACCATCTTACAAAAAGCAATACACGGATTCAATGCAATGCCAATCAAAATCTCCAGGACATTCTTCACAGAGATAGAATAAAACCATTGTAAAATTCATATGAAAACACAAAAGACCCCAGATAGCCAAAGCAATCTTGAGCAAAAACACCAAAGCTATGAGGGATCACCATACCAGGTTTCAAAATATACATTATAGAGCTAATGTCATAAACCAGTGTGCTACTGCACAAAACAGACATGTAGATTAATGGAAGATAACAGAAGACCCAAATTGTGTGTATGAGTACATACAATTTCAGCCACCTGATATTTGACAAAGGTGCCAAGAATATATGATAGAGAAAAGAAAGCTTCTTCAACAAATGGTGCTGTCGAAACTGTATCTCCACCTGTAGAAGAATAAAATTAGACCCTTATCTTTCATCCACTCCAAATGGATCAATGACCTCAATATAAAACCCAAAACTCTGAAACCTCTGGAAGAAAACATGGGCAGTGCCATAGAAGATATGGGTGTGGGAAAGGACTTTCTAAATTAGACAGCAAAGCAGTTGCTCAGGCATTAAAACAATCAACAAGTGGGACCTCATTAAACTAAAAAGCTTCTG
Source organism: Eospalax fontanierii (assembly GCA_035773235.1). Lineage (NCBI taxonomy): Eukaryota > Metazoa > Chordata > Mammalia > Rodentia > Spalacidae > Eospalax > Eospalax fontanierii. The sequence goes on along the minus strand of CM069540.1, from coordinate 62,063,467 downwards.
TACAGCAAAAGAAACAACCAAAGAAGCGAAGAGGAAACCCACAAAGTGGGAGAAAAATCTTCATCAGTGACACATCCAACAGAGGATTAATGTCCTTTGTATGTCCAGAATATGCAAAGAACTCAAAAAGTAAAGAAACACAAAAATAAACGACCCAATAAAAACATGGACAAAGGACCTGAACAGCTCTCAACAAAGAAATAAAAATGTCTAAGAACACCTTAAAAAGTGTTCAACATTCTTAGTAATCAGAGAAATGCAAATCTTAATCCCTCAGAAAGTTCATCTGCCTATAGCAGATCATTATTGGTCTGTGTTCTAGTTTAGTAATTTGCCCTTGTAATGAAGTAGGCTAGCATCTTTGTATACCTTAGAAAGCTGTACTTTCTCTGGAATGTGTCTTTTGATTTCTTTGCACCCACAGCTGGCATTTAAGAACGTGTTCATCTCTATGCTACACATTTCATCATGGCGGGAACTGGGTATTGTGAAGTTTTTCATCCTAGCAAGAAGTTAAAATTTTAACCCACGTCTTCTTGTTTAACATTTCTCTGTCTTCCTTTCCATAACCTTCTTATAACTTGGAAAACAGATGTTTTTACACACCTCTGTTTCTAACTCCAAATTTCTAGAGAAACATTAATCATGAATATTGCTATTTTTCTATTTGAGAGCACTTTATGACCAAATTCCCGACTTTGCAATTTTTGTCAAAATACAGACTAGTGCTGAAAATTTTAGTAGATTTCTCTTCAACAAACATTTGTAAAGCAATGGTCTAGGCTGTAAAGAACTAATGTGAATATCAAAAGCTGATATTATTTCTATTTTCTCAAAGAGGCCTAATTCTCTTCTCCTGTCACACATGAATCCCCAGCAGATAGGTGCTGTGAGCCAGTAAGGCCAAGTTCGTGCTCTTTAAAAGCCAGCCTTGATCAGGTTACACAATTCAAAGTAGAAGTCCTACACTGTGGGACCTCACAATGAACAAGTGACTGAGAGAGAAACAAACACAAATGACCAATTCTTCAAGAAAATGACACTTACTTTAACTATTTTTTCCTTTAAAAAAATAATCAATGTTCATTTTTACATCTTTAAGACGGGTTGGTTACCGCTCCTCTAAGATTTGAGAAACTCGGACTAGGAGTAGATGTTCTCAAGATGATGTCATAGTGGGTCAAGGTTAGCCCTAAATCCAGTGACTTTAGGAATATTAGGTTTACAGACCTACAGAAACACAAAGGAAGCATACAGAGAAAAGGCCATAAAAAGACAGCGGCAGGAGGCTGGGACATAGTTCAGGACAAAGGGCTTGCTTTGCAAGCATGAGGACCTGAGTTCCACCCAGAAGCAGTGTAAAAAGAGACTGGGTGTGATGACTGTTTAATCCCACTTCCACGGGGGCAGAGACATCCCTGGGGCTCCCTGGCCACTCAGTTTAATCTAGTTGGTGAGCTCCATTTTAGTGACAGACCCTGTCTCAAAAAAGCAAGGTAGATGGTTCCTAAGGTTGCCCTTTAACCTCCACATGCACACAGTTGTATGTATACCAGCACATTCACAAACAGACACATACGTACATAAAGTAGAATAAAATAAAAAAGATAAGGGTACACTTTAGAGTGAGGCTCCTCTCGCCAAGGGACACCAAAGATGGTTGCGACAATCAGGCTGAGTGAGACCTGAGACAATGTGGCATTTATTATCCCAACGTCACAATCACCTCAACAAACAGACTGACTCTTACATTGTTAAGAGTGGGCTGGAACACAGAGGACATTAGTCCCCCTAATTTTTTTCAAAATGTTTTTTTCCAGTAAAAGTTCAAGTTTGACTCCACCCTTAATCTCCACAGACCACCCAGTCTTTTTATCCCTAGTTCAAGTTTATCCAAAGTCACATGTCCTTCCCAGCCTCCACTGTGTCCAATGGGTGGGGCTTTGGTATGTTAATTCTCAAGCATAGCCACATACATTCATTTTCATTTTGGGTAGGGTACCAACCTGAAGTTGTCCAGGAGACACCCAGTCATAACAGCATGGTTTTGTTGGACTTAATTAATATTGATATTGACTTGCTATATGGGCAAAGGATTCTTTACTTGTTTATCCCAGATATCTACAATGGAGAATCACTTTCAAGTACTAAAATAAAACCAAGTAAATAAATAATAAAGAGTCAAAGGTCATAGCAAAATGCTTTGCCTGGGAATCAGGGGACAATAAGGAAATGTTTCAGATCTTGAATAAAGAAGAGTGCTTCACAATATTATCAGAGCAGTAAAGGTGCCAGCTTGTGGAAGCAGTGTCCGCTGAGCTGGGGATCACTCAGATCTAAGTCACTGCTAGTAATAACGAGACCAATAATTAACAGATTGGTCACATCATCTAATTTTTATTTTTATCTCGTTTTCATTTTTTGTATGGGGAGCCATGTGCCTCAACCTGCATATGGACATCAGAAGACAATTATGGAAATCAGTTCTCTCCTTCCACCGTGTGAGTTCCAGGGCTTGGACCCAGGTATTAGGCTTAGTGATAAGTGCCTTTGTCCACTGAGCCATATGACTGGCCCCCACATCATGTAATTTAAAGCAACCTTATGTGGATGATATTATGATGGCATGTGCAAAAACTGAATCTTTGAAAATTTTTAAACAATTTGTCACATTATACAAGCAAGTAGCAGAATGGGGACTTGAATCCAAAGCCCAAGGGATCTTGAAGTCTATGTTCTAAGATTCTATGCTGTCAGAGATCAGCCATCACTTTAAAAGGAAAATTTAGAATTCCATTTTCTTCAGAGGCTGTTACAAATGATTTATATGATATTTTCCTGAAGTAACATTTGATTTGATATTTGATTCTCAATTTCTGATTCTCTTACAGAGCTGGGAAACTTATTATGGGATATACATAAAGTGCTTGATGAAGTCCATACCTAAGGGTAATTAAAGACACAAAGCGAAGCTTCTTTGGAAAAAGGAAATAAAGAATAACAAATGGGTATAAACAAGCATTTGTAATCACATGCTTTAACCAGATAAATGTTTTGCAAGAAAAACTACCTTACTTCAAGGTTGAAAAGTCATTAGTTTAATAATTACAAAGCATAACTTGTAAAAACATATTATTGTAGAGAACAGATGTTTTGCTAAGGGGTTCTAGATAGCCTTAACTGTCCACTTGACACAGCCTAGAGTCGTCAGAGGAGATGCTTCAGATGAAGAATTTCCCAGATCGGTTTGGCCTATAGACATATCTGGGGGGTATCGTTTTGACTGTTAATTGATGCAGAAAGGCTCAGCCCGCTTTGGCCAGCACCATCCTTAGGCAGGAAGTCCTGAGCTATTTGAGAAAGCTAACTAAGCACGAACCTGTGAGTGAGCCAGCAAGCAATGTTCCTCTGTAGTTTCAAGTTCTTGTTTAAGTTGCTGCCCTGGCTGCTCTCAATGGTGGATTGTGACCTGGAAGTGTAAGCCAAATCTCCTTGTCCTCCCCGACGTTGCCTTTGATCAGAGTGTCTTATCACAGCAACAGAGAGGAAACTGGAAAACTAGGTTTCTGGTTTTCCTTATTTGACTGGAGAATAGAAAATGTGGAGTCATAGAAAGGCTTTGTGTGGATTCTGAGAGAGAGATAGAGACAAAGAGAGAGGTGGGAGACAGAGAAAGACAGAGAAAAGAGAGAGGTAGGAGAGAGAGAGAGAGAGAGAGAGAGAGAAACATAACTGTCCAGTAAAGTTGTACAAATTACATGGTGTAATTATATATTCTCCCTCCAAGGACAGGACTTTTTTAAAATCCACTAGGTACATCCTCAAGGTGACCATCGTTGTTAATGACTGAGCACAATTCCCACCAGTTTCCTTGGATTCAGAACCTCAGATGAACTCTACTATGATTTAGCTCTGACCTGGGGCAGAAAAGAAGTCCAGTACCCATAGCATTCAAGCAATTCTATTGCCAACTTTGCTTTGTTCTTTGAGTGGTATATTTTTTGAGTGGTATATGGCATATTTTACAGACAAAATAGCTGACTGGAAATGGATCCAAAGAGATTCACTGGTATAATCTTCCAGACTATTGTCAAATGTTGAGATGCTTAATTATTTCTAGGGTTTTCTCCAACATCCCTACTGTTCAGAAACCTGGACAATTAAATGATTCATTTAAAAGATTTTTATTTATTTATTATTTATTTATTTATTAATAAGGCATGTGTGTCTATGTGAGTGTATGAACACTTGTGCATACAAGTGTATGCACTTGTACACACATGAGGAAGCCAGAAGAGGGCTTCCTGTATCCTCTTCCATCACTCTTTACCTGTGGCAGAGTCTCTTCTTGAATCTAGGGCTTACATCTAAGCTAGACTGGCAGCAAGCAACTCCAGCGGTCCTCCTGCCTCTGCTTCCTCCCCACTAGAGTTACAGGTGCAGAGGCACATCCGGCTTGTTATGTGTGTGGTTCTGGAATTCAAGCTCCTGTAATCACAGCTTCAGAGCAAGTGCTCTTAACCGCTAAACCATCTCTCCAGCCCCTGAGTGAGTGATGCTTCTAGTAATTCTAACGAGTGCCTTGTAGTTAGTGAGTGTAAGAAAAAGATTTTAAGACTAATACAAGCACATTTTATGTGGCTCAGTCACTAAATTACTTGTTGCTTAAGAAACAATACCAGAATTCTACACTGAGTGTGGCAGGACACACCTGGAGTCCCAAGCTTCAGGGGTCAGAGGCAGGCAAATTCCTGTGAGATCAAGACCAGCCTGGTCCAAATAGTGACTTCCAGGAGGGCTGGGACTAGGGAGACCTTGCCTCCTGAAAAAAAAGAAAGAAAGAAAATGAAACAATACCAATTCAGATCTCCAGAACTCACATAAATGCCAAGCAGGTGTAGCCCATGTCTAATTCCAGCCTCAAAGAGGGAGATAAGCAATTCCTATAGAAAGCTGTCCAGCCAGATAAGGCACATCAGCAAGCTCTGGGTTTGATTGAAAGACCCTTTCTCAAAGAAAAAAATGGAAAAGCAATGGAGGAAGATTATTTTATATCAGCCTCTAACCTTTGCATGCATGTACTTACAACTACACACACATGCACTCACACAAATGTAAGCACATTTATTTGCACACATCTACACCACATATGCAAACACGAAAAGAAGAAAAAAAAGAACCTTCTAGAAATTGAGTGGCAACTGACCTTGGAAGCTTCCTTCTTCAGGACTAGTTCTCACACTGCTGGAAAGTGCTATGCAAGCTGCCAAGGGAGAAAAGCAGTCCTAACCAGCTGTGAAGGCTTCAGAGCACAGTAAGTAACAGCCCAGAATAAGTATCTCTGTTGTTGCAATAGTGGCACTTTTATTCTGGAGGTAACCAACAGCTGCCTAATTGGACTTAAACCCATTCAGAGGAGGGAATCCATGCATGATACTGTAAAAATAGCTAGAGAGATCATAGGTCTTGGAAGACAACATACTACTGAAAATTTCCTAGACTAATGTAATTTCTTACTATATTTTAAATGTTTATCTTTATATCCAGAGATGTGTAACTCTCACCCCTCATCAAAGAAGCTTTTTTGTGAGACAGATGGAGGCAATTATAAAGTTTCTCAAAAGTTCAAAATGCAGAGAATAAGCAACCATGGGGTGTGCAGTCCCAACTGATACTTCTACAAGGCAACCCCAACACTTAAGGCTCAGGGAACATCCTGGACAAGGGGCAGAAAGACTGTAAGAGTCACAGGACCAGGACACCTGTTGCTAGATGGGGTGTTCTAGATATAACAGAAAAGCTGTACCCATGAAATCTCAACAATACAGCTGATGAAACTGGCAAGACCACCTGACAGACGATGTGGATGAAGAAATTCCACAGGGCCTCTCCTCTAGGTGGAGCACAACAAGCAATGCTGCAGAGGGGAATCAGTTTTTTCTGGGGAAGAGCTCCCTGATAGGTTGTCCAGTCCTAAGTGGTCAGTCTTAAGCTGTGTACACACAAGTACCACTAAACGGACTCAGTAGAATGTTGGGCATAATGCAGGCTGGGCCTAGTTAGGCCACCTGCCAGGAGGAATAGAGGAATGGCTCTTGTGGATGTGGTGCTCCACACTGGTTGGTTGTGAAGCCAGTTTCTGCCCAGCACCTAGAGAACACCTGGGAACAAACTGTGATTGGCTGTAGTCAGGACCCCGCACCATAAGGCTATTGGCTAACAAGACCTATAAGACTCTCTGCTCTTTCTTTAATAAATGAGTTTGCAGCAGACCAACACTGTCTGTGTCTTGACTCTGTGCCTACTCGTCCCCTCACCCCACAGTGGAGACCCCTCCATCCCCTTCGGGCTGGGCCTGAGTGCTGGGACCCCCAACAGTAGAGTATGTGTATGTGCGTGTGTGTGTGTGATATATATATATATGTATATATATATATATATCAATAATAAAGAAGTACACATGAAACAGGGAGTTTGGGGAGATCATGGGAAGAGTTAGAGGAAGAAAGGGATAGAAATGATGAAAATACTGAACTCATATACGACATTCAAAAATATTAAAAATGTAAAGGTTGCATTTGGTAAAATGCTGCTTCTTATGATAGCACCACCCATTTTGTTGGATTTCATTTAAAATACAATTCTTTCCATATTGGTCACTGAAGACAGCTTAAGATTTATGAAATAAAACATAGCTTAGAAGGTGTTCCAGTTACTTTCTATTGCTGTGATAAAAACACTGACCAAAACCAACTTGGGAGGAGAGGGTTTATTTTATCTCACATCTCCCAGGTCACAGTTTATCACTGAGAGAGCTCAGAACAGGAACTCAGGGCAGGAATTTCAGCACAAACCATGGAGGAACAATGCTTACTGGCTTACACTGGTTCTCAGTCTGCTTTCTTACAAAATACAGAACCACCTGCCCAGAGGAGGCACCACCCACAGTGGGCTTGGCCCTCCCACATCACTCAACAATCAAGAATCAAGAATCAAGAAAATATGTCAAGACTTGCCCACAGGTCAGTCTATTAGAGGAAATTCTCCAGATGAGGTTCCCTCTTCCTAGGTGTGTCAAGTTGACAACTAAAGCTATCCAGCACAGAACGGAATAGTAATGGCAATATCCATTATATGGATTGATGTCCAGTGGTTGGCTTTTTTACAGAATTGCTTAAATCGGGAAGATGGTGATATGACCACAGAGTCCATTTACTTTTCTAACATGACCCACTGGAACTTGCTGTTTTAACACTCAAACAGAGAGGCCCCAGTAACCAATGCATTCCAGCAAAGCTGGATAGCTAGTCATGATCATGAGCCCTCTCATTCTTAGGATGGTGCTGGCTTTCATGCTCAAGCCTGTCTTCTCATTGCTAAAAATGAGTGCATCAGCTTTGTTTTTTCTCATGCAAATGCATTCAGAGACAGAAAAAACACATTTCTCTTTGTGTGCTTTTTGAAAACCATAAAATGTCCACCATCATGTCCAGCAGACTTCCAAAGGTGTCTCTGGTTAGAACTCTGTGACTTCTACTTTTCCTCAACCAGTCACTGGTAAAAGAAAGGAAATTCACATGACAGGTTCAGCCTAATGAAGATTCGACTCAGCTACCAGGAACTGTGACACTCATAATAAGGAGAACAAGGCAGAAAGGGAGTGTGCTGGCAGACTTGGCGAGTCCCTGCGTGTTGACCCTTATTGAATTAAATGTGCTGTTAAGATGGCGCCCAGAGGAAGTGAAACTAAACCAGAAGGCACCAAGCGATAAACAAGGATTCCTGGAAATGGGGAACCTACAAAGAAATGAAACTTATGCTAATGAAGTGAAATATAGAAATGTTACTATTGGAGCAGTATGTTACTTCCTCATATAGAAAACTACCCCTCCCTTGTATGCTAATTAGGCGAATTTTCCTCTGTGTGATGATTGGTAGAGACCTTGCACTGTATGCTAATACCTGTGGCTTTAAGCCTTTATAATGTGCCTGCGGAGTTCACTAGACGGCTTCCTGCTGCAACTGAAAGAGGTGTAACGTTAAAGAGCTGTAACACCAAAACGAGCTGGCTGGCTGTACACTTCTTCAGTCTGACGGGAACCCCAGCTGCGTCTGATTGTCTCCTGGGATGGGCCAGGAGGCTGGGAGCGGGCAAGCCGCGCACCCGACCTCCCCTTGATCCCCTCAAGGGCTCTCACCAACTGTGGGGTGAGAGCCGGGGCAATCCAAGGGAGGAGGAACACGAGCTGTGCACCGGATCTCCCCCTCGCCACCCTCTCCCACTGGGCGGGAGACTGGGAACTTGGAGAGAGGGAGTACGCTGGCGGGCGTGTGCCGGGACCACCACGAGAGGGAGCCACACCTGTGCCGCAGTGCTGGCTGGCCGTGGTTGCGTTTTTTAACCTATGCTTGCTTCTGTGTTCTCCAAACATTCCTTAGAGAATGAAAGCTCATCCCTGTCTACATTTTCGGGTACCTAAGGGAAAGAAGAAGAAATGGGACCTTGCATAATTTAAAAAAACTTCTCCAGGTGACTCTGAAATTCTTTTTCCCCCTTTGTATTGTGACTGGAAGACGAAATGGGCTGCTGTGCTTTCAGACAAGTGATGATAAGATTTTGAGAGTTCCAACCCCTAATGAAAATCAGACTGCAGCTTTATAGACTCAAGATGTATGAATGAAATCTTCTTGGTTTCCTGATATTGCAGCCCTCATATGTTCTGAGTCAGGAGTGTCTCTACCCCTATGCACCACCTATCTACCTCTGCATACCATTGAATGTCACCACCTAACATGGTGCCAGAGGTTGTGTGGAATGTTGTTCAGCAAGGTCCTTTTGTATGATCTGGTGCTTATGACATGAGCTGCCTTAATGTTCCGGTCATAGACAGTGACTCACTAAAAGAATAGCTAAGAAAACATCAGTTTATCTATAAAATGGCCCTCACAGGAGGAAATGCTCCACTTTGTCTTCCAGAGCCTGCAAGAATTATATAGAATTCATTTTCAATTTTTTCCCCAAAGTCTAAAAAGCCAAAACATTGAATTTAAGCCCCACTGCTCTTTAGCTCCAAGATGGACTGAAGTTTGGTTTAAAAAAAAAAATTAAACAAAAGTGTCAAACATTAAAGCAAGTCATTTTTCTGCTTAAACTGGTAGATATTGCTGTGAGAGTTAGAGATGGATGAAATAACACCTCCAGTATTTTCAATGGAAAATGAAAGCACGATGACCCTGTTAGTTGCTTTTTCTGTACATTTGTGCTGAGGATTTTTATCGGCACTGACTCCCCTCTACAGAGGCCTCACCTGCCATATCTCATCAATGGAACTCTCTGAATGCAAATATTTACAAACTATTCTCCTAGTAGGTAGGGACAGGGTTCACCAATGGCTTAAAATAATTAAAAGAACTGTGTGGGCAAATGTCAAAATAGAAAAAGGACAGCAGAGACTGGGTCAAAGCGACAATACAAATGGCCAGATCTCCCTCTTAGCCCTTGCTGCACATCTCTCAGACGGCCGGTTCCCCGCTCTGTGTGGGTTCCAGCATCCAGTGATTTATTGGGTAATTCAGCATTTGCCAGTATGTCTTGTGCTAATTAAATGCATCGCACTCCATTCAGAAATGTCACAATTGATTTGTCTTCTGCAAGCACTGACTTTATTTCAATCTCTGAAAAAGATTTTATGAGCCTCAGATAACTTATCCTGGCACATTCATCTCCCAGGGTAGCTTCTGTGAGTGATGGCAATAAGGGAGGGAACCCCCAAAGAACATTCAATGCTGGTACCTTTGCGGACATCTTATTTATTTGTTATATGCCATATATTTGAGTAGTGTGTGGGTATAGCAAAATTACAAACTGCCCCATTAGCTTGTAAATGCATTTAAACATGACAGAAGTTAACTTGAAATGATATTGGCAGAACTTACTGGATGATGTTAGATCAATCCAAAGAACATGGACTTTGGGAGTATGCTATTTATTGTGAGGTGTTTATTTATTCACAAATTGATTTTGACAGAATTTAGCTATTAACTAACTTGCATACAAGAGGAAACCACATAATGTCGTTTCAGGAGCAAGGAGAAGAAAGGAGAAAATGAACCCGAGTTTTTAGGGAATGTAACTCATCTAATGCGCCGCAGAATAACAAAGGTGTCAGCAGACCAAGGATCCCTGCTGCTGAATTGGGGTACCCAGAGGTTCTTCACCTCTGTACTCAATAGCCTCCTTATACAGTGTGCTCTTCAAGGATGAGCTACAGAAAAGCATACACAGCCTATTCCATGGGAAATTAAAATCCAATCTCAACCATCATTTATGATATGTCCTGTTGGAAGTGTTTCCTAATCTGTGAGACTAGGAAAGGATTATTCAAATTATTCACAGTAGTGTCACTGTGCAGTCCAGAATGAAAATTTTAGAGGGCATTTTTGTAGAAAATAGTAACTTGTTAGTGTATATTATTCCTTTTATCTCCTTGTTTATATTAGTATTTGGGTTTGAGCTCAAAAAATACGTCACTAAACAGTAACAATATCAACTTACTACATCTATTTGATCTTCCAGTAAAGACATACGCTCTTTTTTGAGAAAGAAATGTAATGCTAGTCAAAAGGGCAGACTCTTCACAGTGTTAAAGTAGGTGTTATATTGCCTTTTAGTTTCTGTCTGATGTAGGGAAAATCAAATCTGTGTGAGGCTAATTAGGATATTCAGAGGTACTTCAAATCAGCTATGTCACCTTGCTGCTAAATAGTACAGTCAAATATTTTAAAAGTCACTCTCTGGGATTTGGTTTGAAAACTATCTGAAATAAATAGTGTCAATTGGAAAATTCTTTAGCAAAAATACAGAGGAAAGTATGAACTAAGTCTATTGTTTCTTATATCTTAAAACTTGAAGAAAACACTTATTTCTTTTGATTTAGTAGAATAGGAAATCAACATGAGATTCCTTAAGGAACTATATTTACAAGTTACAAAGAATTTCAAAAGAATAGAACTGAAGCATTTGGATTAGAATTAGGATTAGAACTCCAAACTCTATCTCTTTCCTTCGTGGCCTTTTTGAAACTGTTATAGGGTACTATGTTAATGAAGTCAGAGCACTATCAGAAAAGCTGGATTCACCCAACGCTAAATTATCTGGCTTAACATATCATGTCATTTTTTTGTTTTGTTTTGCACTGCCAGATCAACCAAAGCATACAATGGAAATATCCTATGATTCCTATCTTCTTAAAAAACAAATTGTAATGGGCAATGTAGTGAGCTACTCTCTGTAACTGAGTCTCTATAACTGAGACTCCCATCCCTCAGTTACTGGAAATGTTGACAACTGATTCCCTAACTCACTCCCTTTCTACAGATCAGCCTTAGTGGAAGTGGCGTACCTGTCAAGGGGCCAGCCAGATATGACACCTGGACCAAGGAAGAATTAAGGCCTCTCTCCTGGCAGTAGATGTGTTGCTTCAGAAGACAAGTTCAGCTTTAGAAGACTGTGGAAATCACTAAAGACTCTGTTTTAACTGAATTACATTTGAATTTCTCCATTGGTCCAGTTTGGTAATCCTCACAGAGGGATACAGTTCCTGACAAACCTCTCCTTTTTACATTTTTATTGAATTTTTGCAATTTTCATACAATGGAATTTGATATTTAGATCCTCTCCTTATCTGCACCTCCCCTTCTTGCCTGCCCTGCTCAGCTTAACATAGTCTATTATAGACATAATGAGGCCTACAGAGTCTAATTTGTGTCCCAAATGTCCTTCAGTGTGGGTTAGTCCCCTGGAGCCAGGATAACCTACCAAGAGTCCCATCCTTGACAGGGACTGTCTATTCTCCCAGCAGCCATCAGTTGACAAAAGTCCCTTAGGCTGCGTTGGGGTTTCTTTACCCACTTCTGCATGTCCATGTTGGGAGTTTTTCTTGTTTGAGCTTGCACGGGACTTGTACATGTCATCTCTATTTCTGTGAATTCATTTGAGTAATTGAACAGCGTGGAGAACTCTTGTTTCCTTGTGGTCATCAGTCACCTCTCGTCCTTTCAATCTTTCTGTGCCCTCTTGCGCAAGGATCCCTGACCTGGGAGGCGGTTGATATGGGTGTCCTACTTACTGAATAAGAGTCAATGTGTCTCCTCTTATTCTCTTTGTGCCGGCCAGTTGTGGTTTCTGTATTGGTGTCCATCTGATGCATAAGGAAACTTCTCTGCTGAGAGTAGAGAGATGCTTTAATAAGTCACTAGGAATCATTTTAATACTGGAACCATTTAGTAGAAAACTAGAATTAGGCTTACTCCTGTCCAGTGGCCTGTCTAGCTTCAGGATCCTAGACCTGATATCAGTGTCATACATGGGCTCTACCCTATGAAGTAGACCTTAAATCCAATCAGAGTGATTGGTTACTCTCATAATATTCATGCCAGTATTGTGCCAGTGGGCAGATCTTGTCAGACAGTTTTTGTTGTAGTTCACAGGATTCACAGCTGGGTAGAGTTCACAATTACTTTTTTCTTCTGGGAGCAGGCATACTGCTTCCAACACTATGAATACTAGCCAGTAGATATGAGGCTCTGAGGTAAGCACAAGCTTGCTTTCTCCTCATTTCTTCTACAGCCCATGCATACAGTGTCTTCAGCAACAGGATCTTACCATCAAGTTCTGGTGGGAAACCAAGAGCAGAGTCAATGGCAAGTATTGTTTGAGGGTCCATAGATCAACAGCTTCTAGAGAGGGAGTCCATTCCTGGTATTGAGGGGTTTGTTTTGTTGTTGCTGTTAGCCTACGATGTCTAGAAGGGGAAATATTTCCCTGTCATAGGATAACTCCTTTTACTATCTTTTTATAATGTATGTGTTTATAGTTTACGATGCTTCTATAATGGGACACATCCATGTGGCTTTTTCTAAAGGCTTTTAGTGTTAGTCATCCCTCCCCATGCTCCCTCCTCTGCCCCGCCCTCCCGTTCCCCACCCCACTTAACCCTTCCTACTCTAATGTTCCCCTTCCTCTTCATATCACTGCATTCTACCACCCCTTCCAGCAAGCTCCCCCGCCAACATTCATGGTCATGTCTTAGTTTCTTGACCTCTCTGGATTTTCAAATTGAAACACACTGATATCAGGTCTAGGATCCTGAAGCTAGACAGGCCACTGGACAGGAGTAAGCCTAATTCTAGTTTTCTACTAAATGGTTCCAGTATTAAAACTAGCATCCAGCTGTGAGAGAGAAGAGGTGACATTTGTCTTTCTGGGTCAGCGTAACCCTGTCAGGATGATTGTTTCCATTCCATCCATTTATCTGAGAATTTCTTAATTTCATTTTTTAGAGTGAGATAATATTCCATCATGTACATATATGTACCACACCTTCATTCCATTCTTCAGTTGATGGGCATTTAGGTTGTTTCCAATTTCTGGCTATTATGAAAAGTCAACAATGAACATGGATGAAGAAGTATTCTGTACTTAGAACATAGAGTGTTTGGGTATCTGCCAAGAGGGGTATGGCTAGATCAATGTTGAGCTTTTGGAGGGATCTTCACACTTCTTTCCATGGTGGCTGCACAGCTTGCACTGCCACCAGGACAAGGGTCCCTTCTCTCCACATTCTTGCCAGCATTTCTAGCAAATATCTTCTAATCTCCAACTCAAAGTTTATTCTCCAAACAACGTGACCTGGATAAATGGGACACTGACTGCAAAAGTCATCAAGGAATCTCAGAGTTTGAGCACATAAGAAATAACCACGCATGTTTGTGTGGTTTTAATTAATTTGTTTTTAGGCTATGTGAGTATGAGTACACCCATGTCGTGCAGTGCCCGTGGAAGCTAGAAGAGTGTGTCACATCCCCTGAAACTGGAACCAAGGGAGAAGGCCAGAACTGTGTGGGCCTGGGAACCAATCCGGGTGAAGGCCAGACACTGTGTGGGCCTGGGAACCAATCCGGGTGAAGGCCAGACACTGTGTGGGGCTGAGAACCAATCCAGGTCTTCTGCAGGAGCAGCCAGAGCTGGTAACTACTAAACCATCTCTCTAGCTCCATGTGTATGTTTTTTAAAGAATCAGTTTCATCAACCATTATCTCTCTGGTTTTGATCACATATACTTCAAATTTATTTTGTTAATCTTCATTGTTTAATACAGTTTAATAAGAAATGAAGCAACTCATATGAATTGGAACAGACGGAGTATAAGTAGGTATGAACATTTTAACACATGTTTTGGGATATTATTCATAAATACCATGTAAAATGAAATGGCTTTAATGAAATTTAATAAAACTATAAAATATTAATTGAATAAGCATAATTTTGTGTTTAATTCAATACTGTAATGAGAGTTTTCCCCAAGATTAGGGAAAATATGCAAATAAGTATAAAACATCATAAAATTAAGTCATTACTCAAAGTGATGGTAAAGACATAGAATGATAAGTTCTTAGGTGAGTGTATATGTATGTGCAATGTGTATGTGTGCATGCACATGCTCATGTGTGGTTGTGTATATATGTACAAGCTCATGTGTGTGCATGTTCATGTTCATGTGTGTATTATGTGTTATGATCTTGTGTGGTGTGTGTATGCACATGCTCATACATGTGTGTATATGTGTATGCACATGCTCATGTATGGTGTGTTTGCACATCCTTGTCTGTGTGTTCTGTATGTGTGTACAGCCTTATGTGGCATAGGTGTTGTACATACATGGTCACGCATGTGGTATGTGTGTACATGCTCATATGTGTGTGGTGCATTGTTTATACATATATGCTCATGCATGTGGTGTTTGTGTATGTACATTTTTATGTGTTTGTGCAGGTGAGTGTGCAAGTGCTCGTGCCTATGTGTGACTTGGGTGGTGACGCCAGAGGCTGATGTTGGTGTCTCCTCACCAGAGGCTGATGTTGGTGTCTCCTCAATCACTCTGCATCTTATTTTCTGAAACAAAATCTTTCATTGAACCTGGAGCTCACAAATTCCGCTAGGCTGGCTGCCCAGAAAGTCCTAAGGATTTTCCCATCTCTAGAGATCCCTAGCACTGGGATTGCAGGTACATGCCATGACATCCAGGTCTTTTTATCATGTGGTACTGGGACTCGAGCCCAGATCATCATGCATGTATGACAAGTATTTTACCAGCTGAACTGTCTTCCAAGGCCCTAAAAGTGAGTTCTTTTAAAAATTAAATTCACCTACAGATAACAAACATACAAAAAACCATGAGATAATCATCTACATAAAGTCCCCCCCAAAAGGAATTTCTAAGAATTCAGTATTCTTTCGTGTTAACAAAGAAAGAACAAAATTAAAATAGATGATACATCCTTAATCTGATGACTCCCTTAAATTCAATATTTAATTGTGAAAATTCAAGATTTACCAAGATGAAGATGCCATTAAGGATTATATTGTATATAATATCATTCTAGTCGTTATGGATAAGAAAAACAAACATAAGAATCACAGAGCAAAAAATAAGACTTTATGATTTTTGTACAAATAAAAAACATTAGAAATAGTAAGTAAATTTACCAAGATTACTTGTTCCAAGATTGGTATATGAAAGTCAATTGTGTTTCTAAAGATGAACAAAATTAGAGTTTAAAAACTATACCATGTAAAATGGCACCAACAAATCAAGTTAGAGTTAAATTTAAGGAAAGTGACATAAAGTTTATATACAAAAATCTGTAACACTTTATTGGGTGAAATTAAAACACAAGTAAATCCATAGACATATTGATGTTATATAAGCTTAAAATTATTATAATATCTTCATTAATACAACTAAACATACAGTTTTCTTATCATCCAGCAATCCTATTCTCCTATTATTTATATGGAAAGATGAAAAAATATATATAGGAAGACATTGATTAATATATACAATAAAACGGTGAAAATAGCTGAAGCACTCATTATTACATAAATGGATAAGAAATCGTGGAATGACTGTACTTTGGAAATTTGATGATCAGTCAGAAAGACAGACAAAAGGATGATACCACATCCCTGAAGACCTAAGAGTATACAACATATGGTTCCATTTAATAAAACTCTAGAACAGGTTAAACAAATTCATAATAACAGAGGAAGCGTGGGGCTGGCACAAGGAAGTCAGGCCAGGAAGAACTCCAGCGTGGTGAACAGGATCCTCCCTTGAGTGGGAAGGTGTGCACAAAGCTAAGTGCTGCGTTTCAAAACCCATTAAACTATATACTTGAAATGGGTACAATAAAGTTTAATTCAAAGTCAACTTTCTAAAAAAATCAGGTACAAGCACACATAGAATGTAAGCTCATTATAAATAAATTAATGTACTTATATATTATACAGAGTAGCGTGTTATCATAAATGGATATTTCAGATTCCATATTAGTACCCTGGCATGGGAAGGAGGGCACTGAAATTAGGAAATTTATGGAGAATTTAACAAAGAAATCACTTGAAAGACAAGGAATTGAACAGCATTCAGGAGATGGAGGCAGAAGGATTATGAGTCTGATATCATCCTGGGCTACATAACAAGACTCTACCTCAACAACAAGAAAAGATCTAAGAAACCCACAAGAAAAAGTGTATTAATCCAAGGCAATAGTCCTAAAACCAGAGGGACAAAGGAGGGAAAATTACCACAGTCTAGAAGAGATCCTATGGGGAGGACTTCGCTATGTCCTTAAGAAGCAGGGAGCAGCTGGAATCACCTGCAGACGGGGAGCTTGCAGGGAGTCGAAACACCCATAGTCGGTGCTCCTCCCTCCTTCCTCTTTATTGCTAGCTCCTCCTTTGCTGAACTACCTGGACCACAGAAGGCCACTGTGCTCAGTGATGTTCTGATAGATCATCCTCTCAGGTACAGAGCAGGGGAAGAAGACTGAAGCACGCCTGCGGACTGGGAAGTTCAGCTCCTTCAGCCCTCCTCACTGGCCACCATTTGGCAGTCAGCAGTACGCCCAGGAATTTACATTTTTCACAACTATAGTGGTGACCCGATGAGTAGAAATGTCTTGAACTAATTTTAAAATTTATAAAATGGCTACATGGATACCAGGTTTCATGAGATTACAGATTTCTGTAGGCTTACTTTTTTAAAATAAAGAATGTAAAAAAGACATTTTGGAGTTTGATGGAATCACTACTGCAAGCTAAGGGATTTCGTTGACTGTTAGACACTTGGAAAATTAAAACGTTGCAGATGAGATACCTGGCCTGGGGACAGAAGCTCTCTTGTTTCCTGGGAGTTAAAATGTTTACTACCCAAGTGTCTACTTTTGAAGCTTTCTATAAAGAAGACTAAAAGGCTTCAAGAAGCATGAGAAAATTGCCCATGTCAAGATACTCAATTGTTCTGAAGATAGGGTGGGAGAATCCTCAGATATACACATCAAGACACACAGAGACTCAGAGACAAAGGCAGCAGATGCTGGCTTTCTGGAGTCAGTTTCAGTCCCCTTTGGTCTTCTGGAGGAGGAATTACTCCGGAGATTAACTCACTCCTGGATCCTTCAACTATGTGTATTCAAGATAAAAACTGAATTCAGGAAAAGGCTCTAGTCTTTTCATGGAGAATAGCAAAGGAAAGAGGGAGGGAGGAAGGGAGAGAGACAGAGAGAGAGAGAAGAAGGGAGGGAGGGAGGGAGGGAGGGAGGGAGGGAGGGAGGGAGGGAGGGAGGGAGGGAGGGAGGGAGGGAGAGAGAGAACGCAAACTGGTCTCAGACTTTTCAAAACTTTTAACATTTAGAGCTCTCTGCTCTCTGGTCAGTGTTAGTGAAAAATAAAATGACGACTGGAAAACAGTTCAATCACCTTCGTCTACAGGAATGCAATCATTTCAGGTGTGCTTTTTTAACGTGCAAAAAAGTTGTGTTTTTACTTTAAGGTACTTGAAAAGGAAGAAATAGAACTGAAATTATACTATGAATCCTGTAAAGAATATACATAGAAGGTATTTTTATCCTGAATACACATAGTAACAAGATGATGATGATGCAGGGGTCTTATGAGACGACTGTTCCAAAGGCATCTAACTGTTCCTAAGGCATCTAGAGACTTCTTTTCTTATGTAAATATCACAGAAAGTAGATGAATACATTTCTATATAGAAATTGTACGTAAATGCGATCATACTTAAAGTGACATAAAATGTAAATACTGTTTTAGGTAAAATGACATCTTTAATGTGGCTTCTATTTTTCTCAAAGTAAGACATCAATTCAGTTTCTTTTTAAGAATAGTATTATTATTAATTTCACTTCAATTCTTTTTTGTTCTGTATATTAGCATCTGACGTAGTTTTTCTATAAGAAGATATCTTTCTATACACAAAGACTACAGAAATATGAAGGACAGATCTAGAATCTTCACAAATCAAGGAGTCTTGAGTATGAGAGTAAAATAAATTGACAGAGAAATGGGTGGGTCAGCTTCTCGGGTCAGTTTCTCAGGTCAGTATACAGGAAATAATTTCCTCTTAGTCTAGACCTGCAGCTAACAACTGTGGAACAGGGATTAAGTTGGCAAATGTAAATGAATAACATTGTCTAAATACTTTCACATTAAAAATCCAGCTACAAATTATGACCTAAATTATTTGCTCATCCTGATATATATTTTTATTATATCAAAATATAAAAGTATACATAAAGTTGTGCCTTTTGCAGTACTAACAATCAGTAAACACAACAGGTGACTGGATTTAATTGCTTCGCAATACATCAGAACACTTTGTAAATGCTACAGTGATGTTTAAATGAGCAATAAAATAATGATTATATGTAATTTAATAAGGTTAATTTCTATTTCCTTTCCACAAAAATAACAATTCTGTTACATTGACTAGACTAGGTAATTTTTATAATTCTCAATTCAGTATCACATATAAAAGAAAAAGATCATATAAAATACTTTTAAA
This sequence comes from Eospalax fontanierii, assembly GCA_035773235.1. NCBI lineage: Eukaryota > Metazoa > Chordata > Mammalia > Rodentia > Spalacidae > Eospalax > Eospalax fontanierii. Next base: position 62,044,541 of record CM069540.1, on the reverse strand, counting down.
TAAAAATTTAAAACTTTAAAAATTAAAAGCATAGTTCTATTTAACTCTGAAGCTGGATTTTGAGAGGAGCATTCTCTTGTTCAATGATTCTCCCATTTAAAAAATCCTATTCTTGCCGGGCATGGTGGCACTGGGGAGGCAGAGGCAGGCGGATCTCTGTGAGTTCAAGGCCAGCCTGGTCTACATAGTGAGTTCCAGGCCATCTGGAGATACAGGGAGACCCTGTCTCAAAAAGATCAAAATAATAATAAATAATCCTATTCTTTTTTAAAAAACAAAACAAGAAAAAAGGTAAAATTTCAACCACCATGTGTGTTTGAGTTTCCAGGGATGTTGTTCTAGAAGCTTCTTTCTTATAGATGCCCTCTCTGAAATTCAGAACCATGCCATATTCACATGGTGAGCTACCCCATCTATGATACCATGTCTCAAACAACTCACCATGTGAATATGATGTACTTTGGAATTTCAACTTCTCCACACTTAAGTTTATTCAATAGAAGACAGTATTTAACATGATTTATTATTTAGGCTAAGATTTAAATAAAAACCAATATATCTTTTTGAACTGTTATCGATTTTTACCCTAGTTACATTTTCTGACTTGAGAAAGACAAAGGCTTCTAATTTACTCTAAAGATTCTGCAATCTGAAAATCTGCTAATCAAGATTTGACTTAAGTTCCACTGAAAGAGGTAAAAAAAAAAAATGCTGCTGCCTTCATAGCTCAGTCTTGAGTTGTGACTGTACTTTCCCCATTCACATGAGTCTCTTGAGTTGTACCTGCTACCTGTGGTGAGCGCTCAACAACCAAGTGTCATTTATCTAGTTTTTAAACAGAAACAAAAGCAGAAATGAGGAATACACCCTCAAAGAAATGAAATATTTAGTATATGCCATGAGCTGAGCTCGTGGCTGAAGTGCTGTACTCACGTATTCTTCAGAATACACTAGGCAGACTGGGAAATATTACCGACTCCCCTGTTTTAACAGAGAACATCTCAGATCAATTGCCTGACCTGCCCAAGGTCACACCACTGGGCAGTGGCCTTGTCAGCCCGTCAGACCATGCCTATCCACATCAAGGCCCTGTGCTCTCACCTTCCTTCTTTTGCTTGCTGTGCACACCTGTGCCTCTTCAACTGCCATCTCCTCCACTAAATTCATTCTCTCTCAACACTACACATGCAAGTTATTCTCTTTGTAATGTTTTGTTTTACATTCAAGGTTTAAATTCACTAAGACAATATGGCCTTATCTCTGTTATATTTTTAAAGACAATGAGATATTTTCTGTTATGAACATTGAAACACCTTTCACTAGAACCTAGGAAGGAATTTAAACAGATAGAAACATATTTCTTCCCAGAGAAGAACTCATAACATTAGTTCCTATCTTCAATGGAGATCAAGGGATGACATGGAAGATTAATGGAATTAACTTTAAAAAGTGATGAAAATTTCATAAGGTAGAGAGTCTTATAAGATGCAAAACAAAGTTAAATACAGTTTAATGAAATTTTCAGTGACACCTAAAACTACACTTACTAAACTGAATTCCTTGATAAATAGACCAAGAAATGTATGTAAAAAGAAATTTTAAAAACCTTATTAAATAGAATTGAGGTCAAAATCACCATATACTGATTTTTACTAGATTGTTGATTAATTACTTGATCTGCAAGGGTACTCTCTGGACCTTGACACAAAAATGTTTTAACCTAGACCCAATGGTTAACCTTTATTTTAACAGTAAGCAAGTAATGAGCCACAAACATTCTTGATCTAGAGATGACTCATTGGTGACCATTGTCCATGAGCTCTGCCTTGTATGGAAAAACATCTGCTTGATGATTAACCTCTACCACGAGTCCAGTTGACTTGAACACTAAGCAGATGATTAATGAGTCAAGACATGTTTTTTTCTTCAGATACTTATAGTGCCTGCATCAAAGGAAATACCGTAGCAACCAAAAGGTAAAGAAGCGACTGGAGGATGTTGCTGAATTATGACAAAAGCCTTTTTTGAGAAGGAATGAAGCTATGGGAAAATTAATATGAAATAGAAATTGAGTCTGAGGAGTGAAAGACTAACTGTAAAAGAAGGAAATACAAGAAAGTTTGACCTTTATGAAAAAGAATAAAACCTTACAGATGTAAAATAAAATGAGAGAAGGCCACTGCATAATGCAGTAGAAGTAATAGTAATTCAAAGACTTTTGAAGATATCAGCTGAAACTAGGAAGTTTCTCAGTCACATTTTGAGCAGGTGTGGTGTGCTAACCAAATGCCACAAACCATCACCACCATCTTCTAGAGGCATCCAGGGAATAAGCGTGCCTGCCTGGGGAGGTGCTGTCTGTCATTGCTGCTTTCGGTTTCTGTAATCATTCCATATTTATGGCTTTTTTGCCTACCACATCGTCTTGTTACACATTAAGTGAACAACAGCTGACCAATTGTTTTTTTAGAATAACAAAGATCATCTGATAGAGGAATGGAGAATGGGAAAAATAATCATGAATGATAGTCACTGTGTCAGTAGTAATCATTCGAAGAATGCATCTTGACAATGAAGTAGGATGCTTATATTGGAGGCAATACACAGGAAAGTGGGTACTGAGTTCAACTACTTATAGCAAAAAAAAAAAAAAAGGAAAGAAAAAAAAAGCTGTGTTCTCATCTCTGGGAAGGCAGGCCAGGAGGAGGAGAGGCTGTCAGAGCATTGCTAGAAACGGTTAGAAAAGCATGGGAAGAGGGCTCTGGGTTGGACCCTCTCTGGTTTCACGACACATTTGTATATACTGCAGATAAGTGCAGCTATGCACAGACTTATGGGATGTTAAGGAGGATGGCAGAAAGTCTTGAATATTTCCAAAGAAATCAGATTTAGATGACTCTGAAAACCTATATTTGATGCAGAGCAGGGAGAGGATTGCGATCTCTTGGATTAGAGTATTCCAGAACAGGATGCTCCTCTTTACGGACATTCCTAGTCTCTAGGCATGGAAATTCCAGTAAAGGAAGACAGTGGCTGAATTTAGGAGTTCATATAGTTAGTTAATACGGATGAGCTCAGGGAAAATTGAAGTCAGAAAATCTGAGCAGGGAGAAGTGAAAACTGAGTGCTGGAACCTTCACTGCAGAGTAAGCCGCAGGATTTTACCAGGAGTCTCACCCTCTCCTCTAAGTGTCTCAGGGTAAGATGCTTTGCTCCCCTTTTGCTCAGGTCCTATAGCTACAACATAAAACTGCGAACACTACACGGGAGAGAAATCAGCCAATTGGACAAACCTATAAAACCACATAAGCTTCCATTAATAGCCTAAGTATTCACCCTACAGCCAACATTTAAAGACTGCGTTAGAAATTTGCAGAACTTGAACTCAAGAAAGTAGTTTTAGTTCAGAAGAGAGCTAACTAGACAATGCCTTCCCAGATAAGACTGAGTTCCCAAGGTCCAGAAAGGACCCCATGAATGGTTGGTCCACCTACGGTAAAATTCCAGTCAGTGGGGAAGGAGGGACCAGAGATGTAGTTTCCAGCTGTGCTGGTGTCTAATAAAAGCAAAAATTACTTTTGAGGTATTCTGTCAATAAAGACCTAAATGCACACCATGCTTTAAAAATGTCCCAACTATTTGTTATCTGCAAATCCATTACTTGCAAATAGTCTATAGATTTTGGCTCTAAAACACAAGATTTACCCTCTTCCTTCTAAATATATAAAGAGGAAGGAACGGGACAACAGAGGAGAGTAACGAAGCCATCACTCAGTTCACTTCTGCGACTATTTCCCCAGACCCTTTGTCCTCTCTCAGTCAGTATTCACTATACAGTCCAATTAAGCCTGGCACTGGTCGTCCACAGGGATTCTTTTCATACAAAAATGCAGTTCCCTCCGAGATTCTCAGCATTACCTAATGGCCTGCATAGAATCAGTGTGATGGTCTCTGGCTACTTCTCAGGGGACAAATTGATCACCATGGTAATAATCAGAGGCTCTCATCCTATAGAGGGGCAAGGCAAAACCCACAGAGCCATGCAAGAAGCATATCTGATTATCTCAAGAGCTGCCTCCTTGGAGTAGGCTGCTGCTGCTGATTAGGCTGTTCCCACACATGCCGTAGGGCCCGTGCCAAAGTGTGGAAAGTGGCATATGGTTGGAAATTGAGCCGGGAAAACATGCCAACTTCTCCTGCTGCCCAGCTGCTTCTGCTGCAGTGGTCTAGGTCAGCACAGAGTAAGACACAGCCAGTCCCAGGAAGGGGTCTTGATGGATATTATCAGCAATACAACTAGATAGCAATCAGTCAGCTACTCCACTGACAATACAGTAGGAAGAAAATCCAGGCTACTGATCTTACAAACATGCTTATAAAAGCAACAAAAATCTAAATCTCACTTTACTGTAACTATGAAGTTATATTTTATAGTACTGTATAGAGAATATAGCTGTAACTGTTTCTGTGATACAAAATCTCTAGAATCCATCTAAACCATGTGCCGCAAAGCCTCTGTATATTACTCCTGTGTCAAGTCAATGTGTTCTCAATGACTAAAGCTGGACAAAATTTACTCAAACACAGTGAATGTGCACATTCTCCTTACTGGTGTAAGGCACACCGCAGATTTCCCTTCATTACCGTGTGAGGCAGAGGCCTTTGGATCATGCTCTCGCAGGCTTTCCTTTATGTTGATCGCAATCTAGGCACACTTCTATAGATCACTGAGAAAGAGCAATATTTTCTAATTCCTCCTTGAAAGTGCCCACCCTTGTAAGGTCAGAGGTCGACATATAACCACATAGGATGGGAAAGATGTGGTCTAATAGACCACTTCTCAGGGGGCTCCACCCAATCAGCTCAGGGTAGAAAGATGGTCTCTTGCAAGACTTTAATGAGCTTGCTGAAAATTGCACTGAACCTAAACACAGAATGACTTTACAATTAGAAGCAAGAATTGTCTGTTATCTTACTGCTCTGTCACATTTTTGTACTGGGTGTTAATAGGTCCTTCCAACTCTTTTTAACTGACACCTTAAATAGACTGCAATTAAAGAATTCAGCAATGCTATGTTACATAGGATAGATCATATTTAAATTTGCAAAAATAAAATTCATCTTTCTATTCCTCTCAGAAAGCCATTATGTTGTGTGAAATTGTATTTGGTTAAAGGTAGAACTGACTGATATTTTACAGACATATCCTTTGTTTTAAACTGTTGTTATTTAAACTACACGGCAGCCACTTCTTTGATAGACAGTTGTATAGATTTAATTTATAAACTGAGGAGGCTCGCCTCCTCAGTCATTGAAGAAACTGAGAGGGTTTTCTGTTTGCTGTGTAAATGTGTTTGCTATGTAATCATTTCTCCACAAATGAGTGCTACTTCTGCTTTCTTTCCTTAGACCTACTAAAAGTCTTTGTGTTAAATATGTCTAGTCACAAAGTTCCACATCAGTTCTATTTGATATGCTATTTTAAAAAGTGTCCAAAAAGTAGTTTTTAAACAACAGAACAAATATTTTACCAAATCCTGGGGAAATTGAGGCATAATGCACATATACACATGGCTCTGAACAGATGCACATGACTTCTACATCAGAGCAAAGGAGTTGAAAGTCAGGGACACATGGTGTTTGAAGAGTTCGTTGTCACTTGGGGGTGAAGGTGACCTTTGGAGGGAGGCAGACCTTGGTTTGAATCCCAGTTCTTTTTCCATATTTGACTGTGTGATCCAACCCATGAAACACCAGACTCTTCAACTGCCAAAAGATGATACCTGCCTGTCAAAGACCTAGCTCACGCAGATATTTTCCAAGGCCACATATCTAACATCTATTTGTAATTTTCTTCATTTTCTGAAACAAATCTCAATTTGTATAAACTTCAGTTCCTATAAATTCTGTATGTTCCCCTGCTTGATGATTTTAAAAGATGGTAATTCCTCTACAAATGAAATAACTGCCACTAAGCTAATAGGCTCCATTTTGATCTGACTCTAAATATGGAGAAAGTTGCCATATAATGTTGCTTATAGTTTATACAATGCTTACCTCACCCTAAAATGCCACACCTCAATCTGCTGAAATACTGGAAGCCATGTCTAGAAACTGGTGTAGTTTGAACTTTAATATTAACCATGGAAACACATTTAAGCAAGTTAGACTGTAGTAAGAAGCATGGAGTGAACGGCAGGGGAACTTTAAGGAGTTTCAGGAGCACGTCATCAGCACAAGTTTTCCTCTAGTATAAACAACAGGTACTGTTAACACTTGCATGGTGTCTCCTGAGTTGTTGGAATGAACTAATCCTACTCTAGACAATGCTGGGTTTTGCTTTTTTAGCAGATTCATTTCTGAACATGAGCTTTTAAGAAGGGCCATCCTTAAACTACTAAGCCAAAATGGAATTATCAGGATAGCAAAGATTCTAGAAACCATTCTGCTTAGTTTGGAGGGAAAAAAGATTTGTCTTTCTTCAAATGATGGACTGTTAATAGGTTTACTCTGTGGTTTTTCAGTAAGACTATGGGCATGTGGAAGTTCTTAAAGGCATATTGTTAGATACAAGAATAGATATTGGGGTATTGGAGAGATGGTTCCACATTTAAGAGCATTGGCTGCTCTTATAGAGGACCAGGAATCAGCTCCCAAGATCCACATGACAGCCAAGAACCATCCTTAACTCTAATTCCAGGGGTTCTGACACCTTCTTCTGGTCTCCATGAGTATTTCCCATATATGGTGCACTCATATACATGCAGGTCGATTTTTTTTAAAGAGTCGATGGTGAAAAGAACAGTTAAATACATCCACAAATGCAACTGAGAATCCAGGATTGATGTGAACTCCCTATGGCCAAGGTGATCCAGCTGAGACTAAATGATGATGCAGCCACCGCTGCTGCCAAAGGAATTCTGCCTTCTGAGAGTAGAGAACAGCACAGATACGTCTAAGATGCTTTCAGCACCACAGAAAAGATTTCATGATTTGTTTTATCCTAGCTAGCTCAGGATTCAGGCAGCAGGCTGAGGCAGGAGAAAGAGCAGAATGTGACTGGGAATGGAAAGAAAATGCAAGAAGAGAGTGGAGGTGTTCAGTAAATTGTATGAACCATGGATGAGGAGTCAGATCCTATTCTTGTTACCAGAGATGGAGTGAGGGGGGAGGAATTCCTCATCCAAATCCCCACCTTCATACAGTTTAGATTCCAGAAGGAGGCCATTATGAGAAGTCCTTGCCTCCTGTCATGAGAACACAGCATAAAGGCGAAAAAAAAGTGGGGAGGGTGAAGGAAGCATAATTGTGCCAAGAAGGACTCCTTAGAAGAATGCATTTCAGCCTAGATAAATCCCATGGCCGCTCATCAGTGAAATTTATTCCACATTAAGATTTCCCTGGCCTCTCTGGAGCTCTGCAGTTTATCATTCAGAGGGCAGCACCTTTCTGCCCCACCCCCCTCTTAAGTACCCCCAAATGACCATCTAACTCCATCAATATTGATCGCTTTCCAGGGTCACCACTTACCAGATGTTACATCCATCAATGCAAACAAGTGCCCCTTGACATATTGATCGTTTCATCTTTCTTGTCTTTTGGCCAGAACCTCCTTTCTAATTAATGTACTGCGGGTTCTATCAGTGTAGACACAAGACCATACTGTCCGCCTGATTACGAATTCAGCTGCCTGATTCATGCAGCTGCTGTTTCTAGCCTGCTTCAGTGGTCTTGAACCCTGCTTCGTGTGTTTTTGCTTTATAGGAAACGTGAACCCCTTGCCAAGTCCCAGTCTCAGTATCACTTCAGCTTGCATTTGTGTTTTCAAAGTCGTCGTTGGCTTCACTGCACATAAGCATCTGTGGCAGTGGATATCTCTAGCTCCAAAAGCCTTAAATAATCAGATAACCTCTCATTTTCTCTTTGAATTTATGCTTGGTTTCTGCTCAATTCCGCTCACCTCTAGGAGTAAAGTTGTTGGGCTCTGGAGGTCAACTGTATGGGTGTTTGTGTTAATAACCTCAGCAAGTCACCACACATTGATCTTCAGTTTCCTAGTGCGCTCATATTTCTCTCTCTGGAATTAGATGCTCAGCTATCTGCCAGGGGACCTCTTCCCAGACACTCTCTGATTTGAACTAACTGTGGACTCTCCATCAGGCTGCTACAGAAGACTAACAACTGCCATAGCTCATATGGTGCCTCATGGTGAAGATTGCTGGCTAGCCAGTCAAACCAGTACCTCGGTCACAGATTAATGTCACCTTGCTCATATCCTTGAAGGGGAAAAAAATTGCTGCTGTGGTTCTTTCCTTCATAAAGGCTTCAATGCAGTAAGTGGCCAGGATTAAATTATGCAATCACTTCATCTATCTGTTTGAAAGCCTGTCACTCCTGTGCCACATTTGCCAATTTGTCCCTTTAGCCAAGGGTCTCAATACCGTGGGAAGTGGGGAAGGAGCGAGATGACGCTGGGTAATATAATTCTAAATACCATCAAGCCCATAAAAAGGGGAATAAGTGATAAATAATTTATATTTATCAGAATGACTGAATCTTATTACGAGTTCTGCAATATGATATCCTCTCTCGCAGAGGCTTGGGCGGGCAAAGGATAAGAATTTCAATAGTTTGCCAGGGCTGAATTGAATTCCTCTTTAAAGACTTACCAACTTGATATGAAGCTGGGGGGCTTTTGTTTCAGCAATCCCCAGGGAAAATGGGGATCAGCAACTAGAAGAAGGAAATCTAATGTGAGGTAATTTGGGGAAAATGGTAAAACGTGGCAATTAATTACAGAGCTAAAAATGCCGGTGATGTTTCTAATCTCTTCATTCCAGCTCTCCTGACATAAAGTAGGCAAAGTGTTCATTCCTTCAGTAGCCCGTTCGTTCCTTCAGGAACCCGTCCATTCTTCATTTACTCATCCATTCACTGTTTTTCATACCCAGACTATGTGAGAAACGATGTAAGGACTGAGGAAGAGGGCTGGAGAAATGGCTCAGCATCTTAGAGTGCTCACTGCTCTTGCAGAGGACCTGGATTCAATTCCCAGTTCCCACATGGCAGCTAACACTCATCCATAACTCCAGTTTCAGGGGATCCCATGCTTCTTCTGATTTTCATGGGCACCAAGCAGACACATGGTGCACCTGAATAAATGTACACAAAACCCTCACATACTACACATAAAGTTAAAGTAAATAATACAATCTTTAAAAAAAGAATTGTAGAAGGGGCAGAAAGGAAGACTAGACCTGATTTTCTCGTCCAGGCATCCTTCATCTGATATAGCACTGATTCTGGGCTAACCTCAGGAAGTGACGTCTAGTTTTGTAAAGAAAAAGTGAGTCTATGGCCAAGCAAAACACCAACATATTCTCCTTTCCTGTATCTTCCCATTTTAACTGTGCCTCAGTCAGACTTCTCACTTGAAAAGTCTTCCCCCAGAACCAGGTCCCTGGTTTGAAAGACAAAAGCTCATATACACTTTTATTTTTCTTAAACATATAATCAGGGAAAATTTCTTTCTCAAATGAGCAATTACATTTTATATTAGACCTGTTTTAGGCAAGTACAGAAATAACTAGTGATCAATGGCATATGTATCTGAAATTGATCTCTATATTCATGATCAAAAATCCAGATTGTTAGGATAGGTGTGGTGACACACACCTTTAATCCCAGCACTCAGAGGCAGAGGTAGGCAGATCTCTGTGAGACCCAGGCCAGCCTGGTCTACATAGCCAGTTCCAGGACATCTGGGGCTACAGGGAGACCCTGTCTCAAAAACAAACAAACAATGGCAATCCAGACTGCTCTTCTTGGGTGGGATGTACTTCGTTTATGAATACAAGGCAAGATACTTTAGAATAGACTTGAAGCCAAGAGCTGTAGAGCCTGGGGTAGGAGTGCAATGAATCTGAGGCCAGCCTGGACTGCAATACGAAACCCTGTCTCAGTAAAAAGGGAGAGGGTGCTGATGAGGTGAATCAGAAGGGAATGTGCTTAGAGTGCAAACACGACGCCCTTTGTTCAGTTCAGTTCCCCAGCACCTGCATAAAAGCCAGGTGCAGCAAGGATGAGCCTCTAAACCCAGGGCTGGGCACCTGGAGGCAAGGATGAGCCTCTAAACCCAGGGCTGGGCGGCTGGAGGCAGGCTAGGATTTGCTGTCTGGTCGGCCAAGCTGAAATGGTGAGCTCCGGATCTACTGAGAGACACAAAACCCAAGGTGGAGCGCAACAGAGGAGGACACCCATTGTCAACCCTACCGTCTGCACAGTCACACCAGTTACACACACGTGCGTGCACACACAGGTACACACACATGCACACACACGCACACACACAGGTACACACACATGCACACACACAGGTACACATGTGCACACACAGGTATACATGGGTACACACAGGCACACACATGCACACAGGCACACATGTGCACACACAGGCATGCATATGTACACACAGGTACACACAGATACAAACATGCACGCACGTACGCACATGCACACACATGCACACAGATACACACACATGCACACACACAGGTACACAGAGACCTAATGATGTGCTCAGTTAAAACCAACCACCATTTTTGCATTCTGTGCTAAAGGGACAGCGATCTGTTTCAACTGCAAGTTGGATCTAAGGCACTCTCCAGGCATGTGGATGAGTTTTCTTTTAGGGTTAGTGCCATGAGCTTATCTGTTGGTCTAAAGTAGGTTATTCAATCAATTAACCTTTAAGGCACGGGTACGCTCTTTATAGCATTTCTCTATTCTTTCTGCAAGTTCCACTTAAAAGATGCTTAGAGTGGAAGACCGAGGAGAGGTGGCTGCACTGGACCCTTTCTAGCTGTGACACTGGCAGGCTTGGAGTGTGTGTCCTGCACTCCCTGTGAGACCTAAGTGATGTACAGCTTTATCCTTCCTTCTCCCCATATATCTTATTAGGATTTTTCTCCACAGACTTGCTTAAGAAGAACCCTGAAATAAGTTTTTCTAAATTTCCCCAAAACATACACAATTTTTGTGCCTAGGAATTTGTTGTTGAGAAAAAAAATGGGAAATATTTATTTGTAAGGTTATTATTTGACAAGAAAATGTAATAAAAATGTTTATATCTGCATGAATACTAAAACAAATGGTTATAGTTATAGAAATGAAACACGATTAGGTCCTCTGGGGATAATGATTCTTAGTCACAAAACATCAAATTCTAACCCATCTAGATGAGATATCAACAAACTGAAGCCCATGACTACTTGTTTTCGTAAATAAAGTTTTATTGGAACACAACTGTGCCTGTGTGTTTATTTAGTTGTGGCTGCTGTTGTGCTACAAAATGGAGGCGCTGAATAGCGGCAGTAGAGACTGCACACACTGCAAGCACGAACTATTTACTAATCTGGCTCTTTACCAAGGAAAATATTTGCTTATCTCTCATCTAGGTACTTAGAATGATTGAATCAAAAGTTTGTTTAAAGTGGTTGGACTAACTGTTATGAAAGCTGAATTCAGATTCACCTATCATGGCATTTGAATATCTGGTTATTTAGCTATCCTACCTGTTAGATTATTGGGATTGATTTTAATGCACAATTATGAAAGTATACTGCTGCTTCATGTGCTTACTTTAAACATCTTGATCACCAAGACAAGGTGGTGCTGTATTCTGTTTCTAAAGTAGTGATCAATATCCTAGATATTTCCTAACCCCTTCATTACCAACAAAAGCCATAGTTTCTTCTCAGCACGTAGTAATAGCACCCTTAGACAATTACTGAGTCATTCAAAGCGCACACTTCTGCTTTCTACTCGCCTCCAAGTCTCCAGCTACCTCCATGTCTTCTCTTTGTGTGCGACCCACGGAGTTTGATTAGAGTTGCTTGGCAGAGTACACGTAGGGAGCTATTCAGCAGAGTGAGGGCAATTTTAAGCTGCTACTGCACTGAAGAAAGTGGAAACCCGGTTACACTCTGCCCTCTCCCCTGGGTCCACACGTTTCCAGACTGCCTGTGAGTACCTGAATCCACTTTCCACATGGTGGGACCCAGACATTTCTAGCCTGCTTGAGAGTGACTGAATCAGGTCTCCAACTATCAAGATTCCCAAATTGTCCTGTGCCTGCTGGGCTAGTAGGGGTCCACACCTTAGAAGGAAGCCTGATCATACCTGAGATGCCAAAAATTGAACCCAAAACTCCTAGATATGATTAATACTTTCAGCAAAGTGGCAGGTTATAAAATTAATCTATAAAAATCAGCAGCCTTTCTGTATACCAATAACAAGCAATTGGAGAAAGAATACAAGGAAACCCTCCCATTCACAATAACCTAAAAAAAATAAGTAAAATATCTCCAAATATACCTAATCAACACATTAAAGATTTCTACAATGAAAAATTTAAAATTTTAAAGAAAGATATTGAGGAGGACACCAGAAGATGGAAGGACCTCATGGACTGAGAGAATTGATATTCTGAAAATGACCAGAAAGCAATATGCAGATTTAATCAGTACCAATAAAAATCCACTTGATATTCATCACAGAATTAGAAAAAAATCCTAAAATTCATATGGAACCACAAAGACCCTGGATAGCCAAAGTGACCTTGAGCACATAGAGCAATGCAGAGGGGACTACTATACCAGATTTCAAACTATATTACAGAGCTGTAGTCATAAAAACAGCATGGTACTATCACAAAAACAGACCTGTAGATCAACAGAACATAATCGAATAGTGAAATATGAGTACATGCATTTTCAGTCATCAATTATATGACAGAGGGGCCAAGAACTCTCAATGGAGGAAAGACAGCATCTTCAACAAATGGTGCTAGCAAAATTGGATCCACATCTGAAGAAGAATGAAACTAGGCCCTTATCTTTCACCTTGCACAAAAGTCAACTCCAAATAGATCAAAGACCTCAACGGGAAACTGGAAACTCTGAAACTGCTAGAAGAAAACATTGGCAGTAATCTTAAAGGTGACAGGTATAGGAAAGGACTTGCTAAATTGTACAGCAGTTGCTAAGGAATTAATGTCAACAATCAATAAGTAGAGCCTCGTTAAACATAAAAAGCTACTTAAACTACAGCAAAAGAAACAAGCAAGAAAGTAAAGATAAAACCCACAGACTGGAAGAAAATCTATACCAGTGACACATCTGGCAGAGGTTTAACATCTACCACATATAAAGAACTCAAAAAACAAAGAATCAAGAAAATGAGTTATCCGATTAGAAGATGGGCTAAGGATCTAAGCAGAGAGTTCTCAAAAGAAGAAATAAAAATGGCTAAGAAACATCTTAAGCATTCAACATTGCTAGGAATTAGGGAAACACAAATTAAAACCACCTTCAGATTTCATCTTACCCCAGTCAGACTGGCTAATATCAAGAGAACAAGTGATACCAAATGCTGGAGAGGACGTGGGGAGAGAGGACACTCAGCCATTGTTGGTGGGATTGTGAGCTGGTGCAGCCCTTGTGGAAAGCAGTGTGGAGAACTCTAAAAAAACTAAAAATGAACCTATCATTTGACCCAGCTATACCACTCCTTGGCATACACCCAAAGCACTCATCCTATTATTGTAGAAATACTTGTACATCCATGTTTGTTGCTGCTCTTTTCACAATAGCTAAGGGATGTAAGCAACCTAAGTGTCCCTCAGCTGACGAGTGGACAATGAAAATGTGGTACGTGGACAGGATGGAGTTCTACTCAGTGGCAAAGAAAGATAAAATCATGACATTTGCAGGTAAATGGATGGAAGTAGAAACTGTTATGTGAAGTAACAAAGACTCAGAAAAACATACAATCTATATTGTCCTTAGTTTGGTGGGCCTAGCACCAAATCCTGATATGTGAGTATTTATCCTGGTGTAACTGCAGGAACCAGGAAAATGGAAAGGAATCAGGGATGTAAAGGGAAAGAAGAAACCCGAGGGAGAATAGTAGGAGACAGGGTTGCTAAGGGAGAAATAGATCAAATGGGGGTCTTTAGATGGAACGAGGAAAGGAGGGCTGTGCGAGGAACCGTGGGGATAAAGGGAAAGAAGGAACTCAGGAGAGGCAGGGCCATGGAGGCTGGTATTGCCAAGGGAGAAATGGGGAAATGGGGACCCTTTAAATGGGGAAGGCATGGAGGGAGAGTTAGACAGGGAGAGAGAGGAGAGATAAATAATATCTAGCTTGGGGAAAAAAAACAGAGGGAATCCTATTAGTCTAAGAACCTAATGACAAATTCCACATATATTATCTTTACATGAGTCCATGTGCACAGCTGAAAGTTATATAACAAGAAACTGTGACAGACAGGAGAAACCTTCCTTTGAGTTGCTGGCCAGGGTGGTCCCAGAGACTTCCAAAATTACACAGGCTATTACCACAGCCCTTGATTGCCTCCCAGAACTTGAAGGAGGCAATCTTTCTATTGCTCAAGACAGGACATACTTCAGAGACTGGATTTGGAGCAATGAAGCTGGAACTGACCTGGAAACCAGCTCCCTGAAGGCTAGCTCTCAGTCTGGGCAGTACTATGCCAGTAGCCATGGGAGAACATCAATCAATGACCCAATACCAGCTTCATGACCAAATAACCTCATCAACGACCGGCACAGCACGCAGCACAGGTGGCACTCTTATCTTGGGAACATTCAGTGGCTACTTAACTGGACTTAAAGCCCAGTCAATCAGAAGTGGGACTCATACGTGGTACTGTAAACAGCCAAATATGCATGACTGAAGAGGTCATAGGTCTTAGAGAAATCCCCCAGGCTGTCACATCCTTAGACTAATGTAACTTCTTACAAAATGCAATATATGTATCCTTATATTTTCAGTCAAGTATCCCAGTCACCACTCACAAAGAAACTTCTTTTGCACCAGTCGGAGACTACTGCAGAGAACCACAGCGGCTCACACACAAACACTGTCTGTGCATTGTCCAAGCCTAAGCAACACATGTACAATGCAGCCTCTACACCTAAGGCTCACGCAACATAGAACAAATGGTAAAGAGAACACTAATGAATCTCTCAACTCTCGTTAGTGAAGCTCCCTCATGCAACAGAAGGCCAGCAACACAAAAGGTCACAAATGGCCAAAGTGTGGAGATTAGGAGTCTGCAGAGTGTGGTCCCTGGACAGGACTCTGATGTTCAGCTTCACTCACCCAGGGCTCAGGGACCACTGCAGAAGAGGGGTGGAAGACTGTCGGAGCCAAGGAGGAGGTGCATGACCACGTGGAAATGGACTCCTACAGCTCCTGGGACTCCGCTCACTGGTGTCGGCATGCTCAAGACCCATGCAAGCTCAAGCAGACCAAAACCCAGCATGGAACTGGGGAAACGGGCTGCAGACCTTACTCTTAGCTGAAGAACTATTGGCAGCTGATTACTGTCAGGTGAGGAAAAGCTGGTCTTTCTAAAGTGAAGGACTCCGGATAGGCTGACTAGACCTCAGTGGATGAACCTGCACTGAGTAATGTCTGGAGACATTCACTTGACTCAACAGGCATTAACACAAATGGCAGTGCATGAATCCCAGGGCTTCCTCCCATTGAGGAAGTGGGCATAAAGCTGATTAAGATTGATTGAGATGTTCTGCATGAAATACGCAAAAATTCAATTAAAAAATTTAAAAATCAAAAAAAGTGTTATCCCTCTCCCAACAATGGTCAGTTTCAAGAATACATGATTTGGGGATGCCTGGCCTCAGCTAGGACAGCTGCAGTGCTCCCTGCAAGGTTCTGAAAGCATCTAGAAAGAAAGAGAGAGTGAGTGTAAGAGCAGAGGACAGAGAGACGTGCCACGAAAGTATGCTTTCTGGGTCTGGCCTGGCTGCTGCGCCGGTGAACTCCCTGAAGACTTGCAGGAGACCGGGATCATCGATATTTGATCATGAACGAGGGAGGGGTTTGCGAGGCCCCACCCCTCCCAGAGATTCTATAAGTTTGGATTGTTTTTAGTCACTGTTTGCAGTAGTCACATAAAGTTAGAAGTTTCAGTATGTTTTGACTAAGAGCAAATGCTGCTCAAGTCACTTTTTAAGTTACTGTTATTTATTGTTTGCTAACATCATACATGTAGGTATGATTCATTTAGTCACATTCACCCCACCACCTCCCCTGGTGCCCCCTGCTGAGCATCGAGTTTGCTCCTACTTCACATGTTTTTGCACTATTATTTTCACTTAATACCCCTTTAATTCTAAGAATGCAAGATTAACCTGAAATACCGGTATTCTAAGACTAGTACCATCAATGTAACTTCTGTCTCTAAGGATTAGAACAGAGAATGTTGGGCTCTAATTTCAGTCTTGCTTCCTAACTTGCTATACAAACTAAAACAAATCATGCAGTTTCCAGTTTCCATTTCCGCACACGTAAAATGATTACCATGTCTTCTCCAGTTAACACACATTGTCACAATGAAATGAGATGTTTGTGAATGTGTGAAAAGCCTGATGCAGTGAAAGATATTATTATATGATCATGGTCTTAACAAATTGTCTATAATATTGAAAACGTGATGGTCATAAACATCTACCATCATGTTCCATGGTTGACTGTGGAATTTTCCTTGCAAATTTTATAATTTAGGTTTTATTTTGATGCAATAAACTAGGGTGATTAACTTTGATTGTACACCTTATTTGTGAGGATGTTACAGGCAGCCATACCACCAGTCCAAGAGGGGCTGTCTTTACAAAGCAGGATGATTTCATTTGAAGATCTGAGTTTTCTTTTATTGCTAAGATTAATAAAATGTTGCTATTTAAAATGAAACTGTTTTCTTCACAGCACTTCATATTTTGCTTGGTTAAAGAAACAGCAGTAATGTGATTAGATGTCAGTAATTAAATATCTCTGCATAACAGTTTCTTAATAGCATATATTTAGAACACAGCCATACCAAAAACATTCAATTTCATGGATACAGCTTTAATATTTAACAGCTTGTTTCTTAACTACCAACCTTCTGGTGAGCCGATGTTGACTGCAGATGAAGGAAGGCAAGCAGTTTAGTGTCAAATTAAGATAAGTGGAATATATTATGATGGTACTTTTTATGTTTTGCTACTCTCATATTCAGTTAAGCATAATGGTTTTATTTAATATATCTAACTATCAATTTGTCTCTCTTGTTTTTAGCAATAGAAGCCTTCAATTTTCTCTAAACAAAATGAAGGTCTATCTAGAGACCAAGAAATAAAATAAAATAAAAACAGTCACTTCATACAAGCATCATGAGGAGACAAACAAAATGTAATAAGCATTAACTGGGAGCTCAGGGACGATCTCTGAAAATCAAATGTTGAGACCACATCTTGGCAAATATGGAACAAAGCTACCTCATGCTCCTCTTGGTAATGTCAGGGTTAAGAAGCCAAGTCAGGAGTGTCTCTCTCTCTCTCTCTCTCTCTCTCTCTCTCTCACACACACACACACACACACATCATGGTAAATATAAATTTATAAATAAACAAAATTATCCCTAACATCCATATACTCTGTTTTTAAATAAAAAACACTTTCCTAAAGATTTTATTTTCAGTCTAGTTTTCAGGACTATCTACCATCATCTTTGGTCTCTGCCTAAGAAATGCAAAGACACATTTCTTTTTGTTAATAAAGGACAGAACTATCCAGTCACTAGAATTGAGAGCGGAAGACCTTCAGCACTCCATGAGGGCAGAGACTATTTCTAGATCCCCATGGCAATCATGATGGGGGCTGTTAAAAGAGAAAGATGTTCACCAGATACAGATTCATTTCTGTGGTGAAGGCAAAGCAGGTCTGCCGAACACAGTCATATTATTGAGGCTGAAATCAAACCACCAGGCTCAGTGTCTAGAGCCAAGAATCATTCAGTGAGTAACCCGGGGCAACTTGCTAACTGCTCAGCCTGTTACTAGCCTAATGAACACTGGCTCTTACTATCTGGAAATGTCACAGCATCTAAACCTACAGTACATTTGTTGCTCAATAAGTAGAAGAACAAAGGTGAAACGTTGCTGAAGAAAAGTCGAGCATAACCAGGAAGGGAGCTCAGCCTCCAACGTGCTTGCTTTGCACAGGGACTAAGACTGACCCACACAATCCACATTAAAAAAGCCAGGCATGGTACTGGGGAAATGGAGACACGTGCATCCCTGGGGCTCCCTGACTAGTCAGCCTAACACGCTTGGTGAGTTCTAAGCCAGTGAGAGACTCTCAGAAAAGAAAGGACAGCCCCTAGGGAATGACACTTAAGGCTGTCCTGTGACTCTCCTTTACCCACACACATACCTGCACACACACGCACACACACACACACACACACAGGAAAGAAAAAAAAACAAATCCAAGAGGCAATAGTAAATGGCAAGAGAAGCATCATTTGGATTGTAGTGGACCTTGTAGGGGGTAAGTAGAACAGGATGTAGAAAGATGTTTTTTCCCCCTAAGTTTCAGGAAGGAGCCAAATGAACTCAGGCTGACATGACCAGTTACAGTGATCATGTTAGCCAGAAATAAGAAGGTTTTGAATCAAGTGCAGTCTTTTTTTAAACCTGACCTTTGACTTTTAAAATATCGTTCATGTCATCTCTCCTTGAACTTCATTAT
The DNA here is from genome assembly GCA_035773235.1 of Eospalax fontanierii. Classification (NCBI taxonomy): domain Eukaryota; kingdom Metazoa; phylum Chordata; class Mammalia; order Rodentia; family Spalacidae; genus Eospalax; species Eospalax fontanierii. The sequence goes on along the minus strand of CM069540.1, from coordinate 62,025,920 downwards.
AATGATCATGACAATGGATGTTGGTCTGGAGGAGCACTGGGTGCATTGCATGGGAATGACGATGGATGGAGGTCCGGAGGAGCACTGGGTGCATTGCATGGGAGTGACGATGGATGGAGGTCCGGAGGAGCACTGGGTGCATTGCATGGGAGTGACAATGGATGGAGGTCCGAGGAGCACTGGGTGCATTGCATGGGAGTGACGATGGATGGAGGTCCGAGGAGCACTGGGTGCATTGCATGGGAGTGACGATGGATGGAGGTCCGGAGGAGCACTGGGTGCATTGCATGGGAAAAGTTTTTTTTTCAGTCCTCAGCGCTCTAGTTATTAATCAGTGCCTGATAAATAATCATCGGATAGTTGGTATTCTAATGATCTTTTAACCATTCAGCAGCATTCTTCATGGAACACTGAACCCCTTGTGCATGGGTCGGGGAGACCAGAGGGGCAGCATGTTCTTGTCACCAAATGAGGACACTGAAGGGCCCAAAGAGCTGCCCCTAAATGACTATGTTTTGTGCAAACAGCAGTTCATCCAAGTTAAAATGAGTGAAGTCAGAAAACTGTCCCCTTCATTCCTCAGCTACATTTTCTATTCAAGATGATAATCAATAGTCCTTATCACTCAATGGTCTATCAATAACTGACATAGAAAAAAATACTTTTTTCTGACTTGTCTTTCAAGAGCTATCCCAGAACTGGGGATTTTGATAAAGAAGAGTAAACATTCTCACTATGGTGGGGCTGCAGGAAGACAAACACTGTTCTTTTCCAATCTGTTAGAGGGGGAAACCAAAGCCTGCTATAGAAGCAATATTTCTATGCTTGATCATTCCCACCAGGGTCTGCTCATCTTAAAAGCCATCGCTTTTAAATAAAAAAGAAGAGCAAGCGAAGAGCGAGCATTACTGAGAATAATATGAACATGTAAAGGGAAATGCGCAGGAGAATAAATCAGACAGAAAGCATTAAAACACCTTTTCACATCCGACCTAGAAGAAACCTTATCTTCCAAAGAAGAAAATATGCCTGAAGACGAGCTGAGATTCCATCTTGGAGGGAAAAAGGACTGATTTCATTGTGGTACTTTGAAAAGATGCCTACAGAGAATAAAGAGCAAGTATCTTCACTCAGAGATGGGCTAGTGCGATACTCACTCAGAGCTGACTCCCGGGAGCTCACCTAGCACCCCAGGCTTTTATGGAATTTGAGACAAACAAAAGGGGCTGTGTAGAATGCAAGATTTTGCTTTTTTTTAACCCTCTGGTTTAAAAATCAGTGTAAAGGGTGAAGAGATTGTCTCCCTCACAAAGTGGTTAGCTACTTTAATAAGGCTTAGGATCAAAGAATATTGGGGGAAGATTACTGAAAAGCTGGCACCCGTAGCCTAACAGTACATCAGCTAACCCATCAGAAATGAGCAAGCTGGGACTTGTTTCATTTGTATCAAAGTAATTTGAAGTCAGTCCTTAAAAAACACTTCAGTGAGGGCTAGGGAGAAGGTCCAGTGGATAAAGTGCTTGTATGAAGGCATATGTAAAACCTGCATTGGATCCCCAGAATCCACATAAAAATACAAGAGAGCTCCACAAAGTTGCCCTCTGATCTACATACCCACATGCACACAGACACACACACAGTGGTACATGACCTCTCCACGTACTAATAATAATAAATAAGTAAATGTAAGAATCTTTAGAAAATAAACAAGTTAAAAGAAATACCGTTGCGATGAAATAGGCCAACTGTCTCTCACTCAGATACCTTAGCATCTCCCTAGCCCAGGGTTTCTAAAGCTCAAAATTATTGATGTTGGATTTGGATAATTCCTTGTTGCTATGCAGGGACTGTTCTGTACTTAGTAGGTTTGGCAGCATTCCTAAACTCTTAACCACTAGACGCTAATGACACCCTCCACTTATATTGTGGCAAAGATGTCACAAAAATGTCTCTAGAATTGCCAGATATTTCTAGGGAAGGAGCATTCAAATTCAATCCCTGTTTACAGCCATGGAGACCTACCCACTTCCAATTGGTCTGCAGTCTGCCAACTATATGCTAGCATCACCACTCACTTCTCAAATATCTCAAAACTCAGTTTCAGCGGACCAGGCAGTCTCAGCAAGTCACTCTGATTACTATTGTCCCTTTAGATGGTCCTTTCCCTACCGCTTTGTACAGCTGCATTTTCTCAAGCACACAGCTGATTATTCCGTCACTGTACTCTCAGCTTCGTGCCCCTTCCCAAACTCACACATTCACATATTCATCTAACTCCCACAAAAAGTGGACTCCAAATGAATGGGGTTGGTGCACTAAGAAGATGGTCCCAGAGATGTCTCCCGCCTCTTCTGTCAGGTGAGGGAAGAAGACAGCTATCGCTGAAGGAGGACCTGAAATGAGCCCTCATCAGACACAAAGTCCACTGTTACCTTTAACCTGGTTCTCCCAGCCTCTAGAGCATTTAGACAGGCACTTCTTTGACATGCAGCCACACAGTGGTGGTTCATTTTAGAGCTGGTAGAGACTAACGCATCCAATCAACTGCTGCAAGATCTCTATCTAGAGAGTGTGGCCTAGCAAGAAGTACAGTGCACTTACTGGAGAGCTGGCTGCCTTGGGTTCAAATCTTTCCTGTGGCACTCAGATTTTTCATCATGTTGCTTTCCTTTCTAAGTCTTGGCTCCTTGTACACAACCAATATTCTTTAGACTTATTTTATATTTCTTTATGTGAGTGTGTGTGTGTGCCCACATGTGGGCACGAATGACTGTGTATGCATGAATGTGTGTGCCATCTCCCAGAGAGGCCAGAATAGTGTGAAGTCCCTTGAAGCCAGAGTTACAGGCAGTTGTGAACTGTCTGAAGTGGGTGTTGGGAACCAAATTCTGGCCCTCTGCAAAAGCAGCAAGTACTCTTAATCACTGAGCCATCTCTTCAACAACCCCCCAAGCCCCACATTTTTAAGTAAAAATAAATAAATAAAAGGAAATAGAATAAATATAACTACCCTATGGAGATTTTTATTAAATTATGTTAAGAGGTATAGATCTCACGAGAAATTGGAGGCATCGTTTCCAATTTAAGAGTAACAAGAGATTCCATTGTGGGCCAAAATAGTATTTGATGAACAAGGATGAGGATTGAAATCATCAGTGCTGAGAAGTAAGGAATGGTCAACAGAGGTAGAAACCCAGGTGCGCGCAGAGTACCCGTGCTTGCAGACCTCTTACAGATTGCAAAGCGAGCGGAAAGACGGCTCAGTGGTGAGAAGCACGTGCTGCTCTTCCAGAGGACCTGCGTTCGGATCCCAGCACCCATGTCAGGAGGCTCACAGGCACCTGTAACTCCGGCTCCAGGGGATCCAAGACTCTCTTCTAACCTCCACAAGCCCCTTCACTCACACGTACAAATCCACAGATATACATGCAAACACGTAATTTAAAGAACGAGATCATGTTTTTTAAAGGTTGCAAAGGTCAGGGTATGAAAAGCCACATTTGTAGATGAGCAAGGATGAAAATTAAGGCGGCTGGCCACCAAATATATGGACGTGAATCAAGCTGTACATCGGTGGCCAAACTTTTTCTCCTTGGCTAAGTATTTTCACCTCATTGATTTTTCTTGCTAATTTTAAATGTTTACCTATTTGTAAAAGAAATCCCCATTTCCGTTAGATTAATTTTTTACCTGCTCTTTGTTTCTCCAATTGGCTCATTACCTCAGAATCAAATTACATCACTGATGAAATATGACTTCTCCTTTGCCCTCACTTCTGTAGCATATGAAAGGCAAAGATGCTTGAAAAATGTAGTCAGTGTCTTTAAAGGAGAGTTGAGTGTTAAAAACTCAACTAGCTTAATCCAACTAGATTCCAAACAAATGCATTGCATTGCTACATTCATGTATTGAGTTGAATTCTATATGTCTAGATTAGCATACAAACTATTTAGGTAAAATTTGACAAGGGCACTTAATACTTGCTCTTTTAATGCAAAAATTAGTACAAAACTTATTACTTGATAAGAGTTTGAGATAGTAGGCCAACATATCCTCTTAATGTAACAATGGTCATGAAAAATAATAATGTATGGGATGAAAATTATAAAGAAATATCAGACAGTTGCATTTTTCTATCACACACATTCCTAATAGCCCAATGCAAGTGCTATTAGTCCCAGCTCCAGTGAGGAATGTTGGGAAAATTAAAACAGACAGGCATCGCTTTAAGGCATTGGTGCAATTTAGTTTGACTTAATAGGATCTTTCTCTAGGAGTCTGAATGAAGTAGAAACAGTTTCACCAAAAGTTCCAGAACTGATTAGTGTTAGGAATATTGGCTGCTTTTGATCATGTTGGCACAGAGCTGTGTGGTTCACCCTGTGGGTGAAGCCGAGCTCTTACCTGGTGTGACCTCGCTTCTAGCTTTATGTGTGTCCTTGCTTTCACTTCACTTTAAGCTAATGTGCATCTGGCAATGCCGCCTTTCCTGCGTGCATTCTCTGCGGTATTCTGTGCTCACCTCCTCAGCCCTCCCTGCGTGTGTCTCTCACTATACCCATGTTTAGGTGTCATGTATGTTGCCCATGGAACATGCAGTTTTAGCCTTCTGTTTTCAAACAAATACAAAAGAGATTTATCCCTATAAGAAGTCCAAATGGATGAACCTGCTTGACTTCTCAATAGAGGAGGAATCCTATGCATTCCATCTTCAGATGTCACCATTGGCTTAAATGTTCAGAATTATAAATTTCATTTCTTCTGCATTGTCTATTCCATTTTTGAAAACAGATTAGGGTTCATCTACAAATTGTGAAGTGCGCCGTAGCAACAAGATGCGTGGGAGGATATGGCTTGCATTTGCATTTTCTAGGATAAGTGGCCATTTGAAAGGCATTCCTGTAATCATATGCAGAAGGACACATCACAAAGTCCATAGTGCCTTTTCAAAACCAACTGAGCAGATTACTTCTATTTTATGACGGTATTTAAAATTCTGATTAACATTGGATATTTAATTTTAGGGAAGTAAATATCTATGTACTAACATGAGACAAGAGATTCATTTGTCTTGTAAAATCTTGGGGTTAGAGAAGTCAGATATGTGTCAAAGGACCTTGATCTTGGAGGCTGAGCTGTATGACCCCAGGGTGTCAGTCATGGAGGGGCTTTGGTTGAAAAGAAAGTGATAGTATATTTGTATGTCAGCACACATGTTACTGCTGTAGCAGTGAAATTCCTTAGACTTGGAAGGAAATTCACAGCTTCTAAAACCTCAGACATCATTGCTATACTTAAATCTTATCTCCTATTTACCTAAACAACTGGCCCGTGGCAGCAAGGGAATCATAAATGTTTGGGAAAATACTGTGTAAAAACTCCAACTTCTAAGCTACCGGCAGGAGGCTTGGTTTCAGCAGTGGAGTCAGGAGGCCACACAGCGCCGGGTCCACCTGGAATAGTTTTTGCAAAGTGGTACACGGATAATTGTTTTTTTCAGTACTAGAGTTTGAACACTGGGCCTTGCGCATGTTTACTACTGAACTATACTCCAGCCTTTTGGGCTTTGGAAATTAAGTCCTACTGTGTGGTTCTTTTTCTGGGAGTCTGAATGGAAAAAGAAATAACTTCACCAAAAGTTTCGAAATTGATTAGTGTTTAAAATGTTGGCTGCTAGAGCCGGAGTGGTGATGGTTCAGAGGCTAAGAACACTGACTGCTCTGAGAGAGGACCAGGGTTGAAGTCCCAGCACCCACATGGTGATGGCTAATAACCATTTGAAACTCCAGTTCCAGGGGATTTGATGCCATCTTCTGACCTCTGTGGGCATTGTATGACATGGGTGCACTCACATGTACGCAGGCAATGCACTCATACACATAAAAAAATAAAAATAGTAAATAAATTTTTTTCTTAATGTTGACTGCTTTTGATCACGTTGATCATGACTAGTTAGCCTAGATCTTTTCACCCATTCCATGGTGGCCTCAGATGTACAATCTTCCTCTTGAGTATCATGATTGCTGGTCATCACATCCCAGCCTGGAAAAATTATAGTTTTAAATGAATAATTGTATTCAGGATCAAGGAGGTGAAAAAGAATAAGCCCTCATTTCTAACACTTATGAATAAGCAGAAATTTTCCCGAATTTGGAACTAATAAGAGTTTCTGAAAGTGATCCTATGGAAATGTGGCACCAAATTTCTGTTTTCACAACTGCATACATACTTACGAAGCCGGGTTTATACAGCTCTGGTTTAATGCAGGAAAAGTACCCACTGCATATTTGTTGATGTTCTTGTACCTTGTATTGTTGACGTTGTTTTATTTTTATAGGAAAAACCACTAAAATAAGAAGCTCTCTTCATGTTTCTCATGAAACATTTACTTAAACATGGCTGACACAGAGAAGGAGCAAGGACATGCAGGTAGCCTAAACTCCCTAGGCAGATGGGCCTACCTCGCTCTCACAGAGAGACCCATCTGCCTCTGCCTCCCCAGTGCTGGCATTAAAAATGCGCCACCATGCCGGGCTCTCATTTTTGTTTTTGTTAAAGGGCATAGAGGGCTCAGTTAGCAAGGTGCTTGCTATGCAACTTGAGGAACGGAGCTTGGACCCCCACAACCCACAGCAGCATGTGGCTAGGGAGGTGGAGCCCGATGGACCTAGGAAGCTCACTGGGCCAGACAGTCTTACTAAATCAATGAGCTTTGGGTATAATAGGCCTGTATCAAAAAATAAGAGTGGAGTGATCACTTGGAAGAAGGCGTCAGATGGGTTAGGATTTCAAGGTCAGCTTCAGGAATTTGTAGCCAGCCTGGGCTAAGTGAGACCCTGTCTCTAAATAATAAAAGTAAATAAATAAGGAAAACACCTGATGTTGACCTCTGGACGGACACACGCGCGCGCGCACGCACACACATACACGAAATAAAAATAAAACAATATTTATAACATGTATAGGGTATGATAAATTATAAGAAAATTAACAACTTTGTGCCCATCATCCAAGATCAGAAAATGCTCTGAGTACCACTAAAGGTAACTGTGGCATCTTTGATGTATATGGTGGATAATACACATGCCACTGAATGACGTCACACCTCTCCTCCACACAGGAACACATTCTCCTGAATTTTGGTCTGTTATTCTCTTTGCCTTTTCTTGCAGTTTGGCACATATGTCAAGTACTTTCAGTTGATATAAATGGAACCACTATCTGGATTCTTCTGCTACTTTTTTACTATTTCCTAAGATGCATCAAGACTTATGTGTGTAGCTATGTTTTTTTCTTTATGATTGATGTGTATTATCTTTCACTTAAAATGTTTTATTTATTATTATTGTGGTGCTGGGAGGCAGGCTTGTGCCAAGGCACCTATGCAGATATCAGAGAAATACTTTGTGGAGTCAGGTCTATCCTTCCACCTTCTGGGACTTGAATTCAGGTTGTCAGGCTTTTACCCATTGAACCATCTTGCTGGACTTTTTTTATTTTAAGAAAGAACACCTTAAAAAAGAGAGATCATTGTAAAATAGCCTACATCTTCACTGCTTGTTGTTTAAGAAAATTCCTAACTTCATTTCTGTTTTAGCTTCTGATTCTATTTTGTGTGTCAACTGAACAAAACACTGATGAATTGATCACTAGTACTCAAAGGGGGTTTAGACATCATTTTTCTCACTGGTTTGCTTTCTATGTGAGTTCAGAGATGTCCTGATTCCTGAATTTGGGGCTTCTAAGAGCTGCAATTTCACAGGACCTCAAAGAGTTTGTTCTCTGTCATTGTTTTGAACTTTCTTTGTTTCACAGGAATAACTCACAGAGGAGTGGTTTCCAGACTCATTGAAAAGTTACTTCAGGTCTCAATGCACACTCATGCTCTTAGTTACTCCATTCTGTAATCTAAAACAGGAACTTGTTGATTTCAAATTTTGAATTTTTTCATTTGTTTGGAAAGAAACTAGTGACGGAAGCAAGTTAAAGAGAGAAAAATTAGTGTCTCTACAGCTTACTTTAGAAGAATCTGGTAGAAACACAGTGGGGAGCCACACTTTGAGAAATACTGACTTTAAGGATTCAGGAGTAATCTAGCATTCTGCACTTTCAATAACTACTTGAATAATGGAGGCAAGCCATTCAGTTACTTTCTGAAAGGAATATATAAAAGAAATGAAGAAGATTGTATATTGTGTTGGAAAACAATTAATCAATCTATTCTTAGAAGCTAAAAATTAGCAGACTGTTCTGCTACACAACTGTAATTCTAGGACTTGAAAGCCTGAGGCAGGAGGCCTGAGAGTTCATGGGCAGCCTGGACTAAATAATAAGTTCAAAGGCCATCTGAGTTATATAACAAGATGCTGTTTGAACAGAGAAAGAAAACTTGGAGAGAGAGAAAGAGAGAAAGAAGAAGAAGAAGAAGAAGAAGAAGAAGAAGAAGAAGAGGAGGAGGAGGAGGAGGAGGAGGAGGAGGAGGAGGAGGAGGAGGAGAAGAGGAGGAGGAGGAGGAGGAGGGGGAGGAGGAAGAGGAGGAGGAAGAAGAAGAAGAGGAGGAGGACAAGGAAGAAGAAGAGGAAGAAGAAGAAGAAGAAGAAGAGGAGGAGGAGGAGGAGGAGGAGGAGGAAGAAGAAGAGGAAGTGGAGGAGGAGAAGAGAGGAGGAGAGAAGAGAAAAAGAAAAGAAGAAACTAGAGATGGCTCAGGTCAAGAATATCCTTCCAGAGGACTCAGATTCAGTTTTCAGCATTCATATTGGGTAGTTCACAACCAGCTGTAACAACAACTCCAGAAGAAGGTGATGCTCTGGCCTCTTGGGGCACCTGGACTCATGGCACATATTCACACAGAAACATATAATTAAAAATAAAGTGGAATGTTTAAAGAAAAGGTGAGAAAGAAAATCATACCCTTCAAATAACAAGGATATGATATGACCAACAAAGGCATTGTCTTATCTTGTTGTTTGAGTTTTGACTGCCCAACATCTGGACGTTTCCTTGTATTGGGGTAATATTTAGCCAGTAGGAATTTGTAAGAAGCTAAGTCCACTCCCTACAACTGAAGTTCAAAATACCAGATACTCACTTTTACAGGCTCCCTTGCAGTTAAGCATTGATTATATGTATCTTTCACCTGCCAATATATAAAATCTTGATGACAGCAGCATAGAGATTCCAGAATAAAAAAAATGTCAGAGTAGATATACTCTGCATTATATACAAATGCATATATATATATATATAAATGTAGAAGTGATGTGAATTCATAACACAAAAATTTCCTTAGCTTTCATCTGTCATGATCCCATGAAGCACAAACACCTTTGAGAACACAAGTTAGAGCACAAAGCAAAGTAGGAAAGTGATGTTCAGAACTGATGAGAAATGTAACTTCTCTTTGTAAGAATCTACCACAGCCTGGCATGGTGGGGCCCACCTTTAACCCCAACACTCGGAAGGCAGAGGCAGGCAGATCTCTGTGGGGTGTAGGCCAACCTGGTCTACATAACAAATTCCAAGCCAGCTGGGACTACAGGGAGACTGTGTCTCAGAAACAACAGCAGGAATACATTTCATTGATAGTATTGAAAAAGAGTAGACGAGTCAGTTCTCTCTTACTTGCCGTTTTGTGGCTAACTTCTTTCTGTTTGGAAGCAGTGCCCCTTCCTGGGTTGGCAAGGATGCCTCCCACAATATTCACAACACTGGATCTAATCCCCTACCCAGAGCAAGAGATATGATGTGTTTTCCTAGGGCTTGAATGTGTTTGTCTCTGATACAGATGTTTAGGATTATGCCACACAGGGCTGAGTGCCAGATCTCAAATATCAAACATGCCCCTGTGTGTACGAGAGCCTTCTAGAAGAGCAGTGTGTACGGCAGGGACAAGCTGTTACATGGGGTCTTTCCTATGCTGGAGCCACAGGCCTGCACCTTGCACAATTTTCTTTCTCTTTCTTTAGTATCTGTCCTTACAATTCCTACTGGATATTTATTCATGTAAATGAACGTTTTGCTATTTAAATCTGTCATTGTTTTACATGTTTAATCCATCCCAGCACAGCATACGCATTATACACATGGCCAATCATGCTAAATCACAGGGCTTAATGACAAATTATTTACATCAAATCTTGGGTCAGCTAGAAAAAGTTTCTCTTTCTTTCTGCTCTTGGTGAATAGTTATAGAGGAAAAAAAAATCCCTGGGATTTTTCAGTGTCTCTTTAAACCCTCTCAGCCTGTGACTGTGCCTGTACCACTTTGCAATCAATCAATACCCTTTTCTAGACGACAGAGAATGAAGCAATTAGTTATGAATGCCCTGAACTTTGCATTCTCCAAGCAAAGGTTTAGAAATCTGGAACTTTCTTCTTAAAGGTCATTATTTCTCTGGATACATATTCAACTGACAGGCATAAGGTCCTTGGTAACTTTTAACAATAAATTTTTTGGTAAAGATAAAGTTTATTATTTTGATTGTTGCTGATGAATACCTTTCCAAAATTCATGAAATATTTTCTGTCTTGTGGTTTAACTGTAAAATGTTGCCCAAGGGCTCATGTGTTTGAACATCTGGTCCCCAGCTAATGGGGTGATCATAGATGATACTATGTCTTCACATAGTGGAAAGTGTAAGCTAGCTTTGGGGGGCCTTGTTATAGAGCACTGAATTTCTTATGAGGATTCTCCATGGCCTATCATACTCCCAAAGTCCCCATCTTTGGATGCTATCACATTAGGGATAAGAGTCAATGCTTGAATTTTGGGTAGGACACAAATATTCAAAGCATGGGGATTTGCAAATATCTTTGTGAGTTAGCGGGTGCATATATGCATGTGCAAATATCAACAAGTTGGAAAGAGTCGTGAGTCCATGATTGTGTATGAGCTGAGCATGGATTTTTTTCCATCAAATTAACTAGTTTTGAAGAAAAGAAACTTGCAGCCATAGAAATTTTCATTTGGTGTAATGGAAAGTCAGTGACACAGAGGCATGCAGAGAGTGGGAAAGAATGTTGTTGGACAAGTAAGTTCAGAATAGCACTATTCAGTCAGAGTTCGAAGAAATCTCACAGTGAGCAAAGAGCATGGATTAGGAATTCCCAAGAGTAGGCGTGAGCATTACCAAAGGACCAGAGTAGAGACAAGGATGGTGGGAGGCACAAAAGGCAATGTTAGTTTATGGAAAGCTTCTGCCCGTGAACTCCCTACCCAGGGAAAACAATCCACATTTCTTATTTCTAGGAACAATGAGCTATTAAAGCTTCCACTAATTCATAAGGAATTACAGAAAAGTAATTCTTTTTTGAATTGAATACAAATAAGCATAATTTCAAGATGTAAAATAGTGGAGATGTTTAGAAAAACAGTTACTGTCGAACCCTCAATGCACCGTGACCATCCAATGCTGTGAAGTTTAACATCAACTAAATTTGTCTATTTTTATTTCTCTCTCTCTGTTCCTCTCTCTCTCTCTCTCTCTCTCTCTCTCTCTCTCTCTCTCTCTGTGTGTGTGTGTGTGTGTGTGTTGCATGCACAGAAATGTGTGGATGCTATCCCTCTTACATGCACATGCAGAAGCCAGAGCAGGAGATTGAGTGTCTTCCTCTATTGCTCTGAGCCTTATTACCTTGAGAAAGGGAAGTGAACTAGAAGCTTGCATTTTAGCTTGGCTAGCCAGCCACCAGATCTACCTGCTGTCCCTTAATTATGGGATTACAGGCAAACACAACCATGCCCAACTTTTTAAGTTAGGGTTAAGGATTCAAATTAAGCCCTAATGCTTACAGAGCAAGCACTTTTGTCCACTGAGCCATCTCCCCAATCCCCACATCAACTAAAATTTAACTTCCCTCCTTTCTTACAGAAAATGAGTTAAATTTGTAATTTTAAAACTATTATTCTAAAGCACATAGTTGTTAATTCTCTATTTTGAATTTATTTTTGTAACAAGAGTTTGAAGATTTTCCTCTCAGTAGAATCCATAGTACACCCCGCCCCCGGTGGACTATTTATCTCTTCAGTAAAGTAAAGGGGCTTTTTGTTTTGTTTGTTTTGTTTTGTGAGACCAGATTTCCCTATGATTCCAGCTGTCCTAGAATTGACTTCATAGACCAGGCTGTCCTCAGTCTCACAAAGATCCACCTGCCTCTGCTTCTCAAGTGCTAGGATTAAAGGTGTGCTACCATGCCAGTCTAAAGTGAAGCTTTAATGAAGACTATGAATGCATATGTATAAAAATATCTTTGTAAATTGAAATTGAAATTTCTCAATTTTCAGTAATTAAAGGTTCACTTAATCCTGAGAGCTTTTCAACATCTCATCTCATTGAACTGATCATGGTGATGAATGATCTCTTTGGGTGGCCAATGAATTACGTCAGCATGATAATTCAGTGGAGATACCATATACTCATGCTGTGACTTTGAACCAAGTCCCTTTCTGACTAAAGGAGAAATGAATCTTGCTTCAGCAAGATTCTTCTTTTCTTCTTGCCAACAGCAGTCTTGTTTTCTACCTTCACACTCACATTCAATACGATATTTTCATGAGAAGTTTCTACTGCTTGTCAAAAGGCGCAATCTGCCCCTTAGACGATGTGCTAAAATATAAAATATTTATTGAGTGTTAATTAACATGATGGCTTGCAGTTTCTTCTTCTTCTTTTTCCATTTTACCACAGCTATTGGCACCTAAGCGTAGGTTGAAAGTGCGGGCTGACATAACTTCTCTCCTTTTACACTTACCCCATGCACTCTGGATGCTGACAGAAATATTTTTTATGCTGATAAGTCAGCATATCTGACTTATCTGAAAGAGGAAAGATATCTGTTATCTGAAAGAGGAAAGAGGGCAAGCAAAAAAGTTAGAAAAATGAACGGCTCCCCGTTTTCACCCTTGCCAGAAGGAAAGTAATAAACCTGTTTCTGGGGAGTCTTTGTGGTATCTTAGTATTACAAAATATTGAAGTTGCATGGTGTTCAAACAGTTGTGTTAGCTAGGTGTAGCAGCACATGCCTTTAATCCTACCATGCAGGGGGCAGAATTAGACTCTGGGAATTCGAGGCCACCCTGGTCTACATAGCTCTACAGACCAGTGGGACTGTGTCTCAAAAAATTCATGTCATCATCTCTTCCTGTAATAAATGATATTAAAGAAGCTTGCCCTTCTTAATAAGCCCTTGCTTTGTCTTAAATCTTGTCCCTTCCACCTTTTCCTCTCTTTGCCCCTGTCTCTTCCCCCCATCGATGAGGAAGGCATCTTTAAATAACACTGGCCAAGGATCCTGCATCGGAATAGAACAACGGCCTCTCAGCTCCAGTGTAACCACAAGGTTAGGTGTGAGTGATGAACTGACATATGATTGTCATGCAATTCTTGAGCAGGGACCAACTCCTAAACAAGGCAGAGAAATTTTGTGGCAATTTTTTCAGCAGTACACTGTCTCTTTTACACAAAGCACAGCAGAAGGTATTAGTCAGAACAGGCACACATTAGCCACCAGCCTCTCCAGTTTGGAGCTCTCTGCCAGTTTTGTTACTTGGACTCCAATTCTAGAACACACAACCAGAGGCAGAGTGAGATGTGTTAAATTTAGCTGCAAAATCAGACAGACAATACTACTCTCAGATCCATGGTGTTAAAATAGGATTCCACTCAAAACACTGAAACAATTTATTTAACATAAACATCTGTTTACCTAATTTTAGGAGTGAAAGACAAGGCTAGCAGCTCCTTACATCGACCTTTCATTCCACTCTCTGGAAAGTCTCACGCCATCTTATCATGTATATCATTGGCTTCATCCAGGTCTGCAGTTCCCATGACTGGAGTAAACATGTTTCCCTGGGAAAGCCCATACTCTATTCAAATGGAGAAGCAGGTGGCCATGGGATGGACAGGGATCCTGCAGGCACAATCTGTGGTGTTGAATAGGTGTCCACGAGCTCAGAGAAGGACATCAGCTGTTCTGCTCTAGCACGCTGCCTCGTTCCCTTGAGACGAGGTCTCTCATTGAACCTCCCTCTAGGCTGGAGACCAGTGAGGCCCAGTCGCCCTGCTATCTCAGTCTCCCACAGAGCTGGAGTTGTAGCACTTGTTTGCTGGCCCTGCCTGGTTTTCTATCTGGGCACGCGCGGGGAATTTCAAGTCAGGTCCCCATGCTGGCGAGCAAGTACTCTTACACACTGAGTCATCAGCGCCATCCGCTGATTTTTATAGATGATAAGTGTGGTCAAAGCTAAAGCATAGGTATTTGCTGTCACTCTGATTTTCAACAGTAATGCTTTTCTACTCTATGGGACCCTGTACGTAGGAGGAGGTGGTGGTGGTGGTGGAAGCATCGGAAATATGAGGTGTCTATAAAAATCACAAAAGAACAATTAGCATCAAGTTCAAGACAGTGGTCACCTCTCCTGGAGCGGGTGGGGAAGGAGGCCTCCAGATGACATCAGTGGTATTAGTGATGTTGGCAGAGGCTGTAGAGCAGCTTATTTTCATTACTGGGCTTTGTAACTTACATAATAGATATTTGATATATCCATCTGTTTTAGTTTTAAAATACCATGTTGCCCAATATTCAAATATAACATTTATGTACCATGTGTTAAAGAAGACAGTGCTCTGGAAAAACGACCACACAATGACCATGTCCAATTACTGTCCAAATATCACAGTAATGAAACACTTTGTTTAAAAGTAGCTTTAGGAATCTTAAGAAAAATAATGTCCCAATCTATAGTTTTCTTAGCACACCTGTTACTTTCAATAAGTATTCTAACCACACTCTTGCACACATTTCCTGATTGTGAAGTGATTGACTCACCCTGCTACTCCAAGGTCAAATCCTTTCTTTAAGACTTCAGGCCCTTTGAGTTAAAAGCCCTTTTGAGTTTGCTTGTTTCTCAGCAGTTGATTTTTTTTTTTTAATCCCAAAGATGCCCTTTGCCTACTTCCAAGAGGACAGGGCTAGATACTAGATTGTTTTTTAAATCTTCTGCCTCTAAAAATCTCTGCTTCTAGGACAATCAAGGAAACTGTTAACCTTTCCAGCATCCTTGTTAAAGCCTGCAAGTGCTTCTCTACTGGACTGAAGAGGAAGAAGAATGCTTGGGACTAGGAATGACTTGGCTCTCTAGCTCATCACTTCTCTACTCTGATGCAGACAACTTTCCTTACTCACTGATGGACCATTCCCACCCCCTACCCCCTATCTCCTTTGAGAGAGAGAGAGAGAGAGAGAGAGAGAGAGAGAGAGAGAGAGAGAGAGAGAGAGAGAGAATGAGAATATCAGGATCCTGGCCTCTTTGGGTTAACACTTAACACTTATCTTGCCTCTGGTCTTCTCTTTGAGACACTCAGTCCTTTGTTTAGATAATAACATTTATTGAACTCTCTGCTACACACTGTACTAAACAGATTACTAGGATTACTGACTAACTCTCAAGGTTTTAATCATAGATTTAGCAATTTGGATATTAGAATTTCATTTTAATTATGAGACCTTGAGCAAAAATAGTTCACATTTTTGCAAATCTATAAAATGGGAGTCTTAAGAGTATTTACACTTAAGTCACAAAGTCTATCATTATTAGATTAAGGAGTGACACAGCTAATAAATGATAGTTATTTTGGTTATTATTGAGGTCATTACTACAGGTGCACACTGCATTGAAACCGTGGAGGCCAGTATTCTTAGATTCCTGCTCTTGGACTCTGGGTCCAGGATCAGTCATTTTGCTATGCCTGGTCTGGGTGCCAGATCCCTTCTCGTGGCCCTTTGGCTTCTGTGTGCCACTCCATGCATGGTGCTTGTTTGTAGAATACTGCACCTCAAGGGCTCTTTATTTGCTCCTCTCAAGCTACATTGCTTACTCAACTCCCTAATGACTCTTTCCTGTCTACCCAACCTTAGAATATAGTTCTGAAGATTCCAGACAAGACATTGGCATATAGTTTATCACTTAACTCATACACCAATCCCTAAAGTGCAGGGTCTTGGCCAGTCTCAAGATGGAAACTTTATCTGTTGTTCTGAGGCAGCAACAGAGACTGGGGAAACGAGTCTTTAGCTGAGTGCCCACAAACCCTCCTAAATTGCCAGTGTGACAGAAAAGGAGAACGAATCTTTGAGACAACCAGGAACTACCCAAAGGAACTAACAGTATTTCTATTTTAGACTGTTACCAAAAACTTTGGGGAGACCCAGCATAGGCAAAACATGTGACCAGTCAGGACTCAGAAATGGCTTCAGAGTGACTATACTGAGGGCAGAGACCCTGTGAAGAAAAATTATATTATCTCATCCATGGGATAATTATTCCTCCCATCTCTTTAGAGATGGCTTAATGTGAACCCACATTCCTGATGGTTGGTCCTTGGCCAGGTGATTGACCAGTCCGACTGGATTAATACTTAAGGGAGGAGACAGCGGCTCATATCTACCCAGAGGTAAATTACATCTTTTTTATTCTAATATTATGAGGCCATCATAGCTCAGAAAAAGTAAGGTCCTACAGCAAGAAAATAGAGGAGTCCAGAACTTTAGTCAAGTTCAGCTGAGTGCAGAGCCACTTGTGAATAAGTTGTACGGTACTACCCAGGTTACTGGGTTCAGTGAGAATGAAGCTCCCCACACACTTCCAGAAAATTCCTTCCAAATGAGAGGCTTTTCCCTTTCTTCTATCAGGGATCAAAACACTTTTAAGTATTTTCAGTACAAATGATTTGTAGCTGCTCTGCTACTTCTCTTAATATTGACTAAGTAGGCGATAACATATTGCCAACTACTCAGGAAGAAAAGTTCTTTAGCAACTAAGGCCCCAAATCCTGTGTTCCATACATTGTACAATAAAAATTTAAGTGTTATATAAATAAGATTTCTGATCAGGAACTTTTACTAAAATTGTTTAAAGATCTTCAAAAGAAAACACAGCAAATATGCATGTTATATAAGAAAAAGTTTACTTGTTTGATAAATTCAAGTTACCGTTTTGGTCTTGGGTTCAAGCTCACAGTGGCAAGACTGGGGAAGCTGCCATTCAGTATTAGTCAGAGACATTGTTGCTTGGACTTACAGTTTGCAAATAGCTTCTCTGCCATTTTTTTTTAATTTAATTTGCTCTAGTTAACCTAACTCTCTCAACATTCTATTTATTAATGATCAATAATTACATTATTATGTGCTAATAGATGTCTCTGGTGTTTAACTAATTTTCTCAAGGATTTAGAAGCCGCTGAGGAGGCCATTTCATATTAGTTATTCCTGACTAGCTTATGGAATATGTTGCAGATGTGTCTAATTTTCAAACCAGGACAAAAATTAATCAAGTCAGGCTATGCACTATCACAAATTCCTAATCTCTCAATCTTAGTTACTTAAAACAATAAAGCTACATTTCTGGCTCACATCCTTGACCTGTTAGGGTTAACATAGAGGAGGCACCGCATGGTTGTTTAGATGTACTCGTTTGCCTGCTTCTGTTTTCTAACCCCAGGTCCTAGGAATTCTCCCCATCCAGTCCACAGATGAACAAAGAGAGGAGGAAGGTAGACGGGTGGGAGGGATTTTGTGGGGGGTTTTGTTGCTATTGTTTGTTTTAACCAGTTCTTTGTTATTTATTCATTATTTTGTGAGTGTCTTGCTTGCATGTAAGTGCGTCCATGTGTACAGTGTCCATGGAGGCCAGAACAGGGCATCAGATCCCCTGGAAATGGAATTATAGGTGGTTATTAATCACTGTGTGGGTGCTGGGAACTGAACCTGGATCCTCTGCAAAAGCAGCCAGTGCTCTTAACTGCTGATCCATCTCTTAGGTCCCTGTTTTGTTTTTACGGTGAACCAAGGCTGGAAGGCACCAATCAGTTTTACCGCATTCCATCGACTGGAACTCAGTGATAGTAAGAGACCTCCCTGCAAGGGAGGCTGGGAACTGTAGTATAGTTATAGAAGCAGGAGAGGGAATCCCAAGAATTGCCGGGTCATATGGTGATTCTGTTTACATTTTTTAAATGAATTTTTTCATGGCAAGTGTATAGTTTGGTTTTCTGAAGCATGGTCTTACCGTGTAACCCTGGATGGCCTCAAAAATCCCTCAGGATTCTCCTGTCTATGCCTCCTGAATGCTGGGATTATAAATGTGGCTGACATGCTGGACTGTGTTAGAACATCAAGACAAACTGATTATTAATCTCCAGGAAAGTGTGTGCAGTAACCTAGAGACACACCCCCAGGAAAAGTTTCACTCAATTGGAAGATTGTGTCTTTTCAATTTAATTCCTTAAAACCTGAAGTAAGGGCTGGACAGATTACTCAGCAGTTAGAGCACTGACTGCTCTTGTAGAGGACTCTGCTGATTCCCAGCACCCACATGGTGGCTAACAACGGTCTGTAACTCCAGTTCTAGGACATCTTGATGCCTTCTTCTGACCTCCATGGGCACTGCACGACACTGACATACATGCAGGCAGTACACTCGTACACATAAAAATGAAAATAATTAAAACAGCTGAAACAATTTCAATTTAATTTTTCTTCACTTCCTTATCATTATTATTTTTGAAGTACAGTCAAGCTTTACTTCATTATTAAGTAGAATAATAAAATATGTGACTAGTTAGTTGTTGTAGAAGGTAATGAATAGGAACTTTACAGAAAAAATACACATGGAGAGTTCTGTTCTAATCCTTCTGTGCTTTGGACTGTCAAACATTTCCTAGGAATGATAGGAATGGTTTACCACACTGATCAAACTTTAAACTAAGACCCTCTCAGGATCACTGTAAAGGCTAACTTCTAATTAACAATTAAGCCTGACAGTAACTGTTTAAAGAACAGACAAAATTGGTTGTGTTTTACATCAGGTTATTTCTTTGATAATGTTCTGGATTACTCTAGAGTGCTCCTCTAAACTACTTTTGCAATACATATTTATAACAATGAACTAGGGCCATGCAAAACCTGGGCATTCCTTGAGTTTTAACCCAAACAGCAAGAGGTTTTGAATGTTTGGTTTTGATTTGATTCTCTGTCTGCCAATTTAGTATTTCTGAGTCCAGGTTCTGTTGAAATTCAAAGACTCTATGAAAACAAAATGCAAGTGCTGTGGGATGAGCATGCCCTTGAACTAAAACCCTAACTGTGAGGTTGATTTGGAAGCCTTTGGTTCCTTAATAATTTGAGGCTCAACTTTGGTTGTTTTGGCATGGGTATGATGGAGCACTGATATCCTAGGTTTCCAAAAATATCCCTAAGCTAAGTTTCTCCAAGAAGAAAGACTAAATAATGAAACAGAGAACAAGCCTGATGCTCAATTATCATTTTTGACAGTTGAACATCACAAAACACCCTTCACTCATTCTTGTTTGCTATATCCAAGGCTAACAGGTTCTGAAGTCAGGACTAAAGGTTATTTTCTTTCTTTTTATTTTTAAAGATGAATTACTTTTAAATTATGTGTATATGTGGGCGATGGGAGGTGTGTGGACACATGCACCTGAAGGGAGGTGCCCAGAAGAGGGTGAATCCCCTGCAGCTGGAGTTACAAGTGATCGTGAGCCACCCAACATGGGTGTAGAGAACTGGACTCAGGCCCTCTGCAAGAGCAGCACAGGATCTCAATGACTGAGCCACCTCTCCATCCTGTTTCTTTCATTTTTTAAGATCTGACTAGCAGTAGCATATAAATCACTTATACTGTGCCATGAGATAGCACTATACAGTTAAGAAGCAACATGCAAAATTTTCCCATGTCGCATATTGGAATTACATGTTCTTCTCATCCTTTGCCGGAGACAGCTTTTAATATAAATAAAGCTTTTACATACTAATTTGAAGCTTCTTTGTAGCTGCTCTCTTCAAAGAGAAATAAAGTCTACAGTCGTTTCTCTTTAACACTATCTTTTTAAAGAGTGAAGCCACAGAAATAAGAGTCTGTGTGTGAAATCTATCACGAATCCTGCTCAATGGGTTTAATGTGGGCAGAGGAGAATTTAGTAACTTCCATAAAGAAAAACCGAAGTCATTTTTTTTAACATGAACCTTGTGCATAATTTCATGTCTGGCACTGTGGACTGCTAAAATACATAACATTATAAGTAATGGACTTTTAGGCCTCTCCTTAACAACCATTGTCAGGTACACATTTATACGGCTTCGTGGTTGCAGCACAGGCAAAGAAAGTGGCAGCCAGCACAGAAATCACTCTAGAAGCCTCCCTCCATCCATCTATTCATTATACAATCTCAGTGTGAGCCCCACTCATGCCAGCAAATTCAACCCTCCCGGTCCTTCCAGGAGAGACGAACTCCAACCAGAGTACTCCGCACGGCCTAACCTCTGCATTTATTTCCGTCTCTTATTTGGGGGCCTACTTTTATTCCAGTCCCTGCTTCTAGGTTACCCAGCCACACTGTCCTCAGTACCCCTTACCAATCAACCCCTTTCTCAATGGCTTCTCATATTTTCATACCACTTCAAAAGCGAAGTAAATGATGAAAGAAAGAAGAGAAAGCCTGGACACCCCTTTCTTCTTCCTTTCCTCGCTAATGTAAATAGGCTTTTCCTCTGCCCTCCTCTCAAGGTACCCCATTCTCCATTAAAAAGATTATGGTATGTGGGTTGATATCAAGTAAAATGGATGTGGGCCCTGGCCTTGAACTTGAAGATCCTTCTCTAAATCCGTTTTCTTATCAATAACTAAAACAAAAAAAAGGCACGTGTTCAAAAATTAAGCACAACAGGGTCTGCCAGATGACTCAGCAGATAAAAGCACCAAGTCACATGACCTGAGTTCCAGCTTAGGACCCACATGATGGAAGGAAATATGGACTCTCTCAGGTTGTCCTCTGACCTCCACACATGCACCATGATACATGCACTCCTTCCTCCCCCCATAACTACATAACTATAGTTTAAATTTTTTAATGAAATAAACATTTATTTTTTTAATTAATCATGACAATACATGAGTTTTCAAACATAAAAAAGTTGCCTTCAACAAACATCAATTGTTGTTAAAAAAACAAAAAACAAACAAATAAAACCCTCCAGCTTCCTTAGAAATGACTCCTACAGGTTCCTCCCACCTATTCCCAGATTTCTGACTCCATAGCGCATAATGGAAAGGCGTTGATCTTCACTGAGGCAGCAGCTCCCAGGGCTGGATGCTGCACAGACCCGTGCATATTCACTAGGCCTGTTTCAGTCACATCAAGCCCCAAGGCCAGTTCAAGTGCTCCAACAGTACTCCACACTTAAAGATATGGAGCGCGCCCAGGAACAGGAAACAGAAAAGGCAAAGATACAACTCCTCGGCTCTGAGTTCCAGACGGAGATTGCTGGTGCACCACTCACTCCTGGAGCGCCAGCGCTGGAGAACTCGAAACTCAACTCGAGGTTTCCACCCTCGGAGACTGTTCTGGAGATTCAGGGCCCGGGGATCCAGTAGTTTCCTTTCCCTCGAGGATCTAACACTCGCCAAACCAGAAAACTATGCAACCTCTCCTTCCAAGATATTTTAGGGGTGCTACAGGAACCCTGGGTGCTGAGCGAGTGCGCCGCAAGCCCAGCCCCGAGCCTCCCTGGCGGCGGCGGCCACAGGCCGGAGGCTGCCCCCGAGGAGGCCGCCCCCAGCACGCCCGAGGCCGCACCGGAACAGGCCCGAGGCCGCCCCCGAGGAAGCCGCACCGGAACAGGCCCGAGGCCGCCCCCGAGGAGGCCGCACCGGAACAGGCCCGAGGCCGCCCCCGAGGAGGCCGCACCGGAACAGGCCCGAGGCCGCCCCCGAGGAGGCCGCTCGGAGCACGCCCGAGGCCGCACCGGAACAGGCCCGAGGCCGCCCCCGAGGAAGCCGCACCGGAACAGGCCCGAGGCCGCCCCCGAGGAGGCCGCCCCCAGCACGCCCGAGGCCGCACCGGAACAGGCCCGAGGCCGCCCCCGAGGAAGCCGCACCGGAACAGGCCCGAGGCCGCCCCCGAGGAGGCCGCACCGGAACAGGCCCGAGGCCGCCCCCGAGGAGGCCGCTCCGAGCACGCCTGAGGCCGCCCCCGAGGAGGCCGTCTCAAAGGCCTCACTGTCGGCCTCCGCCAGGCTGGGCCTGCTGGGAGCGGCTGCGGACCCGAGTGGGGCGTGACCAGGACCCGCCTGGCGCGGCCGAGGGCCAGGAGGCGGGGAAAGGGCAGGCGGGAAGGTGGTGGGGTGGGCGGAAGAGAGGCGCAGGCCTCGCCCTGGGCCCCAGGGGAGAAGGCGGCGTCCAGCGAGAGGAAAGCAGCTCCGGATCTGGTGCCCGTGGGCCGGGTAGGAAGGGCGGGGACGGAGGCCACCGAGCCTCGCGGAGACCTGGGCCAGGCCGCGCCGGCTGTGCTGCCGGGAACCCGCTGCAGGAGCCGGGTCTGGCGGCTTGGGTGGGGAGGGGGCCTGATCGCCCCAAATCTGAAGCCCGCTCCTACTCTAACTGGAAAGCTCCCGTGCACAGTGGGGTTCGCGCTTTGTTGTTCTGCTTTGCGTGGCTGCTGAGTTCTGGGGACGTGCTCTGCCTGCTGGGAGGGTGTCTGCTTCCCTCCCTGTTTCTTATTAGCTTTGACCTCAGAACCCTCGACCTGGAGCCTTGCCATCTCACAGCTATATTTTGACACTTAGGTGGGTCTCCTTGGACACCTGAGCGAATATACCTGAGTATATTTAGGGTCCTGTGTAGCGGTGGTGGTAAAGATTCCCCAGACACAAAGATACCAGCTGCGCATGGCATTTGCATAAGAAAACTCCTTGAGGTACAGCCACAATCTCTAGTCTGATCTATCTCCCTTTGAATCCTGTCCCTCACCCAAGAACTGATAAGCTTTTATTCCTGTCCTAAAGCCTCCTGGCATCAGTTGTCGGAGAAAAATGAATGTAAGAACAGAGTCCCAGGACTTGGCCCTTTTTAGTTTACATGGACAGAAGGGATGCGAGGCAGTTATCCTGAAGGTCTCATGCCATCCTAGAAATAACCAAGCCTGTAGGTCTGGTGCTACAACTATGCCCGAGTCTATCCGGCGAGGGCCAGGAATGAAAGACACACAAGACAAACACAGAAGACACACACAACACAGACACCAAAAATGGTGGAGAAGCTTCTGGTTTATTCCAGCAAGATGCTCAATATATATACACCCAGTAGATGCCAGAGATGTACTGCAGGAAGCTCCATGGAGGGTTTGGGAGGGGACAAAGGTTCAGGCCCCCAGGGAACATCCGAGTATGTGACCACACCTGGTTTAGACCACACCTGGTTAACAGTTGCGGTTAGGCCTCTAAAGGTCAAGTTATCCTTCCTCTGAGCAACTGCAGCTGACAAACTGAAGCTAGTTCCTGGCCGGGAACCTAACAGGGAAAAAGGCATGTCGGGAAGCCAGGCCCTACACAAGCCTGTTTTTAAAAAGAAAAGAAATGTTGGTGCACACTGTGAAGAAACTGATCAGACCATTTTTGATTCTTCTTAGATCAATTTTTGACAAGGTGATTGGAACACCAGGTTCATAAAATGCGACCTTATGAGATTATGTTTTCATTTGTGGATACCGGATGTTGCTTGAGTATTATGGAAGTCACTGAAATGTGTAATATACAGTTTGGGAATAAACGAGTAAAATGCGTTTTATTTCTGTCCCTCGTTTAGAATCATAGGGATGTCTGAGTGTGTATTTCTGAGGGTTAGTGACAGTCAGTGGTCAGTGGTACCTGAAGTCTGTGCACTCTACTCCATCACACAGCCCTTCAAAGTAGCTCCATGGTACAGAGAGCAAGACTGGCTAAAGAAGGGCTGAGCCTCACTTCCAGGAGGGTGAAGGGGTGGGTAGGGAGTGTCTGTGCTTCTGACTCTTGAAGCCTGTGATCTTCCCCTTGGGACAATCTCCTTGTATGTTACTAGTCTTCCCCATCTTAAACAAAGACAGGTGTATATTTGGGGATATGGCATTAGAATGATTTCTGCTGGTCTGGCGTGGTGGTTCCAACTACTCAGGAGGCTAAGGCAAGAGATCCACAAGTTCAAGGTCAGTGTGGGTTACAGAGTAAGACCGTATCAAAATGGATTTTTAAAAGGGGCTGGAGCTATTATAGCTCATTGTACATCGAGTGCTTGCTTAGCATAAGTAGAGCTCAGTGCTCAGACCACATTAATACAAAAGTGTTCTTTTTGTTGAGAGAGAGAGAGAGAAAGAGAGAGAGAGTTTTGCAGAAGTTTGGGCCTTTAATGAGTATGTTTAGTTCAGGTTCCAGCTATAAAGTTCACAGAACTTTATACAAGTTGTTTATCTTTCCTAGGCACACAGAGGTAATTGATTCCCAGGTCTTTACTCAGTCTAATCTATGGATTTATGAAAATAAGATACTGCTTTTACTTCCTGATATTTTGGTCACATCTGGTGTTGAACTTACAAGGTAGTCAAGAAGGATTGTTTTATTCAATCAATAAATATGTACTTTGTGCCTGAATACTCACAGGGATTGTTATGAAAGCAGGACAGATAAGGACATTTCTTTCTTGGAGTTAAAATTCTGGGTTGGAAGTGAAAGCCAACAAAGAAACTAACAGGCAGCTACAAATTGTAGGTAGGAGGCTGGAGCCGAGAGGGGAACATTTTGAATGCAGTGATGGAGACACCTGACCAATTAGATTATGATTTGGAAGACTGGGGAGGACTTACTGTCCCCTTTCCCTGGGACCTACAAGGGCAGAGCAGGTGTGGAAGATCTTGGTGTGTTCAAGAAGCTGGTTCAACATGGAGAAGTGGGCTGGACCAGGTCTTGTAGAGCTTTGCGCTGTTTGGGAAGGACTCTAGATTTTCTTGTAATAACCCTTGGGAAGCACGAGAGGATTTTAGACAGGGGGTGGCGTGATGGCATCTGGGCTGAAGCAGCCACACAAGCTGAGGGTGAATGGGGGAGTAGTGGGCAGAGAAGGTGGAGTTATCCATGTCGCTTTTACCAGAAGTCTGTTCTGATGACCTTGTTTTGTTAGACCCCACTCTCAGCCCGGGGACTCGAACCCCAGTGGGCCGCCTGGGTGACTAACGTCGGGGAGCCTCAAGCCCACTGACCTCCCTCAGCCCAGGGGACTCGAACCCCTGTAGGCTGCCTGAGAGTCAGTCCCAAGAATCCAGACCGTCAGATGCAAAATGCAAGAAGTAGGTTTATTTCACTTGCGCAAGTGGGAGACTCAGTCTCGTTCATGAGACTGAGCCCGCCTGCCTTCTGCCAGGCCAGGTTTTTATAGTAGGAACTCACAGTATTATCATACATTTATCATATAGGGCACTTGTTACATTTGGATTGGCTTTTGGCCTACAGACCAGGGTCACAGAGAAGACAATTTTACATAGTCCAACCTTCTCTCAGAAATGCCACATACATTATTCTGCAGTTCACAGGAGGTAAACCTTCCCATAATTTATGGATGGGATGATGGAGACTCTTCCTGTGGAATGTTAAGCCCACAGACTTTATCTTGCATACCAAGGGATGTTTACACAACTCTTGAATTCCCTGGGTCTCTTCTTAGTTGTTTTTCTAATTAAGGGGGAGGGGGGAGGCCGAACTCGTATCACCGAGTGCCTCATAAAACAAAATGTCTCACATTCCTCCCTTTTTCTTTGTACCTGATTATAATCTTATAATCATGGTTAAACACTTGTATCTTTTTGCTTCAGCGTATGGTATTGCTGAGTGAGTACTAAGGACTGACAAACGATCTTTTACAAACTAAGTTAGTCTATTATCTATTTGGCCTTTGATAGGCTGCTGAAGGACACAAGGACAGTTTTTGGTCTTTTGGGGTCTTTTTACCCTGAACTGCCTAGCCACATTTTACCTTTTATTTTCATTGCATTACCCTCTGAAGAGGTCACCCTAATTGCCAATAGGGAATTGGGGCGCAGACCGCTCTGGCTTCTTCAAGCTGAATAGGGTCGTAGATTGTGGCAATATGGGTACCCCTTCAGTGGGTCTATTTATAAGACCCCTGTTAGTTGTAGGAAAGAGAAAGTCCTTAACTGGTCCCTGGAAGATGAAATTAAAATAATCATAACAAGGAAGAGCTCAAATGTCCAATTTAAAGTCCATTAGAATTTTTTGCTTAAGGATTTTCATCTTCTGGGTTCCTCTGTGTTTTCCTTTCTGACTGCCAAGGCTGAACTTCAGAGTCTTGAAGTCAGGATTTGTTTCCAGGCACCTTGATAGCTGGAGTAGCTAGAATCGGGGTGAATTCCCTCCCAAATAGTTTCTAGACAGGGAGAGAAAAGAAATCATTTAATTTTGGCGTTAGAACAATGGTGGGCTTGCCTTTCTTGGCCACAGGTATGTACTGCAGTGTTGAGGTGGGCCAAGAATTGAAGTCTTACATCTGAGTGGCATTTTGTTATTAAGAACAAAATCATTAGTGAATAACATTTTATATAATTTTTTATAGTCTTAAAGAAGTATACTAATTACTTTAATTTTTTGGTTATACTTTCCTTTTGGGTGTTTAAGATCATATAATTTGGCCCAAATAAACCAATTTAGTTTGATTCTTAAGGTCAGTTGAGTATCTATTCCTCAGGGGGATCACATGGGCTTGAGAGGAGCCCCTGGCTCCATAAGCCTTGTAGACTGGACACTGGTTCAAGTCCTTCTAGTGAAGCCTCCACGAACTCCCTGAACAGGAGGACAGGTGACTCATCACATTTACAGGACATTATGAGAGATGCCCCATAGTCCCCTGGAACTTAGTTGACCTTGGAGGGCAAGAGACAAAAAATTGTCTCTTTAAGTCCCTCAAACCAGATTAGAGGCCTTTAAATATGGTGGTTAGACGCCCAAGAAGGTTAGTTTCACCAATACTGAACTATTAATTACTGTATGTTATGTAGCTAAAGCTCGGACAAAGGTCAAACATATATTTGTTCTTCAGACCATCCGAGCCATCACCCCATAAATTCCAAGATTTACATATATAAGTCTCTTATCTTTTATACATTACAATACATTGTCTCAGACCTTTAATCACTTGCATAGACTTTCTCACTTTTCCCTTTTTAATCTGGAACTATCCAGTCATCATAATTTTTCTACATAGATTCTTACTAAAATATTTTCATTTTTATATTTTTTTAATACCTCCGTTCATTTTTTCATTTTCTTTTTTAGTACCATGAGATGTAATAACATTAAAATTTTTCTTCCTGGGTGGACTAAGCAATGTTTATTTCATTTCTAAGGCTCTAGTATCAAACAAATGTTTGATCATATTAAAGTTCACCCTGTGGAATGAATGACTTTACACCTACAGATGGGTGAGTTGTTACAAACAGGTATACAGGTAACCTGAGAGCAGATGTACTGTAGTCTTTAGCATGGATGTTGATTTTTCTATAACCTCATGCATTAAGTTTTTTTCTGTTAGTCTTTTTAAAAATTTTTCCCCAAATGCAGGAGACCATTTGTGACTAGGGCAAAATTACATACAGCTGGCTGGGAAGAGTAGCTGGATACTCAGGTGGGGGGTCCAGCTTACTCCTCCTTCACTTGAAGAATACAACCGTTAGCAAACCCAACTGTGATGAACTTCTGTAAGTAGGCACAGCTGAAGTCACGAGCATGGCAGTTACTCAGGAGTGCTGTGCAGCATCATCTTAACAAAGAACATGGGATGTAAATTACACATAAGATAATGTACATTTTACTTTATAAGTTTCTGGAAAAACCTTATAGAGTGAGTTGGTCTACTATAACCTTGCTTTAGGTCTTGAGAATGTAGATACTAGATAGAGAGAAGCAATTGGTACATAGTAATACCTTATCAACTTGAGCTTAGAATTTTCAGCATAAATTATTAACTGAGGAAGAGGTTCCTAACTCAGCAGAAGTATGAATGCCTAAATTCTAGAGCTGATCCACCTAGTTTAAAAAAAAACAGTGTCACAATCTTTTAATCATCTTGCCTTCTGTGAACATGTAGAGACAGCCAAGTACAATTACTAGGCAAATAAGCCATGGAGGATGTACAAGCCAATTGCGGGCATCTTAGAGCTCCTGTACAGCTGGTGTGCAGGGCACAGCTCTTCCAAGAGTCCTCCACTGTGTCTCAACTACTTGCCAAAAGAACAGGCACTCTGTCTCTGGAATTCTCCCCATGCTTTTAGTTATGAAGCAAGGACAAGCTGATACTATTTAAGGTTGGGACACTTCTGTCCATTGAAGCCATAAGGTGTCATTTACTGTATATCTAGACCAGGTCTGAATGCAGAAAGACATCGGTTTTTCTTTCTCAAGGTCTGTGGATTAGATCAAGGAGATTCTAATGGGCAAGGATACAGCCAAGGTGAGCCTTTGCTGAAGGCAAGTGGCTACCTATCGGGGAGGCAAAAGAAGACATTTTGCAACGTCTTCCAGACTCTTCTTTGCCTCCTTCTCTAGAGCATCCTCCAGAGATTCTTTGATCCTTTTATTTTATTTTTTTTTAATTATGAGAGTCAAGACTATAAAAAGGCTCTCAGTCTGTCTGAATTAGAAAATTTATATTATCATTATACATAATTTTGAATTAAGTACCCATAACACAGCTATTATGGCCTTATAGCTAGAAAGTGAAAAGCAGACGTGCTCAGGACATTAAGGGGTAAGCACAAAAACAAGCTTGGAGCAAGTAAGCATCAGAGAGGGAAATACCCTATTTTAGAAAGAAAAACGGACCTTGGATACCAGTGTAAAAAGGCAGGAATTAACACCAGTGAAGGCTGCATCTTACACCTTTTATCTAAGCCATTCATTTCTCTTTACCTCCCATTGCTGTGGCTGCTTCTTGGTAGCAGCTTGTCTCATGTAATGTTTGCTTGGCCCTGGAGTTCTGTAATTTACATAAGCTTCCCAGGTGTGGGCGTCACAAAGCTCTAGCTTACTTTGTACTAGCTTTGTACCTAGTTAGTCTTTGAAGTTCATGGCTAGAAAAACTTTAGATTTTTTTTTTAAACTGATAGATATATTACGTAAAACAATGTAAGATTTTAAAATACATTTAGAAATCAGCAAACATAACATATAAAAATGTTAAAATTTAAAATAATTACCCATAAAACATGTAAATGTCATGTAAACAATATCAGAACCAAAATGATTTTAAAATACCTAAGACAAATAATTTTTATTAAAAACAGACCAAACTGATATTAAATTGCTGATATCGTCTCCTAATTTGACATGAAAATGCACTGACATTGTCGTAAAAGACTGTTTTAGACTCTCTTGCTTTTCTATGATCTGATCAAGAATTCAAAATATAAACCAAAAACCCTTTTTAGAAAGCACCCGGTTAAAGTAGTACCCTCAGATACATAGACCCCAGATTAGAGAGCAAAGCAAAAGAATTCATGGTCTCAAACCAAGGATGGGAGTCCATGCACCTTACCACAGCGCAAAGGTGAATGTGAAGCAGTGCCCTCTGGATATCTTCATTTCTAGATACTATTTATTGCTGGGGAAATAACTCAAAAGAAAGCAGCAGAAGGAATGAGAAGTTATGTCCAGTACAAAGGTACTTGGGCTGTTG
Organism: Eospalax fontanierii; assembly: GCA_035773235.1. Classification (NCBI taxonomy): domain Eukaryota; kingdom Metazoa; phylum Chordata; class Mammalia; order Rodentia; family Spalacidae; genus Eospalax; species Eospalax fontanierii. Next base: position 61,996,354 of record CM069540.1, on the reverse strand, counting down.
CTCTGAGAGCACATGTCTCCCCAGAGCACCGTGTGGGGCTTTTCTTGTTTACTAAGATTTTAAATGCTTAGATCTATTCAAAAAGCAGCTATCTCCGGACCACATTCTCTAAGCACTGTTTGTTTTGTGTTTACCAGTGACTGAGGTCCAAATCCCAGGCCCCTCTGACTGTTCTTCCCATACAAGTGCAGAGAACCAGGGTGGAGAAAAAGCCCAAGTTAAGAAATGGCTTTTAAAACTTTTTTTCTAAAAGGCAAGACATTTACAGCTTCCATATGCCCTGAAGCCATAACAAGCTAGATAATGGAACTCACAGATTACCTGCTTAGTAGTCTAACTCAGTACACATAGAAAAATCGCCACATGGCCACCAAATAAGTTATTAAAATTTTGGGGATCCCTTCATATTTGTCAAACTGAAACAGGGTGAAATGAGAGCATCCTCTAGGGGGTTCTTAGTCTTATTCATACAAGAATTTAAGAATGAACCCAATCGGAAGCTTTGCAGAAAAATCCTCAAGACAGGCGAGCTGGGGATCTCAGCAGCTGCCTGGAGAAAGAACAAAAGCTTTGCAGAAAAATCCTCAAGACAGGCAAGCTGGGGATCTCAGCAGCCGCCTGGAGAAAAGTTGGTCACTATACATTTTAAAGTTTGACACTTTCGGACTCACTCTGGCTCACGAGGAAGCAATCATAACACTTAAGACAAAACCAAAACACACAGACCGTAACACAAGCCAGATTATTGCCAAGTCACAGAAACAGGATCTGACACAGGAACCAAAAAATAGACACGAAAACTCTAGGCTGGCCATTTTTACATATGTTTGGTGCTTACAGGCGACTGAGGCTTGGTCTCTATCCACTCACGTTGGGCGCCATTTGAAGCGGCAGTAAACCTGCCATCTCCCTTTTCGGACTTCCACGGACAGCACTTCCAGGACAGGTTTCCAGCCTGGTGCCGGACTTCTTTTCAGTGATCTAAAGTTGAACTCAAGGGAGTGGTTAGATTCTGCCCCAGGTGGGGGTGTGACTCCAGCCAGGCAAACCACAGACAAACAACACAAAGTAGAAAGACAAACAACTTCGGCGCGCGACTTTTTTAAAAGGAAAAATACAAGCTCAAATGGGCTTGGGGAAATAAATCCCCGTGCCCCGAACCATCCTGGAGCGTCCTCCAGGATGTGGGTACAGTGGGCACTGAGCTCGTCAGCCCCCTTCCACATGTACTCCAACAAATTCGGCCGATCAAACAAAGAACTCCCGTACGGGTACAAATAAAGGCTGGCCAGCACTTACTTACCTCCTGGCGGATCTGGGTTGGGGTGAGGCTTGGCTTCCCGGCCAATGCACCAAATGTTAGACCCCACTCTCAGCCCGGGGACTCGAACCCCAGTGGGCCGCCTGGGTGACTAACGTCGGGGAGCCTCAAGCCCACTGACCTCCCTCAGCCCAGGGGACTCGAACCCCTGTAGGCTGCCTGAGAGTCAGTCCCAAGAATCCAGACCGTCAGATGCAAAATGCAAGAAGTAGGTTTATTTCACTTGCGCAAGTGGGAGACTCAGTCTCGTTCATGAGACTGAGCCCGCCTGCCTTCTGCCAGGCCAGGTTTTTATAGTAGGAACTCACAGTATTATCATACATTTATCATATAGGGCACTTGTTACATTTGGATTGGCTTTTGGCCTACAGACCAGGGTCACAGAGAAGACAATTTTACATAGTCCAACCTTCTCTCAGAAATGCCACATACATTATTCTGCAGTTCACAGGAGGTAAACCTTCCCATAATTTATGGATGGGATGATGGAGACTCTTCCTGTGGAATGTTAAGCCCACAGACTTTATCTTGCATACCAAGGGATGTTTACACAACTCTTGAATTCCCTGGGTCTCTTCTTAGTTGTTTTTCTAATTAAGGGGGAGGGGGGAGGCCGAACTCGTATCACCGAGTGCCTCATAAAACAAAATGTCTCACAGTTTGACATAAGGCTCCAGCCTCCTTCCCTTGCCCCACTACTCACTCTGTTCTCACCTGGTTTGCCTTCATATTGCTAATTTCATATTGCTAATCCCCGTACCTGACACTGTTTTATTTGCTCCTGCCCATAAGAATGTCTAGTACTTGAGAACCTGGGGTTTTGTTCGTTTAGAAAGAGTCTCTGTATGTAGCCCTGCTGGTTTGGTACTTTTATATGTAGCAGAGGCTGGCCTCCACTGATGCTCCTACCTCTGCTTCCTGAGTGCGGGGCTTTCAGGTATGTGCCGCCATAATTAGTTGAGGGTCTTTTGCCTGTTTAGCCCTCCTGCAGTTGATTCTGTGCCTTATGCAAATTAGGCTCTTAATGATTTATTGCATGAGTAGATTTGTTGACTACTTTAGATTTTTATTCTATGGAACTTGCCAGTGAATGTGGTAGTGAAAGAATTAAAAAAAAAAAATCAAAGATGATTCTCAATTTGCTGGCTTGAAACCTGAGTAGATGTCAAGGTGCGGCTGGACAACGGCAGGAAACAGCCAGCTGGACTCGAATAGACGAGCTGGGGAGCCCTTCTCAGTTCGTATTAGCCTGTGCGTGGGCTCCTTACCTTTTCTTGTCTCTGTGACCTAGTACCTGACAAGGTGCTTGGGAAGTGGGGCCGCACTGACTGAGTGATTTGAGAGTACTGCTTACCGGGAGGAGCGGCATGGCCTGGGGAACCCAGGGCGCTGGCACTGGAGCTCCTCGGCTCTCTCCTCTCCTCTCTACTTAGTCCCCAGCTTATGGGGCGTGCTGCTTCAAGACACGTTTTCCTAGCCACGTCATCCTCCTTGGGAACTAATGCCTTAGGCATTTCTTCTTTGTTTTGTTTTGCTTTGAGATGCGCTCTCTGTGGAGCCCCAGCTGACCTGGAATGCACTGAATAGACCAGGCCGACCTCCATCTTACAGAGATCCTTCCCACCTCTCAAGTGCTGGAATTACAGTCATGTACCACCATGTCCAACCTAACAATGTTTTTATTTTTGATGGTGATGGTGGTGCTGGGGATTGAAAGCCCAAGGCATTTCTCAATCTAATCAAGTAGACAATCACAATTAACCATTATGGCTGTTACATTCAAATGCCCTAAAATTTGCTAGATTAAAACAACATTTATGATCTCATCGTTTTTTGAGGACCTGGATTTTGGATATGCTTTCATTGGCTGCCTCTGGCTTAAAGTCTCTCATCAGACTGCAGTCTAGCTATTGGCCAGGATTATAGTCACCAAGAGGCTTGAAGAAGGTGGGAATATCTAGCTCTTGTGCCTTTTGACAGACTCACATTGGCTGGTGGTGGTTCCTTGCCACATGGACCTCTCCATATACCGTGGCTTCACCCAGAATAAAAGAGCCAAGAAAGAAAGAGAACCAGATGACAGTCATAGTCCTTTTGGAACCCATCCTCCAAAGCAGAAAGCCACATTTTTGCCACATGCTACTGGTCTCACAGATAATGCCTGGTGCAGTGTAGGAGGAAAGTGTGCAAAGGCTGGGCTTCCAGGAGGGATGAGGGTGTTGGGGGCCGTTGCAGAGTCTGTCTCCCACAAGGTCTGGTTTCTTTCCTTTGGGTATGATTTACTCTCAAGGTTCACATGATGGAAACTTAATCCCCCATTGTTAGAATATTGAGAGGTGGTGGAACCTGCAAGTGGTGAAGCCTGGGGGATGTTTAGACCTGAGAAACTCCACCCTTGGAAGGGTTAGTACCTATCTCTTGGGACTGGGTTGCATATTGTGGGTCTCAATTAGTTATGAGACCGCAGATTGTTGTACAGTGAGGCCGTTCTACATGTTGGCACTTTTCTGCATGTGCCACTTACTAATCTCACATGAACTCCACAGTGTAGTAATCATCTGTCATACTGTGGTATAACCTGAAGGCCTTCACTAGAGGCTGAACAGATGGGCCCAACTGATCATAGATTTTTAGCATCCAAAATTATAGACTAAGTAAATCTCTTTCTTTATAAAAGTGTCAGACTTTTTTTTACAGTGAAGTGACCTAAGTCAGATGCCCAAATAAAGATACTATTCCATTTGGCTGTAGATACAGACTGTAGCTCAGAGGAGGGGCCTGGGCTAGATAATTATTGTAAAGTTAATCATGATATAGGAAGCTGCTGGAAATATATGAGGAACCAGAAAGAATGTAGAGAAGCAGAAAGACCGGTAGACTGAGCACCAGAGATCGGCAGTTCAGTGACAGTAAAAAGGACCTTGTGAGTATCCGTGGGGCAAGAGTATTCTGGAGTAACTTCAGAGAAAGTTTAGTTTCTCTGGACAAGTTTCCCCTTCACAATGAAATACAGAAAATTCTTTAAATATGGTTGAAATGACAAGCATTTATTTAAAAAGAAAAAGCAATTTAATTCAACTTTAAGTGTGAGCAAAGTTTTGAACATGATAAGAACAAAGAACAAGAAAACACATATAGAGATTGAACTTCTAGAGTCTTGAGAAGTGCATGCCTGTGTGCTTAGTGCCTTCCAGGTCTGGGGATTGCCCCTGGGCTCCAGGGATTATTGTAAGTCACAGGGTTTTAAAGATTGCTCTTATAATTAAGCTTAGGATAAAATGATAAATTGTATACCATGGAGTGAATAGCATTGGATGATGTCTACCGTGTGTTCGCACACTTTGATGCTGTGTCCTCACTGTGACGACAACTTCATGTTAGGATTTATTTGGCTTGTGGTTTCAGCCTAAGGCAACTGGATCCATTGTGTTTAGCCTGAGGTGAGGCAAAATTATCGTGACAGCAGATTTATGAGACTGGGGGACAAAGTAAAGTATATCTTTTTAGTGCATGGCCCAGCAACTCCTTCCTAAAGCTAGTCCTCACTTCCCCAAAATACCATCATATTTTATACCGATTGAGGGATTGTTCCATTAATTATGTCAGCCCATAGGATCCAATCACTTCTCAAAAGCCTATCCTCTGGCAATACAGTCCCCACATGTGAGCCTGTGGGGGGACATTTCATGCTCAAAACATAACATATTAAAACATGAAGTATCTTTTTAAGTTTCTTAAATATTCCAGTAAACCATAGAAGAATAACATTGAAAATGTCTGATTGCATTCTGTCTTGCTCATTGGCCCTATGCATTTGATCTAAATGGTTGGTGAATAATTTTTTTAAACCAAATGCAGGACCGTTCTGATTTCTTTAGCTGCTCTTTCTTGTATATTTTCAATAGTCTATGCTTTTCCAAGAAGACTTTTGTAATAGAAATCACATTTACATATAACCTCTCTCATTTGGGAGGATGAAGATAAAGAAGAGGAGAAGGAGGCAGTAGGAGAGGAAGAAAAGATACCTGAGTCCTCTGAGACACCTGGTATAAACTGGCTCTGTGACTCTCTCTTGTGACTCACTACAAATACTTGTGTGTGTTCAGCACGAGAGTCATAAATGTTACCAATTTCTCTGTCCCCTTCCTTGGAAGTATGGCTGTATGAATGGTTTGCCCTTTGAAAATGAGTGGAGTGACATGGACCAGTTGTGAACATGTGAACAGCTGGGGAAAGCTTTGTCATGGTCTGACCACCAGACAGTAGCATCTCTGTCAGGCTGGATCATGGAATGAGGACCATGCCACCTGTGTGTATGAGTTACTTCTCTCATTGCTGTGATAAAACACCCTGGCCAAAGCACCTTAGGAAGAATGGGTTTCTTAAGGCCCACAGTCTGAGGGCACTTACTGTCACAGAGAGGAAGTTATGGCTGCAGAAACTCAAAGACAAGGATCATATTGCATCTCTCCTCAGGAAACAGAACAAAGAATGCTGGTGCTCAACTATCTCCTTAGCAGTCCAGGACCTCAGCCCCATAACAGAACCCCTTTAGGGTGTGTCATCCCACCTCAGTCTACAGAATCAAAGTAATCCCACACAGGAATGGCCAGTGGCTAGCCTAAACAAGATAACTAGATAACTCCGCATTGTATGCCTGGGGGCTTGTTTCTGAAGTGCTTCTAGATTCTGTCAATTAGACATCAACACTTGCCATCACACTGTGACATGTACAGTGGCCTATAAATACACTTTTCTTGTCTTTAGCCCCTGAGACTGGGGAACTTGCTAGTGCTGCCTAGCCTAGTAACAGACAAGAGTTCTGAGCCATATGCATCCTGGAATTTCTGTTTTCAGTTTCCCAGATACCTTCCCAGAGAGCCTCATGGAAGTTTCTATAGAAGGCTTGTTTGATGACTGTTGTTCATTTTAGTTTGAGGAAGATGGCAAATACACTGGCTCCCACAATGCTGTAGTCCAAGTTATAATTTTAAACAAAGGTGGCTAAAATACCATTTAGATGTTTAATTATATTCTGTAAGGGCAGCCAGTTGAAGTAAAAAATACATATAGACTCAATACCTAGAAAGGGTGGAAATTTAAGCATTTTTATTTTGATAAACATTTAGGTATATATTGATTTATAAATATATATTAATTTTTAGTGTGCTAAGTTTTCCAATATAGAGAAATGTTCATGGATGAGCTGTGAAGAGACATCCTTTCCCAAATGCAGTTATCAGTGTGTGCATTTCCAAAACTGTTGTCACCAAAGCACATTTGAAATGAATCATCTATACTTACCATTGACTAATACTTTTCATGCAGTTTCAAAGGGCATCTTAAATATGATTTCCTGACTCTTATTTGGATCTCAGAGCATCTGACTTAGGCTTGGCTCCCACATCCTGTAGGCATTGTGCTTTCTTTTTGACTTAAGCAGAAGTGAAGCAAGGAGCATTTTGCTTTGGGCAGAGCCACGCTGCATTCTGAAGGGCGCCGGCTATAAATCCAGTCTCCCAAGGGTGAACAATCAAAGTTCTTCCCTTCTCACCCTCAGACTAGTGATGTGATGGTGATGAATTGCTTGGACATGACTGCCTCAAGCACCGGGTGATGAATTATGTTGTCGGGGCACGACCAAAGATCTGCTATTGTCAATCTGCAATACTCTCAGTATTGACAATATTCATAAATAGCCTTCTGCCAATTTTGATCTCTGCTTTGCATATTAAATTCTCTGTTTCCACAGGTCATGGCTCTTAGTTCTTAGTCATCTCTGTTCTCCACTAGGTTCGTGTAGCTAATCAGCCTTTTGTTTTTTCTTCTCCCTCCTCATTAAAATGATGTGAGGCATGCTCAGTTATATACAGTAAACACTGTCTGACTTCATAGAAACTGTTAAAATAATAATTATTAGTCTTTTTCACCAAATCTGTAGTAATAACAGTTTATCTTACAGTGGCTTAATTGGGTAATTATTCAGTGTTTGAAAAGCACTTTGAACAGAATATTGGTGAATATTATTTGTTAATTTAAGGCTATTTTGTGTAATTGAAAGCCCATACATCTGCAAGGTCTCTTCAGCATTATTGAAGACCAACAAAAATTTCTTTCTCGATGTTGCTTGCTATTACCAAAATTATACGTATATTGATTTTTAAAATATTTTAAATATTCTTATAAACTCTCAAAGCTGTCTCTTGCTTACCTCATATTTCTGCATGTCCCCTATATTATATTGATCAGATGCCTGAAACTTTAAATATTGTCAATCTTGTTCTCTAAAGGTTTGGAGGACAGATAAAATCTCAGCCCCAAAAGCTAGTTCACATCACACTGGTGCTCCGTATGTCATGTGATATCTGCTTAACTTTTCAATTGCCTTTCTGATTTATTTGGTCTGAGGCCATACCCTGAGCTATCACCTGTTCTCATCAAAATATGTCAGAAGGGGTTAGGTGGAATTACATATGTCTGTCCTGTCTTTCCTACAGATCCTTCACAGCATTTATAGATTCTGAGCCTCTGGAGTAGTTCAAGGCCATTTCTGTGGCTTAGATTAGATGACTTCTGCTACTGACTACATTCACTTGCTTGGACTGCCGTAGCAAAATGCCCCAAACTGGGACTTAAACATCAGAAATATTCTCACAGTCAAGGTGTTTGAAGGTCAAGATCGAGGTGTCAGCTGGATTTCTTCTCCAGGGGCCTCGCTCCTGGGCTGCCAGATGGCCGTCTTCTCCGGTGCCTGCTTTGTCTGGCGGCCTCTCTGCTTCTTGCAGAGACTGCAGTCATACTGGGTTAGCACTACCCTGACAACCTCATTTTAACAGAGTTTCCTCTGTAAGACTAGAAACAAATGCAGTTCATTTTAGTTTGGTTTCTGCCGCTGCGATAAAACTTCAACCAAAAGCAACTTGAGGGGAGGACAGGAACTCACAGCCGGAACCGGAGGTGGGAGCTGAAGGAACAGCTTGCTGCTTTGTTTCCTTCTGGCTTGCCCAGCTGTCTTTCTTATACAGCCTAGGTCGACCTGTCTAGGAATGCAACACCAATAGTGAGCCAGGCCCTCTTCATCAATTAGCAATTAAGAAAATGCCTAAAGACATGGCCAAGGCCAGTCTGATGTAGATATTTCTTCGTTGAATTCCCAGGTGAATTTTTTTGTGTCAAGTTAACAAAAACTACCAGCACAATCAACCCCTTCTCAACTTTACACACAGACACATCACTGTTAAACCATAACCTTTCCTTTCTTGTTTCTCCCCAAGTTGCCATGTTAATATCATTACATACTCCAAAAGTCCAATTTTTAAAAGCCCCACAGTCTTGTAAAAATTTTGAATGATTCAAAAGTTCAAGTTTCCTTTAAAAATCCAAAGTTTGTCAACTGCAGGCTCCTGTAAAATCAAAAATAATCTTTTATTTCAAGGGGACCAACCCGGCACAGTTAAGCAGATCAGTGTCCACGAATGTAGCAGTATCTGACAGCTGGATCCACTCGTGATTTTCTGGGCTCCACAAGGCTTGATCACTCTGCTTCTGCTCTGCCGTGTGCGCACAGCTGGTCTCCTCAGCACAGGTCAGCTCCACGCCACACCTGCTGCTGTCCTTGGTGGTCATCTCACAGTTCTGGCCTCTCCAGTCTGCTGGGGTGTCCACTTCAAGTGCACCTTCACCAGTGGCCTCTGCTGCCCTCATACAGTGCTAAGCCTCAGAGTCTCCCCATGACCCTTGGTCCTGGGGTCTCCACTGTAACTGAGGCTGCACCTTCACCAATAGCCTCTCCTGACCTTTCTTCAAGGAGACTCCTCTCCTGCCACAGTGCCAACCAAGTCTCAGCTCCATGACCTCTTCATGGCTTCAAAACCAGTACCACCTAGGAGACTCTAATACATTGCCAGGTTCTCCTTCCAGCTTGGCGTGTAGCCTTGACTGCCTCTGGACTACAGTTTCTGTGTGCTGACCCTGAGGAAATACTTCCCAGAGGATTTTACCTCAATGATGTCCATCTCCTCTGAATCATAACTGATTTTTCAGCCCCAGCTGACTAGGACTGATGTCCCAGTAAAACACAATAGGTTTCACTTCCAATTAATTCAAAATATATCACATAAATGGCCCTGACAGAGTCTTTGCTTCCCTTTGAAACTTCACAAGCCAGGCCTCCATTTCTTTCAAAATTATCTTCCAGGTTCCCAAAGAAGAGAGCTCACTAAACTCTGAGTACTCAGTGGCTCTTCCAGCCGAAAGTTCCAAATGCTCGCTCATTTCTCCCCCGGAACACCCTGTCAGGTCTATCATAGCACTATCCCACTCTCTTGTACCAATTTCTGTATTAGTTTGCTTTCGGATGCTGTTGTAAAACACTGACCAGAGCCAACTTGGGGAGGAAGGAAGGAAAATGGTGAGAAGAAATGAATTTTATATATATCTATATATTTATATGTTTCAGTAGTGCTAAGTTTGATGTATTATGTCTCAGTTAAGTGAGATATACATGCAGATGATATATATATATGGAATGGAGTTTTAATTATGTAATTATCAGTCTTCATTTTTCGCTTGAATGAATTTGGAATTACGTAGAAGGCAAACACCGAGGCTTATTTTTGAGGGCATTTCCTAGGAGTTTTACATGAAGAAGACTTCATGTAAAATGTGCCCCTAAATGTGGGCAACAGGGTGATTAGTCTGGGGTGCTGGACTGAATAAAAAGGGGAAAAGAATAAGAGAGCGGAGTACCAGGATTTGTCTCTGTCTGCTTCCTGTGAGTACAGTGTGACCCGAGCTCCTGCTGCTGTACCTTCCCCACTACGGTGGACTGTACTCAAACCGTGAGCTCGAATCGACTCAGTACCTTTCTGCTAGTTTACCACACTCTCCAGCTGTTCCTTGAAGTTGTCTTTGATTTGGCAGCCTGTTCCTTTAACGATCACACTAACCATTGAAGCTTCTGTCCAATATTATGTATAAAAGTTGCTCCCTGCTCTTGCAGGAGTGGCTTCAGTGGCTGACCTCATCCAAGGTGTTCTTCAGAGGAGTGATGTTCTGAAGTTTTGTCTCCTGTTGTGACTGGCAGTGCCTATCCAAGTTCTTCCATATGTAGGACTGGAAACTCCACTAGGCCTCATTTGTCTCATATTTCTGTCTAAGTCTCAGGCTTGATGTAGACTTCTTTTTCTTCTGTGCTGCCTTGAACTTGGCTCGTTATCATTCAGTCAAATGCATCTTAAAGGATGACATCCTCTTTCTCCTACATACTAAATATTTTTCAGGAGCTCAGTTACTCAGCGTGAGAATCCTGTACTTCAAGTACTGTTGTCACAGAGACTTTGGAGTGATGTTGATGTGGTGGTGTATGTGGGGAGAAGGAAACCGCTCTTATGCTCACTGTCATGATGCCCCTGTAGACATTCTTCATTTTCTCCTTGACACTGTCCTACTTCCAGTCCGTCAATGTATGTAGATAGATAGGAAAATCCTTTATGGTAACAGTTCCAAGTGCAAAGTGCTCTCCTTAAAGAGTTTGTGGACTTCTGTTAGACTATTAAATTTCTTATAGATTTGTACCATGCATAAGAAAATGCAATCTCTTTTATTGTTATTTTTTTTGTCTTATGTATGAATGTATGGCCCACACGTGTTTAAGTGCACCTGCGTTGTGCAGTCCCTACAGAGGAAAGAAGAAGGCATCAGATCCCCTGGAACTGGAGTTACGGATGGTTGCTAGCAGTCATGTGGGTGCTGGAAATCAAACCCAAGTCTTCTGCAAGAGCTGTCAGTGCTCTTAACTGTGGAGCCATCTCTCCAGCCCCAAGAAAATACAGTTTCATCCCCGTAGGGGTGCTTTATGAGCATTTGCTACTGCTTCGTCTTCCTATGGTGTGGTCAAAAGGAATAATTTCTAAATTCTCTTTTTTTTCTTACTTCTTTTCTCTCTTTTATTTATTTTTATTTTATGTATATGAGTGTATTGCCTGCACATATGTACATGCATCTGTGTCATAAAATGCTCACGGAGGCCAGAAGAAGGTGTTCGATCCCCTGAATCTGGATTTACAGACTGTTGTTAGCCACCATGTGGGTGCTGGGAGTTGAACTGAATCCTCTGCAAGAGCAGCCAGTGCTCGTAACTGGAGCTATCTTTCCAGCCCCCCTCTTTTCTCTTTTTTAATAGCTTAAATCAGGATTGTAAAAGATTTTTATGTAGAATTTTATGGTGTATTGTGCAGTATTGGAAGGGTGTGTGTGCGTGTGGATGTGTATGTTTCCATTTTATTGCATTTTTGCATGTAATATGCTAGCCAAAATAAGTTTGCATTATTTCTTTCTTTTAATTCAATTACTTCACAACATTTTTGCCTGTTTGTTTGCTTTTCCTGTTTGATTTTGGGTTTTGTGCTGGAGATCAACCCAGGACATGCCTACCACTGAGCCACACTCCCACCTTCAGATGCTGCTAATGGTGATGTATGAACTTCAGAATTTTAGTCGATAAATATGAGAAAGCTTATTAAGTAACTATACTGTGTCTGACAATAATTGCCTTAATCCATATTCTTTCTACCATAGATCATATTTCTGTCTTTAAACAAACATCATTTAAAGTACTGTCCACAATTATAAGATCAATAAACAGGTCTGAGAGTTAAAATTGGGTAATGGCTTTCTCTGCCTAATTAGAAGTCAAGATTATATTTCTGTTGGGTTAAGATGAGTTCTAGGCATTAGTTCTTTAACAGGCCAAAGGAAATGAATGTTGTAAGATACTGCAGACATGCCTGCAGTCCGTTTCATTTTCACAGTCTCAGTGTAACTTTCACCCATTCTGATGAAACCTGGTCCATTCTCATGTCATCTTCAAGAGTTTGCTGTACCTAGATTCTTCATTTACACTAATTACTTAGGATTTGTTTTTAAACCAGTCCACTATTTTAACTTTAGCTTTGCCTTATACTTATGAGAACTTTCAGCCTTGAAATGTTTATTATTTTTTATTAGAACACATTAAAATAAATACTGGGTTAAAGAATTTTAAAATGCCCACATATCTCCTAACATCAATTTGAACCACCAGTGTGTGTGTGTGTGTGTGTGTGTGTGTGTGTGTATGTATGTGTGTGTGTGTGTGTGTGTGTCCTTAAACATTAGCAAAATCCAAGCAGATTATTGACTTTTAAAAAGGTATATCACCACTAAAGAAGACAGCAATTCTTGGTTGTTTGGTTGACCCCAATCCTTCAGAATAGTTTCTGGATTTGTGTTGTGATGATTAGAAATTATGGGTAAACTATATATGCACACATACACATGCATATGTATGTAGGCAGATAAAGGATCGCTTTCCCAAATAATGGTTTTCTGTGGCTTTGCTGAAACTGCTTATTTGAGAGCCAGTGAAGCCTCCCTTATCATTGTGTGCTGTGCTTCCATCTTACTCTTACAAGCAGCAGCACAAGGATGAAAACAAGTAACAGTCTGGAACTTCCAGGCTGGGAAATCCTCTTCTTTCCTTCATCTGTTACTGTTAATTTATTGTTTATAGAAGTTAATAGTAAATACTGTAACGTGATCTCTTTCGCTGTGCTTTGCGTAATGGGCCATTAAACAGATAATTTGTTTATGGAAAGCTTCACATTCCTGTGGAGAAGGTTCTAGTGGTCCACTGCACAAATGTCCCAAATGTTTAATAACAAAGCTTTGAACTGGTGAAGAAGTTGTGGAGGCCACATATTGCCTCTCCAGATGCCACTCTGGGTCTGGAAGACCTTCAGAGACCACCTTGTTGAACTTCACCATTTTATGTTTTAGAAAACCGAGTTCACAGACTGATTTGCCTGAAGACAAACTTTTATCGTAGTAACTTTCTTCATAGATTTTAATGCAGTTGATAAAGTTCTAACTTTTCTTCCTCATGAGAAAACTGTAATATGTTCACAAAAGCATTATTTTTTCCCATGTGTGTCCATTCTCCCATTTTTTAAATATAGTAAGTTGAAATTATCTTTTGGTAACCCTCAAGATATATTACAGCTGCTATGCTATCATTTATAATTTATTGAATTGGGGAATTCACCTAATAAATTAAGAATTATTTCTATTGCTTTTAATACACTTGAAAGAGAAAGAAAAGAATCTAATATTTTCCTGAGTGTCAAGATATATTATACATAATAAATATAATTTTTGTTCTTATAGCAAGTATACGAGGTTTTAAACATTACATATTTTAAATTTTATTTTTTATCAAATTTTTGTGATTTTTTTCATACACTATAGTTTGATGGTATTTATATCCTCTCCCCCACTCATCCCTCCCTCCACTGTCCCCTGCTTAATTCAGTGCACACTACTGTGTATTCAATATGGCCTATAGGATCTGACTTGTGTCTCACATCTCCCTCAACATGGGTTCATCCACTGGACCCTGGTTTACCTTCCAAGAGTCCCATTTCTGTAAGAGACTGAAAGTCCCCCAACCAGCAGCCATCAGTTGCCAAAAGTTCTTTAAGTTGAGTTGGAATTTCTTACCAACTTTCCCATATCTCTTCTGGGATTTTTGTCTGGTTTGAGCTTGCATGGGACGCAGGCACACTGTCACCATTGCTGTGAATTCACGTGAGCACTGACCAGCTGTCTGGAAGACTGTTTCCTTGTGGTCACCCACCCTCTTTAATAACTCTGCAAATTCTTGATTTTAATTTTTGCATTTTTTGGTTTAGTGTGTGTGTGTGTATGTGTAGACGTGCAAGTGCCATAGCATGTGTGTAGAGGTCAGAGAACAACTTTCAGGAGTCCTCTCTTTCTACCATGTGGGTACCAAGGATCACACTCAGGTCCTCAGGCTTGGCAGCAAGTGCCTTTATCCTTTGAGCCATCTCACCAACCCCCCCAAATTCTTGATTTTTAATCTGTGATTATATCTAGTAATGGAGAAAATTACAAAAACTCATAATCAAATGTAATAAAAGTATATTTTGATACTAGTGCATAATGAAAAATGCATGAGATAAATTTACTGAAAAGAATAAGCCTGGAACTGAGAGCTTAATTCCACAGGAAGCCTAAACAAGATCCCAAAGCAGACTAGAATAGCAGGGCCAGAAGGACTTTACCTGTGAAGTTAAAAATAACATCCAGAGGAAGGACAGCTAATTCTGTTTATGTAATCGCTTTATATGGCTCCGCAGCTTGTTGGTAAAGTGGCTTTGAGTACTTAGAGAACATATCCTTATCCTTACTGTGTTCCAATTTAAAAACTGTTATTACTTCTTTTTGGAAACTAGAGTCTCAGAGTAGTTCTGAGGTCTCCCACATGCACATAGTTCCAGAAAGGGGAAATTAGCCACCGTCGTCCCTCAGAATGCTACAATGCGCCATAATCAAGCAGGCAAGCAAGACTTCAATAATATGAGAAGCATTGCCAGTTGGTAATTCTTCTACTGTTAATGTCACCGGAGACTACATATTTCAAATCTGTTCCCTGTGTTTTCAGACCCACAGCGGCTTTGAAACCCATGCAGTCTTTCCAGTCAAGTTAATTTATTCATCCATCCATAAACATTTATAGCATGCCTGCTTTGGGCCAGGCATGGTGCTAAGTGCTGGCTGTGACGCTGTTCTCACTTCAACATCGAACAGGGAAGATTCTTCATGAGTTATGAGAATCTGTTTGCAATTTTCCCATGGGGTCCCCAGAGAATACTAGGAGATTAGAGGACCCTCCAATGAACACAATATCCTGCCAGTCCCTGCCGTATATGCCATTTGTCATTGACACAATGATAGTCATTTTACACTGTGGCTTCAACTGTGGAAAGCAAACCAAGGAGACAACTGGGGGCTGGGCAGCACACTTCTCTACAGGAGTGCTGTCCTTCTAATTCTTGATCTGATGCTACACGAGAAAAGCTCTCCTGTACCTAGCAGTCATGAGCAAGGTCCAATTTCCACTCTGCACTGAACACACTAACGGTCCCTGCACAGGACAGGTTTGCTGCTTACATTAGCCCATTTTGTGCTGCTACCAGAAAAATGCCCCAGGCTGGGTAAAATAGGAAGATTAAAATGTTCATTTGATCCATAATGCTGGTGACTGCAAAGCCCAAACAGCAGAGGGCATTCTGTGGTATTGCAACACAGAAGACAGGTGAGTGTGTGTGTGCGTGTCTGTGTGTCTGTGTGTGCTGTGTAAAGAGCATAAAAGCAGGGACTGAAAGGGACTGGCTTCCTCTGTTTTAGCAGCTCACTCTCTCAGAAAGCAACCTCTCACCAGCCAGATGAACTCACCTGGTAAAATCCTGTGCAAGGAGGGACAGGAGCCTCCCACTAGACCTCTTAAAGGTCTAACCACCTCTCCGTGTTGTTGCCTTGGGGAAATAATCTCAGCATGAGCCTTGGTGGAGTCAAACCATCTTCCATCTATAGCACTGCCTGTAGCCTGGGCTTGGGTGCTGCTCTGGCCATGTCTAAAGGTAGTGTCCTTTTCTCTTCCCAGAATTAGTGGATACAGAGAGACCATCTAGATGTTTTTAACATGCATTCCATTTCTGCCCCATTCATTACATTAATTACATTTAGTTCTTTACCTAGTTATTAAACATTTCTTCTAGCTAGGGATGTGGTACAGTGGGAGACCCTGATCTCTGTCCTTGGGATTCAATTAATAATAGTAATAATAATAAATTCTTCAAGAAAACCTAGCCTTGAGTAATGCCATTTACTTCAAAGTACACCACTTTTCATAGAAGCAGTCATTATGCTTCTTTATGTGATATTATATATATATATATATATATTCATTTTAAATGCAGTTAAATTGCAAACTCCTTGTAGACAGGAACCAGGTCTACTTTTACTTTTTCTACCAGAGATGGACTGACCCAGTTTATTACTATTGTATGAGTCCTTACAAATAAACCAAAGTCTTAACATCCTAGAAAGGACAAATATTCAATTAAGGGTTATCTGATGACCTTATTGCAGAATGCATTGACCTTTGGAGAAGTCTAACCTCTTTGCTGAACATCACATTTTTTTAAGCTCTCAAATCGCAACAACTTGGCTCCATCACAATTAATCTTCTATGGTAATGTAGTGACGATGAGATGATTTCTCTAGAGAATCTATGCTAATACCATTAAAATGCTCTTACAATGTCAGAATGATTGCAGTGGAAGCATGCGGGAACTGTGCTTATGTGATTACAATATTATAGAGATGGGCGATTACCATAGGAAACTACTAATTCAACCCTGCAGGGACTTGCATTATGAAGCCATTATAACATGAGATTATAATGACACAATAACTTGGATGCACATTCGTGATGTGAAAACTAAAAGCTAATTGGAATGCAAGTAGTGTTTCCATTAAATTGTAATTAAATACTGAAAGCTATGCTTGTTTAAATTTGAGACGGAGACATACAATTCAGAAACAAAAACTGTAGGTTAAAAAAAAATGCCTGTTGGGTATAAACTTAGAAATGGTTACACATAATCTACAACTCTGCCTTTACAACTCGCTATGTGGAAAGGCTCACAGTGGAATGGTTTGCCCCAGAAAGCATCATCAAGACTGGTACCAAGAATCACGACCCAAAGCCTGACCACAGTTCCCATGCCTGTCACTACCACCAACTGAAGCTCCTCACTCCCTTGTCTCATTTTCCACATGGATGCTGCATTCTACTTTGCTACGTAGGAGATACTGAAGCAAATTATTTTTCACATTAAAAAATTAGATGGGGGCTGGAGAGATGGCTCAGCAGTTAAAAGCACCGATGGCTCTTGCAGAGGACCCTGACTTCATTCCCAGCACCCATGTGATGGCTAACAACCATCTATAACTCCATTTCCAAATGATCCAACACCCTCTTCTGGCCTCTTTAGGCATTGCCCACAAGTTGTATACTTACATAGATGAAGACAAAACACTTATACACGTAACATGAAAATAAATAAATGCAAAAATTTTTTAAATTTTATCTGTGAGTAAAAGGCAATTCCTGTTTTATTAACTTGCTATTTATTTATTTATTTGTTATAGGGATTGAACCCAAGATATCATACATGCTAGGCAGGAACTCTACCATTCGGTTATATGCCGAACCTAAAAATAATCCATGTTTGACACCAATAAACACAAAGGAGAAAATTAATTTTTAAAGTTGCTTTAAAAAAATCTATACCTACAGTTCGTTTTTTGTTTTGTTTCCGTGTACCTAGTCCTAGAGACCGAACCCGGGGACTTCTGCATGTAGACAGGCACTTTGCCACTGACCTTTCCCCGTAGCCCCATTTTCTATGCCAACTATACTAACTTTTGTTCCAAAATTGTGTTTACAGTACTTTCATAACATATTTATTGACCCTCTCAACCCTTCCAGTCACAGGATCTATTTCTTATCCTAGGGAATTCAGTTGATAAGTTTCTGTCTGTGTTGTTAAAGGTCAGCTCAAGCTAGACAATTTTGCATGTCTTCTGGGAAGGCATATTTTACTCTTAGGGATTGATATTTCACAGTGCTTCTGCCCCATGTAGATCAGTTAGAGGAGAAATGCAAAGCAAATTCTTCAGCAACAATAAAGGTACTTAATATTGCCTTCTGCATAGAAATCAGTGGGATGGTCTTGTGAGAAGCCACTGAGTTCTAATTTGGTCGCAATCCGTAATTGTTACATGCTTAGGTAAAAACAAAGCTAGACCAGGAGAAAGTAAGAAAATTTAGGAGCTCCAGAACTTGTTAGATACACAGCTGCATTAGCTTGCTAGGATGCTATAAGGACACAGAAGAACCCATCTGAACTCATTCCTAATTATAACTCCAAGTGGTTACTGAGCCTTGGTTTAAATACAGTTGAGATGAGTTTTTGTTATTAAGCATTTAGTTTGCATTTAGCTATGCTGTGTGCTTTAGAGTTGTTTTTATGATGGTGTCTGAGAACAACCAGATTAAACAGGTTAATGTAAATTACTAAGGCCTTATTTTTATAATTAACAAAAGGAAAAACGTCTGCGCTGTTGGCAGCTGTGCGGCTGCGATTAGATGGCTGCAGTCTTTCCTGTTCGAAAAGTGATGCTTTCCTCTGAATAGTACTTCTGTATTAATGAAGGCCATGACGACTAATTGTGTTCGTAGTAGACTTTTATGTATTCATATGATTCTAAGAAGTACATTAGGCTGACAAGTTGAGAGACTGGGTTCCAGTCTAGATTATCCGACCTTTGAAGAGCATGGATTCAGTGTTAGCATCTGAAAAACAAAAGGCATTAAATTACATGAACGTCATAGGTCCTTCCAGCTTGGACTGTTAGACATATCACATTGAACATTAAGATTTGAGCATCATCATAAATATATGTTTTAATATTTAATAAAAATATCCATTATTTTACCTACTTTAAGAATGTTGATCAAAATTCACATCCATACTTTGCTTGGATAGCATTCATCTGACATGTTTTGGCAGTAGATTTGTGATTTGACTTTAAATGCATTTTTTAATTAAAAAAACAGTAAAATTCTTAAAGTTACAGACATAAATCCAAAATATATACTACAATTATACTTATTTGGCATATTGATAATGTTGTATTAGAATTTAAGCTATAATTAAAGGAATTTTCTGTTTTGTGATTGTTTAATTGTTTAAGTATATAGCTAAATAGTTATATTCGGTAATAAATATAGATAGATAGACAGATAGATAGAAAGATAAATGATAGATGTTTTTCTTTAAAAATCATGGGAAACATTCATAGTAGTGATTGACGTACCAAAATAAACATTGTGCCAAACAACCATTTTTAAAATATTTTTTAACTTTTATTTTTATTATTTTATGTGTATGAGTGTTGTGCCTGCATACATTGCACCCCTATCATGCAGTGCTCATAGACGTTAGAAGAGGGCACTGGATCCCCTGGAACTGGAGTTACAGATGGTTGTTAGCTGCCATGTGGGTACTAGGATTTGAACCTGGATCTTCTGCAAGAGCAGCCAGTAATCTTAACCACTGATCCATCTCTCCAGCCCCAACAAACCAGTTTTTTAAGAATTATTTTTTTATTTTGTGTGTCTGTATGTCTGTGTCCATCTGTCTGTCTGTGTGAATGTATGCCACATGTATGTGGGTGCTCATGAAGGCCAGAAGAGGGTGTCAGATCCCCTGGAGCTGGAGATACAGGTGGTTGTGAGCTGCCAAACATGGATGCTGAGAACTGAACTCTGGTCCCCTAGAAGACCATTAAGTACCCTTAACCACTGAGCTCTCCCCAACCCCTTTCAGAATGTTCTGCTGTACCTTATTGATACGGGAAATGTAAATAGATGATGACATACCCTTTATACCTGGATTAATTATTTTATATTTGATGGCAAGGACTTTTCTAATTTTACAAGGTTTTTTCTGTGAGGAATTTAGAAGTCCATTGGAGTGCTTTTCTAGCCACCTCAAAGATGGGGAAAAGAGTGACACATCTCGTTGTTACAGATTTACCCTTGATCCCATTGATGGGCATCAGCTTTCAAGAGGAGTAATAAGCTATTTCTTTTAGTGCATTAAATACTAGTCTTTCCCCCTATTGGTCTCTGTATCAGGGTCTCTGTATCAGAAATCTGTATTGATTTCTTTCTTGGACCCAATAATAACACCACTCTCTCAAGCAATTTTTTCTCAAATTCACAACATTTTAGATGTTGTATTTTCATTGTGATAATCTCAGCAAATTTAAGAACATTCCAGATTGCTATATAAATTAAAAAAAAATATTGCCATGGAGTTTCACCATTTCTGTTTCTCTCTCTTTCCTTTTTTTAAATTTTTGATACAATGTGAATTTTAGTGCCACGGTTCATCTCTTATCAAACATATTTTTTAACTTTTAAAAAAATTGAATTGTGTATTTCATACAAGACATCTCACTCAATCTGAATCATCTTTATGACCCCTTCCCCACCAGCACTCCCAATAATTCCCCCACCAGCACCCCCAATAATCCCCCCACCAGCACCCCCCTAGTCCCTCAACTGGAAGCCATACATTCTTTCATCGTGTTAAGGCCTATTGTGTCAAGTTAGTGTCCTCAAATGTTCCTCAGTGCAAGTTCCTCCACTGAGGTCTAGTCAGCCTATCCAGAGTCCCTCACTTTAAGAGGGACTCACCTAACAGTAATCAACAGCTACCAATATTTCTTCAGCAGATTGGGGTCTGCTACCTATTTCCTCAGTTCCAAGCTGAGTTTTTGTCTGCCTGAGCTTGCATGGATCTTGAGCGTGCCGACATCATTGCTGTAGATTCATATGAGCAGGTTCCAGGAGCTTGTAGGACTCTATTTCCATATGGTCATGTTCCTCCTTACTGGCTCCCACAAATCTTTCAGTATCTGTTTTTTTTTTAACCCTAATGTTAACAAATTATACCCAAGCACTAGCATTTGTCTTCTTTAGATTTTGTTCAACTAGGGTCTCTATTTCCCTGGGAAACATAATTGTTTCCTGATAGTTGGATTGAGAGAGTACTATCAGTCTGTGAAGTAGCCATTGTTCTTAAGTTTCTTTATAAGAGGGGAGGTGGGTAGAAATCCCAACCAAACTTAAGGAACTTTTGGCAGTTGATGGCTACTGGGAGGGAGAGAGAGAGTGTCTTACAGGGACAAGACTCTTGGTGGTCTCAGAGGAAGACATTTGGGGACACAAGTCAGACTCTAAAGGACATAGAGTAATTAAGTTGGGTGGAGGGCAATTGAGAGAGGTGTGGTTAGAGGAGGGACTCTAAATATCATCAACCTATGTTGTATGAGAATCACAAAAGTTCAACTAAAAAATAATAATAAAATTACCTATTTCCTATTGTCCCTCTCTCTGCAGGTCCTTCTCCTTTACTCCCACGGCGCCTTGTATACCCTTCCCTCCACCTTCTTAGCTGAGTACCTCCATTTTCCTCGTGTCCCCCTTTGAAGCATCTGTCTCCTACTAACCCTCCTCTTTTGGGCCCTTTCTTTTCTTTTACCGCCATGATTCCATTTTCCTGGTTCCTGTGGTTACTCACATGTAAGGATTTCGTGCTAGGATCCACAAATGAGAGAGAACATACATCGCTTGTTTTTCTGAGTCTGTGTTACTTCACTTAGTATAACAGTTTCTAGTTCCATCCATTTACCTGCAAATTTCATGATTTCCTTTTTCTTTACCAATAAGTAGAACTCAGGTTACGTAAACGTACCACATTTTCATTATCCATTTGTCAGCTGAAGGACATTTGTTTCCATTTCTAGTTATTGTGAAAAGAGCAGCAACAAAAGTGGATGTCCAAGTATCTCTGCAGTAGGATGGACTTTGGGTGGATGCCAAGAAGTGGTAGAACTGGGTCATATGGTAGATTCACTTTTAGTTTTTAAGAGTTCTCCATTACTGCTTTCCATAATGGTTGCACAAGTTTGCCTTCCCCCCTGTAGTGAATGAGCATTTCTCTTTCTCCACATCCTTACCACCATTTGATGTCTTTTGTTCTGTTGATCTTAGCTAGTCTGACTGGGGTAAGATGAAATCTTAAAGTGCTTTTAATTTTCATTTCTCTAATTACTAAGGATGTTGAAAAATTTTAAAAGTGTTTCTCAGCCATTTTCATGTCTTGATTTGAAAACTCCCTGTTCAGGTCCTTAGCCTACTCAGCCTGCCTTTTTATTCAGTCATTTGTTTTTGTTTGTTGTTTCTTTCTTTGTTTTTTGAGTTCTTTATGTATTCTGGATATTAATCCTCTACATGATGATGTGTAGGTGGTGAAGATCTTCTCCTACTCTAGGTTTTCTCTTCACTTCCTTGGTTGTTTCTTTGACTGTACAGAAACTTTTTAGTTTAATGAGGTACCACTTATTGATTGTTGACCTTAATTCCTGAGCTACTGATGTCTGTTTTAGACCTATACCTATATCTTGTAGGGTACTGCATATGTTTCAGAATTTAGGGTTTCATATTGAGGTCTTTGATTCATTTGGAGTTGACCTTTGTGCAGGTAAAAGATAAGGGTCTAATTTCATTCTTCTACAAGTGGAGAGCCAGTGGGCCAGTACCATTTGTTGAAGATGCTGTCTTTCCTCCAGTATGTGTTCCTGACACCTTTGTCAAATATCAGATGGCTGAAATTGCTTGACTCATGTTTGGGTCTTCTATTATGTTCCAAACTTGACTCAATAGGCCTTAAAATATATGACAGGATGCATGAAACCAGGTAGGGGGGTTGTAGAGGAGTCCACATAGGGGAGGGGAGTCTAAATATAACTGAGATGTGTTTTGTGAAAAGCACAGAGATTCAATAAAAATATACATTGAAAAGAAAAACATAATAAAATTAAAAATAAATAAAAGTACAAAAAAAGTAGAGTTGATTTCCTAAAACAGATCCCATATGACAATTGCACGTTTGTTTTTCAGCTTGACATAGGTTTTACACCAGTGTTTAAGGGAAGAAATAAAAGGTGAGATTTGTTCAGAGTTTTCTAGTCTGCCTTAATTCATTTTTCTTTGCTCTAAGAAACTACCTGAAAGTGAGTGCTTCATAAAGAAAATAAATCTACTTAGCTTCTAATTTGAGGATTCAAGAACATAACACCAATATCTGCTTGGTTTTGATGGGTGGCTCGTGTATATCACATCATCATGACATTATTTTGAGAGGGAAAAACCTCATGATGAAAGAGAAAGCCAGAGTGACAGGAAGAGGCTAGACTTTAATCTTTCATAATTACCATGATAGACAAATCATCTAGAACCCCCCAAAACTATGTCACTTCCTTCCAAGGGCAGTACCCACATTGAATCAATTAGTTGCAGTAGGCTTCAATTCTTAAAAAATTCCACCACTTCTCAGATTGCTTTAATGAGGACCAGGATCCCAACACATGAACTTATGGGGATATACTTTAACCACATCCAAACCATGTCACAGTCTGTTCAATTTTTGATCCTATAACCTAGTACTGTATCTTCAACATAACCAATCCTTCTCCTGACATTGCCTCCTTATGACCAGTGAGTGTCACATCTCTCTGCCGAAGTTAACATGAGATACAGGGAAGACAAGCAGCATCTCCATATAGATGGTTACTGGTCAGCACCCTGACTAGATTAAGGATTTATTCAAAGATCATAATTCTGGGTGTGTCTGTGAGAGCATTTCAGAAGATGTACATCATAAGTACATTTAGGGATGGCAAACGTTAACTCAGGATATTTAGAATGGTCATAAAGCTTTCAGTAATTCAGCTTCGAACTCTTAAAATCACTCCTAAAATCACTCTTAAAACCTTGACAACCACTGTTAATGAATAAACATATTTTCATAAAGCTCTATATTATAGCCCCATGACAATCTATACAAGCACATAGGACCAAACCTTGGAAAGAGCCCTCCAAAACCACGAGCCGAAAATAAGTCTTTACTCCTGTAAGTTGTTTCCATCAGGTAGTTTGTCTGTCAGTGATGAAGACGTTTCTAAGATACTCTTGACAAGCCAGTTAATCACAGTTAAGAGATCATGTATTGCAGTATGTCTCAGTTCATGTCCTGTGTCCTTTTACAAGAACAAAACAATGTATATTTTCTCTGGCAAACATTTTAGGTGTTTATTAGTAATGGTTGGTAGACTCTCAGAGGAGAAACTGTGGAAGTCATGGATGCTATACTATTTTTGAAGGTCTCCCAGGGGCGTGCTTCCGGAGACTGAAGCAGCTGTGTTCAGCCTTTAGTGAAAATGGACTGTAGGGCCTCATCCTTCTTGGAAGAAAAACCCTACTTCCTCATTGGTGAAATGGGAACAATAATAATAAAAGTGAAGTTCATCTCAAAGCACATCCTGTGGTCCAGTCTTCCACTGTTGGGTACTTTTGGTGACTCACCCTCTGATCATCTCTGGCCTGCTTGTCCTGTACACTAGGAAACTTAATTAAAGTATGCAAAGTGTCTTGAGTTCTTCAGGGAAACACCAGAAATTATTATTGTGAATAACAGTTTTGATATTCCATAATCTCTTGAAGGTAATGAAACTAGTATTATAGAAAGCTGAGACTATCGTATAGAGTTTTATGATAATGCATTCATTCATTAGGAGAGGTTGTCAAGGTGGATTTTAAGGGATCATAGCTGAATTTTGAAAACCTTCTGACCATTCTAAATATTCTGATCTGACTTTTGCCATCCCTAAATAACATTTTTCAGAGATCTCTGAAATGCTGGTTTGGGTCAACTTTCCAGACAGCAGTTTGTTTGTTTTTTAGTGTATATTTCTGTTGAGTTTTTGTGTATGTCAAACAGTAAGTCTTAACCATGTTCAGACCACCCTTCCTCTTCCACACCCCCCGTAACCCCTCCACTTGATTTCATGCACTCTGTTATATATGCCAAGGCCTATCCAGTCAAGCTTTTGTACCTAGATATGCCTCCATGAAAGTTCATCCGCTGGAGTCTAGTCCACCTATTTAGAATTACTCCTTTTAAGAAGATCTACTCTCCCTCACCCAGCGGTAATCAGCTGCCAATATTTCCTCAGCAAATGTTGGGGACTGCTGCCCATTTCCCCGGTTCTACGCTGGTTTTTATTGATCGAGTCAGCATGGCTTTTGTGCATGCCCACATCCCTGCTGCAAGTTCAGATGAGCAAGTTCCCAGAGGCCTGAAAGCCTGTTTCCTTATGTTCATGCACCGTTTCACATGCTTCCACATTACAAGACAAAAGAGAGTGCTTGTCCAAGCTTGAGTACACCCTGAAATGTCTTCCCAGGGATGCAAGGACAGTTCCTTTAGTTTCTTTTTCCTAGCTTACTCTCGTCCAGCATTCAGTCCATCTCCACACTGCCATGTGGTTATCATCCTAACACAGGTCTCCTCCGCTAGACCGTGCCCCAAAATGTGTCATTGTTTTCCATAATGCACCAGCACCATTCCAAAGCTGAGAGTGGACTTGGAGTAGTTACCAAGCAAAAGCTACCGCAGGCCTGACCCTTCTCATCAAGTCTGCCATGGTGCTGCACACCCCTGTCCAGTTAGGAAGCAGCTAAGCTACCAGAGGAGGACAAGGGGCTCAAATCCGGCGGGAAGAGGCCCTGACGCTGCCACCCGCGTCTCTCGGACCTTTTCTGCACACCTACTTTTGTTTGTTTGTTTGTTTTAGGTTTGTCACACCAAGCAAGCATAACTATCTAAAACCCAGAGCTTGACAGTGGCTATTCTTCTTCAATTATTTTTGTTGATTTGAGAATTTCATGCAATGTAGTTTATCGTCTTCAGACTCCATGTCCTCTATTATCTTTTGTCGGGTTTTCTTAAGGCCTAGTGAGTCTAGTCTGTGTTTCCCAAGTGCTTCTGGGTGTGACCTTGAAGTCTGGTTAATCTACCAGGCATCACACCAGCAAGAAACTGACTCTCCTTCTCCCAGCATCCATCAGCTGCCAAAATGTCCTCCACTAGACCTGGGGTTTTCTGCCCACCGCCCCCATCTGTCCTGGCAGGCCCCAAACTGGGTGGGTTTGCACAGGTCTTAGCATGCTGTCATAAGTACTGAACATAAGTTCATATGTGCAGCTGCCCTATGGTGTCCAGACAGTACAGCTTCCTTGCATTCATCTACCACTTCTAGCTCTTAAAATCTTCCTGCCCCCTCTTTTGCAATGATCCATGAGCCTTGGGAGGAAAAGGTATTACAGAGATGTCCCATTTAGGGCTGAGCACTCTACAGTCTTCCATTCTCTGCACGTTGACCATTTGTGGATCTCTGTGTTAATTGCCATCTGCTACAAGAAGAGCCTTCTCTGGTGAGAGTTGAGAGATGTACTAATCTATAGGTATAACAAGTCATTATGAGTCAGTTTAATACTATGTCTGTCTAGCAGAATACTAGTAGTAGATTTCCCCCTATGGCCTGTGACCTGTCACAGGCCTTAATAACAGTGTCATCCCTCCTGGCTAGCTTTTGTAATACTAGAAGGTGCTATCTATGTTGCAGGAAGGGAAAGGTAATCATCAGCCTTACCCAGTTGTGAATTCTGAGAGGTACAGTAGTAACCAGTACAATAGTGGCGTAGAGATCATGGGAGCAATCAACTGCACCTCAGTGGATTCAAGCCCCACTTCACAAGACCGAGTCCTATTTTTTTAAGTCTGAATTTGAATTAGCAAAACGGTGTAGGGAAGCCCAAAACTCTTTAAAAGAGTCCACTATGTCATCTTCAAAGTAAAGGGTGTGTGAGATTTTGTGGGAAATATCTTTTACAGCCACAATTGGGCAGCCGAATTGTGAAGACTTTCTGTGATTCAAGGAAGACTTTTAAAAACTGAACTGCCTTGGGGCTGGAGAAATGGCTCGGCAGTTAAGAGCACTGGCTGCTCTTGCCGAGGACCCAGGCTTGACTCCCAGCACCCACGGTGGCTAGCAGTCATCCATAACTCCAGTTCCAGAGGATCTGATACTCGCTTCTGGCTTCTGTGGGCCTTGTGACGTGGGTGCACTTACATACATGTGGGGGAAACGCTCATACACATGAAAAAATAATAAATAAAATATTTTTAAATATTAAACTGCCTTAAAAAGAAATTGTTGTGGATGATCTGGGCTCAGTACATTTAAAGCATGACTCTAAGGGGCTGTAGAGATGGATCACTTGGTAAAGAACTTTCCATGCGTATATAAGGATTCCACTTTGATTCTAAGATGCCACATAAAGAAGCCAGAAATGGCAGCACATGCCTATAATCCCGTTTCTCAGGAGGTAGAGACGGGGAGATCCCTGGAGCTTCTTGGCCAGTCAATCTATCCTAATCAGTGACACACGAATCAGTCTAGAAGTCTTTGCCCGGTTCTCCTCCTTGTGAAGCAGTGGCTGTGATCATATATTACTGCTGTGATTTGACTAGGTATTTATACTGTTCTGATTTATAGTTGGCTTCCACAGTTGGGAATCAAGATGAAGTCACTGACTTATTTTTAAGTGCTCAAAAGTCATGTATCCCTATGGGGTATTGTTTGGGGCACAGAAGAGTGAGCTCTAGAATGCCATGTTCCCTGTGTTCTGGGAGCCCAGAGTGTGAAGAGATAGTCAGGTTGAAGAATCAAATATGACTTTAAAATATATCACCCATAAACTGTTAGAAAACATTTTCCATGCTTTTAAATAATTTTAGGGAGTAATGTGATACTCTGAACAAAAGGAATCTGGTAGCACTGAAAATTCTATAGTGTCAGAATTATGTTAAATACTCATTCCAAGAAAAAAATGTATAATCTTTTATTAGCAAGTTTTGACCTTCGTTAGGGTTTTTGTTTGATTGTTCTTTGTTTTGTTTTATTTTGAGCTAGGGGCTCACTCTGTAGCCCAGGCTGGCCTAGGCTCACTTCAAACTCAAGACAATCTTTCTGCCTCTAATTCCTAAGTGCTGGGGTTATAACACAAGCCACTACCATCAGTTTACATTGATCCTTTCTGTTCCTGAGTCTAAATCTATTTATAATTTTCTTGCTTCTGCTTTAGTGTTTTCTTTCTTCATTATGTGTTCCCGTTATGCAAGTCCTTTGTAGGCTACAGCTTGGTTAAAACAAAAGCAGGTAGATACTCTGCTTACAATGTGCCAAGCACTGAAAAGATCTGAGGACTAACATAAGATGGGCTTGCCCTCAAAAAGGTCAAAGTCTGATAGAAGAATAAAACAGAATGCATTATTAGGGTGCAATGACAGCATCTAAAATCAACACATTACCTGACCCAGCTTGCTTGAACAATAAGAAGAAACATCAGGAGAAGCTTTTGGTTGGAGGTAATGCCCAAATCCTGTCGTAAAGGCCAAGTAGATTAGCTAGAGAAAGGGTTAAGGGTTCACATGTGCATAGTTTACAAACTGAGTCCAAAGAGGCAGAGACCCATTTAAAACCCGAGGCAGTAAACAACTCACGGAGTTCATGGAAGGGCTGGCAGTTCAGGGTGGGTGACCCACACATAGGTATGATCTTGGAATACTATGAAGTTCTCTGTTAAGATTTATGTCCAGGATTGGTGAGATGGCTCAGTGAGTAAAGGCACTTGCTGCAAAACCTCACAACCTGAATTCGTTCCCTGGGACCCTCATGGTGGAAGGAGAGACTAGACTACCATAAGTTGTCCCTTGACTTCTACACATGTGCTATGGCACAGCTAGATACATACACATATATACACATACACAAATAAAACAAATAAATGTATTCTAAACTTTTTTTTTAAGATTTCTGAAGTTAAAGGAGAAAGATCCAGGCAGAGAGCTGTCGTGGCACGGCTGGGTAAATGAAAAATGCAGGAAGACCGTTACAAACTCTTCTACTCTATGTGGGATGTAGATGATGGCAGTTCCCACTGGGGTGCTAACAGCAAGATTAAGAGGAAAAGATGCATTAACAGTCATAGTGGTAGGATTTACAGGATTTGCAACCAAATAACTATGGGTTGCATAGGTGTCTGCGTGACACCCTAGTGTGTTATACGGGCATTTGTAGAAGTATCAGAGAGAATGTGTTCATGTAAGCTCGAAGGACTAAATATGATTCCCATGTAAATTCCCAAGGCCTGCATTTGGCACAGAATGCTCATTAAATAAGCTTTCTATTGTTATCGTCAAGTGCTAACCTCATCTGATTAACCTTAGGTGAACTTTCTATGTTTGTAATTAATACTGGTATTCTTCAAAACATACCTCAGTTTAGCATTCCAGCCGTGTAACAAGTTCCTTAAATTTCCTTGGCCTCAGTTTCCTCATATAATATCAACCAGAAACATTAGTGAAAGTTCCAAATGAGAGAAGCGACAGACTTATAATGACTACTGTCATGTGGAGAAAGCTTGGTAACTGTGGCACAGTAAGAGAGTAGTGGTTGTTAGCCTCTGGAAGGAGGTGGGACTTCTGGCTTGCGTTTCCTCAAACCCCCTATACACTGTGTTCTTAGTATAGCATCTTACACTTAGTAGATGCTAAATAAATTAACAATTGTTTTTATATAATCTTTTTCTGCTAATCTGCCAAGGATTCACCATCCTTGGAAAAGAATTCTTCCCGTGGTTCTATCCTTACCTGGATTGTCATAACTTAAAATTTCTTGTGCCTGATTCCTTTTTGACTTACAAGTAAATGATGACCCACACATGATTCTTTCTGACACTTTCTTATAAAAAATGTCTCCTTGACAACCCCTTACCTACTCCCAGCCCCACACAGAAGTGTATTCAAGTGGGATCTCAGCTCAGGTCTGGCTTGATTGTGATGAGAATTACTCCGGACACTGCACTTTTTCCAAGCTCATAGGTCAGGCTCTAGGATTTCCACCCGGAGTCTCAGCCTTTCATATCAAGGTTACTCCAAGGTTAGCCACTGAGGACTCAATGAAACCACTGGAATGTAATCAAACTGAACCATAGCCACTGAAAAGGTGTGAATTTGATCTGAAATATGGCACGAGAAACAGTAGCAAGCCTCGGGCAATTAGCAACCATTATAAGAAAACTTGAAAATAGCTCCTGAGATCATAAATGTGATGTTCATATAGGCATTGACCTTTTTCCATTATGTTCAGTTTCACTGATTATAAATGTAATTGGTACACATAAAATGCTGGAAAAATACTAAGTTGTGATGAGAAAAAAATGAAGGATCTTTGCTCATTCCACAACCCAAGGATAAACATTTCGATATGTCTGGTTGTTAAGCTTTCTCTACATAGAGGTATATGCTCTCCATACATACCTCATACTTAATATAATTTTGATTTTTCATATATTGTGATATGAGCTCTGTTATTATTCTTTTACATATTCTTTGAAAATGTGGGCTGGGGAGATGGCTCAGTGGTTTGAGGACCAGAGTTTGGATCCCCGGAATCCATGTCAATACTGGGTGGGTACAGGGGCCTACCTGTAATGCCAGCCCTAGAGGATGGAGACAGGGTCCCTGAAGCAGGCTAGTGAGACTAACCCTGTTTTCAAGATCTTGGCTTTTACCGAGAGACTCTCCGTCCATGAATCAGGTGAATGAGTAATGGAGGATGATTTGGGGAGTGAACTTTGGGTCATCACATGCACACATACAATCATGCACCCACACACATATATATATGCACATATATGCAAACATGTATACACATAAGCACAGCGTAGCACACACATACACATGATTAGAAAAAGAAAATGATAATGTTCTTTGAAAATGCAATGTTGCTGGTTATATAAGACTCTGTGGTATATATGAGCCTTTTTGGTTAAGATATTTTTGTTACTGCTTAAATAATGACAGTTCAATCCTTGTATATCAATATTTTTATATGATAAAAATCTCCTTAAGACAGGTTCTTAGCACAAAGTAACATGTTTAAAACTGTGGATAATGTTGCCCAAGTACTTGTTTGTTAAAACTAGGAGAACTTAGGGACTGGAGAGCTGACTCTGGTTAAGAGCACTGGCTACTCTTGCAGAGGATCTAGGTTCAGTTTCCAGCATCCAAATGGTGGCTAGCAACCATCCTTAACTCCAATTTTGAGTGATCTGATGCCCTCTTCTGGCTTTCATGGGAACTGCATACACATGGTGTACTTATTCAGGCAAAACATTCATACACATAAAATAAAAATAAGTTAAAATAATGCAATAATGCAGATACTGTGGAAGCTTCATATCTGCATGCAGTGCAGACAAGAGAGCTTCAGCACCTACACCTTTACTATGGCATTGCTGGTTTCTGCAACTGACTCGATGAAATGTGCAGATGTAGCTGTCTTCCAAGGGCGGCCTTCTGGAGGAAACATACAATGTCACTATGTCTGTCAACTTTAAAGGAATAAGTTACCATTTCAAATGTAAAGCTTTTTTTGGTTCCTGTAGTATGAAACAAAATTTCTATTCATGAAAATTACTTAGTTACTTTGTATTTCTTTTGCTGCTGGTATAACTTAAGTTCCTAAAGTGATACATTTTTAATGTCTTTATTCTTTTTAATGTAATAAAATTTTTGTTTTGTGCATTTCATATAATAGATATTAATCAAATTTAGACATCCTCCCCATCCGTGCCTTCTTTTAATGTTAAATTTTGTTTGTATGTATATGTGTGTACACTATGGTGTGCATGTGGAGGTCAGAGGACAACTTTGGGGAGTCTCCTCTTGTCTTTCACCATGTGGGTCCCAGGGATCAAACTCACATTATTAGGCAAACCCTTTACAAAAACCACCTTTATTTGATGAGCCATCACACTGGCCCAGTATCTTTATTCTTTAGCATTTTTCACACCAAACTGAAACTCTGTGCAAGACTTTTCTCTTACCATGTTGTGGAGGCTTCTCTGGTAGGAGCAATCCCATATAAATTACCTAGTTATTTGGTATATGACATTTGGACAGCTATTTGAAATTTAGACAATTTATTATATTTTGTCCTTTTCTGGGATTTTATATATATATATATATATATATATATATATATATAAATTTATAAATATATATATGAGGTGCAGCAGCACACACCTTTAATCCCAGCATTTGGGGGGCAGAAGCAGGCAGAGCCAGCCTGGTCTACTTAGAGAGTTCCAGGCCAGCTGGGGCTTGGGTAGACTCTGTCTCAAAATACATATATTTAATTGTCCATACTATTAGGACAATCTAAAGAGACAGCACAGTCCCTTTCAAAAACGATGACTATCCTACACAGAACTAGAAAAATCAACCTGAAAATTTGAATGGAAACACAAAAGGGAAAAAAAAACTATACAACCAAAGCGATCTTGAGCAAGATAAAGTAAGCCAGGAGGCAGTATTATTACACTGCTTGATTTCAAATGCAGCATAAAATTAAAAGTAATTACAGTGGCGTGTACTTGCATAAAACAGACTCACAGACCCCAGAAATGGAACAGAAAGCCTAGAAGTAACTTGCCGGTGCACAGCCAGCTGATCTGTGTGCTTGGAGCACACAGCACAGAAAGGCCAGTCTTTCCAGTAAGCGATGCTGGGAGAACTGGACACACGAATGCAGAAGAATCAGAGTCGATCCCTATCTCTCCACATCCTAAAATCAACTCAAAATAGGAGACACAAAAATTATAAAACTACTTAAACAAAGCATAGGAAAAATTCTTCAGGACATTGGAAGAGGCAGTTTAAAAAAAAAAGACTCTTCAAGCAAAGAACAAAATTTTAAGAAATGAGTGAGACAGCAGCAAACTAAAAAGCTTTTTCACAGCAAAGGAAACTCTCCACATAATGCAGAGACAACTTTCAAAATATAAGAAAACATCTGCAAGCTATTTATCTGAAAGCAGTTAATATCTAGAACATACAAGGAGCTCAATGTAAAAAGATCTGACTGAGAGTGGGTGAGAGACTCCAACAGATGTTTCTCAAAGTATACAAATTGTCAAGAGGTGTGTGAAAAAATGCTCAACAGCACTAATCATCAGAGAAATGCAAATGAATTTCAGCAAAACCCTACCTCACTCCAGTTAGAATGCCTGTTATCAAAAAGACAGAACATGGTCTGACAAGCATGTGGAAGGGAGAAGACCCTTGTACACTGTTGAGAGGAATAGAAACTAGTTAGCCGTTACGGAAAACATACAGAGATTCCTTAAAATCTTTAAGAATAGAACTAAGATGGGATCCATCTCTCTCAAAAGAGGAAGTGAACTCAAAATGTCAAGGATACATCTGTACTTCCATATGTATGAGAGCACTGTTTTCAACAGCCAAGAAATGGAAGTAACCTAAGTACCCATAGATTAATGAATGGTTGAAGAAAAGTCATATATACACATGTGTGTAGAGACCGGAATTTCCATTCCTAATACCATGCAATCAAATATTATTGAGCTATTGAAAGGAGCAAAATCCTGTGTTTTGTGTCAATAGAGATGAGACTATAAATCATGTTAAAGCTAGGAACAAAAATAATTATCACATGATCTCACAGAAGTTGAGAAGGGTGGTTACCAGAGGCCGAGGCAGCTGGAGGAGCACAGCAAGAGGCTGATCCAGCCACCAAGCTACAGTTAGAAAGGAGCAAGAAGCTGCAGTGTCTCTGCACAGTGGGGTGGTTCAGACGTTAGTCTGCTATGCATTTCACAAAGCTAGAAGGTCTTCACTGCGTCACCCAAAAGACGTGATAAACGTTTGAGAAGATAGATGTGTGTAACATGATTTAAATATTACAGTGTATGCATGTATCAAAGCTATATTTGGTAACCCATTAATATGTTCATTTTTGTTTTATGTATCGGTTATAATACTTAAAAACTGGTACTTGACCCAAGCAAAAAAGGTTGACTTTTCTACCACACATTTATCAGAAAAATTACCCTAATCCTCCCTTCAAATCCAGCACCCAACTAATTCTTCAGTCTAATTAGAACATGTTTATAGTTATAATTTATTTAGGTTATATTTTATGCCTCTAATTTGAAATATTTTTCAAGCCCTCTGAGTTATTTTGTCTGCTTTTGTTTTCTGAGGCAAGTTTTTGCTATGCAGCCCAAGCTGACCTCAGCCTCCCCAGAGCTGACATTACAGATGGGTGACACCATAATTTGATTGCTCTCCATATGTGTTGAGTAGTACACATATGTATTGAGTTTGGGTTACTATAATAACAAAGTACCATAGACTGTGTGTCTTATATGACAGACATGGTGGGCTCACAGTTCTGGAAGCTGATTTGTATCTCCTTCTTCATAAAAAGACTGTCATTTTGTGTGTCTTCACATGGTGGAAGGAAGTTGTGAGGTGTCCTTTATAAGGAAGTTTCATTTCTGAGGACTCTGCTTTCATGACCTCATTACATCTCCAAAGCCTATCGCATTCATAATACCATCACTAGTGATTAAGATTTCAATATATAAAATTGACTGGAGGAGACTCAAACTTCAGTCCACAGAACCTTAAGGTTTCAGACAATCACTTTTTATCATTTCCCAGAACTCTTTAGGTTGGTCACACTCTGCTGAGCCATCTGGAACTAGTCATTTGGGGTTTTTCAGGACAAGAATATCAAAGATGGCCACTCACCTGCCTGGTACCTCCACAGGGATGAGCTCCCTGGGGCTGAATGACTGGGAGACTCATCTTTTCTTTATCTGTGTCAATACTAAGGTCCTCCTCAGGAACTCTCCTTCTCCACATGAGAACACAGACTTCTTACACTGTAAGTCATGGTTCCCAAAGCACAGAAGAAGGGTCTCCTTCCAGAAAGGTTTTGGTCTTGGACTGTCATCCCACCAGCTCCATCCCCTCCACCGCATTGCTTTGGTTGCTGTGAGGCACAGACCTGGTCAAGTTCAACATCGCTGAGGGCTGCACAGAAATGGGAATACTGGAGGCAGGCTCACTGAAGGCCATCTGTGGAGACTGATACACTGTGTTAAGCACATTCATCTAAAAAGGCATTTCCAGTTCCAGTTACCCATGGCTAATGAGGACCGCCTGTAGCTGAAATCACTTTGGTGGGCATTTCCAAAAGCCTAATGAGCTCTGATGTCAATCGCAACAGTCAGTCTACTTTTAACAATCCTAGGCCTCAAGTACAGAAATTCATTTATAAGCAAATTAGACCCTCAATTTGATTCATAAACTTCAACCCCCTATTGTTAGTTTTTAAAAAGATCAAGTTTAGGTTCATTTGCCTACAGATACTAAGCAAATATTTGGGAAATAATTCAAAGTTTAGTGTATAATAATAATTCCAAACATTTGTATGGTGCTTTATGATTTAAATAGTGCTCTGAGGTATTGTTTTCTTTGCCTTTTATTTTGAATCATATGTAGTAATTCAGGTGAATATTGTTCCAGTTCTCAAGTGAGGACATTAACTCATCAGGAACTTTTACCTTCTCCCAGTCACACAGTGAGGAGACACCAGAGTCAGAACTCTTAAGTTCAAGGTTCAAGACTCTCATCCTCATAAAGTTCTCAAGTTTCTAAAAACCTCAACCTGAAATTCAACTGCTTGCATCCTGTATGTCTGCAAACATGTCCAAAATATATTTTAAAGTCTTCTCCTCACGACTAGAGAGATGATTCAGTGGTTAAGAGCACTGGCTGCTCTTGCAGGGGACCTGGGTTCAGTTCCCAGCACCCACTTGGTGGGTAACAACTTGTTCTTAACCCCATTTCCACAGACTCCAGTGCCCTCTTCTGGACTCCTAGGCATTACACGCATGTGGTATGCTTACATACATGCAGACAAAAAATGCATACACATAAAATGAAAATAAATAAATCCAAAATTTTTTGTCTTTCCCTTAAAAAGTAGGTTTCAAAGCACAACTGACATTGGAAAGTAATCGTTCAAACTTTTCATTTCACAGATAGGAAAACTGATTAAGCAAGGTTGTGCCACTTGCCCAAAGTGACACAGTTATTTATTGGAACAGAAGAGAAACATGGACTCTACAACCAGCTGTTCCTCTAGCTGCATTTGCCCCTTTCCAGAAGAGATTGCTAAATAAAATTGTGTAGGGATGCTGGTTGTGGTAACACAGTCCTCTAATCCTAGCACTCAGGAGACTGAGACAGGAGGTTCCTCCTGAGTATAATAAGACAAGCCTAGGCTACATAGTAAGTTCCAGGCCAGCCTGAGCTACAGAGTGAAAACCTGCCTCAAGGAATATTTTATGTATTTCAAATATACATTTATGGTTTTCAGGAATTAATATTAACACTTTAAAGTTCTTCAGTGGCCAAGTCCAATTCAAAAGCAGCTTTAAAATTTGCTCAAAATGGGACTAGAGAGATAACTCAGTGGTTAAGAACACTGGCTCCTCTTGCAGAGGACCCAGATTTGGTTCCCAGCACCCATATGGTAGCTAACAACCATCTGAAACTCCAGTTCCAGGGAATATGACGCCCTCTTCTGATCTCTATGGGCATTACACAGCATGGATGTACTTACATACATGCAGGCAATACACTCACACACATAAAAATATTAAAGTATTTTATTAAAAAGTGCTCAAAATGTTGCTACTTCTGGTTGATAACCTATTGCTGTAGAAACTCCCTCTATGAAAATCTGAGGACTACCGTCAATGTGGAAAACTGCTTTATTTTTGGTTCTAGAGAACTGTATCCAGAGCCATGTGGCCTTGTCTTGCTAAGCAACCATTTCATCACTAAGGTAAATCCTCAACTCACGAATATGGAACACTAAAGTTGTAACTGTTTGTCTAGTGACTTGGCATTACTCTAAGCATTCTCACAGCATCCAGGGTGGAACCTTCTTCTGGGAAGGAAAAAACACTAATATAAAATTGTCAAACGTGCCTTCACATACTATTGCATGTGTCCCAACTCTAAGATATCACTGTAGTAGTTTGTGTTTGATTTAGTGAAGGCGTCTTTTTCTTTCTCTTCTCTTCCATTGCCTTCCAGTGTTCTATTTTCTTCTTGTGTTCTTTGTAATGAGAATATGGTTTGGATTATTTCACTAAACAGCTAATAAAATCCAAGAGGTAGTAATACTTGTTAACAGAATCCACAGTGTGAGTGAGACAGAAAGCATTGACCAGGTGGCCCATGTTTTATGGATGTAAGGAGTTCATTTTCTCTGGTACCAATTCTGTTCTACTTTGGTTTTGATTGCTGTGATGAAACACTGGCTAAAACCAAACCAGGGGACAAAGAGTTTATTTCATCTTAGAGTTTATAGTTCATCATTGAGGGGAGCCAGGGCAGGAGTTCAAAGCTGGAACCTGCAGGCAGAGACTGACACAGAAGCCACGGAGGACTGCCGCTTGCTGGTCTGCTTCCTCTGGCTTGCTCAGCTCCCTTTTTTATACAGCCCAGACCCACTTGCCTAGGTATGGCACCACCCGCAGTGGGCTGGGCCCTCCTACATCAATTTGCAATGAAGAAGACACCCCGCAGACATGTTCACGTGTCGATCTGACTGAGTCAGCTCCTCAGCTGGGCCTCCCTTTTCTCAAACATATCTAAGTTTGTGTCAGCTTGACAAAAACTAACCACTGTAAAGCCCCAAGCTACATCCTTCAGTCAAGTGCCTCACACGCTCTCCAGCTTTCGTAATATCCCCATATTGTCTGTCAACTTTCTTAGTCTAAGGCTAATAGAAAGGTTAGCTTGGGAATGAACAGCACAATTTTCCCCGAAGTGTGAAGTGTGAGCTGCTCATTTGCACGTCTGAACCACTTCGCCTCGTTTATCTCAGTTTGGAGAATTTGTTTGGGTTCTCTTACACTTCCTTCATTGTTCTGGGCATGAACCCCAGGCCTCATCCTCCCTAACCTTTTATGAATGTTATTTTGAGAGAGTCTCACTAAAGCTTTCAGACTGGCCTTGAACTCATGCTATAGCCCTGGTAGGTCTTGGATTTGTGATTTTGCTGTCTCAGCCCCTTGAGTAGCTCAGACAGGCTTGTGCCACACATGCCAGGCTGAATTTCTCTTCATTCTCTTTATCCAGGCATTGCATTGGTTTTGGACAGTTTTTAATATTAAAAAGTATAAACCTACCTACGGCAGAATCATGTCACCAAAAATGTATGGGAAAGAGAAAAGGTGGTAGCCCATATAAGACAGAGTCCCGAGTCGCTGTTGCTTAGCAGATCCGTGCCATTTTTGAGACGACGTGCCACAAATTTGAACCTGCACATGATGGAAGTTTTCAAACAAACTTTCAAAATATTATACAGTTTTTAAAATATTTTTGTCACAAATCAAATGTCAGATTTAAGTGCAGCATTTGTAGAGTACTGCTGTACTCTGATGTAACATAAAAAAACAGAAGTGTCGATATATTTGGACCATTTATTTGCAGGATATCCTTTTAGTACCAGCAAGTCATCAAGTCCAGTTAGATGGTTCCACCTGCTCTGCCTCTGACTGCCTCTGCCTCCTTCCCACCTCTACTGGTGTCATCTCGAACCAAGCCACCACCTGATTATTCTCTGCCTGATAGCCATACTATAGACTATGGCCACACAGGGATATCTGGCCTTTGTTCAGCCCTTCTCCTGCTCAGTGTGAGGGTTTATTCAGGGGAGAAAATGAGTGAAATGGAGCCAAGTGTTTCATAAAACAGATTAGACCTTTCACAGTGTGGAAGAACTTGGGGTAGGGAATTTTAAACCATTTCAGTGAAGGTCCGACTGCCTGTTTGATCCTTACATCTGAACTGCAGGTCTACTACCTTCAGTCCCCTCTCGGGCTAAGCACAGTGGAGCCAGAAACAGAAGAAAGGCACAGTCTCCGGGGTACAGGGGGTGCGTTTAAAACAATTCCCACTTTCTCACATGCAAAGAATTTGGAGTTCTGTAAGTCTCTTCTAAAATGTGAAACATAACTGTGTTTTGTTTGTTTGTTTGGGTTTTGGGGGTGGTTTTCTATTGTGTTTTGGGCGTTGATTTGTTTTTTACTTTTCTCATCAATGTGGTGAAATGTATGACATAAATCACTTGAAAGAGGAAGCATTTATTTTAACTCATGGTTTCAAAGAGTTCACTCCACTGTCCTTGGCTTTGTTGATTTAGGTTCAAGGTAAAGCTGAGCGTCATGGCTGGAAGAAAACATGCTGGCGGAAGCTATTCACCTTATGGTGACCAGGAAGCAAAGAAAAGGACTTACAGGAAGGGACCAGGATAGGCTACAGCGTCAGGAATGTGTCCCAGGGACCTCTCTCTTCCAGTTTGGTCACGCCCCTCCTTTCCACACCCCCTTCCCCAAACGCCACCGTGCTATGAACCCACCTAGGTTTTAATTTACTCAGTCAGATCCTTCAAGGTTGAATAATTATGGAAACATCACAGACACACCCGGAAATGTGCTTTGCAAATCTCCTAAGTGCTTCTCAGTTCAATTAAGTTGAAAATCAAAATTAACCATCACAACAATTGAAAAGGATATTCAACACAGGCAGACAGAATATGCTTAATCATGATGGTCAGACTGAAATAATGTCAAAATGTCAGGGAAAATGAAGTTACCTAGAAACTTCCCACCAATTCTTCAGTCATCATGTAATTTTAGCATATTCTTGTAAAAGTTAATATATGTATGTGTTTGTGAGATCTCAAACCCCACTCCTGTGTCCGGATTTCAGCTGCACATCCATGACAGTTTTGTTCTACTATTCTATTCTTGTCATCTTTTGTTCAGCATTCTCTTTTTATTCCAGACCCATAAAGATTAGAAGGGCTGCAGGCATCGTGGCTCACACCTGTAACCCCAGGATTTGGGAGTCTAAAGCAGGAGGCATCACCTTCAAGTCAAGGCTAGCCTGGGTGCGTTTCAGGCCAGTCTGGGTTACAAGAAGAGGCCCAGTCTCACAAAACGACAAAACAATAAAAAGGACTTGTTGTAACTTGTCTTGTTGCTCTGACAACATGGCAAAAGAAAATGTTCTGGTTTTCAGTTCCAGGGACTGTAGTGCATCACGGTAGGAAAGACGACAGAAGGAGCAGGAAGGGTCACAATAGGGGTGCACAGGGGTGCGGGGGGGGATGAGGGTCACAATAGGGGCGCACGTGGCGGGGGTCACAATAGGGGCGCATGGGGGAATGTTGGTGCTCAGCTAGTTTTCTGCTTTTTATTCAGTTCCGGATCCCAGAGAGGAGATAAGGTGGTACTACCCACATTTGGGGGGAGGGGGTCTTCCCTGGATAGTTAACCTAATCTAGATAATCCCTCACAGGCCTGTCCAGCGCCTGTTTCTTCCGTGATTGTAGAACCTGTCAAGTTGATGGGCAATATTAGCCATCATAGGTTGTCTCCTCTGGTTGGGCTATCATAGTAAAAGCTCTCACGCACTGTTCCTGTCATTCCGTGTGCATCAAAGCTTTTGTCAGATGTGTTTCTAGCTCCAGCTGTCCTTTGTCCCGTTGCCTTCTGTGCAGGTGTGTGTAAATACTAAACTTTCCATGGAAATCTCTGGAAAACACTGAAAGCCTCTTGTGTTGGTAGTCACTCCCATCTGCACAAACATCATCATTTGCCACTCCTGGTTCTACAAATGTTTGTCCTTGTGGTGAAAGATCCTGAGTGTCTCCTCGTCTGTGTACTGAGAGTGATATCCAGACCGAATGTAGGAAGAAAGGGGTCCCTATGTGCACTGAGCCATGACTTCTTATCCTTTGAGTGTGGGTTACATTGTGAGATCACAGGAAGAGCCAGCCAGCTCTGTTAGAGAGCATTAGAGGAGTTTCCCAGAGGGGATGACATTTCTTAAGTGATTTTTTTTCCACAAAGACTCACAGCTTGTAAGCTTGAAATATACCACGTTGCTCTTTCAAATACACATCAATTAAGTTCAGTTTCGTACTTTTCTAGTAAAAGCGGAACTGTTTTATCAGTTCATCCTAATTTCTGTCCCTCTGTGACACTCCAGAACACATCTGTAACACTGTCATCCGGAAGGAAAGAAACAGAAAATTAACCCATATAGAGAATTGAATCTATTTTTAATGGTTCTGTGATCCTATCAACCAAAGAAATAAACTACATGTTCTTTACTTTAGTAAGAAGGAGTAAAGCTTTGAACGGTAAGTTCCAGTCTGTGGCCATACCTCTTTAAATGCATCGGATCTCATCTAACAGTGAGTTCCTAGATGTCATTAATGAAAACTATTGCCTATGTGGGAACTGGCAATTGTATAGTGATTCTCTGAGCAAATACATGTTCTTTCCTTCTATTCTTCTTTGACACAGCTGTTAGAAGTATGACTTGCACTAAAGCACCGTCAAACAAAATTCAAAAATCACATTAGTCACAGTCCCAAAGTTTTTGTGAAAAGTATCAATCAGTCAAAGTCCGCATTGTCAGGAAATGTATCTCAAACATCTCAATTCATGGTCATTGAACTGACTGGAAATAAACTGACCTATAATTTTGTAAGCCTTTTCTCCTGGCCTCTGACTTTATGCACTTTACCCATTACAAATTCTTTTCTCGCTCTTCCAAATCACCACTCTTTAATCCACCACTTCCTCCAAAAAGAAGTTACCTAGGAAATATGAATAGTTCTTAGAACTAGGGTACCAATATTACTATTTGTTGAACATGGCCTGTGTGCCACTTTTGCAAGTATTTTTACATGCAAAATCCCATTTTACTTAGTTCTTGTGCAGTTGAATTCCTATGCAGTATACATTGTCTAATTTACTGATGAGAAACCAAGTACTGAGAACATCAGAGAAGGAGGTTGGGAAGATGGTTCTGTCAGTAAAGCATTTGTCTTGCAAGCATGAGATCTGAGTACAGTCTTGTGAACTCATGCAAAAAAAAAAAAAAAAAAAAAAAAAAGGCGTGGTGATAGACACTTGTAATCCCAGCACTAGGGAGGCAGAGGCATTGGATTCCTGAGACTTGCTGGCCAGCCAGCCAGCCTACCCAGTGAACTGCAGGTCCATGAGAGACCCTCTCTCAAAAACAAGGTGGTCCATGAGTAGGACATCAGTCTCAAACCTCTGCCACCCAAGGCTTAGGGACTATTGCAGAAGAAGGAAAAGAAAGGTTACAAGAGTCAGAAGTGGTAAATGACCACAGGAAACAGAGTTTTCCAGACAGCTGGGAAGCTTCTCATTTGAACTGACAGCAACATTAACAGCATTCACAAGTCCCGTGCAAGCTGAGGCCAGACCAAAATCACAACACAGAAGTAGGAAAGGAGGCCTGGCCTTAGCTGAGGAACTACTGAGAGAGGGCGCTGGTTTTCTTTAAGGGTGTGAGGCTAGATAGGTTAATTAGGCACAACAAAGGACATTCCGGGACACAAACGACTCAGTAGGTCTTGATATATGGCAGTAGGAGCTACAAGGGGAGTGCACACAGGGAAGGGGCTGAAGTACAATCAAAATATAGTGTATGCAATTCACAGAAATTCAATAAGAATGTGGAAGGAGAAAAGGGAAATAAATTATAACAGAATGAAGATAGAAATAAATGTTTTATATTTGTTTAAAAAAAAAAGTTGTTGGCTCCTAAGGAATGACACCTAAAGTTGACCTCTGGCCTCCACACATGAACCTGCTCACATAACACACGTGCACGCACACGCACGCATGCTGGAGGAGGCTTTCAAAGGGATGTGAGAAAACATGGTCTCAGAACAGCCCTTGCAGGAGCAATCGGAGAACCTCGGAGACACTCTATTCTCAGTCCCTGGTCTATTTTTTCCTGTCTGAGTCTGGCTGGCTGGTGCTCCACATAGAGCTTCGGTTCTGACAGTGTGCACTGGCCTTGCTCTCAGCTGTGGGGTACACGTGTTCACCAGGTTCTGCATCATCTCCTCTATCAGCCAGTTTCTTCAGCTGGGAATGTACACTGAACACATAAGAGATGGAGTCGGAGTTCTTGCTGTCCTTGAGAGAAACTAGGTGAATACTTAACCTGTGTCTGCAATGAAGCTATGTAGGGACAGAGGGGTCTGTGCTCCCTTTAGAGACGGCAGCTGGCTTCTCTCTCGATACTGTTCTAGTTTCATTTCTGTTACTGGGATAAAACATCCTGACAGAAAATAACTTAAGGAAGGAAGAGTTTATGTTTATTTTAATTCACAATTCCAGTTTACAGTCCAGCACTAAGGAGACGTGACAGGAACTTGAGACAGCTAGACTCATCGCATCCACAGTCAAGAACAAGAGAAATAAATGTGTGCTCAGTTGGATTTCTCTACCCTAATACAGTCTGAGATTCTATGCCTAGGGTCTATTCTAGACTACCCACAGTGGGTTAGGTCTTCCCATGACAGCCCCTCACCACATGCCCACAGGCCAACCCAGACAATCCCTCATTGATACTCTCATCCCAGGCAATTCTAGGTTGGGTCAAGTTGTTGTCTAAAGCTAACAGTCACCCATATACCACAGTTCCTTTCATTATAACAAAGAATTTTTGCTCTTAAGTATTTTTAACTCTTTTTCTGTGTGCACTGGACAATGAACTATCCTAAGTGAAAGGACTTGTTTCTTCTTATTGTTGCTTTATATTATTAATCCTAGTTGTGTGTCTGTTCTTCTCCGATCACTTGGAGGACATCTTCCTAGAAGCCATGCACGTTAGAGGTCTCATGTTATACTTTTAACACATAGTAGGCCCTCAACGAAATTTGTCCATTCAGATAACAAATGGATAGTACAGTGATTAGAAGCCTGTATATATTTCATTTGGCTGAAAAATTATGAAATTGTACTGATATATGTACGTTATTGATTATGAAGGAGTTTTTTAAAATTATTCTTGTTGCATTATCCAAGAAGGCATAGCTATAACTAAGGAGAAAAAATTAATATAGTATAATATAAATGTGAACTGAATACCAAGAAATATTTTTAGTAGATGAGGTTGGAATTGATCAGTCCGAAGAGGCCCAGTGGAAGTGGCTGGGGACATGTTGCCCATGCATGCTGCTCAGGGCTGTATTACAGAGGGTTCTGGGGTAGCAGGATGACAAATGAAGCTGTATTTCTAGTTTCATTGATTCTGTCTCTCAGACTAGTATGTCTTCACAACTCCCACCCTCTATACAGAACTGTATGTGTCTGTTAAACTTTCTAATTTGTTTTTTTCTTTTTCTTTCAGAGCATATCCCGACACCATCAGGAATGTCTGCTCTGGCTGGGAAAGTACAGACTGTTCTGGGCCTTGTAGAGCCAAGCAAGCTGGGCCGCACCCTAACGCATGAACATCTGACAATGACCTTTGACTGCTTTTACCACCCACCCCCTCCATGCCATGAAGCTACCTCTAAGGAACCTATCTTGATGAAGAATTTATTTTGGATTCAGAAAAATCCATATTCCCATAGAGAGAACCTTCAATTGAATCAAGAGGCAGAAGCCATAAGGGAAGAATTGTTATATTTCAAAGCTAACGGCGGAGGGGCCTTGGTGGAAAATACCACCACTGGGATTAGCAGGGATGTTCAGACACTGAAGTGGCTGGCCGAGCAGACCGGAGTCCACATCATAGCCGGAGCTGGGTTTTATGTGGATGCAACTCACTCTGCAGAGACCAGGGCCATGTCAGTGGAACAGGTGAAACGCGCTCACTTCTGTGATATTATTTGTGTATAAATTCAGAACAGTGTGAACCCATTGGCTCAGCAGTTGCTAGATATGGTCTAAAAATTTCCTAACTAGCAAAGACATCTGCCACTTGGGACCCGGATTAGTCAAACTCTGTTTTATAAAGAAAAGGTGTTGAGGAGGGCACCCTCAATGCACTGGTCACTGAAATATCCGATATGCATAATGCATAGTTTGCTCAGTAGTGCTGTGGCAGGCTGTTTGTAAACCTTACTTTTCCTTTATAAGCTTCAGTTATGTAACTTCAGTTTTTCCCTCAGATTTTGTAATAACCAGCACTGAAAATTCACTGTAGGGTAAGACTTGGCAGGCTGAGACTTGGCACTTTTGCAAATATATTTCCTTCTCTTTTACAAACCAGGAGGGGTGGAAGAAAATTCATATTCCTGCTTATGATATTAAGCAAGCATGGGCAGAA
The DNA here is from genome assembly GCA_035773235.1 of Eospalax fontanierii. Lineage (NCBI taxonomy): Eukaryota > Metazoa > Chordata > Mammalia > Rodentia > Spalacidae > Eospalax > Eospalax fontanierii. Next base: position 61,951,519 of record CM069540.1, on the reverse strand, counting down.
GGAAGCTAACTTTTCATGGACACAAAGAAAGAATTATCTACAAAGCTTTACTGAACCTGTGTACTCTCTTTCTAAACACGTGTTCACACACATAGGTTCATGATCCTGTGTACACTCCTTTTCTTGTTTCACAGGTACAGAATATTGGTTAAATTCTTTGTGAAACATCTGTTAAGGTAAATTAATGTGTTTTAAAATTTCATCTGTATTATTTTTCAATGAGGATTTAAATAAATTTATCTATATACATATGTGTGCATGCATGTGTGTGTGCGTTATTTAAGACTAATCTGATGGCAAGGATTACACATTTGTCAAATCATGTTAGCAGTTTACTATACATAGGAACAAGATACTATAATACTGGATATTGTGTGCTATGACTTTTCCAGGCTGAATAAAGGATTTATGAGGGAATTAAAGAATTACTTGATAGAGATGATGGATTCAGCAGCATTTCTAGATGCTGTTCCCAGATTAGAGATCTTGGTTTTCAGTCTGAACGCACTCTCATTTTGTTGCAGCCTTAAGCTGCAAGGTATTTTATCAAATCACCTCTGTAAGATATTGAATTGTAAACTTAGACTAAGTTGTTGAATTTTCAGATTATACAGGAAATGCCTTGCTCATTAGCCAGTATTCACTGAATGATGACTACTTAGTACATTATGTGTGTGTGCACACTTATGTGTGTCCCACTCATGTGTAGATGCATGTGGAGGCTGGAAGACTACCTCAGGAGTTATCCTCAGAAACACTGTCCACCTCCTTTGTGACAAGGCCTCTCACTGGCCCGGAGTCCACCAATCAGGCCAGTGAGCTCCAGGGATTCCCCGATCTTGCCTCCCCAGAATTGATTACAAGTGTGCACCACCATGTCCAGTTTTTTTGTAGGTTCTGGGATCAAAATTAGGTTCTTGTGTTTGTGAGGCAAGCTCTGTACTCACTTAGCCATTGCCTCGGCTCCATATTCACTTTTGAAAGAATACATTACTAAATAAATACCTTTTTTATATAGTATGATGGGTTTGTTTTGATACCTTTCACAATTTATAAAATTTGTTCTCATTCTTCCTCAGCTTACAGATGTCCTCATTGATGAAATTCTCCATGGGGCTGATGGAACTAGTATCAAGTGTGGAGTTATTGGAGAAATAGGCTGCTCCTGGCCATTGACTGAGAGTGAGAGAAAGGTGCTTCAGGCCACAGCTCATGCACAGGCTCAGCTTGGCTGTCCCGTCATTGTCCATCCTGGACGGAACCCAAGTGCACCATTTCAGATCATCCGCATATTGCAAGAAGCGGGTGCAGACATCTCCAAAACAGTGATGTCCCACCTCGACAGGTAAGAAGGCAATTTACAATCTGTGTGACCACTATATGATCTAATGGGTAATCAAATGGAAGGGTTAATGAAGTGCTAACCACATAGGGAGATGCAGTGGGTACGTAGAAGATCATTCTCTGCCAGTGCTAAGCATTGAACCTACAACTCCCACATGTAATTTCCAAGTGTCCCACCACTGAAATATACCCACAGCCCCTGGAAGTTAGTATTTCTGAGGTCTTATAACTAGCACAAATTAAAACTAATGTCACCATTCTTATCCCTGTGTGTCAGATGCTACTGTAGGCATTTGGCAAAAGTACTCTTTTTCATTTACTTGATCCTTCAGGACCTCATCACAGGCATCATTGTCTGCTTCATTTCCTGATGTCATGGTATGATATCATGTACACCAATTCTGCTTGTTTGGTATTTGCCAAAAATCGAGCAATTGCGTCTATAGATATAAATGAAGAAAAAGCAAATGATTTCACCCTGAAAGGAAAACACAAAACATAAATGCTTATGTTTCTGTCACCTGTTTGTGGCTTGAAGTGTCTGAATTTTGGAAAGTTCAGTTATAAAAATAGTGATAAATATAGTATTTCCTATTGTGATGTATTGGTTTCTTATGGATGCTGTAGTAATTACAACGGGCACCTCAAAACAATAAAAATATGTTCTCTTGTAGTTCTGAGTGAGGAAGTCTGAAACCAAAGTGTCAGCAGGGCCCTGGTGATTCAAAGGAACCTTCATGTCTGGCAGACCTAGGTGTTCCTTTGTTTAAGGCTGCAGAGCTGGTTTCTACCTCTGCCCTCACATGGCCTTTAGTGTATGTCCACGTCTTCTCTTCTGTCTTTAAGGACTTTTGCCATTGAATTTAGGACCCACCCATATCATCCCGAATGAGCTCATGTCAAGATCCCTAACTGCATTACATCTGCATAGACCCTCTTCTCAAACAAGGTCATTTTCAGAGCTTCCTGGGGTTACAATGGAGATAGGTGTTTTCAGAGTACATCAGTGCATCAGCCAACATGACTGATCAGCGCAACTACATCAACAGATGCTGACTATTGTTAATGATACAAAAAAATGCAACAGTATTGCCAACAGTAGTTTTAGGTGTATTAAAATGAATATAGTACTAATAAGATTCATAATATAATTCTTTTTCTAGTTTAAAATTTTTAAGACATATTTTTCTATATCAGGTTCCATATATATGTAGAGAGAGAATTTTTGTGCATTTCATGCAGTACATTCTAATCATACTTAAACCCATAAAAGAAACCTCTTTCTGAGTTTTTGGTCAGGGTAGTTCAAAAGACATAGGCTATTGCCACAGTCCTTGACTTCCTCCCAGAACCTGAAGGAGGAAGGACATCTTATTGATGAAGACAGGACATACTTCAGACACAGGACTTGGAGCAGTGGAGCTGGAACTGACCTGGAAGCCTCCTCCTTGAAGACTAGATCTCAAAGTCACAGAGGATACTATGCAAGCTGAAAAAAAAATCAATCAGTGGTTCACCCAGCTTTATAGCCTTATAACCACAACAATGACTGGCACAGCAAACAATTCCTGTCAGTGTAGTAGTGACACTTTTATCTTGTGGATAATAGACAGCTATCTAATTGGACTTAAAGCCCATTCAGTGGGGAGGGAACTCACTTATGGTATGTTAACATAGCCAAATACACATGACTGGAGAGGCCATAGATCCTAGACACATCCCTAGACAAACATAACTTCTTTTTATACTAAAAAGATGCTATTTTTTGACAATTTCACGCATGTCTACAATGTATCTTGATTATATCTACTGCCCCTTCCCCCAACTCCCCCTCAAGGACATCATTTGAAATTCCCTTGGTGAATGTCTGTGTTATAATATTTAGTGTTTGTCTGATCATATTCTTATTCTGTTATTGGTAATGGATCATGTAATAGAATTCATTATTTCCAACAGAGATTCCATGTACAAGTTATTTTTCCTAAGCCCCTCACTGATCTTCCATTTTCAGCCAGTATCCATTTTTATCATTGATAAATCAGCTGAAGCTGGTTGCTCTTCCTTTACGTACTTTTTCTCTTTTGTTTTCCAGAAGATTTTAACGTAGTAGTTTTTGTTATTCTGCATGTTTTATGCTCTGACTGAATGTGAATTTCTTTTTATTCTGTACGTGACATTTCTTGGGAGTCCTGAATATGAAGATTTAATTTTCACTGCTTCTGAAAAACCTCAGCCATCATCTCTCCAAATTATTGATCAGTCGTTATTGTCTGTATCATGAACTCCAACTCGGTGTGTGCAGGACCTTATCCCCTGCCTTCATATCACTTTGACCATCTCTTTCAGCTCTCACTCATTAGTACCTCTGAGCTGTAATTTCTTTAGTTTTATCTTCCTATGTACCATTGTCTTTCCAGCAGAATCAATCTGTTCCACTCTGTAATTTTATTAGAATATTAAGATAGAGTTTTTCTTATTAAGTTCTTAGTTACTTTTCAAATATGCTTGGTTAAATTTAATATCTTTTATTTTCTTTAACATATTTTCAATTTAATCTTTAAAATAATTAAACGTACAGCTAGGTATGGGGTGCACACCTTTAAGCCCAGCATCTCTGTAAGTTCAAGGCTAACCTGGTCTATATAGTGAGTTCCAGGCCAGCCAGAGCTACAAAGTGAGACCTTTTATCAAAAACAAAAAAACTAAACATAATATTTAGCCTATAATTGGTAAGCATAATTTTTACCATCTGTTTTGTTTTTACATTGATCTGATGTCATTGTATCACTCCTGAAGTCCTCTTCATAGGAAATTATTTCCTTGTGTTGTAGAGTAGAATTTGTTATTAAGAACATAGCTCAGACTCACTGGAAATTAGGGAAGGTAAGTTGTTCTTCTTCTTCATGTGCGCTCTTATTCTTCATTTTGAGACAGACTGGCACTATAGTCTAGGCAGGCTTCAGAACACCTGGCCCTCCCTCGGCTGCCCAGGTAATGGCACTGCAGCATGGGCACCTCCATTCCCGGCCTTTCTTCTTTTCTGATTTTTCTGGTGTTTTGTTTGTTTGTGTCTAGTAAAGACTTAGGGGGCATTATCAACCTGATTCTATTTCTAATTAAATTTAAATACATTAGTTTTTGTTAATTATGATAAAGTATACATAGCATAAAATTTACCATCCTAACATGTCAAGCATCCAGATCGGCACAGTTCAGAGCACTCACTCCCCAGCCTGCAGGGAGGATCATTCGAGTCCTCCCCATGAATTGAACTGTTTAAATTCTGACAGTACAGCACTCAGAACCACACAGATGCATGATTTCCTACTCTCAGGTGCAAGGGTGTGGTTGTCCGTTCTCAAGGAGGCTTCTTCCTTGCCCCTCCCTCCCTTTCAGTGATTAAGACTGGCACATACTCCTGGAAACTGTGGGCTGAGGCTTCCTCCCAGTTCACACATGTGGATGCTGTCTCTGGTGAGGGGCAGGTCCCACGTGTAGGTCCAGTTTGATCCCTTTCCCTGTTCAGACCCTGTCCCCCCAGCTCACTGAGTCCCCCGCATGTCCCCCCAGCTCACTGAGTCCCCCGCATGTCCCCCCAGCTCGCTGAGTCCCCCGCATGTCCCCCAGCTCGCTGAGTCCCCCGCAGTTCCTGCTCCGCATCCTTCTTACCCCCTTTCTCAGCTCCCTGTCACTTCTGTCCCTGAGCAAGTCTTAACTTTTCCAACAGCTTCAGCTAAGCATTTAAACTAAGAAATGTTTTCTCTCTTCAGTATTTACTCGGGTTTTTACATGTACTCTGTTGGAAAGGGATCTTGTGAACATTTAGTCTGCCATACTGCTTGAAACTGGAGCAGGATGCTTCTCCTTAAAGCAGAATCTCACTATCCTTCTCCATTCACAGTTAGACATTAAGTTAGGAAATTATGCTTGGCATAAATAGAAAATATGTTTGGGTTGTAAATTGTGAAATAAACCTTAACTCCTACTACAATAATATTTCCTGGCTTTTAAAAATCAAGCAATATAAAAAGTACAAGTATTTACTTCCTAGTGATATGCACATATGGATGCATTATACTTACACACATTATACATATACAGACATACACTTATATGCTTTTTATATCAAATGATAAAATTATATTACCTGGTTTCCATGGGCTGAGGTTTCAGCAGTCCCCTCCTGAGTGGCTCAGGATTGAATGGAAATGTTGACCTGACACCAGACAAACTCATGGATGCTGGAACATCCTGAGGCAATTGCTAGAGCCACCACCCATGCTGCACCTATGTGACAGATTATTTGAGATTCCAGTGTATGAAAAAGAAATATTTCTATGGGGAGGCAACCAGGGAAAATGGCTTAAAACATAGTGCTTTGGAAAAACAAACCAAATAAAGTAATAAGAAAACAAAATCAGGAGGCAGATGTAGGCAGCATTGGCTATTTGAAGTGAGTGTTCACAGCAGACCAGTTGTCAGGCTAGAGTTTGATGGGGTCGGCCTTTCACAGGCTCTCTGAGCTCTGCTGGGCAATGCCTACAATCTGATCTGTGCTGAAAGAGCAGGGACTTCAGCTCTTTGTAGTGGGAATAAAAGGGCATGAATAAAATGTAGACATATAAAAAGCAGAGCATTCTCCAAAACACGGCCTCTAAAACGCCTCAAACAAACCCGAAAGTAATTTCATTTCTCCCATCATATGTTTCTGGGCACAGAAGAGAAGGTTCTGGAACTGTGGGCTGCGAGGGTTGGGACGTGATAACTTGGGGGTAGTCGCTGTGCCCTGTAGCTCGTTTTACAACACAAGGTCTCCAGTAAAGTAGACGTCAGCCTTGACTACCTGCAAAATTGGTTTTTCCCTTAAAGGTAGATTTCATTTTGGGGAATACAAAAATAAAGTATTTTAGTGAGTTCACTATAATATGAAAACAGTAAAATATCTCTGAAGGCATATGAAATCTGCATTAGGATTCACACAGACATGACACATACACATACATACACACACACACACACACGCACACACACGCTGCTACAGTAATAGTTTCCTACATGACTACTCAAAGGAGGCAGCTGGCATGCTTAAAGGAAAGAGTTAATGAATGGCCTTCATCTTGACGACCTCTGAACCACATTGTTTTCATGTGATCATTTGAGACTCTCTTAGGGTTATTTATCAGACATCAATAACTTGATAAGATAAATTTGGTTCTCTGTCCAAGCCCTCCCCCACAACCATCTGTTCCCCTTAAGGTGCATAGTCTGTTGAAAAGCAAGTTGATGCCTGTGAATTTAATCCTTGGAGAACATTAAAGGGACTGCCCTTGACAGTGATAGCCACCCAAAACCAACATGAATTAGAAAACAGCCCCAGCTCTTGTGTTCTTGTCCTGGCATTTAATCTACACATCTTCCCACCATTCAATCATTTATCATAATTTTACCACCTGTTAAATATTCTAGCCACATTTCTAAGTGGTGGGCACCAACAGCCCCATGACAGGTTTAACACAGGCTATATGTGATTTAGGGAAACACCCTTCACCTTTGTTTTCATTTTTGACCTTTGAAGCAGGATTTACCATTAATGCACTATTCGAGGAGCTATAAGCAAGTATATGACAACGAAATTCTTTATCGATGAAAGCTGACTTAAAAAAATACTCATGATTGTTGAATATTTGAAAATGATTCACACTTCAAATTTCCAGCTTTCTGGAGGGCAACAGACAGGTGTTATACCCAAATGTTTTTCTTCTTGAATATCTATTTAACAAGCCAAAAGAGGTTTCATGGGCATCCCCGGCCCAGGGGCTGATTAGGGGTAAAATAATTAAGTGTAGGAAGACAGAACACCACTTTCTTTGAAAATTGCTCCCCGGAGAAGGTAAAGGAATTTGACCCAAGGGTACTTGAAACAACTGAAGGGAAAATTCATGGAATGGGTCAAGAATATTTCTTTCTTTTTGCCTTTGATCACACATGCCAAATTGGACAAACTCTTGGAAAGATACAAGTTTGACACATTTTTTTTTCATGCTGTTAGTTAAATGAAGAGAGTGGAATATCACTTCATTCATTCAACAAATATTTGAGTGACTAATTACCATATGTATACATCAAACACTGTGCTGTGGGCAGGAGAGCAGCCCACTCTCTACTTTTAAAATCATTATTTAATCATAATTATGGTGACTTTTAACCTTAAGATTTTCTTTGAAAAGTCACAAAAAGCAATTATACAGGATCCTTGGAACTGTACACTTCTAATTCTTATAAATATGAGTGAATTAATGTGAAATTATTCAGAAACAGTTCCAAGCAAATGTTTGGCAAATGGAATTTGAACAAAACATCTTTGTATTGCTAAATAGTATAGTAGCATTCTTACAGAGAATACTTGGCATGTTGTGTGCTGGCAGTGGTGTTTAATGTTTAGAGCCCTATGAATATGGCTTTATTTCCTAACAGTTTATAATTAGGAGGAGGCACATGCATGCATTGTGTTCACTATACACAAAATGCATTGAGATGAACAGGTATGCATTGCAAAGCATGCACAGCATTCATTTAATGTGCAGGAAATATAACTTCAGTTGTTTGGGCTCAGATTCATCCAGAGGGAGAAATTTTAAAAATTAGTGCGGGCAACAAAGGAGGAGCAAGTGTGTGTTTTAAAGAGGAAATGCTAATAGCACTTGCTTCTCTGGGTGACTTACCCTCCCTGATAGGTACTCTGCTTTCATCGTGAGAGTTTAAATCGATAACAGTTCGTGGACATCACATGTAAGAATCTAGGTACTCTTAAACCTGGCATTGTCATCACTTATATGTAGATTCAGGTAATAAATTTCACATAAAATCTGAGATGCAAACTTTGAGTTCATTTTAGATTGAAATTACATGAAGACATTGACAGCAACCATTGCTTGATTAATACACCATAGATTCAATATCCACAGTGGTCACTGAAGAAAGAGACATGATTTAAAGTCAGGACACCAGCATTTACTTACTGGGCGACTTCCAGTTTGTTCATTTGTCAAAGAGTTAAGGAAAGTTACTTGTGCATGTATGAATGTGCCCTTTGTGCATGGAGGCCAGAGGAAGGCATTGGGTATCCGTTGAGACAGGGTCATTTACTGAACCTGATGCTAGGCTGCTGGCCAGCAAACCCCTGCACATAGCACTGGATTGCAGGAGCACACAGCTGCACTCAGCTTCTTAAAGAATTTTTATTTTGTGCTTTTTGTAGATGAGTATAATGCCTGCATGCATGTAAGTGTACCCATGTCATGCAGTGCTCAAGGGGATCAGAAGAGGGCACAAGATCCCCAGGAACTGGAGATGTGGATGATTGTTAGCCACTATGTGGGTGCTGGAAACCAAACCTGGGTCTTCTGCAAGACCAGTCAGTGCTTTTAACCACTGAGCCATCTCTCCTGCGCCCCGTGCTTGGCTTTTCACAAGGATTCCTGAAATTTGAACTCTGGTCCTCATGCTTGCACAAGTACTCTTTCTCACTGAGCCATCTCTCCAGCCCAGTGAAACTATTTTTAACTCTTAAAATGTCATGCAAATTTTCCTCTCTGATTGTTTACTGTGGATTCCCTTTCAACATGGGTCCTACTCAAAAGACAACACAAAGAGAGGTAAGTAGAAAGAAATCTAGGCAAGCACTTCACAGACTGAAGCAGCTTGACTTCTTTATATGTATAGTGTCCAATAAATTATGTACAATGATATTTGATAGTTCTGAGTATCTCAAATTTGTGAAGATCTACCAATGATGCCAGGAAAAGGCAGCTCAGGTCATGTATTCTCCCTGGCACATTCCACCCCCCACCAAACCTCCCACTAGTGATTTTTTTTCCTAACGCAATTTTTCATGGCTCTGACACCATTCGCATGAAAGGTGACATTTTAACAAATAGGACTGCCATGTCTGTGAGATTCATCTTCACTGTCCTCAGCACCATCACTCCCTGAACTGTGTGTGCTGAACATGGAAAACGCAGCCCCTTTTGTGCTGTGTGGCAGCTCGGAAGTTTCTGCAGTAAAAAGCTCTTCTTGGGGGGTATAAACTATAATGTGCATTTTTAAATAAAGTTTTAATTGCACTTTGCATTTGGAGCCACCTTCTGCCTTTGGTCTAATTTAAGCAAGGGTTTCTTTCTCTTTTGGCCATATGTTCCTTTTGCTGAAACCTTCACTTCAGTCATAATAATGTGATGTCATCCCTTCCTATGATGTCACAAATGGAGACTTATCCAATCAGAACTGAGAAGTGTGGATGATGCTTGTTATAATATGAGTAGTGACAGCCAGAATTATTTTTCTCTTGCTTTCCACTCCCAGTTAATCTCTAACACTGAAAATACAAATTCAGAAAAGTAATGCCTTAAAACAAAAAGAATCCTGGGACTGGAGAGGTGGCTCAGTGGTTGAGAACAGTGGCTGCTCTTGCAGAGGACCCAGGTTCAGTTCTGCGCATTCACATGGTGGCTAACAACCATCTATAACTCCAGCTCCAGGGGATTCGATGCCCTCTTCTGACTTTGGGGGCAATGCCAATGGATGTACTTACACATATGCAGGCAATACACATAAAATGATAACTAAAATATTTTAAGAACAAACAAAAAAATCCTACAAAACATTAATGAATATTTGAAATACCTTCAAATATAACCATAAATTAATATATTACTATCAGCATAGCATTTTCATTTAAGGGATTAGGTGGAACTCCGATTCTTGGCAAGCATATAATTGAAGTACCAAACCATCTTTAAGTTTGGGAGTGCTATTACTCCGCCTGTTTTGGACATTTCATTCATTGAAATTTACCTTGATATGTACTGTCTTAGTGGTGGCCGTCATCAGATGTATAGAGTGATGTGTGAAGCCCCAGTTTCAAGCTCCAGAACCCTCCCCAAATCATAACTTTTCAAACTTTTCACTGAAGCAAGGTTGTCATTTGCAGGAAACAATGTACATGGAGTGTGTTTGAAATTATTTTCATGTCAATTTTTTGCCTTTTTTGAGACTATGTAGCCCAAGCTATCCTGAAAGTTACTAAGTAGCCCAGGATGGGCCTTGAAATCTTGTTCCTCCTACCTCAGCTCCCAGAGTACTAGGATTACAGGCATGAGCCACCAGGTCTGGCTTCAATGTTAATTTATAATTTATAAGATATATTTGTTTAAAATGTCATCAAAGATTTCAAAATTCATTTTAGACTATTAGATAAATATTTCTAATTGGGTTTAATATTTTTAAGTAGCTATTGAAAAACATCCATAGAATAATAAAATATTCAATATACTGTATCTATATAAAACTCCCTTGATTTTAAAGTGAGAAATTCATGTTGCAAGAGAACGAAGAAATTACTTTTTTCATAAACAGTTTTCATAATGGTCATTTGTTGACATTCAGTTTTTAATAGATCAATTTTATACATGAATATCACTTTATTGTTATATTTGTTGGCCAACTTTTAAAAACCCTCTGTCTCATTAGTAGCAATAGGTACTATTTATTGAAAAATTACAGTTTAATGAAGCTTCAAAGAACATCTGTTAATTTATTTCATTTGATACTCATAAAACCTCAAAAGGTAGATCCAGTTTATTATCCCTCTTTCACATATGAAGCACACGGTAGCTTTGTGGTTTCAAAAAATCATCTGAGGAGTTTGATACTAGAGTTGGAACTTTAGTCTCTGTGCTCTGTCTGTAAAAGGATACCTAGCATTATCCTCGCCTCTTGCTTTCTTTTTTTAAAAAAATTGAATTTTTGCATTTTCATACAATGTAATTTGTATGAAAAATCATTATGGCCCCCAGTTTAATGTGCTGTGTTCCATATAGTAAGACGTATAGAGTCTAATCTGTATCTTCAAATGTTCATCCACTGGAGCCTGTTTAACCTACCAAGAATCACACCCTTGAAAGAGGTTTTTTTCTGTCCCTCCCAGCAGTCATAGGTGGCCACAATTTCCTTAGGTGGGGCTGGAGCTTCTTACCAGCTTCCTCAGGTCTATGCTGAGACTCTTTCTTATTTGAGCTTACATGGAATTTATTCATTCTGTCCCCACTGGAGTGAGTTCATGTGAGTAACTGACCAGCTGTCTGGAAAACTCTGTTTTCTTGTGGTCATTCACCACGTCTGGCTCTTACAGTCTTTCTGTCTTCTCTCCTGAAATGATCGCTGAGCCTTTGGAGACAGAAGTTTGATTGAAGTGTCCTTTTTTAGAGATGAACACTCTGCGACTTCTTGTTCTCTGCACGTTGGCCATTTGTGGGTTTCTGTGCTAATCACCATCTGTTGCAGGAGAAAACTTCTCTGATGAGAGTGGAGAGATGGGAATAAAATCAAGATGCCGAGAGTCAACTTCAAGGAAATAAGAGAAGTTTCAGATTAGTTTCATGTTATGTAATATATAGAAAACTGTAGTTTCCAGTCCAGAGTAGTCATCTACTAAGAGACTTGTTATGTGTACAGGGTGTAATGTGAGTAACCTGACGTGGTTAAAAATGAACACCTGTAAAAGTTTTAAAGCAGGTGGGAACCTTGAGATAAGCCTTATATCTATTGGGACTAAACTAAAAAAAAATCTCAGTCTCTTCTACTTTTGACTCGGTTCTAGCTGTTGCCACTTGTGCTTTGATAGGCCAAAATTGCATGGGTAATTGGGATTATGAGATGGCAGGCTGCGCTAGCTCTATAGACTTCCTGGTAGAAATATTCTGGCCAAACTTAGGAAATCAGCATTCTGTTAAGACATTGTGGAATGATAGTGTATGGAGTGATATTACCTACTTCCTAGGTGTATGCCCTTCATCAGTTTAAATTCTCCAAATCGGTATGTTCATCTGAGAACCAATAATTCTAATAGCTACCTTGTAACATCATTGTGGGTAAATTGATTCTTTATAAAATATACATAGTAGATACTCAACAGCTATTGTTTATAGAAATTTGAAAGAAGGTAAGTGACCAAATCTGTATGACAAATATTCTTGGCTAGGGAATATTTATAATAACCTAGCAACAAATACTCCATGTGGAAACTCTTTGAATAACTTTTACTTTTTACAAGGCTTAGTTTTGAAGAACCTGGTAATACCGCTGATTATTCATCAATGTTTGGGATTATGGCAACTATCTAATTAAAATATAAAGTAAATAAAGAAGAATGGTGCTTATAATTTTTTAATTAAAAAAAAAAAACCCTGTGTCTCCCAAGGCTCAGGGATCATTGAAGAAGAGAGGAAAGAAAGATTCTAAGAGCCAAAGGAGGTGGATTACCATAAGGAGACAGAGTTTTCCAGAAAGCTGGACAGTTACTCATATGAACTCACAGCAATGGTGACAGCATGCACAAGACCTACATGAGCTCAAGCCAAACAAAATCCCAGCGTGGAGGTGGGGAAGAAAGAAGCCCCATAGAGGTCGGGACTCGGTGGGCTCAGGGGTGGACCCGCACTGAAGGACATCGGACCGGTGGGCTCAGGGGTGGACCCACAGTGAAGGACATCCGACCCGGTGGGCTCAGGGGTGGACCCGCACTGAAGGACATCGGGACCCAGTGGGCTCAGGGGTGGACCCGCACTGAAGGACATCGGACCGGTGGGCTCAGGGGTGGACCCGCACTGAAGGACATCGGACCGGTGGGCTCAGGGGTGGACCCGCACTGAAGGACATCGGGACTCGGTGGGCTCAGGGGTGGACCCACACTGAAGGACATCCGACCCGGTGGGCTCAGGGGTGGACCCGCACTGAAGGACATCGGGACTCGGTGGGCTCAGGGGTGGACCCACAGTGAAGGACATCCGACCCGGTGGGCTCAGGGGTGGACCCGCACTGAAGGACATCGGACCGGTGGGCTCAGGGGTGGACCCGCACTGAAGGACATCGGACCGGTGGGCTCAGGGGTGGACCCGCACTGAAAGTCATTTGGGGACACAAATCAGGACTCTATAAGCCATTGTTTAGGTAGATGATGATGATGATGAGAGAGAGAGAGAGAGAAAGAGAGAGAGAAAATACAGTAGATTGAGTGGTGGACTGTGGGGGTGTAGATAAGGGAGGGAATCTAAATATCATCAAACTATATTGTTTGAAAATTGCCAAAATTCAATAAAATTAAGTGAAATTAAAGGAAGATGCCCAATTCAAGTGCAGGAACTGCTGGTAACAGAGCTGTTGGAAGGGGAGGCTGTTCTTTTTTTAAGGTTGTGGCACTGGCTATGTTAAGCAGGCTCCAGTGGCTGTACTCACACTGAAGGACATTTGTGGACACTGATTTGCTCCATGGGCCATGTATATTTATGTTGTTAAGGGGAGGATAAGGCAGGTGCAGATAGGGGAGGGAGTCTGAATATGATCAAAATACGTTGTACGAAATCTTCCAAAGTCAATGACAACGTTACTTGATCAGTGGTACAAGGTTTAGCAAAAATGTCGTCCATCCTTCTCAACAGTGCCTAGTCTGTAGACCCAGGAACTCACAGATTCCACGAGCTGATAACTTACTGTGAGTCACAGCACAACAGAACGGAGTGAACACTGGACTGGGCGTGGGAAGACCTGGGTTGCAGATTCTCAAAGATCCATGCTTTGGTCTTTCTGCGTGGAGTGACGTCATGTGGCACAATAGTATCTCCAGTTTATTGTGCATTTCGGAACCTGCTCCTCCCAGGTCCCCGGAATCACTTCGTAGAGCTGATTGGCTGTCCAGGGCAGGCCCCAGGTTTAATCCCTCTTCCCTGTCCCTGTGCTGACAGCGTCCCCTGCTTCATTCCTGACGCTGCTTTTCCTGCTCTGACGGCTGGCAGTACTGTTCCTCCAAACACAACCCAAGTGTCTCTCTTCTGAATCCCAGTGTGATAAAACCTGCCCACCCGTCTTAGATCTCCAAACATAACCCTTCCTATCTACTCCTTTCTTGTTGCCTGAATTCGAGTCTTCCTTTGTAGCATAACTATCGTGGGGCTCCAAAAAGCATCAGTCTTTAGCTTCCATACAGAGTCTGGTTTCCACAGTCCACTAGATAGAGCTTCCCAAATCTGAATCTGACTACATTCCTGCTCCTGACTTAAAATCTTTAGTGAGCTGCCTTCCACTTAGACACAAAATCCAAACCTCTAGGTGTCTGGCACTCAACCCCTGATCCCACCCTTCTCCAAGAACGACATAGAATCTGGCCTAAAGCCACACTGACTGTGATTACAAGTGTCCTGTGCCTATGAGCTCTCAAGCACACTTTACCTTTTACCCTTTGCTGTAATGTGCTATTCGATTCCTCATGTCTGTTTGGCAAAGTATTTCTTCAGAATCAAAGTTTTTCTTGAATCAGTCAGGCAATGTTAGCCATCTTTTTCCTTTTCCAACCTCGTTCTTAGAAGCACTGTTATCTGATACTTGGTAAATTCTCCAAACCCGTCCTTTGTTTCCGTGTCTCTTTTCCTTAGTAGATACTAAATCTTCTGAATGACAGAACTGTGTGCTTATTGGCTTTGTTTTGTGGCTCATGTGTTATAGTTAATAGGTGGACAACAGTTTCTTCTTAATTAGGTAGATGAATGGATGACTTGATGGATGGATGGACAGATGCTTCCTCCCTTACGTACTTTATCTCTCAGAAGCCTACAGCCTTCTATTTAAGAGTAATATACTCCTTTTACTCATCTTAAGAGGCATTCCTTTAGATTGTACACTTATTACCCCACACCTGAACCTTCCAAACCTTTTAAGAATGAAATACTTCGAGTGGATTCAAGTAAATCTCACCATTCATTATCTTTCATAATAGTTTGTATTCATCTGCATTGTAAAAACTCTGACACATTTAATTATGAGTTTAAAAATCTATCTTCTATAGATTTTAAGTTACTTGAGATGGTAGCTGAAGTTTCTTTTCATATTTATATACCCAACATAAAGGATAGCACAAGACAGCTGACAGTAAATGTGTGCTAAGCTAATTCATGAATGTGTGCTTGGATGTATGGAGTGAAATATGTGTGTGAGAGTTCTGTGAGGCTGGAAAGCTCCAGACAAACAGGCGCTGCTGCCATCTTGGCTGAACCCAGGAATCACAGCTTTTCTCTGTTCCTTAGTTCTTTCTACACAGAAAACCCCCAAACCCTTGTCTAAATTACCACTTCATGCAGACATCCTCACCCCTATTCAGAGCGCATTTTGACATTAAACTAAATCCCTCAGTGCATGGATAAGATCTAAAATACAAAGGGAGCTGAAGAACAGAATCAACATCCTGTGTGTTCACTCCAACCTTGAAACACTAGGTAAATGGTAAGTATATTCTGAAAATGAAGACAGATCACTTCACATGCCAATTGTTAGGCTGGGGGAAATATTTTTTTTCTAAATTTATGTCTACTACTTATATAGCTGTATCATTTACTGTAGTATAATATCAGATTACCATTTGAAAAACAAACATAAAATATACAATGCAGCTAACAAAATTATATCACAGGAGTGATAAGAAATATTTGATTTTAAAAAGCCTGATCTTCATCCTAGAATTCTCAAGATAATCTATAAGTGGCATGAGTTGCTTCATCCATCTCAAAGATGAGACTTTCTTCACTGTGAAATTCAGGAGGTTTTTAACGTTTTTACTACATTTAATTATATATATGTATATATGTATATATATATATATAGAGAGAGAGAGAGAGAGAGAGGTATATATATATATATATATATATATATATATAGAGAGAGAGAGAGAGAGAGAGAGAGTATGTTGTATGCATGTGTGCCAAAGCATATGTGTGTGTAGGTGTGTAGGTCAGAAGACAGCTTGTAGAAACTGGTTTTCTCCTACCGCATGAATCCCAAGGACTGAACTCAGAGAGTCAGACCTCTTTACCTGCTGAATCATCTCACCAGTCCAAGAGCTCTTTTACATAATACAGTTATGGCAAAAAATGAAAAGAAAATCTTACCTTAAAAAAATAGGGAAACTTGGAGTAGAAAAGAATTGAAGTATTCATGGATAGACTATGGAGTGAGGACAACTGGCTGTGGAGTCATACTAACATGTGGGGTCAACCCTTCTCTAGCAAAAGAAGAATCATTTGCATAAACAAAATTGCAGTAGCACATTGCCAGTCCCTGGAGATTATCCAACTGAATGTCAGCTTCGTGTAGGTAAGTCACCTGGTGTGACATTCATGGAGCATGAGAGTTCCAGATATCAGTGCCAGGGAGCCTATTTCTCCACAAGTAAGAGTCAACAGTGCTAATCAGAGCTGCTCTAACGAATGGGTGTTCTCAGCATGGAAGGAGTGGATACTGGATACAAGAACATGGCTTTTAAACATGGAGGCTGTCCGGGTTTCTTCACAACTCTACCAAATGGGAATTGAATTGTTTATTTCTTCCAAGAATTAGTTTTCTCATCTGTAAAATGGAGATGTTCATAGTTTCTTCCTGTAACTTTTATAAACACTAAAAGAATAAAAACATTATTAAACACCTGTGTTTGGATATGAAGTATTCCCCCCCAAAGGCTCATGTGCTGAAGTCTTGGTCCCCAGCTGGTGGAGCCATTGAAAAGTGATGGCATCTCTAGGGAAATAAATTCATCCACAAGTTAACCAATTGATGAGTTCATAGCTGAACAGACTGTTGGCAAGCCAGACCTGGCTGGAGGAAGTAGGCCACGGGGGCATCCTTTGATGGGTGTGTCCCATCCCTGGACCCTTTCTCTGCTTACCAGCTGCTTGTGATTTCCATGCATTCTATGTCAGAATGCTCAGCCTTGCCCCAGATTCAAAGTAGTAGAAGCAGTGACCCTGAACTGAATCCCTCTTGGAAACAATAAATGAAGACAAAGCTCTTCTCCTTTAAGGTATTTTTGTCAGAGCAATGTGATAATCAACCTATAATTGATTGTTACATGTTGATTTTTCTGGTATCACCGACATCTCTCATCATCACATCTGATCTGTTGTCATTTTCTTTCTTTTTTATTTTCAGTACTTCGAAAATATGCATGATCAAGGACACTGATTTCTTTTTCATTTTATTATACTGCATTACATAAGGTCATGTTAGTGTAAATCGATAGTGTAGTTGGAGCACATTTCCCTATGCACAGCCTACCTCCTCTCATTTCTTACCCTACACAGGATCACCTCAACTTTCATGTCATCTGTACATGATGATTTTATGTCTGTGTAAAATCTAGGACCCACAAATGAGAAAATCATGCTATTTGAGACTGACTAAATTTACTTAATATGATTATTTCCAATTATGTCCATTTCCCTGCAAACAATGTAACTGTTCTTCTTTGGGACTGGAAAAAAATACTTCATTGTGCATGTAAGTCACATTTTCTCTCTCCATTCCCCTGTTGATGGAGACCTAGATTGGTTCCATATCGTAGCTCTTGACTGGCACTGGTTTTCTCCTATGAATTTTGCAATGTCTGTTTTTCCAATAAAAACAATTTAAATGAATTCATTTCCAAATCATCTTCACAATAATGCTTTGCTATCTATAAAAAAATGTTGTATCACCAAATATCAGTAAAAATAATAGTAATAACTACATAAATAAGTAAAGATGTATCTATATATAGCATGGCAGCTTCTCTATCTCCCAGTGTGTCAGGAGCTGAGGGCTTACCCATTAACACGTAAGCCTTTTGGGAACCATTGTCCAAACCATAGCAGAGTTGCATTTATTGAGACAGAGAAGAGTGTGGGAGCAGCCAGTACAGGTGATAGATGATGGATTCGGTTTGAGACACATTAAGCTTGTGTTATATATCCAAGTGGAATTCACAAGCAACCAGCTAGTCTGACCTGGTGATAGAAGATGCTTCTGTGTATAAGGGGCTTAGAGCAATGTGATGCTCATGAGAAGAAGAAAGCAATGGTTATGACTTAATAGGATTCTTCTCCTTTGTTGACCATGTTATTTAGTTTGTCCAAAATAACTGTAAAGGATTAATGTCACTATATTTACTCTGATCTAGGGAATAAAGTTCTTTACAAGCTAATCCTTTCCTGTCCTTCTAAGTCTTCCCTTCTTTACCCACTTGCTACTCTTTAAATCCCAGTTTTTCATGTATAGTTTCAGTATACTGTGGAGAGGGGTCAGATTTCAAGGAGGAGCGGTCGAGCAATAGGAGACCAGTAATGTGATAGGATGATGGGTTCCAGCTTTGAAATGCCTTTAAATGAAGGAGCACCCAACTTACCTGGATCTCACTTCTCCAGTTTACTTTGTCAGTGAAATTGAAAGCCAATAAATACAAAACAATGAGCACAATACCAGACAATATAAGCTCTTATAATTGCCACCTCGTACAATAGTAGAAAGTAAATTTAGTTTTTCTTTTCCTTTCTTTGTGTTTGTGTGTAGTGTGCATGCACATGTGTGCATGTGTGTGTGGTGTGTAGTGTGGGGACGCAAGTGGGTATGCATGCACATGTGTGCTCATACCTATGGAGGCCAGAGGTCAATACTGGGTGTTATTCCTCAGGAGCTCTCCACTGTGTTTTTCTCTCACCGGGACTTGGGGCTCATGAATTAGACTAGGCTGGCTGGCCAACAAGCTCCAGGGTCTGCCTGTACCCTCCTCCCTAGCATTGGAAGTACGGCACATGCCACAGTGCATTATTTTTCGTGAAAGATCAAGCTCAGGTCCTCATGCTTACTCAGCAAGCACTTTGCCAACAAAGCTATCTCTCCAGTCCCTAGATTTTAGTTTCTATAGAAATGAAGACTAAAGATTTTCCTGTGGCTTTACACCTTCTCTGGTTTTTTTTTTTGTTTGTCTGTTTGTTTTACTTAAAATGTAGAAAATGCAGAACATTAGGTTAAAAGAAGTAAAAAAGGATCAGAAGTCAGAGTTGAGGCCAATCCATCTCTACTTCCATCATCCTCTGACTCCCCAGTCCAATAGCTTGTCCAAATTAGGTAATTAACAATTCAAATTTGACTCAAAAGGGAGAATACTAAACTTAATCTCCTCTCCCTTAAGTTATTTTAATTATGTATATTTTGTTCTTAAGCATGGTTTTTGGGGGAAAACAGTATATGTTTACTACAGAGAAACACATTCTTTTAGCTTAGCAAATTTTGGAAGCAAAAGTTTGTCTCCATGGTAAGATGAGAAAAGAATAATATTAACAAGACAGCGCAGCCATAGCGCACATTGCGGAATACAAAGGAAGGGAGTAATAATAACGAGACAGCGCATCCGTAGCGCACACTGCGGAATATAAAGGAAGGTCTTCTGCGCCTCCCCTTCTAAAACAGTACTGTGAACTCTGCGTTGTATTAAATTGGTGACTAGAAGAAAAGCGGGTCAGCCACACTAGATCTGAGTGAAAATCAATAGTCGATTCTCTGGTAGCATCTGGAGAAGCGAGCACCTCATGCACCATGGCACATGGATGTTTACTTCGTCCTCCCATGGCCCATGAGCAAGGCTTTGAAAATACCTCCAACTGCTTAGTAGCAGATTCACAGATATAAAATAGGGCTTTAGTCTTTGCATCCTGAAGTTTCCAAAGTAATACCAGTGTGCATAAGAATGTGAAAGACAAGGATTGTCGGGCATTTTTAACTCTTCTCCAGATCAATTTTGGATCCAAACAATCACTTCCTTTCTCTAAGCGCTAAGCTTCCTTCGCTAAATGTCTAATGCTGAGCACCGCCCTATATTACTTTCCACATCCAGTTCTGGCAGGAAGTTTGATTCCTTCCAGTTTCTCCGTGTGATTGAATGTCTACAGTGTTATTTGGGGATTGATATAATGCATCCCTTTTTAGCTGTTATAATGTTAAGTTCTCAAGATCATTTTCTTTTGCTCTATTCTGTTTGTTTGTAGCCTGAACTTATATTTTTGCCTTTCTAATAATTATTTACATGGTTGCATCCTATAATAGTGAGGCTTTTAATATGATACCTATTGAAATAGCAAGACATTGGTAAATAATAAACTTTATTTTAAAAATAATCATATAAGAGTATATATATGTGTGTGGGAGATGTATACACGTTCATATGAGTGTTAGCACTTGTGTACATCTGTTGTACAGATGTTGATGTTGAGTGTTTTCTCAGTCACCCTTTACTATGTTTTAATATAGTTTCTCACTGAAAGTGGAGCTCATCAATTTGGGTAGGCCTTGGCCAATGAGTGCCTGAGACCCAGCTGTCCCCTCCCCTGACCCCCTGTCTGGGGTTACAGATGCACTGTGCTGCACCCAGACTTTTTAAGTGTGAGTGTTGGGATCTGTATTCAGTTCCTCCTGCTTCTGTGGAAAGCAGGTTACCAACTGAGCTATCTCCTCAGCTTCCCAAAATATATATTTTTATGAGTATTGTTCCTCTGAAAAAGATGTGGAATGATAGTCACATAGGCTTTGGAATTAATTTCAGAACCAATTCACTTTCTTTACAAGAAAGCCACCTTCTTACCACTGTACAACAAACCTTCCTATTTCAGGCAGACTAGTGTTACTTAACTCACCAGAGCTGGTACCAAATTCCTTTGATAGTTTCTGTAATTCACAGCAGTCCTTCAGGATGAAAGTACAGTCCAATAAGGCTTTTCAGAAGAAGGTGGGTCATTTCTAAAAACAATCCGAAAGGAGAGTTTTGAAATGCTTGAATAATGGCAGAAAAATTAAAATAGTCCCCAAGGCTTTTGGAATGGAAACTTAAGTTTGACCAGGCAGGTTTCCTTATTTCTGATAATAAATTGAACTTAGTATTTTGTAGTCCCATAGTAATAGCCAACTAAAATGTTTTTATCATGTTTATTTATTTTGTGTATGTGTGGGAATGCTTGTACATGGAGGTCAGAGGACAACATGCAGGAGTCAGTTTGGATTAAACTTAGGTTGTCAGACTTGGCAGCCAGTATTTTTATCCATTGAGTCATCTTGGCCAGATCTCAAGTTCTTTTGGTTAACTTAATCTGTATTTTAGTCACATTGTGTTTAAAATTCCATATTGTACATGTAGAGAATATACTCTCAACAATAGCAATATGTCTGTCTTGTTGTCTTTAGGTCTATATTTAATAAGAAGGAGCTGCTGGAGTTTGCTGAACTTGGCTCCTACTTGGAATATGATCTCTTTGGTACGGAACTTCTTAATTACCAGCTCAGCCCGGATATTGATATGCCTGATGATAACAAAAGAATTCGAAGGTAAATATGCTGAAATATCTCAGAGCATTCTCTTTCGCCAGCCCTTTGACTTGTCATATCTGGGTGAATATTCACAAAGATTTGGAAAATAGTAAGCAGGCCTTGGCAGAGGAAAATATATCTTGCTGTTTCAGGGAGAAAATCTCCCCATATTATTGCAAAAAGAAAATGAGTCACACTAAGTAGGCTAAAGCTTAGCAGAGCCTTAGAAGTTCAATGCAGATGGGCAGCTGACAAGAACCAGATAATACCCCACCCTCTCCATGACAAGAAAAGAATGAAGGCCGCCCTTCACCCCCAAGGAGATCAGCTCTTCCTTCCTCATTCCGATCACACTGCCATGTGACTTCCTACAGCTAATACTGAAAATGCTTTATTAAAAGTACTCATTAAAGGGGTGATCACAACTCAAATGCTAAAATACAATGTATGAGCACAACAAAATTGTATCAGGTACAACCTCCCCAAATTGTCTAGTGTGTGGCAAAGCAAACATTCATTCTTCCCAGAGTCAAAGATGGCTACCTGCTTTGGTCATGGTCATAGGGCAATAGGAAGATTGAAGGAACTAGGGTAAGAAATCTGAGAGGAAAAGCAGATTGGAGATGGACAAGGAGACTAGTTTAGGAGTGCCTAAGTGTTGTTATCATGAAAATAACAGCTAAGACCAGGATGTGATGCTTAGAGCGGAGATGGGGCTGAGATATAAATGTGGACATCATCGGTTTGCATGGGATTAATTGTTCAAACCACGGGACTAAATAAACATTCAGAGAGAAGAAAGAGGACAGAGACCTGGGGACACAGACAATGATGGGGTGGAGTCAGGAATGGCCACGAATGAGCAGGTTGAGAAGTTGTTCAAACTGGTAACATCATGGGCAATGTAATGGATGTCTGGGAGGATACGAGCTTAAAGCCAGAAGCTTGAACATCTATAAAATGTACCAGATGTCAAGTGAGAGCAAGTCTGGATAGCAACCAGTTTTGATCTGAATGTGGGGTACAGAGCATTCAATAGGTATTCACTCAAAAATATCTGAAGAAGCAAGAAATACAAATCTAAGCTTCTAAGGACAGAAACAGGTGGAATCTGGGGAACAGACAGAAAACTGAAAGGATCTCTCCACTGAAATAGGAGAGGCTAGCAATAACGTCAATGCAGACATGTCTTGGGGAAATGATAATGAAACTGAGGCCACATAACCTCGGGTTCTCTAGTCTTCCTGTGAGGCAGATATGGTTGTCTGCTGAGAAAGGAGTGGATTAAGGCAGGGCCTTGTAGAGGAGAAGGAAGGATGGAAATGGCTGGGTGATGTTTGGGAGAATCATTTGAAACTGGAAATCACAGAGGCATGACTGTGTGTTGACAGCAGGGCATATGATGTTTTGAGCATTGGTTTTAGTATCTGTGAAGCACAGCAAGTAGAAGCAGAAAATTGGAACATATAGGGTGCTACAGAGTTCCAGGGGACCTAAGAGGGCTTGAAATGAAGGTCATGGAGTTCAAGCTGAAGGTAAGAAAGTGTGGAAAGAAATATGCACACATGTAGGAATAATAGAGCAAGTGCCTGGAGGCTTTGATGAAGCAGGTGACTATTTACAATAGAACAGCGTAAGTGGGAGGAGATGTGGTCACCATGAAAGACTGAAGATTAAGATTTCAGAGAGAAGCCCTGTTTCGTGATGGTAAGGACCAGTATGTGAGGACAGAAAGCCACTAGGATAGGAATAAACCAAACCCAGTGGTATCCAAGTGGTGAGAAGTGGTATCCACAAACTATGCGACTCATGTACCAGTAACTGAACATGCATTCATGGGGCTGTTGACTTAGAGCATGCTTAAGATTAAGATCTTCGTGTCTCTATAGGCTTCTGCATGTTGACATTCCTTCTTAATTATTTCAATAACAGTAAAATATGCTTCCAGTTCAGTGTCTTTAGAGAGAGCTAGCTAATATTTGTTACCTTAGTTATGTAAAGTGGTGACCACCTATGTAAACAAACTATTTCTAGCCTGACCAATGAGGCTGTCACTTTTTTTATTCTTAAATAAGTTTTTTGACAAACAGATTTATGGTTTCTTTTTTTCATGTGTGAATGTGTGTGTAGTATGCATCCATGTCTGCATCTTTGAAGGGGTTACAAATGCACATGTGTGCATGTGAATGTGCAGGCCAAAGTTAAGAAGACTGATATCTTCCTCCACTTTATATAGTATGTCTCCCATTGAACCAGGAGTTTGTAGATTTGGCTGATCTGGCTAGCCAGCTTGGCCCAGAGATCCCCTGGCTCCAGCTCGCCCAAATCCAAGACGCTTCTGCCTACCTCTGATTTTCAGCACTAGAAATTCTGTGTCTAACACCTGTTTTCAATCTTGTGCTCTGTTTCTCAAATCTTATTATATCTCTGCCTTTTCACACTTTGTAGTCTCTCTCTCTAATATTTGTTTGCAAAACATGAACTCATTTGTATTGCTATAATTACTGTAGGGTTTTTTTGTTGTTGTTTTTTTGTTTTGTTTTTGTTTTTTTGTTTTTTTGTTTTTTTTTTTTGTCTTCTCATCTTCCCTTCTGGCAGTTTCTCTGTAATTCCTTCCGTCTGCACAGTGGTATGCCATGGGAGATGAACTCTCTGTGCAGGCATGTTCCAGCATATTCCCATCTTAGTTGGCTTATGATTATGTTTCTGGAGCCAGAACATTATCTTGCTCATAAAATAATGTACCTCCAGATTCTTGACTTCATAAGTTTGGAGAGTTTCCACTTTTTTAAAGAAATCAATTTGGCTGGGCTTGGTGGCACATTCCTTTAATCCCAGCCCTCCGGAGGCAAATGCAGGTAGATCTCTGTGAGTTCAAGGCCAGCTGGGGCTACAAGGAAACCTGTCTCAAAAAGATGAGAGACAGAGAGAGAGAGAGAGACAGAGAGAGAGAGAGAAAGAGAGAGAGACAGAGAGAGAGACAGAGAGAAAATAAATTTGGTCATAGTTCAGCTAAAGGAAGGACTCTCCTATAGCAGTGTTACAATTATTTAGTGTTCCCATTTTTAAATATGAGCATCTTATCCATCATGTTTGGTTTTTACTGTCTCACAATTTGACCATTTTGTGTTTCAAGATTTGATAAAGGCATCTTAGAAGGATTTGTTTGTCCTCATGTGTGTCTTTGTAGTCGTGAGATACCTGTAGTTCTCAGATAAGCAAATATCCTACCACTGAGCCACATCCTCAGCCTCAAGAGGAGTGATTGTGAAATTCTTTTGTTTTGAGGAAAGGTGGTCCTGGAGCTGGTTGAGACCAAGGATGAACTTGAAGTCCTGCCCCTCCAACTTTCACTTCTGGAGTGGCTGGGATTCCACTGCAGGCCCATGTGCCTCAACCACCCCACCTTAAGTGCTGCTCACGATTGAGCCCAAAGCCACTGTATGCTAGGCCTATGCTCTACCGGCTGAACAACATCAGAAGCATGAGGTACCACAATGCTCAGATAATGAAGAAAGATTTAAAACCTTGAGAAATGCTCGGGAAAAAAATCAGGGAGAAAGTATGTGCTCAAAGCTCCTGTCCCAACATTCCTTTGCAGTGACAGATCAAAGTGTCCTCCTGAGGTTCAGCATTGTGTGTGCTTTCTGTCAAGTCTTTCCCTGTTTTTCATAAACGATCATGTATCTCTCTCTTAGCTAATCCTCTGAGCTACAGTTTGATGCAAAAGTAAATGCAGATCAGGACTTCAGGACCAGTTTTAACAAGCCACATAACCTTGGTGGCACAAACGGCATTACATGTGCTGTGACTTGTGGGACCATGTGTATTTGTTGTATCCTGGTTTCTACACAAAGCACCCTGATTGGCTCTTCTCTTCTGTCACTCACATTCCTTTGACCTTCAAATGCAAGGTCTAAGGTCTAATATTCAGTTGTAACTAGTTTTGAAGGGTAGGTTCTCAGAGGGCAGGACTTTTATGCTTGGTATTTTTGTGTGTAATGTCCCATGATTTGCTTACCATAGTAGTTATTAAAATAGGACTCATGCCCAAGAATGTCAGTAAATGCTATATATCTCTTAAAACAAAAAGAACATCTCTCAAATAATCACCTCCCCACCCCAGAGGAAGGCACAGTCTACCTACAGTCGTTTGGTACTCCCAGGACCATAGAAGAATCTCAAAGAAAGGACACTGTCTACACCTTTGAAATTAAAGGCTCGTAGCGGTCAGGACGGACACTGTCTTCCAGAGTGCAGACATATACAGATGGTGGCTGTCAGGAGGTGACTCACACTGCAGATTAGAGCATTTAACCAAGCAAAGAGGATTACATTTTTAGACACTAGTCGGGAAGCCGTCCTTTAGTCAACGGAATATGAATTTAAAGGAACGGCTTATTATTTTAGCAGTCTTGTTGACAAGGAAGGAAGATAGGCTAAAAACTTTTGGTTTATTTAGTCTAATGCTTGGAGTCAAAACTCCTGTAGACTTCAAAGGGACAGACGGTCCAAACACAGAGAACTTGCCAGCCTTTCCTTACTAAGTGCATAGCCACACATCCTCTGCCCTGCACTTGAAAATCAGCGGATTTTATTCTTAGCATTTTATTCGTAGAAGACTCCTTTTGTTTCTCTATTTTAATCAAACGCCCACTGGCTTTAAAACGAGAAAGGAAAAGTGATATCTAGGAATTGAGCCTACTAAGATAAGCATTTTATGGAGGAGAGCCGGATATAAAATTATCCCGTGAACTGCTGCTGTGGTCATCCGTCGGTCTCTTTAGCGCAGCATTGCCAGACACTCAGAATATCACCGACTAGAAATCTCCGTGCGCACAGAACAAAGATCTTGTTCCTACTTGAGTGTAGCAACACCTTCATCTTTACCATGCAGTGTTTATTAAGGTTCTCCTGGCACACAAACTACAGTGAAGGGCGCAGTCTTTTCAGTAAGCACAATATGTTTGGGAGTAAAAGGTTTAAAGCACTCTGAACATGTGAAATGTGAGACTAATGGCATGTAATGAGTTAATGTTCCCCACAGGGTACGCTTCCTGGTGGATGAGGGCTATGAAGACCGAATTCTCATGGCACACGACATACACACGAAGCATCGGCTGATGAAGTTTGGAGGTCACGGCTACTCTCACATACTCACCAACGTTATTCCTAAAATGTTACTTAGAGGTATAACTGAAAAAGTACTTGACAAGATACTCATAGAAAACCCCAAGCAGTGGCTAACTTTCAAATAGGACGGTTGTTTAAGAATGCTGGCCTTGAGGATAAAGCTAGCAAAGAATATTCAGTGATTTCAAACTCACTGTGAGACACTAATTTGAGCTGTATAGAACTAATGACTGATCGCTGCCCTCCTGTGAGAAATGGGATTTGCCCTCTGAAACAGTAACTCTTATAGTGGCGCCTCCTGGGCCTGAGTGGGCCCTATTGTTTTGCCTTAATAAAATAAATACAAAGGAAGGCATTTCCAAAGAATGATGCGAGTGATTAAATGCAGACTTTAAATGATTTGACGTCTACGTCCCCTGAGATGAGTTTTGGGGGTCTGGTTTCACTTTGCCAATCCACCATCTGTACCACTTGAGAAAATTTAAAGTGTTTCTAGTTAAGTTGACCTCTTCTGGAGCAATCTAATGTTTCTGGTAATATTGATGATCCTACTAATTATCCTGCTGTTCTTTAATTAATGCTTAATGAATAATACGGCCTTTTAAAATAGCTTTGGCAGCCAAGCAAGTTTTGAGACAACTTTTTGCAACGGATACTGTAATAAAATTACCAATTCACAACAACAAAATTATTTTGGAAGGCTAATTATCTGTTTCCCATCTATCTAATACACTTATAATAAATCAGTTTTGATGCTTTTGATTTTTCTGATCTCCATATTTGCCTGTTGGTTTCGTTGTGTTTTGCAGAGTTTGTCTAAGAACACATAACAGTAGTGAATTTTAAAAATTCAACCATAATAGTCAAACTATGTTACATAATATAGTTTAATGAATTATTACATTTATAATAACAAAGGCCACAATTTAATTAATTCATAAGATATAATGCAAAGAAAAAGAGAACTGCTTGCCTTGTATGTATTCCCTTTATTTCCTTTATTTGTTTTTTCCTCAGGCCTAAACAGAGAAAATAATGTTTATTTATCTAAAGAAAAGGTCAAATCTATGGGAAATGACAGTCTGATTGTAGCGACTACACTTTCACAAATATCTAGCCATGATCTTCTGTGCAATAAAGCCCTTCTTTAAATGTTAGCTACAGTGCTTAATTGATGCGCACTGCTCTTTATAGATTAATCTTTTGATTCCATCCTTTCTCTGTGATTTGATACCTATGACAAATCTCTAATCTCTTCTGCCAGTTTCTCTTTCATAAATATATGCTGTTAAATAAAAATTAAAACGATTGCAATTCATTTGTGACGTACCTTACACATAAGAAGGGCCAAACAGATTTAGTCACTACTCTCCATGAGTGAGCTAAGAGTTTTTATCATATAAATCATGACCAAGGCAATTAAACACAGCAAACACCACCTTCAGATGGGAACACCATGCATAACTCTTGGAAAATCTTAGTTTGCTAAAGATATGTCAGCTGATCATAACTGATGAAGTTTTCTGTGTATTAGAACAAAAAGAACCAAAGTGAAATGGGACAGGAGAACAAACCAATTCCTTTAAAGGAAAAAAATGCAAATGTTCTTCACCAGTAAAGCAAGCAAATTTCTAAATCTCTGATCTTGAAATCTACTTGTCAAAGAGTGTTCCAAGGCGACTGAAAGGGGAACAGATTTTTCACTGTAAGAGTGGAAGCTGTGCGATAGTAGGGGGCTTCCATGTGCATTTTGAGCTCTTCCTTAAAGACATGGCTCTTGGCAGTGTGCTTTAATGAGAGAGAATGGGTTTGCACTATACTGTCAGCTCCAATTCACCTGAGAGAAAAGAAAAAAACTGATAACTCAAATGCATATATTTCATAAACATTGTGGAGGAGAGCTGCTTGGATCCTGTCATCCTGGTGTTAACAGTCTGCCAGAGAATGCAGTGAAAATATTGATTGGCATATGGTAATACAGCAACCATAGGCTTAACACACACATATGAAACGCAGGGCATTTGAACCTACTGAGATTTAATTGTCTGGATAACTCTTAAAGAGAAGTCATTTTATTATTTTGCTGTTCCACATGTTTTTATCACCTAAAATATATTTCAGTCTAAAATAAAGTCAAATTTATTCATGGTTCTGTGAGTGTATACATACACATATACTCTTAAAATTAATTTTGAGGCTATACAGCCACTGTACCTTGTGGACTGAGGGCCATATATATATATATATATATAATATTTCATCTAATATATATGTATATAAATGTGTGGCAGGTATTTATATAAAATATATACACTTCATTGTCATATCGTTTCTATGTGAAATGGTTACTTTTGAAATAACCTCAGGCAACAGATTTGTTGTAACTGTTTGAAGGCCTTAGTGTCCCCTTGGTGACACATGCAGTAGGCCAAATTAAACCTTTTTGCCTTGGGTTATGAACAATCTTATGTTCCAAAGAAGGCAAGAGCCTCAATCTGATTTCATACCAAAGAGTAAAGTTCTCTGACATCCAAGTAAATCTAAATGTATTCTATTGATGAAATGGACACAGAGGGAATATTTCTAAATACCATACATAATTACACATTTTCACACTTAGAGGGTAATCCTATGATACAGTTTCAATCTCTATTTTTAAAGACTATCACCAGAAAAGAGAGAAAAGAAAATTCACATGAAAAGGAAAAAAAAATGTGAAAATGATCACAGGCTTGGGAATTCCCACAAATCCAGAAAATTCCAGGTTAAGGCTTGAAGTTGAATCATTCCCAGGTCTAGCTCTAAAGTTAACAAGAGTACAAGGCAAACAATTTCTTTGGGGACAAGCAGCATTACTTCACTTAGACCTTCTCCTGCAGGGTAAAACGATTCCTCCCCACACTACAAATAGAATCCAAGTTCATAATAAGCAGATGAACTCACATGAACCAAAGCTGACACATGGATAAAAGCAGCAAGATCACAGTACACCAAAGTATCATAGATATTGAAGAAATAATTCAGTGTCTTAGATTTTTCTATAAAAATTTGTGACCTATATAGGACTTCATTCACGTGGACACTAACAATAAGGAGTATTTGCTTTGGCGGTAGTGGATCACACATCTGCTTATCTGGCATTAAATACTTTTTTACATAATGTGTCTGAGTGATACAGATGTGAGTCAGGTAGCATTTGATTTCCCCACATATACACAACTGAGGTGACCCGCAATCGGCATCCCCTGGGATCCTTGATTCGCTGACGTTAGCCATACGAATCCAGTGTTCAAACTCAGAATAGCAAGGTCAGTTTCTGCATTATCAGTCAGCATAAATAATAAATCCAGAAAATGTGCTGTATTTGTTGTTGTTCCCTCCATGGGCTTTCCCCCCATCTAATTTGATATAGACTTCATCTCCTGGCTCCAGGTGAAGAACCACACTGTTGCTGGCGTAGTCGTAATTCTGATCAGCATCTTGGGCAATTGCACTAGCACGAACCTATGTGAAACAGACAAGAAGTGGAGTTTGTAAATGAGAATTCTCAAGTTGTCGCCACAGCGTGGAATGTAGCACACTGATGTTCACCTTGGCCCCAGCTGTATGAGGACATTTCTGTACCAACTTCAACTATGTTACTAGAAAGGAGAAAAGAAAGAAAATGTCACTTATTCTAACAATCTTTTCTATCACTGTAAACAAAGCGTGGCAATCTAATTTCTTCTTATATTTCTGCTTTTTCTAATTCTTTGAATCTCTGTGCCCAACCATTGTTTGAAATGGAAATGACAGTATTGTTTTGCATTTTAATTAAGCCAAGTAGCAACATTCGAACTGTGTATTAGAGAAGTTCAAGTCTAACTTCAATGAATCATCACAATTATTAGAAAATTGATATCTCAAGAAGGAAAAGACCCAGGGAACTACCTCTCTGCTCCTATAGAGAAAAAAAAAGGGGGGAGAAAGCCCTTTGCGTTAGCGCTTTGGAAACCTCATATAAGCAAAGCCCTTTTAACCAGGCTCCTCAGAAGCAGCTTAACTTGTTTAAACATCTTTGTTTATGGCACCCACGTTTCCAGAGTACCTTTTTCTTTCTGTGCCTTTTTTTTTTCATTTAATTATATATGCCTTTAATCAACAACTTGACCTCAACAGATCTAAAAGTTATGGAAGGAATTAAGTGCCTATGATTTGAGGTCTTTCAAATTTCTGGAATTTCTGCAGGAGCTCATTGAATGGCCTTTTGTACTTATTTAGGTGATTAGAGATATGTGTCTTCCTCTGTGGATGGAGGCTGCATATAATCTGCTTATGTTGTTCCTTTAGTCTCATTAGTGAATTAATCAGCATTTGCAAACAGTCAAATTACTTATCATAGCATGTTGCATGGACATTCTGTCATAGTCTCTTCTCAAATTAGGCTTTGCCTTCATTTATACATATTTTGATCGTGCCATGGAAAAAGATCTTTCAATGGGTAGACTTGTGTGTGATTTATTTCAGTAACACATCTTCTACTTTGTGGCTTGTTTCTATTCCACTATAACGATATTTCCCTGAATAACATAGCAAGTGATTTAGTGGCTTTTGTAAACCTGCACTATGTAATAATGCATGACTTGGGGTACAATATGCTAGATTTTATCACTTGACAAAATGAGAGAAATGAGACATAAGTCAAGAATTTTCATGCATTTCTTTCAAAATTTAACTGATGGGTTTTCAAATTAAATTTTCATGGGAAGATATGTTCTGAAATGCTGAAATGCTATAAAAGGAGAAGGCTGTTTGACATTGCTGAACTTGAAAAGTAATTTGAGTAGTATTTTAACAGTTTTTCTTTCTGGGTATCATGTAACAAAAGGAGAAAAGGGCTTAAAGGATTCCAAATTGCTTAACACTATGTTAACTGGCATTAATATAATGAAACCAATATACAGCATGATTATACTCAGAAGACTTGACTCAAATGTCTCTGTCCACCAGCAGTGAGCCGATCCATTTTAACCATTAAATAATGATACCCTTGAACTTCATAGTATTTCCTAGGAATTAAATCTTCAGTTTGTAGAAAGTGGGGGCCTTGATTCATTAATTTCTCATTATTAATTCTCACTGAAAAAAAACTACATTAAGAATACCATTATGGCTTGATTTTTTGAATATGTGGATTATTTTAATGGATGAGAATTAAAATACAAACTAGCAATTAGCTATATTAGTGCCATGTTAATTAATCATCAAGCATACTAGACTTCTGAGCAATTTTTAAGGAGCAGACAAATCTTACTCAGCATTTTGGATATTTAATATATGTCCCATAGATGTTGTCCATTATAATTTTTTCTACATGAAAGCATTTAGGAATCAGAACTCATTAAAATCCTTGATTTAGAGACTTTAATCTTTGAAAAATACACAGTGAAATTTTTATTCCATAGGGTAAGCCACAAAACCAAATAATTGTTAGCATTTTTAATTCAGCAGATGACAGCACAAAGCTGGCAAACGCTTTAGTGTGATTCCTCACACTGGAAGGTTAACCTCAACACTTTTCACTTCCTTTGTTGGATAAAGTCAGTGTGATGGCGCTATAATAAAAAGCATTCCTCTAAGATCTTAACCTATGCCACACCAGCAGACTTTCCCAATTAAATAATCGCCGCCCACCGGCGTACATGATTTGAGTTCGTCTGCTCACTCATCATACTCCAAGGGTATAATGGGACAAGAAATTTCAAGGTCTGCTATCTATCTCACTGACTTCAGCAATTCTTCCTTTAAGCCATCAAACTATTGAGGAAGGTAATGTTCACCCTGAAGGCTATTTTCAGATTCCTAAGTGTACACTGATTTCAGCATTTTGTTCAGGAATATAATGCATCCTTTTTTCAAACCAATATACCTACTTCTATCTAAATTCACTTTACTCTCTTTTCTTATTATGTTAACTATATAGTTTCTGCTTTACCCTAAAAAGGCAACTAATTTGGCATATCATCACTCCCTGACAAATGAATATAAAACCAGAGCATATTCTTTTTCCCAGTGTTGTTCATGCCATTGGTACCATAGCTAATAAAGTTCTACAAATGAAAGGCTTGTCTTTAATTATTTTATACTTCTAATCTCCAGCCAATTTAGTTTTTATTATTGTGGCTTATTATAATAACCTTGCAGTAACTGTGTTTAGAAAATATTTTTTTCAAGTTTCCAAATATAAATACAAAACACCAAGGATGTTTCCTGTGTCTATATCAAGTTATTTGAGCCCAATTTTTACCTTTTATATGCACTGTAATGGGCTCTCAACAAATGATAAGATTAAATGTAGGTTAATGGTTTTGTGGGGAATATGAGAACCACAGTCCTTTGTAGGGGTATGCTTGTGAGCATGAAATAGGTTATGTAGTTTTAGCATTGTCTTATTATTGAGGGATTATCATTATACAAAATATTTATAGTAACATTTGCTAATTTAATTAATTGCTGCTGATGGTCTTCTAATTTTGTTTTCATTGTACTCCTGTGGAACCACAAACAGAAGGTTAAGTGGACATCAGGTTATTTTACTGGCCTTTGATGTTTCCATCTGTGACCCTACATTCAACACAAGGCATAAATAAGATGGCTGACATATGGTTAAGATCCAGAGACACTGCTCCCTCTTACAGTGAAAGCTGCATCTTCCCCTTGTTGTTTAATTTTTTGTGCTTCTGAAAATCTACTTAATCCATAGAACATTACCCTGACATGGATCTGGAGTTTCTGTTTTATAAAAACAAATCAGGTCAGTTCAGAAGGGGAAACTGCCATCCTAAGAAACAATCAGACATGACTATAATTGAAAATCAGGGATAAAGTATTTATTTAAAATTAATAAAAAGAGATTTTGCAAGATTTCCCACTCGGTTCGAGCTGCAGACCAGACTTTACAGAACAGTTCTTTTCTAGAGATAAAATTCCTTAGCTGTAAGATTACAATAACTATCTTCTTAAGAAATCCACACTGAACTAAAAAATATGCTGTTAGTATTCATTTATTTTTCTGAATTACCTGTTGCATACTTTTGAGGGGAGCAACAATTTTATATTGCCAGTGGAAAACATTAAAGGTGAGTCGATTTACCTGTTTGTTTTCCTGACCCTACCCCTCTGAAAATGTGTATGATCCCCTGATACATCTCGCGCCCTGTACCCCCAAACAATGAAATCATTTTAAAAACAAAATGCATGTGGAACTCTTACACAGAAAGAATTTCTTAGAATCATTGGAATATAGGCAGACTGCACTGTAGACATCAGTACCTAAACTAACTTCTTTGTGTTACTTCTGGTGTTTTGTGCCTGTGCAATTTCAGATATTTAAGGAATATGACCATTTCTATACTGTTGGCAAAAGAGGAGGAATTCCAGCCTATTTTAACGAATATCTGTTTGAAAATCTCTTCAACATAATGTTTTCCAGGCCCAAAGTTTGAGTCAGAAGAGAGCCAATTTGTAAATAAAGGGGTGCCTCATGGCTGCCTGCTGGGGGGAGGGGCGCCCAATAGCCATTTTGTCAGCCAGTCCGGTGCCTCTATTCTGATGCAGTGAGTCATGCCCTTGAAGCCACTTACCTATAACTACCTATCCCACTGCTCTGGGGATAGTTTTTATTTCTCTTAATATTATGTGCATGCATAATAACTATAATTAACAACCTTGTCAGTGCCTCCTGGTGGCCATTTTTTCGCTTTTGTTCAATGTGTCCTGAGGGTTCTTTAAGGTATGTTTGCGGGAAAGGGTAAGCACGGGACATTTTTTTTTTTTAATCATGCATTTAGAACATTCATCTTTCGCTTTTGAAAGAATTCTGACACTAAGTTAGGTCTTGAGGAGAAATTGGACTTAATGTTGCTTAGTGGAAAACTGGGTTTTAGGTAAGAAGGTCTGAATTTCCAGGGGACCGGTAGCCTGAAGCCCAGTAGCCCTTGTTAAGTCAAAGTTGCTGCAGGAAATGAGGCCTCTGAAGAGCGATGGTGGGATCGTGGGGTCTCCTGGGTCTCCCCAAAAGCAAAGTTCAGGGCTCAGGAACTGAGCTCAGACAAGCGGCAAGGCATCACCCTGGTGCCTGCTAACTTAGCCTGTGCGGAAGGTCCGGTTACACTTGTGGGTACTTAGTAATATTATTTTCCTCCTGTGACTGAAAAAGATCAAAGATGCTTTGGTTTTGAAGTGATGTGGATTTTTCTAGCAAAGGCAAAGTAGCCCTGGCAGACGCTGCAGACTCGTGGCCCCTGAGTCAAGCACCTACCAGCTCAGCAGTGCAGGTCCTGGCTGAGGCTATGCCATAGCCACGGCCAAAGCCTAGACGAGCAAGAAGGGGTTGGAAAGATTCTCTCACCGGGTCCCTGGGGCTCGCCGGCGGCGAAACCTACAGCCTCCGGGTTGAGCTCTGATCCATCACCTTCCCCAGACTGTAGACTACGGGTTCTGCATTTGGGTGAAAGTTGCTTTACTTTCGCCATTTAACCTCAGAGTTCCAACTTTCTTTTACCAGCCTGTCGTGCCATTCCCTGCTCTCATGCTGAAACTGACTGTGAGTTTCACCGTCTGGGACATCACATCGCAAGGGTCACTCTACCGCACGCTCAGCAGAGTCCTGCTTCGGGCACCCGTGCCTGGGCCTCGCTCTCGGGGTCTTTCTTTTTATCCCTGGAGCCCAGGACTTCCTTCTGGGAGTTTGTCGCCCTGACACGCCCATTCCGGGCTCCCCCAGCGGTGTGCGTTCTCCGAAAAGGCTCCAACCCACCCCGTCCCGCCGCGGTCGTCCCCGGCCTGGGAGCCTTCCCTGCTCCTGGTCTCCCCCGCCCGGCCGCCGTCCCCAGGACCTAACTCTCCACTTCCGACCCTCGAGGTCGAGCTCACCGGGCTCGCGGAGCTCACCGCGCCCTCGGAGCCCCAGTCCGACCCCGCAGGACCCACGTCCCGGCTGCCCGGCGCCCTCTCCCGCGTGCGCCCCCCGCCTCTCCGGCGAGTCTCCGCGTCGCCCTCGCCCTCCTCCGCGGGGTCCCACCCCCATTCCGGGGTCCCCTCCCTCTCGCCGGCCCTTCGCGCGCTCCCTCCCGCGCTCCCTCCGCCCGCCCGCGCTCACCTGGTTGTTCTTGCAGAGGTCGGCCCACATGCTGGTGCCGTCCCCGCCGCGCATCAGGACGTGGTAGGTGAAGAAGTAGATGCCCGGGATGGAGCAGGTGAACTTGCCGGTGGTGGGGTCGTAGTGGTTTCCGAGGTTGGTGACCACGTCGTCGAACTTGAGCACCTCGTAGCCTTCGTGCTGCCGCTTGAGGCCGGCGTAGAAGGCGATCTTGGGCACGGTGCTGTAGGTGGCCGCGCTGATGGCCCCCGCCGCGCTCAGGCCCGGAGCCCCCGGCGGGCCCGGCAGGCCTTGGCGGCCCGGCTCGCCCTTCTCGCCCGGCGGCCCCACGGGGCCCGGCGGGCCCGGCTCTCCGGGGGGCCCCCGCGGGCCGGCCTTGCCGGGCCTGCCGGCCTCGCCCTTGGGGCCCTGGATGAAGGTGGGCAGGGACTGCATGAGGCCGCGGTCGGGCGTGGCGGCGGTGCTGGGAGCCTTGGTGCCCCCGTAGGGGTCGCAGACCATGCGGCAGGTGCCCAGCATCTCGTAGTGCGCCGACGTGCCGGCCGAGCTCACCAGCACCGGGATGAGGATGACCAGCAGGAGCACCATCACCACCCCCAGCGCCCCGGCGGCGATCAGGCGCCTCCTGCTGCCCACGAGCCGGCTCAGCGCGGGCCGATCCTCCTGCCTGCTTTTGGACAGAATTTTGAAGGTTGGGCGGGGACCTCGTCAGAGCCGAAAACAGTCCCCCTCGGAGCCCCAGGTCCCCGGGGCGCGCGCGCCGGCCCTCCTCGCGGCGGCGGCGGGCGGGAGCAGGGGCGCGGGCGGGGGCGGGGCGCGGTGCGGGCCGGGGGGCCGAGCCCCTCGCCCGCCTCAGCCCGGCACCTGTGGCTGCGCGGCCACCCGAGGGCAGAGCAGCCGCCGCCCCGCGCGGCCCGCCGCGCACTCTCTTATGCGGCGGCGCGGGCGATCGACTTTCCCGTTTCTGCAGACTGCGCCAGTTCGCTGCAACTTTCCGTCTGAAGTTGCTTTTTTCCGCCCCTCGCTTCCCGGCTCTTCGCTCGCGGGCTCGGGCCGGCCCCTGCCCTTTTCTTCCTTCTTTCCTCCCTGGAGTCGTCCTGCTCGGCGGCCAGCACAGCTCGAGGAGAGCAGCACCCCAAAGCGCCGCGGGGGCTGCGCGAGCTCGGGCCGGGGGCGCCGGGCGGGGGGCGGGCGGGGGCCGGGCCGGGAGAGCGGCGCCGAGCCTCGCAGCCGGCTAGAGCGCTCGCCGCGGAGCCGAGCGGAGAGACTGAACGCGGAACTCTGCCGGGTACCACCTGCCAGGAGAAGAGGAGGCTGACAAACGCGCGCCCGAGCAATTTATAGGAACCCGAGGCTCAGAGGAAGGGGAGCCGCTTTGGCGTCTCCTCGCAGCATCTGCTCAGCTCATCCCACTCACAGAGAGTTTGGCATTACTCTGACAATGTGGGATTTTTTTTTTCGGCCTTTCTTTTTTCCCTCTCTGCACTGAGATGAACAGTGAAATCCCAAATACTCCCTTGCCTAACCCAGGCGATGGCAGCGCCCGCGCTGGACACACTTGGGGGAGGGAGACAGCTGTGTGACAGCCCTCGGGACTCAAGGGTCACAGCTAAATCCGTTTCTCCAGTACCAGCAGCTCTTGTTGGAGGGTGGGGGTGAAGGTTGAAAGGAGGGAGCTCTGGTGACAATATTTCTGTCCTGACTCATCCACCATCAGTGCTTTTCAGGTGTTTTTCAAAATGCCACTTTTAACATAAGGACGGCCCTTCTGAATTTTCCAGACAGTAGATGTGGGTTGTTTTTTTAACCTTAAGGTTTGCTTCCACCGCCTTCTAAATGAAATCAGATGTTACCCTGAGAACAGTGAGGTTCATTTAAAAACCAAAGGCCGTTTCTTGATTTTAGATGAACTTGTCCACCACCCAACAGGCAAGGGCTGGTCCTTCTTGCAAGTGGCACACCGTGGTGGGTCCTTCTTACAAGTGGCACACCGTGGTGGAGCATACATAAGCACTTGACTTACAGACTTGTAGTTCCAGCAGGCCTTCAGCAGATACTGTCATTGTACTTGAAGTTGTATTTGTTTAGAGAAGCCACACACATGAGAAATCATCACTTGTCAGAATGCCTTCAAAGGACTTTCCAATAAAGCAAGCTGATTTGCAGAAGTGCTAGGCAAAGACTTCATAAGATACAGGAAGAGTCCTGTAAGCCCCATAGCAGATTTCTCCGATGGGGGTTAGGGGAGGGGAAATAGGATAAAAAGGACAAAGAGATTCCCCTCCCCCTCAGCAGTGGGAAAGCAGAAAAGGAACTGCTTGGATTTAGAATAGAAAAAGAAACCCCTGAAGTAGATATTAGGAAAGTTATTCCAGTAACAAATACATGGCGCACAGAATGGCTTTAAACAAATAAGCAGAATTGATTCTGAAATCATACTTCTGCCTTCAGGAGCTATAGATGCCAATCAAACATGGGTGACATTTGCTTGTCAATACAGGATGATGGCTGGTCGGACAGTTACTTATTACATCAGGGTGAGAATCTGAAATGAGAAGCAGGAACACATAAGACAACAGCAAACACAGGATCCATCCCAGTGACCACCTGCAGCCGTGATCTTTTCTGCGGGCTGCACAGCACGGACATCCCCTTTGAGATTCTTAACCCCCCTTATTCTACTCCATCCCACCTCACCCCAATAGTTAAGTCCTTTCTTCTTTAATTCAAAACTAAATAAGGTCAAGTGAACAGACAGAAGGAAGCAGAGATTCATTGATTCCTATGCGGAATGTCAGTGGCTCCTTGAGGTCTTTCCCGGAGAGTCAAGACTATGGAACTGGGCTGACAGAGGTCAGCTGCCCACGCTCTCCATCAACCTGCTGCTGATAGAACTGTAGCTCCTGGATGGGAAGCGTCCCTTCCCACTCTCAAATCCTTAATTCTCCTTTTAGAACAATGGTTTCTATACGTTAGGCACACACACACACACACACACACACACACACACACATATATATATATATAGCCTGTAATTTTTTTCTTTTGCTCACATCATTTACCTTATTTTCATATTTTTAAGCAGTAAACATAGAGAAAAGTCTCCCCTGACTATAATACCATCCTTACACACCTCCTGGGTTCTTTCTCAAAGGCCACCTTTCTTTTGGGGGAGAAAATGTTAAGGTATTGGGCCAACAATGGAGAGAAATGTACTAATGAAACAGACTCTGGTCTGATACTCCAAATTATCACAATTTATAAGTCCTATTTATTTATTTATTTACTATTATTATTTTATGTGTATGAGTGTATTGCCTGCATGTATGTAGTGTACCTGTGTCGTGCAGTGCCTGCAGAGGTCAGAAGAGAGTGTCAGATCCCCTGGAACTGGAGTCACTGTTGGTTATTAGTCACCATGTAGGTGTTGGGAACTGAACCCAGGTCCTCTGCAAGAGCAGTCAATA
This sequence comes from Eospalax fontanierii, assembly GCA_035773235.1. Taxonomy (NCBI): domain Eukaryota; kingdom Metazoa; phylum Chordata; class Mammalia; order Rodentia; family Spalacidae; genus Eospalax; species Eospalax fontanierii. The sequence goes on along the minus strand of CM069540.1, from coordinate 61,912,228 downwards.
CTCTTTAACCACTAAGCCATTTCTCCAGTTCCCTTAAGTCCATTTTATTACTAGAGAGAGTATAATGGAGCATGAAAAGAGAGTTTGTAAAAGATAGAGATAAATAAATTTTCACCAAAAGTCCAGAACGTAAAGCCTTCCTATTTAAGATACGTAATTTACAAGGTAACCCATCAACAAGAATGTGAAACTAAAGTTCAAATGAACCCTGAGAAGTTAGTCTTTACTTTGTGCAGATGGAGAGTCCAAGAGCACTGTGCAGAATCGGGTCTATTGGGTGACTTGCTGGAAATTCTCTTCTACATAATTGTTGGCATATTCTCCTCTATGTAATAGTAATTACGTCCCACCCGAGCCCGAGGCGGGGAGATAACAAAGCTAGTTGGTGGTGCTTTCTTCCTACTTCTTTTGCCAATGCAAAATTTGATATTGTAAGCAAGTGCCCTCGTGTCCTAGAACTCTGTCAGGATTTAGAAAGGTGCTTGATAGTGTTCATTCAGAATGAAGGCATCCTTTTCTGGTTACCGGAGCTGGCTCCAGACCCTCTATCAAAAGCACAATCCCAGGTAAGCATGTGAGGACTTGTCTTTTTACTGAAGTGGTTGAAGTCATTGGTCTCCATACTCTTCTAGAAATGCCCCACCAGGCACTTTGGGGGGAACTGACTTTTGGCTCCCCAAGATTTTCAGATGACTTGGTTGTAAATGCACGTATGTCTGCTTACTGTCACTTTTCACTGCTCCAGTTTCACAGAAGGTTCTCTGGGGAGTTACTCATGCTTCGTCTCTTGTTCTGACAGTTTGAATAAACCATCTGATGTGGCTTATTACTCATCTTCTTTATATGTATATAATAATAGAAAATGTGTCAATTAAAAAATATTTGGTTTTCTTCAGTGATCATCAGAGAGACAGGTTTTCTCTCATCTTTGATATTAATCTTGGAAATGGCCATGAACTCTCATTTTTAAAACATCTCACGGTCATTTCTCAAGAGAAAAAAAATCCACATATGTCATTCTCACTTCTGCATAGAAACCTTTGACATGTTTCAGTTGACATTGTCCAACCCAGAAACCCATGGTCATGGTGGGGTGGTGATCTGTGATTTTTGTCCTCCCCACATCATTTATGTTGCTTTTGAAGAGCTAAGCAAATTGTAAGCTGAGACTTCCACCGTCATGCACGGCCATCCCTTACTCTTTACTGAGCACCCACTGGCAGTTTAGCCCTACCCTGGGCTCTTACCAGGCATACAAATATCTAGTCATGAGAATGACTTCCAAGCCCAACAGCACTTAAACAGATAGCATCTCTTTTAATAAGGAAAAAATAATAAATTAATAGATCCAAGCTAGAGAAGCAACAGGCATAAGGAATATTTCTTAAAATTTTACCTTTAATGTCTGGGTCACCAAACCATATTTCTTTGGTATATTCTTTGACTGAACTGAAGGTCACAAACACGATTTATGATGTAATTTAGTCAATTAAAAAGCCCCTCTTGGGGCCGGAGCACTGGCTGCTCTTGTAGAAGACCTGGGTTCATTTCTCAGATCACACATGGTAGCTTCCTGTAACTCCAGTTCTAGGGGCTCTCATATCCTCTTCTGGCCTCCGTGGGCATTACATGACACAGGTGCACATACATGTAAGTAAAACACTCATGTACATTAACTAAAAATAAATAAATATTTTTGAAAGCACCATTAAACACAAATCCATTGTTTTCTTAAAATATGGACTGTGAGTGAAAAATATATTTGGGGAAGTGTCATCAGTGGTCAATATTTTTCTATGAATCAAATTTAATTAATTAATTAATTGTTAACCTTATAGAAACTTTAATCATCACGTCAACTGTGGAAGAGGCTGATCTTACAATTTATACCATGTAAAATTCCAATTTTCTGCTTTGAGAAAAATCCAAATGTGTACTATAGAAGATGAAGCCTATTTCAAGATTACTGCATGCAAGAAAAAGGTTAATAAAATTTCCATTTTGAAGGAAATGTCTGTCCAGTCTAAACCCTTTGAAGCACCATGTACATAGTTCTGAGTCATTGGTCAATTTCATTCTGATAATGCGCAAAGCAGCGAGATAAATTTGGCTTTTCAAGAATAAAGCTGATAATTTTCTACTAAAAGAGAATTTTAAATTTCTAGCCTGAATGGACCTATTTGGAAGTACATAGGTAAATAGTATGCCTGTGGTTTTAGAACTAGATGGGTCTGAACCCAGACCCTAATGTCTTCATTTTATAGTTGTGAAAATTGCTTCGTGGATCTGAACTTCAATTTTCTTTTCTGTTAAATAGGAATGGTGCTAATATCTAAATCACAGGGTTGTTGTGGACGTTGAGAAGTTGATACAAAAAAATCATAATAGTACCTAGTTTACAAGCTCTCAAAAGATGTCAACTTGCCTATTTGTGTACTCTGCAGGGTAGTGTAGACATCTATAAATTGCATAGTAGAACAGAAGCCATGAGAATGGAACACGAAGGATTGCACTTAAGATATACAGTGTACAGCTGGCAGTTAGTACTGTAGACTTAGATAAAACTAAAAGGAACATTCTCAGGGAGAGTTGTCATGTGTAGCCTTGTATCATATAAGACAAAGCAAGAGAGAACTCAAAATGAAAAAGACTTTAACCTTCTCCAAAACAGGAAAAGAACGTTTCACATCAAGATTATTTATTTGAATTCACTGAAATTCATTGAAACACCAAGTTTTCAGCCGGAAGACCTAAGCAGGTGCATTTGTGTCTTATAAGATGGCCCTCCCTGATGCTCACAAGTCATGATCCTACTTCAAAATTGTTGAGCCAGTTATTTGGCAATTACTGCTTTGGAGGATAAGTTTGTACTTTAGCCAAAAGACCAGTTATCTTGAGGGACATTCAGGTCATCACCACATCATCATATAGGAAAATTTTAACACCCAGGAGAGTAAGTTGGAAAGTTAAACAGATCTATTGTCACAAAACTATTGAATAGGTGATTGGAAGAAGACTCACCTATAACACCTGACTTCAAATTGGTCTGAAATTCTAATTGTATCAATAAAAGGATAAAATCTCCAGCATGAATATGATGTCTTGGGCTTGTCATGGATAGAGTACTTGATCCCTGTCATCCTGCTGCCATAGAACTGAAAGGCAAGTAACCAAGGGTTACAATGAGCAGAATCAAGAAAGTAAAAGTAGCTGACACAACTGTGCAGCCACGGGCTGGTCTACTGAGCAGGCGGTGATGAGGATTGCAGTAGTCTTATTGTATGATTTTCTAAAGAAAACCCTAGAATATCATGTGTTTTGAAAGGAGAGATTACAGAATGTCTTCAGCAGAACTAGATCATGCCAGAAGCAGGTGAGAGTCTCAAATCTGGCTCTAAGAGCGCTCATCCTGGAGAAAGTGTGAATCCAACTGCAGTTGTACTCAACTGCATACCTATATGAGTGTAACCCAGTGCAACACATGTTCCTATGTGTACACCTACGGGGAACAAATACCATAGCTTTGGGAACCTGCCCATCAAACAGACAGACCCCAGCTTTTCCCAATGTAGGCAGTCTCTCAGAGAGAGTCCTCAGATATGTGCAAATATGTCCAATTTTAAAGACTCCTAAAACATAACTTGTGGAAGTATTTTGGATTTGTAATAAGATGAAGAGTGAAGTAGGGGCAAAAGTGACCCACTGTGGGTCTGGAGAGATGGCTCATCAGTTAGGAGCACTGCAGCTCTTGCAGGAGACCCAGGTTGGAATCCCGGCACCCACAGGGCAGCTAACAACCGTCTAGAACTGGTTCCAGGGGCTCTGAAGCCGCAGGTATCGCACAACAGGAGTGCACTCACATACATGCAGGCACAACATTCATATACATAAAATTTGTAAATAGGGTTTTTTAAAAAGTGATCCATTGTAACTAGTTTTATTTTCAATATAAGTCATTATAGGCTGTATTGTAATGCTTACCATTGAAAGTATTCAATTCAATTAGTTAATAACCTCATCTTTGCCTCTGGATTCTAAGAAAAGTCAGTAAAAATCACACTTAAATATTTTTGTTGCTTTTTAATTTTTATTGTGTTAGGAGTCCAGTGGAAATCCTTCTACTTGTCCACAGAGAGGCCTGTTATCACCCAGGCCCTTTTAACCACCCACCAGCAGCTCGGATGTCAGGTGTGAGCTTGTCTGAGATGCTAATGGTCCCAAGTGTTTTTGCCTCCTTTTTTTTTTTTTTGGAATATGTATCTGTGTGTGGTGTGTGTTCAGATTCACATGCCACTATGTAAACATGTGTGTAGAGGCCAGAGGCTGAACACTGGAGATATTTCTTGATAGCTCTCCACCTTATCTACTGAGGCAGGGTGTCTCACTTAACCCAGAGCTCTCTGTTTATGGCTAATCTGGCTAGCCAGCTTGCTCTAGGGATTCTGGGTGTCTACCTCCTGAATGCTGGGATTGCAGTGGGCCACCACGCCCACCTGGCTTTTATGTGGGTTTGGGGGGTCTGAACTCAGGTTCCTTACACTTGTGTAGTAAGTACTTTATCACTGAGCCATGTCCCCAGCCCTATTTTTGTCTTTTCTTGCTTGCTTTGCTCCGTTTTGACCTTTCCCATGACCCAGTAACTTCCCAAATAATAGAGGCAAAAGGACATGTGCTTGTGTTATTATCAATAAATGCTTCTGTGAAAAACCATTAAAATCATCTGTTAGATTAAGAAGTCCCTAAAATACATTATTCAATAGCTGTCATTGTGCATTTATTTATATGTATATATACTCCCCATTATATATTACCTAACTGTGACAATCAATATATATTCATTTGTATATATATATATATGATCATTTATATTTAATTTTAATGACTTACTTTCATGGATGGGAATGAAGGTCTGAATGGCCCTATAAAAAAGCGAGATACTGACTATTGGTGGAGTTGAACTCCAAGACATGATTTTAGTATGTCCCACACTACATATGACCATTTGTTCTGTCATGACATAACACAGACCTCTGATTGGCCCTCTTTGCCCTTTTCCCCAGGGTCAATGGTAATAGCCATGAATAGTCCCAGAATAAAACAAAGGGGAAAAAAAGAACTAATTAAAAGGAATTTTAGGAAAAGTGTATTTCCCAGAAAAATTGTATGTTAGGTCTACACTACATAATCAGCTTTTCCTAATGAAATTCCAGCTGGTTTGGAAGCCGTAATCTAATGTTTTGTACAGTGTTTTACTGAACTGCTGAAAATGAATTCTCTGAATAAATCAGTTCTGTTACTTTCTCATTAAAGTATTCTATTTAACTCAATTTGATTTAGTATAAAACACAGGAAGAGAGAACTAACCCTGGTCCATCCACATCACCCTCCCGCTGTCCTTCTCATCACCCTTAGCAATTGTTCAGCTCCTATGACCACTCTGCCCTGAAAGTTCTTCCGTTGTCCTTGAGGTCAGAGGCTCTAATTCCCTAAGCTCAGCATGCCAGGATCTTCATGACTGGTGCAAAGCTTCTTTGAATTCCCAGGTTTGATTTGCATAACTGGCCCTGTCTTCTCTGCCATTGGCCAATTATCAGTTAATCATTTCTGGAATTGCCTTGCCATTTCTATTTTTTTTCCTCGACATTCACTCTACCCTCTCTCTTTCTCTTAACACCTATCATCTCCTCTTCTCTCCCACACCTGTCCCTACCCACTGAAATGTCCTTCTCTGGACTTCCCAAGCATGTTGTGTTTTTCCTGCAACACAGGCCTCATTCTGCTTCATTTTGTGCCTTCTCCTTATTGAAAGAAATATTTAGTCTTCTCACCTCTGGCCTCTTGTCTGACCTTCACCCATTTTATGTTGTTATAAAAGAATGCTGCATACTGGGAAATGTGTAGAGAAAATAAATGTATTTATTCACAACTCTAGAGGCTGGCAAGTCCAAAGACATGATGCTGGCATCTCTTTGGCCTCTGAGGAGGATCTTCCTGTGGCATTATGCCATGGTAGAAGACAGAAAGGGCAAAAGAGAGAAGAAGAAAGCCACGCCCATGCTTTCATCAAGAACTCACCCTGCAATAATTATCCCCTCCGACGACAGTGGCACTGATTACCCCAGACGGCAGTGTCCTCAGGACTGATCCAACCATCTGGAAAATCCCACCTCTCAACCCTGCTAAATTCTAAGTTTCCAACCTGTTACTTTTGTGAGGCACATTGTTGAGTGCACACACCACCCACGTGCCTACACAATGTCATTAAAGACATGTTCACTGGGAACTAAATACATGTCTGGTGATTGGAATGGCTGAATCTCAAATAAGAAACATATCCTTCAAAAGAGCTCTGTTGGATTTATGAAATTCTAGATGAAGCAAGCCAATTTGACCTCGAAATTGGACAATTCTTAAATTCCTGCTACTTTGAAAAAAGGTTAGTTTTAGAATCCACATAAATATCAGTATTTTATAAATAAAGATAAGAACCAAGCAATGACTGTACAGAAGATGGAGCTCAGTGTTATTAGAATATTAGATGTCCAACTTAATTCATGTTCACCATGTGAAAAGGGATTTTGGGACCCATTGATACATAACGGACACCAGTTCCAATAGTTTAAAAAAATATGATTAGATTTGCTTGACTGTTGTATTTTCAAAATGCCTTATACCAGGTGTGGGGGAGGAAACCTTATACCTGCAGGGCAGAAACCTCACTGGGATCACTAACAGGAGCATAACTTTCTCACAGTATGCCCTTATGGATCTCCTAACTAGTTACTCATCTCAGTCTTTGAGATTTGTGGGAAAGTATTTTGCCTGTACTTTATTAGCTTTAAAACAAATTACTTTATATACTTTATTGGGGAAGAAACATATTTCCTCTAAAATTCCCCTACTGCCAAAGAATTATTTGAAGTGTCTGATAAGAAAAATACTTTGAGGTGGTGCACATAGTGATCCCAGTATTGGGGAGCTTGAAGAAGGAAGATTGTTCAAAGTCAGCCTGAACAACATAATGAGACTCTTTGGGAAAAAAAATTAAATAAATAAACTAAAAAGGGAGGACTATATAACTCACTGGCAGAGTGAGAAAACACCAAGTTCCAACACCATACAAACATAGTATGCGGCCTACAGTTGTAATCCCAGCACTCAGGAGGTATAGGCAAAGGATCTTACAGTTCAACATCATCCTCAGGCCTCAGGTACTTAGTAAGTTTCAGGACAGTTTGGGCTACAAAGGACTCTGTTTCAATAAACAAACAAACAAACAAACAATACAAGGCTGGCAAGAAGAGATGGTTCAGTCAGTAAAGGAACCTGGCCCCAACCGGGGTGACCTGAGTTTGATTCCTAGGACCACTTGGTGGAAGGAGAGAGCAAACTCCTGCAAGTTGTCCTTTGATCTCCACAAGTATACGGTGGCATTGGATTCTCCCTCTGCCCATGTACACATAGCTACAGATTGATAAATAAATATAATTTAAATTTTTAAATATGCCTTAAAAATAAATAATACAAAAATCAAATAATTCATTTAAAATACAAATGAGACCTTCAATCATGCATCTTAGCCCCCTCCCAATCTAGTAAATGGATGGAAGTGAAAACCATTACACTGAGTGAGGTAAACCAGATCCAGAAAGGCAAATATGGCATGCTCTGCCTTGTTTGTCGATCGAAGCTCCAAACCTTTACATGTGAGTTTATGACCTGAAATAACCTCTGAAGTCAGAAAAGTAGAAAGAGACCAGGGGGAAGGTGGGGAAAGGAGCTTCAGAGACGGAGACAGTACAGCACAGGCACTTCCAGGGGGAACTGGGGAAAATGGAGGGACTCCACCTGGAGAGAGGAGAGAGGAAGAAGAGACACATAATACTGAGAACATCTGAAAAGCCATAGGAAAGCGTATTATTTTATGTTTACCTGCATATATATATATATATATATATATTATATTCTTTATATTATATACATAGCATTTGTGTGTGTGTGTATGTAGATGAAGATTATCTAACAGAAATCTCAATGCCAGGCAAGGGAGAGATCTCTCTTTGAGTTTCTGGTCAGGGTAGTCAGAGAGACTCCCCAAATAATGCAAGCTACTGTCAGAAGCCTTGGTTGCTTCTCAGAACTTGAAGATAAGACCATGTTGTTAAAACTACCACACACTTTGGACACAGGATTTGGAGTAGTTGAGCTCTAGGCTCCTGGAAGCCTCCACATTGAGGACTAGCTCCCATAATATCAGAAGATGCTAGGCAAACTGCCAAGGGTGAAAAACAATCAATAGTCCTGCCAACTGTAATGCTATAAACCACAACAATGACTAGCCTAGCAAAGTATCCCCAATGGGGAAATAGTGGCACTTTCTCTTTGGTGGTTACCAGCAACTATCTAATTACACGTAAGGTCCCCTCAATAAAAGGGAATTCGTGATTGGTACTATAAACATAGACAAATACTGAGCCATTGTTGGAAAGGACATAGACCCTAGAGGAAAACCTATTACTGCCACTTTCCGAAACTAATATAATTTCTAACTATATTCTAAATACCTATCCTTACATCCACAGACAAGTCTAGCTCTCACCACTAATCAATGAAGCTTCTTTATGAAACAGATGGAGACTATTACCAAAGCTCTACAACTGGTCAAAATGCAGAGAATAAGAGACCAGGGGGTTCCCAGCTCTAAGTGACACATCTACCAGTGTAACTCCTACACCTAAGTCTTAAGGAACATCATAGAAGAAGAGGCAGATAGATTGTAAGAGCCAGAACACCAGGAGGCCTGCTGCTAGATAGTGACCTCTGGCCGTGTCAGGGAAGCTGCACCCAGGAGATCTCCACAATATGGCTGCCTAACAAGAATTGCGTAAGGACAATAGCAGCTGACTGGCTAATGTGGACAGGTGAAATTTCACAAAGTCCTACTCTAGATGAGAGCTACAGGCAATCCATGGCTGTGGAGGGAAAGAGGACCAGTTTTCTCCCGGGATGAGCTCTCTGTTAGGTTATCCATTCCAAGTGGTCAGCCCGAAGCACATACATTCAAGCACTATGAACTGTACCCAGAGGTGGAAATGATCTAAATACAATATTAATGTATGGAATTTTTTAAATAAATAAATAGATAAATAAATACTAAAAGAACTGGATTATGTGACTTAAGGCCAGAGAGAAACCCATATCAAACTGCTATCTAAAAAATCAAATGTCTTGTGTTCCCCAGTAGCTAACTTTATCTCATGAATAGTTAAAGAAATGTTTCATTGATTATGAGAAAGGGAGATTTTCCTTATCACAGAATTCTAAGAACTTATCAAACAAGAGATGTGAATTAATACAACGGATGTGGGCAAAGGCAGCTTTATAGACCAAAGCACTCAACACTCACTCAGCTTACTTTTCTTTAATGCATCTTGAAATTCATTTTTTAAAAAAACCCTGACATCTTGAACAAGTGGAAAATTTGATTCCCAGAAAATACACAATTGGGAGAAGCCAGAGGAGAGACTGAAGTTTAAGTCAGACAGGTGGCAACTCACTTTCAATTAAAAATCGAAAGTGCCGCAGCCATCAAGGCTAGGATGATGAAGCTTAGCTAGAACACATGCAAACAAATCCCACATTTTTATTTCCTTTAGTGTGTAATTTGAAAATACGAGTTGAATGTGACTAGCTAAGAAAGGGGAAAAAGTAAGTCCCAAGCCATGCCTACAACATTTGGACCCATAAACTACAACAGATATAGATGTGTTACTCCTTGTGTTATGTAAAAAAAAAAAAATCTTTGAGAAATTAAGAAATCCACTGGCAGGGAAGATGGCTCACTGGATAAAGTGCTTGCTGTGCAATTATGAGGAGTTGGCTTTGGAGCCCAGCATCCGTGTAAAACCTGGCCTAGTAGTATCTCTCTGTAACCTCGACACTGGAAAGAGCAGACATAGGGAAATCCCCTGGAGCTTATTGGCCAGATAACCTAGCTGATGGGTAATTGATGGACCCTGTCTTAAAGAAATTAAGGTAGTGTGATGGCTAGTTTTCACAGTCCACTTGACAGAATCTGGAATCACCTAAGCAGAGACTCAGTGAGGAATGGTCTGGACTGTGCTGGCTTTTGGGCATGCCTGGGAGGGATTTAAACTGGGCTCACTGACGTGGGAGATCCGACTGAAACGTGAGGGGCACCATCTTATAGACTGGACTCTGGACTGAAGGAAAAGGAGTCATATCTGCCCTGGACTGCAGATGTGACCAGCTGCTTTGAGCTATGGCCTGGACTTCCCTGCTACGAAGGACTGCAGCCTAGAACTGTGAGCGAAAATAAATCCTCTCCCCTAAGTTGCTTCTGTCAGAGTATTTGATCATCCCACCAGGAAACAAAACTAAAACAGATGGAGAAAGACACTCAACATTGACCTGTGGCCTCCTCAGGCATACACACAGGTACATGCACACCCACTAGTGCAAGTATACACCCACAGGAGCATGTACAGACATCACACACACGCATGCAAGTGAAAATGGTTTCATCCACCATTTGATATTGAACACAGAACTACTCAGCTACAAAAAACCCAACCCACTATCGGCACACCTGTGAATTTCAAACACTGATCTACTTCCTACAGATATGGAAGTCACATTTCTTCCCTGCACATTTGAATTCCTTATTTATAATTATAGTATTTATTTAAACATAGTAACTTCTTCTGTTAGCTTATAGTAAGTTATGGCATAACTACTCACCAGCTCCAAAATACAGGCAAATATATTCAAGGCAAGACACTGCAGTGCACTTGAGACAGTTCATGAATTTTCTGAAGATTCTTAAGCATGGAATATAGTTCAAATTTTAATGAGTTTCAGCTCTTCTTAGATCCATGCACAAATATAGAAATAAACATTGTGCAATGCAAATGAACTTGAAGTGACTTCAACGGATGATAATGCCATCCCTGTGATGGATGCATTAATACCCATGACCAGAGAAACCACTCAGAAGGTACCATTTTCCAACCAGTGAAAGATAATAGGCAAGCTGCTCTTCCCAAGCAGTAAAGAGGATGTAATTCAGAGGCAGAAATAAACACTCTTTCCCAACATAAAAGAGAATGGACCTGGGAAGATAAAAAAACAGGAACAAATACAGGTGGTTTAAACTAGTGAAAAAGAAGTCTGAATGAGAGGGAAAAATGATTTGCTAATTTCCTTTATTTGAATCTTTTATATAACAGCTTTCTCAGAATAATTCAGGTTTCAAATACGGTAGTGCGTGAACAGTCATCCCCTTAACTCGCCGTACAGTCAAGGAAAGAGTCTGAATCACTGTAGGAACATCTAAAGAAGTAAATCTCTTTGAAGCAACAATTACCTCTTTGTGCATGCAATTAGAAATGACCAGTGTGGACCAGGGAGAGGAACGGGGAGGATTTGCTATCCTGTATCTGCCGCTTCCTCCCACCCACCGAGAATATGCTGTTGTCCCCACTCAGCACTCAGGTGACAAACCGCCCCTCGTATTCATCAGAAACTTGATGGATGCACACTGTGACTGCAGAGCTGCGGGAGACACAACTCCAAATTAAACTCTGTACTGTTTGGTTGGCTTGAAGATTCATCGTGTGGCCGTCATTCCCTCCATGTGTGCCACCCCTTGTTTCTGATTAATTCTAGAATCATTAGTGATTTAATTTTTAAACCACAAATGCAATCATTTTAATTATTCATCATGTAATGTTTTTTAAAATTTAATATAGGAGGACTTTAATTGAAACTGAGTTCCCTGAAATGAAGTGGCCTCTTTGTGGGAGAATGCACACTGTAAAGTGGTTTAAAGTCTTTGTGTGGAATGTACCTGCAATCACAGAGCTTGGGGTTAGGGCATGATTGAGGTGACTACATACTGACTTAAATAGAATGTGCAAGATTGAAGCTGCAAAACTCTTTTTGGATGAACTGTCCACGAAAGTGGAAAATTACAGGATTTGTCTCAGTAACATAACATTTGGGACTATGGGAAGACACTATCAGATTTTATCCTGGCAATAAGAACTTGTTACAGAAAAATGAGATGGCTGACTTGAAGGGAGAGTCTCAAATTTGAAGGCTGTTTGTTTTATTTTCCTTACTGATAAAGCAGAAAAACTATTTTTAAAAATCATTAAAGATACTAAAGTAAGAAGCAGGAAGCCCAGGGAGCTGGGCCTGCTTTAGTTCTCAGATTGCTCTGTTTCAGATAGAAAAAGATTGTTTAAGGAGTTAGGTATAGTTGGGACAGATCTTAGTGTCTTTTGTGTCTCCCACAGACTATATAGTGCACACCCTCTAAGTCCTCAATAATTGTTTTTCGAAATGAGTGAAGAGAAACTATTTGTTGCTTGCACAGTACGCTTGATCAAAGCGGAGTCAACACTTACTGCTCAATTCTAGTTTGCTAGTAAGGCCAGAAAGCTGCCACCTCTGAGACCAGAGCATCCAACGACCATTTCCAATCCAAGTTTGGCTGTACTTCATGCATTTTAATTGCAGTGTCTGAGGAGCTGTAGATGTGGGCATAGCTCTCCCTAGGTTACCATTTCCAGGGACTTTAATGAGTGTGACTTATCTCACGTAACTAAGAGATTTCAAAGTCACTTTTGACTCTGTCAATATTTCCTTTGAAATTATCTCTAGTTTTGTCCTTTTCTCCTTTAAAATGCTTTCTAATGCATATCTCTATGACCCCACGCTGGGGCCTTCATCATAGCTTCCAGCATGGTCTCCTGGATTCCAACTTGTCCCGATGTTCATCTTACATACCAAGTTTAGATTCTTCCTCCCAAGAGATCATGATCATTGTTCCTTTCACTTTCTAGAAATTGTAAAGGACTCTCAGGCCCTTTGTCTCAAAGTCTCAAGATTCCCAGTGGTATACTAAGTATATTTTACAGCTTCAATTTCTATTACTACCGAAAATAAAATAAAATCTGGGGGGGGGGGGTAGAGGAGGGTTTATTTCATCTTATAAGTTATAATTCATTGTTAAGGGAAGCCAAGGAAGGAACTTAAACCAGGAGCTTGAAGCAGAGGCCATGAAGGAGGCTAGCTCCCTCTGGCTTGCTCAGGTACCTTTCTTATATAGCCCGGAGCCACGTGCTTAGGGATGGCACTGTCCACAGTGGGCTGGGTCATCCCACATCAGTCACCAAAAAAGAAAATACCTCGTAGACCTGGCCACTGGCCAATCTGACAAGGCAGTTCCTAGGCGACATTCCCTCATTCCAGAGATGTCTAGGTTTGTGTGAAGTTAAGAAAAACTGTGACAATACTCATGAGATGGTTTGGTGATGGTGGTGGAAATATAACCTGGGGATAATATACAGGAAATTCCCCCAGAGAGCACAAGAAACCATGCTTGGTGGGGAGAAAATTACTTTCTCAGGTATTAAAGAAACATGTTATTAATCTGCCTATGGTGCTTTTCATTGTGCTGGGAAGCTAAAGCACAAGAGAGTCAAGAGAAATCTGTTAAACCACAAGATGATCAGGTAGTTAATGTATTAAACTCTTTGGGAAACAGGGTTTCCAGGATTCTTGGCTGTGTAGATCAGGTTGAACAGGAAGAAGCCAAGCAGTTACCTGGAGAATTCGATTGAATTGCACTTCCTCAGAAATTTTTTTCCCTGGTCATTTACCTAGAATAGTGTTGCATCAAACAAGATTCTGTAACCTGAACATGGCCTACTGGTGCAGGCCTGTAATCCTAGCTGCTCAAGAGGCTGAGGAAGGATGATCTCAAGTTCAAGAACAGACTAGGATACAGAATGGTTGTGAGGTTAATTAGATGCCGACTCAAAAATAAAAAACAGGGTCAGCAAGATGGCCTAGCTTGTAAAGACGCCTGCCACCGAGTCTGACTACCTGAGTTCCATCCCTAGGACCCATGTGGTGGGGAGGACAGAACCTACTCCTGAAAGTCGTCCTCTGACTATAACTCATGTACTCATGAACACACATACAAAATGAATAAAATTTAATCTTAAAAAGAAGTCAATAAAAAGCAAGGGCTATAGCTCCTTGGTAGATTGCCATTTAGTATGTGGAAGGCCTTAGGCTCAATACCCAACACTGAGAACAAAAGAAGAAAATCCTGTTTTACCTGCTTTTGTGGTTGGTGTTATCCACTGAACATTCATATGGTAAAGTCTTAGCTCCTAGTACTTGACATGCTTCCTTATTTAGAGATAGGGTCTTTAGAAAACGATTAAGCTAAATGGGGCCATGCTGATGGTTCTTAATCCAGCATTACTGGTGTCTTTATGGGAAGAGAAGATTGGGGCACAGAGCTAAGCTATGCAGGACGGGGGACGACACAGAGAAGAGCGCCATCTGTGTGCCAAAGGAGAGATCCAAAATAGCTCCTTTCCTATAGCCCCAGAAGAATGCACTTGGCTAACCCCTTGATCTCAGACCTCCGACTGCCATAACTATAAGAAAATGAACTTTTGTTGTTTTTAATGCACCTGTTTTTAACGGTACCTTATTATGGAAACTAGAGACAAACAGCATAGGTGGACGAACCAATATTTCTTAGTTCGTTTGTATGTCTGTCTCTTTCCCTTAACTAGCACATAAAATTCCCAGGACAGAAAATTAGTTTGCTCACAGGTATATCTCTACACGTGGAGCAGTGCCTGTTACCTGATCGGTGTCCAATCAATGGAATGCTATTCTATATGCTTGACCCACCCATTCATGCTAATTCTTTAGTTTAAGAATTTCTACAGTTTGCATGCACATACAAATTGCCCTTCAGAATCACTAGCCTCTGCTGACAATGAAGGCAGAACTTTTGTTCTCTTGCTTTACCTTACTTCTTGGTTGATTTTAAACTTGGTTGAGGAGAAAGAATACTAGGTATTAATTAGTACATTTGCTTTCAGATACTCTGCAGTGTCTTGCAGATGGTAGGTAGTCAGGGAATATTTTACTAAATAAAGCCTCATTTACATGTTTCCTGACAGTTTCATAATGCATAGTTTTCTTAATTACCTTTGTTCCTTGAGGACTTCATACGTGTAGATAATGTGCTCTGGTCACTCTCACCCTCCACCCCTCTTGTCTTCCTCACACTCCATCAATGCCCACCCCTCCTTCAGGTCCACTTCCCATGTTCATGTCTTGTTTTGAGACACATTGAGATTAGGCAGGGCCCTTTCATGACCATGGGCATGGAATTATCCAGTATACATCGAAGGAGGTATACACTGAAGAGATCATGACTGCCCCTTCCCCAGAATCCATCAGTAGCTATAGTTCAACAGGGAGAGTCCCAGGAGCTCCTCTTCCATCCATGACTGGCTGATGACAGGTCCAGTTGATTACAGGCTTACGGCAGGTAACCAGGCTGCTATGAGTTCATGATTGCATAATGCACATCTTGGTTCCCACCTAAACACCCTGTTTCTAAGGGGCAGGGATTTTCCTCAGTGCTTACAAGTCTGGCCTTTCGTAGTAGAAGTTTAATACATCGTGAATGAGCGAATGGATGCTCAATGCGCTGGTTCTGTGGCGCTCGCGCTTCCTCTGGTCTGAGGCCCCTCCCCCGTCCCGTACTTCCATGTCCCCGTCTTCCCCCCTCCCCGGCCACCCACCCCGCCACCTCCCCCCCGCCACCCCCCGGTGTGCAGAGCACAACTGCAGAAGTAGGTAAGTCTGTGTTACCTGTCTGTCTCCTCCACTTGGCCACATCCTGGACCACAAATTAACTTTGTACCTTGCAGAGCACTTCTTCCAGAAGTGTGGATTGTGAGTCTGAGGTTCATGATGGCATTTTCCAGCTGCAAGCTTCATATTGTGTATAGCTAGGCAATGGAAAGAGACTACTGGTGGCCAATTTGGAAAAGGGAAAAAGGCAGCTGGCAGAAAAAGGGGGTGCGGTCCGGCCGAGGGGAGGAGCCCCGGAGCCCGGAGGACTTTCCTGGAGTTTCCTGGAGCCAGCCTCCATGTCCACGCCTTCCTTCCTACTTTATACTCCCGAGTCCTTGCCGAGAATTCTTCCTTCTTTGCTCAAACTGGCTGGATGTTTGTTTGGTTAAAAAAACTCAACAAGGGCTAGAGAGACTTAGTGGTGACTAAGAGTAGCACTGGCTACTCTTGCAGAGTACCTGGGTTTGATTCCCAGCACCCACATGGTGACTAACAACTGTGCCTAACTCCAGTTCCAGAGGATCCCATGCCCTCTTCTGACCTCAAAAGGCACTGCACAACATGGGTGTACTTATAAACACTTATACACCTAAAACAAAAATGATAAACTATTTTAAAAGCTCAAAAAAAAAATAAATCAAACATAAAATGCAAACAAACAAGAACCAAAATAAAGACAAAAATTCACTCACTCCGTTGATTTTCTTTTCTTGAGAAACAGCAGTGATTTCCTTCTGATAACGAGGCGTCAGAGCCTTACTCACTCCATCCTTCCTCTCAAATCACCAATTCAAACCCATTTACTTGGAGCTCATTTGGGAAGCATCCCCACGCATCAGCTAGTGTACAGCTGTGGACAGTGTTTCCTTGCAGTTCTTTCCAAATTGAAGGGAGCACACCTGTGCTCTGAACTCTACCAGGAATGCTCTGTGTTTTCAAATCTCTCTTTCTAAATTGCCTCCTAAATTCTCGCTGTTTCCAGGATCACTTTTTGTGACTATCCCAGCTGAGATCAATTCCGATGGTAACCCTACCAGAGTTCGAGGATGCTAAATGGGAAACAAAGATCTTCATGGGAAAAAGAGTGTTCATATTTTTCTTATGTTTATAGTAACACTGCTCAAAAAGTTGGAGGAGAAAAAAACATAACCATGGTGCAGGAAGCTACGGTCAAGTCGCACAGAAAGGACAAACCTTTGCTGAATGGTCCCCTTTGAGGAACCTCGTTGATAACCAGATGGGAGTCCACTCTAATGGATAAAGTCAAATAGCAGAAGAACCCAGAGGGATCTCGATGGAGGTGAGGAAAGGTAGTCAGTAAGGGCTAAGTGAGAGCAAGAGACAGAAAACAGAAATTCCACGCAGCAGTGAGAAATTGTGGGAAGAGCCTAAGAGCAGGGGTCAAAACATCAACTTCTCCACGCCAGGCTATGCTGATAAAACCTGCTAAATCAAGGAAGGGAAATAAGACTCTAGGCTGAGGGAGCAACTTGCAGAAGATCCCCCACTGTGGAGGAGATAGCCTTAAAGTAGGAAGAGAGGTCAGAATGCCTGGAACAGCGCAGGGCCAGGGGCTTAAGAGGAGGCCGATGGATGGGCAGCTTCCCAAGGTCCCTGGAGACTCTAGCTATGTGCAAACAGCAACGGTCTTTAACATATTCCTGTGGAATTTGCCTTTCTAAAAAAGGTTAATAAATAGCTGGGGAGAATGAACATTAGTTCAATCCCCACAACCCATTAAAAAAAAAACAAAAAAAAACTAGGCATGGTAGTAAGTACCTGTAATCCTAGGCTTGGGGGGCGGGGGCAAAGACAGACGGATCCCCCAGGCTTCATGGCCAGTCAGCCTAGTTTACTTAGGCTCTAGGCCAGTGACAGAGCCTGTCTTTATAAAGAGGAACTGGAAAGACACCTGAGGTTGTCCTCTAGTCTCTCCATGCAGATGCATACATGTTCATGTGCATTTGCACACACAAGAACACACACACACACGTACACATACACAAAAGTTAACAGACTATTTTTAGAAACAATTTATACAACAAAATAGAACAAAAGCTACAAACGGTCCATATGCCTCTTCCTCCACCTCCCAGCTTCCCTCACACAGACATCTTGTCATCAGTGTGGCACATTTGTCACAGTATCAACATTAATACATTATTATGAACTGAAGTCCTTAGTTGATGTTAAGGCTCGTTGGAGGGATGGGATTGATAGGCTCTTACTGACAATTTGATGGGTTTTTGTTTTTTTCTTATTTTAAGACAGGGTCACCCTGTAGCTCCAGCTGGGTTGGAACTTACTATGTAGACCAGGTTAGTCTCCATCTCTCAGAGATCCTCATGCCTCTGCCTTCTGAGTGCTGGGATTAAAGGCATGCATCACCACACCCAGCTCTTACTGACAATCTGAATGATCTGAATTCACAAGGCTGTTGTTATTGTAAGGTGTGAATGAAACCCCCAACAGTTTCAAACTCAGAAAGATGGAAGGAAACCTGGAGCCAGAGCTTACAAAAGATGAATGAGGAGAGACCGACTTTTTTTACAACTTCTCAGAGATCTAAGCCTTGCAAATAGCTCCAGATCCCAAATTCACAAAGGACACTGGGCTTCCTTGGCAGATAAGATTCAGGACTCAAGGAATTCACAAACAACTGTGAAAAAAGACTACTTCCTGGCCAGAAGCTTGCCTTAAACATTAATCAGATGTTATGGCAACCCCCCTCCCCTAAAAGCCAGGAGGGGGCTGAAGGTTTTTAAGGCTTTGAGGACTTGGACAAAGGGCTGGGCTTTGAGACTCAGATTTGGGCTGTGAGGCTGAGCTCGCTCCCCCGGGGAGCTTGCCTCTCGCACTCTCCCAGAGGGAGCTCCTCTATCCCGATCTGGAGCCTGGCATGCCAGCCCAGTTCCCTGGAGCCCCAGCCCCAAGATGGGGGTGAGGGGGCTAGCGTTTCTCCAGTCGTGGGTGCAGAGCAGCTAGTCCCATCTGGTCTTCTCTCAATAAAGCCGGTTCCTGTTAGCTGCCAGCGGAGTCTCTGGTCCCTTCTGTCTGCTGCGTCTCTCGAACCCAGAACCTTACAGTTAGTTATGAGGCTGGATTGTGTTTTCCTCCCAAATTGTATACTAAAGTTTCAACTCCCAGGGCCTCAGAATGTGACTTTATTTGGAAATAAGGGTATTTCATATGTATTTAATTAAGATGCAGTCACACTGGAGTAAGGTGAGTCTCTGATCCAACAGGACCTTAGAAAGAGGGAAGTCAGAAACGGGGGGCCCAACAGGACTTACATAAAGGGGAAATTTGAGGAGAGGAGAGCACATACAGGGAGAGGGACAGGAAGCAGGACGGTCGTCTAGACTCGGACATGCTACTTTGCACTGAGACCAGTCATGAAGGTCACCAGAAGCCAGGGACACAGTCGAGAACAGACCTTCACTTATGGTTCTCAGGAGCAGCCAACCCAGTTGACTCCTTGGTGTTGCACTTCTGGCCTCTTGAGCATGGAGAAACAATCATTTAGTGCAGCCAGTCTGTGTGTTTTGTCACAGCCATCCTAATAAACTAGTAACATGCTATAAAGGAAACCTACTTAATTTCACCCAACCAAGCAGTTTTGAATATTTAAAATCAGAAGGTTTCCTTTTATCAATTAATTATGAACCTTTTTAGACTAACATTTTATAGGTCGCATTTTAGAAGTCCTGAACTAGAATTTAAGCTTCAAGAGGAAGCAAAGAATTTGCTTTTATTATTTGAAATAGTGATGGACAGAAAATAAACATTTGTCAAATAAATGAACTTAGGACGTGACTAATATGTATGAGTTCATATTATGAACTGTTCCCTATGTATACATACTCCATCCATGACCTATGTCAGGGTCCCCTCAGAATCTTAGCATCTACCCTCTTCACCTAAAGGTGAGAATTAATTCCAAACTTCCTTCCTTCCCCCCTTCCTTCCTTCCTCTCTCTTTCTCTCTCTTCCCTCCCTCTCTCCTTCCTTCCTTCCTTTCTTCCTCCCTCTTTCTTTTTTTTGCTTGGTTTCTTGAGACAGGGTCCCACGATGTAGCCAGGTTGGTCTGAAACTATCTAACATCCATCCACCTAGCCTTGGACTATTGACTCTCTTGCTTCTGCCCCGGGGTTCTGGGATTGTAGTATGTATGTGTCACTATGCCCTGATCTTTATTTCTTTATGGAGAATAAACCCACCATGGTTAATGCTGTTCCTGTAATTTCAGCACTCAAGATGCTGAGACAGGAGCGTTGTGAATTCAAGGCCAGCCTGGACTGTATAGCAGGACCTAACCTCAAAATGAGCAACCCAGCAAAAACACCAGACGGCATTGGGGTTAGCTTCATGCAGAATTCGTCTTATGCTCACATCTCCAACAGGTCTGAAAAATGGCATATACTCTTTGGTGTTTCTTTTCCATCTGAACTTTATAATTTTGTCAAATTACACATTTTCCAAAACTATAAAGAAAAAATAAAATAAGAGTTCCACTATAAATAAACATATCTGCTTTCTTTCACCACTATATCCAGAGAAATCCCACGTGCACCTGGAACTCTGGGTGGGTACATATGAGGTGATGTGTTCCCTAGATGACCTGTGTCATCATCTGTGGAGTACTCATATGGCCAACCTACCCTGCTCCTAGAGGACAAACCTATAAGATAGCTCGAGGGACAATGAAAAGTGATCTTTTTTGTTCTGCCTCATTTGAAAGCACATTTATGAGATATTTGAGAGTAGCAGTATTTAGCTAGGCATGGTGGTTCATGCCTTTATTCCCTGCACTTGGGAGGCAGAGTCAGGCAGATCTCTGTGAGTTCAAGGCCAGCTTGGTCTACATAGTGAGTTCCAGGCCAACTGGAGCTACAGGGAGACCCTGTCTCAAAAAGACCAAAACAAACAAACAAACAAACAGAATAACAACACTTGTCCTATCCTGGGGGCGAGGGGCGAGAGACTGCTGCAGAGGATGGACCCAGAGCCTTGTATATGCTAGGCAAGTTTTCTACCATTCCGTTACAACTCCAGACCTGTTCTAGGCATAAATTCAACTATATTTAGTCTCAATTTCTGGTAATAGCATTACTCAGAGAGAAGAGTCTCTCTCAAGCAATGTAAGTAAAGGCATATGTACCATCAAAACCTGCATGCCTGTAGAGAAAATCTTTAGGGAAGCAGGCGTCTTCAGACTAACTTTCTGCTGACGTTGCTACTGAGGGCACGTGTCCACGTGCAAGCGTAGCTTGACCTCCTTTTTGTTGTGTTCTTTGACTTTTCAGTTACCATAATCAACTGTACACTGATTTTTTTTTAATTTCAAAAGTAAACAATTTACAAGTATTAAATAACATATTATAGCATATGATTATAATTGCTCTATTTGGTTAGTTATTATTAATCTCATAGTGTGTCTAATTTATAAACTGAACTTTGTCATAGGTATGCATGTACAGAAAAAGCATATATATTACGTATATAGTATATCTGTCATTTCAGGCATCCACTGGGATCTGAGACAGCACCCCCAAAAGAAAGATCGAATTAAGAAAGATTCTTAATTCCAGGATTCTCTCCAAATGTAGGCTCCTTTATCCTCTGGTCCTAAAAGACCACACCTTTACATATCCTCAGACTCTCAAGATAACTAGTCTTTGCTTATAAATCACAATAGTGACAGGGGACTGAATCCTTTCTATGGAGTCAGTGGACAGACTTAGGGCCAGGCTGCCTAGGATTTTTCCTGGAGCTGCACAGTTTGTACACAGGACTGTGAGGCTGCTGGCCAGCCATATCCACACCACTGGTCAGCTAGTGGTCACCCTTCACAAACTGTTCTTGATCATGACGGTCACATGGGATCTACTTGAATCTACTTGGCCACAGAAGATGGACTTTCAAACTCAGAAGTCTGAACTGTCCTGACAGAAAAATGGGCACAAATGAGGCCACCATGGTGGTCTCTTTATTGGTCATTTTCAAATCTGTTCTTTTTATTTAGTCAACTTTGAAACTTATGTTTCATTTGCATATTCTCATATGGGTATACAAAATGAAATTTTATATGAGACCTCAAAGTACTTCAGTATTGACAACTGAGAATACGTAAATAACTCGAATGCAATAGCCTAAGCACTATTTTAAAACATACATCTTGATTTGTAAATACACGTTGGATAGAAAATATAAAATTTAACAGGGAACACATGGTTAAGTGAGAAAAAAAAAAACCTCTTTTAAGAAATTAGAACGAAAGCTGATGTTTCTAGCTCCCTTGCCACATCAAGGGTAGCTCCCATGACTGGAGGAAACTAGAAAGGTCCCAGGGCGATAAGCACGAGTCTCTGGCCTTCCCTTGCCCTTTCTACTGCAGAAGGACACACTGTCATCGCATCTCAAACAAATGTCCTCATCCCAGTCCCTTGGCTTCATCTGAAGGCAGTCAAGGAGGAAACAGCCTGTCTCCTGATAAACAAAGCAGAGTTCCAAAGATCACCCCAATTTACTCATTCACTTCCCTAGAACCTCTCATCAGATCTCCATGAACTAGTTAAAAAGAAGATATTACACAAGGCATGGGAGTGAAAACATTGCAGTGTTCGTTATTCAGCAGAACACACGCAGACGGGATTCTACAGATCTATAGCTGCCTTCTACAAGAAATCATCTTGGTTATTGGAAAGGAAAAAGGTGCCAAACTCGGGAAATGGCAGCTTCCACCAAACGTGTGAATGAGGAGAAAAGCTGGTTTCTTCTCCCTCCTCTGTGAATCCCGTTTCCACTGGGAAAAGGCTGTCCTGTTTCTCTTTTCACTAAACACTTGGCAGTTCTGCAGCCAGATTTCTTGCAGAGGAATGAGGGAGCCAGTGAGAGGCAAATGATGGAATCTCCAGCCATTTGGTTGGCACTGAGCTTGTTAAAATTGTTGGTTATGTTGCTTCTTATTTCACTTACCTCTCAAATCATCTATTTCAAAAGAATGGAAGATAAAGACAGCAAGCATTTATTTGTGTGCCCCAAGGACTCCAAGTTAATACGCCACGGAGACAGTTATTTGCACATCCATGTTTATTGCAACATTTCTCACAATAGTCAAGTTACGGAATCTACCTAGGCGCCCCTCAGCAGATGAATGGAGAGAGAAAATGTGGTTTTATTCAACCATAAAGAAGAATGAGTGAGCCAGGTGCAGTGGTACATGTCTGTTATCCCAGCACCTGGGAAGTGGAGGCAGGAGGATCAGGAGTTCAAAGTCAGCCTCAGCTACCCAGCAAGTTAGAAACCAACTGAGATTTATAAGATCCTTTCTCAAAATAACAAAAACAATAACAAAAAAAGCAAAACTATGTCCAAGAAAATAGATATGGCTAGAGATCATTGTAAACAAATAAGCCAGACTCAGAAAGACAAGCTTCACATTTCCTCTCATGGGTGGATCCTGGGTTTTATATATGTTATACACACACAGCAAATCACACACAGACACACACACACGAAATAAAAGTGGACGAAGATTGGAGAAAGGAAGGTGACTAGCAGGAGAGGGAGAAGGGGAGACAGGCAAGGTTATGGGCACGAATATGGCCAAGGTGTATAGCACACTGAAAGACACTGAGTTTACGAAGCTCAGCACTGTGTGCAACGAATCTACGTCAATAGAAAGAAGAAAGAAGAAAGAAAGAAAGAAAGAAAGAAAGAAAGAAAGAAAGAAAGAAAGAAAGAGAAAAAAGACTAGCAAGATGACTCAGAAGGCAGATGGCTTGCAATGCATCCTGACTTCAATCTCTGGAATCCATGTAAAGGTGGAAGGCGAGAACTGACTCTACAAAGTTGTCCTCTGACCTCCTTGAATATACCATGGCACATGTGCCCACACATACATCTTGTGTGCGCATGCACACGCGCACACACACACACACACACACACACACACATAATAAGTAATGAAAAAATCCTTTAAAAATAATTAAAACAACTCCAATTTAACTTTTTTAAAAAGATAAAAAATAGCAAGTAGCTGTCTTACACTGAAACCCAACGTTTGGCTCTTGGACTTTGATCTTATGCACCCTGCATGTGGTGCTAGTGTCTGATCTTGCGTGTTCTCTACCAATGTTAGGGATTGGGCCTTTCATACTGCTGGGGAGATTCTCTACCGCTGAGCTACATCCTCCATTCAGTGTGCAGAGACAGGGCCTCACTCTGCGGCCCAGGCTTGCCTCTGCCTCACTATCCTCTCGCCTGTTTCTAAGTGCTGGGACTGTAAGCATATAGTATGTCTGGTTTAGGATGATTTCGAGGTCATCCTTCTGATGCTGCAGTGCTGGGGATCAAACCTACTTGAATAGCCTCATGCTTGCTATGTGAGCGCTCTACCAACTAAGCTATACTACATCCCCTAGTCAGATAGCTCTGCTTTTTCAATCTTTAAGACAAAAAGTACCCAGTAGAAGCTAAGAGTCATGGTTTTATCTCCCTTCCTTTCCTTCAGCCTGAGTCCCTTTGGCAAGAACTCCTCTATTTCCCTTGGCTTCTGCAACAACATATGCCAACTATGGTGTTCCTGCTATATTTCCCGGTTGTCAGAAGCGATGTTGGTAGACAGCAGCTACAAGCAGCAGTGTTGTTGTTAAGGAAAGGGGTTGTTGATGGCAAAGGAAGCTCCCTCTGCTGGGTATGGACTCCCTCTGCAGAAATGGAAGTCTGAATATCCATTTGATAGATATTCATCCTGCTGCCCAGCCCCAGAAGTCTTTCTTAAATGGAAGAGCAGCTGATCTCAGGACCTGAGACCTCAGAGGGTCCAGGGGCAACCCTGGAGCCAAGTTCCACTGGCGATGCTCTCTGAGGTTGTATATCCAGAGCCTGCTACTCTGGACAGAGTTAAATGACAATGCTCATCACTCTGAAAGGGACAGATGGCAGACCTACCTGAAATAGCTTTTCTGGAAGGGCAACACATGGTAAATTGCATTAATTGTAATAATTGCTTTTTACGCCTTGATAAAAACTGGCAAAGACCTTAAAAGATTTTCAAATCATGGCCAATTAGCACAGCCACCTTTAGCAGTGACAGAGCCCTGGAGCTGTGGCTTTGACTTTTGTTTAGAGACTTCAGGACTTAGAAAGAGGTACCACTGGCTTGAGAAAGAAGTGGGCAGCTGAGGCCCCAGATGTACCATAGCAGCAAGAGCATCCAGTTTCTTGGCAACCAAGTGGTGGGTGTTACTTCTAGGCACATGTTTGATTAACTCAATGTTGAGAATTGAGGATTTGAGTTTCCCCTTTAACATGTACTGCAGATAGGACTGTGCTGTCGTCCGCAGTGTCTGAATGAGCAGAGCCCCCACAGGCTCATGTATGTGAAGACTTGGTCCCTCGGGGGGCACTGTCTGGGGAGGCTTGGACTTGTTAAAAGGTACAGTCTTGCTGGAGGGACCGTGCCACCTGAGTGGGCTTTGAGAGGTCATAGCCTTGCCCCACTTCCAGCTCTCTCTCTGCTTCCTGAATGCAGCTGGAGTTGTGAGCTCACAACTACCTGTTCTAGGTGCCGTGCTTCCTCTACCATGATAGATTCCTATCCCTCTGGAGCCATAAGCCAAATTAAACACTTTCATCTGTAAGTTGCTTTTGGTCATGCTGTTTTGTCACAGCCACAGACCTTCCTTATCACTTCCTTTCAACTCAAACGAGTAGGGGCAGATTTCATACAAGGTTTTTTTTTGAGATAGGGTCTCTCTGTAGCTCCAGCTGGCCTGGACTCACTATGTAGTCCAGGCTACACTTGATCTCACGTAGATCTGACTGCTTGTGCTTCCCAAGTGCTGGACTTAAAGGTGTATGAGATTTTTACAGTGTTCTTCTGATAAAAACTCTGTGCTAGAGTTTAGATATTGAACGTCCCCCCACATATATGTGTTTCAAGCTTCGTCCTCGGCCTATTCTGCTATTAAGAGGTGGTGGAGCATTTAAGCAGTGGGACATAGTAGGAGAAAAAGAAGCTAGGTTATTGGAAGTTATTTCCTGAAGAGGATATGGGAATACTTGGCCCATCCCTCTCTCTTTTGGTTTCTGGCAACCATGAGCTAGGTGGGCTGTCTCCCATGGGCTTCCACTAGGATGCACTGAACTACTCAAGCTCAAATAACCAGGGTCAAGGGGGAGGGACTGAAATCTCTGAAACTGTGAACCAAAATAAACCTATCCCCCTTATTTTAGTTTATGAGCTCAGGCATTTTATTACAGTAAGGGAAAGGCAACTAACACAGAGACCATGGAACACAATGAGGAGTTCTATTCCTGAAAGAAAGCTTTCTGGTTTCTCCTTTTCTCATTTTTCTATGAAGATGTTTATGTCTTTGCTTTTCTTGTACCTCCTGTAAGTATATTGAGTCAAACTTTTGCTTTCTGCATAGAATCAATCTACAACTTTGGAGGGTTTCCATCATTTTAATCTTCTAGGAATATGTATTTCCTTTCTACTTCAGCTACTCTGCCAAAAAATGCTAGAAACCTTTATGGAGAATGCACTAGATTTCAGGTATTGAAATAGCGTGGAACACTTTAGTGGCACATGGGCTGAAAAAATTACTAGTAGCTAACATTATTTGATCCACACACCATTGGAGGCTCTTATGTAACAACTTGCTGAATCCACAGTAACCTCATGAGGTCATTACTATCCCAGTTTATACAGAGGAGAAGCCTGTTTTCCAGATGTAAATTATTAGTATATGAGTGATGTATCTAAGCTCTGTAACTGATTGATCCCCACAGTCTTTGTTCCCTGTGGTCTGTATCTTGAAGAACTAAGACTATGATTATGTGGGTGAGCCAGTCAGTAAGAAACAGTTCCAATCCAAGACATCAAGATTCCATTACACATGAGCACATGTTTTAGGGCAGTGCTCAGCAATCTTTTTATGTCAGATAATGAATTTTTAGACTTTGTGAGCCAAAGAGTCTCTACTGAGACTACTCTACACAGTAGTGAGAAAACATTCACAATGTGTAAGCAAGTGACGTGGTTGTGTTCCAGGAAAGCTTTATTTATAAGAACAGATTTTGTTGTTTTTTGTTTGACAACAGCTAGATTTGTCCCAGGATGCCGTAGTTTGTAGTCAGGTATTAAAAGTAATCTAATGCCCGTAAAACAAAAGTAATCTAGTCTCATGCTGAATAAAGCTATGGGGTGGACATGTGAACTAAAAATTTGGATAACAGACAAGGAAGAAAGAAGATGTGCTAAGAGGATAGATATTTGGGAGTCATGAAAGTCTATGGAAAAGGCATATTTGGATAAGTTGCAAATGTGACAAGAAGTATATATGATACTAAGTATAAGCTTAGATAGGAAGATTTGTGCCTCCTTAACAACCAGTTTCTAAAACAAACAATAAAAGAGTCAGGCATTGTGATACATACCTTTAATCTCAGCACCTGGGAAGCAGATATAGACAGATCACTGTAAGACTGAGGTCAGTCTGGCCTACATATCAAGTTCTAGGTCAGCTGGGGCAACAGGGAGACCCTGGCATAAACAAAACAGAACAAAACAACAAAACCTCTAGATTCTTATATAATAATTGCTTTATGTTCTGTTTTCCTTTCTGTTGCTGTGATGAACACCAAGACCAAAAGCACCTTGAAGGAGAAGAGGATGTATCTGGCTTACACTTCCATGTTATAGTCCCTCACCCACTGAGGGACGTCAGGGCAGGAACTCCAGCAGGAACCTGGAGGGAGGAACTGAAGCACAGACCATGGGGGAGTGCTGCTTACTAGCTTGCTCCTTCTGGCTTATGCTGCTCCCTTTCTTATACAGCCCAGACCCACTTGACTAGGGATGGCACCACCCACAGTGGACTGGGCCCACCCACATTAGTTACCAGTCCAAAAAGTGCCCCCAAAGACACGCCCAAAGGCCAATCTGATCATATGATGGAAGTAATCCTACAACCAAACTCTTTTAGATACCTTTAGGCTGTGTCAAGTTCACAGCTGAAACTAACTAGGAAACTTTGTAAGTTATTTATTACTTACGTATGAGCTTTTTATTGTTCCTGTGAGTATTTAGTTTCTCTTCCTAACGTAACTTTGATATTTTTCTCTGAATTTGAAGTAGGGAAAGTTTTCCTGCACAGCCAGGTGTGGCACCACACGCTGCAATCCCAGAACTCTTGCATAAGTCAAAGGCAGAGGCAAGAGGACTGAAAGTTTGAGGCCAGTCAGGAATACAGAGCAGAAGTCTGTCTCTTATAAAATCAATAAATAGAATAGATAAATGTGTAAATAAATTAAAATACCTTCATATGCAACTGTATCGGCAAGTTTATCAAGAAGAAATTACCGAGGATTTACCATGCATACATCAATAGACAGGATGAAAGACACATGGTTCAGAGATAATGCACTGAAGCAGTCTAGAGAATGCCCACATGTAACATGAGGACAAATTTTTATCTTTTGCAAAACCCTGTGGGTGTAATTTTGCCATTCGTCAAGATGGATGTGTCCATGTTGAGACATGAGGGAGCTTTGAAACACCAGCAGTATAACGGGAATGCTTTGGGGAAACAAAGCTGGGCCATTCTTTTTTCCTGAGCTGTAAGTCATCTAAAGCTGTTCATGACAGCTTACTGATGAAACAAGATTTATTATGTCCACAGACACTTGTCCAGGTTATTAAATTTATTAGAATGGTTGCATAGGTGTGAGAGATGATGAGTGACTTGTTAGACTTTACTCTGTAAAGCCAAGTGACATTCCCAGGAGCATGTCGGGAACAGAAGAAAGTGAGGGATAATGACCATCAGATTTCCTCAGAACATGTCGGTTTCTCTCTGCAATCAGGACACTAACTTAATTTAAGCATCCCCCATATAAAAGAAAAAAAGTTAAGTTTACCTCAAGTTTTAAGATAAAACAGATGAAATTTCTAAGTTCCAAGCCAAGATGCAAATTTGTAGGGTGTGGGTATGTGTATGTGTGTGTGTGCATATGTACATGTGTGCAGATATGTGTAGACATATATGCATTCATGTGGAGGCCAAAGGACAACCTATGTGTCGATCTTCAGGCACCATCTACCTTGCTCTTTTGAGACAGGGTCTCTCACTAGACCCATCAAGTAGGCCAGGCTGGCCAGGCAGCCAGAGGAATCTTCCTCTCCCTTTCTAGTGCTGGGATTACAGGCGTGTGTCATCATGACAGACTTTACTTACATGGATTTTTAGGGTCTTCCTGCTCACAGGATAAGCTGTACGAACATGCTATCTTCCCACCAAAGATATGAGGCTTTTTTTTTTTGTTTGTTTGAACAGGATCTTCCTATTGCCCCAGGTGGCCTAGAACTTGCTGTGTAGACCAGGATGGCCTCCATCTCAGAAATCTATCTGCCTCTGCCTCTTAGCTGCTGAGATTAAAGGTATATGTCACCGTGCCTGGCTCAAGTTTACTGAAAGAGAAAAACAAGTGTTGAGTCATTCTCAACCCACTTCTTCTAAGGGTGGACAGCAAACTGGCAAGTTAAAGGAAAGACATCCAAGCTGAGAACCACCATTCTCTCTGAGAGCTTGTTAGAGAAATGGAGGTACAAGAGTATCCGTAGACTGGAAATGTTGTTGGGGAGAGAGGGGGGAGATGGGGACGGAGTATCAGGATTCTTCATGCAGTTTAAGATCGCTGCGTAGAAGGTGAAGTGGTTCAGCAGAAAGAGATCTATAGGCCAAAGGAACAAAAGAGCCCACAGACACAGGTGGGGAGAGAAGCCTGTTCTCCCTCAGGAGGGAAACCTGAAGACCTCTCCAATGAATTCACTGAAGGGCCCTGAGAAACAAAACATGACATCTGCTGGGGTGACAAATGGGAATCCAGCATCGTCAGCAGCAAAGAACTTTTCTGCCACATCCTCTCCCAGCTCTGCGTCTGCCCCCGGCTACCAGCTCTGCATCTGCGCCCCCCCCACCAGCTGTGCGTCTGCCCCCGGGCTGGAGGCACTGAGTAACCTGGGGCAACAGGAGGAAAGGGAAGCAGCAATCGGAACAGAAGCGGACGGGCAGCTCCGTCCAGTACAGCAGCTTCCTGTCTGAGTGGGACCCAAGTAGACGCGGAGGCGTGAGGCCTGCCAGCACATCCGCCGCCTCCTCTAGAAAACCTAATCAAAAAGGAAGCATGCACTTGCTTGCTTCTTTGTGCTGATCTTGGGTCCAGTTGTCTCCAGATCCACTGGAGACATCCTCTGCCATTTTGTTTGGTACCTCAGGGCTATGTTAGCATAATTCTAAGTTTAACCCCCAAATTCCATCTCCCTGAATACTATATACATTCTTCCCTTTGAGTGTGGTCAGGATTTTGTAAAATGGGGTAATCATCTCTTTGATTATGTGACATTGTGTAAAGCTGCCTTGGAAGACTAGACAGGGAGTTTCCTGATGGTTATGAACAAGCTGTCATGTTGGGAGAGGAACAGGTGAGTAGACCCTTTATGTGGCTTCTTGGGGCTTCTTAAGATCCCACAGACAGCAAGAAAACCTAGTTCTACAAATTCAATATACTAATCCTGTTAAGGATCTAAATAGTTGTGGGAAAGGAGGTTACAACCTTTGCTGACACTCTAAGAAGTCAGCTCACTCGTGTTTGGTCTTCCAGTCAGGGCAATAGTAAAATAGTAAATATACATTAAGAGTCTATCTTTGTAGTAACCTGTTACAGGACAGAAAGCTAACACGAAGGGCTGGTTCCAGTGTGAGGGGCTCCTTTCCCAGGCTCCCAAGTCAGGGGTTCTCCAGCTGCATCCAGCCAAGGGGAAGCATTGCAGAGAAGATGAAGAACCCAAGGCGTATCTCCTCTCTCCTCTCCTTTATGGCTTCCGGGACAGTCAGTGACTTACCCGAGAAGAACCGTCTGCTCCCACCGACTGTCATTATCTCCCTTTAGTGGCCTGAGATGTTAGAAATTACTACTGGCAAGAAGAAGAAGCGGCCAAACAAAGCTAGGGTTGGGGAACCAGGGTGGAGAAGCTTCGTATGGCCTCTGGTTCCCAGGAACGAGAGCTCCCGGAATCCCACTTCTGCTGTCCTTGCTGCGCTCTGAGACCGCCAGTGTCCGGCTGGCGTCGCGCTCCCCGTCTAGCTGCCTGTCCGTCCCATGCTGCTAACCCACTCCTTTCACTGACGGCCCTCTTCTTTAAAAATTAAAATGGTTCTTAGTTCGTGGTTATTTCTGTCTTAGTCCTTGACTGACAGAGCATCCTACCTTTAGTGTGCATGTGTTTGTTTGTGTGTTATGTCTATGCCTCCTATTTACATATACGAGTTATTCTTTGTAAAGTGTGACCCAAATCAGAATCACCTGGTTCTTACCTTCAGTATTTTAATATTTTCAGGTTGGTAATAAATTGCTAAAAGAATGCATTTATTTACATGTAGTGAAGGAACACATTAGACGCTTTGACAGACAAATATTATTAGGACTCTCTAGTGAAGGTTTACTATTTAATCTGGAGGAACACAGATCTCGGGTGTCTATTGGACCTCAATACTAGATGTTGAGGAGGTTTGGGGGACCCTGGAGAATTCTAGTTCTCCTCTCCACCATCTTCTTCTATCTTCAGTAGGAGCTCACAGCACTGGCCTAAATCCACTAAGACCAGAGTGAAGAAGCAGAGGAATCAAGGACACACAGCATGTCCTCCTCATCCGAAGATGTATTTCAGCGATGGTTAAGGCATTTCAGAAAGCCAGTCATTTGTCTGCACCGGCAAACTTGCATCAAAGCAGAGACATTCCTCAAAGGAACTACATTCTTAGACTGTTGGAAAATTTCAACTTTATTTCACCCTTGCTGGCAGGCTTTCATAGCAGGCTTAAACTTACAAATAAATAACCCAACTAAAAGGAAGCTGTTGACATGACCTTTGTTTAACATTTCTATGTAAAGAATCAGTCAGTGACTTGGACTGTGGATTAGTGCTTCAAGTGGGCTCTTTCTCAAAGGCTTGAACTGTTTGGGAACAACCAGCATTAGCCAGCAGCCTTCTTCAGCAGTAGAAGTGGGCAGAGAAGGTGAGAACCAATCAGTGGTGATGTAACCACCATCAGAAGCTAGAAGGAAATACCGCAGGAGGATTGGTAGGGCCCCATCCTCGTCTGTGAGTCCTGCACACTGAGTGGCCTGCCTGTGTTCCTAGGGAGAATCATTATCACTGGTGTGTACATCACACCTGCCATGGCTCACCGTGGGGCTTGAGTGAGATGACCACCTGAGAAAATGTTTGGTAACAAGTCAACAGGGAATGTAGAGCATCTACCCTTTTGATATTTGATGCTGAGCTCACAAAGATTCTGGGGGACAATCGGGAGGAACTGAAACACAGGCCAACTGATTCTATAACGTGTTGACTGCTGATGAATTTCTCCATCTATGCCAAGAGAAGGCTGGGAATGATGGGTGAGCAGAGTTCTAATATGAACCCTGGTTGATATTTGCATTCACATTAACGAGTGCGTGAAGCAACAAGCAAAAGGTGTGGTGGAGTCTCACTCATTTGCCAATGGCGTGAATGACTTGTATGCTGAACCAGCACACGGTGTTCGGGTAGTCCTCCAGCTTGTTGTGATGTTTGGATTGTGCTATGTAACAGCCACACACAAAACATTTTTCCTTTTCTAATTCTTTCTGGTTTAAAATTTTTTTCTTTTATTTACATTTTTCTCAATGTATGTTTTCATTGAATTTTTATACATTTCATGCAAAACATTTCAATCATCCTCTATCCCTCTCCCACCCTCACCTCCCATAGCCACTCCCAGCAGATTTCTCGCTTTCTATCATATATGTTAAAGTCTATCTAGTCGTGTTTGTATGCCCAGATGTCCCTCAGTGCAAGTTCATCCACTGGAGTCTAATCCATCTATCTAGAGTTACTCCCTTGAAGAAGATCAACTCTCCCTCACCAAGCAGGAGTCAGCTGCCAATAGTTCTTTAGCTAAAGTTGGGGTCTGCTGTCCATTTCTCCAGTTCTACGCTGGTTTTTTGTCTGATTGAGTTTGGATGGATCTTGTGCACACTATCCCCATTGCTGTGAGTTCAGAGGAGGAACTGACCAGTTGCCTGGAAAGCTCTGTTTCCTTGTGGTCATTCACCTCCTCATTTCTATTCCTTTTCCACAGTGATCCTGAGCCTTGGGAGTTTGATACAGGTGTCCTATTCAGGGATAAGCAGTCTTTAGCCTCTGGTTCTCTGTATTAATCACCATCTGCTGTGTAAGGAATCTTCTCTGCTGAGAGCTGAGAGGTGCATTAATCTATGAGCATCAAAATAAGTCATTAGAAGTCACTTTAATACCGTACCTGTTTAGCAGAATAGTTGTGTTAGGCTTTCTTCCGTGGCCTGTGGGCTATTTAGACTCAGGCTCCTAGACCTGAGATCAGTGTCAGGTGTGGGTTCCAGGCTGTGAAGTGGACCTTAAATTCATTTAGACAGGAGTTAGTCACTCCTATAATATTCACGTCACTACTGTGCCAGTGGGCACGGCTTCCAGACCAGTAGATGCAAGCCTGAAGTATTCACATCTGAGTAAGGGGCGTGCTAAATTTTTCTCTTCAGGTAGAGTGCACTATGAAGGCTAGCCAGTAGAGATGAGGCTTTGAAGTCAGCACTAGCTTGATTTCTCCTCGTTTGTTCCACAGTTCATGTGTGAGGTGTCCTCAGCTGTTGGGCATAAGGCAGGGTGGGCCTAGCCAGGCCACCTGTCAGGAGGAACGGATAACAAGACCTATAAGACTCTCTGTTCTTTCTTGAATAAATGAGTTTGCAGCAGACCACCACTGCTGGCTTTCTGCTCGACTCCTGGAGTCTGTGTGTTGACTCTGCACCTACTCGCCCCCTCCCCTACAGTGGAGACCCTTCGGTCCCCCTCGGGCTGGCCCTGAGTGCTGGGACCCCCAACACTCAGCAGTAGGGTCTTGCCATGAAATTCTGGTGTGATAAAGAGCAGGAGAAATGGCCGGCATTGTTTGAGGGGCTATGAAGCTGGTCAACAGCTTCAAAAGAGGGAGTTTATTCCTGGCATGGAGGTTTTACTTTGAAAGCCTAGGATGTCTAGTAGGGACACTGTCTCCATGTTATAAGGAAACTTCTTTTGGTTTCTTTTTAAAATGGATATGAATATACTTTAATTTGCTTCTTTAAAAAATTTATTGAATTTTTGCAATTTTCGTAAATATAATTTGATGGTATTTATATCTTCTCACCTATCAGCACCTCCCATCAATTTGATGTACACACACACACACACACACATACATATACATATATATATATATATAATATATATATATATCAGGGCCTATATATATCAGAGTCTAATTTGTCAAATGTCCTTCATAGTGGGTCCATCCACTGGAGTCTGGGTAACCTGCCAAGACTCCCATGCTTGAAAGAGACTGTCTCTGCCTCTCCCAGCAGCCATCTGTTACCACAATTTCCTTAGATGGGATTGGGGTTTCTTACCAATTTCCTCACGTCTGTGGTTGGATTTTGTCTGGTTTGAGCTTGCATGAAACGTGTGCATACTGTCACTGTTGTTGGGAGTTTATATGAGTAATTGACCAACCATCTGGAAAACGCTGGCTCTTACTAGCTCTCCACCCCTTCTACAATGAGCCCTTGGGAGACAGAAATTTGCTATGGGTGTCCTATTCAGGAATAAGCAGTCCGTAGCCTCTTGTTCTCTGCACATTGGCCAGTTCTGGTTCTCTGTGTTAATCACCATCTGCTGCCTTAGGGAAACTTCTCTGGTGAGAGTTGTGAGATACATTAATTTATGGGTAAATAACTAACAACTGTTAATTAACAATTAACAATAAGTCACTAAATGCCCATTTAATATAACTATTTAGTAGAAAGCTAGTGTTAGGTTCTCCGCTATGTCCTGTTACCGGTCTAGTCTCAGGTTCTCAAGTCTGACATCCATGTCGGGTGTGGGCTCCATCCTAGCAAGCGGACCTTAAAGCCAATTAGGGAGTGGTGGCCACTCCCGTGATCTTTGCGCCCCACTGCACTCGTGAGCACATCCTGCCAGGTCAGCTGTGTGGGAGATCACAGGACTCACAGCTGGTTAAGAGCGATGGTCTTCTCCACTTCTGGCAGCACGCACAGTAGCACCTTCCAGCACTGTGAATGCTACCTTGCCAGTGGAGATGAGGCTCTGAAGTCAGAGCAGCTTCTTAGTGATAGGCTTCTAACGAGCTATTTCTAAAGCCGTTAGTGTGCCTTATCCCTCCCATGGCCCCCTGCCCGCCCTTTTCTCACCCCTTTAAATTCTTCCTACTCTGTTATCCCCTCTCCCTTTCATGTCACTGCATTCTACCTCCCTTCCCAGGAAGCCTGCTCTCTCCCATGGCCATTTATTATTTTCTTGACCTCTCTGATTTTCAAACTGAAATGTGCATATCTAATTTTTCAAAGAGATGAGGGCGGATATTCAATGTTTGCCCTTCTGGGTCTGGGTTACCTCACTCAGGATAATTGTTTCCAGTTCCATCCATTTACCTTCAAATTTCATCTCTGAGAGCTGAGGAATATGTCAGTGTTCCACCCCTTCACTATTCACTCATCAGTTGGTATACATCTAGGTTGTTTTCAATTCTTGGCTATTATGAAAATGGTAGCAATGAATATGGATGAACAGGTATTTCTGGAGCAGGGTACTGAGTCTTTTGGGTATGCTCAAGAGTGCTGTGGCCCGATCATATAGTAGATCGATTTTCAGCTTTTTGAGGACTCTCCCCACTGATTTCCACAGTGGCTGCACCAGTTTGCACTCCCATCTGTAGTGGATGAGTTCCCCTCTCTACCTCCTCACGAGCATTTGTCTTTGTTTTTTGGATCTTAGCCGTTCTGAGTGGGGTAAGATGAATCTCAAAGTGGTTTTATTT
The DNA here is from genome assembly GCA_035773235.1 of Eospalax fontanierii. Taxonomy (NCBI): domain Eukaryota; kingdom Metazoa; phylum Chordata; class Mammalia; order Rodentia; family Spalacidae; genus Eospalax; species Eospalax fontanierii. The sequence goes on along the minus strand of CM069540.1, from coordinate 61,876,562 downwards.
GCATGTGTCTGATGACTAAAGATGCTGAACATTCTTGAAAGTGTCTCTCAGTCGTTTGTGTTTCAATTTTAGAGAACTCCATGTTCATCTCCTTAATCGAATTTTTAATTTTTTTTGATGTTTAGTTTTTTGAGTTCTTTGTATATTTTACATATTAACCCTCTATCAGAGGTAGAGCTGGTAAAGATATTTTCCCATTTCATAGGTTGCCTGTTTCTCAAATTATAGTATCCTTTGTTTTGCAGAAGTTTCTAGTTTCATGAGGTCCCATTTGTCAATTGTTGGCTTGTACTGTAGGCCTTCTCTTCAGAAAGCTCTTCCCTATACCTGTAAGTTCCAGTGTATTGCTTATTCTTCCCTCTCTCTGATTCAGGCCTCATGCTGAGGTCCTCGATTTCTCTGGAATTGAGTTTTGTGCATGGGGAGAGATAGGGATCTAGTTTCATTCTTCTACAAGTCACTATTCAGTTTGACCAGCACCATTTGTTGAACATGCTGTCTTTTCTCTGGTGTGTAATACACATTTTTTAATGTAGTGTGCATGATTGCATTTTCTGTATTACTTTCTCAAATCTGGATAATCAACAAATGAATAATCAAGCTCCGATTTGTAGTGTTTGACCATTTCAGTGGTGTAATCTTTGTGTGTCACCCTCAAGTATTAATCAATAAACATGATGTGGGGATGAAGGACCCTTATCTGCTACCCTCAGCACAGCACCCTCAAAACCCCATTTAGTTCAGGGCATATGAAAAAGGCTCAGGTTAATCAAGGAATGAACGGGGACCGCAGAGATTGCTCAGTCAGTAGAGTGCTTGACCAGCAAGCGGGAGGACCTGCATTCCATCCCCAGCACAGGTACCAGCAAGCTCGAGGACCTGCGTCCCATCCCTGCGTCCCATCCCCGGCATCGGCATCGGTATGAAAAGCAGAGACAGCTTCCTGGAGGGTTGCTGTGGCGACTAGTGGCAAGCTCCGAGTTCAGGAAGAGATTCTGCCACCAAACATAAGGTGGACAGCGATTGAGGAAGATACTTGACATTAGTCTCATCAGTTTGTGGCTACACACACACACACACACACACATTTCTACCAAAAATTCCTTCCCTATTCTGAAATAAAGAGGAAATGGATTATCTTCCCCTTTGGGGAGCTTTACACACCAGTTTCTTGTTACCTTTTCTTCCTAATTTGCGAGTGAGACCAACTGAACCCACAAAGGCACGTAAGCACTTTTCAGTAGCTTGCCTTTCTTTGGGCAAGAGAAAGGATGGCTGAAAGAAAGCAGTGAGTCAGAAAGTCCAAATTAAATTCCTGCCACTGAGTAGGTGTGGAGTCCTGCAGTTAGCAGTCTCCTGAGTTGGGGAGCAGGAAGGGGTCAACTTCCAATCTAAACTCGCCTGCTTCCTTCTCTTATTTGTCTTCTCTCTGGTTCTCCTTTAAGCATTCCCTAAATTGGGTGTGATGGTGCACTCCTGTTAATTGTAGGACCTGGAGAGCTGAGCTGTTAATACATAGTGAGCTGGAGGCTAGCCTGGGCTACAAAGTTAGACTGTGTCTCAATAAAACAGGGTTGGAGTACAGCTTGGTGGTAGAGCACTTGTATTCTATTTCAAGCACAGTGATTGAGGGGGAGAGGAGACAGGTATTTTCCTAAATGTTACAAGTAAAACATTCCCAACCCCTATATTTAGTAGTCCCGAGTCGCTACTGCCCCACAGTACCTCAGCCTGTCACGTGGTGTTTTTTAAACATGCATTTTTTAAAAAATTTTATTTTATATGTGACCATTTTACCTGAAATATGTAAGTGCCCCACGTGCACGCAATGTTTGTGGAAGCCAGAAGTGACCGTCAAACCCCCTGGAACTGGAGTTCAGGGTGGGTGTTAGTCACCATGTGGTGGGCATCGAACCACATCCTCTGGAAGAGCAGCCAGTGCGCTTAACTGTTGAGCCATCTCTCTAGCCCCACATGCTGCTTTAAGGTTGATTCTTCCAAGACTTTAAGATTAGCTTAATCAACCTGTGCTTTTCATCACAATCACATGTAATTGTATAATTATTATAATTAGTTAATTATTTATGTGACTTTTGTTAGACCATAATCCCTACACCTTTATTTACCTATAAAACACTCCAAGCATGGTAGACTTACAAAATTTTATATTTTCTCAAAGACACTACATAGTATATAAGCATATATAATACACAGACATAAATATACAGATATATAAATTTTCATATTTTTTTTCAAACACCTTATCTACTGTTTCTTTCCCGTATCTGCTTCTGCGTCTTTCCTGTCTGTCTCCATCAAGTCCCATGAAGATATGGATTATTTTGTTACTGCTGTCTATCATATTTATTTCTAGGCTTTTAATTTCTTCATAGATGATTATTATAAAAGATCAAATGTGTTGAGCACCTACCTGAGCCATGAATGTGCTAGGAGACACAGTTAGACAAAACAGGGTACTAACCCTAAGGAGAGATAGTGTCTGCAAAGGCCATTTTAAAATATACACAAATAATTCAGTTATAATAATTACATGATTATATATAATTTTAATGGAAAGCACACATCAAGTAACCCAGTCAATTCCTAGAAAGACTGAATTTTAAAACACCACTTGTCAGGCTGAGATTTGGTGGAAGGTAGGTGGATAGAACTAAATATAAAGAATAATAAACTGAGGGGCTGGAGAAATGGCTCAGGGCTTAAGAGCACTGGCTGCTCTTACAGCGGACCTGGGTTGGATTCCCAGTACTCACATGGCAGCCAACAACCATCTGTTACTCCAGTTCCAGAGGATCTGATGCCCCTTTCTGGCTTCTGCAGGCACTGCACGACATGAGTGCACTTACATGCATGCAGGCAAACACATATAAAAAATACACATAAAAAACCAGAAGTCTTTAAAAAGAATAATGCAATGGGCCTGGGAGTACACAACCTGGAACCCAGCTGTTCCAGAGGCTAAGACAGGAGGATTGCATATTCAGGCCCATATGGGCTACAGAAAGTACAAACTGCATTCTGAACAACTAACTTAGTAAGATGCTATTTCAAAGAACAAAAGCAAAACAAAGGACTAGAGACACTGCTCAATAGTGGAGTGCGTGCCTGGTATGTGTGAGTCCCAGGGTTTGGTACCCAGTACCACACAAAAGAGTTACTGAAAGCTATGATTTAGCAGGACAATTTAAGAAATATAATATTTTGAACTCTTCTCAAACACAGTAGTTTGCTGAAAAAAATCCAGCAGGTGAAGAGTAAGTAAAAATTTTAAATGTAAAAATAGAAACAATAGGATAGATCTGAGCCATGAGCACTACTTAGAGAAGGCAGTACAAATAACAGCACAAAGAATTATGGTGATTAGACATATTAAAATGTTACAGACCTGGGCAAAATAAAGATAGTAATGTATCTCCAGAAACAGGAGGAGAACGGAGAGCAGAATGTGCGAGCTTGGGTTAATGCTGAGTCCCTTGTCTACAGCAAGAAGCTAACAGGGCCTTGAAACCAAGACATGTAGTTTCAAAATCATAATAGTTGGTTTCTTATTATTGAGTTTGGGGAGATCTCTATATATTCTGGATAAACTATTTTATTATTATTATTATTATTATTATATATTTTTATGTGTATGAGTGTATTGACTGCATGTGTCCACTGAGATCAGAAGAGAGTATCAGATTCCCTGGATCTGGAGTTAACAGATGGTTGCCAGAGGCCATGTGGGTGCTAGGAATTGAACCCAGGTCCTCTGCAAGAGCAGTTAGTGCTTTTAAATGCTGAGCTGAGCCATGTTCTCCAGATCCCTAAAGTTGATGTACTTTGTAAATATTTTCTACTGATCTGTGACTGGCTTGTAAACAATTTAAATATACATTCACAGGGGTGATAAACCCATTGTGGAACATGATACAATGGAAGAGTGTGAAGAAGACACAGGAAGAAGCAGATCTATGCGGTGACATGGGACCGCAGTGTAACCAAGCTAGATGAAATGGCTCAGGCCAAAAGACAGAGTGACAGTTGTAATTCAGTTGTGTAAAACTCTGGAAACCCAAGCTTATCTACAGAGACAAAAAGCACATGTAGCAGGGACGGGTGAAGGAAGGGATTTGTAGGCTTACCAGAGGAAGCTTAAGGGAGAGAAGGGTGAGTCATTCTCTTGAGAGTGGGGATGGTTTCACAGTGTTCAAGAATTTGGGTCTATGCTCATAGAGTATGTGCAGTTTAGTATATGGCAATTACAGCTCTTCCAATGCAGGAGTCTGTGGTTCTGCATTGTCATTGTCTTTAGAGGTATTTTCTAAGACACATACATACAAATACATTTTGTGTTGTTGTTGTTGTTATTTTAAAGATAGGGCCTCATTCAGTATCCCATGTTCATACTAGTCTGAAACTTACAGCCCATGCTGGTCTCAAACTCATAACATTCCTCTGCCTTGGTCGCTGGAGTGCTGGGATTACATGTGTTAGCACCATACCTAGTGTCCTAGTTTACTTTCAATTACTGTGACAGAATGCTCTGAGCAATACCAACTTGGAGAGAAATGGGTTTATTTGGCTCACATCTTCTGGGTCACAGTTAATCACTTCAAGAGCTCAGAGCAGGAACCTGGAGGCAGGAGCTGAAGCCCAGGCCATGGAGGGATGCTGCTTATTGGCTTGCTTCCCTGGCTTATGCTCAGCCTGCTTTCTTATATAATACAGAACAAGCTGTCCAGGGATGGCACTGCCCACAGTGGGCTGGGCCCTCCCTCATTACTCAACAATCAAGAAAATATCCCACAGACATGGCCACAGGCCAGTCCAATGGAGGAAATTCCTCAATTGAGGCTCCTTCAACCCAGGTGTGTCAAGTTGATGCTAAAGCTATCTAGCACGCCCACAACATATACTTTTATATTTGCATATGTATATATATATAAATGCATTTTTATCCTCTCTAAATATGTATGCATTTTATAATACATACCTATGTGTTAAATATGCATATATAAAAACAAAGTTTGAAGTATGTTAAATGTGAACTATAGTTATTTCTTAATTGTAGGTTAATTGCTTTTTTCTAAGTTTTTTGTAAAAGTTTTTTTATGTGCGTAAATGTTCTACCTGTATGTGTGTACCATGTGCACACCGAGTGTCTGTGGAAACAAGAAGAGGGCATTTGAATCCTTTGGAACATGAGTTACAGACAGTTGTGAGCGACCATGTGAGTGATGGAAACCAAACCTGAATCCTCTGCAAGAGTAGACAGTGTTTTTACCACTAAGCCATCTCTCATCCATGGATAACTGCTTTTAAATATGTTGTAAGCTATACATTTGCATTTACGTCAAATTGTGTGTGTGTGTGTGTGTGTGTGTGTGTGTGTGTGTGTGTGTGTGATTTTTTCTTTTTGGTACATAAACACGGTTATTATGTTACTTTGGAAGAAGAGGGAGCTGGCTGGGGAGTCAAGTGAACAAGAGAAAACACATTGCTAGCAATGGGAGGACTCATGGGAATGGCCTGGATTAGGAGGGGCTTGGTGTGAAACTGACCACCACCAACAAGCAGAGCCTCTGAAGGGCGGCGGTCAGAGACATGTGAGAGCAGACATCTTAACTAAATAGGCTCTTGCAGGCTGCCTTAGGGTTTTAGGACTTTGTGCACAACAGAAACAGGGGAATATGATCTGTATATTTTTATTATATTGCTTTCATATAATCTATATAAGACAGTACTTAGGCATCTGCTGTCTTATTGAGGCTTAGTAGTAGAAACACAATCTTTTCTTGTAAATTTGATTTATAGAAAAATATCCAGAATGCAGGACTGGAGAGGTGGCTCAGTGGTTAAGAGTACTGGCTGCTCTTGTAGAGGACCCAGGTTTGATTCCCAGCACTCACATTAGAACTAACAGCCATTCATAACTCCAGTTCCAGGGGAATTTGACACTATTCCGACCTCCATAGGCATTGTGCAAAACAGGTGCAGTTACACACACATGCAGGCAATACATTTACACTTTTAAAAATAATATAAATATTAAAAAAAAAAAAAAAATCCAGAACACATCTCGAGTCCCCCGAAGTGATGTATACACTTTCAGCCATGGACACATCTCTTCAGCCTGGACTTCCACATTCTCTGCATCTGTGTCACTGAAGTGGAAACCTACCTTTGCTTTTGGTTCTACCACAATCAAGAGATTATACATACAGGGGCTGAGGATATGGCTCAGCAGTTAAGAGCGCATACAGCCCTTGCCGAGTTTGGTTCCCAGTACACTTCAGGTGGCTCACAACTACCTGTGACTCCAGCTCCTGGAGGATCTGTTGCCTTTGGCTTCCACAGGCACTACACATACACACACAACATTTTTAAATGAGATGATATAGACATAAGCATTTTATCTTCACCATAGGAAAATCTAACCTCAATTAGTAATAAAAGTCCCTCATTTAAGAAGGGGAGAGGGAGAAGAAGAAGAAGAAACAGGAAGAGGGGGAGGAGGGAGAGGAAGAACAGGAAGAAAAGGAGAGGAAGAAGGAACAGAGGAAATGGGAAAAGTGGGAAAGAAAGAATTGCAAAGCAAAGCACACCTGAATGAGGACAGAACTGCCGAGATCAAGCCAGCGACAATCCCGGCACGAAGAGCAGGTGGTCATGAAGTTCCCCTCCTAGTCAAGGAGCTATTGGCAGCTGATGGCTGCTGGGAGAGGAAGAGTCCGTTTTTTTTAGGGACGCAGCCCCTGCGAGCCAGCGATGTTCACTGGAGGGCCCTACATTCAGCATGTACTGGCAGTACTGAGCAACCTTAGTGGGATTTTTTAAAAAAAGCACATTCTATGGAACATCTTAATTTATGAAAATCACCTGTTAATGAAATGCAAAAGGAATATGCTGCAACCCATTTGGGGAGTGGACAGTGGTCGAGGGATGGGGAGGACCTGGAGAGAGGGGATAGTGGGTGGACTTGATCAAAACATTACATGAATGTCCAATATCTCAAATAATAAAAAACTTTTTAATGAAACAAAATGAATGAAGGAGTCACTGGCAGGTGACCTGGACAGACCCCTTCAGGCCCGGCCTGGCCGTGTTGTTTAGCTCAGTGGCCGTGCCCACTCAGCCAGATCCTTGGGTGTGGGTTGGGCTCGTCACTGTGAACAATTAGCTTCGCTGTGTCTCCTCTGTCTCAGCCATCTTCGTTGCCGCGGGTCATAGTCTTCAGCTTTTCACATTATTTACCTGTAAAACGAGGAGTAGCAATACCTTGCCCTGGTTTTTCTACCTCATGGCCTCTTATTAAACATTTGCATGCTTTTCTTGAAGGAAGCCTGAATGTCAATATTTAAAATAGAGTTCTAAGCTTAGAGCTGATAGTTTTGTTTTTTTTTTTCATTTTCAGTTTGTCAATAAAATGGAGACTCACTAAGGGGTCCACTTTTGTGTTCAGAAAAAGCTCTGTTCAAAGTTTGAAGCTGTTGGAGAGACAGAGAAGAGACCAAGTACTTAAAATTTTTCTTTTCACGAAATGTGAAAGCACTGGCCTTCAAATGACAATGTTAAAACAAATCTTTTCAAACAAGATTCAGCATGGCAAAAAATATCATAATATATAATATATATCTGTCATACTACTAGTTTTCTAAAATATGAGTTGATGATGGGGCACTTAGCATAAGTCACGTGCATGGTTAGTAAGCACAGGAAAAGATGCTCATATCGTCAGTCATCACCCATGACTAGGCCTTTACATCCATCAGAAGGGCCAGAAGTGGGAAGAATGGTAATACCAAGTATAGGCACATACATGAAACGACTGGGATTTTAGCCACTGCTGTCAGGAATATGAAGTTGTTCAACTACTTTTTGAAAACAATTTGAAAGTTTCTTACAAAATTAAGTATATGGTTATAATACACCGTACTGTGCTACTTTCATATCTCTGCGATGAAATTACCTGGCTGAAACAATTCAAGGAAGGAAATGAAGGCTCATTTGAACTCACTGTTTCAAAGATGGATTTCACTCCACCGTGGCAGGGAGAGCATGGCCGAGGGAAAAGCTCTGTCTGTGGCTTCGGGGCAGAAGCATGAGGAAGGGTCTGTTCACACAGCTCAGACTGGAAGCAGAGAGACAGCTCAGGCTGGAACCCGAGGACGGCTATCCATTCAAAAATCTTCCTCTGATGACCTACTTCTATCATCCAGAACTAGGACCTAGAGGTTCCCCTGCCTCCCCAACGACTGCCAGCTCAAGGAACAAGTGTTCGAGACACAGGCCCAAAGGGGATATTTCAGGTTCATAGCATAACTCCACTGTACTATACCTAAGTTGTTACCCAAGAGAAATAAAAACACACACCCGTGCAAAAACTTTTTCTGCTTGGCATGATGAAACAACACGCCTGCAATCGCAGTACTTGGAAGACTGAGGCAGGAGAATAACAAGTTGAAGGCCAGCCTGGTTTATTTGCAAGATTTTGTCTCAAATAAGCAAATAGAAAAGTCCTGATCACATATGAAGTGATTTCCTTTGTAATAACAACAAAATGGACATAAACTAAATGTGTGTTAGCAAATGAAAAGCCACACACAGTATGGGATATCCAGAGTATAAACTACTAACACTCGAAAACGAATAAACTACAGCTACATGCAGTGATGCAGGTAAATTTCAAGAGTATTATTCAGAATGATAAAAGCCTAGTGATTTTATAGAAAACTCTAGAAAAGTTTACAGTGACAGAAAATACTTTAGTAGTCACTTGTGACGCGGATAGTGGGAGTTGGAACAAAAGAAAAATTTTGGGATGATAAAATGTTACGTTTTGATTGTAGTGGTGATTACGTCGATGTGTACATTGTTGGAAGTTATTGAGATGTACACTGTAAATGGTTGTATTTTATTGCATATAAAAGAATGCCTTAATCAAGCTGACTTAACTTTCTTATTTTAGAAAAAAAGAAGGCTTCCATCAAGAGGTCAGCAAGTGTAAGAAGCATTGTGTCCTTAGAGCGCTTTATTCCAAATTACAGCAATTCAAAGAGGGGAGAGTGTTCTAGTAGGGAGTCTTAAAGCCTGTTCTGATATTAACATACTTTCTATATTAATGCCGTCATCAATCAAATATCAATCTATAAAGTGACAAAGATGCTACGTAAATCAAGTTATACACTAAGTCCCTCTACTGACATCCTGACTATACTTTATAATGTCATCTGCCTTCAAACAAATCAAATTTTGTCCAAAGAGGTGCTATTCATAATATTTGTGCCATCAGTTTTACATTTACAGTGTGAACCATCTTACAGCAAGGGTTTTTTTAAGCTTAAGAAGCTTAAATGACATTTGAAAAATATCTAAGATGAAAAATATAGTAGGTGAATAATTTCCTTAATCAGTATAATCATGTAGAAATTGATGATTACAGTTCATAACTTGTTAATGGGAATATTTTTAAAGTCTTGGACTGCTGTCAAAATATACCTGTTACAAGTTATCATTTATAATATAAAAGGAAGAGAATTAATAATAAAAGTTGCTTTTTCCTATCCCTTCTACTCAAGTTACTTTCAGTTACTGACACTCACTCTATTGTAGAATTTCTTGCCATTTCCTGTGCCCATCACACATAAGCTCTGGGGAACCCCAGGAGCGGGGACTATGCTACTGCAGAGAGAGGGCTACGCTAAGCAACATACATCTTGCTTTCCCGAGAATGACAACAGTGTTTGCTGCCCTCATCTTTGCTAAAGTTCCTTGGTTTAACCTGGAGGCACAATGGTCACTGAAAGCTTCCGTGTATCTAGTTGCAATGTGGAGAAATCCAGAATAACACTTATGTGCATCTATGTGGGAAACCAAATGATCGGGATGAAAGGATGCCTTCTATAGTTAACCAATGTCACCTCTGCCTGATGTGGAAAGTAAAATTTTTTATCTGCTTGGAGAATATATACTAATAGGCTTCATTCTCGCTAGAGTAACATCCATTACATACTCAGAGAACACAGTGAGTGTGCTGAACACTGTAGACCAAGTTCCGATTTAGTCTTGCACACTGTGCTACAAAATAGTCCTTATTGTTGTTTCTACTTTGCAGAAAAAATTGAGACTCCAAGCAGTTACTTAATATCTTCAAGGATACAGAGCTAATGATTATGAGATGTTGGGGACAGGCAAATATAATCTTTCTGACTACTATCACCAAGGTTTTTGTTTGAGAACCTCAAAGCCTACTTACATAGACATCAAAGATATCTGATCATGTTCAGTAGAAGAGAGATTTTACATGGAGGCATGACTAGGCTTAATTTAAAAGTCAATTTAGGATATCATTATGATCTAACACTATATGGTGGAGGAATTTAGAAATAGTGGTATTTGTTAATCCTCTACGAAAACATCACTCACTGCGGCAAAGTTGCTGCAAATAAAAAAATTTTAGAAAGCAAATCAGGAAACATTTTGAAAGGTAGATTGGCAGATTGCTACAAAATTTCACCTGTACATTTTTGACCCTGTGTTTACATCCCTCAGATGTCTTTCAGTCAAACTTGCACAAGTATAAATATATGTATGTATAAAAACATTCTTTGCAACGGGGCTTGTAGGAGGAAAATGAAAACAACTCCAGGGGCCATAATCAGAACAGGTTAAAATATGTATTACATTGTATTTGTTATTTTGTGTGTGGGGAGGTGTAAGCACATCACAGTATGCTATGCGTGTTGTGGTCAGCGTACAACTTGAGGGAGTTGGTTTTCTCCTTCTACCCTGTGGGCCACTGGGATCATTTGGGTCATTAGGGTTAGCTACAGGTAACTTCACTCACTGAGTCATCTCACCAGCCTGGTTAAAAAGAGTTTTACTGAATAAATGTTCCTCTTTCCCCATATCCTTGCCGCTGTTTATCCATTGTTTTCTGGATCTTGGTCATGCTGACTGGGGTAAGATGAAATCTCATAGTTTTAATTTGCATTTCCATGAAGGCTAAAGGTGCTGAACATTTAAAAAATATTTCTCAGTCTTTTGAATTTCATATTTTGAGAACTATGTTCAGTTCCTTAACCCAATTGTATCTGGTTTTTGATATCTCGTCTTCTGAGTATTTGTGTGCTCTAGGTGCGAACCCTCTGTCCGCTGCAGCTGGTAAGGGGTTTCCCCATTCTGTAGGTTGTTTCTTCACTTGAATGATGTTGTCCTTTCCTGTAAAGAAACTCTTTAGTTTAGACTGACCATGCCCCAGGGATGGACTCACATCCAAGACCATTTGAGGAACACAAATTAGACTCAGTAGGACTTCAAAAAAGTAATAGAGGTTATGAAGTCAGGATGGGTATTAGTGTGGGGTGGAGATGGGGAAGGGGCTGATTCTGGAAGAATCAAAATAATTTTTTAAAGTTTATTACTGGGTGTGGTGGTGCATGCCTTTAGTCCCAGCACTCAGGAGGCAGAACTGAGGCCAGACTGGTCCACATAGTGAGTTCCAGGCCAACTGGGACTACAGGAAGACTCTGTCTCAAAAATATTCACCCCCCCACAAAAATTTTATTGTAGTTTTTCAATGACATTGCAATGTAGACTTAAAGAAAAATATTTAAATGCCATAGGAAATCATTGACAATATGTCATGTGGGAACATATAATACATAACAATGTGTAAGTTTTGTAAAAAAAAAAAGTACATATGGGTATATGCATAGAAAAATGCATGCTATTACCGGAGGAAAACATGGAGATGATGACAAATGTCTTTTATCATCATAGACGTTTGCAGGGAGAATGGGTCTATATTAAGTACAAATATTTGGGGGCTAAAGAGATATCACTATGATTAGGAACATTGGCTGCTCTTGTAGAGGACCCAGGTTCAGTTCCCAGCACCCACATGGCAACTAACAACCATCTGTAACTCTTTTCAGGGTATCCAATCCAATTCTACCTCCATGGCATTGCATACATGTGGTGTACTTACATACACGCAGGCAAAACACAACACATAATTTCTCTATTTAAAAACTGGGCTGAGAGATGACTCAGTGGTTAGGAGCACTGGCTGCTCTTGCAGGGGATCTGGCTTTGGTTGCCAGCATGCACATGTAGCTAGTAATCATCTCTAATTCTAGCTCCAAGGGATCTAACACCGTGTTCTGGTCTCTGCAGGCATTGCTCACATATGGTGCACTTATATACATGAAGATAAAATACTCATATGCATAAATTATATATAGAAAATTAAAAACCCTAACATTAAAATAAAAGTATTTGAATTTATAGTGTTCTTTCTGTAATATTTTTAATAGTTCAATATTTTATATTTAGATATGTTTGAAGGAGTATATCAAAATGTGAACAGTGGTTATCTCTGGACTAGGACTAAAATTTATTTTTTGTTGTGCTGTATGTGTCTATATTTTACCTTAATGAATATATACTAATTTTATAATATATAACAAATATATTTAATAATATAATATGTATTTCAAATATTGTAGTTTTGTATTAGCAAATCAAAATAAGATTCTATGAATTTCTGAGAAAAACATCCCTTGCTCCAGAGTATGGCCCCATTAGCTATCCTAGATGAGTGAAACTGAAAACAAAGATGCTTCTTCCCTTTATAGCCAAAACAGCACATTCACAGTCTAAAATGTTTGACTTGCCCAAACAGTTTTTGGTTTTCCGAATATACATAGATATAGTCTCATATGTTAGAAAGCATGAGAATATTTATTTGGAAATATGAACAACCAATAAACTAATAAGGCAGGTCCGTAGGCTTTTGTAGGCTTAGTGTTGTGAGTGTATCAGCATGAGTCAAGGCACACACCTTCCAGATGAAGGTCAGGATCTAACTGAGAGATCCTCTCAGGAGGAATATTACATTCAAGACGCAGCATACTCATCTGCTCCCACTTCCTGCCTCCAAGTAGTCCTAGTCCTTCTCCTGAATATTCCCTCTCCTACTTATGTGTCAAATATGTATAATATATGTATATATATTTATGCATATAAACATATAAAATCTAAATTCCACATGCAAGAGAAAACACATGTTTGTGTTTCTGAGTCTGGCTTACTTTGCTTAACATAATGATCTTGTTCCCTTCATGGATGAGAAAAATTCCATTGTGTATCTGTATCACATTTTTAATCCATCCACCTATTGATGGACACTCAGGCTGATTCTACTGGTTGACTGTTGTGAATGGTGCTTCAGACAGGACACCTGGGTGTGTATATACGGGATGCTGCTTTAGATCCTCTGCTATATTCTGGAAGTGGTGCAGCTAGCTCATATTAGACTAGAGTTACGAGATAAGCATTTTGTCTTGACTTGTCCAAGATGACCTTGAAACGGTGATACCGATTTTGTGGGTGTCTGTGATTTTCTTCCTTAACGCTACAACTTGTGCAAAAAAGGACTTGAATGCACAGACTTTTTAAAAAGAAGGGCCCAGGGCTGGAGAGATGGCTCAGTGGGATACCCTCTCTGGTCTCTGTTGGCACCTGCACTCAGGTGCACACATCCACACATGCCCCCAGACATATTTTTTTTTAAAAAAATCTTAAAAGGGCCCCGGGATAATTCTCTGTGGTTCAGACCACGGCTTTGAAATATGTCACATCCTATTAATTTCCCACGTAGCCTTTCCTCTCACCAGAGGATGCAGGACTGGGCTGAGAAGATCAGCTTATTTCTCTATGGAGTTCATTTGCATTTTCAGGTATCATTTTTCACACAGAGAAATCTCCTTACTTGTGCTGTATCTGGTACCTTATAGAGATATCAGCACAGATGTGGTCCCTGGTTTCTAGCCTCTTCCTTATATACATAGATAAAGTATTTTCAGACAAAATAAAGTTTTAAGGTATGCATAAACAGGGAGTTTACACATAAGAAACAGGTGGATAGAACTAGGGCCCAGGAGACAGTGAGAACAGAACCCCATCATTATAGCAAGCAGTGCTAAAGTCAGAGTTACGTGCAGCGAGATGGCCAGGGGCCACTTCACACAACTGAGTCACCTTTTGGTGTTCAGCAAGCCATTCCAGGTCCTGGAGTTTTCAAGTCTCCATCTGTTAAATGCCACTGATACCTGTTAGAGGAGAAATTTGTCTAATTGCTTATTCAACAAACACTGGTTGAATTTTTACCTCCATATGTTGGTCCCTGTGGCTAGATCTACAAACGCAAAAATGAAAACACAACTTTCACTTTCAAAGGAAGTGGTTTAGAAAGAACAAAAGAAATTAATAGGACAGAAATGTATCCATCAGCATGTTACTGACTGTAAATAAAAATTCTAAGAAAATGCAGTTTAAATGGTAGATAGAATCCCACATTTTAAGGAGAGCATCTTAAGAGAGGTCCTTGCATTAGTGGCTAGTATCATGATGTGGGCCCCACATCTTTCCTTTCAATCCCGATATGCTCAGTATGTAGGTTTCAGATTTCAGGTCTGTCCCCACTTACGGCTAAAGACAGCAGCTAATGCTCCAGCCATCTTGATGCAGTGAAACGTAGGAACTGGGTAGAGCAGGTGCAACAGTTCAGTCGATAAAGTGCTTAAACCTGAGTTCTAGTCCCATGCAAGAAAACTGGGCATGGTGGCACATACTGGTAATCCAAGACTATTTGGAAAGTCCCAGGCTACTGAGAGAGCATTTCTCCAAAGAAACGTGAATGGTGTTTGACACCAGAAGTTGACCTCTGGACTCTGCTTGCATGGGTAATTGCACACACATGTGTACCTGTATACGAACACACACACACACACACACACACACACACACACACACGCATTGAAACTGTGAGAACACGGGAAGGTGGAACAGATTCTGACACATGGAGATAGCACGATAGATATTAACTTTGATTATTTTTCATGTTATGCAATTCTAACTTGCTTCGAAGAAACTACTCATGTTCCTTTGGTAGAGTTGCCATAAAAAAATCATCACAAATCGAGTGGTTTAAACAACAGAAATTTAGTGTCTCACAGTTCTGGAGGCTACAAGTCTGAAATCAAGGTGACAGATGGCAGGGCTGGTTTCTTCTGTGGGCTGTGAAGAGTATTTTCCAATCTCTTTTCAGCATCTCTGAGCCTCCTGTGTCTCTTTCTCTCTCTCCCTCCTTCTCCCTCCCCCTCTGTCATTTCTCATCTTCACTCGTGTCCTGTTCAGAAGAATGCCATTCATGTTGGATCACCTCCTCATCCTGTATGATCCCCTCTTAACTAATGCCAGCTTGCAGTCACCTGGCTTCAAAATAAGACCGTATGACGGAGTGTCATGGTGGAGACATCAACATGTGAGTTTTGAGAGACAGTTAAGACTTTAACAAAGAACATTTACACATCACTGCTTGTGGCTGATCAGGTATCTTTCCAGAGTGTGAAAATACGTGAGGAAGCAACAATCTTGGCCAGGTGCTTTGTGCCCTAGCTCTTAGATCTCCCTGGAAGGTGTGAATCCCTTCTCTTACCATACGGGGATATTGGTGATCTACAGGGAGGTGAAAGCTCTGGTTGGAACTGTGCATACACTCGGTTCTTTCCATAAAGAAGTACATTGCCTGCTCCCAGTTTTTCCTCTGTTGCTCTTTTTTCTCCCTCTGACATCATTTCATTTATTTCTTTGCTCCTTTGAAGAAGAGGAAAAATATCCTGTTGTGTTCATTTGCATTTCGTCCCACCATGGGGGAGAATAGCAATGCCCAGCAGCCTGGGAGTCTGTTCTTGTCTGGCCACCATCCTTTTCATCCAGAGACACTGAGGCTGGAAGGCAGCTGTGGTTTATGTAGAGCACAGAGCCAAACAAAGCATGATACCTTTCACCAACTCTCAGGCTCTCAGGAGAGGCCATCCGGATGACCCTCTTTACCTACAATCACAGTCACTCCATCCTTGGCTTGGAGGCGGGCTACAGGAACACATCTTCGGGTTCCATCTCCGAAAGAGATGGAAGCTGTGAGGGGACAAAATAGGAACTGTCCCCACCACTGCTCCCCAGCAGGACTGCTGGCTCTTTCCTCGAGGCAGGCTGTTCTGTTCTCCATTCCTCCTTTACTTACAGCTGTCTGCTTCTCTCCCCCTCCGTCTTTATCACCCACCAGACACCAAACTTCCTTCTGTTTGAGAGCCACAGCTTTTTAATTTTGCCAGTCTGAGCCATCTTACCCAGACCCTTTGGCACGGGCACAGGACGGCGCCTTCTCTGCACCCACTCGGCGGGAGAGCCTGGCACTCGCCCTGCCCATCCACTGTGACCTTGCCAGTGCCGTCAGCCACAGGTGCAGGTGCAATCATTAATTTCTAACTAAACTTTCTGAAAGCCAAATGAAATGCATTCCCTTTCTTTTTTTAATGGTTACCATTAATATTTTTAAAGGAGAAAATGGGTGAAAAAGTTTCAGCATCTCTGACTGTGTTCCATGGGTTTCCTGGTGGGAGGTGATGAAGGCATTTTTTAACTGACTAAAAATGGTTAGCCACAACACCATGAAAATATCTCAGAATGTTTTAAAATGAAGGGGGGGGAAAAACCCTGTGTGACATGGAAATAGCAGTTGAGAGGGGGTCCAGGGGCTGCTGGCAGCTCTGAGCGGCCGATTTGATTCTCTGGATCTCCCTCATGATCTCCATGCCAATTTCCATCGACTTCAAAAACAAAACAAAACAAAAAAAATCAAGCCTCCTGAGGTTCAGAGGGGAAAAAATATGGGACCATTTGTTATTTTGGACACAGATGATTCCAACCGAGGGAGAACATTAAAATGTTTCAAGAAACACAGCCTTTGAAATACAGCAATAGTTCTCATCTATCACTGACTCTTCCCAAATGTGACACCCCTCCCCGCCACCCAGAGCAGAACCCTTTAGTGGCTCTGCGTGCATCAGAGGAACTCTCTGGGTGCCTTTTTAAGCAGTGGGATTTAGTCAGAGCCTGCACTGATGCTTAACAACTTCTTCTACCACACATAGATCTAAGCTCCAAATTATGGCAGACAACAGCATTCCAAAAACTTCTACCATTTTCAACTTTTCTGCCACAAAGAAGGTGGAAATCCACTGCTTTGTTCTGTATTTCTAGAGGGAGCTTGTTAAGTACTTTGTGTCCCTTAAGAAAGGGATTTCAGTTGATAGAGACCAAAATTATGTTAGGTTAATTTGCATACTCCAAATGGAAGTGTGAAGGAGACTTTGGCATTATTAACTATTCCTTCAAATAGAAATGTGCCTCCCATTACTCTCCCAGGTGATGACTGAGCTATTGGAATGATTTGCTCCTCTGGTGAGATTTTCTGCTGTCTTCTCCTTCTATTAGTTCTAGGCTTCCATGCTCATAAACCAGTCTATTCTGGATCTTCACCTTGAACACCTTCATAGACATGGTGCTCAGCTCACTCTTTATTTTTCATTTATTCTGATTCCTCTTGCTTAGGGAGAGCTTGTTGGGGCCCACACCCTTGCTGCAGAGACCGAGGGTGTGAAGAGTTGAAAGAGACCGGGGGCAGGAAGAGTGACAAGCTCACCTTGTGCATTAAGCGGAGATTACACTACGGCAGAGTGGTACACACTCAGAACTAGGCGCCAGCAAACACAGCTGTCTCCCTTCTCTCCCTCACTCTTAGTTTGCGAAGGAATCTTGTACCAGATGCAGAGACCCAGGGAAACCCACTGAAACTGTATGTTTCTCGTAAGTTGGTTGAGATGGATTTTTAACTCAAATGTAGAGTTCTGCTATTCTTAAAATGTATACAACCCACCAGTTCCATTTCGCCAGACCTTGGCTTTATTTGATCTTTTCTGAATTGTTCCAGAAAAAAAAAATGTTCCAGTTTGGCTAAGTTTTTATTTTTCTGAGATAACTAACCTAGGGGAGTTTCAGTTGAGGGGGTTCTGCTTTTGGGGGTTGCATGCCTTCTCCTTCTAGTCTGTGACAATCCAAATAAGCATCTTGTGTAGCGCTTTCCAGCTATTAGGAATTCTGTGGTGTGGGCTTTGAGTCAGCTTTGAGTGACACAATCAGTCCATACTGTTTTACACTGTGACAGAATAGACATTCTTGGGCCCTTACTTTAGCCTTGATGACTGTAGTCACATCCCAAATATCAGATCTCCTAATCACTCAATTCCTTATCAAAGAGAGAAAAGAGCCAGATTCTGCTTTCTCTCTTTTGGACTCAGGGGCCCAACAGGCACAGTGGACAGTGATCTACAAGGTTCCGAAGGTAGACCACATCCGCATACATTATTACTGGTTTGTCTCTAGTGTCCTGCTTTAGTAGTTTATTTAAACAACCCTTGACTATTTAATTAATTTGGTTTGGAGGTCCAGATTCCTGCCTTCGCCTTGTCATTGATTCGTGGTGTGACCTTAGGACTTGGGGGATCAGTCTGTCTTTTCGAGCTCCCATTTTCTCATTTTCCCAATGAAGGGGCAGGCCAAGCTTTGCTTGCAGATATGGTTCAGTATCTGGTTTTCATACTTCAAGGACAGGAAACAGGGATATTTTATTTCCTAAACATTTGATTAAAGTAAATTGACTGAATAGGGACTGTATGTCTATTTAAAAAAAATATTTTGTTATTTTTATTTTGTGTGTATGAGTGTATTGTGTTCATGTGTGTAAGTGCACCCATGTAGTGCAGTGCCTGCGGAGGTCAGAAGAGGGTGTCAGATCCCCTGGAACTGGAGTTACAGACAATTGTTAGCTGCCATGTGGGCTCTGGAATTGAACCTGGGTCTTCTGTAAGAGCAGTCAATGTTTTTAACTGCTGAGTCATCTCTCCAGCCTGGGGACTTATGTCTATTTACTTTTATCTTCAGATACAAAGGCATAAAGTTGCTAACTATTACAAGGAAGCATTTCTTAGGAAAATGTGAAAAATGTCAATGTGGTTAGAACTCTTTTATGATGTATTCATATGATCTCTATAAAATCAGTGATCTCTGTTGACTTTTAAAAGAAAGAAAATCAACGTGCTGACAGGAGGACTGGGTTGTGCCTTTGAGGAGCAAGATGGCAAAATAAAAATACCAGAGCTGTCCTCTACTGACGGGGTGTGGCAGATGTGGCCACTTTCATGTCGGTATTATTGGGCTGGGTGCACTTCTCTGTACGTGTACGCCATGTATATATGAGTTGCAGTAGAAGCCAGAAGAGGGTGTATGCACCCCTGGAGCTGAAGTTATAGTCAGTGGTGGGCACCCCACATGGGTGCTGGGAGAGCAAGCTCTCTGAATCACAGGGCCATCTCTCCAGCTCTGATAACCTTGATCTTAGGAGAGTTTCTAAATATTAGTACAATGGTAAACTTAATTTGTGTTAATTGATCTTCACAAAGAAATACAATTTCTTTCTTTAAAAGTTAGAGGTTAAAACAGATAACGAAGTGAAATACTATCTTCAAGTGCTTGGTCTCCCCTGACCTCCTTCACAAGCCACTGCTATGGGATAGACGTGACGGCCATCACTTTGCTACCTGAGGTCACTGAAACATCGAACCGGGTCACTTTGCTGTCCACACAGCACAGTGACCTATGAAGCAGATCACCCAATGCTACTTTCCCCAGACTGAGTATGTCTCTGCACCACCCCTTCCACGTAGCCTTTTAAATAAGATCTTATGGTTTCCTCCTTCAGATCCTTCAAAAAATTCCTTTTAGGTTTGTTAGAAAATCCAAACGCTGAGGAAGCCCTGTACTTATTCACTGCTGTTCTCTAGTCCCAGGAATAGTGCCAACGTGGAGTAGCAGGCGCTGGTGAGCACTTGCTGAAAGGACGTCCACCGTGGTCGTGTCCCTGCTCACCCCTTCCACTTCTTCAGCCGATGCAGCCATGGGAACCTTTGGACTGTTGCAGAAATGTGCGATGTGAGTGTTTTGATCCAGGGTTTCAGCTTGAATAGCCTTTCCTTCTTAGTCTGGTTAACCTTCCTTCACATGAAAGACTTCCAGTGGCAGTCATTGCAGACAGTGCTGAGTTCATAGAGTTCATTTCAAGCATATCATGTACTTTGATCATAGCCCTCTCCTGTCCTCCTGGGCTAGTCTTCTTCCTTCCCTCAGTCTCCCTTTTGCTTTACGCCCCCTCCCTCCCTCCTTCCCAGTCTTTGTCTCTGTGCCTCTCTGTTTCACAAACAAAAATGAAAGATATCATGCAATATTTTTCCAAGTCTAGCTTGTTTTGCTTAATGCGATGAACTCAAGTTGAGTGATACTCTGTTCTTATTTGGTTCCTTTTATTATTATTCTTACTTACACTATCAACATTTTTGCTTTTGGAGTTTAGAGTTTGTAATTACATAATTAGTCATGGGAGTATTAGTTTCTAGGTAGTTTCCTGTGCTGGACTAGACTTTATATTGCACAAGACGCAAGTGTACTTCTGCTCCATAAAGACGCAGGAGAGCATCTTTATGCAAGTGATCAATGCACATTCATTTTTAGAGAATCCACTGGCAAATTAAGAATTAAAGTTTTGGGAGCTTATCTCTGATGGCTGACTCAACTGACAGAGCAGCACAGAGCCTTCTCCGTGAACACCTGTGCTCCTACCACAGACACAGGACAAAGTGGCTCCGACTTCATCAGAGACGCCTCTTCTTACAGTGAACGACGGTGAATACAAAGTCATGGCTACCCAACTTGCAATAAATATGTGTTGGGTGTGGGCCCAGTCCTAGAACAAGTCACACCACCCAATTCTAAGGTCAGAGGAGGGTGTGGAAAGTCCCTACGAGCCAGAAGACAGGGTGAAAGGCTGCAAGATAGTCAATACTATAAAACATAAAAATTAAAAGTTTTATGTAATTACTTGTTCCGAATATTTCATTTCTGTAGATGGCTTTTTAAAAGGGATACAATGTTGAAAAGTAGATTCCCAGGATCTCCCCAGGGGCCCACTCTGATCTATTACTCACATACATATCCTTGTGAAGAAAGTCTGTGAATACACAAACACATATTTAACATAGATTAAACAAATATTCTGTTGAATAAAATAATGGATTGTGCCTGTTATTACAAACTTGTTATAAAAATTGGGGGCGGGAGCAACAGATAGAAGCTTCTTATTCTGATTATAAAACTGTATATATTAAGCCTTCCCCAGGGACAACAAGAATAACTGAGACAGCTCAGAAAAAAAGTCTTTTCATATTGATTCTTTTTGTCTTTGTTTATAGCTGTGAATACAGATTGTCACCCAATACCTATAAAGAAATGAGAGTTCCTTGATGAGGCAATAAAAAGTTATTCTTTCCTTGAAAGATGTAATTCCGTTCTTAGACTCTGCTGCAGCAATTGAAGCTACCTAGTCAAATAGGAATCCCTCAGGTTCTTAACTGGATGTCTAAGCTTGGAACTGGATGAAGCATTTCCTCAAGGTGCTCCTGACAGTCTCAGTCCAGACTGATAGGGTGGATCCACGGAAGATGGTCACATATAGCAGCAGCAGGAAGATGACAGGCAGGTCTGGGTGACTCTGGCTTCCCACATTATGACTACAGAAGCAATCACTGCTGGGTACTATTCTTGGTCTCTCTGAGCTGGGTCTACATGCTGGACTTCGTTTCCTATGGAAATGACCACTAAATACCACCACTGTGGCAACTTACACCAGCAGGCACTGACTGTGAGCTTGGGCGATAATCTTTTATAGTTTGGCTGTGATGTATACCTTAAGAGGCTCATGTATTGGAAACTTGGTCCCCAGCTGATGGATACATCAGATGGTAAGATCTTGAGGGCTTTAATTTATCCACAGATGGATTAATAATTTAATGGTATTATTGGGAATTTATGGTAACTCTTGTAGATAGGGCCTAGTTACAGGAAGGTGTCAGTGTGTGTTTCTTGGGTTTATAACAGCTATCTATCTATCTATCATCTATCTATCGATCGATCGATCTATCTATCATCATCATCATTTACCATCTATCTATCATCATCTAAATCTCAGTTATCTTTCATCATCATCATCATCATTACTATCATCATCTACCTGATCCTGGTGTATCTCCTGCTCTCCTCCTTCATCTCCCTCCTCCACTACCTGGTCTTGGTGCATCTCCTGCTCGCATCCTTCTCCTCCATCCCCTCCTCCTCCTCCACCTACCTGGTCTTGGTGCATATCTGCTCTACTTCCTACTCCCACAACATGAGTGCTGCTGTGCCGTCATTCTGCTGCTTCCCTCTGTCCAGAAACAACAGCCCCCATTGAGCATAAGACCAAACTCCCAAACTCTGAACCAGTCAATCACTCTCCCATATAAACTGCTTTTCTTGGGTATTTGTCACATAAGTGAAGAATGGCAGTATAGTGTGTTCCCTCTGAAGACTCTAGGGAAAGATCCTTCCTCACCTTCCCCAGCTCCTGTGTTGTAGTTTCGCCCCTTCAAGCTCTGCCCTCATAGTCACATGACCATCTTTCCTGTGTCCCTCTGTCATCATACAGACACGTGAAAACAGTCAGTGGATTTATGGCTCATTTTAATCCAGTGGAAATTTATTCTCACATATCTAATTATATATGCAAAGACTATTTCCAAATAAAGTCACATTCTGAACTTGAATATTGGGGTTCTGGGGTGGAACTAATCAACATAAAATAGCATCCAAGGAAGATGCTTGTGACCAAGGAAAGCTGAAGCTTGCACCCATCCACACATCTTCAGCCATATGGGTAGCTTCTTTCCAGCCAGCAGACCCCATAGTCCTCATCTCTGTGCCTTTCCACGTCTGTGGTGGAAACATCACTCTTCAGATGCTCAGGTTTTAGATAAACTCTCATCTCTACAGCTTTTCACTGAAATGTCTTAAGTGATGGATCTTAACCCACTAGAACTGATGAGTGGTTGGAAATGTGGAATCTAAGACCAAGTTTCCTGGCAGAACCTTTCTGCGTTGCAGCCTTGGTCTCACTGCTGCATCGTGTATGGTGATTAAAGTGATTCTTTGTTAAAATAAAAATACAGCAAGCAGCCCACACAAGCAGCAGGACTGTTGCTGAATGCTGCAGGCATATTTTGGGTGGTACTCTGGAGGAATTATGAATGGATTGTGCTTTTTCCCCTACTTCCAGCTGTTAAGTCACTGGTAAAGCTTTCTTCCTGGGCTGAACCAAGTTGGTTTGGCATCTGTGTACAGAAAGTGTCAATTTCAGATTGTGTAGGGCAGTAGCAACAAGATACTGCTTTGAGACTGATGTCAGAATCTGGAAATCAGGATGCTTTGAGGAACACTTGTGCGTATCTGTGTGTGCATGTGTGTGTGCGTGTGTGTGTGTGTGTGTGCATGCATGCAGGACAGTGAGTACGGTTCTCAACTCCCTGGGGAATAGTATGTGCTGTCAGATATGTAACTTGCAGCTTGCTCAGTTCTCACAGGGGAGCTGGTATATACTGTAGGTGATAGGTGACAAGCCATTAGAATTTAATGTACCTTTTCTGGTACATTTTTGCTTGGCCTTCAGCCCTTAATTCACTGTTTCTGGGTCTAAAACCTTTTAGACATGTCTGACTCCTCAGAAGACCTCTAACCATCACATGATAAGACATGGCCTCTACTTGGATAATGGGAGAGTAAATGTTTAGGGAGAATACTAAGACACTGGGAACATCCAGTGGACACAGATGTACTAACTTTCACTTATTCATAGCTGAATGTCTAATATGCTTTAGAGACTAATTTTGATATGAGGGTACTAGGATAGATATTGTCCTAGTTTGGTTTTCTGTTGTGATAAAACACTGATCAAAACTTAGCTGGGAAGAAGAGTTTACTGCATCTTATGCTTCCACGTGACTGCCTGTCGCTGAGGGAAGCAAGTGTAGCAGACTGGATGCAGACGCTGAAGCAGAGACCATGAAGAATGCTGCTTACTGGCTTTAGCCCCTGGCCTGTGCTTTCTTATGCAGCCCAGGATCACCTGCCCTGGAGTAGCACCACCACAGTGACCTTCCCAGGTCACTGCACAATCAAGAAAATGCCTCACAGACTTGCCCACAGGCCAATCCAGTGAAGGAAATTCCCCAGCTGAGGTTCCTTCTTCCCACATATTCCCTTCAAGTTGACAACTGAAGCTATGCAGCACAACTGACCTCTTACTAACTTGACACATAAGCATATCACTATTACAACCTTTCCATTTCTTATCCCCAAGATCTCAAGTTAATACTAATATCACAATATAAAACCTAGCACAACTTTATAAAAATCTCACAGTCCTGAAAAATTCCAGTACTTTAAAAGCTCAGTATCTCTCTACAGCAATCCAAAGTCTCTGTAACTGTAGGCGCCTGTAAAATAAAGATCAATTTAAGTGTTTCTTATTCTGCAAGGGAAGAACCAGGGCATAGATAAAAGCAAAACCCAAATTAAAGGGGTGTAAATATCTCACTGTGTGATGTCTGGGATTCACTCATGATCTTCTGGTTCCCAAAGGCTTGGGCAGCTCCGTTTCTGGCTCCGCTCTTCATAGCACATACAGTTTGTCCAGTGGGTTCCAGCTGGCTCCACTCCGTGCCTGCTTTGGTCCTTGGTGGTTATCCCACTGAGGTCTCCACAGTAACTGAGGGTGAACCTTTATCAGCGGCCTCTCCTGGCTTCGTATGGTGCCAAGCCTCAGGTTCTCTCTACGACCACTTCAATTCTACATGGTGCCCAAACCAGGACTACTTGGAAGACTTTTACACAACACCAAGCCCAGCTTGCAGCCCTGGCTACTTTGTACCACAACCTGTGTGCTGACCCTGAGGAAATACTTCCCAGATTTCACCTCAGCGATGGTGGTTTCTTCTTTATCACAGCTGATTCTCCAGCACCAGCTAACCTGCCTCAATTGTCCCAATAAAAAATAAGTTTCACTTCCACAAATTCTTAAATATATTACATGACAGCCCACTAGTCTCTGCTTCTCTATGAAACTTCATAAGCCAACATGACTTCATAAGTCTCAACATGACTCTTTCACACCCCACAACAGCTCATTAAGATCTAGGTACTCAAAGGCTTTCTCAACCTAAATTTCCAAACATTTCCACAATCCTCCTCAAAACAGCACGGTCAAGTCCTGCGCAGCAATACCTACTCCTGGTACCTGGTCCTGCTCTTGTCTGGTTTTCTGTTGTTGCGGCAAACACTCACCAAAACCAACTTTGGGGAAAAAGAGTTTACTGCAT
This sequence comes from Eospalax fontanierii, assembly GCA_035773235.1. Lineage (NCBI taxonomy): Eukaryota > Metazoa > Chordata > Mammalia > Rodentia > Spalacidae > Eospalax > Eospalax fontanierii. The sequence goes on along the minus strand of CM069540.1, from coordinate 61,851,354 downwards.
CTTATAATTAATTTCAAGTAACAGCTCATCACTGAGGGAAACCAGGGGAGGAACTTGGAGGCAAACGCTGAAGCAGAGTTCACTGAGGAATGCTGCTTACTGGCTTACTCTCCTGGCCTGTACTCAACTTGCTTTCTATGCAACCCAGGACCATGTGCCTAGGGATAGTAAAAAGCCTGACTGACATGTGGATGGTCCTCAGAAAATGAGTTACATTATTCCTAACAGAAAACAGAGTAAGGGGAAAACTCAACAACGGTGAATTCCAAAGTTCTACTGCATATGAGGTTAACGTGAAGAGATCACTGTCATGGTGTGCATGGTATGCAGCGTTAGAATTGTAACTTCTTTCCATAGAGCACAGGAGTCTTTCGAAATGTTACTGATGGAAATTATAGATTCCCTCCTCACATATGACACAGAACATACAGAGCACACGGGAACTGATACAATGCTTGCCAACACAGGCACTCGGAATGACAAGATGCTCACTACTGACAGAACTAGGAAAAAAGCCGGAATATCTTTACTAGAAGACTCACTGGCTGCACTGGTACGATAGTGACACTGCTATCCGGGGGTGATCGACAGCTGTGCGATCAGACGTAGCCTCTCGACGGGAGAAACTTATAGGTGGGCCTTACTTATGGCAAAATACATCTGGTAGGAGGGGTCACAGATCCTAGGTCACAAAGCCCTGTCTCTGCCATATCTCTAGACAAATGAAATTTCTTACTTTATGCTAAATATGGAACCTTAATTTACAGACAAGTATACTGTACACCACCATCAAATAAGCTTCCTTTTTCAGCAGATGGAGGCTACTGCAGAGTTCTACAACTAGTCACAAACAGAGACTATACCCGTGAGAGATGCCCACCCGCGGTGACACATCTACCGTGGAACCTCCACACCTGAGGCTCACGGAGCACAGCAGAACAGGGGTGGGGAGAGCAGTGATGCATCACTCAACTCTCACCAGCGAAGCTTCCGATACAACAGAGTGCAATGCACACAGAAGGCCACAGCTGGCTAAGTTTTAGAGAGTAAGACACTGTAGAGGGTGTGCCTGGATAGGACTCCCACATTAAACCTCAGCCACCCACAGCTTAGACACCACTGAGGAAGAGGAAAGACTGTAACAGCCAGGAACACAGGGAAACTGAGGCTTTCAGGCCACTTGAAGCATGCGCAAGTGAACTCGAGGCAGAGGCAGCATCGTCCACAGGACCCATGCTGACTCAGACGAGGGCGCAGGGTGGAGTGAGGGAAGTGGCCGTGGGCTGGTCCTGGCCTGGGAACTGCTGGAGACTGACTCCTGCCCGGTGAGGGAGAGTACTTTCTTAAGAACGCTAGACAGGCCGACTAGCCTCCAGCGGATGGACCTGCACCGAAGGACATCTCGGCACAAATGCTTGACTGGATGAGATGTGACATGGATGGAGGAATACAGTACGTCTGGTGGGGCGGCGTTTGGGGGTACAGATGGGGGGAGGGGTCTAAGCTTGATTAAGAACTATTATATGAAATGTTCAAAAACTCAATAAAAATACGTTTAGAAGACTGTTTTTAACTGTGAAACTTTTTGTTAATTTCATAACAAGCTAACATACACAAGAGTATAAGAAGACATAGTGGCTGGAGAGACGGCTTAGCTGTTAAGAATGCTTGCTGCTCTTTCAGAGGGCCAGAGTTTGGTTCCCAGCACCCATGTCTAGCAGCTCACTACTGCCTTTAACTCCAGCTCCACGGGAATCTGTTGCCTTCTTCTAGACTCCAAAGTCACCAGAATTCATTTGCACAGGTCTCCAGGGGAACCTGTGTGTACACAAGTGTGAAAACATACACAGGCATAAATAATAAAATAAATAAAAATGTGAAAATCCATTTTAGTCACAAAGCATGCTAATCTGACATTTTATATTATGCTTTAAATTTAAATTATACTCTTATTTTCTGGACTATGTAACATACAATAATACGCCAGTTTCACTTTGGAAAAAATATGTATTTAATGCTTCTGATTACAAGAATACATGTTTATTATAGTAAAGGAAGAGCAGAGTTCTTTTAAAAAGGAGTTAGAAAAACACTGTGGTACACAATGCAGGGATAATTTACCAGCCTTTTCCACCTGGCATCATTACATGCACATATTACAAATACAACTTCCCTTTTTATAAAACTAGGCTCATCTTCACATAGTTTAAATTATGCTACTTAACAAGGTGATGTGAATAGTATCTCCCGCTGTCCCTAGACACGGTTCGATAACTGTTAGTCTTGTCATGTGCTATCCCACAAATCTTCCACTGGGCCACCTGACTTTCTTCTGCATTCACACTGTGGATACCCTGCTATAAACACAGCTCTCTGCACTTCTGGAAGTGTCCTCAGAATAAACTCTTAGAAGCAACAATTCTCCAAGTGCACAATTTTAGGGCTTTCCTACATATTGTTAAACTGCTACAACTTTGCTGGAAATATATATTCCCCAGAGCAGTACAGAATAATATTTATCTCACGTTACTCCCCCAAAGCTTAATACTACCGTAAAATATCTGCACATTTCTCATGGTTATATACTGCTTATTTTTTATTTGTATTTTTTTGGTTACTAGTGAATTTTTGCCTTTTTATTTCTTTATGCTTCTTGGAAATATTCCTCCTAACAAATTTAGGTGTTCTGCCCATATTCTGATCCAGAGAGCTCATCTTTTGAAAAAGAAATTTCTCACAAATCTTCATAATACTGTTTTTTAATTTTTTTTACTTTTATTTATTTTTTACTAATGCTTTGTTGCTAATTTAATTCTAGGTGAAGTCTTTTGATCAACAGTGATGACACTATTCTTCCTTCTACAATTTCATAAGCTGTAACATAATAAAAAATTCAGGCTGAAACAAACTCTGCTTCTGTAAAAATTGTATCCACTCAATCTCAATATGGGCAATGGAACCCTGGGCTTCCTTCTCTCGTGGTAATGTGATATGAGGGTACTACACATATGCAAAAACTGAAACACTAAGTCCACTGACACACAAAGTTCATGTTAAAATGAATTCCTGACTTTTTTCTTACTCTGGCTTCTATATGCTGCAGTGATCTTGGCCCTGGGAGTTCAACTGGGAAGTTGATGGGAGATGCCGCAACAGAACGGGGCGGGTCCCTCTCCCACAGTCCTCTGAGTCCGTTCCACCTGACCGTCTTCTAAGGCCTTTGGGTGCCAGCAGCCCTCCTAGCTCACACGGAACCTGTGTTTGGCCTACTCTCCATGCGTGCTGCTGTAGATGAAGGAAAACTGCCTATCACAGATGTTAAACAACTGGTTGTTTAGTGACTCTGCAAAGGCAGTTTCCACAATGGTTGGGTATAGAATGTACACATTTGTTCACCTTCTTTGGCATCCCAGTCTCTTAGAAGAATGCTTTGGTGGGAACAGATTCTCTCCAGCAACAAAAAAACACAGGAGTTTTTCTCCTCGATTCTCAGCTCGTGTCTACCAGTCACTGGCAAAAGCCACTGTTTCTTCGGTGAAGGAATGTTGCTTTCCAAAATCTTTTGGCAGAATCTCCTAGAGATATGTTTTTCTTCTCCTTCCTAATTTAGAAACAGTCTCTAAAGGAAAAAAAAAAAAAACCTGACAAATTGATGGGAGAAGAAACTGATTTAATTTTGCATTTCTTTCATGGAAAGGGTTGGAGATTATCATCTAGTTGAGGTCATTTGGGGGGTAAACAAAAATGTAGATACCCCAACATTAGATTATCCTTTATTTTAGTAAAGAAGAAACAAGTGATACAAACTCAAGATTTTATTAAAGTCATTTGGAAGTTAAATGAACATAATAGCTTGGTGGTGAAGGAAGATTTTTAATAAGGCAAAATAATGAATTATGTGAATAAACAGAAAGAACGAAAAGTGTTAACTGTGACATTTAAGTGGTTACATGATTTTAATTATTCTTTTGATCATAAGCAGCCTTGTGATGTCTATTCAAGGCGCTGGAACCTGTGCCTACCATGGAATTTGCAGGAGAATTAGAGCTTTGTTTCCTGCCTTTGGCAATTGTAAGGAAACAAATGGTAATGGATTTAAGGCCTTATAAAAACGCACCACCCACCAAAAGAATTTCAAAGGTAAGGTTGTACTTAAACACTGGAAGGAGAGAGGGGAAAATTTTCTCTTTTAAAAGAAGTCACACACACACACACACTGTCTTTATTTGTGAGACAGAGTAAGGGGGACAGAAGAGTTACGGCGGGCGGCCAGAGCGCAGCTTGCCTGTTTCTCACTTGTTCTTGGCTGCTAGGGGTTTCCGGCTTATCTTTTTTGATTTGTCATTATTCTTCTTTGGTGGCTCTGGGTTGGCCTGCATGTGTCTGCCATAAAGGCTAAAAAGAGAGAAGGGGAAAGTCATGAGCTTTATTTCACTAGTACAAACTTCTTTAGGAAGAGCTTCAAATGCTCAATCACTACAAATATTCAACAAACCAAAAGTTGGCCTGTTTTCTCTGGGTCATACACTCTGTATTTAAGGATTTACATGCGTACACATGTACACACACACACACATACACAAACACACACATACATCCTATGCAATAATGTTCAACCACAGACAAAGCTTTCAGCATTTCACACTTCCTGGACAGGGTGTGACAAGAGGACAGGCTGTGTTCATGAAGCCCTTCCAGACCGAAGTTCCAAAGCTAAGAGTATTACTTCTACAGGGACAAAAGGTGGGTCGAACAGAACAGAGAGAATATCTGTTTTGTAAAATGTGAATGGTGAGCTTCTCCTGAAAGCCCAGGGGTTGGTGATGCGATAAAGCAGTGATGTCCTTGCTGGCTGTTCATGTGTGATTGAGAGAGTGGGGACGGCCACCACACATCAATGCCACATTAGTAAGCACCACTGATTAAATGTTGACAAAGTGACCTGTAATTACAGTGGATGGCATCCACTGAAGAAGAGAAGCTAGCTCCATGGCCGAGAGGATTTAACTGAGTGGCAGATAGTAATTAATCCATAATTTATGAGTAATTCTGATTAAACTAAATTAAAAGCTCCTGAAAATAAACAGAGCTCAGCCTTAACTCCCATTATTGATAAAACTGTGTCTTCCAGAGAATCCTATATGGGCATCTCGGCTCTCAGTGTCTTTAGGGGAAATGACTGGCCTTACTCTTGTACAACAGGAAGGAGTCAATGAGACTCACTTCCCTGTAAGAGAAGCTTCTGGTTCCAATGTCCATTCAAGGAATCACACTCATTCTTTTCAAAGTGTGTTTGTGTGTGCTTATTTAGTTATTTACTTTACGTTGCTAGGGATGGAACCCAGGGCCTCATACATGTCAGGCAAGCACTCTACCATTGAGCCATATTCCCAAATCCTTCTCCCATTCTCGATACTAAGATTTTGTGGCCACATATATTTCAACACCATTTAGCACACAACGATGCTCTCAGCTGACATCAACACTGGAGTTATACACCTGGTAGGACAGCGAGCTAGGCATTAGTGTTTCAGTAGGCGGAACTACATTCTCAGAAACAGTCTGCACCAACAGTAGTAATGGAGAACCTCTCTCAGCAGGTAGTGCAGGTCTGAGGCTGGCAGTGATGCGGCGGGTGCTGGGAGAGCTCTACAGGTAAAAGGAACAATCATTCTCTTGTGTCAAGAAGGCAACATATGGCCACACAGGTTGCAAGGGAGCCTGTAAATGGGCTTAAGTTCTGCAGCAATTAAGAGTTTAGAGAGCTTTGTGCTAACATAATGGCCAGAGTGGCCTGGACATCAGGGCATGAACACCTGGGTCCTATAACCCAGAAAGGACCGATGTTTTGTAGAGAGCATAAAGCAAGTCCAACCATAGTTCTATTGCTCCAGTTCTCAGTGCTGCCCATCTCAACCCTGTACTCCTATGTCTTTCCTTCCCAGAATCTCCAGAAACAAGAAACAAACCCTGAGCCACAGCAGAACTAATCACTGCATTCCTCGTTTTATTTTTGGCATATTTTTCCACTAAACAGTCCCTGCCCTTCTCCTTCTAGGAAGCTGTTTTACCCAAGGCCAGACTGTATGCTCAGTGGCTCCAACTCCTGATATGTCCTGGGGGGTCTCTTGTCCCCAAGGTTCCCTCACTTGGCACAGAGCCAAGGTCTGACTTTGTTCTGTGCATTGACAAGGGCCCTCTTGATCTTAGTATTGTCTATTCTATAGCTTTCCTATAACTTCATGTATCTTTCCTGTTTTCAAAGCTCTGATCCACACCAAGGAAAAGATAATATATGTTCACACTCACACAGCATCAGACTTGATAGATTATAAAAATCAACAGAACAAGACACAATTCATTTATGTATGTTGGGGTTTGAATGTTAAATGTCCTCCCTAAGGCTCACGTGTTTGAACACTTAGTACCCAGACAGTGACACTGGTTTGGAAGGCTACAGAACATCTGAGACATGGGGCGCAGCTGGCAGACTCAGGCCACTGGAAGCTAGTCTGGAGAAATATGACATGGCCTGCATCTGGTTCCATCTGCTTTCTTATCACCAAAATATGACCAAGCCACGCCACAAGATTTGCTGCCACGGAGGATGCCATCTCATAACTTTCCTACATTGATGGACTGGTATCTCCTGAAACCGTGAACTAAAATAAACCCTCCTTTACGTTGTGTCTATCAGGTATTCTGTCATAACAATGAGAAAATCTAATTACTATAACATGAAAACTCAGAAATACTTATCTATTAGAAAAAAGTGTATCAACAAGAAGTCATGGGATGGGGAAGAGAACTGAAGTCTGGTAAGGATCTGTCTTTCATGTCCTGGAGGAGGCAGGGGCCACATGGGCAAGGAGAGCAATCCTTAAAGGGGTGGTGCTCAGCTGGTTTGGAGGGTGGGAATCTAGAGAAAGATCATTTCTGAACTGGATGCAAAAGCCATGTGACACTCAACAAATCTCTCTTTGTTAAAGGAGAGAAAAGGAATGTTCCAATATTTCAAGTTCTTGATGTTTCAATCTGAGTTTTGACCCTTAAAGAGTGGTGACTCTGTGCAAATGATCAGCAGGTCTTTCATCCTCCACTGACCCTAAGCCATGCCTCAGTTTCTTCAACTGGAAAATAAGCTTTCTTCCTGGGTTATTGATACCACCACTGATAGCTTGCCATCACCAGCAAGTCTACTGTAAGTAGGCAGAAAATGCTCTTGAAAACTAGGATTTATGTGAGGTTCTATTTAGAGTGATTAAATAAAGATAACCACATGATTACATTATTTCACTAGGGCTTTTCCTCTGAAAAATAGCACATTTTCTAACAACAAGTCCCCAAACACCTCGAGAAGAAAGGTTTTAGTCCTCTTTGAAGAAAGCAACCACAGCTGAGCTAAATGCAGTGCCCCACTCCCATGGTGAGTCACTGCAGGGATGGATGAGGCTGCTGTCCCCTGCATGATCTTGTAATTTTTCCAGCTATGTGGGCAGATGAGAGCAGCCATCCACACCTGGAGGCCAGGCTGTGGCAGCGTAGGAATGGCATGCACCTCAGGGACCAAATTCTTGGGTACCATTCCTGACTGTATCCATGGACCTCCACTTGCTAAATGTGACAGACATATAGTGTCCTGCAAAGGTGACATCTTAATTCTTTAGGGCCTTCTGCACATCAGCCCATCCCTCAGCTGCGGGAACTCTTGGTACTTTCCAGACAGCATGTCCCACTGTGTGGCAGCCCCTGGCACCAGACACTGTGGATTCCTGGGAGTCCCAGCTTTGCAATATTCCTTTAATCTCTACCCTGTGCAGTTTCAAAGGACACATGGCTCATGGAATGTCACAAACCACCACAGTCTCATGTTCTCACCTGCAAAACAAGGACAAAGATTCCCAGCAACCTTGGAGGGCTTCAGGAAAGACTGAGTTAGACACAGAAATGATTTAGCCCATGTTGGTGCATGATCGATGCACTAGAATGGCAGCTGGGAACGAGAGGGGGCGGGGAGGAAGAATCACCATATGTGATTGTGACCTAGAGTCTACACTGTGATACTACACCTTTGGGAGGAGCCTTCTTGGAAGAACTCCAACAGGTATTACCACCTGGCTGTGTCAGTTTGACAGTGTTGACAGTGGGAGCTTGGCTCAAAGTCACCCATGAGGCTACAGCCACTAGTGGACAAAGCGCTCAAGGAGGTTAAACAGTGGGGGATCTTTTGCACAGAGCCCTGGAAATTTTTCTTGCTTCTCTGAAATCTGAGGTTTGTAGAAGATAATTGGGAGATGAGTAAAGGATGGGGAAAGAAGCCAACAGAGAGCGCTCCAAAGTGAAAGCCAAGGATCCATTACTCTCAGGAGCCTGATGAGCAGGTCATCGTCAATTTCAAAAGCATCATTGGCCTCTGGATGTTCTCAGTTGTGGAGATGCGAGAACCGCTCTGCTCAGGGACTCAAGAGCCCTTCATCCTCATCTGTGAGAGCCAATGGCGAAAGTGGGATCGGTCAGAAGATGCCCTGTGAGGACCATTGTAGGAGGAACCACAAGGAAGTGATTCTATAGACTGCCAGGGTCACCAGGATGCTATCTTTAAAAAGTATGTTATCAAAGCAGCTGCACACTGACCACACCAAATCCATGACACCAACAACTACTGCCTTTCAGCACAGCAAAAAGATCCAGCCTACCACATCAGAATACATTTTGCAATGAGTCTATTTATTAAGCATTATGAGATCCAACCGAAACAAGAAAACTGGTAGAATTTTCTAAGACTGAAGACATCCCTAATCAATAAAACTCTTGTATCAATAATAGAAAACCATACATCCTAGCTTGTGAGGAAAGGAGTGACAAACACTAAGTAAAGCTGTGTGCATGAGTTTCAGCAGAAAGGGCCGGAGGCCGCATCAGCTTTGGAAAAGGTTCAAACTCACTGAGCAATCAGCCACCTTATGAATTTATTCTTGTTTCCATCATCTTTTGACATTACTGCTTTTCTTTTTTCCCCACCTAACACAGGTTCATCACACGGTCTCCCGACACTGGTACCTTGTCTATGTTAGTGCGCCCTTACTCTGGAATACAGAATAACCTCTTCCTGGTGCACACATGGGAATGAGCACCTCTGCCTCCTGGGTGGAGTACCAGTCTGATTCCCGACAGGGCAGCCATGGCACACGTCAAGTGGGGCCTAAGTTATGCAACTGCATCTCCCTATGTCTTAACAGCCCCAGGAAGGTGCAGCTTGTCTTGAGGTAGGCAGTCTTAAGTATAGCAGAGATGGGTCCAGAATAAATTTAGTCACCAACCAGTTGAGTAACATTTTTCCAGAGTCTTTGTTATGGCGAGTGGGACAGGGACCACCGGCACACTGTGTATACAGAAAGTGCACTGGCAATTGGACCAGAACGGCCTCATTAGGGTGTTTGGAAAAAATTAAAAATCACTAAATATGGGTTGCAGAGTTGGCTCAGTGGTTAAATGAAGCACTTGCTGTCAAGCATGAGGATCAGAGCTCAGATCCCCAGAAACTGTATAAATACTGAGTGTGCATGGCAGCCTGTCTATAATTTTGTGCTTGAAAGACAGAGACAAAGGATCCCCACAACAAGCTGGCTAACTGGAGTAGTTAAAATGGCTAGTTTGGGGTTCAACCGAGAGACCAGCCTTAGTGAATACGGTGGAGTGATCTGGGTGCTAAGATACTTCAGGTCTCCATATGCCAGCACACATGTGTGCTCACACATGCAAACAGGCATATGTACATACCTGGATGGGGGGGGGGTCCTATCTGGGGCTTGAAATCGGTGTCCCACCAGCCAACATTCATTTAGGTCATTAGATGTCCGCTTTTCTGTCTCTGGCTGTTCTCTGTTATTACCATCTAGAAAGCTGGGCTGGACCTTTCCACAGGCTAGCTCTTATCTTTATTTTGCAGCCTTGGCTTTCCCAGCTTTCTCTGCTTCGCACCCCTATTCTGCCTTCAGGAAGCACTATGAGATTTGCCAGGATCTCACCATTAAGCCTTGAATGACACATGCAGCGACTCCTGCCTGGGGCTCATTATTTCAAGCCATCAGCGGAGTGGCTTGATGACACCACCGCAGCCACACTATGACTACCACACATTCATTACTTACTGTCACAGCAACTGGTGAAGTGAAGTAGGTCCCACTGTTAACCTCCTGATCCAAATGAGGAAACTGATGCTTTGCAACTTCAGGCCTGGGTCAACCCAGGCAATCACTCCAAAGTTCAAACCTAAGTCATCTCATCTCACATCATCCCGCATTTCTCAGTTTTGCTTTCTTAATAATGAGACCACTGTTTTCTTGAGAGGCTGGAGGGTAGACTTCACTTCTTTTACATTCTGTATACGCAAGGCGTGTGAGAAACACATTGTGCGCCGTGTAAATATTGTGTTTCAGAATGCCAGGTGTATGAGAGGTGCAATATGCTGCTCTGAAGTCGTTTGCTCATGTCATATGCCTCCCTACTGTTGTTTTGGGTGTTACCATGGAAAGTCCACATACAGACCAAGAAAAGAACCAATTTTAAAACCTAAGTAGATGGCCGGCAAAAATAATGAAGAGAAGTAATTCCACGTATAATCTGTAATCTGATGGTTGGATGCTAAATTTAAGAACTCTACAAATAAATCTGTGGACAAACTGTGAAGCCTACATTATTAATAAACATTTTCAGTATCTTTATTTATCCTATCTAGCAGCTATGAAGGGCCGGCGACAGAATCTTAGCACATAAATTGCCGAATCTTAAAGAAAAAAAATAACTGTTCTTCTATTCCTAAGAGAAGCCTCATTAATTCAAAAGGCAACGATATTTTGAGATGGTTCCATGTAATTCACTGGCGGCAAAGTGGGTCTTTGACAGCCTTCTCCACTACTACCCTCGCTGTTCAGTGTTTGAAACACACAGGGTTGGGAGAATGTATGAGCATGTGTGTGTGAGCAGCAGCTATACACACAGCCTGAAGGAGTACATAGCTATCTGATCACAGATATGAAGCTATGCTAAATATAATATGAAATAGAAGGCAGAATTGAGAAAACATCCCACACATTCCAGACTCGCTCTCTGCCCCACTGGAGGGGAGAAACGTAGACTCTGGAAGAGCGAAACGAACAATATCGTGCACAAAAAATGTTCATTAAACTTCATCATCCTGTCTACTCTAATGATGCTTTTACTTAATAAAAATTCCCCGAGCAGTCGAAAGGATATTAGGCAAGGTCTTTGGTTATGTATCAGAGGTCCAGGCTGTCACCAGCAAGCACGCAGCTGAGGAGGTATGCTCCCAGGGGAAGGAGCAAAAACAGCTTTCAGGGAATACATGCAGAAGAAAATCAATAACTGCGACCAGCTTCCCTGCTTAAACATTTAAGAAAATAGGTAATCCTTTTAAATTAAACTACAAAGTGCTAAATGTTGCAATTTCCAAACTAAACTCAAAGGTGAAGGGAAATACAGCAAGGCCATTAGGAAGTTTCCCAAACAAGCTCCATCCTGAGAGATGCTGAATCTGAGGAATCCATTTCTTTATCTATCTATCTATCTATCTATCTATCTATCTATCTATCTATCTATCTATCTATCATCTATTTCTTTTGAATGAAAAGAAAGAACTATCTTAGCAGTGGACATTTCGAGAGCTTAAAAACAAACATTCAACTGTGTATATGTGAGTAATGTGTAGAGATGGAGAAGCCTATTCACAAACATGAAGAACAAAGCTACGGATTCTTTAATGAGCAATACTAATTTCAAAATTATTCTTTAAAATTACTACTATGAAAACTTGAGTCTGGCTTTAAAAGTTAAATAGTAATTTTCAAACAGGTTTTGGAACATGGTGCCAATACAATATAATACCACAGCTACTGTGACATTTTGTTCACATTCTGTAAATCACCTTAAAATTCATATTCCACCAATACAAAAATTACCAGCTACATGAAGAGATAATGACAGTTGAGCCAATACTGAGGCACTACTCCAAAATCTGAATATATGGGAAATATGTATGTATTTCCAATAAACTAACGGAAATGCTGTGTGTTAAACAATAAACCAACACAAAATGAATCAAAGCAGAGACATGACAGGGGCTTGACTTCTAGCATACAAAGGAAATGAGAACCGGAGTGGGAACTTAGCAGTGGGGTCCGTGCAGACAGGGGGATCTGCATACGCATGGACACCTCCAGAGAACAGCAGTGAGAACCGGCAGCTTGTATCTTGCACACACCTACACAAGGAAGCAGAGGCACCAAGCACAGTACTTACCCTGCTCTACATACATGGACCCAGACCTTCATGGTTCGCCCCTGGCCGGCTCCCAACCCTCTGCCACCACTCGCCTCCCCTCTTCCACGCCAAGCCTTTGCTCACTGCTGACAATGGTCCTTGCTATCCCTTCTGCCTGGAGTTCTTCTCAAGGCTTCCCTCAGCTGGGTACCATCGCCAAACTCACTTTATATGTAAGGAAATAGCTAGAGGTGGCTTCAATGCACTGGTTGAAACTGTGGAAGATTCTGGGGATGCTGCTGGCTTTGAGGTGACTCACAGCTCAGCCTTAAGTCTGTCAACGTATCTTGTCACCCTGGCTAAATGAGCAAGTGATCCATGACAGCCAATGAGAGGAGTTAAGGTCTGAGCTCAAACTTTGGGGTAAGACAAGCATTTTCTTCTGTTTTATTTGAACGAAGAGTGGTGAGACCCCAGATCCGCTGGGACCGAGCACTGGCCCGTGACTGTGGCCTGACCGGGAGAGAAACAAGCACAGACAGTGCAGAACTGAAAGATGGAGAGAGCCTAGGCCTAATGACGTGGTTGGGGTCCCTCACTTGTGACACGCCTCACATCCACTCTATGGCTGGATTATTCTCACTATAATATTGCCAAATGATTCCCCCACTCTCTTGGGCTTTGTCCTTACAAATCAAAGGAATGCTGGTGCTGGCACTGTCAATGTGCTCTACTTTAAGTGGGAATTCCCCAGCCAGGCCTTATTGCCGTCATTTTGCTGAAGACATCATTGACTTCCCTCATACTGACTGTCATAAGAGGGTTATTTTATCTGATTTCTGTTGTTTCTTGCCTCACCTAACAGCAGAATAATTCCTAGAGAACAGGAACCTTGCTGTCTTCTTCAGTTCCTTTTGGACCAGGCTGTGAAGGTCAATCTTCATTGTCAACTTGCCTGATTTAGAATCACCTAGCACATGGCTTTCAGTGTGTCGATGGCCATGTTTCCACAGAGATTTAACTGAGTGGGCAAGACCCACCCCGAATGTGGGCAGAGCCAACTCATGGTGGTGGTGATGGTGGTGGGGTCCTGCACTGCACAAAGGGGGAACAAGGAGAAAGCCGGGTGAGTGCTAGCATCGTTTTTCTTTGCCTCCTGATCAAGCAGCCTCATGTTCCTGCCAACGCAGCCTCGGGCCACTCTTCCAGCCACACCTCCCCTACCACACTGGACCATCCCTGAAACTGAAAGCCAGACAAAAATTTTCTCCCGTAAGTTTGTATTTGCCAGGGATTTGGCCAGTGATGAGAAACTAATATACTGGTGTCCTATAGACACACTTTAAATATTTGCTGACTGAATGAATAAAAGCAGCCGTCCTTACTAGGGTTCACCAATAGCACCTGACTGTGGGAATGACTTCCCATCTGGATCATGAATAAGACTATGTCTAAGTCACTTTTGTTTCTCCATTGCCAGTGCCTGACACACAACAGTCACCATCAACTATGGACTGACTAAAGGACGGAACGAATACTGTAGCAGAGAACAAAGGAACATTTCTTTCTTTTTTAAAGATTTTTTTTGGTTTTTTCATTGTATACGTGTGTGCGTGTGTGTGTGTGTGTGTGTGTACATGTGCAGAGGAGTGCAGGTGCCTGCAGAGGCCAAAGAGGGGATCAGATCCCTGGAGCTGGAGTTACAGGCAGTTGTGAGTCACCCGATGTGGGTGGGAACTGACCTCAGGTCCTACCGAAGAGTAGCAAGTGCTCAACTGATAAGCCATTTCTCCAGCCTCTAAGAAACGTGTCTTGATGTTTGCAGCCCTACATTATCTGTGACTATTTATTAGCTTCCTATTTAGAATCATATAGTGAAAGAGATATATTGCTGGGCAGCTTGAGACAAGAGTTCCGTTCTTTGTGGGCAAGTAACCTCCTTTGATGGAGCTCTCATTTCTGCAATGGTTTCTGAAAAATTCTCCTCAGTTTATTGCAGCGTTTCTGAGGAAAACTGGTGCAGTGGTACTCAACCAGACGATACTGTGAGGTCGAGCAGCGAGGCTTTGGCCTTAGCAGAGGCTGTCACTGTCTTGGGACCAAAGATTGTCAGTGAATTATTCATGGTGATCCTAGTTAGCTTTAACTATCAACTTGACAGGAATAAGACTAGAGACACTGGAGAATGGAGTCTCAACTGAAGACCTGCTCAGATCAGACTGGTCTGTCGGCATGTCTATGGGGGACTATTTTGATTCCGACTGATGCAGGAGGGTCCAACCCACATTGGGCAGCAGGCTCTGGGTTGTATAAGAAAGTTAGCTAAGCACTGGTCCAGCTGGCTTGCAAGCGATGCAACAAGCAGAGTTCTTCCATGGTTCTGCTTCGAGTTCCTGCATTGGCTCCAATGGGCTGGAAGCTTGAAGCTCAAATAAACCCCTTCCTCCCCTAAACTGCTCTTGGTCAATGTACATATCAGAGCAAGAAAGAAGAAACTTGAAATTAGAACCATGGTACAGTGGGCCTTCTCTGAATAATGACCGTATCTACTGGTAGTAAGAACAGAAGATAGAACCTTCATATGAGAGAGAATTCAGTTGAAATGAACATTCTGAAAAGACTAGGTTTTTTTTATTTTCTTCTTGTGGACAAAGAAAATAAAAATGAACATGTATTTTTATTGCCATGGAAGGGTTAGAGCCTTTCTGGACACGTGTGTTCCCTTCATCAGCAGCCCAGCTCATGCTCCCAACCTCTGGCATCACTTAGCTGTTACGGTAGCAAAACTCACTAAATACTATCATTTTACACAGGAAATGTTGGGCATTTTCTATATATATTATTTCATTTAAGACTCAGGCCATGTCCATTGAATTAAACTATGTCAGGTCCACATCTGTCCTGCGGCCTTAGATCAATGATGCAATTTCAGATTTGGTGTCACAGAAATAGGAAAAGCAACAGCTGACAAGGGAGTGTTTGCTTCCTCTGTTTCGGGACAGTAAAGGCACACGATGTGTGACGATGTATGACTACTGCGCTCACGACCACCACTGCTACTGCTCCATCTTCTCTACTTCCCCCTTGCAGTGAGCAACATGGATTCTCTTCTCTTGGGAATGTCTTCTTTCAATTTTGTACAGTCTGGCTAAAGTGGTGGTTTAGTCCATAGTAGGTGACATACAATCGAATCAATACAAAACTAGATATATTACTGGATAGGTCTACAAGACTATAGCTATTAGAATGAGGGGTGGGGAATGTTGAATTAGAGGGTCTGGAATTAACCCATTAGCTGGGTCTATTTCTCCAGTTAGAAAATGGGCCTTTGGATTTATAAGGGGATGGTAACTCTGCAGCCTTTCTCACTTGGTCGGGTCACCTGTTGGCTGGGCACTCTACTGGACTGCACCCAGAACCCAATGAGCAGGCAAGGACCTCCGTCTGGCCACAATTGGGCATATGAGGGAAAACGATACTATGTATTAGTCACTTTTGTATGACTCTGACCAAAACACATGATGGAAACAACTTAAAAGTGGGAAGGTTTATTTAGACTCACGGCTCCAGAACACAGCTGCTTGGCCCCATGTGCTTGAGAATGACGTGTGAGGAGGGAGCTGTTCGCACCAGGGCAGACAGGAAGTAGAGAGTTCGGCAGGAATCAGGAAGCCAGGTGGAGCTTTCTTTCAAAGGCCTGTACCTATGGCCTATTTCTCCTACCTAGGTTCACTTCCTAAAGGTTTCCCAGCACCCCAATCTGCACCACTAGCTGGGGGAATGTGTTCAGAACAGCAGCCTCTGAGGGACACTTCAGATTCAAACCATAACACATACTTTATGAAACTTGCACAGCAGCAAATTTAAACTAACTCATTTGACTCTTAATCAAGGCGTGTTAAATGAGACTTACAGGGTTGATATCTCAAAGGTTCACTGTGTGCTATGGTGACAGGATGGCATGATGCCTGAAATGTAAGACAACAATGGAGCACTCCTTCCTTCAGATCCAGATTTTGGGTGAGGCGGAGCACATTTCACTTACAAACTGCACAGATAAAACCCAAAGTAAAACAAAACCAACAAAACAGCTTTGATACTTCATGCCTGACTCTACGGTGGTTTGTCCACGGGATTCTCTCCCAGGATGCTGTAAGAAAAAGCAGCAAGAGCAGCACTCTGCTGCTGCCATTTCCCAGCAAGGCCAAGCTCCTCCTGCAAGCTGTGCTTCTGTGGAGTGGCCACTGTCATCTCCCAAACATGGCAAATCCAGCCAACTGCTGCTTCTCCACCCAAGAGTCCAACTTTTAAGGTACTAGCTAGTGACGCAGAGGCCAACGGCAGGGCAGGAGTCAGGCTCCTGGCAGACAAGGGGATGTACTGGGTGCAGAAAGAAACAGGAGATATTTGGGAAAATTTACCAATGGTCACAGTGACACCGGAGAAGATATCATGACAGCTCAATAGAAAAAGAGTCTTTGGGTTTCACTTTTAAGTTTTGATTTGCGTATTTTGAGATTTAAGGGAAAAACTACTCTCAAAATAATTCACAAAATACTTTCAGATCTGATTTACTCAGAAGATTATTTAGTAAGTATCTATTTCCTTGCCTTTTTTTTTTTTTCAAAGTTAGATAGAAACCTATGGTCTGCAGATGAAAAAAAAGTTAAAAAGCAAGACGGTTCTAGTCTAGGCTTGATGTGCAATGAGATTTTCAAGAGGATTTCAGGAACCAGCAACTAACCTGGGAGAGGCCTTTGGGATGCACTTGAGTGTCTCTGGCTGATGCCCCCAACAGGCAAAAGCTGTGGCTGTGGGCAGGAGGAGAGTTGAAGCTTGTCACAACAGCCCCTTTTATCCAAGAATCTCAAGTGTTTCATCGAAAAATCTCCCCCACAAACACCCCTGGAAGGTGTTAGAACATTCTACACGCAGATGGTGAGAGTGAGGTGGAAGAGCGTGAGGCGGAGATGCCAGGGCGCAGGGGTGTGGAGGCTCCTCCCAGCGCAGTGTGATGACAGAGGACGGGAGGCCTCAAAGGCAGCACACACACAGAAGGAACATTCAAATGCCAGTAACACATATTCTGGAATAATTGACTCCAACTGTGGAGGGTCTACAGAACAGGCGGCCACAAGATGGGACATCACAGACATGCTTCATGATACTGGGCACAAATGTTAAATCTGTTTGCTGTACTGGATTATTTTTTTATTTCTATTTTTTGTTAAAGTATTATCTCTATGAGACTCAAACATAAAAAATTGAAAATTGAAAGTGTGACATCCAAGACTTGTCTACTACAGACTAGTCATGGAGGTCTCTTCCTTCGTTCCTATGACAATTGCTGATTTGTGCCCCCAAACTGCTTTGGTTCTCTCTCTGCAACTAGATAATTCCC
This sequence comes from Eospalax fontanierii, assembly GCA_035773235.1. Classification (NCBI taxonomy): domain Eukaryota; kingdom Metazoa; phylum Chordata; class Mammalia; order Rodentia; family Spalacidae; genus Eospalax; species Eospalax fontanierii. The sequence continues at coordinate 61,833,674 of CM069540.1, read as the reverse complement.
CACCCCGTGTTTGCTGGGCTGTGTCTCCTGGATCACTAAGTGCTGCCATCAGTACCTCTGACAGAGAGCCTTCTCCTAGGCGATCATTTCCATTGAGTTGACTCTGTGCGTACGCGCACACATGAGATCTCCAGGTATGTTGAATAACTCGAGTATCATTACCCAGGAGTCATATACCTTGGTTTTTGAGACAGGATTTCTTACTGGTACCTACGGCCACCAAATAAGCTCCTCCTTTCTCTGCCTCTCCAGAGCTTGGGTTTACAAGTGTTTGCCACCATGACTGGCTTTTTATGAGGATGCTAGGGATTGAACCTAGGTCCTCATCTTGTGCATCAAGGACTTTACCAACTGGGCTATCTCCCCAGCTTCAAGATGACTTTTTAAATGAACAGCATGCTCTCGTATGAAGAAAAGCTCTAATAAGACTTGGTATACAGTTTGCTCTGAGAGAGAAGAGCATGAAGGCTATGAGTCTCTTCATGCTTGGCATTTGTGTGGAAGCTAATACACAGCAAACTGAAAAAAGCTATCTTGAAACTCATCTATAATTCATAGTGGCTGGGTTACCTTGGACAAGCTAGCCAACTTCTTGGAGTAGCCTTTCTCATCTGTAAGATGGGATTGATACTAAGAATTCCAGTCTCATAAGGTTAGTGTAAGAATGAAGAAGAAGTAGAGTATGTAGCAAGTACCAGACAGGTGCTCAAAACCCCAGGCTATTCCACACTGCACTCAGAACTGGAGTTGTCCATTCCAGACTTGGGGAAAGCCACAAAATGGCAAAATGCCTTATGGTCATCTATACAAAGTTTTACACAAACACGGTTTCTTTCCAAAGAGATATTTAAAAAGATGCTGTATTATGTATGCCTGAGGAAAATATCAAATAGTAGAGAACATACGGAAGGGCCTTGGACATAAAACTACCAACAAGTTTAGTCACTTTCTGAGCTGGTCTTCATTGAGTATAACATAACCACCCAAATCTGTGCCACAGGAACTTAGGGAAAAGGTACCTGCTTATGTGCTCTGTCCAGGGTTCTGAATGGGCAGCTCTCCCGCACTAATTGAAAAAATGGGAAGCGTGTTGAGTGTATCTCTAGTCCTCCTCTTGCTCCGGCCCTCTCATTCACAGGCTAAGCTGTTCTGGAATCTATTCAGATGGGACCAACGTTACGTAAGAGTCAATAATCTTTATGGTAACTCTGCAGTGAAAGTGTCATTTGTTGTAATGAACGCTGATCATAAGTTAAGCCCCCTAGCTACTCTCTCTTGCTATTTTTCATTATACTGTTCCTTGCTCTGTTATATTTCAGGAGTACTGAGGGAATTCATCCAACTATGTGCGCTACTCAGCGCTTCGTTACTTAGATTACATTCTGCTAAGATGCAACAGCGCAATTTGCAAATACACTGATTCTTAAGGAAAGGCTTCGGAACACCGGTTATGTGTGCTCCTCTGCTGATGCCAGCAGGCAGCCTTTCCTCTTCTCTTTCCTCCTGGTTATTTGTCCCCTTCATTTGCTATTTTCCCACTCTATTTATCTCCCACTCCATTTTCAGTATGGTTCTCCAGGCTCAAATCTGAGAGTATTAACAATGCATTTCTGGGCATTTATTTTTCAACAGTAATAACTCATTGTTCAATTCAACTCCCAGAATAATGTTTCCAAAATCATCATGGCCTCCCCTACAGCTCACACTTGCAAATGCTTACATTCCAGTCCTTCCCCTTCTGGCTGCTTTAAAGGACACTAACTCCAAAAGGCACACCAGTAAAGAAAAGCTGGAACTCTTCCATGTCCTTTTTTTTTTTAAGCCAATATGAAAAATTCATTTGGCTGGTTGTATATTAGACACAAGAGCACAAGAGTAGAATTTCCATATGCCTCTGTGCTTTGTGCTCTTGGAGCTGCTTGTAAAGTAGGCTGTGCATCCCCAGGGGGACCACGTCACTGCCACAGCTTGGTGATTACTGACCAGTACAAAGGCAGAGTCCTCACAGATTCACACCAAGCACTGGCCTTTTGGCTGGCAATATGGTGGGCTTTACTGCTTTGACTGGGCGTGGGGCTTTATCCCATGACCATCAGGCCAGGAGCAAGGTTAGTTTTCACTGGACTGTTACCTTTTGATCTTGTTTGCGTTGGTACCAGAGAATAACTTAGAATATTTCGGACAGGTAAATGACACCTAAAGGCATCAAAGATCTGGGCTGTCTACCACAGGTATTTTTTAGGGAAGACTTGGCAGAGAATGCTCCTTCTCAGGGAATCTGACTCAATGAACTGAAATGGATGCAGGCAGGCACACTGCAGGAATGCCATATTCTGTCTTACTATGCTCTCTTCCTGATTCACAAGACAGAAAAGCTGAGATGAAAACAGTTTAAAAAATATCTATAGAGAAAACTTAATCCTGCCCCCGCCCCCATGCATAGGACATATATTATACATGGCAGCATGCAATACCACAGACTTAGCTTCCAAATTCAAGAGGAATCACCTGAATCACCATACAAAGCCCTGTAGGCAGGACATGTTAACCTGCCTGACCTCTGTTTCACTCATGACAATGTGCACACGGTAAGAGCAGATTGTCTATGGGTGGATGGGAAGATCACATGTGTCAGCAAAATCCATCAAACACACACACCAGACTACAGTCTGTGAGATCAGGGTTACACAGAAAACACACTGGGCTGGATTCTGGAGTACCTGTGATTGAGCAGCACAGAATCAAGACTAGACAATGTGTTCAAAATAAGGGTGAGGAAGGCTGCTCCAAGGAGACTGGGATAGATCATATATGTGCTAACATTAAGAACAAGAAGTACCAAAAAGTGTTAAAAAAAAACAAAAAAGGTAAAGTTCCTCTATACTTAAGGGAAGTGATCACACTGGGCAGCTAATGTACCACTGTATCACCTTAGAGGCAATATACAAAGACAGTTCACAAGCAAAATGAATCTGAAAAATCAAGGTAGATATTAAATCAATAAACTGACTGAATGATCAATCAACGTTTGGCAGTGCTGAGAATTAAAACTGCAGGCTTCTTATAGGCTGGGCCACTGCTCTACATAGCCTCAGCCCCTGTCTGATTTTTGTGTTTGAGTTAGGCTCTTGCCAGTTACTCAGGCTGGTCTCAATGTTGCCATCTTCCTGCCTCAGTCTCTCAAACAGCTGCCATTACAACTATATATAAAACATACCCTGCTAACAGCTAGCTTTAAAATATTCATTTTTTACTTATGTGTGTTTGTGTGTGTGTGTAACTATGGAGGCCCGAAGAGGGTGTTAGATCCTCTGAAGCTAGAGTTATAGGTAGTTGTGAGATGCCTGACATGGGTGCTGGGAATTAACCTCTAGTCCTCTGAAGAGCGGCAAGCTCTCTCAACTTCTGAGCCATCTCTCCAGCCTCTACAACAACTACACACTAAAAGCCCCAAATAAGCACCATGCTACTACAATAGACTTTCTCTGAGTTCAAGAGGAATCACTAACACATATATGAACATTCAGAATCACAGAGGCAGGGGTCCTTAACCTGTACGAGCAGCATCTGATTCACATATAAAATGGAAATTCTAACTGCTACCTAACAGAATATCAGCATTGAATGTCAGGCACTTACAACTCTGATGAAAATGATCTTGCTTGATAACATTAAGATAATTATCCATGCACTTAAAACACAGAGAAACCAAAACCAAATAGATATCAGAGATGGATGTGTAGATAAAATAACATCTCGTGAGACACTACTCATGTAGTCGATAAACTGTCCCATGCATCTTGCCACGTACACATTACTGCACACAATGAGACAGAGTTTTGCCATGTTTTCACCTCACAGTCTTGTCAAGATGGCTCCATTACAAACCTTCACTAGGGAAACAGCCAATGGTAACTTGATGTACTATTAGTTTCTCCTGTGGGGCAGAAGGATGAATAACTGCTATGAGGGGCCAATCCAGACATGCGTCATGCTCCTTTCTCCTAGCAAGCAAGGCTCCATGTCATCTCAGAGATATTTACATTACAGGTGATACTACAGATGTATCTTAGAGGCAGAGCACATGCTTAGCATGAGCAAAGCCCTGGATTTGATCCACAGCATCACAAAACATACAACACACACAGACACACACACATATACACAGACACACACACAGACACAGATATATACACACACAGAGACACACACAAACACAGACACAGACATACACACATAGATACAGACACACAGCCAAATTAAATAACACAACAGACATTGAAGATTAACTGTCCTTCTGTCCTTAGTTTGGATATAAGTGGGATATACCAAGCAAATATTTTGCATGTTTCCTTGAAAAATAAAAAAGCCATAGATGAGCTCCTGGGCCACAGACACAGCAAAACAACTGTGAAGAACTATAAGTCCAGAGATGGACACATATGTTTCTGCAATAAACGCTACTGGAAGTCGCAAGTCTTAGCTAAAATTATGGAGAAAGAGAGCATTGACAGTAATAATGGCTTCTTTAATCTTCAGCTTATAAATTTCATTTTGATAGAAACAGTAATTCATCCCAAGCCACTGAGAAGTTCGGAGGAGATGCCAGACACGGTCGCTGTATCTTAGCACTCGGATGGATGATCACGAGTTTGAGGCCACCTGGGATACAGAGAGACTCTGTCTTAAAAGCAACAATGACAAAAAAACAACCCAAGTTTGATTCCCACAGTGATATGGTGGAAGAACAGAACAGACTCCAGGAAGCTGTTCTCAAACCTCCACATGTGTGTCACAGCATGCAGAGCTGCCTCCCCCACTGCCCGAAAGTAAATAAAGAAGAGTATAGAGGTACTATTTCTAAGGTTTCTTCTCTGAATGGAACTGTGCTTGTGATAACATTTGGGGGAGTTCAGAACCATGGAATTGGGACAGCATTCAGGAGATGTTAAGATCTGAAAATACATAATTAAAAACTTTAGTGGAGAAAAGACAGCTCTGGAAGCTTAGGTTTAAAAGGGTATAAATGAGAGCTAGAGACAGTTAATACACACACAGGTACAACCTGAATGAAAGTTACTCTGAACATAGATGCAGGAAAACCCAAACTACAAAAGAAGAGATTGAAGCAAGAAAAGTACATCAAACTGAGCTCCCCAGGATAAATCTAAGTCCATAATGGATAAGCTCTGTCACTGGCCTTGTTTTAGGCTCAAAGCTAACAACTCTTGATGACATCAGTTTTGGATACTTTACAAAAACAGTACATGTACTGAAGCAAGTTGTGAAGATGGTTGGAGAGCTGCAGGCTGCTGGACTGAAGGCTCTGCAGGAAACTCAGGGCACATTGGCAGGTGGTTTAAGGATCTGAAAATTTATGGATTCAACTCAACAGACTGGGTAGGTACAAAATGAAGAGAGAACTGCATATTATATTACGCATCCAGCTTAAGAAAAGCCTTGTAATCATGAACACTCCATATAAATAAAATTAAGAGGGGGAAAAAAGATATTACAACTTCATCCTCACATAATTCTTCTTCAGTTGTCAGGAATTCAGAAAACTAGAATTCCCTAGATATTAACAAACCAATGTCAACTGAGACTTAGAACTCAAGAGTGTGGACAGAGGTTTTGAGGTGCATCATGTTAGGTTCTTTGCTCTAGACACATTTTTATTAACAAGCTGAGAGATCATGGCAGGTGTGCACAGTGTTCTGAGTCCCCTCCTCACCATCACTACCGGTTCAGGGTGTTCAGTTCTTATAGCAAACAAAGAAAACAGTGTGTATGGGGGCGGCGTGCATGTGAGTGGTGCCAACAGAATGGATAATGGTGGAGAGATCCAGCGATAAAGAACTGAGCTGGGCACCCAGCACTGTGCTCACATGCCTTCCTGCCCCTGCTCTCCCAACTCATTTCTTTCCATCCACCTTTGTGGGCTGTTCATTGCTCTTTACCCATTGGAAATCCTACCCTCCTCCTTAGAGTCCAGCTCTTCTTACCAGACAAGGTATGCCCAGAATCTTCAATCCCTTCTCTGGCCTCCAACTTTGCAAACTGACGGGTAATTCTCAGCCTCTTTTGCACACAGCACCTCTGGAGAAGGAGACACCCTATGCTTATGTCAGAGCTACTTAGTGAGACTGTGGGGGAAGAGACCTGGGGTCCCACTAGACAGACACGAGGATGAAAACAGTTAAGTTGTTTAGGAAAGACGCCTAACTCTCCCATGCTCTCAACTTTACACTTTCTTTACACCACTCACAGTGGACAGAGCATTCTCTGACTCAGTGTCTGAAATACCAACTCTCTGTGCACACTCCTCAATTAAGCACAGGTTCTGAAGGGAAAGACAGCACCTTATAGATCTCTGTCCTCAAAGCCTGGTCCTACACACACAAAGTATACTTAACAGATAATTGTTCAGAGGCTGACTGATTAAAGAGCCTCAGACTCACTCCCTTCACAGGTTCACAGGAAGAAATATACCATGAAACTGAAGGATACAGCTGGCTCCCTAATTAATACTAGTCACCTGGCAGTTCCTAATTAAGAACTCTAAAATAAAGACCCACCTTTCTACCAAGCCAAGCCAGCATCACCTTCATTAGTATTGGAGCAATGGAACGGCAGCTTCATTTTCCTGCTCTTTTCTCTGCCCTGCCAGATGGGAACACTAGCAGCAAAGTATTTATTAATATAATAAACAAAGACAAGTGCAGAGACTTGGGGGAATTCAGGCAGAAGCAGACCCTTGCACTCTTTCAGTACAAGCTTTACATAGAAGGTGAAAGAAGAAGACAGTGAGTGGGGCTGGAGGCGGGAGGTGGCTCTGTCACCAATACTGATGACCTTCTGTCCACTGGGGGTCTCTTGCATCCCCTGAAATCTATCCCTGCCTATTCTTATGATGCTCCAGATGCAACATTCCAGGCTCACCAGTACCTGCCTTGTGGAATGACTGGGGAGTGTACTGGGAAAGATTTCAAGAGAATGCAGAATCTTCCTCAGGATGATCACAAGGTCGCTGAGGGTAGCAAAGCAGGGTCTTCATGTGTGTTCTGACTGGAAACCACGCTGCACTTTCCCAGGTCTATGCATGAGCTTCAGCGATAACCAGGCACCTTTATAGAGCAGCATGACGGAAGCACTTGTGGCGTGAGGGCGCTAAGAGGTTTGAGAAGCGGAGTCCTTTCCCACAGGGCCGTGGTGAGGTTCAGGGAGCTGCATGAGCAACAGCACCCAGCACAAATCAGAAGAGAGCAAGTACTCGAGAAACTCCGTGACTATCAACACCACTAACAGTAGCAGCAGCCATCCTTCCTGCCTTGTGCGGCTAGATGAACTACTGGCAGAAAATGACATTTACTTTCGGCCTGTGTGGATTTTCAGGCAGAGGGAAACGGTACTGGAGGGCATCTTGTCTGAACTCAAAGGAGAGGGATCAGGCAAACCGCCCAGAAGGGAGAGTATTCCCAATAGCTCTGACAGCCACAGAGGGTACTTCATCATCCTGTCCATTACAAACCACTTAAGACACATATTTATTGACGACAATCTGCCAATTGATTAAACATCTCAATATATGAGCCTGACTTTACGGTAATTAGCAGCGTGGAGAACGTGATTCCAGAAGTTAGAGTTGACAGTTTTGAATTTCTTTGCAGCATTTCCGTTTGCTTTAATCTTCTGTGAAGTATCACACATAATTTAACTTCTTCTAAATGAGTTAAGTTTCAGTTTCACTTGTTAAATAGAATACGATCAGGGCAACCAAGTTTTGCCTTTTGAGCTCTAGGCTATAGAGAATGTGCACTGAATAAACAGTCACAGCAGACAGGCAGGAGGACATGTGCTGATGTTTGGTGCATTTCTGTCCTCAACAACAAACACAAATAATTCCATTATGCCAGGCACATATGATAATCCACTCTGGGGCTGCTTTGTAGGAACTGTGACAGGGTACAGAAGCTGCTGGATTCCAGTTTAACTCAACACAAGAAGCTTAACAAAGCTGGTTTTTAATACATTAAGTTTTCATCTTCTTTCTTTTTACCAATTCCTACTTTATTAATTGACTCTTACTGTCTGACCTTTATAAAAAATCTATAAGAAATTTCTCCCAAGAGGCAATTTTTTTTTCTTCACTTTTAAAAGAAGGGAAGTCCATGAAGAGAGATGTTTCAGGTTTGCAGTCTTTTGTGCTCCTGGGTCAGTGCCTCACATTGGGTCCTCAACAGCTTCATTCTTGGGCACACTGAGAAGTGATGCACTAATGTGCTCTGCTGTGCAATAGAATGTCTACCTGGGAAGGGGTGGGAAGATGGCTCTGTGGAAAAAGGACTTGCTGCGCCACACCCATGGAGACTAGAGTTCAAATCCTCAGAGCCCACACAACAGCTGGGCCAGTGTGGCAGCCTACCCGCAAGCCCAGCTCTCAGGGCATCCTCAGAGCAACTGTGCTAGCTAGCCTAGCCAAATCAGCAAGCTCCAAGTTCAGCAACAGACCCTGCCTGTTGCTGCCAGAACGCTTGGCCTACGCACATACTTACACCCAAATACGTGAACACACATACATACATGCATGCCACACACAAATATAAACGAAAAAGAATGCTCAAAAGAAGAAGCCCTCTAGACAGGGCAGAGATTCTGAAACCAGCATACACAGGAACTCTTGTTGGATCCTGTGTTCATGCAGACTGGGTCAGGGTCTCAGAGGCAGCTCTGCATCTCTGACACATCAGGAGGTGGTGCTGATGCTGGACAGGAGACTCTGCCTGAGGACACAGTGTGCTTGGTGCTGTTCTCTATATGCCTTTCAACAGAGCTACACTATCCAGTACTGAGCTCTGCTGTGCCACAACATTCTTTCAGGAGAACTAGGGCAGAAAGAGGAGGACAGGAACCCTTAAAACACACAGGAAGCTCATCTCTGGTGCGTAATAGGGAGAACTGAGGTCACTGAATGGTTGCGTGATGAGATTTCAAATGATCAAGGAAAAGTTGGGTAATATGCAAAGAGAAATGAGTTTTAATAAGCATAATCCCTCTAAAGTACCTGTTAGCCTTATCTTGTATCCCTACCTTAGAAGCAAGAGAAAGTATCAGGAAAGTCAACCCTACTGTCACTGGACAAAGTCTTAGGGACTTTGAAGTAGCATTGTGGCTTCCTTGGACTTGGTCAAAGGGCCATAATGCCGTGAAGTTTAGACACCTGTCATTTTCTCTGTGTGAAAACTGTCCAGGAATGGTCTTGTGCTGAGAATGGTCCGTGAGTTTCTCATAGAACTGGGGACTCAGTGTGCGCTGCTCCCTCAGGTAAAACCTAAAAGGAAGCTTCTGCTTCTTCCAGACAGACTTACCTGATGAAAGATGACTGAGTATAACACAAAACAAATTTTTACATCATTTTCTATCAGCCGGGCTGACGTAACAAAAGAATGAGAAAAAGAAAATATGAAGAATATGGAACTCATCAAAAAGAATGTGTGTGTTTTTGCTTACTTGCTAATTAAAGATTACTCTAGAATGTAGGCTTGGAATCTCACCTGTATCCTAAGTGCTGCCCAAGCAGTCCAGTCCATTCACAAGCCCAAAGGAACACATCAGAGACCTTTCTGTCTTTCTCCCTTATTTTTTGCATTCTTAGCAATACCTGAGGCCTCCCTGCCCCTTTGTTAAGGCAATCGTAACAGACTGTCATTCCTCCAGTGGTCAAGGGTCTCTTAGCCTTCTTGTTTGTTCCAAGAGAGCCAGTGATACCAATCTTGCAGCACACAGGTCTGTGAAGCCTCCACCAGCCTTCATCTCTATCCCTAGTTAACATAAAAGTTGGTGGGAAAGAAGGAAAGATCCTGAAAAGCAGCATTAGCACAGCCAACACCCGAACCATCCTTTTGTGCCCTGGAAGCTTTGCTCACTGCATGGGCCCACACTACAGGCGCGCTTCATGATTCCTTCTGCAGTGGCCATGATCCATTTAATTGAAAATAATTCATCCTGGGTGGGACTTGCTACAAAGATTACACAAACCTGGGACAAATGTATGAAGTTAAATTAGAATATAATCACACAGATATTCAGAGAACACCTCCCTAAATGTCACCTCACATTTAATCAGCACCAGATTTTTTTTTGTTTTGCATTGAAAGATCCTAAACTCACCAGAAGTAATAATAAATTAGTTGTCTCGCCAAGCCCTTCCACATGCCATGGCCTCCACTTTGATTCGTATCACAGTGAACTCAGGCAAAGTGTATCACTGTCTGCTAAAAATGTTTGCTTTCTTACTTCAAAGTTTTTCATTTTTCACCAACAGTAACAAATATCAACACATTTGGGTTTCAGGGCCTCTAAGGTTCCACTCATAATTAACATCCAACCAGCTGCCAGCAAACGATTTCTGATAATTAATTTGGCCATCACAAGGAAAACTGTCATGTCCATGGAAGGATCACAGACAAGCTTCTACAACAGAGCTGCAGTCTGGCTGGTGTAGCCTGTTCAGAGCAGGTCTCTGGAGGGATGGATTCAGAACAGAGGGATTCAGACAGAAATGAGCCCGGGGTGCACACGGTCCTGCCAGCACGGCAGGGCACAGTGAGCTCGGAGAGTGTGCCTGCCCAGTGGTGGCCGCCATCAGGACCTCTACTGTGTTTGTTGACATGAGCCTGACAGTAAGAGGAAACACAGCAGGAGACATTGCCCATGGGGGGGATCACTTTATCGAAGACCCCTCCCTTGTGCCCTAGAGCGTCTCCTAATTCCAGATGGCCCACCACCACCAATCGGAGCTGGCCTCTGTTGTTTGTTTTGCCATTTTCATTTAGAAGCAAAAGCAGTATTTTTTTTTTTAAATGTTCTGAAGCCAGAAGGGAAATTTCACCTGGTGAGACGATTCACAGAATCCCACAGTCCTGTGCTGAACTTCTAGTTAGACCCTGCCTGCTTACTACATAACTACAGAGTTGTGCCCCACTGTGAGCCCAGGACTACTTTCTTGACCTTGACACTTATTGTTCCCACTTTAATCTTCACATGGGACACAGGTACCCCAGCACAGAGTGGGGATCCCCAAATTCATTGTGGCTTGAGTCAAAGGAATGGGGGTGAGGTGTCCAAACCTATGCTCAGAAGCACAAGCTTCTTGGGATTGTCCACAGGAGTGCTGGGGCTCATCTAATTAGCTCCTTCCTCAACTGTCAAGCCCTTCTGAGCCCTCTCTCAGCATAGGTCCCACCCCAAAATGGGGAGTGTGAGAAATGTGGTCCATATTACATACCACGTTGTCTTCTAAATGCAATGGGAAAAACATCTTGGATTTGCATTCAGAACTGTTCTATTTTGTTTCTGTACTACCCAAACAACAACCAAAGCAGACCCTAACAATAAATTAGACATGAGGTTTAGTACTTTCTATAAACCAGGGAAAACAAATTGCTTTCTGAAACTATCAAAGTGCAAAGCCTTTTAGAACTCTTCCATCTCACCAGTCTGGCTTTCTCTTCACTGGAGGTAAGATGTTCATCCTTGGTTTATTAGTGGTAAGTTTAACACGAGAGGCCTTTAAAAACAAGTTTCTGTTCTGATTTGAAGGTATCCACTATTCTGTGAAGATAGTAATAGTTTAAATTAAGTGAACAGCACTTCCTCCACAGAGCAAAGCTGCCTCAGCTGGTTTTCAATGGACCCTTTCTACCACACACTGGTTCTACACTAACTCATCATTTAGAACACTAAAGAGAAATACAGAACCTGCTCTAAGGTTATGGAATCTAAACTCTTGAAGCTTCTGAGATAGCAATAATAAACCCAGAGTCAAACTCTCAGCTGCGCCAGCCACCACAGGGTGGGCCTATTGGCTGTTTGTATATGGTGTCTTTGAGTTAGTTTCCCAGGGCTCCCACTAAGAAATTGTGGGTCAGAAAATTCTTTGTTGTGGGGGTCTGCCCCACGCATTGCAGAAAGGCAAGCAGGGCCCCTAGCCTCTGCCAGCTGTCTATCAACACCATTGCCAAACCAGTACAGCAACGAGAATGTCTCCAGAGATTGCCAAATGCCCCAAGAAAAACCGTCCTGGTTGAAAAAAAATATGCCCTACAGTGACAAATAAATGGACTTTTAAATAGCCATGGAGACCAAGTGTGAGAAGAGTCATCTTTATAAACCAACGTCAGGTAAGTTGGGGTACTGAAGGCATGATCTGATGGTTACCAGGTCAGAAAATAATGACCAAAATGTTAATCTGTATCTCTCAAAAGGAAAGCAAACACAATTCTAGGGATGAAACTCCACAAAACCAACCACAGCTGCTGCCTATATGCTACCTGTGGGTGTGGCTTTGTTTTAGATTCTTTCATTGGTCACTGAAGAAAGGTAATACAACAGTGGCTTGGTGGGGATTCACTCTCAGGGAAAGCTCTGGGAAGCACACGGGTCCTACAGTGAATGTGCTGAGATTGTAAGTCTCAGGTCACTGGAGGGATTCCAGCAGAGGCAAGATGACAGTCGGGGCAGGGAGGGTGTGGAAGGGACTCCACAGGGGACAAGAGCTTGGCCTAATTAACAACTAATATCTCAACTACAGGATCTCAAGGGCTAAGTCTGCTTTTTTATACTCAGACTCTGCAGTACGCTCAGAAAATGCCATGACAGGCACTGAGCATGCGTCCTTTCCTGAGTGGGTCGCAGTCTCGGGGCTCTAAAAGGTGACTGGAAGCAACTGGACATCTCTGCCGACCACCGATCACCACCTGGCTCAGGGCATCTCCCACTGGCTTTCTCCTCCTCACTCCTAATTCTCATTAACCTAAAAGACAGATGACAGCAGTATGGAGTCTCACACTGATGCCCAATCTGTCTTTTCTCGCACCTTCCATTTATCAGGCAGCTTCAACCAAGTGAACCATGACTCCTCACTCTTTCCCTATGTGCACCCATTGCAATTCAGAGCTGAAATGTGGCACCAGGAAGCCAGCAAGTAAACAGAGGGAGATGGGCAGCAATGCAAATTTAAATCCACTTACAGATGAGAGTGAATGCAAGATGGCACTGGGACTACTGCTGTCAGTTGGAAGGAAATGAGGAATTCTTTGCTTTGGGCCAGAGAGAGCACAGGTAAACAGAACTCTTTCCCAGTAATTCTGTGACAGTAACAGAGGCATATGCTAGAGCAATCCAAACAATGGATATGTATAAACATTTTTCCTTGAACCTGCTGATTACATCTAGAATTTGTTGTAAAACAGATGGGAGCTATTCATAAGTATATACTGTTTTGTATAAAAATCTGAGTGGAATTCTGCATTACCTTCCACTGTTTTCTTTCAAAGACTTTCACCACTACTAAGTGCTTTCTAGAGCCTAGTCCTGTTGCCTCTGCACCTTATGTTCTAGATTTCCTTACCGTGTCCACTGCATTAAATGGTGCCTGATTCCCACATAATAAACATGTGCAGAGATGTGGCTTTCTATCTCTTTATTACCATGTGGCAGAATGGCACCAAAAATCAAACACTGTGAAATCTGGAAAGGGCCTTAAAAATGCCTTAGTTCATTTCCTTTATGTAGTCTTTGGAGAAAGTGAATTCATATCAGTTATTTAAGATTTTCTATGTTCTGTGATTTGCCAACACTAAGTCAAAGCTACGAGTTCTGACTTTATTTTACTTTCCCTTTGTTACTTTTTACGTAAAGCATTTGCCTGGCTATGCTTGCAGAATAATTGGTTCAGAAAACCAGTAATTTCTTACCAAGTTAAATATATACCTGTTCTATGACCCTGTGTTTCTGCTTCCCAGACTTCTAGGAATTTTCCCATAGAAGCAAAAATGTGTGTCCATAAAAGAATGTTCACAGCAGCCCTATTCATCACAGCCTTCAATGGAAGCAACATTCATGGCCGGTAACAGGCAACTGGATAGACATAGTATACATCATATTTAACAGTGCAACCGTGATTACTTTTGAGAATAATCCTACTTAAGCTCTCCTGATACAATAATAAAGAAGGGAGAGATTCTTCTGGAGTTTCTGGTGTACTCTTGGTCACCACACCTCATTTCATCAGCTCATACATTCCCTCCTTCCTTCCTTTCCTCTCTCCCTCCCTCCCTCCTTCTCTTAGACTTTTTTGATACTATTTTCTTGCTCCACTCTTCCTGTTGGTTGAAAGCCCTGCAACCTATTTCACTAAACACTGTGGATGTAGCTCAGATTCCATTCCTGGCAGTGGAGAAAAAAAAGTTGAAACACTTAAAGGAGCTTTCATCTGGTCCAAACACCTGTCCACATACCCGTGTGTATATGTGTGTGTGTGTGTGTGTGTGTGTGTGTGTGTGTGTGTGTACACCATTCCTTCGGCCTCCTTTACTATATTCAAGATCCTAACCACTTAGCTAGGCATGACAGTCAGCTACTTTGGAGGCTGAGGCAGGAGATCCCTTCAGCCCAGGGAGACTGAGGCCAGCCTGAGAGCAACTGTCCCATGTCCACATCACCCATTTGACTTATCCTCAGCCAGTTATTCCAATTCACACAAACACACCTTATTACTTCCATCTTCAACATCCAACATCCTTGCCCAGCAATGGCCCTTTGTCTCCTCTTGGAGGAAACCTGAACATATCCCAACTAGGCCAGCAGTCACATTTCACCAAAGTCAGGTCTGAGCCCTGATAAGGCTTCTGTATCTCTAACTCCAGTGGTCATCTCTTAATCTTACCTCCCTCTGAACATCATAGTGGATAATGTCCCCCTTCCTGCTTTCTGGAATATCACACTCTGCTTCATGATGGCTAGCTCTTCTCTCTTTCTTGTGCTAGTTTTTCTCCTCTTGATGGTGCCTGGGCCCTCAGTGTGTGGATGTCTTGTCTTTACACTCACTCCCTGCATGATCTCCTCCAGATTCATGACTAGCAACCAACACATCTCAGTCTCCAGCCAAGATCTCAAGCCCGCCTCCAGACTCCTGCAGCCACCTGCCTACGGAACATCTCCATTGGATGCCTGGAGGCGGCTCACCCTGCTGCCCCTCCTTCAAATCTGCTTCCCTCCCAGCAGCCTCCATTTTAGCAATGCCTACTTCAGTAAGCAAGTTGTTCAAACGGTGCGAAGCCATCCCTGACTCCTGTCCTCCTCTTGCTTCCCACGTGGAACTCACTGGCAGATTCCCTCAGCCTCCCTTCAGACACACACCCAGCATTTTACAAGTCTCATCATTCCCACTGGTGCCACTTATCTCCCGTTTAGATTAGAGCAACTGCTTCCAATTTGTTTTCTCTGACCTCCTTATAGCAGGAATCGTTTTGAAGAGTTTAGCTGGACTTGCTGCTCTCCTGTTCAAAGCACACCAACTGCATCTTGACTCACCGTGAACGATGGTAAAGGAATTCAGTGTTGCAAGAGACCTCCGTGTTCCGCTCCGTGCCGCCTGCTTGATCATCCTTCCCACACCATGTCCCAGCTCCCTTTCTGGGCACCTGCTTCTTCCTGGGTGGGAGCACATGCTGATTCCCCCTGCCTGAAGCATTCTTCCTCTTTCTGCACATCCTTAAGGTCTCTGAGGTTAGCAATCCCCTTTCTCACCTTAGAGCAACATCTAACATAGCATGCTTCCACCCTTCACTCTTCCTCTCCAGCAGAATGCAAACTTCACAAGGATAGGCACTGTTTTTGTGTAGAAGCATAAGTCCTGGAGAAGTTGAGTGATAGAAGACCACTATGCTTTGCACTGAATGCAACCGCCCTGGCAATCAACAACTCCAATTAACTGGTTCCTTTTATTTTCTCTACCCAAAACATTACAGACAAATTACCTTATCAACAAATTATCTCACAGGTCTTCAAACCACCACAAGCAAAATGAACAGTATTGACTCAAATTATAAAGAAATTCAATCTTAACTCTACTTGAAATCAAACTGATATCTTGTGGTACCCAAAACTGTTCATCTGGTTCACATTTGTGAATATGCTACTGTGGTCATGAACTAGTGAAAAAGGAAAAAATGAGTTATAGCCAGAGGAGGTTTATGATAGGTGAGGCAAGGCGTCTGACCACCTTAGAGCAGAGAACTTTCTGTGAACTCGGCGTCCCAATGCATTCTCTTGTTTAAAAGCCTAGAGTGGTCTAGAAAAGCTGAATGCTCCAAACAGCAAACATACACACCAATTATTGGACTACATTAATAAAAAGAGAAACTGATTATAAAAACTGCTTTCAATCACATAGATGATAGCATAATCAGGGCCTGGGGTGAGGTCTTGGTGAGTTAAAAGTGCTTGCTATACAAACATGAAGACCTAAGTTTGGAGCCCTAGCATCCATTTAACAAGCCGGGTATTGTAACAAGCATGAGCCTGTAACCGTACCACTATGGGGTCATTCACACATGGACAAATATGAATACACAACATACATACACACATTATATATATATATATATACATACATATATATTTAAAAGAAGATGTATATAACCATTAAAACCAGTTGAAATGAAAACTCAGGTCAATCATAGACTAGAGACAATTTCCTACAATTACCACAGATCTTACAAATAAACAAACAAACAAACAAACAAATACATTTAAAGAAGACAAAAACAAAAGTGTTCTTCCCGAGCAGAGCAAAGTCAGATTAGGAAGAATAATTAAGCAGAAAGATGGGGTCTAGATCTCATGACTGAACAATTAAGGAATTCAACATATCATTTCTTTCTCTGTTTCCAAAAGGATCAAAAATGAAAAGAAAAATAAAGCCTCATCTCTTCCATTTTTATATTACTTTACAGCTGTAAATCACATTGGCATATTTGACTTCTACCCTGAAGAGATCTGTGTGAAGGCCACAACGGTAAAACTGTCTACTTTAAATATATTTTATACATTTTGATTTACATTTACATATTTTATAGAGAAAGAAATGAAGGTAAGATATTTTTCCACAAAGGGTTCTATGGTCAATTACGTTTGGCAGTTACAGCAAGCTGAGTCCCCTCTCTCATGATCTCTTGATGTCCAATTGTCTATCAGAAAACACCCTCACCAAGGCTTCCTAGACCCCTCGGAATACGACATTTTTCTTAGGGACTTTCGTTTGTTGCTTTTGCCTTCATGCCTATTAACCTCCCTGAATTGTATGCAGATCATCCTGGCCCAAGTTTTTTCCAATATTACATCATGGCCTCAAAAGACTTTGCAGAACTGAAACCCCAGTGGGTCTGTGATTTAAAATAAAATTTTTATGAAAAGGACAAGTTTGAACTAGCACAGTGTATACTGTAAAGCAGTCAATCTCCACACATTAGTTTCCTTTCTCCAAGCAAGGATTGGGGCTGGGGGTGTCCTCACAGAGGGCTCTCAGAGAGGCCATCTGGGGATGGGGTGAGGCTGTGCTCCCTGCAATGGAAATGGACACAGGAGTGAAGATGCACAGGGGTTTTGCAAACCCAAAGCTAAAGCATGACACACATGCCATTAAAATAAATATGGCTCAATTCAGTCTATGTAATAGCTCTTGATGTTCAGTGGAGCCAGGTGGGAGGGGAGGGACAGTGTTAGATGAGAATATTCCGTAAGACAGAATCAACTGTAGTGCCTGATGTTCTTCACAACTTAACAAATGGACGTGGACTTCACTGGACAATTCAAGCTTATTAAATATGTGCAAAATTAATGTGATTCATCTTCCCTCCTGCTTTCCAAGTGACTCTGTGAAACCCAGGCACTGTGCCACCAGAAATAATAGAATGCAGTGCAAAATGATTTCATTATTATAAGTGTCCTTTAATGCAAAATGATCTGACAGTTCTTTGCTTGGGACTGAAGGACTGTTCCTGTTGACGAGTGGTAATGTATGGCGTACATTATTTCTTTGATATCATGTAAATGGAACTTCTGAACTCATTATGGAGAAATACTTAAGTTATAAAACACCATTGCTAATAAGTGTGGCTACAATAATCAGTGTTATTAAAATCATACATGAATTTGGCCTGTTAAATAATAATGTATTGATCCCTAAAGCTGTAAGCAGCTCACCCAGTTACCGTAATTACACCTCCTTCACCATTAATTGCCGTATCAGCGCTATGTCTCCTGAAAGGTCAGTCTTACTGTTACAGATCTTCCAGTATCAGTAACTAGGAAGACCCTAGGAATAAAACCCCTTCTATCTCTGTTCTAATGTAGTTTTATAGATTAGCAATGATTATAGCTTGCAAAATATTTTGGCAAAATTAAAATGTTTAAAAGTCGAAAAAAAAAATCCATGCACCAAATTTGAGGGGAACAGCAATGTTTCCCATATTTCTGCCAACATATTAACTAATACAGCAAAAAAGATCCTTGATGTGTCAGGTGCTGACTGATGAGTGCCCAGGGCTGAGGCTCAAGCACGAAATTTTATTGCCGAAGACATTTTCATCTTCAGCCAAATCACCAGGGAAACACTTTGTCACACAACTTCCTTCTGCTTGGAGACTCTGTGACAATGCTGGCACCCTAAGAATCTGTTCAGGTCTTTCCTGCTGCATCTACCTGTCTGTGCCTTGGAAATATTTACAACATCACAATTCATGCAGACACTCGGCTCGGGACTCAGAAACAACCCAGCTAGTTCATGTTTTATCTCACCAGCAAATTTAGGACAAGAGCCCAGAAGCTGTAGGCCTTTAATATCAATGAGATAACATATTTTAGAAAGGTTTATTTACCCACCCACTCATTCATATCAGTGGAGTGTCGGCACCTGAAACATGACGGGCCAAAGTTACTTTATAAACATTCAAAACTTTCTGTTTGAAGTGAAGCAGAAGGTGGGAGAGTAGAGGGTGGAGAGAAAGGGAATGAGAGGGGACGGGAGGCGGAGAACTGGTACTGCACGCACGCGGACTCCCCGCATTCTGAACTGGGTGTGTGCACAGTGTTTCTGCATGGGGAGGCCAGAGATAGGTACCAGGTGTCTCCTCAGTCATTTGCCACCTCATTCATCCACTCACTCATTCATTCACTCACTCACTCATTCATTCATTCATTTTTTGATACAAGGTCTCCTGGTAGCCACAGCGGGCCTGGCACTTGCTACTTAGGCCAGGCTGGTCTCGATCTCATACAAGTCCACCTGCCCCTGCCTCCTGAGTGCTAGGATTAAAGGGGTGTGTCACCAATACCAATACCAGAACCAGCACCTGGTGCTACCTTATTTTCTGAGTCAGGGTCTCTCAACAAACCTGGTACTGACTGCTTCAGCTAGACTAGCTGGCCAGTGAGTTCAGGAATCTGCCTGTCTCGGCTTCTCCAGTGCTGGGGTTAAGGCATGAAGTACTGCACCTGGCTTTTCACGTGGGTTCTGGACGAAGTCAGGTCGTGATGTTTGTGCAGCATTTTACCGACAGACATCTCCCCAGTGCCCCGAAAGTATACTTTTAACATTAGACTGCACTTATTTTGCTTGCTGGGGCATCTCTACCCCCAAGAAATAATTCCTGGCATTTTGTTCTTATTTTACATGCACCACATATGCCAAACCTCACCCCTTGTCCAAGCCCTGGAATCTCAGCATCGTCCCCGGAAGAGCCAGGCAGCTGGCCTCTCCATTTCTGCTGGCCCCTTCGCTTTGCATGATACATGTTGTCTA
The DNA here is from genome assembly GCA_035773235.1 of Eospalax fontanierii. Classification (NCBI taxonomy): domain Eukaryota; kingdom Metazoa; phylum Chordata; class Mammalia; order Rodentia; family Spalacidae; genus Eospalax; species Eospalax fontanierii. The sequence continues at coordinate 61,814,029 of CM069540.1, read as the reverse complement.
AAGCAATCCTTAAAACAGCAAATCTGTTCAACCTCTGCCTCCATACATCAATCAACAGCAACTGGGCCTCTGTTAGGCAGCCTCTGCCGAAGCACTCTGACTGCACTGGGAACCACTCTCCTTAGTCTAGGTACAATTAATTTCTCCATAGGCTGTGCACTCTGCTGCCTCAGGACCATACCTTCTGGGCTCACTCCTAGATACCATTTACCGATCACTCTCCTTCACGTGGTTAGCTCTGGCCCTTCCTCAGTAATTTCCTCACTTGTCACATCCTACTACGAGCTCTTCCGGTACAATCTACCCACCCCTTTCCCCAGACTCACTATGGTTTACAGTATACGCCTACTTCTGTGACCAATGTGTCCCATACAGCACTGTATCAGCACAAAACCTGGGTGGGGCTTCCAGCACCTTTGAACCATGTGACAGAGTCTGCTATAAATGAAAACAGGTGATCAGTCGAGTCAGTGCTGGAGCCAGACAACCCAGGTGTTCACATTAGGGAGGAGTACTGTTAGTATCCCTCCCCCTGGCCACCACGAACTGTCAGACCCACAGGGAGGTGGTTACCAGGCAGGACTCAGCACTACCAAGTAATGGTTTATGATGTCAGGTTTTTTTCCTCAGAGTAATTTGAAGAATTGAAAAGGTTACGCACATGCCCATGCTCTCTCTTGTATATGGCGCTGGGTATGGCAAGTCCATCTTTATCGGGCCACAAATGGGCCAAACTCTGAAATTCCGTCAGATTCTTGCGATGAGAACAAGTCCCTTCTCCCAGGATGTAACTGTTAGCATAAAAGCCTAGAAAATTATTTTTTTTCATATTTCCTTTGTGCATGTGCATGCGTGTGCCTCAGTGTATGTACTCATGTGGGAGTGCATGTCACTGTACATGTGTGGAGGTCAGAGGACAACACTGAATGTCCCCATTTCCATCTTTCTTGATACAAGATCTCATTGCTGTTACGTTCACCAGGAAAGCTGGCTTGCAGACTGCTAGAGATTCTATCACCTCCAATCTCCCTGTAGATGTGCTAGAATGACAGACACATACTACTGCATCTGGCTTTTACATGGGTGCTGGGGATCTGAACTCAGGACCTCACGCTTGTGCAGCAAGCACTCTACCCACTGAGCCATCCCCCAAGCTTTGCTGATTCTTACCCTTCTAGCCTACAGATGGAGACACCCTCAAGTGCTTTGATAACTGACTAGTTTCCTCTACCCACAGGAGGGAGGAAAGGAGAGATGGTGATGTGGACCCTCTTCCTAAGCCCAAGGGAAGGCCAGGCAGGGATAGCATTTCTTCTATCAGCAGGGGTGTGACTGATGAAGGGCGGATGAAAAGAGTGAGTTTCACAAACACTGCCCAAAAAGCTAAGGATGCGATAGGGCCCTGGCACAACTATCTTGGCATGTTGGCTATTAAGTCTGAAGAGTAGCCTACATGGCTTCTTTCGATTCAAACAAACTAAGGCGCACCTAACTTTGTAAAGTATGCTTCCTAGATTTGTGGTCACAGTCTGCCCTTGGCTTTTCTTGGATACGGAAAGGAGCAGAAGTGATGACAGACATCTGACTGACTTCAGTCTAATTCTGATTTTCTTGGTCATCTAACTATCAATGTCCATTTTCTACTGAAAAACAGCAAGATGTGCAAAGAACAAGCAAACAGGGGAGAAAGAAAAGGTGAGGTGCATGACTATCAAACTAAATAATCTAGAAATCACAGAAAAAGAGTGTTGTCTGTGAAGACTGTGCCTTGGACACCGGTCTCTCATTAGCTATAGGCATCTATTCTAGCGAAAGAATTTGGGATTCTAATTTTTTTCTGTCAATAATTGTTCACAGACTGTCAGTTGCATGCCAAAGAAAGAGCCACTTGTCTTTTGACTTAAATTTTCTGGCCATTAATTATGTCCCAGATGGCATATTTTCATATGTGAGGTAAACAGAGAAATATCATTCTTGGCTTTGGAGGGACATCAGGGTTACAGGTAATTAGAACATTATTCTTGAAATGCAATTTAAAATGTTCTCAAAAGGTCTGTGATAACAATATACGATGTCAAAACACTAATCTTTAATCTACTGGCGGAAGAACAAACATTTTATTGAACAAGATCCCTATATATATTATATTATTATATTATATATTCCCTATTTTATATTTACATATAATATTGACCATTTATCAAAGCTTCAAATTTGTATGCCTCCTTTCACATTTCCAGCTCTGGTGTATTGGGGGTTGGATTTATATAGAACACAATTTTATACTTACTCTTTAAATAACAAGTCCAAACAATCACATCAATATTGAAAACGAAATTGTTAATTTTAAGAAAAAGTCCTTTCTGCTAAGTGCTAATGTTTACTGCTTACTCTACTCAGCAGACAGAGATAGATCAATACTTTTATAACAAAGGGATTTACAGAAAAGCACAGTTATTTGAAGGATAGCTTGAATCCACTGAAGGATAGCTATGAATCTGAACAGAACTACAGTATATGAGAACCATAATGTAGCATGAGAAGTTATTCCAATAATGCCAAGAGCATCATGAACATTTGTTTAGACCATGTCAAACACATGAATGATGATTTATAGGAAAGATCTGCGGATGTGACCCACTGCTAAAAAGGGAAATTCGACAGCTGAATTAGAAATGATAGTGACTCTTCACGTCTAGAGCAGAGTTCCAGAACCAGGCATGGTGGCATATACCTACAGTCTAGCACTGAGGAGGCTGAGGCAAGAAGACCTCAAGTTTAAGGCTAGATTGTGCAAGAGGTAGATAGTGAAGGATTAAAAATTATTTTCTAGGGTCTGCAGATATGGCTTGGCAGGTGCAGGTGAAGTATGAGGATTGCAGCCTGGATCCTCAGACCTTACATAAAAGCCAGGAGAATACGGCAGGCTGCTTAATCTTAGTGTACGGGGAAGGGCAGAGATAGGGAATCCCCTTAGCAGGAGAGAGAGAGAGAGAGAGAGAGAGAGAGAGAGAGAGAGAGAGAGAGAGAGAGAGAGAGAAGGAACTCAGGGAAGCCAGAAGAGGGCATTAAATCCCCGGAGCTGTAGTTACGGACAGCTGAGAGCCCCATCCCCCAATATGGATGCTGGGATCCGACGCTGAACCTTGGCAAGACCAGTAACTGGGCCATTTCTCCAGCTGGGAAGTCATGTTTGAACTGTGCGTTACCTCAGTGGAGACACTTTTTTGGAGGACAGGCGCTGGCTGCTCTTACCCAGGACCTGGGCTTGGTTCCCAGCATTCATATGGCAGCTAACAACTGTCCTTAACTCCAGTCTCAGGGATCTGATGCCTCCACTGACCTCTGAGGGCACTGCATGACACAGGTCACTTACACACACGCGGGCAGTACACTCACACACATAAAATAATAAATACAATACAAGAAAAGAAAACGGTGTTGTTGTTTTTTTTTTTTTTGGTATTCTGAAGAACCTAAATTTAAATATCCTCCTCTACTATGTAGATAAAAGAAAGTCGTCATTACACACAACTGGTCTTTATCAGGTGTCTGGTATTTAATTATGTACTTTATATGTATTCCCTTATATTTTATTTTAACTAATAAATTTGGCATGTGTACTTGGTATATGTTCTTAGAATATGATGTATGCATACATATGTGTGCAAATTCATGGGCCCATGCATATGTATGGAGGCCAGAGGACGGTGTTGGGTAGCTTGCTCTACCATCCCCCATTCCCCCGAGATAAGGTCTCTCACTAAACTGGGAGCTAGACTGCTGGCCAGCAAGCTCTAGAGATCCTCCTGTCTATAGCACTGTGGTTACATGCTCACATGCAGTCATGCTGCTACCTAGGATTCAAATTCAGGTCCTTTCGCTTGTGTGGCAAGCAGCCTTACCCACTGAGCCATCCCCCCCAGCCCCTCCCTTTGTTTTTTCATAGCAAAGAATGCATACGTTCTCACAGATGTCACATGTTATAAAGTGGTAGACTGATACATAATACAAGGTTATACAGCTAAGAAACGGTGAATCTAGGCTCCAAAGCATATTCTGTGGGTGTCCAAGGGCTACAGCATTAACTGCCATGCACTGTTCTGACTATGCATGCTAGGTAGATCTGCAGAAAGAAGAAAAAGAAAAGGAATAGCGATACAGTAATACACAAGGGTAAAGATAAGGGTACACAGTGCTATTAATCAAAGTACTGTAGAAGCAAAGCTGTGTCTTAGAGTAGGTTAAAGTTTAAAACACCAAACAAACAATTAAGTTTTAATTCTTTCACAACATTATTACAGTGGTTTTCTTTTTTCATGAAAGCACTCCAAAAACCTTATGTATCTGGTCTAATTTTTAACTATAAAAAACAAAATTAAAGATATTATGCGACAATATTTAACAGCTTTGATTTCTCAGTGCCCTTCAGTTATCTTAGGGAGGAGTAAATACCAGTGGTACTGAAGAAGCTTTGAGATACAGATCTGTTTTCCTTAAGCCATCAAATGTCATAGCTAATAGGTAAGAATCATGTTATAAGGCTTTCCAAAATATCGTATCAGAGCTGCAAATTCAGTGACCATAAATAAGGCTCCGAGGTAGCCAAGGCTGCCGAAAGTCACCTCTCCTATATGTCTCCTAAAGACTATCCTGGAGATAAAGACTCCCTTTAAGAGGGAGAAGCGAACTACACAAGATTTATATGAAAGGCGATTTTACTTGCATGTTTTGTAGAAGTATTTTCCTGTAATGCTGTCATAAAATATGCCAGAAAAAGAAAGAATAATTATTTTTTAAAACTCTGATCATCTAAACACTTCATCGTAGGCAAATAGCAATAACAGTTTTGTCTTCAAAACAGATTCTCTATCACACATGTAAAGACTTAAGAAGGTCACTTTATGTTTCAAAAGTTAAAAGTTGGAAAGTTGGATAATACATTTTTTTGTCTTATAGGCTTAACCCCCCAGATAATAAAGTTGGAAAAAAAAAAAAAAACCCCACAAAAGGTAGGGGAGAAAGAAACTCATTCACATCCAAAACCAGAAACCACAAAAAAGGCAACAGCAACAAAGCAGTTTCTAGACCAACAGAACACAGCTCTTGCCTGGCATTTTGTGATATGGTGCCCACCTCACTTGACGAATGAAAGCACGTTCCCCAGGTGAAGAAAGGTAAGAGGAACCCCAGGAACAATGGTGTCAGAAGCTATGTGTTTTTATCTTTAAATCCAAGCTGGTTCAATGATGAACTGTAACTGTTTGCAGATGAGTCAAGACCTCCTCTGTGGCTCTTTTTACTCTGATCAATTTCCTTGTATCCAGCAGAATCAAACCCTTCCACCTTCAGGTGCCCATTGGACTCTCACACATGTCCATTGTAGTCCCTCCTTCCTAAACTGTATTAAGTATATTTAATATATGTTCTTTTTAATCCTTTACCTTGTAAGTCACAAAGTATGGCTCAAAGTTTTTTCTAGCTTCAGTGGTTACTAGAGATGTGACTCATGTCACTCGATGCTTCTGAATACTGTGTCAAAATGCATTATGGCAGTGAACAACTATGTGTAAGATACTGTACCAAGTAATCAAAACATATGAATATGCACACAGAAAAATGATGCTAAATATCAGCACTGTTAGGGAAGTGCAAATCAAAAGCAAAAGGAGATAACATCACAGCTCCAGAGGGTAGCTACAAAGTCAGCTAATGGAGTTAGGGAGATGGCTCAGTGGATAAAGTGCTTGCTGAGTAAGCATGAGGACTTGATTTTAGATCCTCATCAGCCACAGAAAAAGCCAGGTGTAGCCTAGCTAATGGTGTGCTCCAAGTTCAGTGAGAGACTCTGTCTCAAAAATAGAGTGAACAACAACGAAGAAGAAACTAGAAGCTGATTTCCGGCCTTTACATGTACACACAAATGCACACACCCACATGAACACGTGCATGACAACCTCCCCATTTCCCCTCCACTGCCACTCACACAAAGTCACCTAATGTAGATCTTTAACATTGCTAGTGGGAATGTGACACGGTGTAGGTGGTTGGGAAAGTCTGGCAGTTCTTCAGTGATGAAACACAGCCATTGCATTAGCCAGCAGTTTCATCTCTAGGTGTATAGCCAAGATAAGTGAAAACATGTTCACATAAATACATGCATGCAACTGCAACATTACTCCTAATTGCGATAACCCAAATGCCCATCAATTACAAGTAGACAAATGAAACATGGTACTGTCACACAATGGGATATTATCAAATCCTACAAAGAAAAGAAAAGGTAACATAAGCTAATCAACATGGACATATATCGAAAGCATTACATTAAGAGAAAGGAGTCAGTAACAAAAAGTTCCATGTGGCATGATTCCATTCATATGAAATGTTCTGGACAGCCAAAATATAAACAGAGAACGGATTAGTTATCGCAGTGGTCGCGGAAGGGAGTGCATTGGTGATACGAAGGGGTACTGTGGTTTCTTTGGGGGGCAATAAAACATTGTGTAATTCATTGTTGTGACAAATGCTAATTCTATGAATATCTATATGAAATAATATATAATATATGAAACGCTATTAAACTGTACATTTGCATAAGTGCCTTTGTATGGCATGTGAATTCTATCTTAAGAAAACCATCAAAAAAAGCGTATTACCTCATGGGCTCGCACAGGCAGGAGCAGGGAGGCACAGAACTGCCTGCTTACTTCTGTATGGAGTGCCTGTCAATCACGTCTATGACTTTTTCAAAGACTCATCATTTCAGGGAAACCAAGGCAACCTACACAGTTAAATCAGTGGATAAGCTGACTCATCAAACACTGCCGAATTCCCTGTGTTGTTTTTCCTCACTCATACGTGGGACAAAATATATCAAATGTTATTACGAGCCTGCAGCGTAGATACAGCTGTCAATATCTGAAAACTCAGATTAGTTGAGTCTACAGCTTCTGGGGAAACAAAAAGTGGGGACAGTGAAAGAGGGAGCCGCACAAAGGGCTGAGACAAACAGCAAACGTTCATTTCTTCTGAAATTAAACAACAAATTCAGTTGTTCATTCTTTTATTTGAAAGAACTTCCTTCCAAAGAATTCAATGTACCTGGAATATATTCAGAAGATTTGGAACAAAGAGTCTCTGTAATTTGCACTTTACTGCTGAAAACCAACACACTGTTTTTAAATTCCTAGCTTCACTTAACAGACTAAGAACAGGAAACTGAAGAATGCTAAATAATTTGTGCATACGATGAAAAATATAAAAATTAGTGAGGGCAGCTAATTTTGGATTTTGTACATTTACAAAGACAGAGTCCTGTCATATACAGGGTTCATTTTCTTCTTCCTAGTGGGCGTTCTAGAAAATAACTCATTCTGAGACTTTCATATCAGTAAAGAAAACCCACTTAAAATATTTCTTTCAAAACATTAGAATTTTGTGAGCTTCCTTAATCAAAGATTTAAACAACCTCATCTTTACTTTTAATTTATTTTTGAAACATCAATGCAAATTAAAAACTAAAAAGGCTTTCCTCTCTTTTATTAACAAGTAAGGTAAAAACCCTAACAAAATGTAGATTAGAAGTGGCTTGGGTGAATCACAAAGACACACATTCAGCCAGAGTGAAGACTTGAGAATTAAATTACCTTCCTTCTGAGATATGCATCTTATTTCTTCAATACCCAAACAACTTGGATAACTACTTTATACAAATCAATTATCAAAATTATAAAAGAAAAAGCACATCTAAAGGGGAGAATCTTATCAGTATTTTTTTTTTTTAAAGAAATACTGTACCTGGAAGGTATAGTTTTGTTAAATCTTAAGAGGTACTTAAAAATCAGAGCTACTAAAAGACACATTTTTAAAAAAGAACAATTTCAACTTGCCTATATGCAATAGACACAAAAAGAAAGAAAATGAATTTGAATGTCTTGCTGGCAATGTTCTGCAAATCAAGAAGGGGACGTCTCAGAGCGGAGTCCCACCACCTCCCTCAGTTCTTAGAGGAAAGCTGTCTTTCTAAGGGAGGGACAGGACATACTGCTTCACCAAGTCAATGTGAAAATTCTCTGCAGAAAAAAAGCCCCCAATTATCTTTGTAAATCATTAATACCCCAACTCCACAGGAAATCGTTCCTCTAAAACTTGTTTAAAGTAAAATTTCCTGAAACAAAATGAGATTTAAATGTGAGAGGAAAACTATTCATGTATAATAGCAAAGTAAATTCATAATTTATCACTATCAAACACAGATGACAACATCAGACAAGGCCTTACGTTTAGAGAAACAAGAGAAAACACATCCTGATATTTTAAAACTCTTTAAATTTCACTCCTCTGAAAAAAAAGGATTAGAATCAGGTCTTCTTCATAGCAAGAAACATAGTTGTGGTATGCTTCGTAAAATGATACACATGCAATTATCTCATTAATTCTGAAAATAATCAATTCACTCTTTCCCCAAGGCACAATCTGGAACAGTTCTAATACCAAACTTGAGACAGGCAGGCACCTGCACTCCCTGAGGGCAGGAACCTCGCCTTAGCTCACTGTGAGTATTTTCAAAACTCTCTATCTGCAGACATGTGAACAGGGTGATGAGGATAAACAAACTCATGCCTGCTCATTACTCACCTTTCAGTAACAAGAGCCATTTAAAGGAAGACTCTGCAGTTACACAGCTAAGGGCACTTCTGACATTTTTGTTCCTACTCGTAACAGTGTTGAGCTACTGTTAACAATGATCAAACATGGTCCTTAGTGGGTACTACACAAGTGCTCCCTGCTACCATTGATGGCAATGCCAAGGATCTTCGAAGAAGAAACTCCTACAAAGAGACAGAAAGGAAAGCAAGAAGCACAATGCTAAGAGAGAGTCTGAACTAACAAACTTGCAGGCAGCACTGATAGTCTTGAAAAACTTAAAAAAATATTTTTATCTCAAAAGAGAAAGCTGTGAATTTTTCATAATATATATTTCATTCATGGTTTTAATATTTATAACCAACACACAATTTACGAAGGAAAACGTAGCCTCTGGAATTTGTTTAGATTTGATTTACTTGAATCATCTTTATTAGGTAAATTAATTTTTTATTGTCACATATCGAAACAGTCTTGTGCACATGAATTTTTATTATGAAATGATTTAAAAATTTAAATGCTAGATGCACCAAGATTTTTACTACTTGAGACACCCTGTTTCTCTGCATGTATTTATAAAACTTATTTTTCAGGCAGAGGTCAAACAAAGCATGGACCGGTGAAGCAATGATCCGAGGGAGCTGCTTTCATTTCCTCTTCCTAGGTTAAGAGGCGCCCTGCGATTGGCAGAGGCGCCATGAGATTGACAGAGGCACCCTGCGATTGGCAGAGGCACCCTGCGATTGGCAGAGGTGCCCTGCGATTGACAGAGGCACCCTGCGATTGGCAGAGGCGCCATGAGATTGACAGAGGCACCCTGCGATTGGCAGAGGCACCCTGCGATTGGCAGAGGCGCCCTGCGATTGACAGAGGTGCCCTGCGATTGACAGAGGCGCCATGAGATTGACAGAGGCACCCTGCGATTGACAGAGGCACCCTGCGATTGGCAGAGGTGCCCTGCGATTGGCAGAGGCGCCCTGCGATTGACAGAGGCGCCCTGCGATTGACAGAGGCGCCCTGCGATTGACAGAGGCGCCCTGCGATTGACAGAGGCGCCCTGCGATTGACAGAGGTGCCCTGCGATTGGCAGAGGCGCCCTGCGATTGACAGAGGTGCCCTGCGATTGACAGAGGCGCCCTGCGATTGACAGAGGTGCCCTGCGAATGACAGAGGTGTTCTGAGTTTAATGATGGAACTTACTTGTTCACTGACTTTTGCCAACTTTTCTTGTAAAATTTATTTGAGGGAGAACCAGTTTAGATTCACATTATTTGAATGAAAAAAAATTCCAAATGCTCATCCTTCAGGATTATGTTTTTTACCTTCCTTTTGCATAAGCAGATAAATCCTCAGTGTCACGGCCACTGTTTCCCTGCTATTTTTACTTTCCACTGACAGAACATTCAAAGTTGACAAATGCTGCAGAACAGACATAGTTATTAAAAGCTTCAATTTTCAGCAAACAGTGACAGTTTGCTGTTGTGCTCGTAAAGCAAACTCGAGGAGGTGTGAATACACTGGGAAAGGTGGAGCACACCACAGTTCACAGCCCTTAAGGAAGTGGAGAGGAGGGGCACTCCTCAGATCTTCCTTTAGTACTGATTCAAAAATCAAAAATAAAACAATGGCTGACCACACTGAAGAGTACCGCAGCATCTTCACTATGAGCATTTCTTAAATGTACAGAAGGCTTTAAGAAGAACTGACCTAGACTACAAGACAGACAGCTTTAACTAATAAAAAAATCACATGCTTGGACAAGGGTGTGGGAGGGAAACGCAATTAAGCAGAGTTTTTTCCTGTCAAAGAAATGGCTGATGGGCTGTTGAGACTAATGTCCTAACAATGGTCTTCACTCATCACACCTTTACTGAGTTCTACCTCACTGTAAGAAAGGAAAACACTTCTTTTTAAACACAAAAACCATGTAAATTCTGTGTGGTGACCGGGATTAGGTAATGTATGAACATTTAAGACAGCATGAAAGCTCTGTAAGTGTAATCCTAAAGACCCTTAAATAACTGTTTGACACTGGCACCTAATTTATGGAGTCTGTACTGTAGGGACCACTTGGAAATGAGGGGAAAGACATTAAGAAAAAACCAAGAAGTCATGGGGACATGCATAGGAGAAAAGGGAGCAAACTATCTCCCATTCAAAATCCCACCATGAGTAAGAGGAGCCAGCTCAGACGTGTGTGCCACGAGTAAGAGGAGCCAGCTCAGACGTGTGCACCACGATAAGAGGGAGCCAGCTCAGACGTGTGCGCCACGATAAGAGGAGCCAGCTCAGACGTGTGCGCCACGATAAGAGGGAGCCAGCTCAGACGTGTGCGCCACGAGTAAGAGGAGCCAGCTCAGACGTGCGCGCTGAAGCTGCAGAGGGACACTGAAGCCACGAAGGACAGATTCACTTCACTCAGTGCAAGACAGCCAAGTACCTGTCAAAACAGAAGCTACTTTGAAACACTGACAAACTTCACAGGATATGGGGGAGGTTCTATATCGTTAGTGTTGGTTATAGATCTGATAAAACTCAGGAGGTGCTAATAGCAAGATGGTTCAGTAGGGAAAATCACCTGCTGCCAGGCCTGACGAGAGAGTTGAATCCTGGGCCTCATAGATTGTCCTGACTTTCCCACCCAAATTGTCCTCAGACATTACAGTAAAGGTGTGAGAGTAGTATTCAATGAATACTAATAAAAAAAACCACTTAAAAATTTCAGGGGAAAAATACACACATACATATATATACAAACCCACACAAACACCAAACACATTCCATGAATTATATGAATACAAATTACACTTTCATTAAAAAAGAAAAACTCCTAAACTTAAGCAATTGGCATTATTTTACTAATGCACTAGATGTAAACATACTTATTTTCTGTTAATTAAATTTTGTATAAACCTTTAAAGAACAGCAAGATATAAATGGAAAAGAAATATCCAGAAGATATATAGATAAGTAGAAAATATCTAGGAAAAGAGTGGAGATAAACCTCTAAACTTGGAATCACTATTAGGAAAAAAAAAATCTTTCTGACTATTCAAGTTAAAGAAAAAAAGGACAGGGGCTGTTCTCTTAGTTATAAACCTGTGTTGTATATTATCTAGTGTAAACAAACAAGCTCGTGCGTTAGAGTGAGCTATTGACAGTTTCTACACTTTCAAGTTGATAAAATACACAGAATTCTTCAAGGATGTGCCGAAGGATAGACAATTAGGAAAAGCTGGGATACAAATAGCTCTCACACTCCTACATGCAACTCCTCTCCCAAAACAATACTCCGTGTGTATTGTGTGAGTAAAACATAAAAATAAAAGCCAGTGTGAGCTCTGCACGGTAGTGACACGCTTTCTCTCCTGGCACCCACACAGGACAGGAGAATCGATGTGCGGCAAAAACAGAAACAATCAAGAACATTGTTCTCAAACCTTCATTGATTCAGTTTTCAAAGGTGCCACATATGGTAACTGCATTTCAAAATCTACATGAGCTAAATATTTAGTGTATTGATGATTCTGACGACAAATATTGAACATATTATTATTTTGTTACACATTTTTTGCTATGATTTGATTGACATTAATATTTGATTTCAGCACAGCATGAAGAGGTAGTATTAAATAAGACTGTTTTGCTTGTGGACTGACAATAGGAATATACATTTTAAGAGTGTGTCTGTGTGTGTGTGTGTTATGGGGGGAGAAGTGTGCAGTGTGTGAGCGCACATGTCCCTGGGGCAGCTAGAAGGCAATGACAAGTGTCCCCCTCAAGTGTTCTCTGACTTATTTTTAAAGGCAGGACCTCTCACAGAACTGTGAGCTCGGTGTCTGTGCTTCCTCCCCATCTCCAGTGCTGGGGTTACAGGCAGCATGCCTGGCTTTTTATGTGGATTCTAGGGGGTCCAAGATCAGGTCCTCATGTTTGAACAGCATGTACCTTCCGATTGTAACCATCTTTTCAGACAGAATACCGACTTGAAATTTCTAAAAATTATGGGAGGTCAGCAAGGAAGTGGTCCAAAGAGATGCTACAGAAGCTAACTGACACCCAGTGTGAGCCCAGAACTCAGGGGTATCTCTGCTGGTCTCACAACCAACATCTTCTTTTATGAACACAGGATTCCTAAACTCACTGGTAAAGATTTTGCATGAATAATGTTCTTTCCACACCCCTTCCTGTTCTGCACATGCAGGTATGGGGAGGGTCAGTGGGATCTTGAAACACAAATGCTTTCCCAAGTTTTATTCATTGTACTTACTCATAATATTGTGAAAAACAGAAACAAAAAGCAGATTCACCTAGCATGGATTTATAGCCACAACTATGATACAGCTTAAGTGTACTTCCTTTTAAAGAGAGAAAAGCATTTGTATTGCTCAGTAGAATGTGCAAAAGATAATCTAATTCTTCGTCTGTGGATATCTGAGGATATACTGTGAGTGCAAACCACCCACTTCAACTGTGATAATCCTTAACTATTTTCTCTGCACTGAAATTTTCAGCTACTTCTACAATGAGACACAGGAGACGAGAAATGGGTAAAAGTAAAGCCACTGCTAGTATACAAGCACAGCAAGGAAAACAGCGGCCAGCCAGGCACGGTGGCGCACACCTTTGATTCCAGCACTCGGGAGGCAGAGGCAGGCTGATCTCTGTGAGATGGAAGCCAGCCTGGACTACACTGCAAGTTTCAGGTCATCTGGGGCTACAGGAAGACCCTGTCCCAAGTTCCTCCCCCAGAGTAGGAGCTGGAGAGATGGTTCAGCAGTTAGAGCACTAGCCGCTGCAGAGGAGCAAAGGACCATGGTTTGTTTCTCAGAACTCACATGGCAACTCATAACCATCTGCAACTCCACTTCTCAGGGGTCCAATACTCTTTACTGACTCCACACATGCCAGGCACACATGTGGGGCACATACAATGCACGAGGCAAAACATAACACAAAATGAAATATTAATTTAATGTTATATATATAAATATAAATATTAAAAATAACTTTGAAAGAGAAGAATGGGTAGTTCTTTAGAGATGGAGTGTGGAATGCAAAGAGGCTCCAGTTCAAAGCTGGGCTCTTTGTCTTAGAAGTTGCATTAATAACGAGGGCAAAGAACTTAAAACTTCGGTCTCTGATCTATAAAATGGGAAGGATTATGTTTTTTGTTTGCCTGAAAACTTACACTAAAGATTTATCAAAGGAAATGCCATTCAAAAATCGTTCTATGAATATTTATACATTGCATGTTTACATATATAATAGCTGTATAATAATTATATTGATTACTACTGAGCTAAAAGTACAAAAGCATGAGGTTTATTTGTTCCCTAATATTTTCCTAATTGTGAACAGTTAATGGAAAAGTTGCAAAGGGGCTAGAGAGGTGGCTCAGTGGTTAAAAGCACTGTCTGCTCTTGTAGAGGACCTGGATTCAATTCCCAGCACCCACATGGGGGCTAACAATTGTTTATAACTCCAGTTCCAGGGGATCAGATGCTCTTTTTTGACCTTCTCAGGAATTGCATGACACAGGTGCAGACAATACACTCATACATATAAAATAAAATATTAAAAAAAAACATGTTTGCAATATGACAAATTATTAAAAGTTTCATGTTATTAGAAACACAAATTAACAAGGTGTCCCAAATTGGAGAGAAACTTAAAATTCTGGAAGCATAAAGAAAAACAGAAACTCACAATGTTTCAGGAAAACTATTATTAAGGCTTGAGGAATATTCTTCAAAGCTTTTCTTTTCCATACAAATTTGCTTTTAGGAAGTTATATAATCTGCCTTTTAAATTTATGTTATGAAAATTGCCAAAGCCATTAAGCGGTGTGTGACAACTCAGCTTCAGCTTGCTGGCATCAGCATTCACTCATCTCCCGGGTTATTATTTATTACTTCATCCTGTACTGCTGGGCATTCGGTTTCTAATTGTTCTTATTACAAATGTGATTAAGTTTTCATTGGCTTCTTTGATAAGAAGATTACTGTATGTACAAAAGAAAATGAGCATTAGCTAAAGCATTCCATTGTAACTTAAAGTGGCTGCTAGTGGCTGCATAGTAAAACTGTATAGTACCAAAGTATTTAAACAAATCATTTTTAGCATAAAATTACTTTCCATGACACATCCTCAACCAACTATGTGGACACAAACACAATCATGTATTTGGATGAATAGAGGTCAAACAGGAAAGATTTATTTATCTAACAGAATTAAATGTACTTCCATAAGCACTTCCATGAACATGGTATTAGTGCAAAAAAAAAAAAAAAGGTTTAGGTTAGGGAGATGGCTCAGTTGGTAGACTGCTTAGTGTACAAGCAGGAATATCAGAGTTTGGATCCCCAGCATCCACAGAAAGAGCCATGTGTCAAAGCAGATAACCGTAACCTCAGTGCTGTGCTGGAAAGACACAGAAGGAAGCCGGAGGCATGGCAGCTAGCTAATCCAGACAAATCAGTGAGTAGCCTCTGTCAAAAAGACAAGGTGGAGAGCAAAGAGGAAGACATCAGCATCAACCTGTGACCTTTACACACAGGTCCAGTCACACACAAATGTGTGTACACACATGAACATGCATACATAAACAAAGTGGGTTTCACAAAGGTCAGAAATACTACTCAAAGTTTGTGTAGAAAATAGTTTTAAATTGTGTGGGTTGGTGTTTTAAAAAAAAAACTCAACATTTCTTATAGAATTTAAGCAACAAATTAATAATAAGAAGAAACAAAATAAAAGCCAGAGAGTCCAGCAGCTGACAGGGTATTTCACTGAAATCATATAAGGCCACAGTTTCTATGGGGAAAAAAAAGAATTCTCTTTACATGCTAGAAATATGCAAATATGACATAGCTTTGCATGCTCAGAAAACTGGTCCTTGATTTCAAAGAGACTTTTCCTCTGTTAGTGTAACAAGCAGCAAACAAAGGATGAATGACAAGTGCACATACTTGGTTGATGAAGAACACAGAGCCCAACCCTAACCATATTAATCTCTCAGAAGTCACATGACTTCCAGGCAGAAATACTGATTCATACTTAGTCTCCTGCTCAAGGTCTGACAAGTATTCAAAAGCTGGGAAAACTCTTCCCCAAACGGTAACTTCTAAGGTTTTCTTTAGCTTTCCTGGCTAATTAGGGAACTCTGCTTGAATATCTACTTTCACTCAAGCATTAAGAATTTTTAATAAGCAGACTGTTAGGTAGTAATAGCACGGAGCTTGCCCACACCAGATACTGGAAGCTATTTGGAAACTAAGAATTTAAAGTCAGGCAATATTATCTGTACAGTCAATATTCAACTTTGATTTTTAGCTCCCCTCCCCCCATTTCATTTTTTGTCTTTTTGACAGGGTCTCCCTGTCGCCCTAGCTGGCCTGAAACTTTGTTACATAGACTAGGCTAGCCTCTATCTCACAGAGATCTGCCTGCCTCTGTCTCCCAAGTGCTAAGATTAAAGGCATATTCCACCATGCTCCCTACCTCCCATTTCTAAACTATCTTAATAGCAACTCCTCCCCCTCCTCCTGTTTCTTCTCCCCCTCCTCTTCTCTTCTCCTCTTCTCCTCCTCCCACTCCTCTTCTCCTCCTGCTCCTCCTCCTCCCTCTCTTCTTCTCCTCCCCTCCCCCTTTTCTTCTCCTGCTCCCCCTCCTCTTCTCTTCTCCTCTTCTCCTCCCGCTCCTCCTCCTCCCTCTCCTCTTTTCTTCTCCTTTTCTCCTTTAGTTTTCTGCAGCTGCTTCACAGAGGTTATCTCCAGAAAATTCCACATCTATGACACTGAGTCCTGTGATCCTTCCCTATGGTCCATGACAAGGTACAACTGAGGCCTTTGGGGATTCTTCTAGCAGATGATTGGCCTCTGTAGGATAATTTCTCTTGCTCTCAAACTCAAGGCAGTTTAATGGTTTCTGTCTTTTCCTGTAGTCAACCACTGTATGTCTTGTTGCCATGCCATGTCCTCCAAAGGTCCCTGGTGTTAAAGTCTTGGTCGCCAGTCCCTGGTGCTACTAGGAGATGGCAAAATCTTCAAGATGGAATCCAGAGAGAGGAAGGCAAATTGCTGGAATATGGCCTTTGTAGGGGATACAAGAGGGTAGGACGCTTGTCCTTTCTGCCTCATTTTTGCTTCCTGTTTATGAGGTGAGCTGTGTGAATCCATCACGAGCTTCTGTCAAGACATGCTGTCTCACTATAGGCCTCAAAGCAACATGGCTATTGAATCAGTGCCTGAAAGCTCCAAAACTGAGAGGAAAAGAACTTTTCTTCTCTACAAGGTGATAATTTCTGGTATTTGTTATAGTGACAAAACTAACAACTTAGCTTCATTTTGTATGCAAATCTTTCAAACTGAATTATAATAGATATAAAGCCAGATATATTTTAGAGCTCAACTTCTTTATGGGAATAAGGGCTTACTTAACTTCAGTTCCATTCATGGGGAGGAGGAGTCACAAAAAATTTGTCAACAGTAAGATACTTCCAAAAGATCAAAAATTAATTCAAAATCAAATGCATAATGGCTCCAAGGTGCTGCCCCATGCAACCTGACTGCAGCCTTGGTTCTGAACACACACTGAACATGCTGTTAAGGTACATACCAGCGAACACTGCCTGCAACACCAAGGCTCAGATTCCAGACCACTAACACATGTAATGAACCGCAGTTTCTACTGCTCTTACGTACTGATCAGTTTAATTCTGTAAGATCAAGATTTCCTGTGTCTCTAGCATCATTCCTCAGGATCAAACTGCTATAAGTAGATGGAGTTGTGTTAGAATGTTTGATTTTAAAACCTGCTGTTTGAGTTCTATTAAAAAAATATTCAATGAATCTTGCCTTGGGATTAGGACAGAATTTACAGTAATTTTCTGGGATGATCCTAAGAATATTTTTGTCATTTTCTACAATCCATTTATGCAAAGTGGAATTCTCAGCATGGATAATGATCAAATATGAGACTTGATCACCTCTAAAAAATGCTGAAGATGCCAATGTATTCTGTGGTGTCAAATATTCATCCAAGCTGGGCATGTTGTCTCATGTCTTTAATCAGAGCATTTGGCAGGCAGAGGCAGGCAGGTCTCTGTGAGATGGAGTCAGTCTGGTCTACACAGAAAGTTCCAGGTCAACTGGGGAGACTCTGTCTCAAAATGACCAAAAAAAAAAAAAAAAAAAAAAATCAGCCAGGATGGAGTTTTTATGTAGAAACAAACATACCTCATTAGTATGGGAATTCACTTTGGTCTTTAGTAAGTGGCAAAATTATGTACACCAAAGAATTGTTTTAAAATAAAATTCTTTATCAATAAATGTTAGATTTGTATTCCTGTTTTATAAACCCAAATAATCAGCCATCACATAAAAAATTTCTCAGATGAAAGAGGTCATGAACTGAAAAAGCTTAAGTTCTGTTTAAGAGGACTATTCCTTTGAGTTCTCTTTGGACTAGTCTAACCTCAGGACTTGATCCAAAAACAAAGAAAATTAAAACAAACAAAAACAAAATCACAAAGGCAGTCATGGGGGTGCATATCTATAATCCTAGCACTCAGGACGTTGAGGCAGAAGGATTATGAATCTGACATAAGCCTAGGAAGGCTACATAGTGAACTTCAGGGCAGGCTACCCTGTCTAAAACAAAACACACAGCAATAAACAAAGAACCCTAAATTCATGCTGTAGATTTTCTGTGCTTGTAATTCTTTTTCATTGATGAACACATGCACAAGGCCCAAGGAAACTCAGACAGAAATCCAGCATAGAGCTGGGGCAATAGGCAGGAGGTCCCAACCTTAGGCAAGGAACTACTGGTATCTGGTTGAGGGTTTTCTTTAGGGGAGTGATGCTATATAGACCGAACAGGCCCCAGTGAATGAACTCACACTGAATGATAACTGGGCACTCAGCTTTGACTTGACTTCACGTGCAGGACAGAATGCATGAAATCTGGTGGGTGGGCTATGAGGGGTGCAGACAGGAGAGGGGACTGAAATATGATTAGGATGTGTTACATGACGTACACAAAAATTCAATAAAACTATATGCTGAAGTAAATAAATAACCTTCTTGTGTTTACAAGTTATCAAGGAGAATTTAGAACACATTTGTCTACCTGGGTAGCAAAAGAGAATAAAATTAAGAGAACATGAGAAGAACTGTAGTCCCACAGCCTCATTCACAAATGGTGGGATTCAAAACTAATTTTGTCACTGAGTAGGTATAAAAAAATTATCAGTATGGTTTTACTGTAATGTTCTGTTTAGTAGTAAGGCAGGTCTTTTTCCCCCCTGAATATTAGTCATTCATGGTTCTTTTCTAAAAACACATTTTGTGCAAATGCATCAATTTTTACTTCACTTACAGCCCAGTGGCCCTTCCTTATCCAAGACCCTAGTAGATGGCTAAAAACGTGGATAATGCCAATGTCAATGCACACACACACACACACACACACACACACACACACACACACACTCTTCCTATAAACACATATATACCTATGGTAAAGCTTAATTTATAGATGAGGCACAGCGAGTGATTAACAAAAATAGCTACAAGAGCTATAAGAATGTACCATAATAAGTGTTGTGAATGTACTCTCTTCTGTCCTCTCAGAATATCAGGCTTGCACACCCCTTTCTATGAAGAAATGAGGTAAGATGCCGGAGTGATGAGACTGGGAGTCAGGAGGGTGATGGAGGCATTCTGTTGCAGTGTGAGGCTACAGTGTAAAGGTTAACTTGAACATGAGCACTGTGGTAGCCTGACAGCTCTCTGATAACCAATATGGTGTTAAGTGGCTAACGAGTGTTTAGTATATACATTATGGATATGCCAGACAAAGGATGATTCACACCCTGAGCAGGACAGAGTGACATTTCAGCACACTACTCAGAACAGCATGCAATTTAAGACTAATGAGTTCTTTCTGGAATCTTCCATTTAATATTTTTGGACCATCACTGACTCACACTGCCTTGTGCTGTGAGAAAATAAAACCGCAATAACAGGGTTCCCTGCGTTTCCTAGTGTTTAGACGGCATGTAACCACGGAGAGTGGTATGTACTGTGGTCCATTCTGTCCAAGTACAGCTAACTTCAATTTATTACAGGTATCTTTGGATGAGGAGAAAATATAGCTTAATGTTATTGAATTTGTGGATGTTTCCTTCAAAGTTTTTTCTTTGTTTCTTTGCTGTCCTAGAGGTAGGAAATCTTTTTTTTTAGTTGAATTTTTGTGCACTTCATAAATCTTTATCATATTTAGACCCCCTTCCACATTTGCACCTCCACGGCCCCTCAGCAGATTTCATGCATTCTGTCAGACATATTAAGGCCTACCAAGTCAAATCTGCATCCCTGGATGTTCCTCAATACAAATTCATCCTCCGGAGCCTGGTGAAGCTATCTACTGTCACACCCTTAAAGGAAATCAACTGTCCCTCAACTCAGGGAAAGCAATCTTTTTCCGACATGAGGTCAACAGGATATTCTTGGGACTGGAGATGCAGCTCAGCAGTGCAGATCTGCATAACAGGACCAGCAATGTCAACGAAACCAAACAATTATTTTTCCTTTCCTTTAAAGATGTTCTGTTAATGATTTAAACATCCAAACGTTTAACATACCTAGAACCTTCACATGTGCCATGACCTAGGTGTCATTTTGTTTCTCTACAGTGCTGTCTTACAACTGCATCATTTATTAGTTTAACTTCTCCCGTGGGTCTCTGAGACTCATTCTGTCATGAAGCAGGGTAGGATGTGTGCGTGGGACACTGAGTTTTCTGTGCTGTGCCACTGACCAGTATAATTTCTTACTATATTCTAAGTATGAGTCCTTACAGTCATAGAAAAGTGTGGCTCTTCCCCCTCAGCAAAGTCTATTTTTGCAACATATGTAGACAATTATAGTATTTTGATACATGTACAATTCAGCCTATATACCTAAAGCTCAGGAAACATCGTGGAAGATGGGATGGGAAGAATAAGAGAGCCAGAAGAATAAGACACCAGTTGAGAGTTAATGCATTCTAGACATGATTATGTAAGCTACACCTACAGAATCTCTGTAGTACAACAACCTAACAAAATTTGCATCATGACAAACCAGCTGACGTGTAGATGTGGATGGGGGAAATCTTGTGGGGTACCTCTAGAGGAAGAACTACAGACAATCAATAGATTCTGAGAAAGCCAAAACCAGTTTTCTCTAGAAACTAGCTCCCTGATAGTTGACCTAATCCCAAATTATCAGTCCCAAACATATGTATTCATGAGCACCACTAAATGGACCCAGTGCACTAGAATCAATCAATCTATCTATCAAACTATCTATCTATCTTTCCTTCTTTCTATCTACCTATCATAAAAAATATGTTTTTTTAAAAAATTTGGTCATTTTGATGACTTCATTCTTGGTTTACTGTCTTTCTTGATACAGTTTTTATGCATTTTTCTACATTCGGGATTAGGCATCTTAGGGTCATAAGGCATAAGAGATCTAAACTTGTTCTTTACTGTTTCTGTTGATTCTTAGAAAATTTTGCTCATGCTACTCCACGCGTGGAAAGTTTACGACTGCTTCTGGTGGCTTCACATTACCTGATTCTGTGGAATCCAGAACTTAGTGGATCGTAAAATCTTTCCTCCAGACAGGACTTCTGCTCAGCCCTATCAGGTGACAGAGGGGTTCATCATATGGCTGCTACCTGTGAATTTCAGACTAGAATTTCAATAACCAGATAAGCAGCATGAACTCCAAACATTGGCCAGCTGGATGCTCCAAGAGTGCATATCCTAATTCACACAGACTTCATTTTAGTTACCGAAAAAAAAAGGGTTACATTTTTGTCCTGCCATCTTAAAAGTAAGACAACATACTCAAAGACATCAAGTACAAGATAACATTAACTATTCTGCAAACTTACATGTAATTACATTTGACTGTAATTCATGGCTAAGAAGATGACTGCAGAAATAATAATGGGGGGAAGGGCATCACTCAGTGATCCTTCAGTGAAAAATGGCTCCTGTAAGTTTTAAAGGCTTAGAGCACGTTTACTTGGTATAAAACCAGGAAGAAGCCACAAGTAAAATGGTGTTTGGAAAAGCCATTCAGGCTTCAGTCTATCGCTTTTTCCTCATGATGCCTGAATTCCCTTAAATATCTTTCAACCAAATTTGTATGTGCAATGGCAGCCTGGCAGATACTGCAATGTTATGAGAAATGTATTCAGGACAGTCCATTCAAAGCCTTCCGTTCCTACACAAGGGGTGCTCCGTGTTTAAGCACGCCAGGAAAGGGTCATTAGTGACGCCCCAGCATGTTCTGCCTACCTGCTTCAGGCCCTCAGAATGAACAGAGAAGTCTTTATCTGAAAAGATGAAGGGACTGAACATAAAGATGGATTATTATTTAAGGTTATAATTTGCTTATTTGGGTATCTACATTCTTCAATTGAAGGAGCTGCATCAAATCTCTTTGAACATTTCCTCCTAATGCTCTTGATAATAGGTTAAAAATATTCTTCAATTAAACCTTAAAACCACTCCATGGAATAAGCCCAGGACCATTATCTCCCCATTGTATGGTGTAGGAGGCTCGGCAGATACAATGACAGCCAGAAAGGTCACAGCGAGAGCCACTCACTGTGCAGAACAACTACCTGTGTCGTCAGGGGGTAGAGGTTACCACTGGCCTTTCTTAGTTTTCCACGTGGTTACCAGCAAAAATACAGGAGGAGCAGCACTCCACTGTGTACGCCCAAAACATGGATGTGACGACAATCTTTTCACTTTAACCTCAAATACAAAACTGCCACCTTGCCAGAAGGGAAGCTCCTAATTCTCTGCTGTTAAACAGGTGAAGTCACCTCTTTTCAGGTTCTCCCTCCCTCAGGGACAGGCTGTCCTCAGAGCATGCCTCTAAGAGACTGCCCAGGTGGCAGTCAGGTCTATTTTAGAGGTGACAGGTACAGGGGTACATTCAAAGGAGAGGGGTTCAACTGCTCTATGCCCCGGGAATCCCAAAGGGACTGGGGTTAAATATACCTCCATGAACACTGTTTATGGTGCCAACACTGACCTTTCCTTTATGGAGAATTTTATAGAATCCACTAAAATACACAGCTCAGAAGCATCGAATGCAGCTCCTTTAAAACATGATTCTGTTTTATAAGGAAGAAAGCCTTCATTTTAATCTTAGACATTTATGAGGTCCCCAGGGAATGTAGAGACTCCAGTGCAGACATTCCCTTGTTTTCTTCTACCTGCAGCTACAGCTACTGGCCGCAGGAGGGACTCAGATGGAACTGCACACACCCTCTGATGCGGGATGAAGGGTGGGGATGTCTGCACACACAGCCTGACGATGGGGACATTCTTCATTCATTCATTCATTCATTCATTCATTCAGGACATTCAGTCATTACAAGCACGACAGAGGACAGACAGCCATCCTCTGGAAGGTCAATAATGACCAGGAGATCAAACCAAGAGGAGCATGGAAGTGTTATATACTGGCCCAAATGTCACATCTTAAACAGTAACTACCTATGGAGTTCAATGCATGCTTCAGGTGGTAAGTTAAGACTTTGAAACAGACTGAGGACTACGCTTTGAGCCAGGGGAGCTAGCTAGTCTGCCATCCTGGCTGGGTAACCATGTGGAGGCCACGCCCCTGCAAAGAGAGGGTATCCACTGCATCACCTGAGGCGCCTCTGAATGCTTTACTCATTCCAGTTTCACAGTTTTAATTCCTTATCAGTTTAGAAACACATTGGAGAACAACCACAGTTTACCAGACTTCCTTTCCTAACCCTAGCTACATTTTCAGTTGGCATCCCACGATACACTAGAATTGTTACTTAGAGCAACCAGTATTTACTGAATGATTCTACACACCCAATTCAATTCTCAGTGATATATATGCATTATTTTATTACTTTTTAGATTTATTACTTTTATCTCATATGTATGAATGCATTGCCTGTAAATATGTAAGTATAGCCATGTTGTGAAATGCCCATGGAGGTCAGAAGAGGACATTTGATCTCCTGGAACTGGAGTTATGGACAGTTGTTATCCACCATGTGGGTGATGGAAAGCAAACCCTGGTCCTCTGCAAGAATAGGCAGTGCTCTTAACCCCTCAGCCAATCTCTCCAGTTCCTGTATGCATTACTGTACATACACGTCCTTGATGACATTATAAGGTAGGCATTATTATCCAGTTTTACAATGAGGTAACTGATGTTCAACATGTTACGACACAGAGCTAGGGAGATGGATCAACAGATGTGTGCTTTCTGCACATGCATGATGATCTGAGTCTGAATCCCTAGTAGTCATGTAAAAAGGTAGGTGTGGCTAAGTGTTGCATTTGCTACTGTGTAGGTTGGAAACAGGAGGATCGCTGGGGCCTGCAGTCTGTCAGCACAGCTCCAAGTTCAGTCAGAGACCCTGTCTCAAGGGAATAATGCAGAGTAATAGCAGAGGACACCAGACATCCTCCTCTGCCTTTGCACATGTGTGCATAGGAGTATATACCAGAATGCAAACATGTGCATACACCACACACACAAATATACACACACACGCACACAAGTTGAATGAAAAATAGCAACTTATGGGCTCAGAATACAAACTGAAGGTAGGCTGGCTTCAGAACTCATCAACCAACATAGTTTCAAGGTCTGACCAGATTAACATAGAGCTTAACACTTAATACATAAGGAAAACACAGTGCTCTGAGAGATTCCTTCTATTTTTCACACCACAGAACTCAGGTCTCATAAAGATTTTTAGGTAAGAAAAGTATTTGACATCTAAATACTAATTATAATATCTTTTCTCCTTAAAGATTTTTGTCTAAGGCTTATTCTTTAGAGATTAAAACTGATTTTTTTTTCTACAGAGATAGACTATTTTCCCAAACCTAAATAAAAGATCATATTAGGCAAGATAGAAATGATAAAATATGCATTTAGGAGATACTGATATTGAAACATTTCACGGATCTACATTGTAAAATTAGACAAATTTCTGGTTATCATGCCACAATAAAATGGACAAGGTAATATACTGAATCATGGAACAAGAACTCAACAGTTCATCTAGGCAGCTACAGTTATGAATAATTTTAATAAATATGCAAAGCTGATATTCTGTCACATAAAACAGCTAGTCAATTGTGAACCTGAAATATATTTTTAAACTATAATGTGTCCGTGGAATTAAATAATTAATTGTCACTTTCATGAATACTACTATTTTTTGATTCTAAGATACCTGTCATTTGTCTGGTACTTTTTATAAGATTAATTTTGATCTCTTCAGTATTTCATCTGTGACTGTTACAGATTAATCTTATAATTCAATTTTTATTCTATAGCTAGATTTGACTATATACCAGAATAAACTGCAGAATCCTTGCCAAACGCATCTCTACACTGGAGATAATACTGCCAAACAATCTTCAAGGGCACAATTTGAAGACTATGTGTGTTACTCAAAATGATACAAAAAGATATGGAGAGCATGCAGACACGAATGCATCTGAAAGATGGAAGAACGGTCAGGATCTAGAGCCTGCTGTGACCGAGCGAGGACACAGGTACTCCCGCCCTGTTGTGACCAAGCGAGGACATAGGAACTCCCGCCCTGCTGTGACTGAGCAAGGATGTAACTATACCCAGAAACAGTGCAGTGATGGGAACATACCGTGGCCTTTCCTAATTGCCCATGCATGAGATGACAGTTCACAATCACTGGATCACCAAGTCTCTGGGTCTGTTTTGACCTCAAGGAAGAAACTGACATTTATCTAGGCTGAAACATACACTTGGGATATCAGTCTAGTTCAGAATCTGAAATCACCTCTGGGAAGACTCACTTTTCTAATTATCATCACTATAAGTGATGAAAGGTAAAGAATAAAATTTAACAGCATGGACACTTGGGTGTAGACTGTCGATTCCTACAATCTTAAGCAAATTTGGCTGTAACCCTCATTCTTAGCAAAGGACACAAATTAATAATCACTTTCTCTGTATTTTCTCCTCCCAATACTTAAAACAATGTAATCAGTACTATGATACAGTCAAGGAGACTAAAAGTATTATAAAATACGAATTATTTCCTCCACTTTCCACATGAAATGATATGGTTAATGAGCTGTTAGATGTCAGGCATTATGAATTAGGAGAAAATAATGAACCAAAAAGAGATTACCTGGGCTCCTTGGTGTTTATCATCTAGTAAAACGGTATTAATGAAATCACCATTAGAACAAGTGTCAACTTATTCAAGTGCTGGGAGATGTATCAAGTGTCCCAAAGACAGGCCAGTGGCAGACTAGGACTGAATTCCAAGTGAGGACACACAGGCTTGAATCCCAGCTCTTCCATATTATAACTCTGGACAAATCTCTTGATGCCTATGTATCTCAGGTTTTCCTTCTATTAAAAGTGGACAAGGAGCTAGGAAGATGGCTCAGTGGATAAGAAGCCTTGCTCTGTAAGCATGAGGACCTAAATTCAAATTCCTGGCAGCCAGCATTAGGTTCAGGTGGAAAGGATGGAGACAAGAGAATCTTGGGAGCTCATTGGCCAGAATCCTTCTCCTAAAAGCATGAGTTTCTGTTTCATTGAGAGCCCCTGTCTCAAGGTAATACAGAGAGTGACAGAAGACACGTCATGTCCTGCTTTGGCCTCCAGGTACCCTCTTCCACAGGCATGAACCACACACTACAAGGACACACACACACACACACACACACACACACACACACACACATGACACACAGGGGATAAACAGTATCCACCCAAGAGTTATGACAATTAAATAGCAAGTGTCCAAAACACACTAGTTTGGGGGTTGTTTTCGGTTACTACAACTATTTGACCTTGATGAGGGGAGTAGGGGGAGGTCAGCTCATCTCCTCAGAGACTCTGAGGACGACCGAGCAGGAAGAATGAAGCAGACAAGGGCGGAGGAAGAGATCCAGGCAGATGGGTAAAAGAATATTTCAGGCAGAGGTACCTAGACTTGAAAAAGTTCTATGAACAAAACACGGCATTCACTAGCCAGGTCCCCTTGGACCAGCTGGTTAACCACTCTGGGATTCAAGTTTATTGCCTGGAAAGTAAGAAGAGAAATTAAATTATGTCTGTTGTTTCATGATCTTTTTAGTTCTAAAAAAGTTGAATATAACAAGTTTGAAATAGACACCAGGTGTGGTGGTGTGCACCTTTAATCTCACTCAGCCTTCCAGAAGCGGAGGCAGGCAGATCTCTGTGAGACCTGGGCCAGCCTGGTTCACACAGTGACTTCCAGGTGGGAAAGGACTAGGAAGACCCTGTCAAAAACAAAACAATACAAAACAAAACCACAAGAAGTCTGAAGCAGACCTCCGTCAGCACACTAGCCACAGAAGCTCCCTTCTCCCTCCTATCCCTTCCCACATTCTCCCTCTCGCCACCTTTCCTAGATCTGTAAATAAAAGGAGCCACACTGTGCGACCTCATTTCTGTCTTTGGTGGTGGTTTACACTTCTCCAACTGTGATGCTGATTGGTCATTTCAGGAATATTTCCATCTACAGGAGGCTACAGACAGAGACTGAAATTTTGTACTGCTGAGTGTGAATATTTAGACAAACTTCAGCACTGTATGGTGCTGGTGCTAGCAAAGTTTATTTTCAAAAGGCAAACTGTTAGACCAGAGCCCTGCAGAACATGGCCCCAACCTGGCCACCATCTGTGAGTAACAGAAAGAGACATGGACTTGGGGCTCTAAAATAAGATCCTCCTGCAGAAAATCTGTGATTCAAACCCAGGCCCTCCTTACTCCTAAAGGTCAGTGGGTTTCTCTTCTGGCAATCAGGATCTTCTTTCATTTCCTTTCCAAAGCATTATATAGCTTTTAAATCATTTCCATTAAGCTTTGCATTGAGGTTTCCACCAGCTGCTGAACTTGCAGTGTTGGGCTACTAACCCAACCTAGGGAACACAAATGTCCTTTCCAGGATACCAGAAAAGAAGACATCTTGGCCTGTCCATGACAAGTCACAGAAAAGGACCCCTCACCTGATCTGCAGGCTTTTACTTCCACATCCCATGTGTAGGCAGCTTATGTTAACTGTACCTTGAATTAGTTCAGAGACTGACTGAAAGGTCTCTAGAAAATAAAGTTCGTCATGCTGTGTCCATGGACATCAGAAGAGAATGTCAGATCCCCTGGAACTGGACTTATGGATTAGCAGTCATGTGGGTGCTGGGAACTGAACCCAGGTCCTCTGCAAGAGCAGCCAGTGCTCTTAACCACTGAGCCATTTCTCCAGCCCCTTGTCTACTCATTTATTTTTTTAAAACTCTTCCTTGAAATAAAATGAAAGAATTTTCAGGGCTTGAGGGAAAAAGTGGGGTGGAAAGCACAGGGTCTGAAATATTTTCATTTCCTTTGATAATCTGTTGTTATGATAAGGACTTTACACATCGCACATCTTATTTAAGTATCACCACAATTCTAGGTGCAGGGTCTGTTCATGCTTTAATTACACTTAAATATTTTAAGTTGTTTGGGGTAGATTTTTTAATAAAACAGGAAAGTACTGTCAATACTTACCTGTCACCAGGACAAACTTTTTTCATTTCTCTGTATTGTTATCGTCCTCAATTCCCTTAGAATTATAGCAATTCTTATAAATTATATTAATTAATTAAACATTAGGAATAGAATCACACATAAAATTATAATCCTCTCATATCAAATATTTAGTATTCAAATCCTTGATCCTCAAATTTCCAAATTTCTTTTTTTTTAAATAAAGTTTTCTAACAAAATATTCAAAATACTTTAGTACAAAAATATGATTATTACTGATAGCTAAACTGTTTGAGCTTTGGGCCAACAGGAACCTTTTCAATTGGCACCTTGAGTCGTTTTGACACAATCTCGCAGAACTTCCCTGCACTCTGGATTGAAGAGACACTTCAGGCTCTACAGAATATTCTGACAAGACATGGAATTAACCATTTCTTCAGAGATCAATGTCATAGCTTGGTTCTGTCAACTTGACACAAACCTAGACATGACTGGGAAGAGGGGATCTTGACTGGCCTGTGTGCATGTCTGTGGGGCCTTGTCTTGACTGCTGATTGAGATGGGCGGGCCCAGCATACTGCAGGCAGTGCTAACCGTGGAAAGGTGGGCCTGGGCTGCATAAGAAAGGCAGCTGAGCAAGTCAAGGGGAGCACATCTGTAAGCAGCATTCCTCTGGGGCTGCTGCTTCAAGCTCATGCCGAGCTGGTATTGGGCTTCCCATGATGACGGACTATAACCTATAAGTCAAACAGTACCTTTCCTCCCTGAACTTGCTTTTGGTCAGTGTTTTATCATAGCAACAGAGAAGCAAGCTAGGACAATTACAGAGTTCTTATAGCGTGGAGTGATATTTACATATGATCCAAGAGCTAAGGGTGGTCATTGCTATTGTGTCAGCCATTTTGTTTAGGCTTCTTTGATGAAAAAGACAGTATTTGGACTAAGAAGAAGACATAGATTATGAATTCCTCTAATATTTACAATTAAAATTTAGGATTAAAGAAATTGACTTTTAATTTTTTTAATTAAACTTTTAAATTAAAGTTAATTAATTTTTTTTTTTTTGAGATAGGGTCTTCCTATAGCCCCACCTGGCCTGAAACTGACTGTGCAGATCAAGCTGGGCTCAATCTTACAGAGATCCACCCGCCTCTATCTCCTGAGAACTGGATCAAGCTGGGCTCAATCTTACAGAGATCCACCCGCCTCTATCTCCTGAGAGCTGGAGTAAAGGTGTGTACTACCATGTCTTGCTCTACTTAAAAAAAAAAATTGATATATTTCTTTTCTTTGGCAGAAGATCTGGGTCCTCAATAATATTAACATAACTACTTCTTTATATTATATTATAAGTGTGTAAACATTCAAAAATATATTAATATAATAACGTTTCAAAATCAGGAGGTGCTTTTTTGTCCAAAAATGTTTTCATTATTGGTATTCCAATACAGTCTTCCAGAACACACCACCCTTGGATTACTGTATTTTCAAGTTATTTGAAAAAAGTCTTTAAGCTGTCAAAGTATAACTGTTTTAGAAAAATGCACAAAACATGTATTTTTATTTAATAAACAGGAGCAATCATATCACCTTCACTAGATTCAGAAAGACAGTGAGGGAGTGTACCTCTCCAAATTCACTATGGCTTCTGATTTGTGAATTACATAAAAAACTTAAATTGAGTCACAAGAGATTAAGTTATAGCACATAAGGAAAAGAAATAGAGAACTTTAAATCAAGTAAACTATCTCAGATAAAACTCTGGAGCAAAATAGAATTAAAGCAATGAACAAAAACATTAAATGTATATAATTGTCCAAAGGCCAGAGTTTAAAGGCCAAGTATGTAAGAAAGATTAAAGCAAATAAACAAAAAAAAACTGCACACTGCCTACAGGAAATCCACTTTACATTTAAAGTATAATTACATTACTCACTAAGTTGTACATGTTAGCCTTGAATTCATTCTGTAGCCCAGGCTGGCCTTGAACTTTCAATTCTCCTGCATCAGCATCAGTACAAGTAGCTGAGACTATGGGGCTGTACCACAAGACCCAGCCGGCACAGCAGATTTGAGGTCTAGAAAAGTCTGTTCCTCAGGGATGGTATGCTGTTCCTCACGTGACAGAGGAGCAAACAAGCTGGCTCGGGCATCCCTTCTGAGGCGCTGATGGCCTTCACGGGAGTTCTGCTTTTGTCACCAGTATTCCTCTGGAAAGGCCTTCTCCTAGCACCGTCACTTTCGGGGTCAGAATTTCAACATATGAAACTAGCATGGATACACTAAGACTATAGTGGGATATATTTGATAAAATATTTGTATTTGTGATATATAAAGAATCTCAATACTCAATAATAAGAAATATATTACACAAGTAAAGTCTTAGACAGAATTCGCATAAAAAATGCACAGAACCTAAAAAGATGGCAAAAATACACCACTGCTCTTCATCAGACAGATGTGGACTAACACCATGAGGGTGTGCCACCTGAATGTATTACAACAAATACAACATTTTTAAATATTTATTTTTTATTATTTTAAATTATGAGTGTGAATGTGTGTCTGTGTGGGGTATGTGCACATGAGTACAGATGTGCCTGTGGAAACCAGAGGCATCAGAGCCCCTAGAGCTGGAGTTACAGGTGGCTATGAGCTGCCCAAAGTGAATGTGGGAACTGAACTTGGGTCATTTCCAAGAGCAACACGTGCTCTTACCTCTGAACCATTTCTCCAGCTCTAACAAATGGAATTTTTAAAAGGGACCGGACCAGGGCTGGAGAGATGGCTCAGTGGTTAAGAACACTGGTGCTCTTATAGAGGACCTGGGTTCAATTCCCAGCACCCACATGGTGGCTGACAACTGTCTGTAACTCCAGTTCCAGGGTGATCCTGCACCCTCTTCTCACCTACGTGGGCACTACACGACACAGGTACACTTACATTCATGTAGGCAATACACCGTATACATAAACTAATAAATAAAATATTAAAAATAATTAAAGGGACCAGACCAACAGTTGACAAGGATTAGGAGAAAATGGAACTCCTGGAAACTGCTAGCTCGTACACGAGGTGCTACCAAATGAAAGACAGCTTGACAGTTCCTGAAGAAGGCAAGTGCATACCCATGATATGATCCATCCTGTCTACTCCATTTATACACAAGAAATGTGCCCAACTAGAACTGCCACAGGAAGGTTGTATTTCTTTGTAAGAGCTTTCTTTCACAACAACCCAACTGTCTATACACAAATTGTGTCTACAAACTATTAATAAACTACTGATCAGGAATAATGAACTATTTATACATGAAGTAGCAATGAATGACTCCTCCAGAATGCTGAATGGATGGAGTAAGAGTTTTGTAAAAGTGGGTACATCTTATATGTCCATATGTATATCATAAGAAAACACACAACAGAAGTGGAATCAGAAATCAGAATGGTGATTCCTGGAAAATAGAGGTAGAAAGAGGTGTGGGGTATGAGGGATAAATGAGGGTTATATTAAGAAAAGAGAAACCCTGCTGATGAAGAACACATTCACTCTGCAATTAAGTCGGCTGTTCTAAAAGGTTCGCCAAAACATCAAAATATACGCTTTAAAACATGTGGTTTATTATGAGCAAAGTGTTCCCCAATAAAGATGCTCAATTAAAACAGTGACAGCCCTGGGGCTGGAGAGATACTCAGCCGTTAAGAGCACTGGCTGCTCCTGCAGAGGACCTGGGTTTAGTTCCCAGCACCCACATGGTGGCTAACAATTACCTGTAACTCCAGTTCCAGGGGATCTGAAGCCCTCTTCTGTCCTCCACGGGTACCTGACAGGGGTGCATTTACACATATGCAGGCATAACACTTATACACATAAAATAAAAATCAATCAATCAATCAATCAATCAATCAAAACAAACAAACAAGCAAACAAAACAGTAACTGCCCCGGTACAGCAAAGCTACCAGAAAATAAGTGTGGAATCTGCCTTTCTTATGCAGCCCAGGCTCATCTTTCCAGGGTTAGCACTGCCTGCAGTATGCTGGGCCCGCCCATCTCAATCAGCAGTCAAGACAAGGCCCCGCAGACATGCACACAGGCCTCAGCTTCTACCTGCTGACCCACATTGTACACAGATTCTACTTGCCCCTGGAGCTGGCATATTTTCCATGATGGAAACTTCTAATGTCAAATGACAACACCCTTCTCGTCCCAGGTTCACGCCCAGGTAGCATCAAAGCACTTCACAATTAACCTATTTTTTCTTTGGGAGGGGGTGGTATTCAGACATCCTTTGGCTGCACAGAAATGCTTTTGTAAGTGGGCATGGTGGTGACCACTTACACTCTCAACACCTGGGAGCTGAGGCAGGAGGATCGTTACTTCAAGACCAACTTGAACTGTGCAGCAGGACTTTGTCTTTAAACACAATGCTTTTCCAGGGGCCTGAAGTCCTGCTGACAAAAGTCCTCCTCTGGACCACAGAGGCTCAAGGCCAGGAACGGGCAAAGACGGCTGCGGCTCCAAAGGTCTGTGCAGCTGTTTTTTCGCCATAAAGCAGACAACCACATTTGCTTGGGAAAGCCTGAACTCTAGCTGAATCCTAGCTGCCCCTTCCGTTTCCTTTCTTTCCTCCCACTTCCTGTTCTCTCTCCTCCCTCCCTGGTGCACATAACTAAAACAAATTCACACTACTTCAACATCTTAGGAGCAATACAAAATTCCACACCTCCCTCTTTCTCACGACAATTAACAATGAAAATTTAATCTGGAGAAATCTAGTAACAGACAACTGATCTAATCTGAGAGACAGTGTACCATGAAATCTGGAAGCTGTGTTTTGGCGGGATTCCTCCAGGTGGAAGGAAACCGAATCTTTAAAACACATCATCATTCCTCGCCTTTGGGGGAAAACACACCATCATTCCTCACCTTTGGGGGAAAATACATCATCATTCCTCGCCTTTGGGGTGCGTCAACAGGTCAGGCTACGTCACAGATGACACAGTTCTGGGATAAGTAACACTTTCTACTTCAGGCTATGGGTCCTTCTCAAAATGGCTGATACAGAGGCTCTGGATCCTGGCAATGAGCAGGGGCTGAGAAGCCCTGGAGCCTTCCCCATCTAGGTTCTCAGACTCAAAGTACAGAATCTAGGTCATTTTTCTGGACTGTAATGTTTGGGTCTGAGGTGTCTCCCCAGGCTCGTGTGGTATGTTTTGAACCCTGTTCCCCAGTTGGTGGCACTATCTTGGGTAGGTAGAGAACATTTCGGAGGTTACTGGGGGAGGGTCCGTGGCTATCTGTTCTCTGGGGGCCTTCCTGTTCCGCTGCGCTCTCTGTCTGTTCCCACTGCCTGCCCTTTCCCTTCCCCACCATGGAGTGAAGGCTGAAACCAAGAGTCTAAATAAACTTGTTTTCTGACGTTGTCCTGTCAGGTACTTTCTCACAGTGATAAGAAAAGTAACTAACACAGCTTGCTAATCCCACTCTCCTCCCCGCTGCTGTTCATTTTTAAGCCATCACTATAGGTTGTGGTCTATCACTTCACTTTTTACCGGTTCTCTCTTACATTATGATAAGGACAAAAGCTACACCTGGAGCCCACATTAAGGGAAGGAGGTCTTGCAAGTTCAAAAGAAACCCCAAATCAAACAAAAGATGATGGGCTATGTTCAGGTCAAGAGCCCCATCACAGCTTCTGGCTACTTTTCACATATTATCCTTGAAAATTCCATGTGCCAAGGTTTCTTTCAAGATCTCGCTAAAACGAGCTACTAGCTTTGACAGGAAATAACTAGCTGGGGAAGGCTGTAGTACTAGATAACACGAGGAAAACATTTGTGACGACAGAGGTAGCACTAGCAATATCAAGAAATCTGTATAATTCATATACAAGGAGAAAACGAGAAACATTATAAATGTGTACTGGGTGGATGGTAGAGGGATTTAAAAGAATGTCTGCCAATGGAAATGTTGCAACTGTAGCTACAACGTAGAGCTGAAACACAGTTTGTAGTCATGAAATATTTTGAGAGTCAACTGAGTGCTAGTTATTGTCTGAAGTTACTGGAGATGGAGCAGTGTATATAACAAAGTCTGAGTACTTGGGGAGTCACCATTATAAGAGAACCATAAAAATCAGGGACAGCGGTACCTGGTGAGGTACGGGCCCAGTTTAGAGTGAGTGGCACGGAAAGCCTTTGGTTGAGATGTTATGTGAGTAGAAACTTGAATGGAATAGGGGAGAAATATAAGCATTTAGGAATTAAATAAGAGCAAAGTCTTCTGTGTTCAAGGATAAATATTACTCCCCAAGAAAAGAAAGAGCTAGACAAGACCTCAAAAAGACATGCTGGAACGACTGCCCCACATCACTGTCGCTGGCCATCCATTGAATGGCACTCTACCTGGACACTGGGTTTTCATTAGTGAGTGGTCCACATATTAGGTTTCCTTAGTATAAAAGGAAGGGAGGTCACAATTTCTCTTTCTCTTTCTTTTCAGGCAGATGGTACTTCAGGGACAGTGATGAGATCTCCCGAACTGATACCCCAGCAGGAAATCCCAGAACACCCAAGTCTAAGGCCAGTGAGAAAAAAGAAAATGCAGATGTGTGAATATGGGATCACTGTTCAGGTAAACAAGTAAGTTGATGCACGGTTTAGTAAAAAGGGGCTGGACCAATAAACTTTGATTAATACAGTAAAGACAAAAACATACTTACAGAAAGAGGCAGCAGGAATCAATTGACAGGAACAGATTCTCCCTTGAATGTAAGGTAATTTTTCTGTTTTGTCACTCAAGCGTCTGGCAGACTTCCTGTCCCCTCGTCCTACCACTGAGGCTCATTTGGGAAATGTGCTATAGGTCTTAACTTTGGCCTTCAAATACTATTTTCCACTTTAAGGAAAAAAGATCCCTAGAGAAGAATCAATTCTTTGCTGGGGCAAAAGAACTAAAACCAGGGTCTACAGCTAACAAGACAACAAAGACACAAAGAGGCCAAAGAGGAATCTTGAGAAGATTCTTTGGAGGTTTTTACCTCCAACAAGTCAATCTAATACAACCAGGTACAAGATGTACTGCAAAAAGCCAGGAATCTATTAGGAAATTCAAAAGATTAGAGGTCTGCTACAGCAGTGCTGAAGAGAGGGCTCAGTGGTTAACAGCACTTGTTGCTCTTGCAGAAGACCAGAGTTCAGGTCCTGGTTCTCATGTTGAACAGCTTATAACTATAACTCCATGGGGTCTTACACCCTCTTCTGGCCTCTATGGGTACCTGACACCTGTACCCAAGTGCACACACACACACACACACACACACACACACACACACACATACACACACTGAGCTAACCTACTAACTAAAGAGGCCATATTCTTCAATTTACATTAACTGACTTAAGTCCAACTACAAAATACAACCATGTATTCTACACTGAATGGACATACACCCCCTGAGCCAGAGAATGTGGCTGGTCAGAAAAACCAAATTTGTACCTGTTCTATCAGAACAATCCACATTAGGAGGGTATTCAATCAGAATCAGGTTGAATTATGGGGAGAAGGGATTTGGGGGACTAAAGATGAGGAATCCCAGCACACTTATCTTCAAACCTAGCAAGAGATATAGGCCTGCAGGAAGCTCAGCTGGCTGGGATCCAAAGTCCAGCAATTGCGTACCTCTCATTAAGTAACACATACTGACTACTGTGAGGACATTTGCTAGACTTTTTGTTACTGTGACCAAATGCATGAGAAGATCTTCTTAAAGGAGAAAAGACTTACTCTGGATCACAGTTTGAGGTGTCAGTCTATGGCTCGCATGTTCTACTTGTGCTAAGGGAGAGCATCATGATGGCAGGAGTCGGTGGTAAAGTAGGCTGCTTACCTCATGGCAGCCAGGAAGAAGTCAGAGACTAAGGTCTGAGACAAGATTTAGCCGCAATGCCAAGGCCTGGGTAACCCACTTCCTCTAGCTCTACCCCAGCTAAGAATGTTCTAACTCTTCCCAAAGACATCATCAAATTATAATCCATCAGCAAATTAATCCACTATGTCAGAATCCTTGGGATTTAACACTTCCCCCAACCAGCAGCTGGGCCTTAACAGGTGAGCCTGAGGGGCCACTTGACATCAAAATTTTAACAGATGTCAGTATGACATCACCCCCTCTTTTTCTTCCTATAGAACCCCCCTTAGCAGAAAGAGAACGAGACAGTGGTCTTGTAAGCAAGGCAGGCTGCATTTGATGCTTGACTCATGAGCATAGACTCTGTTTTCTTACCTTCAAGTTTAGGTGAATACCTACATCTCTGGAGTCATGCCCTTATAGAAGATAAGGTCCATAAAGATCCCTCCAGGACCTATAACTAGGTAGCAGTCAATGATGCCACTTCTGTGTTCTTAGTGTAACTGGGACTAATCCTATCACACACTAATCCATTTGGATATTAATAAAGAAAACAAGGAACCCAGGGGAGGGTGGAAGAACAGAAGTTTTTGCAATGGTCTGAACTTTTCCAGTGAAAGCTGTTCAATGTTCTTAGTATCTGAACTGCAGTAAAACCAAAGTCACCTTGGAAAATCCATTTACCTAGTGGGTTTCAAGGAACAGTTTTGCCCATTTGCAATTATATGTTTTCTAACCATGCTCCAGTACAAAAGTCATAAGGATATTTTCCTTTATGTCTAGTAGTTTTCCTGTTGCTCTGTCTTGTTAATTAAACTTAGAAACAAAATAAGGCAGAATTTGCCTTCAGAAAACTTAAAAAATACAGTTCCAAAATTTTAAGTAATACCAAACAAAACTTTTATTGACAAAATTCATATTCTTTTGGAATTATCTAGATTGAGTACCAAAATAAATTTGCTAGTTGCA
This sequence comes from Eospalax fontanierii, assembly GCA_035773235.1. Lineage (NCBI taxonomy): Eukaryota > Metazoa > Chordata > Mammalia > Rodentia > Spalacidae > Eospalax > Eospalax fontanierii. Next base: position 61,776,875 of record CM069540.1, on the reverse strand, counting down.
AGACACATACTATTAAAAGATCACCACTCACGCAGTTTTTATCAAGAATGCACAAGAACAGATTAAACATGTTCATAATCTCACATAAACAGTCTGAAACACACACGTCATCTTATCTTAAAGCCTCAAAAACTAAAGAAGAAAATCGTCTTCGCCTCAGAGGAAGGAACAGAATCAACACTTCCAAGTTAAATTCCTTACTTTCAACCACGCATCCTTTAAACTACAGAAAATGTTCCCTTGTAATCCGAACTTAAAATATTAGGGTGAAAAGAAAAAGATAACCCAAAAAAGAAACCCCATGCCAGGCAAGAATTCTTGCTGTTTTTTTCCTCCTCCTCCTTTTTTGTGAGGTCTTTGGGAATGATCATCTGTTCCTATGTCATGTTGGATTCTGAAGGATATCAGACTGCTACAGATCATCCCAAAGATACAAGTCCATCTAATGTTATCTGACAATCATTACCAATGATGCAAGATTTCATAATGCTTAAGCCATAAAATGCAATAGCCAATGCATCAAGGGAGAAATCTTTTTTTTCACTCAAATAGTCCCTTCCCAAGATACAGGATATACTGGTATACCTGTTTAGAGAGTGACTGATAAGAAAGGTTCCCCACAGAACAGGAAAACAAGTCACAGTAGACAAAACCAAGGTAAGGACATATTCCTTGTGGCTTCTTCCTCTTTCACTGGCCCTATTGTTTCTTTCCTTAAAAATCCATCTTTTCTTCTCTTGAATTTTCTCTCCTTTTCTTCTGTCCTCCCTCCACCCCACCCCCACCTCTCTCTATGTTGGGCATGGACTCCTCATGTAAGCCTATGCTCTATCACTAAGGAACATCCTCAGGCCCCAATACTCTTTTGAATAGTGAGTATGCACACAGAGTAGAATGCTGCAGTCTCTATCAGTTAATTTTCTACTGCTATGACCATATTACCTGACACAGACAAAAGCACAAAGGCCTTATTTTGGTTCAGTTTCAGAGGGTTCAGTCCAGCATGGTGGAGAAGGCATGGTGAAGGAACTCAGCTGACAGCACAGCAGGGCAGGAAAGAGAGAAGGGTAAACCTTGTAGGAGGCTGGACTCCCCAGCCCATGAGTTAACATTACCCACACTCAATGTGGATCATTTTTCCTCAGTTAGTCTTCTCTGGTAAGCCCCTCACAGACCCATCTAGAGGTATGCCTTAATCTGGGTCATTCTAAATCCATTCAACTGAACAATTAAGGTGAGCCACCACAACATTTAAAGGGTGAAGAGAAAGTATCCTGCCTTTGTTGCCTCTAGCCACTCCACTTTTTTCCCTTGAGATAACTGCCTTTCCTAGTTTAGTGTGTGTCCCTTAGAAATACTCCACAAGTTAACAAACACAATCACACAGTCCAGTACACACCCTCCAGAGAATCTTCAAAGGGAAGTCACAAACCCTCAGATTCATCCAGAGGAAGGTCTCACTTTCAAGCACAAATGGTCCATTTGTTAAGGCAATGTTTCATTTACAAGGTAGGAAACGAAGGAGAGGTACAAGGAAATGAAGAGGACTATGAAGACAATGGGTGCCTGGGAAGACCTAAGTTTTATTTAATACTACATACCGAGAATACATTTTAATGTTTCGCTTATTATCTCCCAGAAAAAAATGAACTACATGCCTTGGTCCACATCAAACCTCAGAAAGGCTTTGTTCTGAGGACATCAGGGAAATCTGCCAGAAGCTCCTCTGCATGACACAATTTGTTTATATAAGTCACTGAGGGCATACCACATGTAAAGTTACATACTGAGAAAACCACGAGTCTGACTTTCAGGAGTCCATGTATTCTTGAGAAATACACGTACCTAACCTCCCAACAATGGGTAGTAATCACACAAATAAGTATTAATGAATACCTATAATATATGAGGTCTAGCTGCTAGTGAACACTCACTTAATAGCTGTTATTCCTATCATCATTAAGACTGTTACTAAGAAGAGGAAAGGACCGAAAGAAACGTTAAAAGGGGCCCTAGAGCAGATGGGCAGCAGGGCTTAACAACAGTTAAGCTGAAAGCTAGAGAATGATCAGGCATTCCATAGACAAATATGGAAAGAAACTACACGCCAAGCAAAGAATGCACTCCACGTGAAGATCTGTGGTAGAAAGCAGGTATCTGAGACAGGACATATTTCATGGCCCTGCCACTCTGGGTCTAGCCCCCGTGGCTGTCTATAAAGGCTTTCTGGTGCCAGCTGGCCCAACTATCACAATCTTTTGTGAAAAACCTGAGGTACTGATACACTAAAAACTGGGACGGAGTGATGGAGAAATTCCCTTCTAGATAGCTCATCTCACACAACAGACCAAGTCTTTCATTGAGCCATCAAACACCAGTGGATACAGATCTATTTTCTCTTAGTCAGAAGGTACACATGAAGTATGGCAACATGGCAGGCAACTGAAACATGACTCTCTCTTGTTCGTTTGCACAGAGCTCAACGTCTGCCACCATGCCCAAAGTCCAGAGCTCAGTAGTTCTATCTTAGATGACAACTGTAACAAAATGAACAAGAAAATGCAGATCCTATTTGAACATATATATTATATGTACAACACTGGAACATAATGTTTCTTACCTTGTGTTCATTTAGTGTTCTAAGTTTTTCAGTTTAAATCAAACATAATATTCTACTGGGGAAAAAAAGAAAGGTTGTACCCAAGATAAGGATTGTCTTGCTGAATGTTTGCATGAAATTACGGGCAACTTCTCTGATGCTGGTTGTAAATATCATACACAACTGACAAAAAGCACAGCCTTAAATGATCTTTTACATGCTTCTTTCTCTACCCTATTAAGACGCTCGTTGTTTCTTTGATTTATCTGATAATAAATTTTTGATGACTGGTAAGTCTCATAAAATTTCTCTGTTGCTGACTACACTGATTAATAAGTCTGACGAATAGAAAGTGTCAAGAATTCATGTGTAAGAATAAGTTACTGCCAAACATATATTAGATATTCCATAAAATATAGAATAAAAAGGTTGATCTGGTAATTTTATCTTGTATCCATTTTCCTGTAACAATTTATATTCAGGGTCATCATTGTCTTCTTTTACTAAAAAAAAAAAAAATCAATAAAGTAAATCCGGATTGCGGGGGTGGGGGGGGCAAAGATCAGGAATTCTACTATATAAAAAAATAATGAATCGATATAACAATAAGCCATGTTTCCTAGAACAATAAAGATCTCAGAAATAGCTGCTGGAAAGATCCCCAGGAGGATATAGGTTGCAACTATTGCTCTGAAGACACAGAAGCAGGGTGGGCTCGATGAGGACATTCAATAACAAAAAAACTGGAACCAGGAGCCACATCTATGTAACTATGTGTGCACACATGTTCGCATGTGTGTAGGTGCGTGCGTGCGGTGGTGCATGAGCATGTATGCATATGCATGCAGGGATCAGAGGTCAACCCTGGTTGTTTCTGGGTACTGCTTGCCTTTTTTTTTTTTTTTTTTTTTTTTTTTTGAGAAAGGATCTTTTGCTGGTCTGGAACTCACCAAGTAGGCTAGGCTAGTTAATCAGCAAGTACCAGAGAGCCGCCTCTCTCTGCCTCCCCAGGGCTGAGAGAAAGCAAGACACTTCACCCAGCCTTATTTTAATTTTTTTTAATGTGAGTTCTCAGTCTTGAACTCAGGTCTTCAAGCACTTTATAACCTGAGCCATCTCCCCAGTTTCTGAAGTCACCTTTGAGACCAGAGTTCTAAGAGCACACCTATACACGTACTGTATACATAGGCGATCTGTAAATCTTTTCCCTAAAGTTTATAAATTGTATTTCTTTTTAAAATTTTGTTACTTTTGTTTTACGTGTATGAGCATATTTCTGCATGTATGTAGGTGCCACCTGTGTCGTGCAATGCCCACAGAAGTCAGAAGAGGGCATCAGAGTCCCTGGAACTGGAGTTACAGACAGTTGTTAGCTTCCATGTGGGTGCTGGGAACCGAACCTGGTTGTCTTAACCACTGAACAATCTCTCCAGCCCCTTATATATTGTGTTTTGATTAAAAAATAAGTTTGTCATTAAAAAAAAAAATCAATCAGTCATTACCTAGAGCTTTCCTTTCCTTCTGTTTCTTCAGAGTTTCACAGCAGACTCACCATGGCTTCATGGCAGGGTGTACCATGTGAAAATAAGTCTTTGAAATGCCTGTGCTAGGACAAATGAATTCAGTAACAAGTGAAGGGAGTTCTATGTCCTGTCATTGGTACTCAGGATCTTAGCCATTCACCCACGGATAGAATGAGTTAAGGTAGAAACAACAATACAAAAATTGAGAGGGTTCCAGACAAGGGATTGGGGACTATAAAATGAGACAAATCTCTGAAGTGACATACAGGTCTGAAAAGGCCCCAGAGAAGGGAATCTACATCTACAGGCAGATTTCCCAGTACACAAGCAGTCAGGTGGCAAAAGTCCCTGAGACTGCACCTTCTCTCCTGAGGGCTTAGCCAACTTGACTTATTTAGAAACACCTAGAGGATCTGTGAGGTACATCTGTGGGTGTACATATCAGGGCACATCTAGAGATTAACCAAGGGGTGAAAAAAAAAACACAAAACTGTGAATGCGGGTGACATCAATCCTAAAGGCTGGGAACCTGGACAAAGTAAAAGGAAACAAAAGAGAAAGCCAGCAACATAAGCTGGTACATCATTTCCTGCCCCTTGGCCGCCATACTACTAAATGCTTTGCTCTCCACTGTGAAGCACTGGCACCTCTAAGATGGGATTTTCAGCAGAGTAAGTATTTTCTCTTCATTGTTTCCATCAGGTCATTGAGACAAGAAAAGTGATTAATATGCTCCTTATGGTTCTTCTGTGGGAAACAGAGTAGAATGTAATGGGTAATGCTCCTGAATCTCTAAGCTTCCTTTCATTCCCAAGGCATCGTTAATTCTGACCAACTTTGATTTTGACAAGGTCCATTCTTAAAAAGTTTAAAAATGAGCTGCCAAATTGTCTACCTGGAAAAGGAGCCTGTAGACACATGCTACAAAGAAATGGAAAATACTGTACTGCGGAGGAACACACCCATCTAAAAGACAACCTTGAGGAGTATGGGTGGAAAGCTATGGGAAAAGAATACTGAGAAGAAGATGGGCAAAGCTGACAGAAACTGAATGCTATTATGTGGCATCTGAATAACTGTGTTCCTGGAGGAACTGATACCCCTAAAGCCCCCAACCCTCAATTCAGAATCTGACAATCTTGAACACTGGGTCTTACAGAGGCAACTGATTAAAATGAGACCATTATGATGACCCAACCCAATAGGATTGGTATTCTTATAAAAAGTGGAAATTTGGGGGCTGGAGAGATGGCTTGGTGGCTAGGAGCACAGGATGTTCTTGCAGGAGACCCAAGTTCAAATCCCAGCACCCACATGGTAGCTAACAACTGTCTGTAACTCCAGTTCCAGGGGATCTGATGACCTCTTCTGTCCTCTGCGGGCACTGCACAACATGGGTATACTTTACACACATGCAGACATAACACACATAAACATTAAATACATAAACAAACAAATAAATAAATAAAGGAAATTTGGACACAGACAGAACTGCAGAGAGGGGAAGACTACACAAAGAGATACTAGGAAAAGAAAGCCACCTATACACAAGACTAAAAGAAAAAGAGAGTCACTCACACACCAACGCGACAGAAGAGAACCATCTAAACAGCACAGCCTCAGAGGGAAGCAACCCCGGCAGTATGGCATCTGGACCTTTAAATCACACAATCTGTGGCATCTGTCGGGGTAGACCTAGAAAACTGATGCAAACAGTCAGGAGAAAATGAGAAATGAAAACAGAGAGTAATGATTTTTAAAAGCCACGTTAATTCTTCGGTTAACTTGCTATGCAAAATAACGAAAGCTGTCAATGATGATTTAATCACTAAACAAGCTCTAAACAAATACTATCTAATTTGACAAAGAGGAAAAGGTATGCACATGTTCTGAAGAGAATTGATCTAGTATAGTATTAATACATGTTTCAAATGATACTAACTAAAAATAACTCTTATATTAGAAAACTTTTCTCTACCACAAACATTAATGCCATGAATCTTTAAAAACATATAAAGTAATATACAAACACAACAGAACAAAACATGAAAAATTATTTCCCTAATGTTTGATGAATAAACTAGAGCCCTGACAAGAGTCTGTGAACATAACTTATGCCTAAGCTTTTTATCTGATAAAGTTGGTTGAAATTCCTTTCCTAATGAAATATATTCCAACACCAAATGCCTGATAATACAGAAGAAGCCTTAACTGCCAAAAATAAAGGAATAATAAATAAATAAATAGTAAGTCTTCTGACAATGCCTGATCAGAATAAGACTGAGCCCAGTGAAAATATAGCATGTAATAAAACAAGAACTACCGTGTAGAGAATAGAAATCACAGGCAGTTTTGATTATAAAGGCAGCACTTTTTAATTTATCTCTCAAATAAAACAGTAAATGCAAGCAACAATTTATCTCAGTTGGAGATAAAGTATCAAGCATTAAGATTAGAAAGAGTTAGAAAGGTTATCAATATAGAGGGTGGACTGACTCCATTTCATTGAAGAGGTCAGTATTCCACAGATAAATATCCTATCAAATGACTACAGGTATGTATATAGCCTATGATGTGCAGCATGACACATAATGGTATCAATTTAAGATACTTAGAACATACAGAATTTCTCATATTTGACAGAAGGAAAATAAGCATCAGCTAGACTCCATCAACATTCCCAAGAGGAAATGTGTCAGGTGACTTCCTATTTACAAGGAACTATTTGGAGTTCGATGATTAAATAGTAGTCAGATACCCATTCAACAGCTTTATTGTAACTAGTAATAGCCTCCCAACAGTACCAAAGTGCCCTGAACTATGCTACCGTTTTGATGTTTTTGTGTGTGTGTTTATGTGCACCTTAATGAAGTGAAGAGATATAATGCTAATTAAAATATGGAGCTCAAGAGACGTGGGGCCTTAGAAGCCTGGTACTATTAAGGGAGAAATGGGAAAGATGGGGACACTTTCAATGGGGAAGGCATAGAGAGGAGGTTAGATGGGGGGTGGGGGGATAATGCTCATCTAGTGTAAAACACCAGAAGTTATCATATTAGTCTAACAACATAATGACAAATTCCACATACAATATCTCTACATGAGTCCATGTGTATAGATGAAGGGTACATAATAAGAAACAGTGCCAGACAGGAGAAACCTTCCTTTGAGTTGTTGACCAGGGAGGTCCAAGAGACTCCTAAAATTACGTATTACATGGGCTATTGCCACAGCTATTGATTTGCTCCCAGAACTTGAAGGTAAGATTCTATTGCTGAAGACAAGGCATACTTCAGAGACTGGATTTGGATCAAGGGAGCTGGAACTGATCTGGAAGCCACTTCCCCGGAAGGCTAGCTCTCATAGCTCTGGAGAGCACTATGCATGTAGCCAAGGGAGAACATCAAACAATGGCCCAACACCAGCTTCATGACCAAATAACCACATCGATGGCTGGCACAGCATTACATGGGTGCAGTAGTGGCACTTTTATCTGGGGGCCAGTCAATGGCTACCTAACTGGTCTTAGAACCCACTCAATGGGAGGGAACTTGTATGGTACTTAATTATAACCAAACACACATGGATAAAGAGGTCACAGATCTTGGAGAGATCCCCCAGGGCCGTCACATTCCTAGGCTAACATAATTTCTTACTAAATGCAAAGTATGTCTATTTTGCATATGTATTCTTATATTTACAGTAAACTATCCCAATCACCATTTATCAAAGAAGTTTCTCTGTCTTTTGCACCAAAGACTATGATAGAGTAGCACAGCTGCTTACGCACAGGCATTGTCTGTGAACTGCCTATGTCTAAGGGGCACATCTACAATGTAGCCACTGCACCCAGGGCTCAAACAATATAGAACAAGGGGTAAAGAAGTCACCAATGGATCTCTCAACTCTCACTAATGAAGCTCCCCCATGCAACAAAGGGTCAGTGACACAAAAAGGTCACAAATGGCTAAATCATGGAGATTAGGAATCTGCAGAGTGTGGGCCCCTGGACAGGACTCTCACCCAGGGACCATTGTGGAAAAGGAGGTGGAAAGACTATAAGAGCCAGCAAGGAGGTGCATGACTACACAGAAATAGAATCCTTCAAGCTCCTGGGACCTGCTCATATGCGCCTACAGCAACTGTTTCAGCATGCACAAGACCCATGCAAACTCAAGCAGACAAAAACCCAGCATGGCACTAAAGAAATAGGTAGCAAACCCCAACCTCTGCTTAAGGAATAGTGGGAGCTGGTTGCTGTTGGGTGAGGATGAGTAAGTTTTCCTGAAGCAGGGGGCTCTGGGTAGGCTGACTTAAACCTCAGTGGATGACCCTGTACTGAGGTCACTTGGGGACGCTAACTTGACACAACAGACCTCAACACAGATTAAAGAATGTATGGATTCCACATTGGGGGACTATGGGAAGAAGTGCCAGTGGGGAAGGGACAAAAAGATGTTTAAGAGTGATTGAGATGTTCTCTATGAAACACACAATGACTCAGTTTAAAAAATTAAATAATATATGTATCAAAAGCTTGAATCTACTTATATTATATTTAAAAAGGAAGCAAAATATACATATGTAGCAACTGTAAAGGAAATATGAACTACGAGGAACAGAGCACACAGTCAACTTTTAAAGGCAAAAACAATCTTTCTGTCAAAACTTTTAAGGAAAAAAAGCATTATTTTCACATCTACTATACAGAAATGGTTTTCATATGACTTAATTTGAGTTATTTTAAGATATAATAATAAAAATAAAGGTCCATACTGTTCTACGTACTGATTGAAAGTATGTAAAATTCATTGACAGATCAAAAGGTCCTGATGTTCAACATGCTCCTTGGTCTTTCTGAAAATATTTATAAACCATCTGTTAGCTCTGTCAATCCCTTTATACTTTGCCAGAAAACCAATAAGGTTTATAGAGATTTTGCTAGACATGATTTCCTGCTACAAAAGGCTGTCTTAAAAAGAATGGTCTCACCATTTTGGTTCCAGATACATTGGAAATTTAAAGAACTTGTTGAATGCTGCCACAGCAGTCATTAAAAGATGCTGGTACTGATTAATAAAACCCATTTATGTCCATTATAGCTTATAACAAGTTTGCACACAGTGCAGAAGAAAAGGTAACTTTGTTTTAATTCCATAAGTAAAATAATTTGAGGAAGATATATTCACAGATAAAAGAATTCTTCCCCAGAAACCAAACAGGATGATCAGTTCTGCAACCCAGTGAAGAGAAATGCTTAGTACTTCTCACGGGCACCCACCGTTCCAAAACCCTGTTTGCATTAAGCAATGTGAATAAAGGAACCAGTGAGTAGGGAGCATCTCCCTAGAGAACAGGCAGCCACAAGGTAGGAAGACAGAGGAGGAAGCATTATCTGAGTCATGCCAGATTGGAAACGAGGATGCAAGCTTGCACACTCCCCAAATTGCACCCTTCATCGTCAGGACACCTGTGTTCGAAAGGCCTCTTCAGTGAACACATTTTCAGTCTAGCATTTGTCAAATCTTTTCTTTTGTTAACTTGTTGACAAGAGTGAGCCTGTCAGCTTTTAAAATGGCTGTGGCTGCTATCTGCAAGCCTGGATGAAAATGTGGAAAATGAGTTACTCCCTTTCACAATGGATCTTGTCAAGTACTGCAACTTCAACCTGACTGCATTTCCTGCTTGGCGGGGGGGGGGGGGGGACCCCTACCTTCTGGAAATCTAACAAGCAGTGATGAATCCATTAAAATTCTACAGAAATAAAAACGTCAGCCGGAAACAAAGAGGGAGAGCATCAGCACCCACAAAGAGCTAAAGGTGTGACTGGGTGAAAAGCCAGAGTTCAGAGGATATGACTGCAACCCAAGCTCCAGCCACTTATTTTAACAGAAGGAATAAGGTATCATGGGTCATGCAATGCCATAGCTAGTATGTTCCCCATGAGACAGGTGGATAGGTGAACACAGAACAACCTCCACTTAAGAGATGGCTACAATATGATGAGTACCCAAAGTATACTCAACACCACCATATCCAGGCCAGCAAGATGGGATGGCTTGGTGGGATAGCTCACTGGGTAAAGGTAGGCCTGAGGACCACAATATTTCAGGAGAGAACCCGTTCCCAAGACCGGTCCATCCACTGACCTCCACAGGCGCATCATGGCACGTGTATACCCATCCCCCGCTCTAAATTAATTTTTTGAAAAATGCAAAAGAACCACACATCAGCACCCTATCCGCTGCACCCGTGGCTCTGCTCTCTCTTCCCCGACCACCCTTTCACTGAACAAGTTCCTATCTGCATCAAGAGAAAGCTTCTCTAGGTACCAAGGGTTTTACTTCTTCCTAAGCACTGATTCCACTGTTGTTTCAAGCAGCCATGGCTCCTCTCCCAGTTCATTAAAGCCTGTAAATCAGATGATTCATCTTCTCTGCTGTCGCTGTCCTACACCAAGACTCCTCTGAGAATGTGCTCAGAACGTCAAGGTCATTGGGAAAGTTGTCCAAGGACCAGCATGAGAATGAACCTTCAGGAATGCTCCCTAGTTCTTTTCCACTCACTTAGGTAATAGGTTAATCGGTTAGAAAAACTGATAGAAAGGAAGGAGGTCCACTGGTATTTTAAGCCCTAAAACCAAATTATGCTTTCATAATAAAAATAGGTATATACATATATGCAGATGTATTTTTAATATATGAACGTATATTAATATATATATACACATACATACACACATGTAAATACAAAAGCATTTTTAATTAAAGGGGATATGTGAAGCTCACATTAAAATAGACAGAGAAGTAATTTTTAGAAACTGTAAGGGCTGGGGAGAATTTCAGTTAGTTAAGTGCTTACTTTACAAGCATATGAACCTAAGTTAGATCCCCAGCACCTACAAAAAAACAGCCAAGCCTGGTAGCTTGTGTTTGTAATACCAACACTGGAGAGGCAGTGATAGGCGATTTCCTGGGACAAATCTATCCTACTTGTCAAGTTCTAAGCCAATAAAAGACCCTGTCAAAAAAAAAAAAAAAAAAAAGACAGCCAGTGTTGACCTCTGGCCTCCATGCACATGTGCACAGACATAATCACACATGCGTACCTTCACACACCTAAACAAGTACCCCCCCTACACACAAAACAAATTATAAGGCTTTAGGATTGAGGACCTCAAATGTAGACACTGAATATGAACTTTGTCTTTAAAAACAATGAGTGTCATAAATAAATTGCTAACCTATCAATCACATGTAACACCTAAATTTTTTTAAAGTAACCAAGAGCCTACTAATAAGAATAATATTGTTTCTGATAGTTGAAAAGATAACAATCATGAAATGATTGCTTAAAACAGAAGAATTAAATCTAATTATGTGAGGATATGCTAACAATGTATCTGTTCATGTAGTTTCAAAGACCTCAGACTTTAAAAATCAATGAATATTAACATAGCGATAATCAAAAGAGAAATATAGGCAGTATTTTTAAATTTTTTATCTATTGTTTTTATTTTATGTGTATGACTGTATAAGTGCACCATGTTGTACAATGCCTGTGGAGGTCAGAAGAGGGAGTTGAATCCCTTGGAACTGGAGTTACAGATGATTATTAGCTGCCATGTGGGTGCTAGGAATCCAACCTGGGTCCCTGGCAAGAGCAGCCAGTGCTCTTCAATGCTGAGCCACAGCTCCAGCCCATGGGTAGTATTTTTAATGAGTATTTTAACACACTCAGTGTGTTATTTAACAGTCCATATTTTAGGCAGTGTGATTAATAAGGGTTGCCAGGTACAAAGTCAGAAGAGGCCAGAAAACCTGAAGCACCGGAAGCAGTCAACACTCCCCTGTATTCTGAGGAAGTAGGGAGAGAAGTCACTGCATCCCTGGCCTCCAGCAGGTCAGGCCCACCACAGGCTCTGAAGGCATCCCTAAAGGCAGCAAATGGGACAGGGGGCCTCTCCTAGAAAGGAGACAACAACCATGCTGCACGCTTACTTGGGCCTTTCAATGTTGATTTAAGTCTACAGAAAATGCCACACTGTGCCACAGCAAATCAAACAGAAAAAGCAGGGTTATAGTATTCAACCTGTTTAAAGAACACCAAGCCTCAAAGACAAGTCGCTCACAACAGAGAGAAGCATATGAACAGCTGGGATGGGGAATGGCTCGATGGGCAAAGCACTTGCCACACAAGCCTGAGGACTCGAGTTCAGATCCCCAGAACCCACATAGAACCAGACACGTTAGCAAGTGTCTATAATCCCAGCATTCCTAGGGCAACGTGGGAGGCAGAGGAAGGAGAATCCCCAGAGGCTCAGGCCAGCCAGCTTTGGAATCCCCGTTAAGACCCTGTGTCAAACAAGGACCAACATTCAAGGTTGTGCTCTGACCTCCACGTGGGGACTGTGGCACATGTGCACCCATACATACACACACACACACACACACACACACACACACACACACACACACACACACAGAGTCACACACAATCACATACTATATATACTTAAAGTTACTAATTAAAACTGCCATGCATTCCCTTTCAAATAAATACCAATGAACTTGACTGAAGCAGCATATACCTCTCCTTTATCCAGAATTCTAAGTATGGATGAAAATAAATTAAAATCATTTATAAGGTGTACAATGGTAAATAATTGTCTAATAATGGCTCTGAGGGGCCACAAACTCCATAAACTCATAAATCAATCTTTACAAATGAAGCCCAAGTAAGCAGCGCTTTCAAACACTCTGCATTCTAATCCTCTGTGTAGTGAATTTAAAAGGTGTTAACCAGAATGAGAAGCGATGTTTATGCCTGGATTACGAGGAATCTGTCTCTACCCTTGTCTGTATACTATCTCCTGCAGAAGGATTCCATATCTTTGCATTTACTAACAGGAAATTAGACTCTGAACTACAAAAAAACTACCTGTGATGGCAATAATTACTAAGAAACAAAATGAACAATAATCTGTTAAATTACAATTACATTTTCACACATTTTCATTAACTGAACAACTTCAAAGGCTGAACTGTATTTGCATATTTTAAAAGATCTAATCTGTAATGATTTCATTTATCTATACAGCTCACAAAACAATAATACATATTCAATACTTTGGTATTGGTATTTCAGTTTTGCAAGAAAAAAAATATTTAAATCATGCTTTAGCTGCTTTTAGCTACAACAAAATGCTGCCATTTTGTTAATTTTAGTGTAAATCTTGCTTTTTGGTTCTTTTCTCCTACTGAACTATACTTTCAGCCTGGCAATAATTTGGTTTTAGCCGTTTTCTCCTTTACAGTTGCCTGTTAGAGGGATGCGGAACCAACCACAGGTGGCCACTGACAGGGTCAGGTTCTGTTCTGTCACTTGATCCAGTCCAGAGCCATGGCCAGGCATGGGTTTGGTGAGAACTGATGTGAGTTGGGGGGAGGGAGCTCTTTCTGATACTCAAAAAGAAAGCCAAAGACTCACAAGGGAATGCGTCCTTCTAGGTTGCACTAGCAATCGTAATGTTACGTTGTGATACACAAGCACATTTAACATCTGGCTGGATTTTTTTCAAAATCTCTGAAGATGTTTAAAACTATACTATATTTCAGCCTTGGGGATCAATCAGTTAAGCATCGAACTGAATGATCATCTTAGTGGAAAGGAGCTGGGGTAAGAGGGGAACATGATCGAAGACAGAACAGCACACCCATGGGAGCTGGCAGGGTCCCTGTGAAACCTGAAACACAGGGAGAGAGGTGTTGGGGGAACTTCCCACAGCTTGAGATATAGCAAAGCCTTGATCTGAAGCTGGACGACTCTTCCTCATTCTTCCTGCTCTTGTCGGCCTTTTCAGTTTCCACTGAAGGTCATCATTTCACTAGAGTAGAACCTTCTAAGTAGCAGAATATGCTTTCCTGGCATTCTCTATAGATTTTATAAACTGATTAACAATTTCTCTCACAACACTTTGCGTTCACAGAACAATAAAATGTGTTCTGATCTGAAAGAGTCTAGCAAAATTTCCTTAGGTATCATGGATATTCAACCAATTTAATAACTTAAAAGTTTTCTAAACAATGGAGCTGGAAAGATGGCTCAGTGGTTAAGAGCACACTGACTGCTCTTACAGAGGACCTGTGTTTGAATTCCAGCACCCACATGGTGGCTAACAATTGTCTCTAACTCCAGTTTCAGGGGATCTGACACCCACTTCTGCTCTTGATAGGCATTGCATGACAAGAGTGTACTTACATGCAGTGTTTAAAACTCGCACACATAAAGTAAAAATTAAGTAAAAAAAGTTTTCTAAACAAAACTGGAAAAAATGCCCATGAGCACATCAAGTAAAATACTGCACAAACATCTGAGACAATTACCACCTGTAGGTTTCAATAAAATGTTTAAAAATGCAGTGATAATTGCCACCAATAGGAAATTGGTGGAATTTTTTAAAAATAATTTTTATGTGGGGCTCTTAGACAGCAGAGGCAGGTAGATCTCTGAGAAATCAAGGCTAGCCTGATCTATATATCAAGTTCTAGGCCAGCTGGGACTATAAGAAGAACCCATCTCAAAAACCCCAAATCAAACAAACAGACCCCCCCAAAAAATCTATAATTTTTAATACCCCCCCCAAAAATCAGTTTGCTGTTTTAGAAAATCATAGTCTACTTACTACTTGTATGTCTCAGAACGTATATATTCGAAAACATGGGAAATGCCAAGCTGGAACTGATCGGCAATCGGGGTGACCCAGGGATTGTTTTCTGCTTTGAAGACTTGCTTCTGCCCAGTTAAATCCAAGTTTCCTGAAAATACAAAGAGAAGAAAGAAGGTGAAGTCTGCATCATCCAACCATGATCAGGGAGAAGAAGTCCTTAGGTACTTTGTAAGCTACTTTGTTTACGTTTTAAAGTTCTTACTCCAAGACATTAGTGGGAGACAAGCGATGCTGAAGAAATTAAAACCAAACGAAAGAAGAGGGAGACGGAGGAGGGAGGGAGGGAGGGAGACAGCGGCGGAGGGAGGGAGGAAGACAGACAGCCACAAGCCCTGAAGGAACTCTTGTCAATAGAACCTATGCTTTATTTATCTAGGTATTTTCTAGAGACTGAAAAGTCTTGTTCAAGACTGAGAGAAGAGATAACATTAAAACCTCCTGACAAAGTCAAGGTGCATCTCTACTTGTGAGAAGATAAGCCCAATCTGATCTGCGCTACCTTTTTCATCAAGTACAGAACTTGAGTAAAGCAACAGGAGCCACAAACCAAGAAGAATGGGCACTCAAGCAGGGGAAGCACATCTCCAGTCAGCTCCAAGTGAATCATTAACACAGGTTATAGGAGATAACATTTTGTGTCGCTTTAATCAGTTTACAAATTGCCTTTGAAAATCATTCCCTCGTTCAATTCTCCAGCAACCCCCAAGGTCAGTTATTTAGCAACACTTGGTAGGTGAAGACACAGGAACTTAAGGAACTAAACCAGTATGTCCAAGATCAGAAAGTGTCAACTTGGGGATCTGTTCCTGACTCCAGTCCTTGTTCTCTTTCTATGGATGGAACTATCAGCGTACGTGTCCATCTAAATCAAGAAAGCTCAGTTAACAAAGGTGGCCAGTAAGCAGTCTTCATCTGCTTATCACCTGTTAACCGTCAGACAGATTACTCTCCAGCCTCCCATTTCTGATATGTTCAAAAGTGGAAAGGAGGTATGTGAAGGAACTTCCTGCAGTCTAGTCTATGGAATACAAGGTCAAGGGGAGAGAAGCTTTGCAACAGGGACGGATGTAGTTGTACCTAGAGAGACACCAGAGACCTTTCCTCACAGTTCTAGTGTGCAAATCTTGTGGTTCACAACACAGGCTGTCTGAACATGGGCACTCTGCTATCCCCTTCTCAAGTCACTCCAGGTAAGATGTCTGTCCTGTTCAGATGTATTTCTGGCTTTCTATCAGAACTAATGGTCAGGATGATGAAAATGTACTCTGGGATGAGATGCAAATATACCACGGCATAAATCATCTTTGGGAATGAAGAGATAAATAATTTTTTTTCTTCTGTGCGTATGGTGGACGCATGTGTGGCGGTCAGAGACCAATGCCAGGTAGACATACCTCTTCACCCTTATTTTTAGAGACAGCATCTCTAACTGAATCTGACACTGACTGATTCAGTCAGATGGGTTGGCCAGCAAGTTCCTGGGATGCTTCTGTCACTATTTTCTAGGTGTAGGATTATGAGCATACACCGATGCTTCTGTCACTATTTTCTAGGTGTAGGATTATGAGCATACACCGATGCTTCTGTCACTATTTTCTAGGTGTAGGATTATGAGCATACACACCGGGTGTATGCTTCTGTCACTATTTTCTAGGTGTAGGATTATGAGCATACACCACCACACCGGGTGTATGCTTCTGTCACTATTTTCTAGGTGTAGGATTATGAGCATACACCGATGCTTCTGTCACTATTTTCTAGGTGTAGGATTATGAGCATACACCACCACACCGGGTGTATGCTTCTGTCACTATTTTCTAGGTGTAGGATTATGAGCATACACCACCACACCGGGTGTATGCTTCTGTCACTATTTTCTAGGTGTAGGATTATGAGCATACACACCGGGTGTATGCTTCTGTCACTATTTTCTAGGTGTAGGATTATGAGCATACACCACCACACCGGGCTTTTTACATGGTTCACTGGGGATCCAAATTCAGGTCCTCCTGCTTATGCAGCAAGCATGTCACTGACCAAGATGTCTCCCCAGTCCTGAAATGTTTTACTAGGATATAAAATACTTTTTCTTATAACGAAAGAATGAATAGTTTGAATTCCATTTTGTTATATGGACTTATAAATGCCTGGGAAAATGGAGAAAGAAAAATGATTATAATCTCATAAAACACTTTTAAAGAAAGAAGATGTACTGGGCAGAGTGGTGTACACCTTTAATCCCAGCCCTTGGGAGGCAGGAAAAGGTGGATCTCTGTGAGACTGAGGCCAGCCTGGTCTACACAGCAGGTTCCAGGCCAGCTGGGGCTAGAGGGAGACCCTGTCAGTTTCTTCAACTTCTCGACTGAACATTATTAGTTAGGTACGCATCATCTGGGCAATTAATGAGCTTGATTCTCTCATTCATGAGTTGGAGAACTGCCAAGGATGCTCGGCAGAGTAGCACACCTGAGATGGATCCTGTGGGCCTGGGCAAGCCATTCATGTCTGTAGGCCTTACCACTTAGAGAGGGCGTCAGGCATTCTAAGAGTGAACGCTCGCTCACATTTTTCTGCAACTCTTAAGATCTGGTAGATGAATTCCTATGCCATTTCGTCTGTATCATCTCCTCACTACTTCTTCTCCAGTGTCCCCCTTTCCTAAAAATGAGAACACAAATTTCTGTAAAGAAGTCATTCATTGGGGCTGAAGAGATGGCTCAGCAGTTAAGAGCACTGAATGCTCTTGCAGAGGACTTGGGTTTGATTCCCAGTACCGACATGGAGGTTAACAATCATCTATAACTCCAGTTCCAGGGGATCTGCCACCCTTCTCTGACATCCGTGGGCACTGCACGACATGGGTGCACATACACTCATACAGGCAATGCACTCATACACTTAAAAAAATAAAAATAATAGGAAAAAATAAGTTGTCACTCATTTAAAGACAAGTCTGTGTTTCTGATATGCTGCAGTTTCCACATACAATGTGTATATTGCCTATTGTCCTTAGGATACATGGCCACCCATGGAAGGGTCCCTAAGTCAGGCAGTAGGAACCACAGTCAGAAATTCAAAGTCAGGTGGAGATGGAAGCACTAGAATGAACAAACCGCTTTCAACACATCCATCAAGAAGTCATCTCTACTCACATACTGGCACTCATCTAAGCTTTCCCTACTGACTCAGCCCAGAGTCAATTACAAAACAAGTAACAGAGATCCTTGGAAAAGTATATGTATTCTTAAGTAGAGATGGGGAGGAGAGACGGCCTAGAGGTTAAGAGCACTAACTGCTCTTGCAGAAAACCTGCGTTCCATTCTCAGCACCCACATGGCAGCTGACAGCCATTGGAAATTCCAGTTCCAAGGAATACAACACCTTCTTCTGACCTCTATGAGCATTACATGCATATGGTGCACTTATATAGGATGAGGCAAAACATTCATACAGATGAAATAAAAATAATATGGAAGAGGAGTACATTTTAAATTTATGGGATTAGTACGTGAACTGACTATTAAACAAACAGGTTCCCCCTGTTACTGAGAACTCTGCCTACAATCTCTTCCTTTTCCATCACCTAACACTATTATCTGAATTTCAGTTGGTAGAATTCTATTTTGCAGACCAAGCAAACATGCCATCCAGTCATTCATACATTACCAAGAATTAACTCAACTGCAATCGTTTCCTCTTAATGTGCTAGTGGGGAGCCCAGGAATGAGGTCTCACCCCCAATATTCAGAAGAGAACAGGAGGAAAGAAGGCAGCTATGTTTGGTTCACAGAGCATTTCTGTACCTTGTAGCATTTTCTGGGCCCTCTGGTCAGTGTGAGAGCAACATGGACCATGGAAAGGGCTTGGGAAATAGGCTCTCTCCTTTTCTGGGCTTATATCACTAGCCCCCTTCTACCAAGTTCCAAGGTTTGCCCTGATAGTCTAAAAGAACAGGTACAAGCTGGCATGGTAGCTCATGCCTTTACTTTCAGCACTTGGAGTCTGAGGCAGGATTTTTTTGAGTTTGAGGTAAGTCTGGGCTATATAGTGAGCTCCAGGCCTGCCTGGGCTACATATCAAGACTCCGTCTTAAAGAAAGAAACAGGTATGATACTAAGTTAAGAGTCTTCAGTCTACTACCAACAACACATATATGCACTAAGACACAGGCACAGCCTCTCACTGACCACAGTAGTCTTTAATGGTAAGTGTCTGAAAATAATGTACTAAAGTCCTATGTTCCCCCGACTGCCACACATGCAAGACAGGCCTAAGGGAATAATGTCAAGAAAGGTCAGCTGTGCTCTTCTGCCTGAAGTCGGGAGGCCCCTGGAGACCTGTCAGTCCCCAGTGATGTCTCTATTTAGTGCTGTCAGTGGAGAGGGAGAGGCCCAGAGGATTGTTAATGACTTGTGCTAACTGGAGCACATAGGAGTAGCTGAAAGCAAGCTAGACACACTTCCCTCCAGGGAAAAGGAGTCAAACCTGATGTCTGAGAGTGAGGAAAAGCAGAAAGGACCATGGGCTATTCATGAGCATCTTCATTTACATCTCTTTGAACCCATCTGCACACTATGCAGGAGGAGTGCATGGGGGAGGGGTCTGAGTGATTCTATCCCATTATCATTTGTTTATTTCAGTATCAAACAGTGCGACTGAATCAAATGCATAGGTGTTTCATCATGCTCTACAAACAGGGCGGAAAGGATGAGTCAAGTTCATTGAGAAGAAAAATAGGAAATAATAGCTTCCTGTTTGATGAAAGGACCATGAAGACCACAGGGAATGTTCACAGCAAATGTTGAAGGAGGAAACAATTACCTGTGACCAGGATGGAAGCGCCACATCATCCTGAAAGAGCAATGCTGGGAGTCTGGTCAGCTGTGTTGGGCTTCCTTTGTTTTTCAACTTAATGTCACTGGTGGCTAACACAACCCGTGCTTCAGTGAAGCTGAAATCCTCCCAGAAAGCTATCTATCTCTGGGTTCTCTTACCTCAATCTGCGTCAGCCTGGCATGCAGCAATTTCAGAAGAGGGTTAATATAATTAAAGTTAGACCATTTTACTGTGAGAAAAGATGACACTTGTCTCGTATTGGCCTGGCAACAAGTTCCTACTGCCTCAGCGAAGCTGGCCTGTCAGCTGTCTGGGGTGGGTTCCCTTTTAAGTAATAACATGCAGGCAGCATCTCACCCTGCTGTCAGTCAGCACGCAATCGCCCTCACACCGCATGCTTCAGTGAGTCCAGTGAGGAGCCCTCACCCAGTCCCTTTATTAGAAGGCTGAGCGGTGCTCGGGTGGTGTTCTAACAAGGATCAGGCAGCAGGATTAAGCACTGTGACAAAGAGGATCTAATAGGCTCGAAAGCGGTGCATCTATAGACACGCTGGCTAGCTCCCAGACACAGACTCACTTTGCTCAGTCCTAAGTCAGGAGGCGCAGGCCACTAGGGAAGCCAGGCAGCACCATGATTAGCAGTGACCCTCTGACCGAAGCTGCAATGAAGATCATATATCACTCAGAGGCTTATTCTGCAATTGCAAATTGGATTTTCCATTTTATTACCTGCAAAACGGATCACAGATGCTTCTATCCCAAGCCTCCAGTACAGCCTGCTTGGCTGTGCAAGGGTAACTGTATAAACTCTAAATCATGCAAAACAATCATTCTCTTTGCTGGTTATAAACATGATTGAATGCAATAGGCAACGAAGGCGCCATTAATAAGCATGCTCATTTTCACTTATGGAAATTGGTTGTTTCCCGTAATCACACTGTGAGAATTTTTCCTGACTACTCCAAATCCTGAAACATGTGGCCAGGAGCATCATTTATCACACAGCAAGCAACTAGGGGGGATCTGAGTAAATTTTTCACGTCATCAAGACAGCAGTTCCTCCCTCCCCAATTTCATAATGATGCCACAGAGAGCATTTAAATTAATGCACTCTGAAAGCCAGGCTCTCTGCCTTGATCATAAAAACCTAAGACTCTGGTCTAACAAGGTAAAACTAGAAAACTGTAGCTGACTAGGTATTTTATCATTAAGATTCCAAATCTGCCCAAACCCAGGTAACTGACCTGCTTCTGAAGGGGCCTAGACAAGACATCATGACAGCCGAGCTCTGCAGTGAATTCCCTCCTGGAAGCTTTTCCTCAAACAACGTCAAAGCAAGACAAAAGCAGCATTCATAGCTGCTCTGTACAGAAAGACAGTGTCCACATAAATCGTTCTAATCTTTATTATGATGGGCTACCCTACTAATTACGGAGATGTGTAATCACAGCTAATGGCTGACTAGGAAAAGTTCCTGTTTTTTCAGTTCTTTTTGACTGAGTGAAAAACGAAGGCTTATAAAATGATGCTCATACTGTAATAGTAAATATTTGTAATAATTAAACTCAGGGGACAATTAGAATGTTCATTACCAGGTGACAGATACTACAGTCATACTTTGAAATGCTACTTAGTAATTAAAATAGACATTTATATGAACTGATCTGGAGTATATGTTATATTTTTTTTAATTGCCAGTATACTTTTTCTTGCCAGTATTTTCAAACAAAAGGTAGAAGAGAAATAATCCCATGATTTCGGTATATGTTTTATGTGAAAAGGATTAAAAAGAAATATATCACAAGCTGTTAGCACTGTTCCCCAAACAGGAAAAAATTAAAGTGAGACAGAGATTTAAACCAGCAGGAAAAAAAAAGAAAGAAAGAAAAAAAGATAATATATTAATTTTCTCTGTCCAGAACTTCATGTTGTGGCAAGTGTGACTAATTTTCATAATTTAAAAAAGATTAAAGATACAAAGATGTAAGAATACTGAAAGGGAATTCGTCCAAAACAAATTCAAATAGGTAGAGCACATAATCACCACAAAGGAGAGTACTGGATTTAAGAACGCACCCTCCCAGCCTTGCAGTCGTCGCGCTAGCACTCCATTCTGTTACAGATGAAGGTTTATCAGGCCCTAAATGGATTGAGAATCTAGGTCTGAGGTTGCCTCTCTTTCTGAACATTCAGTGCAATCAAAGTAAGCAAGCATGTCTCCTGACAAGCTCTCAAATTTATTCTGTGGGGACTGCAAGGCCACACCATCACTCTAGCAATTGTCCGCTTAGCCTTTCAGGCAACCTGTTTTTAAAACAGGCATTCTGTTCATTTCACTGCTTTCATCGCTGCTTTATCAGGCATGTTAAAATAAGCTGTGACTCTTTTGATCTAGTCCAAGGAAAGGAGTATCATTTAAATAAAAATGATTGCAAAATAAACACAAGACCACCTGCCAAAGAGATCCAACAAAGCAGCTTCGGGTTTGTGTGTGCTGGCACAAATGGGTGCAGAGGACTTTTCCCAATGACGGAAAATCACCTTGACAATGTTCCCATCTCATGCTTTTCTTGGTCATTTGCTGTCTGTGATCCAGGGTAGGATGGGATAAAAGGATCCCTCACTCACTTGTGACTATGATTACATAGCAACAGGGCAGGGAGCATGCCCAATGCACAGCACACAGTAGCTTTATTTTGCAAGTAGAGTTGGCCGTTAATAAATAATTCATGTTCTAAACCTGGCATTGGTTTTGGCTCTCCCTGTCAGATTTCTAAATGTGAGGCAATACCACTTTGGCTTGCCAGATTTCCCTTGTGTTGTTCATGTAATGTCAGGTCTTAGAGAAGGAAAGCTCATGAGTCTGGCTCTTGTTTCACACACTCCATTCACTGACCAGGAGACAGTGGGCAAATCCTCTGCTCTGCTGAGCTTCGGTTTCCTCATCTGCCAAGTGAGGATAATCCTATCAATGGCTGGGATGGCAGATGAGCACCAAGGACTGCACAGGATGGCTCTATGGACGGAAAGTACCATGGAATTATAAAACACCACTGCATTATTAGTTTATGTGAAACCTGAAAATGAGAGAAAATGAGCATTTAGAGAACATTTATCTAAAGCAGCTGTGGATTCCCCAAGGAACTGACATGTAAACTCTGCAAGCTGGCACTCTTCAGAGGAAAGGGACCTGCTGATAAGAGTCTCAAAGGCCTGTGATCAAAAGTCATTTCAGGGTTAAATGGGGTGGGGAACGGGACGGCAGGGGAGGGAGGACAGGGAGGGAGGAGTAACACTAAAAGCCTTTAGAAAAAGCCACATGAAAACCTATCATTTTATATTATAAAAAGAGATTAAAAGGAGTCACCGTGTAAGAGGGGGACTACGCCTCTATTAAAAACCACAGCTAGCAAAGTAAAGGCCCCATGTCAGGAACGGACTCCCTCTTTTGAAGCTGTTGACCAGGGGTCCCACAGACCACCAAACAATACTGACCATTGCCCCTGCCCTTGGTTACTCAACAGAACTTCATGGTAAGACCCTATTGCTGAAGACACTACACACATGAGCTACAGAACAAACAGGGAAAGAAATCAAGTTGGTGCTGACTTCAAAACCTCATAGGTACTGGCTAGCTTTTGCAGTGCTATGCATGCTACCTGAAGAGAATATTAACCATCTTTAATTTTTTACCCTGCTGCAAATCCTGCAAGCTATAACAACTGGGGCAAGACAGGCCCACCTGTGCAATCACGGCATGAACACTACAGGAGTGATCAACCGTTCTAACTGTAGTCAGAGTCCACGTCATCGGACAGTGATATCAGACTGAGGAGCCAGAGACAGGTTCTGGTCATAAGGGAGAGACTATCAGACTGACTTCTAACGACTTATTGTTACACCCATAAATTAATGCATCTTCTGAACAGAGAAGCTTCTTTAAATAGCAGAGGGTGATTAACACAAAGAACCACACACAATTGGCCAACATGCAGAGAATAAGGGCTGGAGACAGCTTATCCACGAATAGGACACCTATATCAAACTTCTGCTTTCCAAGGCTCGGGGATCAATGTGGAAGAGGGAACAGAGGCAGATCCTAAGAGCTAGAAGTGGTGAATGACACAGAAACAGGATTTTCCACACAGTTGAGGTTACTCAAACAAATGCACAGCAATGGACAAGTACCAAGTAAGCTTAAGCTGGACAAAATTGCAGCAGAGATGTGGTAAAGTGGGTAAGAAACCCCAATCCTCCCTGAGGCTGCTGGGAGACAGAGTTTTAGGACTCTTAGTGAGCTGAGTAGGCTCCAGTGGGTGAGCTCACACTGAAGGGCATCAGTAAAGGAGAGGTGCAGACAGGAGAAGGGATCTAAACACAATTAAAGTAGACATGAAACTCACAAAAAATGAAGAAGGAACACACACACACACGAGCCCAACTGGCTGGTTTCTGAAAGACAAACTGACAATACATATTAGGAGATTTTAAAAAAATGTTATTATTTAATCTAGTGACTTCATTCAAGTAATGAGTATAATGAGAAAATAATCAAAGATATCTAAGATATTTACAATTCTATATTTTTAACTTGGTATTGCTTATGTTTCTACTGGACAAAAGGAACTCAGTTCAATGCCTAAAACTTGGTTAATGAATTATGAGACACACATAAATGTCACAATACATAGTCATATGATTAAAACATTTTCAAAAAAATTTAATGACATGGGCTAACGGTCATTACATAATACTGAGGTCTAAAAAGCAGGCTGCAAAACTCATAATGTTTACAGGACTAACTATATACACAGATGTGTAGGAAGGGTGGAATACACACATACGTATATATGCATATGAATGGAGAAAAGGCTAGAATTAAATAAATTTAGAATCATAACTGTAGTTATTTTTAGGTGATGGGATGATGAATGTTACATTTTCCTGTGTTTTCTAGGTATAAAAAGCCAAGATTTGGGGATATAGCATTTACAAACATTTTCTTCCTTCCTTGCAGAGTACCTTTTCCTTGTACTGGTACTATTCTCTCTCCCTCCCTCCCACCCCGCCCACCCTGTGGGAATGACTTTCACCCAACCTTGTAACCAAAAGTTAATCTTACGTTCAAGATCACTGAACAGCATCTGAGCATATTTACAAGATAATCAAGGTTGCTAGGCCTTGGGCTCTTCTCGTAACCTAAACACACAATCTTACCACCTTCCTCGCCCTCGACCTAGAATACTGCCTGCCTGTGTGTCTGCTGTGAAAACAGCAAGCACTGCAAACAGTGAAGTATTCCTTGAAAGCAATGGATATGCCATGTAGCTGCAAACAATGAGTGGGATTAGACTGACAACATCTGTTTGTGGGGTGTGTGTTCTTCGAGGTCAGTAAGGGGTCAGAAGGCATATGATCCTCTGATAAGTTCCTCCTTTCACATGAGATGCTAGTTACTGTTTCAAGAAAGACAGAGTAGGGCCTTTGTTCCAGAAGACAGTTCCACGAGAAATCTGATGGAACAAGTTCCTTAAAGAGTTCGGGCCACTCTTGGTTTAAACGGACCCTAAGAGTCGGGCCCTCTTTGTTCAGGCATCATGGTCATATGGATCTCACCACCACACTCCCCTTTTACAAAAACTCTCCCCTCTCTCCTGTCCTATAGTCTTGTCACATTTCTTAGGCTACTCAAAACCTGAGTTCAAGCGGTCCTCCGCACCTCAGCCTCCCACATAATGTGACTGCAGGTTGCTGCTACTTCTCGTGACATAGTTTTCTTTTTTGATTTATTTATTCTTATTTTATGTGTATGAGTGTCTTGCCTGTATGTATGTATGTATGTGCACCAGTGTCATGAAATATCCATGGGGATCAGAAGAGGGCATTAGATCCCATGTAACTATAGAGTTAGAGACAGTTGTTAACCATCACGTGGGTGCTGGGAACAGAACCTGCCTCCTCTGGAAGAACAGCCAGTGCTCTCACTGCCGACTCATCTCTCCAGCCTCCCCCACCCCTCACACTGTCTTCTGACACATACTTAATTTTTTCCATGAACCTAAGTTGGTCTGTTTTCTCTTTTGGTGCCTATGTCCTTGATGTCATATCTAAGAAATCACCAAACCCAACATTTTGAAGTTTCTGCCTTATGTTTTCTCTGAGAATTACTGCTAGTTGTACATTTTCCATTTAACTCTTGGATCTATTTTGATTTTTGCATACATTGGAGGTAAGAGTTCAACTTCATTTAGGGGGGTGAAGGAGGCTGGAGATACAATTTCTACCACATCATTTGATGAAAAGACTGACTTCCCCTATTGCATGGTCTTGATATTCTCATTAAAAAAACAAATCACTCGACCAGGATGTATTAATTAATTTTTTTTGGTAACAGCCATCTTGAGTGGTGTGAAATAAAACTTCAATATGGCTTCAATTTGCATTTCCGTGATGGATAAAGACGATGATCTTTATAACAACAAATGCTGGTGAAGACATGGAGAACAGGAACTCTTATAGACTGTTCATGACCTACTATAGAAAATAGTATAGAGGTTCCCTAAAGAACTAAGACTAGATCTACCCAATAGCGTAGCTGTCCTATTCTCACTTATAAACCTGAAGAAAACGAAGTCATTAAGCAAGAGAAACCTATGTACCCACGGCTGTAGAATTATTCACAATATTTCAAACTATGGAACCAGATTAGGTACCCATCAACAGCTGGACGGATAAAACAACACACACACACACACAGAAACACATACTATATAATATATATATATATATATATATATCATATATATATTCTCATACACATATACAGTGGAGGAGGCATAAAGAATGAATTTGTTATTTGCAATAACAAGGATGGAACTGAAGGTTATTGTGTGAAAGACACAGAAAAACAAGTATTGCATATTCTTTCTCATGTATAGAAAAAAAGAAAAAAGCTGACTTGAAAACAGAGGAAGGGCCATCAGAGAAGGTACCTGGCAGAAAAAAAGAAAATAAGCAGGACAACAGAAGGTCACAGAAAGAGTGATATCACCAAAACATGATGCATGCATGTTGGGAAACGCCACAAGAAAATTTGGTATTTCTACAATTATGAGTTAATCATTTAATCATAACTAAAAATCCATCTTACTATGCACATATGAGTTTATTTCTGGGCTTTCTATTATATCCCAGTAGTCTCTGTGGCTGTTTACACTAGAACCTCTCTGCTGGGCTTTAGTGTCACAGTGAGGTGGAACCCAGGCCCATGCTCCTGCTAGTCAAGGGCTCTGTCTCTGAGCTCCAGCCCCAGTTCTTTCCTGTCTTAATTACTAACTTTGTACATGTTTTAAAATGAGGACGTATGAGGCCTCCAGCTTTGTTCATTAACACTGTTCTAATCATCTGGGGTCCACTGACATTTCACATGAATTTCAGGGTGGGCTTTTGTATTTGTACAAAAGCCATTGCTGGGATTTGATGGGAATTCCATGAAATCCACAGACTGATTCCAGGAGCAGGATACAATTTTATTAGTAGGACATAGTACATACTCTGAACAGGCCACATTAACAGAAACAAGCACTTCAGTATTCAGCAGTCAAAACACACAGTGAGAAGATGTTTTTATTTAATCTGATAATTTATATGCTTTTTAAGTGAATCAAATCGCATATGTTGAACAAGCCATCATTCTTAAAAGAATAAAATTTCATTAGGATAGATTCACTGATGAACATCAGCACACTGATGGAGAGGATGGGAACTGTGACTCTCTCCCAAAGCTCTTCATTAGCCTGAAAACAGGAAGGAGAGTTAGGTCTGTGTCTAGGGAGGGCAGGGCAGGGAAGTCTTCTGGGGAAGGCAGAGGGAGGTGGAGGGCAGGGCAGGGTCTGCGTGGTAAAGACAGTATGGCAGGACTGCAGGGGTTTAGGGAGGCTTGGCACTCTTGGATGTGGAGACAGTACATTTTGATCTGTTTATGTTTCAAGTAGAAACTTCTATACTACCGCAAAGGAACAGTGTGACTCACATTCTGCAATGCATGTGGCTGATTATAAGCTTCTGAGAGACCCTAAGTGTCTCTGGTAATTTTGAAATGTTGCTTTCCTGTGGAAGTTTCCTTGGTCCCCATCTTACACCATGCCATGATATGAAAACCAACAGGAGGCTGTGGACAGATGTGATAAGCAACCCCAAACAATGGCCTTCCCATCAGACTTTGAAGCTTTATCTGCAGCCTCATGTACTAATACATACAAACTACCATTACCTCAAGACTACAGTTCAGATGTGTACACAATGACAGAACCCTTTAAAGGTGTTTGGAGGGCACAGGGGCTATCGAATTTCATTTCCAAAATATGTAGAAAAAATAATTTATTAGATAACATCAGAGAATATAAAAAGCCAAAAAATATAGACTGATACAATCAGCTTGAACATGATCATATAATCTTAACAATAATCATCTCAATAATGTTCCCAAATGGCAAAAACTTACCTTTTTCAGTGCCTAATGTCATAAACACTTGCCTAAAAAGAAGCTATGGCAATTTTTTTCAGCCAATAGGATGATGGCTGAAGTTTGAGTATCATAGTAATGCATTACAAGGCACTTACTCACATGGAAGTATGAAATGAAATTAACTTTATTTTTTATTTATATATAAATACCCTTGAATCCAATTTTATTAAAGGTTAAGTCAGGGATCAACCTACTACACAGAACCTAAACTTAAATTATATGTAAAAATGGCTTGTTTCGGCTTTGCCTCACATTCAAGAGCTTATATTTTTATTACTGTGGGGCTATGTGTTCTATTCTCTGCAGAGGCTGTAGATGGTAAGGGTGTGAATATTATACCATATAAAATATGTATGAAGATAATTAACAACGGTGAGTGACACAATTACCAAGTCTACAGATAATGCTGCGACAGTTGTAACTTAATTTTCATTGAATTCCAATTTTTTCACACTCAAAACAAAACAAAAAAAACCCAACCTACTTTTTTAGGTTATGTATTAACAATCCATTTTAATGAGTGTTGATTAAACTTACTTTAAACTGATTTTTAGTATTCATAAGAATATCTTAAAAGATGATAGTGTTGGAAATACTGCTGTACACATGTGTGCATAAACATGTATGTATACCTAGACCCTAGCTCTAAACACAATGAAAACACAAACTACACACTATAGCACACTTAACTACAGAAACAGGCAGGCAACACGAGCTTCTATTCATGCAGACACCTAGGCATCTTTGTTTTCTAGCAACAAAAGGCACTAAACACTCCAAAATGTTATGATTTGAATATGAAACTGCCCAGAGGCTTATGTACTGAATGCCTCTCTCTCCAGCTGGTAGTGGTACTAAGGCATAGACACTTCTGCAGCAGGGGGTTGGGCAGAGGAAGTAGGTTATAGGGAGGTATGGTTTGAAGGTTATACCTGGTCCTCAATCCCTGCCCTCTCTTCTCCTTTTTCTCCACTATGAACTTTTCCACCACCTCCACCATGATGCTCTGTGCAAGCACCTGGGGCCAAAAGTAAATAAATAAATAAAATTTTAAAATTATGGGATGAGTCCTTTGAAACCATGAGTCAAAATAAATGTTCCCCAAGAAAGTTGTTCTTCCTGGTATTTTGGTCATTAATACACTGAGATATACAGAAGCTACCTTATTCTTTAGGGTTGATTCAAAGTCAGAGTACAGAGACATCCACTGGTACACTGCAAAACTTTGAACAGTAATCTCTAAGAGATGTCAATGCGAAATAAATAAATGGCTCAAGAGAAAAGAGTCCATCACACCTCTCAAGGATTTACTTTGATAATTTGTGAGTCCTGACATTAAAAAAGCATTACTATAAATAACACAGTGAAAATGGAGTTTTATCACAATTTTGGATGTGGGTGAGAATGATTACATCATGAATTTGTTTCCAGTATTTTTGGAACGCCAACTGCTTTAGGTTAAAAATACGCAATACTGTCATGGTAAAAAATAAAATTAAAAAAAAGAAAGTACTATGATACTCTACTCAAGAGGGAAACAGTCAACAATTACAAAATCATTTTTACTGTGCAAAGGTGCTTCTGAAGCACATTTTTTTTACTGGAAAAAAAGGGAGCGGGGCACACAACAACAACCTGAGCTTGAACGAATGAACCTCTGGCCACTGAGCCCCTCTTCAGGTTCTAACAGAGTTCAAATTCATGAGTGAAAGTATTTAAAATCAGGCTAGGTGGCATCTGTCTATAATTTCAACACAAGGGCGCCTAAGACAGGAGGAGTACCAATCCTAGGTTATCCTTCGTACAATATCTTGCCTCAAGATACTAAAAAAAAAAATTAAAGATAAGTACCTTCAAGAAATGTGGTTATATATCATTTACTGAAATGGCAATCAGAACTTTTTTTTCTGGACAATAAGAGCTAGAGGAAATCAAGTTATCTGAAAAACACATTATTTTAAGTACTCAAATACTAACAAATCTATATAGGAAACACCATTTGTCATGTTAGTTGGCATAATTTGGGCTGGAGGAGAACAGAGCATGAGAATCTGACTTCATTATTCTTGTTAGAATTTCCACCCGTGGGCACCATTGTTGTGGCCTAGAAAGAAAGGGGTTCAATCAGAAATAAGGCTAAATTTCTCCCTAATTTTTCAAAATAGCCTGTATTTTTTTTCTTTCTGTGGATAAAATATTTCCTCAAAAGTGCTACTGTCACTGTAAATCCTTCACCTGCATGTATTTTATAAGGAATGGCTCTGCCCTTTTAAAAGTGATGGCTCTATCTGTAGGGGCTGCCATGTTGGCCCCAAATCACACCCTGAAGAACAAAGAGCAGCTCACCACAGTTCAATGAAGCATTCGCGCAGGAGCTCTGATGGCAGTTTTTAGATGCTTTTTGATGATGAATGATAATATTAAACTCATACTTGGAGGCAGCATACAATAATTCTCCATTCCCTGATATTAAAAACCTATAAAGGAACATAAAGCTAGCCTCATACCATAATTTACCCCCTCTGGTTAAAGCACTTGTCTGTGATAACTGAACTCAAAGAAGAATGAGAAGTTCCAAACACACTGGCAGGTATGGGGCTAAAAGCAAGACAGTCAAAAGATAGCCTAGCTGGAAGATGAGCTCACAAACGTGGAGAGGGACGAGGATGGCTGGCTTTGACTGCCCTGAAAGCTGCACTATCTATGGGTTGTTGCTGTCTTTTACTAAGGTTCATTCTATGATAACCTATAAGAGATACAATTCAATAATACAGAACAACAAATTTTCTGTATTCCCCTTCCTCAAAATTTACAGGAGGGATTTTAACCATAATAAATCATAATAGATGATTTAGACAAACAAAATGGTCACTATCCCAATAACACAGACTATAATAAACATCAACTGAGTACAGGGACATTGAGAGCCGAAGGAGGGCGAGCACTGGTAGTGCCACCCAAGAACTCACAATTCAAACATGACAGAGACTGTCTTCACAGTAAGACTCAGGAAAGCAAATGAGCCTTGGTGGAAGCATTAAGATCTACAGGTGCAAACTTGCCAGGAGAAGAGAACAGTGAGCATCTCTGGGAAGTCCTGTGGGAGTTAGGAAATTCTTTTCATTGCTTGAGAAGGAAGCAACCGTGATAAGGAAGGGTATGTAGGTATCCCAGGAGGGCACACTGAGAGCCTCTGCATCCCAGGAGGGCACACTGAGAGCCTCTGCATCCCAGGAGGGCACACTGAGAGCCTCTGCATCCCAGAGCAGGACACTGAGAGCCTCTGCATCCCAGGTCAGGACACCGAGAGAATGTAGGTCCAAGGTCAGGACACTGAGAGACTCTATATCCCAGGATATCACATTAAGAATCTGGATACTAGTCCCAAAATGGGGAGACTAGTGGAAAGTGACAGGGCTGTTGCTTAAGCAACTATGTCATCTGAAAGAGAACTGGAGCTAATATATAGTTAACTAATATCACAGGTGCAATGAAAATGAATGAAATGCAGCCTGAGGCAACAACATGGATAGACAGTAAGTCACAGTACCAAATGAAAGAAGACAGAATGCATGTGAAATTCAAAAACAACAAAACCAAAAGATATTAGAAGAAGTTACATTTAGGAAGGTCACATGGGACTTCAAGGTTCTGCAAGTAGACTGTTATTGACTACCTGTGTACTTGCTGCTTCGGTTTTCATATGGCAATAATTCCCTTATAAGCTTACAGGTAGGTAATCTGCCTTCACACAGTGCATGTGCATGTATCTGTGTGTGTATGTGTGTATACATGTGTCAGAAAGAAAGCAAACGAGACAGAGGGAGAACACATTGTAGAGAGCCGCGGATTGCTGCGTCTTAAAGATGGCGCCTGCTCCCGCCCCCCACCATCCCGAGGTGGGCGCTCTCTGGAGCAAACAGCTCCATAATTGGCTGTGGCTGAGGTCTGGCCCTGCTTCCGCATGTGTGCGCCTATCTACTTTCACCACGTGGTAGTTTGGGGTTGGCTGGCAGGAGGGAATTTAACTCTGTGGCGGGCTTTCCCCGGGAGGAGAAGAAGAAGCAGTAAGGAGAGGGAAGAAGAAGTTAGAAAGTTAAAAAGCCAAAAGGTTGTTCAAGGTTCCTGAATAAACTGCTTTTGGAAGAGTCCGGGGTCACGTCTTCCTTGCTGGACGAGGCGGGCGCGACAAGACATGTCTATTAATATATAAGGATGGGAATAAATAATCTATGAGCATATGAGTTTAAAAAAACCTAAGTTACCCAGTAAATAGAAAAATCAAGATGGCTTCTGATAACTTAGCAAATGACACAAGATTTTTATACCCAGACAAATTATCTATCAAATAAAAAAGAACATTCTTAAATATTACAGTTTAAGTGTTTCTGTGCCTTCTGAAATTCATGGTGAAACTCAGTCACCAATTAAAAGTATGAAGAGATGGGCCTTTGAGGAGGTGACACAGTGGCGATGGTTCAGTCCTGAAAGGGGATAAGGGCTAATAAAGGAGCTTCATGGCAGAAAGCCATCGTCTCACTCTTCTGCCACTGGCAAGGTGAGGAAATGGCAGTCTGGCCCTCTAGAGGATTCAGCAGCAAGCCACCACCTTGGGAGCAGAGAGCAGTCCTCACCAGACACTAACCTGACAGAGCTTCAACCCTAGACTTTTTAGCCTCCACTGTGAGAAATGAAGCTCTGTCCTTTTAACAATCTCTGGCATTTTGTTCTACTGTCTACTGTCACAAAACAGACTATGACACCAAGTATGTAGAAACACAGGATATATAACATGAAAAAAACTAGAAAGAAAATCCTACTGGACAACTTAAGCCAACTAATTAAGCAACACAGAAAACAACTATCAATCTATTTTGAAAAAAACACAGCTTGAAACATAACTATAATATAACATTCTAAAGTATTTTTACTTTAGAGTGATGTCTGGGGAAGTAATACGCACTAATATGCTTGGTTAGGTAGTAAAACTTCAGAAATTTATTCATTTGGTTTTCCTTTCTTAAATCCAAATAACATTTGTTAGATTAAACAGCCACCAGTTTAAATAATATCTACCACTTGACATATCTTAAGTAGTGGTCAGCACAATATAGTAACTGTAATTTCAAGGTGGTGGATTACTGAGTGAATTATTTTTAAACTCAATTCTTTAATTCTGAAAAATAACATATACACATTTTTAATGATAACAACACATTATTTTTTCAAACTAATTAATTAATAGTCTTTCTACCCCTAGAATCTTTCCCCATCCCCTTTCACACCATCTCTGCTTTGTTATATCCCCTCCTTTAAGACTTCTTTTGTGAACCCTCACTGAGAGGTGACAGGCAGGCAGTCAATGGGTGCTGGTGGAGGAGGTATCATGTTCCAATAAATAACTTCCCACCTCAGGTTCATGCAAACAACTATAATTAAACTCAGCGGCTCCCCCAAACAAAAGATATTGTAAGAGGAGGTCTATTGGGAAGAGGGTTCAGTGGGGGAGGGGATGAGGGAGGGCAATGGGGCTGAGAATGCCCCAAACTCATTATATACACTGTGCAATTGTCAGATAACAATGAAGTCTCCCTGCCTTTTGCCAAATATTCCCCCTTACTCTACCAAGGAACAGATTAACAAAACCGCTAAAATATTTAATGTCTTAAAAATAAGCACACTCATCTATTATCTACATCCACTGGATGAAGTCAGTCACTAAGCTTCAAAGCATGTCAAATCACCTAATAAAAAAACACAATCCAGCAGGCAGAAAGGGGCTGTATGCAACTTTCTTTGCCTACTGGATGACATACTCTGATGCCTGAAGATGTCTTCCCATCACCAAAACTACACTCTGAACTCTGCAACATTCCTCTAATGCTGTGGTTGCAGTTAATGAAGGAGGAGTTTCAAGGAACTAATTAGTGTGCAGCTCTTACAACAAGGGCTTTCTAGATGCCACCCAGGCAGGGAGCATGCTGACCCCACCCCCTCTGATGTGATGACAGCTGCCTAGGACTTTAGAAGTCACTCACCTGGGCAGAAAGTGGAGATGTTCTGCCTGGCAGCACCTTTTAATATAATTATATGGCTCTGAAATTTTCGATGGAAATAAATGGATACACATCCACCCAAAGCATCCAATTCAACTTTACACTAACAAATACCCTTGGTTTTCTGAGATTGAAAGAAAAATGTGTTTCTGGACAATTAAAGTTCAAACAGAAGCCAGCAGGAATTTCCTTTTCCTTGGAAACAGCACAAGGCTGCTCAGCTAAGAACCGCAGCTACAAAAACAGGCAAGCACCACCAGTCACTAGAGGTACCAATGCAGCAGGAACTTCCAAGTTGAAATACAGTAAATATCCAACAGGGGCCACTGGTTTGGGCATAAATTTGTGGAGACACTCAGGAAGCATTTTCACATTTTCCCTCTGGCACCATCCCGGGAACCTAACCCTGAAGTCTCCAGTGGTGGCATGGGTAAACACTGAAGTGATAAAATAAGAAGAATGTTAAAACAGTATTCAAGACACCCCTAGCCAAGCAGCATCGTGCTAATGACTTCTACATTTAGATGACAAGTCGTGCTATTTAAACAACCACATTTTGTTGCAAGACAGCCTTCAGGAACAGGTACCAAGGCAACCAGGCTGCTGCCAGGCTGTGGGGAGCTGTGGGGAGCTGGAGGAGGAAGAATGCACTGATAAGGATCCAAAACATTACCACAAACTCAAAAAATTATCTAAAGGAAAATGAAGAACTGGACTTCATTCAACATCCATCTGGTGTTTCTGCAAGGAAAGAAATAACTTAGGCTTCCTTGTCTTTAACCAATTTCACATTTCAAGAGTGCAAGGACGGAAGATTCAAAGCCACCAAAAGAGATGATTCGAACACAATTCCTGTGGTTGACATTTTGGTGATATTTCTGAACATGACATCTTTGGCTGATAATGTAGGTACAGAATATGGAGCTAGTAATCCCTATAACCCACTCTTGCTAGAACAGCTAAAAGCACGACACTTCCACTGTGGTCGACAGACGTCACCACAGACACGTGCTTCAAAGTCTGGTGTCAAAGGCCATTAATCATAATATCAATATATAGAATGAGGAAGGCAAGCAATATAAATTTCACTTCTTCCCAACATGAATGATAAACGTCTGTCACATATGCACCTACATCCTTAATCAAACCCCAGAACCAAACTTCAGTAGCACAGAAGTCTGGCTTGATCCAGTGAAGGACAGGAGATCGACCCCACGGTACAGGCAAAGTGATCAGCTTTGTGAGTAAAACTGAACTGCTAAATTCACGCACATGTAACTGTGTGTGGTTGGTCGGCTAAATGTGCCATATCCCAATCCCCGGAGCCTGGGAAAATCAGCTTATAAGAGAAATGGGACTTTACGATAGGACTTTGCTGGCATGGGGTCAACATGTCACGGCAGTCCTGGGAGAGATGGAAAGGCATGTGAGTGAGATCACAGAATGCTGACAACTGAGGCAGCATGTGGAGAATGCACGTGATCATTAGAGGATGAAAAAGCAAGGGAGGGAATTCTCCTTGTGGCCCCCTGAAGGAACCAAATAAGTGACACCTGATTCTAGCTTTGCGAAGCTGTCTTTGAACGTCTGACCTTCAGAATCACAGGAAAATTAACTTCTTTTCCCTTTCTTTTTAAAAAGTCACTAAGTTCAAGCAATCTGTTATAGCAGCAAAAGGAAACTAATACAGTATACAAAACTCTTCTGGGTACCTACCTACATCAGCTCTTGCAATGATTTGCAATGCCTCCTTCAGTTTATTAAACAGGTCCAAGTCTCAAGGCACTACTAACAAAATGTCTATGCAAGTTGTTGCCTCCTGTTACACAAAGTGGGAGTGAAAGAATATATTTTTATCTTGGCACAGAAAATGTGCAAATTCGTATGTTTTGATTCTTACAGAGGGTTTTAAAGCATTATTAATGATACCGCAAAATTCAAACTATACTTCCAAATCAGACCTATATAACAGAATAGGCACTCTCTTAGCACGTGTCTATTCACCTAGTGGTGGTTGTGCTGTGGGTTTTCTCCTGTGTGTGGTAGGAAGAATAGAGAATTAGAAACTACTGGATGAGCTAGAGAGATGGCACTTGAAAAACTGATCAATTTAAAGCAATGAGCAGCAAAGGCATAAAAATCTTATTAAAATAAAAATTTCAAGATGGGTTTAGGGGCACACACATTTAATCTCAGCACTTGGGAAGTATATCACTTTGAGTTAAGGTCAGCCTGGTCTACCCTGCCTCAAAAATAAATAAATATATGAACAAAGAGATAAATAAATAAATGAATGAAGGAATAAATAAAAATGTCAATGTTATACAGAGCAGTATTTGCTGTACTTTATTACAGTCAATGTTATGACTAAGACCTGGCAGTGAAAGATCTGGTAATCATGAACAAACACAAATTTGTGGTAAACTAGGGTTCAAACAACTGTTAAAAATATAGTCACAGACAGAAAGTACACTAAAGAAATAGGTGAACAGCTAAAGTTAATGTATATATATATATAAACAGTCTCCCCACCCGTCCTGGAGAAGCTATAGGCAGCTAATGGCTGTGGGAAGAAAGGGAGCCCTACTCCTCAGTGGTGCAGACACTTAGATAAGATGCCTGTGCAAATAACTCTGAGCATGTAATGCAAACATCTTAGTTAAAATGCATCACACACGCACCCATACACACACACACATGCGCACACACACATGCATACACACACACATACACACACACATACACACACACACACGCATACACACACACACATGCACACACACACAGTAGGGAGGGATCTGTAAGGAGTAAGCAGAAATTTGGAGGAAAGGATAATGGGGGTATGTTGTGAAGGAATAAATATCTTAAATCATGAAAACAAAATGCGTAGTGGATGAAAGTAAGTTCTGGGATATCGATTAAAATACCCCAACTTCTCCAAGAAAAGAAATAAGCTTGGTTTTTTTATTCCCTGTCCTAGGGACACAGAAGGCTGACAAAGAACATTCTCTTGGCCGCCAAGCAGGGTAAGTCACTTTCTGCATTCTTTTACAGCAAATTACAGCTAGCCAAGCCTTTCAGATGGCAATAGCTTTCACTCAGGTCAGTCAACTGAAATGACCAAACAATGAACCTTTAACACTAGCCATTGATCTTGCTAATTGCATGCACCCTACATTTGCTTCTGGGGTTTCCAGTCAACCCTCTCTGTTAACACTATTTCAACTGCTAAATGGTCAGAACACACAGAGTGACAGATTTAGTGTTTCACTGGTAATTTATATCACTGACTGCCACCCAGTAGTAGTGAATCGTGATTTATGTGTCTCACATTGTGGCACATAACCTTTTAAAAGGGGGGAAAGCCATCCACCACTACACCCTCTGAACTGGATTTGAAAGCAAAGGGATCACGTGTGTGACACATTTATTTTCCCTGTCTGCAGCTCTCACTTTGGGTACAGCTCCTTCGTGGACCTTGGGTTCAGTCAGTACTCTTCATCTACAAGTGAGTTAGAAGAAAATCTGAGAGACGTCCGTAAAGGGCAGTGGGTTACCAACTGGGAAGAGGAACCCAAATCAAAGGTTAGCAGAAATATTTTAAGTAGGAATGGTACACTGAAGACTCCATAAGGAATCACTGGGCACCTTAATATTTGCCAAACTGCACGCGAAGCTTCAGTGAAAATGCACACTACTGTTTTTACTCGTTTCTCAGAAGAATCAACATTTCTTAAAGAGTAAACGAGTGTTTATGGCTGTCGCAATCAAAGGGACTAAAGTTTTGTGTGTGTGCACATATACACACATATGTGTATGTATGAAGCGAACAATATCAAGGGACATCCAATTTTGCTACAGACCAAAAGTCTAAAAATAAAATAGAAAAGATGTAAGATCTGGTTACCCCCAACCTGCCCCCAGATCTCAGAACGTGACTTGTATTTGCAGACAGGGACTGCACAGAACTAACTTGTTTAAAATGATGTCATAAGAGTGGACCTTAATTGAACCTCACTAGTACAGTGAGGAAGAAATTTGCATATAGACACAAACAAATGAAAGGTGGTATAAAGACACAAGAAGAGGGAGGGGTCTTCTATGCACCAAGGAAAAAAGTCAGGCACAGATAGATCCCTGAAAGAGTTCAGTAATGCTCCTCCAGCCTTTATAATGATGAGGCAACTTCTTGATTGTAGTTTGATGCTACAGAAATCCTAGCAAACTAACACAGTCAGTCTCAGGTGTCACGATGAAGAGATGACTTAAAATGCAAGAAAGACCAAGAGATTCTACTTGGGTATTTAAAACATGATGTGGTGAAATGGTCTTGAAGGATATGCATGTTACACAAGATAATATGTACTCTTTTAATAATGCAAGTGATACAAACCCTGCTAGTGAATGCCAGGTTGGAAAGATAACTTCCTGAATAATAAATGGGAAGAAAAGCACACTATGTTGTCCCTGTCCACACTGGCAGGTATCAGAAATGAATTCAGATTTCTGTACCCTGGTATGATGAAATAACTGGACAGTATATGCAGAAACTGCATGTAGACATTGGGGCGCGAGGAGAGGAGACAGCAGGGAAGCCCCATGCTCATCCTGGGTTTTTCTCATGGACATTTCTAGATAGTTTTTCCTGAAGAAGGAGATTAGACAACACAGTATGGCCAAGGTGAAAGGACAGAAATTAGCGTGAGGCTACGAAGGAAGCAGAGCAGCAGGAAGATGGTA
This sequence comes from Eospalax fontanierii, assembly GCA_035773235.1. Classification (NCBI taxonomy): domain Eukaryota; kingdom Metazoa; phylum Chordata; class Mammalia; order Rodentia; family Spalacidae; genus Eospalax; species Eospalax fontanierii. The sequence continues at coordinate 61,737,865 of CM069540.1, read as the reverse complement.
GCTGTGAAGGAAAGGGCCCTCCAGAAGACTACGCAGGGACTTCTGCATGTCTTTGCCCAAATAATGGGTGATGTCTAGAACAAGAGTCTTCCATCGCAAAGCTGTGAAGAGGGAGAACTTTGAAGAGATGTAAGCTCAACAATTACTAGACTGTGTGTAAAACCAAACATGTTTGCTCTGATCATTCAGACGGCAGAGAGCTCCCTGGGCACATGGCTATGAAGAGGAAGCCTGATGAACCAGGGTGACCTAGGCAGGAAGGGAACAGCATGCAGGGATCAACCCTATCTAACAGGAGAAACGGCCTTTAAAGACTCAAATTGCTTACAAGTAAAGTAACTAGTTTTCAGAATTAAGCTCAATAGCCTACAAACAAAGAAAGCAAATTCATATGCTCAAGAATATACTATTCAGGGCTGGGAATACAGCTCAGCTGGTAGAATGCTAGCAGGGCATACAGAGTCCTGAGGTCAATCCCCAGCATCACACAAACAAAGCATCCCAGTAACAGGGAAATAAAAGCAAAAAGATGAGTTCAAAATCATCTTTGTCTACATAGGAAGTTTCATGGCAGCCTGGGCTACATGATACCCTGTCTAACTGCCTAAGTGGAAACACTATCAAATCAGTAAATACAAAGCAGATAGAGGATAGATAGATAGATAATCTCCAATCCTGCATACTATATAGTGGAGCATAAACAAAGAGATATTAAAAGGTAGAAAGATATAGGGTGTAAATTCTGGTTATGTTCATAACCACAGATTTGAGCTATCTTCAGCCTGGATCAAAGAAGGTTCTCTGCAGTGAACAGTGGTGAAGGTAGAGACTTGTAAATGGTGAATGTGCTCAGCATTAAACAAGACAGTCTTCCTTATCAGCTCCTCCTAGAGAATAAAACAGGAGAGTGGAAACACCAGGCTGAACGATAGGGAGAAAGGCTGTGAAATACTGTCTTATGGACATGACAGGGCCATGTCACTTATGTACTCACAACAGCTGCGGGTGCCTGAACAGAACACACACACCAAGACTAAATCTGGAAGCATTCAGTCATGGAAGCGGGAGGGGCTCATGGGGCCGCACCTTGCCCAGGGGAGTTGATGGCAGTAGAGGGCTGTTGGAAGACTGGAAAGTCCCTGTCTTCAGTGATACCCACTGGTGAATCACTCATGCTCTACAAAACAGCTATATACCTTTGTCCACAGGAGCCAAGAACAGCCCTGGTTAAACCCACTGGGTCACAAAGCAAAACAAAAGAAAAAAAAAAACAAGACAAAGGACATGAAATCGAGATGGGGACTTGGTGGGAGGGGCTACTGAGGGGAGAGGGTAAGAAAGAGAAGAGTACAAGTGTGCCCAGAATGCACCACACACATGTATGAAGCTAACATAGAGTAAGGTCATCAAAAAGGCTAAATGTATAATTCAAAACTTTACTACCAAAAAAACTTCAGTTCAAAATGGTTTCATTAATGATTTACCTCAAACATGTAAGAAAATGTATTAATTTTTATAGAAGCATTAAGAGGACTGGCTGTTCTTGCAGAGGACATGGATTCGATTCCCAACACCCACATGGCAGCTAACAACTGTCTGTAACTCCAGTTCCAGGGGGACCCAATGCCCTCTTCTGACCTCCATCGGCACTGTATGACATGGGTCATACCTACATGCAAGCAATACACTCATACACATAAAATAAAAATAATAAATAGAATATTTTTTAAGATCTACTATTCCTCATCAATAGAGTGGAAGGAAATACAAGCAGATGAAATCCAAAAATATATAAAAAGGAAAATATGGAAAACAAGTCACATGATCATCTATTAGAGGAAGAAAAGCCTCTGACAATGGACACAAGGGTACTTCCTACACTGGAAGGGTGTCATCTGTGAATACTTAGAAAGCATACATGGAACGGGGAAAGACTAGATAGTTTCCTCTGAGGAAAGATATTCTGAGGCTATCTGTTGTTGCTACACATTCACTAGAGGCTCTAGCTGGAGTAATGAGGCAAGAACACAAAATAAAAAGTAGAGACTGCAAAGGAAGGAATAAAATTATTTCTAATTATGAGTGGCTGGTCTTCAGTGTGTTTGGTGGGAACAACAGAGGAAGGAGTTCCAAGTCAAGCATCCCTCATCCAAAAGATCAGTGTCCAGAAGAGTTTGGGACTTCATTTTTCCCCCCAAATTCTGGAATACTTGCATGTACATACATCTTAGGGAGGGCCCCCAATTTAAACAAAAAATTCATTTGTACTTAGTATGCACCATCGACAGAACTTGAAGGTAATTTTATACAACATGTTTAGTATGTCTAAGTTTGGACTAAACCTGTCAAATGAGGTCAAATGTGTACTCTCCTACTGGGGGTGCTACGGTGGCCCTCAGAAAACTTCAGATTTCACATTTTTATATTAAGGGTGCTCAGTCTATATAGCAGCCTGGGTGAAAAATGAAAGTGGCTTCCACAAGGGTAACAGAAGAGCCTGCAATGCAGCAGACCTTTAGATATTAGCTGCCATTTCCATTTTGTAACACTGAATGATTTCTTTCATAACTTCTTTCTTTCAAAGATTTTTATCAACGAAAAACTGTTTCATTTACTACTGTTCCCCAAATCCAGTAGATATGGGAAGCCATGCTATGTAGAAACTGATATAAAAAGGAAGATCAGATAGGGGATGTCCAGAGAGACATTCTTTTTAAAATAGCAGATATAACAGAGACCAGACATAGAAACCAAAGCCCATAAGATAAGAGAATAAGCCCAGGCTTGTTCATCAACACTGCAGCCCACTGAGGAACATATGGCACACTTAGAAGCTTTCTTGCAGGAGGTAGTCACCACAGGAAATTAGAACTCTGCCGGACACATGAATGATTCCAGAAAGGTCTAAATAAACAGAATCTTAATGGCTGCTCTGTGAGAAGTTATAAGATCTAGCTATTACCTCATCAATGAATTCCTGTTTTGACAATTTAAAAGACGATCAGGCCCCATTCTACCCCTTCCCAGCTCTGGCACCCTTGAAAAGGTTCATACTCACACATGCAGGACCATTTGATGCCAGACTCAGTTATAACATCGCTTACTTTTTTAGATAGGGAAAATGCATGGGAGACGCTTTGAGAAGAGATGCCATATAAATGTAAGATAGTAGACATGTATTCAGGTGATAAGAACTGTATTTACAGATATGCCTGTGGAATAACAAAAACTGAATCGGGCATCTCGGTTACTGCCAGCATTTCTCCCAGGGCAAGAACACATTTAGTGTCCTATTAAATCAAAGGATGCCCACTGCAAACAGTCCATGCTTTACCAGCTGCTGCTAACACAGATTGATGCCCGTGTTCAATCACACTGAACCCGACACCGAGCTTCCTAAAATTTATACTGCTCAACGGAAACGGTTTGTGTGTCGCAGCTTCCTGCCCCCTTCAGGGCGATAGCTCACCAGGTAGAAACGTACTTCAATTAGCATTTTTAAAACATCCATGCTTAAAACATTTTCTGGGTCTAACAATTCACTGAAACAGAATATATAAAATGGAACTTGTTAAAAAATATCACGGTGGAGGCTTGATGGGAGTCATTTTTGATTATCAACTGAAGACCACGGGAATCAAAAGATATGACACATGGCTTTTTGTGAAGTAGAGCAAAAGAAATATTACCACAGAAATAACATGCAAGAGCTGGCAGCAGCTTCCAAGGCAAAGCTCAGAGTTCAGAAAAATTTTCTCTTCCCTGCATTTTCCTATTTTTTCAAATGAAACTGGAGAATATATTTGGAATCATCACAATCTGTCATATAATGATATATTATACCTCCTTATTGGCTCAGTATCAACATGTTTATAGACATAAATGATCAGGATGAATACATAGATTTGAAGCCAAAAGATCTGAACTAAAAGTTGGATCTTATCAATAATAAGCCATGTCAGTAATGTAATTTTGGGCAAGTCACAATCTGTTATGGATTCATCCTTTAGAGGCCACAGAGCTCTTCTCCACAAAAGCAACGGACTGAGATTAAGCTTAAGAGATATTTTGTAAATAGTGATACACAGAGTATAAGGTATTATGTAATTCTACAACATTTAAAACAGCCTCAAATGTGAGTGACCAACTGACAAATCCAGTTTTTTACATATACAAGTGACATTAAGAAAGCCTTTGTTGTGGCTGGAGATGACTCAGTAAGACCACTTGCTGCTCTTACAGAGACCCTGAGTTTGATTCTCAGAATCCATGGGAGGTGGCTCACAACCGCCCATAACTCTAGTTGCAAAGGATCTGACATCCTCTTCTGGCCTTTGTAGGTACATGCTCCCACCTGGTACACATACTCACAAACAGACATGCCCATAATTTTGAAAGTAATAAATAAATCTTAACGAAAAAGCTGATGCTGCTCGATGCTGTACTTCTTCAGCCACATTTGGCCACATGCCAATCAATCCACAGAATTACCATCAGGTCTTTTAGAGAATATAACTTCATTAATACTAAGCTATACTTAAAAAAACTGCCATGTTCTTTGTCTACATAGACCAATTTATGTGTCTTTCATCCTCAGAGGGGCACAGAGCAAAGCCATCCACAACCAGGATGCCACCTTTCTTACCGCACAGGGTCACCTGTGTCCACACTCCAGCGCCTAGTCCGACTCCCCGTATGAGCTACTTTTCTTATGCGTCTGACAAATACTTGAGAGAAGCAGTCAAAGGGAGAAGAGGTTTATTTGGGCTCACAGTTTCGGAGGACACAGTCCATCACGGAGGAGGCATGGTGGCAGAGGCATCTTTGTGTGTAGTCACAGGAGCCTGTGACTGCTCCTTCTTACACCACAGTTGTGTAAGAAGGAAATCGAGGCCAGAACAGGAAGTTGGCATAATCTTCAAAGCCTACTCCTAGTGACTCAACTACACCAGCTGGGGCTCCTGTTCCCAAACATCCACAACCTCCCAGATCAATGCCACCAGCTGGGGACCAAGTGTTCAAAACCATGAGCCTATGGGGGACATTTCAGTTTAGAAAAAATAGTGTTGCTATCTTAAAAATAATGTGCATATGTTATTTTACAGAATTTTAACCACCATCTAGGCTAAACCCTGTCCACCAGCATTTCATAAACCATCTAAGTAACTAGTAAATAACAGGATAATTATAGTGTATAATATTTTTAGGTATTAAAATTTACTTTTTAATCTGCATTTAGGAGGTTGACTGTGAATGAGGCCAGTTTAGGTTTTATAGTGAATTCTTGGCCAACCTAAACTAGAAAGTGAGATGCTATCTCAAGAAATTTAAATTGAATTTTTTTAAAAAATGGAAGTTTTAACATGAATACAAAGTATAAAACATGGCTTATGACCCATATGTCTCAACTAAACAGACCAGGATCCATCTCTATTTTTTTTATTTTCTAACAGGATTTAAGCAGAGAAAATCAATTTTACTAACAATATAAAGCTACCTTAAGTTACAGCAAAGAATCATCCACAACAGATAATCTAGACCAGAAGGAAAATTTTAACTTGTTTATTATGTTCAAAGTCTGGATACTCTCAGTAAAGTTAAGAAACACTTTTCCCTGTTTACTCAAGGAAAGGGTCAAAAGTGTTGATGTGACAGCTAAAAGGTTTGTCCAGTCCCAGAACAGACTTCACATTCTGGATCTGTATTAGTTTTCATTTGTAGCAATGTAAAAACATACTAGAAATACAGATTTACATTTATTTAAAGATGAAATAAATTCCTACTCCATAGTGCCAAGGATTCCAGTGTGGGCACACTTGAGATGAAACGTGTTACGAGAGTTCCAGACCAACAAAAATGCTGCCCATCACATGAGGACGTGTAAAAGCTAGCCTAGGTCGGTGAGAAATGGATAAACTGGAAAACAGAGGTGGCGACCTTCACAGGGGTCTTATAAGAGTTTAACTTGGGGGTGAAGAGGAGAATCCAGCTAGTTAAAGTATATAAAGTATTGAACAGTTAGAAATAAGGATGTCAAAACAGTGAAGGATGAGTGAGTGAACAAATGAACGAACGAACGAATGAACGAACAATCAACGGCTCAAAAACACACAAAAATTACTGCAGCACCTTTCAGGTGGGAGAGTAAGGCCACCTGCTCCCAGCCTCAACATGAGACAAATAAAACTGGCATGGATGTGACAGTAAAATTAAAAGTGTATCAGTGGAATTGTTCTGACACTTGACTGCAATGGCAGTCATGCCTTGTGGCATCTCCTCAAGTTGGCGCTGGGTCTCCTATATTCAGGATCTACTCTTCAGGTCTACCTCATCTCACTGCCCTCCATTCCCCTTCCTCCTCATGTCACCCCTTCTGCTTAATTCTATAGCATACTCTGGCTTTTGAATTTGCTTTTCCCATTACATGTTTATTGATCCTCTAATTCCTCCTTGCTGTACTGGTAGGCCGAGGGTGACCTCTATTCAGACTGTTAGGTTTCAGAAAAACAATCTCTAAATAGTCAGTGGTTAAAAGGATAAAAATCTGTCTGTCTATCTGTCTGTCTCTCTCTCTCTCCCTGTGTGTGTGTGTGTGTGTGTGTGTGTGTGTGTGTGTGTGTGTGTGTGTATGTACTTATTCCTGTTTGTGGACATGGCCTTGCAGGAACATATGCACCTACGTACACATGCATGTGGACTCTAAAAGTGCACACTGGGTGTCTTCCTCTGTTGCTTTTTGAGACAAGATCTCTCCCTGAAGCTGGTGCTCACTGACTGGCTGGGCTGGCTAGCCAGAGAGCTTCAGTGATCTACCTGTCTCTGCCCCAACCAGTGCTGGGGTTATAGGTACACACCACTGTGCCCAGTTTTCACAAGTGCTGAAGATCTGAACTTAGGTCCTCATGTTTGTACAGTAAGGGCTTTACCAACTGAGCCACCTCTCGAGCTCTAATGAGGTAAAATTTTCGTGTGGATTACTTTTGTAATTTCATAAATAAATTATGAGGTAGGGACTATTATTCTCTTCTTCTTTTTTTTTTTAACCTTAGGTATAAAAGATAAGATCACTTGACCTAAGTCTCAGAAGAAAGGATAGTGAGATTTGAATCCGTCTAGCAATAAAGAGCCAAACAAATGACCACTATGCTCTACTTTTCACGTTTTAGTGTTAAGAGCTCTAGGAAAAAAAGCTTGGAATCAACTGGCAAGTGACAAGAGAAGAGAGCACAGTTATAACTGCTGATTTAATTAACCAATCAAACAACAGTCAATGTTTCTCTTGCCTGTGTCAAAAAAAGGTATTTATTCCTCAGCTTGTCAATGTCCACAAGAAAAAAAATTAAGACAAATGTACAGGAAAATGTGAATCAGTGAAATAGTGTTCCTTCTTCATTCTGTTTATTCTGGACAGAAAAAGTGAGCAGAGACCATCAGCTGCTGACATTGCTTACTCCCTTAAAAATCAGTGTCTCCTGCACCCTTCACAAGGCTCTACAAAGACATGCTTCTCACACCTGTAGCAATTAAAAACACTAGTGATCCCCAGCACATGCTGCAGGACACTGAGCCAGCTCACCCGGGCGCGGGCAGCACTGCCACATCACCCATCCCAGGCACTGCCCAGAGCAGCGCAGGGAAGGTTCTGGCATCTAAAGTACAGTCTGATGCACACCTACCTACCTCAGCAGTGTGACTTCTTTTTCCCCTCCAATGGTGTTGCTTGGGTGACAAAGGCAGAAGAAAGGGTCTAAAAGTCAAGAACTGCCGTACGGGTCTGACAATAGCAAGTCAGCAAAACCCAGATATGTAGGGACGGATGGAAAAGCAGGCATTGCCCCTCTATTCTTGCTTGTTTTCCTGTTGCTGTGATAAAACTGACCAAAGCCAACTTAGAGGAGTGAAGGGTCACAGTCCCTCAACGAAGGAAGAGAAAGCAAAGCAGGAACTCAAGCAGGAACCTGGAGGCAGAAACTGAAGCAGAGACCATGGAGGAGTGCTGCTGACCGGCTTGCTTCCAGCTTGCTCAGCTTCCTTTTGTTATACAGTCCAGGCCCACCTGCCTAGGGATGGCACTGCCCCCAGTGGGCTGGACCTGCCTACATCAATCAGCAACTAAGAACATGTCATACAGACATGGCCTCCGGCCAATCCAAGGGGGATATCCTTCACCGAGATTCCCCCCTCTCGTCCTTCACCGAGGTTCTCTCCTCTCGTCCTTCACCGGGGTCCCCCCGTCTCATCTTTCACCGGGGTCCCTCCTCTCGTCCTTCACTGAGGTTCCCTCCTCTCGTCCTTCACCGGGGTTCCCTCCTCTCGTCCTTCACCGAGGATCCCCCCTCTCGTCCTTCACCGAGGTTCCTCCTCTCGTCCTTCACCGAGGTCCCCCCTCTCGTCCTTCACCGGGGTCCCTCCTCTCGTCCTTCACCGAGGTTCCCTCCTCTCGTCCTTCACCGGGGTTCCCCCCTCTCGTCCTTCACCGGGGTTCCCCCCTCTCGTCCTTCACCGGGGTCCCCCCTTCTCATCCTTCACCGGGTCCCCCCATCTCGTCCTTCACCGGGGTTCCCTCCTCTCGTCCTTCACCGAGGATCCCCCTTCTCGTCCTTCACCGAGGTTCCTCCTCTCGTCCTTCACCGAGGTCCCCCCTCTCGTCCTTCACCGGGGTCCCTCCTCTCGTCCTTCACCGAGGTTCCCTCCTCTCGTCCTTCACCGGGGTTCCCCCCTCTCATCCTTCACCGGGGTTCCCCCCTCTCGTCCTTCACCGGGGTCCCCCCTTCTCATCCTTCACCGGGTCCCCCCATCTCGTCCTTCACCGGGGTTCCTTCCTCTTGGTATCTCCAGTTTGGGTCAAGTTGACAAAAATTAACTAGCACACTATCCTCAGCCAGATTCTCCCACAGATTTGCCACCCTTGAATGTTCTTATATCAGTCTCCTAGCACAGCTGCAAGCTCCACCTCGAAAAGTTTCAACAGCCTTCAAAATGGCACCACAAGCCGGGGGCTATGTACTGAAAACACGAGCCCGGGGAGGGGGCATTGGATATTCAACCAAAAGAAGTATATAGACTGACATGAAAGCAAGCATTTTACTGGTTAGAAACCAAAAATACAGTTTAAGTAACTTATTCAAGAAAAAGAAAAGTAATAGAATTATATAAAGCTGCAAGCAAGTCCCTAACTTTCACTTTGCTCCTTCATGTCTGTAGACCTGACAGGCAGGAATACATCCGGATTCCTTTACTTCGTTGAAACTGTCTCACCAAGGTTTCAAGTTATAAACTCTGGGTTTATTTTAAAAATATATTCCACAAAATACTCAACAGTGTTTACCTGGCTTAGTCAGATATGTACAAATATGTACCAGAGGAGGTTGCCAGCTACACTTGAAAATGTACCTAGAACAAACCTGTAGACAGTGGACGCTGCAGAGACTGAGCCGGGGAGGGGGGCTTTAGACAGTAGGTGCCACAGGCACAAATGAAGCCATTGAAGCCATTCACACTGTGGTGCCTGCTTCCTGGGAGGCAAAACCCAGAGAGACAATGGAGTGACTTGGAATGAAACAAACAAACAAAACAGAGGCCAACTCAGTGACATTTCTGCAAAGTAGTATTGAACTAACAAAGCAAAACCAGCAAAGCCTGCCACCCAAATGGCCTTACTGTCTCAACGTTCCTTCTGCACCATCTTGGAGCAGTGTCATCTTTAGGTTCAAACACAGACGTGCCTGTCTAGGAATCTTTTTATTGCCATATGGGTAGAAAGCAGCCCATTACAGTGGTTAGGAGTATGGCCTTGGAGGAGAGATTGACACATTCAAGTTCAGCTGCTCTGACTCACTAACTAGGTCCCTACAGACATGTCATAAGCCCTCCCTAAGCCTCAGTTTCTCCATTTATAAAAAGTATGTTTATCATCCTATGACATCAGGAGAGTCACTGTGTATAAAACACTATGCTGTGATAAAACACCATGACCAAGGCAACTTATAAAAGAGGAATTTATTTGGTTTACAGTTCCAGAGAGATAGAGTCCACCATGATGAAGGGATGACAGGAGGCAGCCAGAGGAGAAAGCTGAGAACTCACATCTACAAGCACATACAAGAAGCAAGGGGGACTGACTGAAAGTGGGATGAGGCTCTCAAAGCCCACCCCCAGTGACCTGCTTCCTCCAGCTAGGCCACACCTCCTGAAGGTTCCACGACCTCCCCCAAACAGTGCCATCAACTGACCAAGTGTTCAACTACTTGGAGCTGATGGGGGACACTCTCATTCAAACCACCACATATTACATGCAAAAGAATTTATCCAAGAACTTGGATCTAAGGTCTTACTAGCTATTACTATAGTATCAGCAAGGACACTGCTAGCAGTCACTGTTCAAAAATAACACTGTGTCTTCATCTTTTCTTCAGATTAGCACCTAAGACTCCCAGGGGTTTAAGTGTTCACTTAGAAGAAGAAGAAGAGTATCAGACAAATATGGCCACCAAAGTTTTCTAGGACTACCTGATAAAAATGAAGCCATTGAAAGACTTTCCAATTCTACTGTTGAATAAAAAATATATTAGCTATTGGAATTTTCTATTGGAGAACTTAACCAAAACATTAGAGAAACATAGCTACATGGTGTATTTAAAACAAAGAGCAGGAATGAGACTGTAAAATACATGAACACGAATGTTTTGGTTTTAACATGCATTTTTCTAATAAATGATCTAATAAAGTAATGGTTTAGCCCAACACTTTATATAACTGCATTGCTTGAAAACTTTTAAGAGATACAGTAAAACAGCAGCCAGATGCATATTTACTTTTTCCATTTCTACTAATCTCACTAACTGAAGACACACGTCAGAAGCACTGAGGAACAGTCATCCTGTTACACAAGAATCTGTCTCACACATGGAGTTTTGATTCAATAGAGTAGGAGGAGGCCAGTTATTTATGTTCTGTAAAAATCCCAAGTATTACTAATGCTAAAATCTATGGTTAACAATTACTGCCCCAAGTCTTTCCTTAGACAAGTTTTTCAATTTTTTTTTCAATTTTTTTTTTTTTTGCTAAACAGCATTTCCTTTTAAGCTTTTCTTTTTCAAGACAGATGTAGCTTAGACTGGCCTTGAACCTATGAATCTCCTGTTTCAACACTGCAAGTGCTAGGCTTACAAGCTCGCACCACCACACCCCACTAAAAATTTCTATCAATCCTATGCTTTGTTCCTTCCAAAGCAAGACCTGACTCCTTGTAAGTCAATAAAAAGAAATGTGCTGATTTACTCCCCAGCCTGAAAAATTATAAATTCCTCTGTCCTAATTCTAACAAAGGAGTTGAAAGAGTCAAGAAACGTGGCTGCTTTTGTCTTTTAAGATTGTCTGTATATCTGTGTGTACATGTAGGCCACTTGTGTATGTGTGCATAGGGAGGCCAGAAAAGGATGTTAGATACCTGCTAGGTGAAGTTACAGGGGGTTGTGAGCTACCTTATGTGGGGGCTAGGAACCAACCTCAGGTCCTCTGAAAGAGCAGGAAGTGCTCTTAACTACAGAACCATCTCTCCACCCCAGTTCCCACCCCAATCAGCTTGTCTTTTGAACACTTTGGATCAGAGCTGTGGTTTCCTAGAGATATCCAGTAGCCACAGGTGGCTATGGCGTATATGACATGCATCTGTGCTAGAACCACAGCTCTAAACAGAACTCAAATTCTGCCTGCAAGCATCCTATCACATTACTATACTTCTGGAACTCATCGAGCTTTCCTAGAGCCTCTGCCCTCTGCCAAGCTTGAGGCTGGCACTGAGGTACAATAGGGAACGGGTATGAAAATGCTCTTACTTCATGCTGACACAGTCTCGTTTGTACCAGTGGCCTTCTGAAGCCACTAGACCACGTGAGGAATGGCTTTCTCCAAGAAGTGTGGGTCAAATGGTGCTTAAAAAATTTTGTGCTATTTTGGTGCAGAAAACAAAACAATCAAGCAACACTATCAGTTCAGGAAAGACAGGTAGTTCAAAGGACAGGAGAAATGAGAGGACAGGGTGTGTGATGAAAAGGAGGTAAACACAAGAGTTTTTGAGTTTTATTGTTTTTGTTGGAGAAAGGGACTCACTATGTAACCCAGGTTGGTTCATGACTGTCCTGCCTCCATTTCCCAAGCACTGGAATTCCAGGTGCCCACCACCCACGAGCCTTCTGAAGAGGGGCACTATCACCTGAGTAATCAATTCTGGGGGTTCAGAGGCCATGTGAGGGGGAAGCCAGACACCCTGGAGCCATAAGGAGAACTGAGAGTCAGCCACCAGGAACTAGAAGAAAGAATTCCCAGTAAGAACACACTGAGCAACTCTCCCTCAGATGGGATTAGGGCAGAACCAAATCAATCATGGCAAAGGGCATTTTTCAGGTAGCTTTTACAAATACTTTTATCTTTTTGGTAAAAAAAATTTAGAGCAGTAAGACTTGTAGAGGGCTGGAGGAGTAATGCTCTGATAAAAACCATTAATAACCCAATCAGAACCCAGAATGCTTACTCAGCCAGTACACAAGGAGTTAAATGAGACCTTTACTATTAGCCACACTACTCCCACGACACCACTTTGCTCTGGGCCATCTCTCATCAGCAGCTTCTGCCACACTGTCCACTGCAGCTGAATGACTGAAAGCCCATTCCATAGCACCTAAAGTCTGGCCCATGACAAACGGTCCTAATTTGATCAGAACTGGGTGCCTGGGTAGAAAGGCACCAAGAGGAGGAGGGAGGTCCACGCCTGCTACACTGGATTACTAGTCATTACGCCCAATCGCGACTGTCCACCAGCAACCTTACCTAGCTCTGGGGGCAGCACGGTCAGGCGATTGCCCTGAATGTGGAGCTCCTTAAGCTGGGTCAGCTCGCCGATTTCCTTAGGCAGTGAGATCAGGTCGTTATCCCTGAGGCTAAGCTGAACATACAAAAACAGGAAGTTGTCAAAACCGGTTTTCAGGAAGAGTGCTCAACAGAAACTCACCCAACATCCTCTCTTCCCCTAAGGCTCAATCTTTTCAATTCATTTACAAGTGTCTACCCCTAAACAAGAAACAGTATCAGGAGCAGTTGTTCATTCCCACAAAACAAACCTTACTCCTGCTCAATTGACTTGATTCCATTCCTACAAGGCTGCAGAAGTGAATTGATTTTCTAAGAATTTAGATAAATTACTTACTATCTGCAACTTTGTGAGCTTTCCAATATCTGGCGGCAGGATTTCAAAATCGTTGTCACTTAGATAGAGTGCACGCAGGGTAGCTGCAAATTAAACACAATACATAAACAGGGCAGCATGGAACCCAACCGTTTGAGGTCTGATCAATACAAGGGAGTCAGCTTTGATTAATAACCCTGGCTTGGTGAAAAGCCTGTGACATACCTAGGGCTCACTATAATAACAAGCAGGTCAAACTTAGATTTACTGGTTGATTGTGTGGCTGGGATATCCAGGAAAACATCTATATCCAAGAGGACTGACACAATTAACAACTGTGAGCACCACCTGACACAGTTTCAATACATTTTCAGAAAAGCCAGCTATTTTTCACTCTGACTTCCGATTCCCATTTGGCATACCATTTGAATCTCAAGTAAAAGAAGAACCACCATTCAGTTACATCAGTATCTGGAGCAGAGGGCTTTCACTGAGAGGGAACTATGTCAGAACAGGCCTTTCTTAAGTAGAGAATGATGCTCAGAATAAATAAAGACAACAGGCTTTCCAAGGATGGCACCATCAGCATCAAAGCTTACCTCTTCCATAATCAGACTGATTGCTATTACTTGCTTCCATCACATCAATGACAATGATGGACATGGTGTCAAGAGGGTGAAGTCTAGAGTAAGACGAATACCTGTTTCTGCTCACAGATTACACAAATGATGGCATGACCCAGTCACTGAGAGCAAAAACCCAAGATCACCTATCAACCAAAAGAGTTAGTATAATTTGCTGTACTTAAAATATTTGCTTAACAGGTAACTAATTACATTCTAACACTTGAAATTTTGACAGAACTGTATGTCAACATATATAAAAAACATAACTTCCTCTATGGCCCCCAAAAATATTTTAGAGTCGGTTTCATGTGCTCAAGGAAGTCTGGCAGAGGCAGTGAATGTGAGGTAAAAAATAAAATACTGGGGCTTGAGAGATGACACAGTGGTTAGGAGCACTGACTGCTCCTGTAGAGGACCCAGGTTTGATTCCCAGCACCCACATGGCAGCTAGCAACCATCCATAACTCCAGTTCCAGGGGATTTGACACCCTTTTTTGACCTCCGTGGGCACTGCATGACAAGGGTGCATTTACATACATGCAGGCAATACACTCATACACATAAAAGTAATAAATAATAAATACTTATAAATAAATAAAACATTAGATGCTAGATCAAAAATATTAGATTTTCCAGTCTGAGCATGGTGGTGCACAACTGTTATCCCCAGCACTTAGAAGGATTACTGCAGTTTAAGGCTAGACTGAACTATGTTACAAAGTCTAGGCCAGGTACAGCTGCACAGTGAGACCCTGTTTCAAATAAATATGCCACCACCAAAAAGAAAAAAACAAAACAGAATTCCTAGATGCTATAGATGTCACTGTTTGTAGAAGCAGAATATCTAGTTTAAAATATGTAACTTTTTCCTAAATATTGCCTGAGCTGCTGCAAAATCATTTTCCTAATTATCAAGAGTACCTGCAGCCAGAACTTATGAGAAGTTAAAAGCATGATCAGCTGTGATGAGAAAGTTCTCAACTTTGGTATACTAAACAAAGCAGTCTACTCTATAGCTGTAAGAGTTCTTTTAAAGAAACAAAACAAGAATCTTGGGTAGAAATTTTATAATACAGTTGGCAAATAATTAATGGTCCTTTTACAAATAATTGTCTACAACTGTCTGGAATGTCTTTGAGCAATATGTTTCAAAGAATTGGCGACAGGGAGAAGCTTTTCCTTCCCTTTTTTCTTTGGCACCCTCTTCAAAAAGGAAGTTAAATTTCTTAGCTAAAATTTAGTGAGACTTGATCTCATTTAGGTACAAAATCTGTCGGAAAGTTAATATGACAATACTAAGACTACTTCTGCCCAATGGTGTCAGGTCACTATACGTCAAATATAAATACTGCTGAGCCATGAAGGAACATTCAAAAAGGCTCTGTGAAGAAAAAACTGTGTATGTCTAATAACTTTTCTTAAGAGTTTGGGCACTGGCAAATAAATTTTCACTCTCAGAACACGAAGTACCATGTTAAGGAGATTTATAGAATTAAGTTTCCTACTAAGGTAGAAGAAGTTTCCAGGAAGAGAATGCTCATTCAGATTGTTGTAAGTCAAATCCAGGACCTCCAGAGCTGGAAGAGAGCCAAATCCTCGAGGCAGCGTATTCAGCCTGTTCATGCTGTGGTGTGAGGACAGAAGGGACAAGTCACTACACACACCCAGTAAATATTCACACATTCATATACAATACTGACAACTTACAGCGCATGCTAGGTTTAATAGGCCAAAAGCCATATAGAATGGCACAAGCCTGCATTAAGTGTATGTTATTTGGTTGTTTTAAAATTTTAATTATGTATTTTAACTGACGAGAAAAAAAAATGATGATATACAACAGATGATTTGATACATGTATACAATGGGAGAAGCGTCCAAATTAAGATATATAAAACATGCCTTACCTCACAAGTATCTTGTATGTATGTGTTTGGTGTAAAAATTAAGAGACATGCAAATACACACAAACCTACTGTCTTAGCAATTTTCAAACAGTTCAAATATTATCATAACTCTAGTCACTGTGGCATAAAATAGATCTCTTGAAGTTACTCATAAATAACTGAAGAATGTATCCCACACCCACGCCCACGCCCACACCCAAGCCCACGCCCACACCCACGCTCACGCCCATCTGCTTCTGATACCCATGCTTTACTCTGCCTGGTGACTTCCATTTTTAAAGTTCACATAGAGGAGCATGCAGTGTTTGCCTTGGTCTAATAATTTTACTCAGCAAACCTATGCTTGTGAAACATGAAAATGTTTTAATTTCCATTTCCTCTACTAGGGAAATTCAAATACCATCTTATATACAAACAGAAAAATTTCCTTCTGAATGTAGGATAATACTTCAAAAGATGCACTAAGCATTGTAATTTGGGGACTTTTTGCTTTGGTTATTTCACTTATTCATTTTAATGGTAGGTGAAATCAATTTTCTGTTTATAACTACCAATACACATAATTATCTCCAATTAGAATGGCAGCTGCCAGGGCATGGGGTAGGGGCATGGAATGAGCTGTTTCAGGCTTACAATATGAGAAAATTTAGGAGACTGGCTGAATTGCAATGTGAAAATGCTTACCACTCCTAAATTATATACTACAGAGCCATTAAGATAGTAAATTGTATAATATAGAAATACACACACACACATATATATATATATATATATATATATATGAAAATTTCTTCTGTTATTTTGAATCCTTCAAAACCCTTATTCTCTTAGTGTAGCTTCCTTTGAGGAAACTTAAAAAGTCAATTAGAAAATACTTCAATATAAGTTGGCAGACACTGAGAGGGAGGAGGGCTATGACCCTGACAGTGATCATTCTCACAACAGATACAATCCTGTCCAGCTCTGCCAACCAGGCCCCAACAGAAATGACTGAACAAAGAGAACCCAAAGGAGAGAAGAGGATTTACATCTGTCAGGCAGAAATCCAAGGCAGCCTTCATACCAGGCAAAAGAACATCCCTGACTATCACATTATGATGACGTGTCCAAAGCTTCAGCTTGTGGAGCACATACATATCTTGCCTTTCTCTTGGTTCACCAACTACCAAATATTCATAAGATAAATTCTAGCAACAAACTAGCCAGTATAGTTGGCTACCACGTAGTGCTCTGTAGTGAAGTTATCCTAGACACTATGTGTCAACATGCAACCTCTGCAGCTTCATAATTCATGTAAAATATATGACGAACCATGCTCAAAATCTGGAGAACATATCAAAACTTCCTTTTATGCAGGTCATCTAAAACTCTTTCATGTCTTGCAATCATTGTAATAAACAGAAAATACCTTATAATTTTAAAAGGAAAATTCTGGCTGAGTGTACCTGTTGGACCATGAATACGTGGGCCCTAATGGCTCTGCTTATGGTCTCCCAAGCGTGTGCTTTCATTCTGCTGCTTATGCTAAGCAGTCCTCTACAGCTTCCCTTCTCCTTGCCTTAATGTGCATGTATAAATCTTTATGCCATTTAGGAACAGAAATTCCTTCACTGAAACTCATCTTAATTCCTTTCCCAATAAACTAAAAGTTTTGTTGAAATAGCAGCCCCATCTATGGAGCTAGGTAATTAAACACAAGTTTTACATAATCAATACCCTGAATATAAACAACCCCAAAAAGGACAAAGACGTAACTAAGACATATTCACCAAGGTGACCATTTTGTCCTACTCTATCCCAAACTCAAAACTGAAACAAGCCTGAGCTCATCTTCCCAAATTTCTCTCCATCTCAAATTCCATTTTAGCTCTCTACCAGAAATACAGGTAATATCCCACCCCTCCCATGACTATCTCGGTCAGGATTCCTTCTGTCTGCTTTTCAAATTCAATCCCTCCCCTGTACTATCACTAACTTTGACCACCTAGGAAAACAAAATGGCATCCTCACTGGCCTCCTGAACTCTAGTCAAACTCCCTCACCACACTGAGCTTTCATACAAAACTCTGATCTCATCTGCTGGACAAATTCCTTAACCATCAGAAGGATAAAATCTGTAACCAGAGTTCCGTTCAGTAATTCATCAGGCCCTTTGCTGGCACCGCTCGCTCCCACCACTACTGGGATCTGTTTGTCTGCAACTGGCTTCCCCAACTGTAATGTGAACTCCACAGAGGGCTGGATGACCAGTACTTAGAATGGTATGTGGTACCCAGCTGGGACTCCAACAAGCACTCAGGTGAGAAGCAGGCATTCACAACTAGACATGTCACCTGGCTACTGCCCACTTCACATTTCAATTCAGCCACACCAGTGAACTTGCAGTCAAGCATCCCAGAATTTGCACAACTCAGAACTTTGCAATTTGTTACGCTCTCACCTTAGATACCATCCTTTCACTGCTAAGTCAGGTGAGAACCTCACCTACAGCTAATGTGAGCTATCCTGTCTTCCACTAGCCCCGCCAGAACTATGACCCCACTGTGTTCATTTACAGCAAGCTCTGTTCCCAACGTAAGGCCCACACTATGTGAACTACACCTCTGATCCCGTCAGCCATACTGACATAGAAAAGGCACCTACATAGTCAAGAAATAAGTAAGAAATAAATGAACCCAATGACAATAATCCCCAATGTTGTGTCCTCCTAATCATGTACCAGTCTGTGTTCCTAATGATATATAATTCAAATAGCCTTCTAATGTGTTAATGTGCTATATATTATTTATACATATACAACTAATTTTATGAATAAACCGATTAACAGTAAAAAATATATATCTAGTTTTAGCTTCTTGCATACTAATTTACCATAGGTCTTAATAATCCTGTGTATATATGTACGTGTGTATGTGTGTTTGTATGAATGTGTATGATATATGTGCACGTGTGCCTGTGTGGGTTTATATGCCTATGTATGCACCTGTGCAGGCCAAAAGAAGACATTGGGTGTCTTCCTCAATCACTCTAACCCTTATTTTTTGAGATAAGATCTCATTAAACCTGAAACTTGCTATTTTGGCTGGCTGAGTGACCAGCAAGCTTCCAGGAGCCACCTATCTTTGTTCCTTCAATGCTGATATTACAGGCTTGCTTGGCTTTTACATGAGTGCTGGGAATTTGAACTTGGGTCCTCTTGCTTCTACAGCAAGCACTTTCGTTCACTGAGTCATCTCCTCAGTCCCAAGACTTATTACTAATATCCCAAATCAAGAACTAAATTTACAGAGAGGAAAAAGTCCAGTTTGACAATTAGCAAGGGAAAACACTCTCATGTAAAGTAACATTAAGCCCTCCTTTCAACTCTATTAAAGACAGATGCTCAGAGATCTTGCAAGACTAGTTAGTTCTCTTAGGCAGAGTAAGGTTCAAATACAACCTTTTCATTTGGTTTATTTTTTGAGACAGGGTCTCTCTGTAGCCCCAGCCGGCCTGGAAGTTCCTATATAGACTAAGCTGGCCTCGATCTCACAGGTAGCTGCCTGTCTCTGACTCCTGAGTGCTGAGATTAAAGGTGCATGCCACCATGACCAGCTCAGAGTGCACTTCAAAACGAAAATATCTAACTAAACTCCCCATGGAAAGAATGGACTAACAATCATTTCACAAACTTCTATGGAACTGGTAAACGCCTAGCCAGCTTCTTTTGCCAGGAAGTTCATTAACATAACTGCAGCATCTAATGGCTACAATTTAATGAATTTATTACTTTGCATTAAAAAATGAAACATGAATAGGCAATTTCATCTAACGGCTAGTCAAGATGGAATTCCAAAGTCAAACCTCCGCTTTGGGGTCTGATGGGCCCAGATCAATGGGGGCCTCCCTTTTACTCAGCCACCAAACTGAGATAATGGGGAGCAAGTCACTTGAACCCCTGGGAAGTTTTGGCTGTCACTCTCTGTGAAAGGAAAGCACCTACTCCTTCCACCCCACAAATGTGGACAGGCTCAAGTGCTGGCCCAAGGACTCTGAAAACTGCCAAGTAATATATAAATACAACGTACTGCTATGATCACTCACTAACTGCTGCTTAACTCTGCAACCTTACCACGGCATAAAGGCATAGTTACATACCCCCCATAACAGAAGAATGGCCAGAGTTCAGGTGAGCTACTTCAGGGAAGAAAGGTGTAATAGACTATCTCTACTTTATACACAGAGGGAAGAAGTGCAGGCATATTACAGTCTATCTGAACAGCTAATGTCATGCAAATAATTGCCTTCTTGGTCAACATAACTGAAATAAAATTTTATTGGAAACAAAATACTGTAGGAAAAAACCCTCCTGACTATGCCAACAATTAACTCCTCAATTAGTTCTCAAATAGATAAGCACTAACAGAGTGCCACTGAAAGGAAATATTAAAACAATAAACCTTTTTAAACCTAAAACATTAAAAGAAATTAGAAATCCTTTTCTCCTGTGCACCAATAATACAAATGGTGTCCTCTGAGTCGTGCGCCCACACAAACCCTTGGCTTCCGCTCTCTGCCTGGCAGCCACTCCCTTCACCCTCACCCAACACTCACCCAAGGTTCAGATGTTTGAGCTTCTGCAGGCTGCTGATCTGTGTAGGCAGCTCTTCAATCTGGTTGTTGAAGAAGTTAAGCACTTCCAAGTTCTTCAGTTCTGCTACGTTTGGGGGCACAGCTACAGGAACAAACATGCTAAGTGTGAATTCAGGGTGTAAATGACAGCAACAACACACTTTTCTTTCAAATGCAAGGGCAACCAAAGCCAATGTGACCATCAAATTCGCCTGTAGGTCTGAATTGTATTTTGAAGGTGTATTTATTTTCTTAGGTAATAATTCACAGCCAAGTAGAAGTAGAAATGTTTCTTTTTGTAGGATTAGATAAAATTACCTGACATGGCTTGTTTCTGATGGACAGTGAGGATGAAAGGAAAAATTAAGGAATAAAATGAGTTTCTATGGCATCTAAGCACACTGCGCACACTTTCCATGGCCACAGTCTAACGCTACAATAGTTTTCCTCCTTTTGGTTTTCTTGCACCTCCAGAAGACAACTAACCCAAATCCCTTCCTGAGTGAGGATACATTCAAGCTTTTTAAACAACCCTGTAACTGAAAAGTGATCCTCGAACGAACCACTCAATCACAGTTTAAGCTCAACCTGAAATAAAAAATTTACTATATCTAGTTTCTGATTTTGTCCTCTGGAGTAATGTACTTTATCAGCACGTGCACACACACAGACACACACACACACACACACACACACAGAGCCAGACTAGCAACTGGTCAATACATTCTTATTATGCAGAAACTCAAAGAGCCCACTCAATAGCATGGTATGGATGCAGATCGCAGGTGAAGATGATACAAAGGCACCTGCAACAGTCGTCCTTACCTATATTCTATACCCGAGAATACAAAATTCAAAGCCAAATGTATTCTTTTTAAAATATTTATTATTTTTATTTTATATGTATGGATGTACTGTCTGCATGTATGTAAATGCACCAAGTCATGCAATGCCTGCAGAGGTCAGAAGCTGGTGTTGGATCCCCAGAAACTGGAGTTACAGGCAGTTGTTAGCTGCCATGTGGGTGCTGGGAGTCAAACCCAGGTCTTCTGCAAGAACAGACAGTGCTCTGAACCACTGAACCATTTCTCCAGCCCCAGCAAATGTATTCTTATCTCAAAGTATAGTCAGCCCTCAGTATCTCCGACTTTGGGGGTACAGGGCATAAAAATGTTGAGTGTGAATTCAGGGTGCAAGAGACATTAATAGTACCTTTTAGTTCCCAATAAAGATGAGATGGAAGTCAAACCTAATCATTTAATTCACATATAGGTCTGAATTACTTATTATTGAATCACACCCAGGATATATATATATATATATATAATATATATTGTATATTATATATATATATATAATGTACTGAATTTTACAAACTTTTTCTTGTCATTTCAGAAACAATTCTGTGTAACTAGTTACAAACCACTTGCATTGCTTTGGATACAATAAATAATCTAGCAATGATTTAAAGTACACTGAGGATTTCACAGGTGCTATGCAGATACTAAGCCATTTTATATAAAGGATTTGAGCATCCCGAACTTTATATCGGGATTTTGTTATCCAAGGGTTCCTGTAACCAATCCCCAATGAAAGAAAATTGCCCCACTCTAAATTGGTAGCAAAAACAGTAACAACTTCCAAGAAACTGCAGTGTCTGTAATTTACCTGTCTTACCTGCTACCTAATTTTTCTACGATCACACATGTGCTATGGTGCTCACCATGGTTCATCTGAACTCTAATACAAAAACTATCCAGGTCACTAAAAGCATCAACATGCCCTTGAATCCAGCACAAGCAAGTGGGTCATGCCTGATGTCAGCATAGTTTGCTTCCCGTCTCAGCAGCTTCCTCCCTCCCTTCTATCTAGAACACTGGGAAAGTTACCTCACTAGCCAGCCTGCCTGCCTGTCTCTGGGTCAAGCCTAAGCTCAAAAGCAGGAGCATTTGTGTTTTGGACCCTTGCAAAAAGTATATGAACATACCAGGAATGCATCTGAAATGGGGAAAGAAACATAGGTTCCAAGAACACTGATTGTCTGCCCCCCCCCGGGGGGAGTGAAGAAGATAGGGGCACTTTGATGGCTTTGAGCCATCATTTTCAACACTAAGAAATACCTAAGGTATCCATGACATAATATCTTTTACAGAGACTGCTTGGGACATCATAAATAAAATACTTTATTGAAAGGAGAGATTGTGAAGAACCCAAAGTGGTGTGGACGAAGCGATGGGCCAGTAGCTGCGGTTCTGTCACTGGACCTTGCATTAACTCCTGAAGTGGCTGGAGACAAAGGGAAGAGTCCAGGCAGCTGGGAAAATGCAGAACTGACTCTTGGACACCAATACAAATGCTTCTGAACGTAACTTGCATAGCACGGCTGCAAAAAGCACATTTTGGGTATAAACACTTCTGTGCAAATGAATGGTGTTCATTTTATACAAGCAATTTCCCAGAGAATCATCAGACTGCACCTTTGGGTCATCTGCTCCCTCCTCCTCAGACCACAAAGTGGTGCAGTGCAGCTACCACAGCCCGAACCCTTCCCTTGGTCCACCCTCCAGCTACCACCAACCCTCCTCTCACCACAATGATCCGATTAGCTTGAAGAGCAATAAGGAAAGTTAGTGAAACCCAGAGAAAATGATGATCTCAATTGAGCCACAAACCAAGAATAATGTGGCCAGAATTACTGCCGCCTCCCCAAACTTACTCTGCCAATGCAATTAAATGCTGGTCTAAAGGTATCGCCTCTTTGACAGGATGAGAGATTATTTCACTCTCCTTGCTAAATCAGTCCAATTTAAAACCACCAATTATGCTAAATGTGATTTAGGACTTTGTTTTGTGGACACAAATAATAACCCCACATTCAATTTACCAAACCTCTCTCAGCCTTTTGGTGTGATGTGAATTTGTTGTGTTAAGACTCCATTCATGCTGGAAAGGAAGAAAAATGCATAGCTAAATACCCCTCAAAAATACAGAACTTTTTCACCAGCCACGTAAAAGAAAAACAACAACAACAAAAAAATCAAAAAGGACAACATTCAGACTTGTCTGGGTGGGAGACCATGCATCCAGCCAATATTAAACAGAAAACACCCATCATGCACAGGTCCTACACTCTTCATATCTGGCAATGCTCTGCAGACAAAGTAAGACAGCCATGTTATGTTAGTCAAAGAAGGGACAAAAGAAGGGTTATCACAGTCTAAATGCAAACAAGGCTAGTGCCTGGAAAGCCAGCTACTCCCAGCAAAACCATGACAAATAAAAAGGTCAGTACCACAAAGCTTGCAGTGAATGATCATGTACACACGTGGCACAAACAATTCCAACTATTATAAAAAGGCGACTAAAATTTCACCAAAATCCTCTCCTGGAATTTTTCAAGGCATTTGTAGGACACATTAGCAAAGGAAGCATTTGAAAATATAATTAAGAGGGCCAGCAAGATGGGTCAGTGGGTAAAAGTGCTTGCTACCAAGACTGATAACCTGTGGAAAGAGAAAACCGACTCCCATAAGCTGTCATCTGATCTCTACATATGCACCATGGCGTGTACATGCACACACAGAGACAAAACGGAATTTTATTTTTTTTTAAGAAAATGGAATGAGTAGCAGCGATCAACGTATCTTTTATTATGACTTTGAAACATCTCTTCTCCTTCCAGCTGCCAGCATATACAGTGCAGCTGCAGCAACACGGTCAACAGACAACACAGACCTCGTCTCATATGAGCAGCAGAGGAGCACTGTACCATCTGAACATAGGTGCTCTGGGCTGGTCAGCCCAGAGAGCTGAGTCAGACCTTGTCCTTACTGTATTTCTCCTTATTTAATTCACAACCTCTCTCTGGGCCTCATTGGATTTGCGGTTATTCTAAATTCTCTTCTACCTGCTTTTAACATTTTATGAGTCTAAGTGAAGATGGATTGTGAAAACTAATGATAATATATTTAAACAATGCAACAACAGGGCCCCCAATTAGGATGCTCAGTCATGTAGAACTTTGCTTACGACAGAATTTACTAGCATTTTCTGTCTTGTCAAATAACAGTCTGTTTAATTTTGAGAGTTCAGCTGCTAGATTTGTGAGAAAGGTCCTAATCATTCTCAGGAATCTCCAGGGTCCCAAAGGTAACACTCTGTTCCAACCAGAGGACCACACTATCTCCGTGAGTCCTGTCAGTGCAGATATGAAACTCAGAACTTGTTTTCAAAGTACAGAAACATAGACCAAAATAAACCTCTCATCCCTTAAGTTCTTTCGATCAGGACAAGCGATGTAAAAGCAACTAACACAACTGCTGATTTCACTGTTTGGTCACACTGTTCAGACCTGAAAATCCAGACAATCTTTGTGGTCATGGCTGCCATCATTTCCACCACTGCCAAATGTGCTACTGGGCCAGTGCTGCTCTTTAGCAGTGTCTCTCAAGACACAGAGTACAAACCTTGAAGACAAGACCCCCAGAAACACAGAAGAGTACCCTAGAGTTTCTCATTAAGTAGGGCAGGGGTGGGTCTCAGAACCTACAGTTCCACCTAGTTCCTAAGGGGATGCCAATATGCTGTTGGTCTAGAATCAAATTCTAGTTTGGAATTTTTCCAATCCACTGGTGCTCTTAAGATCACAACTCCAATGCATATGTCTGTTACCCTACACAATCACAGTGAGGGCCACTTAATAATCAATCTTATTCAAATTGACTTGTATTAAGCCTGAAGATTGATGAAAAGTGAAAGGGGGAAAAAAAGTATACTTGAGAATAATCCACCCAACTTGCATGCAACCATCACAACCATTTTTAGTCAATTCCTGCTTCCTTTACATAGCTTTTCATGGAAAAAACAGTGGTCAGTAAGGTGGGTAATACATACACATAGAAAAGTCCAGAATCCTCCTTTCTACTGTATTAAGTCACTCAGCAGCAAATACATCATACCAATTGAGTCCTATAGAGAAGACGCTATATGTCTGACCTCTGAAACTCCAGGACCTGACTATACAGCACACTGGGTAGTGGAGACACACCATGTGACTGGTGTGGGTGGGCACAGTCAAATCCATGGGGCTTTTTGAGCAGAAGCATCTTGGCCCCCTGAGGCTAAGAAACAAAACTGTGAAGTGTGACAGGCTCCAGAACAGCAGGCACCATGCAAAGCATACAGACGGGAGCTCTGCCTTGGTGCAACCCACGGAGGGCCAGGGGGTCATACATTGGTCTTCAGAGCCATATGGTTAACACTGACAGTGGGTCCTCTGCAGTACCAGAAGGGTGGCTAGTAGATCGTGCACCATATTAACACCCACGCTGCCAGGAAGCCAGGAACAGCTTAGAACATGTGGGTTTCCATCAGAAGTGCAGGCATAAAACCCGGAGCTGACCTCCTTCCTGCCCTCCTCCAACAAACTTCTGGGTGGTGAGAGTTATACTCTGCCCTACTACTCTTGAGAAAGCACCAAAAGCTGCTTTGAGCTCCAGTGATTGCTGGGCTTAGAATGGGTAGAGATACGAAACCCAGGTGACCCAGCCTCAAGCATCTTTCAGAGAAGTGCATTCAAGGTTCAGCCTGTCTCCTTTCTGGGAAGCCACGACAGAGTGTATATTGCTACAAGGACAAAGGGGAGACCCAGAGCAGGTACCTCACAAGCTCAAGGGTCTGCTGTACAGCAAGGGCTGACAGCAGGAAGTGTGAGGTGCAGAGGCCCACTGGAGTAGAAAGGTGAGCACTGTTCCTTCCTGTTCAGGCCCAGCAGTCCCCAACAATACTAGGCAGGGAGAGTTAAAGCAATGGACAACTGGCACTGCTTCTAACCCTGACATACCCACATACCACAAACACGCAGCAGGGCCAGCAAGATGGCTGAGTGAGGAAAGCGTGTGTCACGGAAGTTCAAGCTGGGTTTGCTCTTCCTCAGAAGCCCCTTAAAAGAGGAGGAAAACAACACCACCAAGCTGTCCTCTGGTCTCTACACGCATACTGTGGCACATGCCCCGCCTTCACATACAATAATAATAAATAATACTTAAAAAAATAAATAGATAATATTTTGGCTAGTCTGTTAACAGTACTTAACCAATACTTGGTCTTGTTTTTAAGCACTGTAGGATTTTACTGACTTATTTTAAAAACACAGATAAGAATAAAGGATAGTAAAGATACTAAGTTAACTTGTTTTTACAATCAAGTTTCTAGAAGTATTACCAAAAACAAATTAATGAAATGAAAACAAACAATATTTCTCCTAACATTTGACATAAGAGAAGCAACCATTTAAGAGGAAAGAGAGACAGCAAACCTTAATTTGACCCAGAATTTACCAAGTAGGACACTAGATAGCCACTGTCCCCCCACGGCCTGAAAAGTCGTGAGAAGCCAAGTGAACAGAAACTGTTTGGAATGACGCGGGGCATTCTTGGATAACATAAAATCACAGGCCCTTTAATCCTTTCCAACCACAGCTAGGAAACATCCATCTAGTCACACCAGAGGTAATGTCTAGACTAATTATGTACATGTCAATTTCTACAGCAAATTAGGAATCATAGCCTTCAATGCCATTTTAATGATCCCATGTAAAAAGGATCTTTACTCTTGCATATAAATAATTATGTTCTTCAGAATTTTATATGCAAAAAAGGTCATTTGTACTTAGAGTGATTAATTACCTTTGTTGTGTGGCCAAAAACACAAGGTGGATAATGAACTAATTATATATTACTGTAAGAGTTTGAAGTTCAAAAATATACTAATCATAATTGGCTTCACAGATTTTATGGGATTTCCTCCAAAGCAGCTATTAAAGCAGTGAATTACAGTAGTTACGGGCTATTTAAAAACATAAAGTTTATGAAACATTGAAGCAAGTTCTCATTTAAAAGGTTCTATATGTTCCTCAAGGTAAAAATAAAAATTCACAAAATACCTAAGCACCCACCTCAATATAAGCCATCATCTCCTCAAATATTATTAGACTTAGAAGTAACAATGGTAATGCTACTTTTGGTTAATCAACAGGTATTTGCTGAGCCCATGTGCCCAAAGGCACGAACATTTCATGGGCCTCCTTAGGATTCTGCAGCTTAAGTAATTTTAGGAACCAAAAATATCCCGAGTTAATCACTGCAAAAAAAGAAAAAAAAAAAAATGCTCTCCCTTTCCCAACAGCAGCACTGAGAATGATCAATTACACAAAAATTAGGGGAAATGGTACAAACAAACAATAAGGCAGATTTTATGATATAAAACCAAACATGCAAAAATGCATGTCCCTGAGCTATAAAAAAGTATTGTATGCATAACCCAACGGGACCCGAAAAGCTGGCAGGCACAGGTCACTTCCCTTCTGGATGCAAAAATTAGTCAGTGTTGCAATAACTAAAGAGAAGCAAGAATTGTTGGGCCGTCTTCAAGAGGACTTCCAGACCTTGAGTTCTGCCCAGACACGCATTCCTAATTACACTGGGCTCAGGTACATTTCTCCACTAACACAGTCATACATCAATAGATAGCTTTAATTTGGGAGCTGAGCGGAAGAAGCAAACCTCCAAAGAGGTGAAACTACACTGGATGGCCTGGGAAGGAAGTGTCATCTCGTGAAGGGGAAGAAAAGGACGAAGGTCCTGCTAGAAAAGATGCCTAGGAATTTTAAACCACCAAGAGAAACAAAAGGGAAAGGAAGAGCACCCAAGGTCCTCCATCAATCGAGGAGGCAAGCTTGGTACGTCATAAAGAGCTTCTTAGCCTCTTTGATGTGCACATACTTTATTCTGTGTAATATATAATATAGCAAATGAACACACATTTAATATGTGATTATTAACACTAAGGCAGGCAGTGCTTAAGCCAAACCAGCACACACACACACAGAATGCTTCGCCAATACTTCTGTTTTCCTTTACGACTGAGAATTACTTCAACGAGCAGGGTTGCTTCTCTTTCTATCACACCCTATGTTTGGATGTTGAGACAAAGAGTAACTGTACAAATAGGGAAGAAAGGAAGGAACAGAGGAAGACAGCCAGAGAGAAACTTCACACACCCATGCAGTGGCTTCAACATCCTCCCTCTAATTGTAACAACTCTGCCTTCCAACCTTAGCAATTCTCTCTGGTTTTCTACTTGAAATAAATACAGATCTAGGGCCACAGAAACACTTGGTGCAAGCTCTGAGTTTCACATGCCTGGGACAGTTAAACTGTCCAGAAGCAGCAGGAGAAATGGAAGCACGGACACTGTGAGCCGCAGGGAACCCAGACCCTTCTGGCTCCCCTCAGCTGACCACACCACATTAATACCAAGTCCTTCACTCAATGTGGAGCATAGTGCAGTGAATGCTTGGTCACCTCTGGTTGGTTTCACAATGCAGTTATTCCAAATGTGGGGTGGTGCTGCTCTTAATAACTCAACAGACTGTGGGATGCCTTTGATTTATATGCCACATAGTGCTGGTTCATTTAGAGGGAGAGGAGGGCTTAGCTTTCTGAAGGATGGCAGAATTCAGAAAAAGGGACTAGAACATCAGAGATGAAAATAATCAGGTAAGTAAAATAAAATAAAAAAATTTAGGTGAGGAAAAAAAGCTGAAATCTAAACAAAGTCCAAATTAATCACATAGAACATCTCTGACCTACTAGGCTGGGTGACAGAGAAAAAGACAGAATGAGAAAAACATTCACAACAATTTTAGTAGCTAAAAAGATATACATATAGATATATGTGCATAACCACATTCTACTCAAGACTAGAGACTACAAGACTACAAATTCTTATTTTAAAAATGTAAATTTAAGCAAATAAGATGGCATACATGAACACTTTTTAAACACCATCAAGAAAAAGTTTCAGTAGGGTGGAGCTCAGTGATAGAATTGCATAGCATGTCCAAGGTCATAGGTTGGCCATGGGTTTTATGATCAGCACCAACAAAAAATTAATATATAAATAAACTAATTAAAAGAATGAAGGCAAGGCATGATGATGCATGCCTTTAATCCCAGCACTCCAGAAGCAGAGGAAGACAGATCTCTGTGAGATAGAGGCCAGCCTGATCTACATAGCAAGTTTCAGTCAGCTGGGACTACGTTGCAACCCTGTCTTAAAACAATCAAAACAAACAAAACCCCCCAAACAAAACAAAAACAAAAAGAACAAGTTTCACATTCCATTAAAAACCATCCTTTTAAGGTTGTGCAGAAATTTCTTTCAGAACTAGTATCAGTACGTCTGCACTGAAAATACATCATGGCTACCTTTTTTCTAGTGCAGGGTTTCCACACTGATATACACAGGCCCCTAAAGAACTGATGGATGAGTTTAACAGGATCTAAAGGCCATTAAACTTACATACACTTCTCTAAGGATTACAGTCAGTTTTCATTCTATTCTTTAAAAAGGTCAATGCTTAAGAATAAGAAGGAATGAATTCTCTAAAAACAATTATGCATACCTATGTGTTGCACATATTAGAATATGCATACTGACCTAAGCCCACCATCACTGTGGTGGTTTCAATGAAATTGTCCCCCACAGGCTCCAAGTATTTGAATACTTGGTCCCCCATTCGTGGAGCTGTTTGGAGAGGGTCATGGACACTTCAGGGGGCATGACCTTGCTGGGGGAAGCATGTCACTGACGGTAGGCTTTTCATATACCTCGTTCCCATTTCCAGTTCATTCTCTCTACCTAGTATGCCTGCCTGAAGATTTGAGCCCTCAGTTTCTGCTCCATCGGCCTCTATCTGCCATGATGGACTCTTATCCCTCTAGAACCATAAGACCAATAAACTCCTTCTTCTCTAAGTTGCCTTGGTCATGGTCTCTTATCACAGCAACAGAGAAGGTGTTTTATCACAGCAACAGAGAAGTAACTAATCCACACATATAGATGATTTAGGAGAATGTTAACAGAAAATGTATGCACAATTGTAAGCCACACAACATTTAAGCTGGGGGGGGGGGGGTGGATCAACAGGGACTCCACAAACTGGAATGGAGTTGAAATCCTATTGCCTAATAATGTCATAGTCATATCAATACCCTAGGCACACACTATTACTCACACGTTTGTAGTAATGCAGGTATGAGTGAATCTAGTGTACTAACTGTCATAGCAAAGTATACTGCACACAGTTATATATATGGCATTATACTTGATAATAATAAAAGACAATGCTATTGTTTTAAGTATTTAATACTTAAACAATTTCTAGGGTCCTATTCTACTTATTTCTAAAAGGTTTATCATAAGATAGCATGGAATGTTATACCAGCAGCAGCCTTCATAGCCTGCCTTTGCTTCACCTTTAGATTGTAGTATTTCCTCTTGTGCTTGCTTACTCAGGACACTAAACTCTACTCTGTTCATAATTAGTTCTGTCTGAGAGGCACACAACTACAAACGGCAGAAGAAACTTTTCAAGATCAGGCCCCCAAATGGGCTACTTAAGATCTGGAAAGTCACAGGCCCAACTCCCTCATCTTACTGTTTCCGGAGCCTGTCACCACTATCATCACTGTGACTGATGCCCTTCCATTTAAAATTATGCTGAGCTGGGAACAGAGAGATGGCTCAGCAGTTAAGAGCACTGGATGTTCTTGCAGAGGACCTGGGTTTAGTTCCCAGTACCCACATGGTGGCTAACAACCATCTGTAACTCCCGTTCCAGGGGATTCGATGCCCTCTTCTGACCTCCACGGACATGGTAGAACACAGGTGCACTTACATATATGCAGGCAATACATTTATACATACAAAATTTAAAAATATTTTATAATTGCACTGAGGGAGAAGTAATATCCTAGATCTTAGGTAGCTTTCTTTTAGCATGGAGCAAGCTCCCAAGAAAAGGGATTCTAAAATAGGTACATTTGGGTGGTGGGACCAAGAGCAAAAGGGTGCAAACAGCCATGGTCTACCAGCTGAAGGTAGGGTGTTCTGCAGAGCAAGCTCCTCTCACTGTACCCACTAGCTACAACTTAGTAGAAGATGGACCATTGGGCCAACAGATTCTCACACACAATGAACTTACATGCCTACTTAATGAAGCCAAAAATAACAGCACACTGCCAACTGCAGGCAATTTTTCAAGGTAACATGACTACTGGGACCAACAGAGGGATATTGTTTAATTAATAGCTGTCAGGCTCAAAAATACTACGTAGATACTTCTTCAACTCCAATCTTTCAAACGATGGCACAGTAACAAACTGATAAATGTGCACTAATTTAAAAAATAAGCTATTGATCAAAGCCTCTGTATTACAAATACATTTGTGCTGTGTTAAAATGCAAACAGCAAGTTGTTTTGATATTGTCACAAGATAAATTCATGACACACAAGTGATTTATTTTGCATATACCCCCTCATACTTTAATTTCATCCAAGCCAGGCACAAGAACTTTTGCAGAAGGGATGACAAATCACCTATGGAAGAGGGAATAACTAGAGGCTTGGGGATAGCAAGGTCTTGGGAGGGTGCTGAAGGTCACGCTTATGAATTGGGACAGTTAATTTTTCTCACTCATCCCAACAATCCATTATGTCTATAGGAAAGGTTTTCAATTTATCACCTTTTTAAAAACCTGCTTCATTCCCGTCATTATAATTGGATTTGCATATTTATCTTCATGTTTAGCATGCTTAGTTCACTTATAATAAAACTGTAGTAATCTATACATTGACATAAAATTTACAAACACTGTCTTAATTTTTCTATGCATTCAGAACAATAACCTTGGTAAAATATATATATAAAATATCCTAGCATTTTCTTGCTCAACCATCATTTCAAGTTCACACACAGGCTATAACTAAAAGGAAATAGCTGCTCAAAAACTCCTATCTTGCCATAAAACTTGGGTTTACTACCTCTCTAGCTATTTTCAATACATTAAATGACAAGATACAGTCACAGCTAAAACCTGAAGCTGCAGTCAGGAGCAGCGATGCCCAGAGGAAGTTCACAGCACCAAACCAAATGATCTCATTCAAAAACTCACACAGGAAATGCTGCCATCAATGGAAGGCTACCCAGATCTACAAAGATGACAAGATCCCCTTTGTGTCTCTGCTCACAACGAGGGTCCTGTGAGCCACACGCCCATGTCTGGAACAAGAATTGCTCTATGTAAGTTGCCTGCAGCGTCTGTAGATGGGTGTTGGCACAGGATTATTTTCCAAAATTAAGAAAAGTTTCATGATGGAAAGTGAATGCCCAGAAACCACTTAGCACTGACACCCAAGGCAACCCATTTCATAACACACAGTATTTTTACTTACATGGTGGCATTTACTAATATAAAAGTCAACGAGAATGTGAAAAATGAACATTTTCCTTATTTTCATTGTTATTTATGAATTACTATCTCATCACACATGTGTGTTAAACATTCTTTTACAGGCAAAGACAATCTCACATGCACCCAAAAATAGAAAGCATTTCTTCTAATGCAAAGATATTAGAAAAAGAAGAATTGTTTCTAACTCAAGAAGGCAGCCATAATAAACACTAAAAACAAAAAAGTGTGAAATTGAATATATAATCAAAGAGAAAAGCAACATACCTCTTTTGATAAAGATCTATAGTAAATGTGACAAAACAACTATGTAAATGGCAATAACAGCATGCCCTGTGGTACAAAGCCAGGCTAACGAGCTGCCAAAGAATTTCCTCTGACAGCACAGTTGTTTTTCAATCTTTAGCAACAAGGCCTGGGCGGGGCTACCATGCATGTCTCAACAGTGACCTCTAGTGGAAAAGACTTAAAAAGACTGTTTCCCACACAAGTTCAAGACTGAACAGCTGGGTAAACACTTACACAGCATCGGGACCAGGAGGGCTCAAATCAAGAAACGGCTGAAAAAGACCCAAGGCTAACACTGACTTAAAAGGTTCATAAGGGCAGAGGGCTTTGAGAAGGTCAGGGCAAAGAGATTCGGAAGACAACCTCAGGAATAAATGCCTGCCTCCTTCCTACAGTAACAGTGCCAGCAAGCAGATCGCTCAGGAGTAGCAGTTTGTCACCTAATCGATGCATTATCAACTGGCATTAATAGAGTGCCTTCCTCATACTTAATGTGCTTGGGGTACCTCTATGCGGCGTGAGGTACAAAATGAGAAGACAGGATTTCTAACATCAAGGATATCTATAATCTGGACACACAGAGAGACAGAAATAGTCAGACAGAGACAGAAAGCAAAGCTCCAGCCCCAGCCACCTACACACCCAGAGGAATAACAGGAAATAGACTACAAGGAAGCAGGGCAGGGCTGGAAAGCATTCTCTGAGTGGTCTCCACCCTGGATCTCCCTGCCTGCAGGTGACTTCCTGCAGCAGCCAGGTCCTCCCAAACCTCTACGCCAATTAATCCTCAAGAAACCAGTTGGTCCTGGTTTCCCACCTTACCTCAGGCCACTCTTTCTTCTTCTGACTTTCCTATCATCTCTCTGCTTCCTTTGAGCAAGCATTATCAGCTAACCCAGGCAATTAGACTAAGAAATGGGCCTTGCTTTTTAAAAAAGCTTAGCTTTGGTTTGCAGTATGGCTCTGTGGTATGGCACTTACCAAGTGAGAATGAAGGCCTAGCTTCATCCCTAAAGTATCAATAAATTAAACAAATAAATAAATGCAACTGCTGAAAGTATCTATTCTGAAACTCTGCCCACTGGGTCAGAAAGAATACCTTTGGATTCCCTAACTCATATCTGCCCATCATAGCAAGGTGGGAGAGAAAGATCTACTCAATCCTCTTCCTTCCTCCTCTTTACTGATGTCAGGAACACAGACATATCAAGGAAAGTTGAAGTTGACATTAATTCTCCCACTAACTTTGCAAAATCCCATCAACACTGTCCTAAGTTTACATGTAAATAGTTCTGATGTACTAATAACAATGCTCCTACTGTGATGCCTTGGTAATTTTATTTTTTTGTAGGTACAGAATACTTCAAGAATTTCTGTTTATAAAGCTGGCCATGTGCCTTGGTTGGTATGATGTTTGCTTTGTATCCACAAAGCTCTGGGCTCCAATCCCAGCATAGATAAACAGATAGATAGATAGATAGATAGATAGATAGACAGACAGACAGACAACAGACAGATGACAGATGATGAAGTAGGTCTTTAGAAGAAAGACCTATATAAAGAAATAACAAGTAAAACAAAAGGTTAACATAAAATTCTAGGCCTGGAAGATGACTCAGTTGGTAAAGTGCTTGCTGTGTGAACATGAGGACCTGAGTTTGGGTCTCTGGCACCCACATAAAAACCAGGCATGGCAGTATGCATGTGTAATCCCAGCATGCTGCAGAGATGGAAATAGGTGGATCTCAGGGGCTCACTGGCTAGCCAGCCTAGCCGGCCAGACAGCCTAAACAAATAGGTGAGCGCCAGGTTCAGTGAGAGACCTTGTCTCAAAAAGTAAAGTGGAAAGCCAGGGAGGAAGTCACCTGATTTCACTTCCTGGTATCTACGCACAAGTGCATGCACACACATGAACACACGCTGAATGACAGAGGCCATGTCAGCATCTTCATGGCCTCACCACTATTATATTACTCTAAGTGGATCTTGTCAAGGTCAAAACCTCCAGTGAGAAAGGCGCTGTGGGCCCAGTGCCATGCTCATCAGCTGCCCTGCAAACGCTGATTCCAGTAAGTGGAGGCAAAGGTACCCAGACAAGGTCCCAGTTTGGGAAGCTGGTCATTCATCCCATAAGTAAGCAAGTGGAAATGCTGGAGAGCAGTATATTTGGCACACTGAGAGGGAAACACAAATACTTTAGCAAGACGAAAGTAAAAACGGATGCTGAGGGGTTTATGAGTCCCACTCATAACAGAGGCTTGTCAGCCAGTCCCCATTAAACAACAATGGAAAGTAAAAGACACTGATTAGAATGAAATGTGACAGGAAGGTGGGTTCGGCCATGAACATTTAATGCATATTTATATTTCCATCAAATGGACATATTTACTATAACACTTGAAAAATCACAGCAAAGTCATTCATTTAAATGCCAGAAAAATAGTAAAAGATGCTAATTTGACCTTAGTGGAACAGATCGGGTGTCACTGACACTACTAGATGGCCTGAAACAGAACCCACCAAGACAATTAATTAACACTTACTGGATTAGGTCAAGAGTGTCTCGAGCAGAAAGAGAAGCAGCAAATGGGGAGAGAGAAAGATAACGTTTGGATTCTTTCACGGTCAACCTGCTCAACAGTCAGCACAACTATCTCATTTACACCTCTCTAAATGTGTCTAAAATCATGGGCTGGAGAAGGAAACGGACCCATTGATTCCTGAGGATTCCATCTCTGCAGACATGTGAAAAGAAACAAGGAACAACTATCGGAACAATATTTTAAAGAATAGATCAATGAATGATATCCTAGGAATTTAGTCCGCTTGACTTTCTTGTTTAACTACATGTGAACATAGAGAGAATCTTTCCATACTAAACTGAGCCATTAGCCAATACTTTTCTAAACTGTGCAATGGAGAGTGATAAGATTTCTGATCAAAAGTCTTGGGGAATTTAGAGATCATGTGGTGGTCTACCTTTCAAACTAAACTGTAAATCTCTAAGCTGGGACTTCTATCTCTACAGACAGCAAAACCATTTGCTCTAAAAACCATGGACTTAAGACATTACCTGCTACAACAAAGATCATGTGACTTGTAGGTCTCATTTTCAGCTTCTGTGGCAGCTGTTACTTAAACATGACAAGGGTGCCATTCTGCCTTTCCTTTCAGATACGCACTCTGCCTAAAACTGGGCTAATCCGCCTGCTTCCAGCACACAAGGGGGCCTCCTTCACTGTCACTCTTAATTCTCAATAATCAACAGCTCCGTGACATTGCCTTGAGCTATATATAATGCACATACACACATAAATTCACAACACAAATCCCTCAACATGACATTCCGCTTAACTTCATTGGACTCAGAAAGCTTCCTAACAAATGCTTGCCACATGATTAGAAAATCGCTCAAGTCTGCAGGAAATATAGCAAGTAGAAAGAAGTGACAGTCAATTAGGAATGAGAAAGGACAGTGGGTCCCTGTCATTAAAATCTTTAAAGCCTGAGCACTAAGAAGAAAACAGCCCATCATTCATTTAAGATATTCTGATTAAAACACATATTAATCCTATGAACCACACCAAAACACAACTGATGCCCAAAAGAAGTCTATGGAAGGGGCTTGGAAACCAGTCTCAAAGAATCAGAGAAAGGTAGCTGTAATTTGTATGCAATTTTTGTAGTTTTGTAGAGTTCTCTCCAAGTATCAAACAGGGAAGAAAAGCACATATTCAACAAGGAAATCTTCGACCTTTGGAGGAAGAAATATAGATAAAAACAATGGCTTTTATTCTAATATATTTTTGTTTTGTTGCGGAGATAGGGGTTCCAATACTGTGGTCTAGAAATGCCCAGGCTCAAAAGCGTCTTTTGCCTCAGTCTACTGGGTAGCTAGGACGACAGTTATGCACACCACACCCAGCAGTGTTAACCAACGGCCATGCTTTTCCAGTCACCATAGCACTTACATTCTTAAACAGGGCTACCTGCATACACATCATAGAAGAATGTTCAAAGTAGAGCTAAACACAGAAAACAGGATGAGAACATGCTCACATACAGCTTAGTTGTCTTTTAAATAAATTCTGATTTTCTCCAAATAACCACTTATCATTGCTGTCTGTAATGGTAACAACAGAATCGGCATATCAGACATAACAGAAGTCATGTGACAAGGACAAGGTTGGCTTACTTGTTAGCTTGTTGTGACTGAGTACCAGCTGTGTGATGTGGGCCAAGGAGACTGTAAAACAGAAAGAAAGAAAGAAAAAATCAGTCAGGAAATGTTTCCAAATTATACTTGCGTCTCTACCAGGTAGGCTGCAAAATTATTTTCAAAGGTTGAAGTGCTACCATTCAAAATAGAAGCCAGGGATCATACAGCACTCTCCGTTGGATGTTAAACCAAATGAAGAAGAAGTCATGCAATTAATGGTGCAATTAGCAACAGCAAGTTAGAGTTAATGAGATTCATGTCACAGGATCACACATTACAAGAGCCACTTAGCTTTGCTTGGCGACCTGGTCAGCTGGCCTAACTTGGGCCATCCATCTCAATTTGGTGCCTCTTAGAAGAACCAGCCAAGAGCATAGACAAACACACAGCCTACCTGTGCTGAACAAAACCATCATATCAAAGTGATCACTGTCTAACAGTGGGCAGCAGAGGGCAACCCCATCTGTGCCCATCAGCTACCTGGAAATTCCTCTACACACTTGCTCACGGTCAGGGGCAAAAACTATCCATAACCTCCTCCAAACATATTTTGGTTGACATTTCAAAATACCAATTTGGAATGCATAGTGCTTGCCAGTTCTAAACACTATTATGGAGGATTTATCTGTTTGCCAAGATTAGATTTGCTAAAGAATGGTTTATCTAAGCATAGGGGAAGAAAACGAACATGTCAGTTGAAAAAAAAAAAAAAGAAAAGATACAAATAAAAGATGCTTCTGTTCTACTTTAGGTTCTAAATCTTTACTGGGTGGTCAGAATTACAGGCATATATTTATATAAGAAATCGGCTTAAATTTTTTTCCCAATACTCCAATACTTTCTGTAAGCACATTGGCTGGTTTTTGGTTTGGTTTTAAGACAGGGTATCACTCTGTAGCCCTAGCTGCCCTGGAACTTGCTACATACATCAGGCTGGCCTCAAATTCACCAAGATCCCCCGCCTCAGCCTCCTGAGTGATGAGATTCAAGGTTGCACCACTATACCCTCCTAAGTGCATTCTTTTTAAAATAGTCAAGATTTTCCTTTAAAGGGATAATAAAAAATTTTTTCAAGATTGGGCTCAGTGTCAGATCCTAGTATGCTTTGAAAAAACTGGGTATGCATCCCTCCTGAGCATAATCCTTGTCATGCTACCTTTACACTTTTGTTGCAGTAACATCATCGTTACAGAAATACAATGTAAAAACTTGTTTCTTGGTTTGAACTCCTGAGATCAAGCTGCTACACTATGAATTTTAGGGAATACTGCCTATAAAAACATAAAATTGTCCTCCATAACCACAATACAATCATCAAAACCAAAAGGTGAACTCTCTGTACCATGGTCATCTAATCGTAGCTCTCATCCAATAAACATTCCATTTATTTTATGAATGAGGATCCAGTTCAGAATTCAAACTGTATGGCATTGTTAACTCTCCTCACTAGCCTTTAATCTCATTGTGTCTCCTGTCCCTTACTTTCATGACCTTGGCAATTGTGAAAATTACAGAGCAACTTGTTTTGCATCATGTACTTTCTATGGTTGGGATGAGTGCCCCATCCCACAAAGCCTGGAAGGTACATATGTAAAGGCTTCATTCCCAGTTCCCAAGGGAGAAGTATCAGGAGGTGCTGGGAGCTTTGGAAGGTCAGGCCTACTTGCAAATATAAGGTCGCTGGGGGGTGTGGGAAGGGAACTGCAGGACCTAGTCTCTTCACCTTTCTTCTTATGGCTCTCTCTCTCTGGTTCCTAGCTTTGGATGTGGGCACTGCTCCAACACATACTTCCAGTTTAATGTACAACCTTTACCCGAGGGCCAAACCAATGGGTTTGCCCAATCTTAGAATTCAGGCCCCCAAACAGTGAGTCAAAATAAACTTCTCCTGATTTTGGACATAACTCATGTCAAGTATTTCACTGAGGCAATGCAAAGTAGCATATGCATACAGTCCCTCTGTGTGTACCTGTCATTTGTTGATCCTGGTTGGCTTGGTCATGCCTCTTTGCAAAGAACATGGCAGTTACATGCTCTCCCTGCATCCTATTAACAGCCTGGGCTACAATGCCCAATCACTGAGGACCTTCCCTGTGACCACCATGCTAATCCACTACCAATGTAGTCCTTTCCCCGTGTAACTAGTATTTGGAGGAAGATGAATATATTGAAACTATATCAATATCCTGTTCTTCACCCACTTTTAAACTTATTTGTGTTTCACAGTCCCCAACTGGAACACATTTGCCCTCCACAAGGCATCTGGCAATGACTGCAGACATCTTTTGTTCTAAGAGGTAGTCCACTAGAAAAACCCAAAACTTCAATGTGACTTCTCAATATGATCTACTAGAGGGCAATGGGCTAAATCACTAGGCAAGTGGCTACAGCCAGGAACCTTTCTACAGTGTACAACATAGACCAAGCAAGGCCAAAGAACTATCCAGCCTACAATACAGCAACCAGGGCTGGAGAGATGGCTCAGTTTGGTTAGCAGCACTGGCTGCTCTTGTAGAGGACCCAGCTTCAGTTCTCAGCACACACATGGCAGCTAAAAACCACCTGCAACTCCAATTCCATGGGACCTGACACTCTCTGCTGGCCTGTATATACACTGCACATACTTAAATGCACTTACATACATGCAGGCAAAACACTCATACACATAAAATAAAAATAAATTTTACAAAAATTTTCAAAAATTTTAAATAAAATACAGCAATCACCAACTGTTGAAAGATGACTCATTACTTCTTTACGTTTGTGCTTTGTTATTTCCTATTTTAGTTGAAGGGTTACAATCTTATTACTTGTAACAACGCTAATGTATGCCTCATATGGACAGTGCAAGTCCATCCAAACTGGCTTCTGGGTCCATCTGTCATGTCTTCATCATCCTTTAAGCACATCCTTGTTTCATCACACAAGAACCTCAAATTCCTTTTAAACATTTTCTGCCCCAGCTCTGTCATGACCACTTCTTCAACAAACTCTGGTTCTTTTTCCTGGAAAATGGTATGTACAACAAAACCAGGCTCATTGTTATTGGGGATTACCTCTCAAAGTAGACAGACCTAAAAAACACCACATACACACACACACATTCTCTCTCGGCAAGTCCTAGTAAGAACAGGCTGTGACGACTGGACATAACATATTTTTACTGGTAAGAGTACAGCTTTTCTTGTCTACTGGTTAAGGCATTCTTCTATCTCTGAAGAGTACAGTCTGACATGAAAAAAGGTCTCAAAAAACTCCCTCACACCAAACAAGATTAAATTGTCTCACGGATAAATCTGTTAAGATTATATTCAGTTTTGTGTGGGAGAAAATTACAAATAGCAGGGATTACACAGAGTAGGAGTCCCTCTAGCATATACAAAGCAGTTCAGAGAGCCCTGAAGTCTCAACGCTAGTTACCACCTTAGAAGGGGGAAATGTTTATGTCTCTGTTAAAGCACAAACCCCCAGTGTAACATTGTTTGGAGGTAGGGCCTTTGGGTAGGTAGTAACAAGGCCATGAAAATGAAGCTACCATGAGTGGGATTAGTGCCCTTATATGAAGAAACAGACAGATGATCTCTCCACATCCCACTGCCATCTCCAGTCTGTGAGGACCCAGTAAGATGGTGGCCATCTACAAACCAGGAGAGGGGCTCTCATCAGTTATCAAATCTGTTGGCCCCTGTCCATCAACATGCAAACTCTCACAGAACACTGAGGAATAAAATTCTGCCACTTAAACCACTCAGTCTATGGTATTTTTGTAATAATAACCCAAACTACTAAGAGATCCATCTTGGTCCACGATGAGTAATTGGGGGCCACCACACCTATGTCCCCTTGAAAGAAGGGGACACAAAGCAATCTTCTTCCTTTGGGCCACATCCAAATTGCACACGATATACCAAACTTGCAGGGAATTAATCAAAATTCAGTAATACGAGGTCTACCTGCAAGGGTGACTGGAAATACAATCTAAATTCCAGGTGACCATTAATTAACTAAAAATTAGAAGTTTAATTACCAAGAAAGAGTGAACAAAACCTAGCAGATACACAGCAATCTCTCTCACAGACACTGAGTATCACAGAAATCAATTCAGATGACAAAAGAAAGCTGAAAAATTTCTTAACTCTTTCTGCCTTCATTTTTTTCTAAGACATCAACAAGTAACTAATTACAAAGAAAAAAAATCTGCTCTTCTTAATGAACAGCAACAGATTTAGAGGACGCAGACTCCTTTCAATCATTTCACTTTCCGACAATCACTTAGCAGAGAGAAGGGGAGGAAGCTGGAAAGCTGAGCTTTTTCTCTGATCACAAGCTGCTGCCCCTCCCCCAATCACACCACTAGAAAGCACTTTTCTTTCTCACTATTATTATAGGACTGCAAGCCAAAGTAGGTAAGAGGGAGAAAAATTAGAGCAGGAAAGAAAAAGTTTATAAAAGACCTCTGAGGAAACTGTTTTGGGCAACAAAGGGCTGCAGGCCGGGTCTGCAGGGAAGGTGGTTAAGTCGGACAGGATCAAGAGAAACCTGCCAAGTCTACAACAGGCACAGACCAAGTGACAGGGATGTATTTATACCACCACCACTCCCTTCCACTCTGGAATGGCTGGTTCATTGTGACTCTTGTATGACAACTGTGCTGTTTAAAAAGTACAATAGAATGGGCTATTTAAGATTACAAAAGCCAACCTCAAACATGCCAAAGAAATGGAAACAGGCTGTGCCCCCTGACCTGTTCTTGGTACCTCAGTGGCCATAATCAAACCTGGGTAGATTGTCTACTGTATTAATGACACACTCTAAGGGTGGGTTCTGCCATCCATAAGCTCTATCAGTAAGTACACTGAGAACAGACTGATCGCAAAATTCCAAAAGTGATATTTAAGTATGACTGGCCAGATATTTGCAGAGTTGAATCCATATCATAATTCTACTAAATGGCTTTGAAAATGTGCAGACGTCCCAAATCTTATGTTACAGTGTTGAATCCATATCACAATTCTACTAAACGGCTTTGAAAATGTGCAGACGTCCCAAATCTTACATTACGGTGTTGAATCCATATCACAATTCTACTAAACGGCTTTGAAAATGTGCAGACGTCCCAAATCTTACGTTACAGTACCACTATCCCTAGACTATAGTCTCCTTTGAGAAAACGCTATTTAGGCTGAATACAGTGGCTCATGCCTGCAATCCCAGCACTCAAGAGGTAGAAGTAGAAGTACCGGAAGTTCCAGGACAGCTTAGGGTACATAGTGAGTTTTAGGCCAGCCTGGACTACACAATGAGATTCTGTCTCAAAAAATGAACAAAAAGAATGTTATTTGGATGAACAATGAAATACTGGATCAGACCAAAATTAACAATAGGAAGCAAAATTATTGGAAGGGGAGCATCTGGGAAGATGGGGCTGGGGAGAGGCTGCTGGCACCCTAAGTATGACAGTTTATTCCACAGCCACGGAGAGAACAAGCAGGAAAATGCTAAAGAGGGAGTTGGTACAATCATTTCATGAGAAAGATGATCAACGGCTTGTTTAGGCACTTACTGATTGGCTTATTGGTCACACTAAGAACAGGGTCCAGAGTCTCTACCTCAGAAATTCTCTTAGAGTCTCCTAGAAGCAGCATCAGCTGTCCATCCTGGTTAGCCTAGGATAAGCTCTGACCACACTTGCTGCTCTCAGTCACCCAATTTAGGAACACAGAACAAGTACCCATAGCTTCAAATGCTGGTAGAAATGGCTCCTGCACTCAAGAGAAGTAGATCTGAAAAGATAATGG
Organism: Eospalax fontanierii; assembly: GCA_035773235.1. Classification (NCBI taxonomy): domain Eukaryota; kingdom Metazoa; phylum Chordata; class Mammalia; order Rodentia; family Spalacidae; genus Eospalax; species Eospalax fontanierii. The sequence goes on along the minus strand of CM069540.1, from coordinate 61,694,918 downwards.
CATTCTGAGGGTGTTCTTTTTGCAGGATGACACATCAAGAGATACTTTCAGGTAGAGAGACACTATGCACTGGAGCTCGCTCTGGAAAACATGTAGAAATGGGATATGGAATCAGTCCTTGGCTTATTTAAGCCTGGAGAAGCAACAGAGGAAAGGGGCGGAACTTAGAAGAACTCAGGCAGTATTTTAAAGATGCAAAGTCAGGAAAAGAAACAAATAAAAAAACTCCTGGAAAGGGGCTAGACAGAAGGCTTGGCTGGTAAAGCGTCTGCCACACAAGCATGACACCCAGAATTTGGGTCCTCAGCCTTCATGTAAAAAGCTAGGTATGGCAGCTTATACCTACACTTCAATGTTGGGGGCAAGGGGCTGGACAAAGAAGGATCCCTAGGGCTTGCTGGCCAACCCGTTAGTGAGCTCCAGGCTCAGTGAGAGACCCTTTCTCAAACCTTAATGTGGTGAGTGGCACAAGACTCTGGACCTATCAACTTCTGGCCTCCAATGAACACACATACGAACAAGCCCCTGCATATATATGTACATCTATACATTAACACATACAGATGCATAAACACCACACACACACACTACTGGAAAAATAATCATCATTACCAGGACCTCTAAACACTTATCTTTTGGCTCATGAATCCCTCATACCTCATCCACGAAGTTTCCTATTGTACCAGGTGGCAGTTCACACAAAGACTCACAACCAGAGCCTGGAATAATTGAGTGTTGAGTACTCAACCCCAGATGGGACATCTATACTAACTCCTCTCCCCAAGGTTCAGAGAACATCCTGCAGGAGGGGTAGGAAAGATTCGAAGAACCAGAGGTCAGGGAAGGCTACTGCAATATACTATCTTCTGGACATGACTGAACCAATGTTCTAATGAATGCACAGCATCTGTGGCTGCCTGCATAAGACTTGTACAAGGTTAAGCCAGTCAAGCCTTCCAGCATGGACGGGGGAGGGGCTCATGAGCAGCACCCCTAGCTGAGGAGTTATTGGCAGTTGATGGCGACTCGGAAAGGAAGAGTGCATTTTCTTCCAGGGTGTGGCTTCTCCTGGGTTGCCCACGCTCCAGTGATGGCCCCACACCAATGAGCATCTGGGCAGCGTTAACTGAACTCAGAGGCTATAAAACAAAGGAAAGGAGTAAGGTGAAGTGGGAGGAGGCTGTGGGGAGCTGGGAGAAGTTGAGGGTGGGAGTGGGGGTGGAAACGATGAAAATGCACTGCGTGCATGCACGAGATTCTCAAAGAAGAAATAAAACTGCTTAAAAGAATCATCATTTTCAGACCACATGGGGAAGCAGGCATTATTTAAAACAGGTTCCTGCTTGTTCTTCTTCGGTGGACAGCACATGCTACGAGAACAGGTGAATCCACTCCGCCTAAGCCGACACTGTAGAATTATCTTCAAAATAACCTCACATATCACAGAGACGTGGCACACTGGAAGCTGTCTCCACAGCCTTCCACTGGGAAAGTTAGGCAGCAAATAATTCCTCTGGTAGCACTTTACAGATGGGAGGAAAGATCTAGCTTAACAGAATGACATTTGCATCCAGAAGGAGAAAAAGAGAATGTAAGGCTCGAAAATACACAACGAGATTCTGGACTTAAAATATTCTGAAATTCTATCACTGGTTAGAACTGGCTACTGTTAGGTTCCCAATGGAGAGTTCTGTCATTCTGGCCACAGAAACTGATTTTTATATGAGTTCATTTTGCAGATCGTGTGCTACAATAAACAGAAGAGGGGCTGGAGAGATGGCTCAGCAGTTAAGAGCACAAGCTGCTCTTGCAGAGGACCAGGTTTGATTTCCAGCACCCACATGAGAGCTGACTCCAGTTCCAGGGGAATCTGACGCCCTGCAGATACTGCAGAGTGCACTCATATACATGATGGCAATACATTCAAACACACAAAATATTTTAAAAAACAATAAACAGAAGAAACTGAAAAGGATGGTTTATGGATTCTTGGTAGCTCTTATGGCATGAAACAGAACACAATGGAACAAATACCTCCTCAGATATTCAAAGTGGTCACCCTGTTTTACAACTCAAGGGAGACAGCATTCAAATTCTGAATAATTCCACTGTGAGTAGCATACTGATTGGAGTTGCTTAGAGGCCACCTTGTTTATTCAAATCCATCCAAAGTTGTAAACTACGACAAAAAGTTAACTTGTACTTAGTATCTGAAATGATTCCAATACCTTTTCCATTTTGGTGCCATGGTGCATTAGAAATTGTAACAGTCGTAAAAAATCCTGATTCGAAGACTACATAGGAATCTGGGTACTGGCTGGATGTCAGCATCATTACTGACCAATCTGAGTGTTGCACCTTCATGATGTGTGATTAAAATGCTTGTCCGTGTCACTGGCTAGAGTTATTTCACCCCTGGTAGCAGAACACAGATTCAAACCTCCTTAAGTATGCAGGTTCCAACAATACATTAAAATGAAGACAGACAATAAAATGTCCGATACCAAAATGTAACACAAATATCATATTCATCAACACACCTAGTCATAAAAACATTTCTTGTGAATTTTGTTCATAACTTAAAACTTAAAAAAAAAATCACTGCGGAATAAAGGCTGTTTTGTATTTCACAACTAATCACTATGCAGGCTTAGAAACTCTTTGATATTAAGTTCTTGAGATACTTTGTTAACTGAGTGAATGGTACCATTTAATATAAAGAGTTCATCAACCACATTTCATCTGTCCTTCATTCAACAAGAATGGTGAATGTCATACTACATTCGACAACTGAACTAAAACACGATACTTCTTTCTACACCTGATAGCAAAGAAAACACCCATGAGCTACTCACTACCTTCAGGCTTTGGGTTCATCATGACAGTGCCTGGAAAACTCAAGGCACCGAGTTACTAAAACTGTGGGGCCCACTTACTCCTACCTCAGCACATCATTTTATAGTTTTTCCCTTTAGAAAAGTATATAAAGAAAATCTATCTCTGAAGATATCTGGAAGGATTAAAGAGTCAAGTATTATAACTTCCCTACAGCCCTCAGTTTCTGTCTTAGGTTTAAGCAAAACATGTTAATATGCTAATTACTACTCTGCAAGACACTGAACTTACTTGGTACCACAAAGCTAGAATGTATGTGAGAGATGTTGCCTTCAAAGAGTTTACTTTGTAATAATCAGGGATGAAGGAAACACCATAGATTGAGATGGCCAATTCCCATGTCAACTTGCCTGGGTTATGGGATACCCAGAGGGTCAGTTAAGCATTATTTCTGAATGTGTCTATGAGAAGTTTACAGGAAGACAATGAGCTTGAATCAGTAACATTGAGTAAGTAAACACAACAAACTTACTTGTTAAGGATCAGAACAGAACCAGAAGGCAGCAGAAGGGTAGATTCCCACTTCTGGTCCTGAAACACCCATCTTCTCTGGCCCTGGCTCACCAGAGCTTCTGGCTGCTGGGACTTTAGACCTTGGGATTACATTAGTAACCACTCCCCTTTCTCTGGTTCTCACACATTCCATGTGAGTCTGACTATGCCACCAACTTCTCTAGTTTTCCACTTGCAGATGGTAACCTCCATAATCTCATGAGATAATTCTCACAATAATAAAGCCCCCACTTTATATAGACAGAGAGAAAGAGACATAGCTATATAAAACTGATTGATCGATTCTAAGAAGAATCCTCACCAACATATAGAATAATATATCCACAAAAGAGAGAAGCCGCCATTAAATGGGAAATATCTAAAATGTTTTTCAGATTTAGGAAAATCTCTAAGGTCCAGAATCAACGCAGCTCTCTCTCTCTCTGCTCCCTTCTATCTCCTTCTTTATTTCTTTCCCCTTCTTCTTTTAAGTTACTTATTTGTACCAACTAACTTTTCTAGCATGAACTGTTCTACTTGTATAACATAAAATCATGTAGTTTTAGAAATCATAGCTATTACTGCAGTTCCTTTTATGTCCACTAAAATCAACTGAGAAAAGGAAACCTCAACTGAGTTATTTATTTCCTAGATCTGGTGGGTGTGATTGTGAGGCCTTGTGGACAGTGCCATCCCAAGGCAGGAGGGCCTGGGCTACATAAAACAAGCTACCTAAGGAGAAGCACACAGCAAGCCGATGAACAGCATTCGTCCATGGTTTCTGCCTAAGCAACTGTCTTGAGTTCCATCATGGCTTCCCTCAATGGTGGGCTGTAACCTATGAGGTGAAATAAAACCTTTCCTCCTCACACAACTTTTGGTGATGACATTTAATCACAGCAACACAAAATTAACTAGGAGAGTTATCCAAGATCAGTCAAAGGAATCTATTCCTTGGTCCATTTTCTGTTGTTATAACTAAATGCCATAGATAAGTAATTTAAAATAAAAATAATTCCGTAGAATTAAGGCATCTTGTAAGTCCAAGATAAGGCTTGCTGCCTGCACAATCCCATGACAGAGAGCAGAAGGGCAAGGGAGGGAGAGGGCAAGAGTAAGAGGAGAACAATCCAATCCTGCAACAACCCTCTCTCAGGAGGACAACCCCATTCCTGAGATAATGACATTATCAATTCATGAGAACCATGGAGCCTACTCATCTCTTTTTAGGGCCCATTTCCCAACATGGTCATAATCTGGATGAGTTTCCATCACAAGAACTCTGGGGGACATATTCCAGCCACAGCACCCTTGAAATAAAAGGCCCTAAACTCTTCATTTAGCAGATAAGAACACTGTGGCTCAATGTGGTGGTTATTTATTTTCTAAGATTCCACAGAGCATTATAATCAGAATTGAGACTACATGGTTTCTAGAATCTAAATCTTGAGTTTATTGTTTCAAAACTAGAGAAAAATATTCACACTTGGCTGGAGTATTCTTTATAAGACAGTAGGAAATCCTATCATAATCAAAAGAGTATAAACTTGAATAACAAAATTCCATCTTGAAAAAAATATGACAGTTATATAAAAGAACTCAAATATAGCTGCCAGCAGTATGAAGCCCACATCATAAAACCATGAGATCCTCAGAAAAATCACAGAATCTTCCTGGATTACAAATTATTCATGTTAAAATGAAAGGCTGAATTAAATGACTTAGTTCTATGAAAGGAGCCTATGAAGAATTAATATTTGTACAGTGCCTACTATGCTAGTATGTTATGTTGGAATAACAATAAACACAAGAGTTAACGCTTACCACATGCTTACAATATGGCTGGCACAGATCTAAGAATCCTAACTCAGCTATTCTTCAAACTAACCCTATAAAGTAATGGTCATATTACCTGTACCTTCTCCAAATTTAGATAAGAAAAATGAGGTCAGTCTTTAGAAAAGAAAGGATCTGACCATGGTTGCAGGGTTAGTAAGCAAAGAGAAATCTTTTAAAGATATCCAAATAAACAGAGGCTTTCAAGCATCTGGGAACTTGCTCACATGAACTTGCAACAATGGTGACTAGATGCACAAGATCATTCTGACTCAATCAGATAAAAACACAGCACAGAACTGGGGAAATGAACAGCAGGACCCAGCCTTAGCTGAAGAACTATTGGCAACTGATTACCGCTGGGTGAGGGAGAGCTGATCTTCTTTAAGGAAGTGATTCTAGGTAGGTTGACTCCAGCAGACACACCAAAGGTCATCTGGGTACAAATGCTTGACTGGATAGGCCTTAACATATATGACAGAATTCATGAAATTTGGTAGGGGGAGGGACTGTGGAGGTTGTAGGTGGGGGAGGGAGTCTAAATATGATTAAGATCTATTGCATGAAATGCACAAAAGTTCAGTAAAAAGCATATATATAAATTTTTTAAAAATATCCAAATAAGAAACTGGTTGGTTTCAACCACTATTTATTGCACAGTATGTCACTCCCAGTATCCACGGTTCACTCAACTTCATGCCATTTCATGATATATGAAGGATTAAAAAAGAGCTTCAGTCCCTGCTATGGTTTCTTGCTGAAGTTAAGCCATGAGCACCATCACTGTACGTGGTCTCCACTACAGACAGCACAATACCTCCTCAATCCCGTGAACCCCACAGATGGACACACTGCCTCTTTAGAGCAGAGACTCTGTCTTGTCAGGTTTGCTCTTGACATTTCTATTAGATTCATCGGTTACCCTCCTTGGGCTAAAGTTCTCTGCCTCTACTTCAACTTTCTTCCATATACCTCACCTGAAGTCAGTCTGTATTCCACGGGTATGCACAAACCTCCTTCACCGAGAAAGCAGCAGGAGATGGAACTAAGGCCTTCTAACAGCACAAGAGCCAGAGGGTTCTCAGAAGGGCATGGAGGAGCAGAGCAGTGCACAGCAAGCGGGTGGGACGCAGAGGCAGCAGGAGGTGGGAGCAAGGCATATCCATCAAGGCACCTTGGTGAGCGATCACCTTCCTCCAGCTAAGCACTGTGCTGAGCACACCTTCCTCCAGCTAAGCACTACTCCCTAAGGTTTCCACATCTCTACAAACAGCTCCACCATTTCTACCCAGAATCAACAAAGAATTATTCAACAATGCTGAACCACAAACATCTAACTTACGGGAAAAGATCCTTATATTATTTATCCTTATCAAGATAACGTCAGCTTTCTTTTACAGACCTCGGAAGGATGGCAAACAACTTTTGCCTTTCCTCTCACCTCCCTCTTCTGAAGACTCTCTGTGCAACTCCATTACTTGCTCTACAAGTCTCTTCTCTCATAAGCACACATCCCACTCCTAATGCACTAACAAGTTTTTCAGATGGTGCCAACAAATCAGGCAAAGAAGCCATTACGCAGTGCAATGATGCTGGAATGTGATGTTCTCTTGACTGCCACAGCAAACACCACCCAACAGGCAAAACTTTTAGCTGCCTTCTCAGCTTTCAGAAACACTCTCCAATTAACCCTTCAGTTTACTGACTAACTTTTACTATGATGCCCAAGCTATCCCACTACTGTTTCAAGTCACTTTGGCTCATTCCTCATCTTGTTTTTAGTACTTAGCACTATTCAAAAGCCTCCTTCATAGGGAAATTCATCCTATTTATTAAAGTGCATTTGATCCCATACAGACTTATCTGGACCCCTCACCCTCCACTCTCCTGGTTGGAAATACTTGAGGACTTCTGTCTGGATTCTAATGCTTACTGTCAGTATTACTAAGTTACTCATGGTTTGGAGCCTTTTTAGTAGACAGAGCTAATTCAGAATATTTGTGTGTTGGTCTCCTTTCTGACACTATAATGAAATATCCTAGAAAATGAACTTTTAAAGTTTGTTTTTACTTGGAGATTGTAGTCTAGGAAAGATTGAACCTGTAGCTCTGGGTTTCTGGTAAGGCTCCCGGGTGGCACTGGCAGGGTGTGGATGGAATAGATGGGGCCTATGAGAAACCCTCTGGTCACTGAGGGAGCACCCCTGAGGGGGTCTGTGGGACTCAGGCCCATTCCTTCTTCTTTCCTTCCCAGCTATGCAGTGAGTCCTGATTTTCACGATTACAAGTGATGATGGAATTAGACTATCTCATAATCACTTACCTGTTACATTATACATAATTAACAGTATTCATTACCACTGTTACTATCACCCCTCACTGGTTATGTGCACTGCCTTACCTTAGTAGGAGTCAGAAAGAACAAAATCCTCTGATAAGCCTTCCCTATCTCATGCTGAATGTTCAGTTTCACTAAAGAAAGGAAAGCCCCATGTTCAAGAGACTAGAGAAATCTGAAGCGACATATTCCCAAAGTAATTCAGGTTCGTTTTGGATAAAATGGATGTCAAGAGTCAGGCTGTCTTTATTCAGGAATTGATGTAATGCGTGAACACCTCCAGGTCTCAAACAGGGCCTGGAGCACCTTTCTGCCCCATCCCAAGTTGGTGTGAACTGTCAACTTAACAGAATCTAGAATCACCTGGAAGATAGGTCTCTGGACATGCCTCGAGGGAATATCTTGAATATGTTAACTGATTGTGAGAAGCTCATCTTAACTGTGAGTTTCACAAAACAGAGAGAGACTGGACTACACAAAACAGAGAGAGACAGACATGCATTTACAGACCTCTGTTTTCCCACAGTGGATACAATCATGACCACTGTTTTAAGCACCTTCCATCCTGACCGGAAGTCAGAATAAACCCTTTCTCTCTCAGGTCCCTTTCATCAGGGTGTTTTATCACAACAACAGGAAAAGAAACTAGGACACTACAATACAAAGAAATTATTAAAGATGAGGTTCTAGTCCGAAGGACTGTAGAGCAACTGGAAGAGAGTCCCCAAAATAAGTAATCTGAGCTTAGACAAGGATAGTTATTACAAGACTAGCCTACAAAGATGCAAACCGTGGCATGTTTCCACATAAAGACCTTCACAGTTCAGGGGTCTGGAGTATGGACTGCACATTACATTTTCTGTCGTTTCCTGGCAATGCTAACTCACTAGCTAATGTCTGAGAGCTTCCTGTGTAGATTACATTGATCCATTTGAGAGGTGCTTCTCAGAAAGGGACTGAGACATGAACAAGCTTTCTTGGAATGGGTGTGTTCTAGAAAGCACCTTGCCTGGCCTAGTCAGTGCCAGTTTTGAAAACTTATTACACATTAAGAGTGCTAACTCTAGCCGACCACATCCTTTTCAAATATTTCCTCTACTTTGGTGATTCTTGAGTTCTATTTTAAAAAGCCTATGAAAGCATATTCTGCCACCCAGTAATTTACTCCTTGGTATTTAACCAACAGAAAGGCATGCATATGCTCACCAAAACACAGGTCCATATGTTCACAGCAAACAGCCCCACCTGGAAAATACCTATGTGAGGCAGTTTTCAGGTACTGCACTGAGATAATGTACTCGTGAAAAGGTTTGCTTTGGCTCATCAGTCTGGAGGTTTCAGTCCCTGGCTAGTGGGTCCTGTTGCTTTCAGGCTGTGACAAACTGCTGACATTCTGGCTGGGAAATGAAAACAAAGCCCTTCAATGGTGTACCCAGAAACCACCCCCTCCCACTCCACTTCTTTGAAACTTCCATCACTTCCAACAGCGTCAGGAGGGGAAACAAGGCTTTAAACAAACGCCTTGGGGGGCACTTCAAATCCAAACTATAGCACCACTCAAATGCCCACTCGGCTATCAGTCATGGGATGGGTGAATGAACTGTGACCAACTTCACACACATGAAACCTGCAGGTACAGGGTGGGCTAAGGAAGCCTGCAGAGAAGCATCCTCCTTCCTTTCTCCCAGTGGCATACAAAAACAGGCAAAGATAATCTATGCTTCCAAAGTCAGGACAGTGCTCATTCTTGAGGGGGTAGTAACCGGACTGAGGCACAGGGGCTTCTGAGTGCCTGATAATTTTGAATATTGGACAAGTCGTACTGCTCTGAGTGCACAGAGCATACAAAGATGTTAATGAAGTTTTTATGAAGGGAAACTTTTTAAAAAATATGTGTTAAGTGTTCGGTGAAAATGGTTTCTATTTCCTTAGCCTGGAGAATGTGGGCATATGGAGGTCAGCACACCTGAATGTATTCCTAAATGGATAGAGTCATTAGCCCATCCAGGACAGAAACTATGCCTTCTAGAACATGACCAGACTGGCATCAGGCATTAAGCCTGCTTGCTTAATCAGTCATTCATTTTTGTCTCCTATACAAGGCTTTTACATAGTTTAGAGAAACAAAGAAAGATAGTGTGAGCCAAGAATGTGGCTCCTTCAGTCTGGTAGCCTGAATTCAAATCCTGCCTTACCTGTCATTGCCTGGATGACTGAGAAAATTACTTAGGTCCTCTAAATCTGCTTCCTCAGCTACTACCTGGATGGTCATTATTGTCCTCATAATGTTCATAAGGTTTAAATAAAATAATCTGTTAAGTGAGTTTAGAACAATGGTACACAGTAAACATGTGCTTGTGATAATACATACTACAAAGTTAAGTATGTTGAAGCACATCTGTAATTTTATTACTGAGGAGGCAGAGACAAGGAGGATCATGAATTTGAGATCAGCCTGGCTATATAGTGAGTTCCAGGCTGTGTGGATACAGGCTAAGGCACTGACTGTGGGGAAAAAAAAAAAGTATATATATTTCTTCAACACAGATATATTCACATACACATACAGCTATATGTGCATTATCCTAATACAGTTTGCATAATTTGTAAAACAAAATATGTAATAAATAAGTATCTTGGACATGGTCTGAAGAGTAAACATTCAAGACAGACAAATCAAGAAGTACTAATATAAAAAAACTGGCAAGGCCACCATTGATTTATTGAAATTCCAAGCCATGTTACCATTCTCTGGTAATGTATATATTAAAAAACTGAGAAATCAAATATTCTTTGTAATGAACTACCTGATCCCATGATATGTATCTGTCCTTTGTCCCAGTTCTCCCTTAAAATTTAAAGCTACTCTGAGTCCAAAGAACAGATACACAGAGAAGCAGTGAAAATGAAAAGATCTTCAAAAGCTACAGCCCAGTTATGTTAGCACTTACTGGCATTCTGCTTTATTCTGTCAGCACAGGAGCCAATATCTTCCACAGTCTTTTTCCAACAGCACATTGCATGGAGTATAAAGCTAATGTTCTAGTTTGAACATAGAAGAAAACGATCAATATGTATGGCATAAAAAGATCTCACATGTAATCACCAACTCAGTGAAGACTAATGGCTTCTTGGGGAAACCACAGAGAAACAGCAGGACTCAGCTGCTACACACCAGGTGGAGATTAAGCTGCTTCTGTGTTTTCAACAGTTAACACTCAACAATTCTGTAAACCCAAGTTTCTAAGCAGGCATGTGAGCCTAGTGACATATTTATTTGCCTAACACAGTGTTTTAAGGAATTATGAAACTGAGCCTCACAAGTGATGCAGTTACCTAGGAAGTTGAAGCAGATGCACAGCAAGTTCAAGGTCAACTTGGGATACACAGCAAGTTCAAGGTCAGCCATGGGTTACTTAGTAAGATGCTATCTTAAAAGAAACTAATTTTAAAATGACTGTGCCTATAGCTCAGTGGTAGGGTAATTGCTTAGTATACAGGAGGTTTCAGGTTCGATCACCAGTAAAATACACACACACACACACACACACACACACACACACACACACACACACTGTGAAACTCAAATGTTCAGCCTGGAAATCAGCTCTCTTTTTCTTTGACATCCATACAGCCCTGGTACTTTTTGGTTATACAGGGCTAGGAAACAACACAATACAGTATTATAGAGAGAAGGTGTCAGACACATTTAAATGAAAACTCTAATTCTACGCCCACTATTATGATGTGATGCTAGGGACTCTACTGAATTTAGATAGCTCTGTGCTTTCTCATTTCATCCAAAGATGATGGTAGGATGTGAGCACTCAGGGACACTGCAGTGTAGACCTCTAACATAGAAGATAAGTCCTGACCTCCAGAACCTCACTAACAAAACAGGGTCATTAAAGAGTTGTGTGTGTTAAAATACAGTCCTCAGGGTGGGGCTAATCCAAGTTGTCCGCTATCCTTCCTTAAGAGACAACAAGACACAGATACCAGGGCGCACGTGCTCAGAGGAAAGCCGTATGAGGACCAAAGGACTTCTCCTTCTGAAGACAGCCACCAGATGCCTCAAAAGGAACAAATACTGCCTGTATCTTGGTCTTGGACTTCCTATGAAAAAATGTCTTTCTGTTGTTCAAGATACCTAGTCTGTGGTATTTTTTTATCATAGCTCTAGGAACTTAAGAAAGCAGATGTCATATTATCATTTTCCTTTTTTGCTTTACCAACATTTTACATCCAAAGTACCTTTTCCCATGCTCAAACACCACAGGAGTGAAAGATGAAGATTCCCCCGGGCCTTCAACTTCCCCTGCAAACACAACGGGGGTCCACACCACTACTCAGAAGCCCGGGATGAGGAGCACTTCAAACATGCCAACAAGAAAGATGTTTAGGATTACATGGTCTAATCATGGGTAGATTCTTCTTGCTGTGACCCACCCACCAAAGGGTTGACCTCTATATCAAGAGGCAAAATGAGGTATCTACAGAGGCAGCAACAGACCTTGAGAGGAGACTCTGCATCCTGTAAGAGGCTCAACACTGACCCCTGCTGGTGAGATATTCATTCTAGAAGGCCCACCCCTCAGCTCTGTTAAAAAATAAGTCAGTTTGTGCAGAGTCGCTAGTCAAAGAAGCCAGAGGCCTTTACAAGACATGCAGTGGCCTGCAGCTTTCCCTGTGTAATAGTGGGCCTTTCACACGGAGATCAGGCTTGATTTCAGACAGGCTTAAAGTGACATATAGAAAGTGGAGGCCAGGTGATTTTCCGCTGTTGCGCATGCCAGCTCTAGCACAGATTCTCATTCTTACAGTGACAACGGGTTACAGTAGCAAAGCAGTGGGTGGCATGCTTTTTATGGGAAAATCTGCTCTATTATGCAACACATACCTTAACAGTCTTCTTACCATAGCCAATACTAATTTATCACTGTATAAAAAACCAATAGAAAGAAAATTCTAAAGAGGCTTGGTTTAGGTAGTACCCAGCATGAAAATGCATCAGTAACTGTTACATGACATATAGCCTTTTAACTAATAGTTGAAAATGTGCCAGTGATTTTCAATGTATGTTTGTTATTCTCAATAGAATCCGAGCCACGAAGACATCATCACTCAAGTCCCACCGATGCCACTGTTCCCACCCTTCCTGCAGCATCGCAACTCTGAATTTGCCAGTGCCAGGCCACAGCTGCTTCTGATCTCTGCACACTGTGCACAGCCACCCACTTCATGGGACTTGGGAATGAGACAGGAAGTGCCCTGGTGGCCAGAAACTGAGACCAGAGAACAAGGAAAACTAGAAAAGCAACATGTCTCAGACTTTCAAGTCACAAACACTGCAATGCATTTTTACCCAATCACAAAACAAGAGCTTCGGCTAGCAAGACAGTTCAGCAGGTAAAGCTCCTGCCACTGGAGCTGAGGCCCGAGTTCAACCCATGGGACTCACATGGTGGAAGGAGAGAACCAACTCCTCTAAGTTGGCCTTCGACCTTCAGACTCAAGCCATGACATACATAAATCATTTTTAATGTTTAGAAAAAAAAAAAAAAAACACCTTCAGAAGTAATGAAAGCAGGGCTGGAGAGAAGGCTCAGCAGTTAAGAGCACTGACTGCTCTTATAGAGGACCCACGTTTGGTTCCCACCACCCACATGGTGGTTAACAACCACCTGTAACTCCAGTTCCAGAGGAATCTGACACCCTCTTCTGACCTGTGTGGTCACTGCACAACACGGGTGCATTTATATTCATACAAGCAACACACCCAGACACATAAAATAAAAATAATAAATAAAATCTTTTTAAAAGTAATGATAGCAAACAGTCCTAGCATGTACCAAGTGGAACACTAGATACTTACAGACCCTGGGAAAGAAAGACTCTTAGTAGTCTCACTTTATAAAGAAGAATCCAAGGCTCAAAGAGGCTTAGTGACTTGTCCAGTCACTCAAGTCACTAATTAATAACAATAATAAAGATCTGTTTACACAAAAGATGCCACAGCAATGCATGGTGGTGGGGGATTAGGAGTCAGACAGAGCCCTGGCAGGCAGGCAGGCAGGGAACGGAGGGTTTAGGCGGAGTAATGCACTTTCACCGCAACATTTAAGATGGCCAACTTACAGGTTCTTCTCTCTTGGTAGGCTGTTTCCCACTGGAGAGAACCATTCGGCAGGACCTTTGACTCTTCTGTGGAAGAGTGGGGTCCTCTAGTAGGGACCAATCAGCTCCCTGTCTTTGTTGGAATCATTCAATGCCCTCTCACTGCTCAAACTAGCCAGTTCTGAGGGAGAAAGGGAATTTAGCCCACCTCCAAACATATGAGCCCCAACCTTCTGGGCAGACATGGACACAATCTTTGGGTCCCCTCCTCAACCTGGGGAATCTTTTTATTTTGCTATCTCTATGTTTTGCGTTTCCTCCCTCCCTCCCTCTCTCCCTCTCCCCCCCCCCTCATATGTGCATGTGGTTTTTTTTAATTCTTTAAATCAGTGGAGAAAAAGAATCCATTCCAGCAACCCTAGAGGTCCTTCACCCTGACCATATCAGTGCATATGGGGAGGCTGAGGCAGGAGGCAGGAGAATCAAGTTCCAAGCAGCCTGGGCTCCACAAAAAAAAAGAAGCAGCAATCAAGAAGTCAGTGCCAAATAGAACGAAAATGTCGAACAATTTACAAACTGAAAATGGCAGTATTAAGTTCAGCTGCACCAAATGGATCACACCTTTTCTGATCTTCACTTCTCATTTCTCGACAAAACAGCTGCATTTTCAGTGGTATAAAATAAAAGCAAAACATTTAACAGTTCAAACATCCTGATCATGAGAAACGATTTCTCTCTGGAAAACTAGCAAGAAGCCACGAGAGATAGGACGGTGCTAATGCTCCTTCTCCCACGCTATGCTGTCTACTGTAACTAGCCTAAAACACTTAACTAAAAGCAATTCACATTTTTCCTTCAAGAAACTTTCCAAGTGGCTGGAGAGAAGGCTCAGCAGTTAAGAGCACTGGCTGCTCTTGCAGAAAGGGCCCAGATTCAGTTCCTAACACCCACATGGCGGCTAACAACCATATGTAACTCCAGTTCCAAGGGATCCAATACCCTCTCCATGGACATGGCACACATTGGTGCACTTACATACATGCAGGCAAAACACATATACACATTTTAAAAATATAAACAATTGCAAAGGAAAAAAAAAAAAAAGAAAAGAAACTTTCCAAACATAATAGTAGAGAAGATACTCTTACCACACTGGAGGGATGGCAGGTTAAACTCAAAGTGGGGAAGCTTCCCAGAGGCGCTGATATAACAATGCAGTCAGAGGACAGGGGAGTCATTCATTCTATCAACAGCATGAGTTAACAGGAGACAGAGGGTCAGCAGCAGAGGAAAGGAAACATGCCCTCTTGCACGCTTTCAAACACAAAGTGGGGGTCTATACATGCCACTTACAGGAAAGAAAAAATAAAAGGTACAGATTGTAGCTAAAATCACACAGTCTTCCAGGCTCTCTACTACAGGTAGAATTGTGATAAAGAATATCAGAATTCTTACCTTATAAAGGAACTATAAGACATGCCTTGTACGCATGACTGATTCCCTTTTTAAAATTTTTCTTGTGGTACTGAGGATGGAACCCAAGGCCTTGCACATTCTAGACAAATGCTCTTTTTCTGAGCTATTCCTCCAACCCAGTACTAATAAATAAAGCTAGCCGAGGAACATTTTAGAACCCTCCAGACTCTTAGGAGTCCTAATGGCAGGAAGTTAATAGAATACAGTCATTCCCTAGACCAACACTATCAAAGGAGGTGAGATTTCCAAATTTACTTTCCCATTGAGCTTTCCAAAAAGTATCAACATTCTTCCTTGGTTACTTGCTTGAGTAATTTCGGAATGACTTTGTCTTTTACCACCCAGTGTTATAAACTTTTTTTCAGGAAGCAAGTGGCTATCTTTTCTTGTGTAGTAAGAGCCAAGGCTTAAAAGAGATAATGGAGCTGAACTGAAATAGCTAGGCCACTTTCCCCACTTGTTAATATTACATGGCGTCTCCTCTTCCAAAACTATATAAAACTGCTCTGCTCAAAGCAAACTCATACTTCAGCCCCTGGAGAAAAGGATGTGGCTGGCAAAGAACTTTGAGAGAGAACATACAGGATACAAGCATGTCAGGTGGCCTGCTTTCTGCTAACTCTCTTCTTCCTCTACAGAAACAGGATCCCAATAAAACCATGATCACAGATTACACAGCAGCCATGAGCATGTCTCTACATCCTCAGCCTCCAGGTCAGTATGAGAAACTACCACAAATCTATTTGAACTCACCATGTAGAACAGGCTGGCCTCAATCTCACAGAAATCCACCTGCCTCTGCCTCTGCCTCCCAAGTGCTGGGGTTAAAAGCGTGCATCACCATGCCTGGCTCACAAATTCATTCTTACTGCAGAAGAACAACACATATTAAGAAAACCAGGATGCTAGCAAGTATACAACCTAAGCTCACACGAGACTCTTCATGACGGTCACCAGATGTAAGTTATCTATAACTCCACTTTTACCAAGGTGAATAAAGGGAATCCACCCCAGTACAGTTTGTGCCCCAAGTACAAACTACAGGTTCACAGCAAACTTCTCTCCTCCTGCCTACAAGCTATCTACCTTCTTTGGGGTCCCTCGGACATCTCCTCTGATTCATTCTCTGCTGTCATATCTTGTGGCTGGGCTCTCATGAACTCAAAGACTTAATCTATCATTCTTCCTTTATTCATCAGATATTTTGGAGTATCTACTATGTTCTAGACAGGACTCTAAAGAATGCAAGCACGAGGGCTACAAAGATGGCTCAAGAGTTAATAGTGCATGCTGCTCTTGCAGAGGATCCAAGTTTGGTTCCCAGCAGTTCCCAGTATTTCAAGCAGTTCACAACCACCTGCAACTCCAACTTGAGGGGATCTGACACCCTTTTCAAGCCTCGTAGGGCACTGAACACAAGTACAGAAACCCATACTCAGACCCACATGAATACACATAATTAAAAGCAAAAATAAATCTCTGCTGGGCATGGTGATACACATCTTTAATCCCAGCACTCAGAAGGCAGAGGCAGGAAAATCTCTGTGAGATCAAGGCCAGCCTAGTCTACATAGTAAGTTCCAGGCCAGTTAGGGGAGGGAGGGGAGAGGGAGGAGGAGGAGGAGGAGAAGGAAGGGGAGGGAGGGAAGTGGGAGGAGGAGAAGGAGGAGGAGGAGGAGAAGGGGGAGGGGAAGGAGGAGGAGAGGAGGGGGAGAGGAAGGAGGAGGGGGAGGGGAGGGGAGGGGAGGGGGAGGAGGAGAAGGACACAACTATTACAGGACTTTAGTCTCCTAGCATCTCAATGAGGAAGAGAGACTTTTAGATGGGAGGGCAACTCAGACTGCTCTGGTCAGGCAAAAGAACATAGCCAAATGCATGGAAGAAATTCGGTTATGGTCAGATTCGGATCTTGAATGTTCCAGTAAGGACCTTGGGGCATTGCTATCACTAAGAATTTGACTGAGGAAATCTAAACTGAAAATCACCTTTATCCTGCAGACATGTTTCATTTCACTTGGAAAGTGTTTTTCAAATCTAGAATCAGTTCCTAACATTTAGGAGTTAAGGAAACTCCAAAAATTTGGATTTGAGGCGTCTTAAAATAAAATTAAAAAAAAAAAAAAGGCAACACTGGGTCAACATCCCAGATGGTAACAAGTATCTGGGTGTGAGCAGCAGGAGCCCCCATCAGAGGGGCACATGTTCATGGCCACTCACGCTTCTAGTGAGTTTGGAGTCTCTGGTTTTAAGGGTGAGGTAGCACGACAAAGTTAGTGATACACAAAGCAACACCCTGATTAAACTAGACTTTGAAACTCGAGGCTCGGTGGCGAGCTTGGAGCACAAGAGTGAACAAAGCCTCAAGAAGCTAGGAGAAAAATGATCCTGGACGAGTAATAAAGAAGAAATGTTGAAAATACTTAGGCACAAGAATTTCTGTTAGTATAAAACTTTTGAGTGCCATCGGCTCATGACCAATGGCTATACTAGAGTCAGAAAGACAAATAAAAATAATGGCTATTAGATACAGTATGTGGAAATCAAACTCAAGGCCACTCTAACAGCAGATAAGGAACCGCAGCAAGCCTCCTGTGCGGTTCTCATCCCGGTTTCCAGGGGGAACAGAACAAATTCTGGCTGCCAAGTTTCACAGCCCAGCTACTGACAAGTGATGTTTACAAGCCGAGGTGGGATCTATGCCATGCTAAACTCTCCCCCCAGGAACAGCAGTTTCTTGTCAAACTTGGAAACCCTTCAGGATGAAGGCCCGGAAAACTTACACAAGCCGTTGACATCCAGCATGCTGGAGATGCCCCGGTCACTCATGTCCACTTCCGGCTGGTTCTTCTCCCGGCTCTCCTCCACCAACTTTTTCAGAGACTTGGACATGTTCTGCAGCCAAGGACAAGAAAACACAAGCACGTGGGAGACTGTAGGAGGGGGGTCCGGGGCAGGTGCTGGGCGGAGAGGACCTCAGAGGGGAAGGACGTGGGAGGGTCCGCCAGCTGCACCCCAGTCCACCCCACGCGCTCCACCCGAGAGCACCCCACGCGGAGCCGCGCTCACCCACGGTGCGGGGACGCACCTCACCGGGTGGGCGTGGGAAGCCTGCGCGACGCTCCCAGGTGGTGAAGCAAAGCACCGGATCCGTGCAAAACCAGGACCCCGGAGGAGGAACACGCCCTAACCCCGCGGTCGGCGCAGGCGCACAGCGACCGCGCCAGCTCCACGCCCCTCCCGGACCACACGGCCCAAATTAGGAGAACAGGGTCCCAGACGAGGCTCCGGGCAGGGCTCCGCCCAAAAGAGAAATGTGGGCCCTGAGGCCGGCCAATCAGCTCGCTACCCCCTCGACTCCGCCCCACGCAGAGGGCGACCCATCCTTGATAGGTTTAAGATTCCCAGTGGGCCGCGCTTGGCGCCTGCGCACTAGATTTGGCGCCTGCTCGCTAGGGTGACTGAAGGCGGAAGTTCTGTGGGCGGAAGCAGGGAAGTTGGGCGCGCCTGAGTCCGTGACTGAAAAAGGATAAGCTGGGGATTTACTCAGCTTACTGTTCCGCTCTTTGTCCTGATACTATCATTGCAACCCCCTTTTAAAGAGATGGCTGTTGCGAGTCCAAATTGTTCCTGTCACAGACCTAGGAGGTCTGTATCAGGACCTCTACATACCAGACTTTGGTCATAAATGTGTGTCCTTAAGCGGCTCACACGTTTCTGTATCTGGCTGTTTTGCCCCTGACCTTTTGGTCTTGAGCAACTGGAATCGCCCTCAGGGTTAGAGGACACAGTAAAAGTCAGCCTTGTAAGAAGTCTGAGGTGGGACTAGAGAGATGGCTCAGCTGTTAAGAACACTGGCTGTTCTTGCAGAAGACCTGGGTTCAAATCCCAGCACCCACATGGCGGCTAACATCCTTCTCTAACTCCAGTCCAGGGGAATCCAACACTCCCTTCTCCCCTCCGCGGGCATTGCACCACGCGGGTCAGAGTTGACTTTCATGAGACCTGTGGAACGTGAAATCGTGACTCCCAGTACTCTCCCACTTTCTCTTCAAATGGCAACCAATTTTTGTTTGTTAATTAGCCTTTTTATTTATCCTTAAAAAAAAAAAAATTGAAGGTCCCTTACTTGCCCAGCTTCCATGATCGGGAAAGACCAAGGGGGGAGGGAGAGCAACCAGCTGGCCCAGGGAGGGTCATTTCCACAACATTCCACGTGCACACACCTAAACAGACAAGCACAAGACTTACTGCAGTTGGCAGCATGGGAAGGAGAGGGACAGGTGGGAAACAGAGGTGTCGTTTAAAAAGACACAGGCTCCCCCTAAACTGGTGTCTGGGGAGGAACTCGGTCTGTTTCGACAAACCGAGTGGAATCAGAAGACCAAAAGCAGCTTGGAAAGGCCAAACGGTCAGGGATGAAGGGAAGAGGATAGTCTTGGGGCAGAGGAGCAAGTTTGGCACCTGGGGTGAAGGGACTGCCCTCTCCCTGCTGGGACCCTCCCAGCTCCTCAGATCTGGCAGGAAAGGGGCAGCCTGCGACACCCAGGAGCGGGTCTGGGGCTGCTGCACGCCCCAGGCCGGAGGCTGGAGGCGGCTCACAAAGGCTTGATTGACCTCCAGGAGATGACCGTGCTGCACCTAGGTTTCCTGCCCGGCTGCAGCGGCCCTTGACCTCCTCATAGCGGTTAGCTTGTAATTCCTGCTTGATCCCTGTTATCTTCTTGATGGCATCCCTGGAGCTGGCATACATCATTTTGCTCTTAAGGGGTGCGATCTCAGGGGCCCAGAAGATGAACACCAGTCCTCCTAGGTCCTCTCCTTGGTCTCCAAGGCGACGTGGCAGAGCACACAGCGGCTGTCTGGCAGCATCTCTATGAAGGTAGTGTAGGTGTGGTCCACGATCGATCTGCAGCACGTCGCCTACCAGAATCTCCTTGGTCTCTGGCAGGATGATGTTCTCCTCATCCTCAGCGGACCAGCACTGTTTTCTTCCGTTTCTTCACTTAATCTGGTGTTCGAGACTTGCTCACCTCACGTCATTGAACACTATCAGAGACTTGCCACACCAGAGGCCAAGATTCCAGAAGCAGAAAAACCCAGCCACCGCAGCTGATGGCTACCAGTTTTAAATTCTGACCAAACTATTGGCCTCTGGCTCCCACACAATCTGGGTCACCCAATAGTAGCCTTTCCTCTTGGTGGAAAAGCTATTCTTAGAGGCAATTTTTAGGAACTGGTGCCCGAAGTATTTAGTAGATGACAGATAGACACACATTAGAGACACACACACATCCAAGTACTGGAACCCCTGGGGTGAAAGAAGACTCTGAGCTTTTAAATTTACACGAAGAAGTTTCTTGTCACATTTCCAATGAGAATATCACACTCGAATTAGTAACTTGTATTGTGACACACTTTTATTTCTTAAACTGGACATTATCTAAGAACACAGATCAGGTATTTTAAGGACAGTGAGTCTGTCTACCATGTGTCTCTGTGATTGTATTCAGGTGATGGATTTTTGGAGAAACACCAATAAAATGATGCATTGATCCCAGGGCATCCTATTGGGTAAGGTGGTGTCAGACACTTTTCTAGCCCACAAATTTACTCCTTTTCCTTTATAGTTATGTAAATATGAGATTATGTAAATATCAACTAACTTTCATTTGCTAAATTTAATATTCATTTATGATTTTCAATCTTCATAATTTCATGGGTGTATATTCCATTATATATCCATGGGATATATATATTCCATTGTATATCCATTTCTGAAATCATTCATTTTTGGGTGTGGGGGATTGAGACAGGGTCTCCCTGTAGCCACAACTGGCCTGGAACTCAATATGTAGACCAAGCTAGCCTTGATCTCACAGAGATCTGCTTACCTCCTGAGTACTGAGATTACAGACATGAGCCACCTGGCCCAGTGCTTGAAATCAATATTTTAAAAGCAGAAATGATTTTGAGAGACTGATGATTTTTCTCTGTCCGTCCATTTCTGATATTTTTACGTTAGGCATTTAAGAGCATGGCTCCCTTGTGAATGCTATCGGGATGTTACTATTATAGTCAAGAGAGCAGCTGCATCAGGTGACAGGGAGTGAGTTTATTCCCGCTAGGCTGACACCTGGTCACTCTGTAATGGCCCCAGCACAAGTTTTGGGGGAAATTTATAGTCAATTCAAATGTGAGGAATGCAAGCAAAGGGCAAATAGCACATACGTAATAATTAAGTAATCACAAGTAATAGATGGTGGGAAAGGTTACAGGAATGTGGCAGTTTGGAAAACAAAGACCAGTCATGGGTAACTGCAGGGGCTGGTTTATCTTTCTCATTTTTATGCCCTAACTTGGGGTCTTTCAGGGTCCAGAGATCTTAACAACCACTCAGAGTTTTTAGCAGTCATTCTAAGGGTTTCTTTGTCATCACATTTGCTAAAATTCTTAGCAACCACCACATTATAACAAAATGTCACAGACTCAATGACTTAAACAATGTCAGTTTTTTCCTCATAGTTCCGAAGACCAGAAGTCCAAGATCAAATGTTAGAGTTGGCTCCTCCTGAGGACTCTCGTTGGCCTGCAGGTGGTTGCTTCCTATGTGTCCTTGCATTGCCTTTCCCCTGGATGAGCACGTCCCCTATGCCATCTCAGAGCCACAGATCCACTGGGCAAGGGCTCCACTCTTCCCTCACTACTAGTCTCTGGGTTTTTTCTTTCTGTATGCTCTCTCTTCCCAAACAGCTTTGAAGATAATTTTTAACCCTATCTCTGTTTATCAAATTATCTATTTCCAAAATCTCTTTTTGTTTTTGTAGTTTTTTTCTCCTTACATATGTAGAGAGTCTTTTCTGGTAATTTATCTTAACTGGCTTTTCGTGTTCAAAAGTGAAGATCTGAGCTGATTTTTCTGGATGATTTGTGTGCCTTCTTGATCCTCTTTCCTTCTTACATTGGTATTAGTGCTAGGTGTGACTGGAACTTCCAACCCCTTCCCCTCAGCAGTTCCAACCTAGACTCTCAGGTGCCTCTGAGAAATGAGAGATCTGAGAAAAGAACTGACTTTTGAATAGATAAGGTCCCCAACCCAGGATTCACAAACAGCTGTAAAATAGGCCTACTTCGTGGCCAGAAGCTTACCTTAAACATCAATCAGATGTCATGGCAATCCCAAGCCCCTTCCCCTAAAAGCCAGGAGGGGGGTGAGGGTTTTTTAAGGCTTTCAGGCGTGGGGACTTGGACTTGGACTGGAACTGGGACTTGGGCTTTTGGGCTGAGCTCGCTCTCCTGGGGAGTTAGCCTCTCACACTGTCCCTGTGGGAGCTCCGCCATCCTGATCTGCTGCCAGGCACGCCAGCCCCGTTCCCCGGAGCACTAGTCCCAAGATCGAGGTGAGGGGGTTAGCCTCCCCCATCTCTTTGGGGAGGCTAGCCCCCCGGGGGGCTAGCATTTCTCCACTCGTGAGTGTGGAGAAGCTAGTCCTAGCTGGTCTTCTCTTAATAAAACTGGGTCCTGTTAGTTCCCAGCGGAGTCTCTGGTCCCTTCTTGGCTGCTGCATCTCTCGAACCCAGAACCTTAAAATTAGTTTGTCCCTGGGCTGTTTGTCGCATCTCTTTAGGGGCAAGAACTCAGTTTTCTGCTTCCACTAATGCAGGAAGGCGGTAGTTACAAGTGCTGGTACACCCTTGTCACTTCCCGACTCACTGTGCACAGGGCACCTGCCCGCCACAGGGAGAACCCCTGGCCCTGCACTTCCCATGCCTGCGCTTCTCTCCAGAAGTTATTTGGGGAAAAAGTTTCCTTCTTTCTGCTTCATTTGTCAGCACACTTCCATTAACCTCCTGAATTCTCTAGAAATTAGTTTTCACTCCTTTTTGAGAGAGGAAAAATCTAACTGAACTATTACTCTTACAGCATTCAATGTAATGGCCTAGGAAAATGGGATAAAGACTTTCATTTTCCTTTTCTATTCTGACCATTGTAATCTTATACATAAATCTTTCTTTATAAAATATTTCCTTTTCTTTTTACCTTTTTCTTTCTTAAAACCATGAGACATAATAACATTAAAAAGTTAATTTTCCTTCTATTTAGAAAATTCTCTTCTGACAGCTACTAAGAACTATTTATGTCCTTGCTAAGGTTAGAGCGTTAAACCAATGTTTGATCATATTAAAATTTACCCTGGGGAATGAATGACTTTACTCATACTAATGGGTAAGGTATTACTAACAGGTATATGTGTATGTTGGGCGTCATGGGACCAGACATGTGGCCTGGTGCAGCTTTCTGAGCCTCACTCGAGTTTTGCAGCCTGTCTCTGACACTCCACTTCCGCATAGGAGTGACTCAGCAAGGCATAACAAAATGGCCTCTACCTGGCTACAGCCTACGTGGTGAAAAATGATTGGTCCTTCACTTCCCATGTTTTTAGCCCAACCGCTACCCTATATAAGACTGTGCCTGATGTAATAAAACGAGTTCCTGCCTCGACAAGACTCCCGGCTCGGTGTGGTGTGTTTCTCTGGAGTGGAGAGGGGTTCCGGGCCGCCGACCCTTACCATCCCACTCAGCCCCCTGGAGGAGACCGGCTGGACCGGCTTCTCCACTGCCCTACCTGCCGGTGAGAACCCGGCATGGGTAACCTGAGAGTACTCGCACTGCAAAGTCTTTATTCAGCACGGATGCTAACTTTTCTATAACCTTATGGGTCAAGTCCTTTCTTCCTAGCTTTCTCAGATTTCCTCCCTAAATGCAGGAGACCATTTGAGATTAGTGCAAAATGATATACAGCTGGTTGGGAGGAGTGGCTGGATACTCAGGTAAGGGTCCAATGGCCCTGCTTACTTCTCCTTCAATGAAAGAACATAACCATTAACAAACCCAACTGTCATGAACTTTTGCAAGTAGGCACAGCTGAAGTCATGAGGATGGCAGTTACTCACTAAGAAGGGTGCTGTGCAGCACCATCTTAATAAAAGAACATGTGATGCAGATTACACACTGTAGTTTACAAGTTCCCAGGTAAACCTTAGACCATTAAAATCGTTTTTTTTAATACAAAATAGAAAATTCCGTTAGCTACTTTTGCTATAGATATTTATACCAGGAGATAACAATAACCTTTGTTGAAATTAATTTATCCCTTAGTTATTTTTAATAGCACAATATCTTTACTCTAAGGTTGTTTTGTTCTTTTCCTTGTCAAAGTCTTGAAGAACATCTTGAGATAACAGGCTAGAGTCTGAAGTGGGAGGGCCAATCCCAACTCCAGAGTCAGCTTCTTAATGAGCTCAAATAGCACATGACAATCCACCAATATATCTACATAAAAAGGCATCAGTCCTTTTTATGACATGCATTAATTTGTTCAGACAGGCAAGGTTTTTCATCTACTGGGTCCTTTGTCCAGAACAGGGGTTGATTAACATATTATTTTACTTAATATTTTAACTTTATGAAGCCATGGGTACTTGGTGAGCACCCAAGATCAAGCAGGACTAGGCTGACAGAAGTTTCTGTCTTTACCATTGTCAAACCTGAGATCCTCTCTGGCTCTACTTGATGATAAAAGTGATCAGAGGCAAACTTATACCCATAATTAATTAATTTGTTTATTCATGTCAATGACAACCTGAAAGATTTAATAAGTACTCTTTAAATATTTTAAGCCTTTTTAAAGTTATGACTTATCTATCTAACTTTTTCTTAACTAAACAAGAGGCAAGACTATTGGCTCACAGGGCAGTTTCTTTTAACGAGGGCTCCCAGTCTGTCTGAATCATAAAACCATATTATAATTTACCACACATAATTTTGAACTAGATACCCATAATCTAAAGAATAAGGAACACAGAAAACAATGATACATAAAGGAATCTGTAAAGAGTCGATATGGACATGCTTTTTCTTTTAGTCTGCCTAGGACATGGTAACTAATAAATGACTCTCCCACTGCAGGTGCCAATGGCAAGTGGTAAGTGGGCTGTTGTCTGAACTTCTCAAGACTGGAGGTAAATAAGAGTGTCCTATCTCTTTTCTCTAGTTCATCTAATGTCTAGGTTTGTTACAGAACACAGGGAAACAAGTTAGCCGGTTTATTGTTGTCATTTGAATCTGACATGTCTGCCATAGTCTCATGTTCTGAGTGCTTGTTCCCCAGCTGGCAGTGCTGTTCTGAGGGAATGTGAAACTTTTAGAAGATGGAGCTGACTGGTGGAGCTAGGTCAACAGAGGTGATTATATCTATAGCCTGGCTTCTCATCCAGTTGTATGTTCTCTCTGCTTCCTGGTCCCCACAGCGTGAGGAGCCATGATGGACTGATATCCTCTGAAATCAGAAGTAGAATAAATTTTTCCTCCCATAAGTTGTTTCTATAGGGTATTTTGTCTTGGTGATGCAAAAGTAACTAACACAATTATATTATTAAATGTAAAATGAAAGTGCAGATGAATGGCCAGATACGGAGATATGTAGAGCAAAGATCGGAAGAGTCCTAAAAATAAGCTGAAGTTGGGAGCACCACACTCTGGGCTTTGGTCATGCTCCCTAACATGGAAGCCTTCTGGAACCAGTACTGTTGGGGTTTTTAGAGTGTGATAAAAAATAAAACAGTGCAGCCTCTCCTGCTTCTTAGAGTGGGGGACTGAATGCTCCAAGTTTCCAACAACAGCTTGTTTTCTTCACAGTTTTCCATCCACAATCCCACTGAGAGTTTCCTCATTAGAACAAAAGATGCTCCTGCCACTCAGGAAATTCCAAGGAATTAAGAGCTCTGTGTCAGGAACTGGGGTGCAAGGCCAAGTCTAACATGCAAGCAGTGCCCTATCACTCAAAAAATACCAAGTGTTTTAGGAATCGTGTACCAGGAACTGGGGCAGAGGCCGGACATTTCCTTCCTCCCATATTGACAACTCCCCAGCTCCTTCCTCTCATTCTCTTGCCTTCTGGCATTGTGTGTGTGTATGTCTGTGTCTGTGTGTATGTGTGTGTGTGTGTTTTGTCTGTGTCTGTGTGTATGTATGTTGTGTCTGTGTGTGTGTGTGTCTGTCTGTGTGTGTCTGTGTATGTGTGTGTCTGTGTGTGTGTGTTTTGTCTGTGTCTCTGTGTGTGTGTGTTTGTGTGTGTATGTATGTTGTGTGTGTGTCTCTGTGTGTGTTGTGTCTGTGTCTATATGTGTCTATGTGTGTCTGTGTGTGTGTGTGTTTTGTCTGTGTCTGTGTGTGTGTCTGTGTGTTTGTCTGTGTGTGTCTGTGTCTGTGTGCGTCTGTGTCTGTGTGTGTGTGTGTGTGTGTGTGTGTGTGTGTGTGAATATGGAGGAGAACAAAGGAAAACCCAAGGGCTCTGATCCTCTCCTTCCACCATGTGAGTTACAGGGATCAAGTGCCTTTACCAGCTGGGTCTCCTCATTGGTCAAATTCTTGATGAAATGTATCCTTAATTTCCAAGTTTGTCTGACATGAAATCATGGTCTGCTTCCTGAAGAGTAGAGTTCTGTGCAGTCACCCTGGTCAGAGGGACTCACAAGTCTCTTAATACTCTACCATCACTAATTTGATGGATTTAATAATTTTAAAATATTTTATTCATTATTTTTATTTTAAGTGTGGTGAGCGGATTGCCTACATGTATGTAAGTGCAGTCCTGTTGTGAAATGCCAGAGGAGGCCAGAAGAGGGTGTCGGATGCTCTGGAACTAGAGTTATGGACAGTTGCTAGCCACCATGTGAGTGCTAGGAATTGAACCCAGGTCTTTTACAAGAAGAGCCACAAGGGTTCCCGTAAAATAAATGTGATCCTATGCAGAAGAGCCAGTACTGGTCCTGAGTGTGAATACCTGCACGCCAAGGGCTTTGTGCTTGCATGCAGGCTGTGTTTCAATTGTTCCTATTAGGACGAGTGTCTTACACCACAGAAGAGGTCAACCAAACACCCACCGAGCACAGGAGGTTGTTAGTCCTAAAACAGGGCTCCATACCTTCCGCAACTGGTATATGTATACAAATTCATATATAAATCAGTAAACGCTTGCTATAATCTAAATCTTGAAAGTTCCCAAAATATGTTAACAGCACGAGGGGGATGGGATGGAGTATTAGATCCTTTAAGAGGTGGGGGTCTAGTGGGACATCCTGAGGTAACTTGGGGATGTGCCCTTCCACCCCTCTCCCTTCCTTCCTTTGCTTCTTGGTCAAAGAGGAGTAGTCTGCATTGTTAGAGATACTGACTTGTGCTGCCTTGTCCCATTTCTAAAACACCAGCTTATTATGCAAATAAACCTTGTCTCTTCATCAGTTGATTATCTCAGGGATTTCCTTACAGTGACAGAGAGGTGACACAACTACATTCACCAACTACTTACTAATGGAATATACATATAAATCACTAAATTAAAACAATACATTTCATACAACATCCAAAAATTATTTAATTCATCACAATAATTTTCTAACCTAAAAAGATATTACTGTAATATTTTAAATCAAAATTTGCATTATTGTAATGTTAGGTGATTTTTTAAAAAAGTCAACATAATTTGCATTAAAATCCTTTTTTATGTTTCTTTTTTGAGACTTGGTCTTTTTACATAGCCCAGACTGGTCCTAAACTCAGTGGGTAATCCAGGCTGACCTTGAATTTCTGATTGACAATCTCCCTGCCTCAACCTCTTACATGCTAGAATTATAAGATTACATAATCACACTCAATTAAAAAAATTTTTATCCCATATGATAACATCAGATTTTCCAATCTAGGAGCTAGAGAGATGGCTCCGCTTCTAAGAGCACTAGCTACTCTTTCAGAGGACCAGAGTTTGGTTCCTAGTACCAATGTTGCAGCTCATAACTGCCTATAACTCCAGCTTCAGGGAATATGATGTTCTCTTCTGTGGTGCCTACCCACACTCGCACATACTCAGAAACATGGGCATAAATAAATAATAAAATAATATTTAAAAAATTTCCAATGGATCTATGGCTGTAGATTTATTATCATATTTAATCAGTTAACACCTAGTCCTTTGGGCTAGAGATGAGATCATTTCCCATAGTTACAGAGATTAGAATCCCAGCTCTCACTGTGGATGTGTATTAGCTCTCCATACCTCATTTTCTCATCTGTAAAATGGGAGTGATGGTTCTTGCTAGTTCAATAAGTAACATGTGCAGTCTGGCACAGGCTAAGTGCTCCGTAAGTATTAGATGTCATTCATTTAGTAAAAACTTGCCCCTGGTGAATGCGTGGAAGTGTTTTTTAAAGAACTTTCTCCTGTTAGCTGGAATTGAAATGTAATAGGAAATTATGAGTAGTAAAATGTACGTCTAGGAAATTTCCTGATCGCACACTGTCATGGCCTGTATTTTTCTTGGAGTATTCTTAACAAGACGGTCTAAAGTGTCAAAAGATTCCACTGAGCCCCAAGAGAGCCTATAGGTCTTTTGGCCAGCGATCCCAGCCAGGTCCTAGAAGCCAAGTGAAGGCATGCTGGCAGTGACAGCGCACTTATCCTTGAAGTCTAGTCAGGCCCAGATCCGGGAGTTTGGGGGAAAGGGAAGGAAGGGGAGGGAGCTCAGAGAGTAGTGAAGCCTGCTTTCTCCTGTTCCCGCCGCCCCCAGATTACTGGTAGGATGTGGTAGGATCTCCGAGGGCTGAGTCAGAAGGACCTCCGGGTATTGCTGGAATGTATCCCAAAGTTGCTTCCAATTCAACATTTACCTTCAGTTCGTGAAAAGCAGGGAGGGAGAGGGAAGCCGTCTGACCCAGAGCTCCCGTTTTCTGACTGCCTCACCTCAGATAAGGTGTCTAAAGCTCCCCTGTTCACCCAGGTCGGGAAGAGTTATAGATGAATCTGAGATAGTTCTCGGCTCAGTACGCAGCAGCAGCAGACGGCAGACATTTCTCTTTCAGTTCCTTCAGATTCGTGCAGAACACCACTTCCCATTAATTCCATACAGGACCTCCTCCTACTTCAACCTCAAACCCATTAATTTTACGTTGTGGCTTTATGGGTCCCACTTATGGCCTGAAAGGAATATCTGTGTGTGTGTCACTAGTTTAACCTTTGAATGCCTTTGAGAATATCAGCTAATTATTCACCTGCCGGGATTTTGTGGAGCTTTGAGATGAAACTCCTTGGGAGCAGGAAAAATGTCCCTGGCCACTTGCTCTGAGGAGCTGATTTAACGTAGGTTTCACTAGATAAGAAAACTGAGGTTGAGTATGCTGGTGTACACCGGAAATCCCAGAGCTCAGAAGGCTGTGCCCTAAGGATTTTGAGCTTGAGGCAGCCTGGGGTACAGAACAAATTTGAGGCCAGCCTTAGGTACATATCAAGACTCTGTAGAGAAAATAAAAGCTGAAAAGAAAAGAGATGAAGAAAGAAGAAGGTAGGGGAGGGAGGGGAAGGGAGGAGAGGGAAGGAGGTATTTTTCTGCATTTTGCTCAGGAACCCAGGCAGGATGGAACTGGGGACTGTGTGCTATGATGCAGATATCGGTTATGTGGATGTCTCTCCACTTTCTCCTCAGTGTGTTTAGAGTATGTTACATAGTAGGTGTTCAATGAACATTCATAAATGGGCGAAGTAGCTGTAAAGCAGATCCAGAGGATAGGAGAAATCTGACTGAAGAGATTAGAGCCAGAATTCTTCCTTCCTTTGTGGAGCTGACTTCCTCAAAAACTCACCGAGCCCCTTTTCCTTTTGCTAAAACACACAAAGTTTAAAGATGAGAATCACCTAGTCCATCAGAAACATTAACTAGATCCAAGGCTTGCTACCTTGGAAGATTTCTGTAAAGCTCTTCGCTTCATTTAAAAAAAAAAAAAACAGTTTTCAACTTTGAAACTGCATCATAACATTGACTACATTTTCTTCAAGTTCACATTTCCCACACATGCCCCTTAGGAAAGCATGCCCCTGTGTTTGAAGATGATTCTTGTAAACATCCTTGTTCTAGGAATGCCAGCTAAGATAAAAATCCTTTCTCTGGCTTTGACAACAGCATTGTGTTCGTCTCGCTTTCAGGAAAAAGTCCCATGTCACTTCACATTATTAATCTTTGTCTATATTCTTTGCAATTCATTTAGGAAAAAAGAGCAAGCTCCTACATCTATCCCTATCAAATTTCATCTTTGATCCATCGTTCCAACTTGTCAAATCTCTTTGGATTTGATGATATTATCTGTTGCATTCGCAGTACTTTACAATGCAGTGTCATCCATAAAACTGACACATCTACCCATAATGCATAGCTAATAGAGGCGGGAATGTTTAAGGTGAAACGATTTTACTTATGAACTTGAGTATTAAAGATGAAGCAACACTAATTCAGTGAGTATCTTATTGACCACTTTGCATAGTTAATGTACAGTGAATTTGTGTGAATCCTGCTCTGCTGGAGGCCATGGAAAACTCCCTAGAGCATTGGGTTTTCTTATGGCAAGGAAGGTGGTAACTGCTGGTGTCACTTAGGTAACCCCCTGCAAAGCAGGAGACAACAATCAGCTGCAGAGTGTTTTACTTCCTGATAAACAACAGCCTATTGTGTTGCAAAACTAGGAGAGAGGATGGTAGTGCAAACAGATGCTACACACCCCTAAGGATGAAGACATGGGACTTCAACACACCGTGGTTTGGAAATGGCACTCCCTACTACTTAGGGACAAGTGGGCACATGCAAATTTATATTTTGTGAGTCTGTGCATTCTTTGTACTTGATAATAAACATAGTTGACTACAGTAAATGTTCTACATGTTTGGCTTAACCTGATTAGAAACAGGGAACTGTGCTTTAGGACTGGAATATGGTCCGTCTTAAAACATCTTTTTTTAAATTTTCTTTTTAGTTTTTGAGAATTTGTTGTTATAAATATCTTAAACTGATGGAAATTCTACTTCACATTTATAATTTCAAGATCAGTTGTAACTTATTTCAGGAAGTAATATCAAAGTCAGACCACTTTGGGGAATTCACCTTAAAATGAGTTAACTAGTTCAAACAACTTACAGCTTCCACATGGAGACTTTGCTAAAAAGAAGCAGTAGCTCCTGCTAGTCAACAACTTAGCTTATGTTGTTGGCTGGCAAAAAATACTTTCTACATTTCCTGAATATTTGTCTATAGTAAATAATTCACAAACTATTGTGGACAGTAAGGTTTGATAATGGTGAGGGTGTATCAGATATCTTTGACTTTTTAACTTTCTGTTAATCTGTTATTTTTACATAAAATCCTTTTTAAAGCTAGGTGTGGTGGTAGAGGCCTTTAATCCCAGCACTTGGGAGGCAGAAACAGAAGAATCTCTGTGAATTTGAGGCCAGCCTGGTCTATATAGCAAGTTTCAGGCCAGCCAGGGCTCCATAATGAAACCCTGTCTAAAAAAATGTTTTAAAACACACAAACATTGAAAAGCAAATCTTCACTGACTTCTCATCTGTTACAGTAATAGTTTAGAAACAAAGCAAGTTTATGAAAACTAGAAGTAAAATCAACAAATGAAATACATGTACTGTAAGAGCTGATGTGCCAGGGACTGGGGAGACACTTCAGGGGTTAAGAGCACTGGCTGGGTTTGGTTCCCCGCACCTGCAGAGCTGCTAATAACTCCAGCTCCAGTTCCAAGGGATTTGATGTCGTCTTCTGACCACAGGCATTGTGTAACACAGGTGCACTTACAATCATGCAGGCAGTACACTCATACACATAAAGTAAAATAATAAAATACTTACAAAGAAGGATTGATGTACCATGTGATTTAGAAATAGAATTGAGAATACCAGAAACAGCCAGACTTTTCTCCTACAGTCAGTATAATGTGTAGAGCATAACACTTTGGGCAGCAATGTTCCAGTGGTGTGAATGATGTGCACTGGGAAAGGGCCAAGAGAAAAGCTGAAAGAGGCAATCAAGTGCCTTCTGATGGAGAGTAGGGCTTATTTTTTCTGAAAATCTCATCTGTTGTGATCTGAGTCTGACATCCCACAAGTTCGTGGGTTTTGAAAACTTGGTCCTCACCTGGTGGTGCTGTTTAGGGAAGCTGTGGAATGTTTGGATGGAGAAACTAGCTCACTGGGACTTACTAATCCTGGATCCTAACTGTAAGTGCTTTGCTTTGTGGTCTCCGGACAGTGAGGGGCTCTGTCACAAGCTCAGGCACCCGAGCCTCACCTCCACACCTTTGTCCGGGTGATGAACAGAAGCACTCAGAAACTGTGAGCCACGCATAGAAACACGAGGGAACAAAGAAGCATGCTTAGTC